>CM038677.1:469870756-471141932 GCA_021605205.1 Aegilops longissima | reverse complement strand
AGACGCTTACGCGAGACTGGTTTCACCGCTGTGAGCACTCGTTGCTTAAAGGTGACGGCGGGTGTCTGTCTCTCTCACTTTAGTTGAACTGAGTGTGGCTACGCCGGTCCTTGAGAAGGTTAAACGGAGTCTATTTGACGAAATATCGTTGTGGTTTTGATGCGAGGTAAGAGCGGTTCTTGCTCAGCCCGTAGCAGCCACGTAAAACTTGCAACAACAAAGTAGAGGACGTCTAACTTGTTTTTGCAGGGCATGTTGTGATGTGATATGGTCAAGGCGTGATGCTATATTTTATTGTATGAGATGATCATGTTTTGTAACCGAGTTATCGGCAATGGCGAGAGCCATATGGTTGTCGCTTATTGTATGAAATGCAACGCCATGTAATTGCTTTACTTTATCACTAAGGAGTAGCGATAGTCGAGAAGCAATAGTTGGCGAGACGACAACGATGCTACGATGGAGATCAAGGTGTCGCGCCGGTGACGATGGTGATCATGGCGGTGCTTCGAGATGGAGATCACAAGCACAAGATGATGATGGCCATATCATATCACTTATATTGATTGCATGTGATGTTAATCCTTTATGCATCTTATCTTGCTTTGATTGACGGTAGCATTATAAGATGATCCCTTACTAAATTATCAAGAAGTGTTCTCCCGAGTATGCACCGTTGCGAAAGTTCTTCGTCTTTGAGACACCACGTGATGATCGGGTGTGATAGGCTCTACGTTCAAATACAACGGTGCAAAACAGTTGCACACGCAGAATACTCAGGTTATACTTGACGAGCTATGCATATAAGATATGACCTCGGAACACGGAGACCGAAAGGTCGGCGTGAATCATATAGTAGATATGATCAACATATTGATGTTCACCATTGAAACTACTCCATCACACGTGATGATCGGTCATGGTGTAGTTGATATGGATCACGCAATCACTTAGAGAATTGAAGGATATTTTCTAAGTGGGAGTTCTTAAGTAATATGATTAATTGAACTTTAATTTATCATGAACTTAGTCCTGGTAGTATTTTGCAAATTATGTTGTAGATCAATAGCTCGCGTTGTTGCTTCCCTATGTTTTTATATGTGTTCCTAGAGAAAATTGTATTGAAAGATGTTAGTAGCAATGATGCGGATTGGATCCGTGATCTGAGGTTTATCCTCATTGCTGCGCAGAAGAATTATGTCCTTAATGCACCGCTAGGTGACAGACCTATTGCAGGAGCAGATGCGACGTTATGAGCGTTTGGCTAGCTCAATATGATGACTACTTGATAGTTTAGTGCACCATGCTTAACGGCTTAGAATCGGGACTTCAAAGACGTTTTGAACGTCATGGACCATATGAGATGTTCCAGGAATTGAAGTTAATATTTCAAGCAAATACCGAGTTGAGAGATATGAAGTCTCCAACAAGTTCTATAGCTAAAAGATGGAGGAGAATCGCTCAACTAGTGAGCATGTGCTCAGATTGTCCGAGTACTTCAATCGCTTGAATCAAGTGGGAGTTAATCTTCCAGATAAGATAGTGATTGATGAATTCTCTAGTCACCATCACTAAAGTTACTAGAACTTCGTGATGAACTATAATATGCAAGGGATGACGAAAACAATTCCCAAGCTCTTCGCGATGCTAAAATCGCGAAGGTAGAAATCAAGAAAACATCAAGTGTTGATGGTTGACAAGACCACTAGTCTCAAGAAAAGGGCAAAGGAAGAAGGGAACTTCAAGGAAAACGGCAAGCAAGTTGCTGCTCGAGTGAAGAAGCCCAAGTCTAGACCTAAGCACGAGACTAAGTGCTTTTGCTGCAATGGAACTGGTCTTTGAAGCGGAACTACCCCAAGTATTTGGCGGATAAGAAGGATGGCAAAGTGAACAAAGGTATATTTGATATACAGATTATTGATGTGTATTTTACTAGTGTTCATAGCAACCCCTCAGTATTTGATACTGGTTCAGTTGCTAAGAGTAGTAACTTCAAACAGGAGTTTAGAATGAAGCAGAAACTAGTTGAAGGGAAGTGACGATGAGTGTTGGAAGTAGTTCCAAGATTGATATGATCATCATCTCACACTCCCTATACTTTCGGGATTAGTGTGGAACCTAAATAAGTGTTATTTGGTGTTGAGCATAAATATGATTTGATCATGTTTATTGCAATACGGTTATTCATTTAAGTAAGAGAATAAATTGTTGTTCTGCTTACATGAATAAAACCTTATATGGTTACACACTCAATGAAAATGGTTCATTGGATCTCGATCATAGTGATACACATATTCATAATATTGAAACCAAAAGATGCAAAGTTAATAATGATAGTGCAACTTATTTGTGGCAACCGCCGCTTAGGTCATATTGGTGTAAAGCGCATGAAGAAAACTCCATGCCGATGGACTTTTGGAATCACTTGATTATGAATCATTTGATGCTTGCGAACCGTGCCTTTTGGGCAAGATGACTAAAACTCCGTTCTCCGAACAATGGAACAAGCTCGACTTATTGGAAATAATACATACCGATGTATGCGATCCAATGAATGTTGATGCTCGTGGCAAGTATCGTTATTTTCGACCTTCACAAGATGATTTGAGTAGATATGGGTATATCTACTTGATGAAACATAAGTCTGAAATAGTTGAAAGGTTCAAAGAATTTCAGAGTGAAGTGGAAAATCATCGCAACAAGAAAATAAAGTTTCGCGATCTGATCGTGGAGATGAATATTTGAGTTACGAGTTTGGTCTTCAATGAAAACAATGTGGAATAGTTTCACAGCTCACGCCACATGGAACACCACAACATTATGGTGTGTCCGAACGTCAGAATCAGTACTTTATTTTGATATGGTGCGATCTATGATGTATCTTACCGATTTACCACTATCGCTTTGGGGTTATGCATTAAAGACAGCTGCATTCACGTTTAATAGGGCACCATCTAAATCCGTTGAGATGACACCGTATGAACTATGGTTTAGCGAAGAAACCTAAGCTGTCGTTTCTTAAAGTTTGAGTTGTGATGCTTATGTGAAAAAGTTTTCACCGATAAGCTCGAACCCAAATCGGAGAAATGCGTCTTCATAGAATACCCAAAGGTAACTATTGGGTACACCTTCTATCACAGATCCGAAAGCAAGATATTTGTTGTTAAGATGGATCCTTTCTAGAGAAGAAGTTTCTCTCGAAAGAAGTGAGTGGGAGGAAAGTAGAACTTGATGAGGTAATTGTACCTTCTCCCTTATTGGAAAGTAGTTCATCACAGAATCAGTTCCAGTGATTCCTACACCAATTAGTGAGGAAGTTAATGATGATGATCATGAAACTTCAGATCAAGTTGCTACCAAACCTCGTAGGTCTTCTAGAGTAAGATCCGCACCAGAGTGGTACGGTAATCCTATTCTGGAAGTCATGTTACTAGACCATGATGAACCTACGAACTATGAGGAAGCGATGATGAGCCCAGATTCCGCGAAATGGTTTGAGACCATGAAATCTGAGATGGGATCCATATATGAGAACAAAGTGTGGACTTTGATGGAGTTGCCGATGATCGGCAAGCCATATTATATAAATGGATCTTCAAGAGGAAGATGATCTTGATAGTAGTATTACTATCTACAAAGCTCGACTTGTCGCAAAAAGGTTTTCGACAAGTTCAAGGTGTTGACTACAATGAGATTTACTCAATCAGTAGCGATGCTTATGTCTGTCCGAATCATGTTAGCAATTGCCACATTTTATGAAATCTGGCAAATGGATGTCAAAACTACATTCTTTAATGGATTTATTAAAGAAGAGTTGTATATGATGCAACCAGAAGGTTTTGTCAATCCTAAAGGAGCTAACAAAATGTGCAAGCTCCAGCGATCCATCTATGGACTGGTGCAAGCATCTCGGAGTTGAATAAACGCTTTGATAGTGTGATCAAAGCATATAGTTTTATACAGACTTTGGTGAAGCCTGTATTTACAAGAAAGTGAGTGGGAGCACTACAGCATTTCGATAAGTATATGTGAATGACATATTGTTGATCGGAAATAATGTAGAATTATTCGCAAAGCATAAAGGAGTGTTTCAAAGGAGTTTTTCAAAGAAAGACCTCGGTGAAGCTGCTTACATATTGAGCATTAAGATCTATAGAGATAGATCAAGACGCTTGATAAGTTTTTCAATGAGTACATACCTTGACAAGATTTTGAAGTAGTTCAAAATGGAACAGTCAAAGAAAGAGTTCTTGCCTGTGTTACAAGGTGTGAAATTGAGTAAGACTCAAAACCCGCCACGGCAGAAGATAGAAAGAGAATGAAAGTCATTCCCTATGCCTTGGCCATAGGTTCTATAAAGTATGCCATGTCAGTGTACCAGATCTATTGTATACCCCACACTAAGTTTGGCAAGGAGTACAATAGTGATCTAAGAGTAGATCGATGGACAGCGGTCAAAATTATCCTTAGTAGAATAAGGATATGTTTCTCGATTATGGAAGTGAAAAAGTTCGTCAGAAGGGTTACGCCGATGCAAGTTTTGGCACTGATCTAGATGACTCTAAATCTCAATCTAGATACATATTGAAAGTGGGAGCAATTAGCTATAGTAGCTCCGTGCGAACATTGTTGACATATAGATTTGCAAAATACATACGGATCTGAATGTGGCGGACCCGCTGACTAAACTTCTCTCACAAAGCAAAACATGATCACACCTTAGTACTCTTTGGGTGTTAATCACATAGCGATGTGAACTAGATTACTGAATCTAGTAAACCCTTTGGGTCTTGGTCACATGGCGATGTGAATTATGGGTGTTAATCACATGATGATGTGAACTATCGATGTTAATCACATGGTGATGTGATCTAGATTATTGACTCTAGTGCAAGTGGGAGACTCAAGGAAATATGCCCTAGAGGCAATAATAATGTTATTATTTATTTCTTATATCATGATAAATGTTTATTATTCATGCTAGAATTGTATTAACCGGAAACATAATACATGTGTGAATACATAAACCTACAGAGTGTCACTAGTATGCCTCTACTTGACTAGCTCGTTAATCAAAGATGGTTATGTTTCCTAACCATGAACAAGGAGTTGTTATTTGATTAACGGGATCACATCATTGGTTGAATGATCTGATTGACATGACCCATTCCATTAGCATAGCACCTGATCGTATAGTTTGTTGCTAGTGCTTTTCTTCATGACTTATACATGTTCCTATGACTATGAGATTATGCAACTCCCGCTTGCCGAGGAACACTTTTGGTGCTACCAAACGCCACAACGAATCGGGTGATTATAAAGGTACATTACAGGTGTCTCCGAAGGTACATGTTGGGTTGGCATATTTCGAGATTAGGATTTGTCACTCCGATTGTCGGAGAGGTATCTCGGCCCTCTCGGTAATGCACATCACATAAGCCTTGCAAGCATTGCAACTAAATGTGTTAGTTGTGAGATGATGTATTACGGAACGAGAAAAGAGACTTGCGAAGAACGAGATTGAACTAGGTATTGGATACCGACGATCGAATCTCGGGCAAGTAACATACCGATGACAAAGGGAACAACGATGTTGTTATGCGGTCCGACCGATAAAGATCTTCGTAGAATATGTAGGAGCCAATATGGGCATCCAGGTCCCGCTTATTGGTTATTGACCGAGAGGTGTCTCGGTCATGTCTACATAGTTCTCGAACCCGTAGGGTCCGCACGCTTAACGCTTGATGGCGGTCATAATGAGTTTATAAGTGTTGATGTACCAAGGTTGTTCGAGTCCCGGATGTGATCACGGATATGACGAGGAGTCTCAAATGGTCGAGACATAAAGATTGATATATTGGAAGCCTACATTTGACATCGGAAGGTTCCGAGTGAAATCGGAATTTATCGAGTAACGGAGGTTACCGAACCCCGGAACTACATGGGCCCATAGTGGGCCTTGGAGGAAAGGAGAAGGGCCAGCCCTAGGTGGTCAGCCCCCCTTCCCTAGTCCTATTAGGACTAGGAAAGGTGGGCCGCCCCCTCTCTCTCTCCTCTCCGGAATCCTATTCCAACTAGGATTGGGGGGGGAGTCCTACTCCCGGAGGGAGTAGGACTCCCTTGGTGCGCCTCCTCCTCTTGGCCGGCCACCTCCCCCTTGGTTCCTTTATATACGGGGGCAGGGAGCACCCCAAGACACACAAGTTGATTTCCTTAGCCGTGTGCGGTGCCCCCTTCCACCATATTCCACTTCGGTCATATCGTCGCGGAGCTTAGGCGAAGCCCTGCGCGGGAGAAGTCATATCGTCGCATGAGCTTAGGCGAAGCCCTGCGCCGGTGGAGCATCATCATCGCCACCACGCCGTCAGGTTGACGGAACTCATCCCCGACACTTTGCTGGATCGAGTCCGGGATCGCCATCGGCTGAACGTGTGCAGAACTCGGAGGTGCCGTGACGCTCGGTGCTTGGATCGGTCGGGTCGTGAAGACGCACGACTACATCAACCGCGTTGTTATAACGCCTCGCCGGGTCTCACGAGGGTACGTGGACGGACACTCTTCCCGCTCGTTGCTATGCCATCACCATGGTCTTGCGTGATCGTAGGAAAATTTTTGAAATTACTACGTTCCCCAACAGGTTTGACGCGGACGGCTCTGCTGCCGCCGAAGCCTTCTTCTTCGGTGGCATGTTGACGAAGATGATAAAGAAACTGCTCGTGCGAACGCCGGATCGGATTCACACAGCCTCGACGCCCCCTACCTGGCGTGCCAAAGATGTCGGGGAAGCTGATCGTGGCCCACGAACACCTATGGGACCGGGTCCCTTGTGGTTCGGAGGGGGGCGGAGATTGCACAAAGAGCGGATCGAGGCGATGCACACGAGCAGATTTACCCAACTTCGGAGCTCTCCGGAGAGATAATACTCCCACTGCTGCTTGGTGGATTGTATTGTGTTCTTGCTAGGGAGCAATGGGAGCTACAAAACCTAGCCTGAGTCAGTATGGTCTCGAACGAGTCGAATGAACTAAGCCGGAGCCGAACCCTTTCTACGTTGCACTTGGGCCTCCTTTTATAGGCACAAGGGGTCACCACAGGTGGCAAGTAGACAAGGGTAGAATAGGAAAAACAGAGGTTGGTACACCGCTTTGTACAAAGGTCTGATGATCTATACCTAACTCGACGGCAAGGGACAAGAGTCATAAATGCCCGTCTCGGCCGCTGAACGAAGGTAACAGGACCGCTGGCGCCTCCGCTTGCCACGATGGTAGCTTGTCGGTGCCGCTTATCGCTGTTCACCGGGCGGCACAGCCCATTGACACGCTGCGGCTGCAGGAAAGCCCCATGGCGACATCGCTGGCGGATGAGATGGAGCGGAGATGAAGAAAGGTTTCGCCGCTGCAAGCGCCTTTGTCATGCAAGGTCCTTGTCGCGCGGGAGCTTGTCGCCACCAAGCCTTCCCGCAAGCTCCTCTTGCCGGGTCTTGTTTCCCTCGTGCCTTGAGTGGCCTTCCCGGCAAGCTCCTCTTGCCGGGCCTTGATTACTTTGTTCTTGAATGGCTCCAAAGGAGCCACCGAGACCTTGGCGGTCACCGTGCCAGCCTGCCATTTGGAAGTTGCGATCGTCTGCAGACGAAGTTCGGGTACTAGGGTACCCCTACTCTAGTACACCGACAGGAGCGGAGATTGCACAAAGAGCGGATCGAGGCGATGCACACGAGCAGATTTACCCAGCTTCGGAGCTCTCCGGAGAGATAATACTCCTACTGCTGCTTGGTGGATTGTATTGTGTTCTTGCTAGGGAGCAATGGGAGCTACAAAACCTAGCCTGAGTCAGTATGGTCTCGAACGAGTCGAATGAACTAAGCCGGAGCCGAACCCTTTCTACGTTGCACTTGGGCCTCCTTTTATAGGCACAAGGGGTCACCACAGGTGGCAAGTAGACAAGGGTAGAATAGGAAAAACAGAGGTTGGTACATCGCTTTGTACAAAGGTACAATGATCTATACCTAACTCGACGGCAAGGGACAAGAGTCATAAATGCCCGCCCCGGTCGCTCAACAAGGTAACGAGGACCGTCAAGCGCGCCTCCGCTTGCCACGATGGTAGCTTGTCGCCGCTTATCGCTGCTCCCGCCGGGCGGCACAGCCCATTGACACGCGTGCCTGGGAAAGCCCCATGGCGACACGTTGGTGGAAGCTGATGTTCCCGCAGCGGCAGAAGTGCCTTTAGTCCTTGTTGTCGAGCCGCAGGCTCCAACATGGGCACATGAGATCGCCCATTTCCTTCGCATGTGAGAGCTTCAAGAGCAAGAAGAAGCGGAAAGAGTAGCCCGCAGTCAAGTATGTACCAGTTTGTTGACAACATCCTATACGTAAGAAGACTCAACGGAGTGAAATTGAAGTGTATTTGCGGGAAGATGGACAGAAGGTGTTGGCAGAGATACACGGAGGCATATGTGGTCACCACATTACAAGAAGAGCACTTGCCGGCAAAGCTTTCCAAGCAAGGTTTCTTCTCGCCGAAGCCCTCCAGATGCAACCGCACAAGTAACCAAGTGTGAAGCATGCCGCCCATTCAAAACAGATACACCAGCCAGCTCAAGCTCTCCAGACGATCCCTTTATCCCCGCCATTTTCGGTCCGGGGCTCGACATCCTCGGCCCCTTCCCCGAAGCTGTCGGGGCTTTGAGTACTTGTACGCCGCAATCGACAAGTTCACAAAGTGGCGGAAGTAGAAGCAGTGAGGAAGGTGACAGCACAGTCAGCAGTCAAGTTCTTCAGGTCAATTGTTTGCCGTTTTGGGATACCTAACCGGATCATCACCAACAACGGCACCCAATTCACGAGTCGCACCTTCATGCAGTACGTCCAAGATCTTGGCGCCAAGATCTGCTTTTTTGCTTCTGTTGCTCACCCGAGAAGCAACGGTCAAGCGAGAGGGCAAATGCTGAAGTGCTGCGAGGACTCAAGACCGAACTTTCGACAAAGCTACGCAAGTGCGGAAGAAACTGGATTGACGAGCTGCCGGTGGTTCTTTGGTCGATCAGGACGACGCCAAATCGAGCCACTGGCCAGACACCTTTCGCCTAGTCTATGGAGCAGAGGCAGTTCTCCCCACGGAACTCAGATAACGGGTCACCTCGAGTACTCGCTATGATGAGTTTGAGCAAGAGCAGCTGCGACAAGATGACGCTGCTCCTCGAGGAGGATCGCCTTCAGGCTGCCAGACGAGCTGCTCGCTACAAAGAAGCTTTGCGCCGCTACCATAGCCGCAGTTAATGCCGAAGCTTCGAGGAAGGCGACCTTGTTCTTCATAGCGCTCAATCCGCCAAGAATTCCAACAAGTTGACGCCAAGTGGGAAGGCCCTTATCGGGTGAAACGAGTCACTAGGCCTGGCGTTGTCCGCCTTGAGACCGAAGATGGCGTTCCGGTGAGCAACTCCTGGAATATAGAGCATCTTCGTAAGTTTTGCCCATAGGGCGTGGTTGCCGGAACCCGTCCTAAGCAACCACCCTTTGTACAAGTCTTGCCGCTGTTGCATGTAATCCTTTGTACAAAGCCAAGCAGCAGACCCTGCATCAAGAAGTTTCATGTGTTGCGCACAATCTTGTCAATTTCATGCTTTTATCATTATTATGCATGTATTATCTGACATTTTGTGCAGCATCCACACCCGGTAAGCGATAATGAGCCACTAGGCTCCATAACTTTATTTTCTCTTCTTTCTTCTCAAAAAGAGAGCAAGGTTCATCCACCCACAAGTTAACCGGGGGAAGGGGAAGATAATGGTGTGGGCCACCAAGTGTCGCTCGAGGAAGTATCACCTTGCCGGGAAGCAAACAACAGAAAAGCTAAGTTGCTAAGTTTAAGCAATCAGTTTTTAAATTTTCAAGTTATCTTCCTCGAACGATAGTACTTTGTATGGAAAACATGTGCGCGGAGGAACCAACTCGTAGCTAGTCGCACCCTTACTTTGTTTCGAGTCCGCCAACAACTTAAGTGCGCTGCAACTAGTTGCGACAAGGTTGCTTGTCGGAGGCGGCATCGCCGGCAGGCTGCCGACGTTCGCACTTCGGCGCGCCATGCAAAGGTGCCCGCGCCGACAAGTTCCCTAAAAGCGTAGGGCACAAACATACAAGGGAAGAAATCAAGTAAAGGGAATAACATTGCAATTGTTGCCTAAGATAGAGTATGTCACAAAATAACTTGTCGCAGATCTAATAAATTGTTCTACTAAACATGATCTGCAGCGACAAGGAAAAGATAAACTTGGCGGCCTAGTCCACGCGGTCGCCATCGAGCCTCTTGACTCCGCCACCCCGCCCACGATGGGTGCGATAAGGGCCTTGAGTGCTTCAACGCCGGCAGATGGAGGCAGAGACTTGAGGACGTTGGTGAAGTTGACTTTGGGTTGCGGAAGGCCACCTTCATCAAGACCTTCGGAGGGCCCTGGCAGAGATTTGGCGCGACTCGCCGGCCAGCTGCTTTGGGACCTCCTCCCGGAGCCGCTGGAGACCCGTCAACACGCCCTTGAAGAATAGGCTGAGCTTGGCGCTGGGTTGGAGGTTCTCGTCGGTGGAGTACCCAAGATCCACCATCCCAGCTCCATCCGCCATTATGGATGGCGGCGGCAAGGTCCACAAGACCTTACATCCAAAGGCATTATGCTATCTCTCGAGATTATTCTGGGCGGTCACGTGATTCGACAAGAGTTCATCGCTGGCTTTGATCTTCTCCAACAGGCCCGCTTCGCTCCTTGGCGCTGGCCCGCCGCCTCTCGCTGAGTGGTCGGTTTCAGCTCCAGATCTGCCTTGGAGTCCTTGGCGGCGCCGAGCTCTTTGATCTTTTTCAAAGAAACGACCTGCAGCTCGCCGAGAGTATAGGCGTCCTTCTCGCGTTCACGCTTCAGCCCGGTGACCTCCTCGGCGCTCTTCTGGAGGGTGGCCTCCAGCTGGGCCACCCTCGTCTCCAATTCCTTCTTGGCGGCCTCGGCAGCCGCGGCAGCGTCCTTTGCCTCCTGGAGTGCCCCGCCAATTGATTGCTCGCGCGCGGCAAGATCTTCCTCGTAGCTGTCGAGGTTGATCTTCCGCTGCGCCAGCTCACCTTCTTGGGCGGAGAGCTTCTCGCCGGCGAGCCTTTGCTGCTCCTCGACCTCGGCCTTCTCCAAGATGAAGGCCGTGCGCTCTTCGGAAAGCTGCTCCCGCGCTTCTGCTATATCCCGGAGAGTTTCCTTGTTAGCGCGCCGGAGCTCCTCTGCGCGCTTCTCCATGTCAGCTCCCGCCCTCGCGACAAGCGCTTCCCGCGACTCCAGCTTAGCTTGTCGGGCGCGGTAGAGCGACAGCAGTTTCTTCAGCAGCTGCTCCTCCTCAGGCTCGCCGCTGCTGCTACTTGGCGCGTTAACCAGCGACAGTCCAGCGGAGGCGAGCAGCTCCACGTCGAAGGTCTCTCCCTCGACCGGCGCCCTGGAGCTCGACGCCCATGGAAGCTTGATGAAGACACCTTCGCCGGCCTTAAGATAGGCACCGGGCTGGGGCTCTTCGGAGCCTGGTGCAGCATCGGTGGCGGGGGGATCGGCGGTCGGCGTAGCGCCTGGCGCTGCTACGGCCTCGGAGCCGTTAGTACGATCGCCGGACCCCTCCCCAGCCTCTGCACCAGCAGCTTTGGTGGCCTCCTCACCGACGGACCCATCGGCGCCGGCCTCCTCTTCCATGTTGGCGACGTCGTCATTGTTGCCGCGAGCGTCCTCCTCGTCGGCAGCCTCAGTCTCCATCGGCTCTCCGGCAGATGGATCTGACGATCAGAGAAAGAAAGAACCAGTTAAGCAAATGTTCAAGAAGAACAGAAGAAAAAGAACCCAAGGGAGATTTTCAAACGAAAAGATTACCTGCAGTGGGATCTGTTGCCGCGGTCTCCACCACCGGAGGTTCGTCGGCGCTGCCCCTTGTCGGAGAAGCCTCCCTTGTCGGAGAGCACTCCCTTGGCGGAGATTTCTCCCTTGGCGGCGTAGTTGAAGAACACAGGACTTCAGGAGTGACTTCCGGGACCTCCTGATGTGGCTGCTCTGCTCCTACACAAATCAACAAGCCAGAAATCAGTAAAGAAGGAGCACCCGAGCACACCTAACCGTAAGAAATGAATCAAATACTTACGCTGGGGGCTGTGCTGGGGGCTGCTCTGTTGAAGGGTTGCCGGATCCGGCAAGGGAGTCTCAGACGTGCCTCCTGTCGCCACAGGGGAATCATCTGAGACGACAACCACCGGGGTCTTGGCCCTCTTTGACGCCCTCTGAGCCAGCGTCCTGGAGAAGGAAAGAGCTCGAATGAAGCAAGTCGACATAAGACAAAGCAGTAAATTGAAGAATTACAAGTAACAACGACAAGAACTTACTCTTCCTCTTCTTCCTCGGAGCTGAGAGCGGAGAAGTCAAATTCGCCCCGGCGACGAATGGAGGAGTAGGCTCCTGACGCTTGGCGGGTGCGGGGCCGTGGCTCCAAGGCCCCGCCCTGCTGCTTGCGGGCGGCAGAGGCCACCCAGCAATGCAGATGCTTGCCGCTGTGGAGCGCTGGGCCGGGCGGCGAGGCGGTTGTTGGCCGCTCGCCGCCCGCCACTTCTCCGGTCTTATGGAGACGCTTTGCGGGGCCGCTGGCTCCTTCCGCTGCAAGCTACTTGACGGCGGAGGGAGGCACCCGGCAGGCTCGTTTCAGTCAGCGTCGGGCTCGGCCTGCTCCTCCTCAACGGCGAACTCCTCTCGATCGGCAAGGCTTGCCGCCTCGGCTGTTTCGCCTCCTCGACGGTGAACCCAAACACGCCGGGCGGCGAAGCTGCCGCCTCCTCCAACCTTGTGGCGCGCGCGCCATCTCTTGCTCGGTGGTGTCGCTGGTGAGCCGCTTCGCTTGCGTCGCACGGATCAGCACTTCTTCCAAGTCGTCGAAGAACTGCTGCACGACGTCGCCGGGGGCTCCTCGCCAAGTTGGAACGATTCCATGGGAATAGCACAACGGCATCATCGCTAGCGGATGCGGTAAAGCGACGAAGTTGTTGCACAAGGGCACGACTCCCTCGGCAACATGAACCACTCGGGTGATCGCAGATCGAGCTTGAACAGCCCCCAAAGCATGCCATCCAACTCCAAGACAAGAAAGTTCCAGTTCAGACCGGGCGCAGCCTCATGATGTCCGCCGATTTTGGAACTCCCAAGCAGGCCTCCTCTCTCCTGCAAAGGCGCAATGCAGCGGCGAAGGAAGTCCGCGCCAACCGCTCCTACGGTAAGCCCGGCATGCCCGAGGCGCAAGATCCTAGTCTCGGCAATCTTCAACTTGGCATCCTCCGCGCCAAGTTGCTCCAATCGTTGTCACAAGACTATGGGGGTTTGGCGCAGGCGTGAAAGCTGCAGGTCCTCCTCCAAGATCCAACACCGCCGGCTCTCCACCTCCCACTTGCTGCGCAGCTCTCCGTCAAGATATGCTTCTTTCTTGCCGATCCCGAGGTCCATGCAATTCCTCCGCAAGCGGCTCTCTCTCTCTATGCGGGCGTGAAGTAATGGCGGAAAAGTGCTACATTTGGGTGGACCCCGACAAAGTTCTCGCAGAGGTGTGCGAAAACTGCCATGGTGAGGACGGCGTTGGGGGTGAAATCAAGGAGGCGGAGGCCATATGTGTTCATGACATCGCAAAAGAATTCGGAAAAGGGCGGGCAGAGCCCGCAGTGGAAGAAAAGGGAAGAAAGGGTACCCGATGGAAACCTTCTCGGATGTGGCGGCGGAGATCACCCTCGTGCGCGGGTGCGCCCGCGTCTCCGTCGACCAGAAAAGGTAATACAGCTCCCGCAGCTCCTTCCTGTCAAGCAAGGGATCGAAGAGGGCCCTCTCCTTCCGCAGCGCCGCGAACCGCTGCGCCTCGGCTGACTTCACCCCTTTGCCCTTGTCGGCTTTCGGAGCCATGGCGGAGGTGGTGGAGGAATCCGACGGCGTTGGTGGCACCGGTGGCAATGGGGAGGAGGCGGAGCGTCGCTCTCTTTGGACTCGAGGAGAAGGGGAGGAGCGGCGGTGGTTTTTGATGTGACAGCAATGGCAAGTGGGCGTTCTACCCTTGTTTCCCCTGCTTATAAGGGGGGAGAGGGGCGGCGCCCGATTTTCCCATTAAAGAAAGCCCCACGATCTCTCCCACGACGCCACGCCCGAACGTGCTGTTCGTGGGGGACGGGGAGTCCGGGTTAATAGCTGCGTGATCCGGGCCGCGTGTGCCCGTGCACTGTTTTGGGCCTGGCCCAATAGAGCTTGGCGCCGTGTGTGGCCCAGGCCCGGGGGCTCCTGTCGGTGTACTAGAGTAGGGGTACCCTAGTACCCCGAACTCGTGCACGGACAGTCGCAGCACCCCGTGGCAGGGCTGGCCTGGTGATCGCCAAGGTCCTCAGCGGCTCCTTTGGAGCCATTCAAGAACAAAGTAATCAAGGCCCCGGTAAGAGGAGCTTGCCGGGAAGGCCACTCAAGGCACGAGGGAAACAAGACCCCGGCAAGAGGAGCTTGCCGGGAACGCTTGGTGAGCGACAAGCTCCTGAGCGGGACAAGGACCTTGCCGCGGCAAGGCACTTGCCGCGGCAGGCAACCTCTCTTCATCTCCGCTCCAGCTCATCCGCCAACGTGTCGCCATGGGGCTTTCCGAGGCACGCGTGTCAATGGGCTGTGCCGCCAGCGGGGAGCAGCGATAAGCGGCGCTGACAAGCTACCATCGTGGCAAACGGAGGCGCACTAGACGGTCCTCGTTAATTTGTTCAGCGACCGAGACGGGCATTTATGACTCTTGTCCCTTGCCGTCGAGTTAGGTATAGATCATCGTACACCGCATAAAGCGGTGTACCAACCTCTGTTTTTCCTATTCTACCCTTGTCTACTTGCCACTGTGGTGACCCCTTGTGCCTATAAAAGGAGGCCCAAGTGCAACGAAACGGTTCGGCTCCGCTTAGTTCATTCGACTCGCTCGAGACCATCTCGACTCAAAGCTAGGTTTTGTAGCTCCCATTGCTCCCTAGCAAGAACACAATACAATCCACCAAGCAGCAAGAGGAGTATTATCTCCGGAGAGCTCCGAAGCTGGGTAAATCTGCTCGTGCATCGCCGATCCGCTCTTTGTGCAATCTCCGCCCCCTCCAACCACAAGGGACCCGGTCCCATAGGTGTTCGTGGGCCACGATCAGCTTCCCCGACATCTTTGGCGCGCCAGTAGGGGCGCCGAGGCTGTGTGAATCTGATCCGATGCTCAGACGAAAGCAGTTTCTTTATCATCTTCGTCAACATGCCACCGAAGAAGAAGGCTTCGGCGGCAGCAGAGATTGACGCGGACGCCTTCTTCTTCGCGGACGCAGAGATTGACGCAGAGATTGTAGCAGCTAGTAAGAAGAGACCCGGCCGGGGAGGACGCCGCAGCAAGGCCAAGCAGCGGCAAGGAGACAGACCTCCCCGCGGCCGCGACAAGGACGAAGAAGAAGATGATGATGAAGACATGGAAGACGATGAAGCTGATGAGCAGGAGTTTCAGAAGGCAACAGAGGTTCTCTGCGTTGGCGGTGGTGCTTCTCTCGCATACCTCGCACCGCCAACTCAAGCAATGGATGCGGAGGTCAATGCAGCGTAACCATCCGTGGAGTCACGAGACCTCTGAAGTGGTCCAGACGCCCATCATTTTTGATATTGAGGACCACCCCGATCGCGATAATCTGCGTTGGGTGCTTGCCGATGTTGGTCTCACCAACTATCCGCAACCTCAAGGTCACTAAAATGTTGGTTGACGGCGGGCCGGCCTGAATCGATCTCCTCTCGCAGTGCTCCGTAAGCTTCAAATCCTCGACAATGAGCTCAAGGACCGGTACTTTCCAAGGAATCAACCCAGAAGGAGCAAGCCAAAAGGAAGATCACATTGCTTGTAACATTTGGCGTTGAGTTAAATTTCAGGACCGAGAGGGTCACATTCGACGTTGTTGATTTCCCATTGCCCTATAATGGGATACTTGGTCGCCCAAAGCCGCCAAGTTCATGGCAGCCTCTCACTACGCCTACAACCTACTCAAGATGCCCGCCCGATAAGCGCCATTTCTGTTCATGGCGACAAGAAGGATGCGCTTATCTGCGCCGACAAGATTTACCGGATGCAGCAGCTGCGACAGATAGCAAAACACTTGCCGCTGAAGCTCCGGGGAAGAAGAAGACCACCAAGTCCGCAAGAGCTCGATTCCCACTCCGCAAGCGCACCTCTTCGAGTGCTGCGCTACCGCCGAGGACGCACCATCGAGCTCCACCGCAAGTGCAAGAAGATGATGGAAGCTCCGCCAAGACCAAGAAGGTGCCCGCCAAGGAGGACGGCACTGGTGGTACCTTCACCATCGCCACACTGACCCTAAATAGGAAGGCGAGCTCGTTGCTTTCCTGCGGCGAATGTCGATGTGTTTGCATGGCAACCATCCGACATCCCCGTGTTCCTGTGAAAGTAATTGAGCACCACCTAGCTGTCTGTCCTCACGCGCCCGTCAAGCAAAAAAGTTAGGAAACAGCAAGTGGAGCGCCAAGAATTCATAGCGTAAGAGATCAAGAAGTTGGAAGCAGCAGGCCTTGTCGAGGAGTGCTCCATCCCACGTGGTTGGCCAATCCGTAGTTGTTATGCAAGGCTAATGGGAAATGGAGACTTTGTATTGACTTCACGGATGTTAATAAAGCTTGTCCCAAAGACCCATTTCCCTTGCCGCGTATAGACCAGATTGTTGACTCCACAGCTGGATGTGATTTGCTTTCATTTCTTGATGCATATTCAGGATATCATCAGATTTTCATGGCAGAGGAAGATGAAGAGAAAACCGCATTCATTACACCATGTGGCACATACTGTTTCATACGGATGCCTTTCGGTTTGAAGAATGCTGGTTCAACGTTTGCAAGAGTAGTCCATGATGCCTTTGAGCCACAAATACACAGAAATGTAGAAGCTTACATGGATGACATAGTGGTCAAGAGCAAGGACAAAGCAACTCTGGTTCAAGACTTAGATGAGACCTTTGTAAATCTGCGCAAGATCAACCTCAAGCTCAACCCCGGAAGTGCGTGTTTGGAGTCCCTTCCGCAAGCTTCTCGGTTCTTCGTGTCTCGAGGGAATTGAAGCCAATCCGACAAGATCAAGGCCATTGAGCAGATTGAAGCACCAAAGCGCCAAGGATGTAAGAAGGCTTGCTTGCGTGGCTGCTCTCAAAGAGGTTTATCTCTAAGTCACTGAGCGCTACCGCCATTTTTCAAGATTTTGAAAAGGCAGGTCCAATGAAATGGACTCTCGGCGGAGGCTGCGCTGCAGACTTAAAGAGGTACTGTCCTCCACTCCAATACTTGTCGCACCTAGGCCACAAGAGAAGTTTGCTGTATATAGCGGCAACCAATCAAGTGGTTAGTGCTGCGTTAGTAGCGGAGAGGAGGCAGATGATGAGCCAAGCAACCGAGGCAGATGCATCCAGCGACAAGTGGGGCTTCGCCACAAGCTCGTCCCGATAAGGACGGATCTGCGATGATTGCGACAAGATACGTAAAAGGATGGTGCAGCGCCGGTCTACTTTGTCGGTTCCCTTCCGCAGGGGCTAGGTCAAGGTACGGTGTGCGAAGTTGCTTTTCGCCTCCTCATGGCCTCGAGAAAGCTGCGCCATTACTTCCAAGCACATGAGATAATAGTTGTCACTCGCTTCGTTGAAGAGGATATTGCAAAATCCAAGCAGCAACAGCAGGATTGTTGAGTGGGCGCTGGAACTGTCAAGCTTTGGCCTCAAGTTTGAAAGCACTTCAACTATCCAGAGCAGAGCATTGGCAGAGTTTATAGCAGAATGGACGCCAACGCAAGATGAAGAAATTCCAGAGATGAGCATCCCCGTCAAAGAAGCAAATAAAGAGTGGCTGATGTACTTTGATGGTGCCTTCGCTGCAAAGGCGCCGTGCTTGGCGGTTGCTTATCGCACCCACCGGAGAGCACCTCAAGTACATAGTCCAAATGCACTTTCCCAAGGAGCAAGCAACAAATAATACCGCAAAGTATGAAGGATTGCTTGCGGTCTCAGATTGCGGTGGACCTTGGGATCAAGAAGCTTATCGTCGGGGTGACTCGCAGCTTGTCGTCCGCCAAGTGAACAAAGATTATCGAGTCCGCTGATGGAAGCCACGCTGATGAAGTGAGAAAGCTAGAAGAACACTTTGAAGGCCTGCAAATGGAACATGTTCCAAGAGCTCAGAATGATATTGCTGATGGCCTGTCAAAGTGTGCTGCACTCAAGTTACCTGTGGAACCAGGAATTTTTGTGCTCAAGCTGACTCAACCAACTATAACACCATCAACAGGATGGAGTAAGAAAAGGAAGTTGGTTTCTGGTGACTACTTTCCGGCAAAGCTCCCTGAAGCTGCCGCCAAGAAGGTCCCCAAAATCAACGCAGATATCGCTGAGGAGCAGCCTGCTCCGACAAGCCCTAGGGTTTGCTTCGTTGAAGCAGACGCTCCCGACAAGTTTTGCTCCGGCAAGCTTGCCGGGGATCATCAAGCTCCGGCAGAACCGCAGGTTCTTGACGTGGAAGCTGATGTTCCCGCAGCGGCAGAAGTGCCTTTAGTCCTTGTTGTCGAGCCGCAGCTCCAACATGGGCACAGCAGATCGTCCATTTCCTTCTGACATGAGAGCTTCCCAAGAGCAAGAAGAAGCGGAAAGAGTAGCCCCGCAGTCAAGTATGTACCAGTTTGTTGACAACATCCTATATGTAAGAAGACTCAACGGAGTGAAATTGAAGTGTATTTGCCGAAGATGGATGTAAGCTGTTGGCAGAGATACACGGAGGCATATGTGGTCACCACATTGGCGAAGAGCACTTGCCGCAAAGCTTCCGCAAGGTTTCTTCCGCCGAAGCCCTCCAGATGCAACTCGCACAAGTAACCAAGTGTGAAGCATGCCGCCCATTCAAAACAGATACACCAGCCAGCTCAAGCTCTCCAGACGATCCCTTTATCCCGCCATTTTCGGTCTGGGGCTCGACATCTCGCCCCTTCCCCGAAGTTGTCGGGGCTTTGAGTACTTGTACGTCGTGAATCGACAAGTTCACAAAGTGGCCGGAAGTGGAAGCAGTGAGGAAGGTGACAAGACAACAAGCAGTCAAGTTCTTCAGTCAATTGTTTGCCGCTTTGGGATACCTAACCGATCATCACCGACAACGGCACCCAATTCATGAGTCGCACCTTCATGCAAGACGCCCAAGATCTTGGCGCCAAGATCTGCTTTGCTTCGTTGCTCACCCGAGAAGCAACGGTCAAGCGAGAGGGCAAATGCTGAAGTGCTGCGAGGACTCAAGACCGTAACTTTCGGCAAGCTGCGCAAGTGCGGAAGAAACTGGATTGAGGAGCTGCCGGTGGTTCTTTGGTCGATCAGACAACGCCAAATCGAGCCACCGCCGACACCTTCGCTCTAGTCTATGGAGCAGAGGCAGTTCTCCCCACGGAACTCAGATACGGGTCACCTCGAGTACTCGCTTATGATGAGTTTGAGCAAGAGCAGCTGCGACAAGATGACGCGCTGCTCCTCGAGGAGGATCGCCTTCAGTTGTTAGACGAGCTGCTCGCTACCAAGCATGCGCTGCACCGCTACCATAGCCGCAGTTAATGCCGAAGCTTCGAGGAAGGCGACCTTGTTCTTCGCACGCTCAATCCGCTAAGAATTCCAACAAGTTGACGCTAAAGTGGGAAGGCCCTTATCGGGTGAAACGAAGTCACTAGGCTCTGGCGCTGTCCGCCTTTGAGACCAAGATGGCGTTCCGTGAGCAACTCCTGGAATATAGAGCATCTTCCTAAGTTTTCCTGATAGATGCGGTTGCCGGAACCTGCTCAAGAACCACCCTTTTGTACAAGTCTTGCCGCTGTTGCATGTAATCCTTTGTACAAAGCCCAAGCAGACTCGTGCATCAAGAAGCTCATGTGTTGCGCACAATCTTGTCAATTTCATGCTTTTATCATTATTATGCATGTATTATCGACATTTTGTGCAGCATCCACACCGTAAGTTTATAACGAGCCACTAGGCTCCATAACTTTATTTTCTCTTCTTTCTTCTCAAAAGAGAGCAAGGTTCATCCACCCACAAGTTAACCGGGGAGGGGAAGATAATGGTGTGGGCCACCAAGTGTCGCCGAGGAAGTATCACCTTGCCGGAAGCAAACAATGTAAAAGCTAAGTTGCTAAGTTTAAGCAATCAGTTTTAAATTTTCAAGTTATCTTCCTCGAACGATAGTACTTTGTATGGAAAACCTGTGCGGAGGAACCAACTCGTAGCTAGTCGCACCTTACTTTGTTTCGAGTCCGCCGACAACTTAAGTGCGCTGCAACTAGTTGCGATAAGGTTGCTTGTCTGAGGCGGCATCGCCAAAGAAGCTGCCGACGTTCAAGACTCAGCGCCATGGCAAAGGTGCTCGCTACGACAAGTTCCCTAAAAGCGAGGGCACAAACATACAAGGGAAGAAATCAAGTAAAGGGAATAACATTGCAATTGTTGCCTAACATAGAGTATGTCACAAAATAACTTGTCGCAGATCTAATAAATTGTTCTACTAAACATGATCTGCAGCGACAAGGAAAAGATAAACTTGGCGGCCTAGTCCACGCGGTCGCCATCGAGCCTCTTGACTCAGCTCACCCCGCCCACGATGGGTGCGACAAGGGCCTTGAGTGCTTCAACGTCGGCAGATGGAGGCGAGACTTGAGGACGCTGGTGAAGTTGACGCTTGGGTTGCGGAAGGCCACCTTCATCAAGACCTTCGGAGGGCCCCGCAAGAGATTTGGCGCGACTCGCCGGCCAGCTGCTTTGGGACCTCCTCCCGAGTCACTGGAGACCCGCCAACACGCCTTGAAGAATATGCTGAGCTTGGCGCTGGGTTGGAGGTTCTCGCCGGTGGAGTACCCAAGATCCACCATCCCCAGCTCCATCACCATTATGGATGGCGGCGGCAAAGGTCCACAAGACCTTCCGTCCAAAGGCATTATGCTATCTCCGAGATTATTTTGGGCGGTCACCTGATTCGACAGCAGTTCCTCATTGGCTTTGATCTTCTCCAACAGGCCCGCTTCGCTCCTTGGCGCCGGCCCGCCTCTCGTCATGAGTGGTCAGTTTCAGCTCCAGATCTGCCTTGGAGTCCTTGGCGGCGTCGAACTCTTTGATCTTTTCAGCAAAACGACCCTGCAGCTTGCCGAGAGTATAGGCGTCCTTCTCGCGTTCACGCTTCAGCCCAGTGACCTCCTCGGCGCTTTTCTGGAGGGTGGCCTCCAGCTAGGCCACCCTCGTCTCCAATTCCTTCTTGGCGGCTCCTGCAGCCACGGCAGCGCCCTTTGCCTCCCGGAGTGCCCCGCAATTGATTGCGGCGGCAAGATCTTCCTCAGAGCTGTCGAGGTTGATCTTCCGCTGCGCCACCACCTTCTTGGGCGGAGAGCTTCTCGCCGGGCGAGCCTTTGCTGCTCCTCGACCTCGGCCTTCTCCAAGATGAAGGCCGGCGCTTCGAAAGCTGCTCCCGCGCTCGCTATATCCCGGAGAGTTTCCTTGTTAGCCGCGCGGAGCTCTCCTCGCGCTTACATGTCAGCTCCCCGCCGCGACAAGCGCTTCCTCGCGACTCGGCTTAGCTTGTCGGGCGCGGTAGAGCGACAAGAGTTTCTTCAGCAGCCTGCCTCCCGAGGCTCGCTGTTGCTACTTGGCGCTAACCAGCGACACCCAGCGGAGGCGAGCAGCTCCATCGTCAAGGTCTCCTCGACCGGGCGCCTCGAGCTCGACGCCCATGGAAGCTTGATGAAGACACCTTCGCCGGCCTTAAGATAGGCACCGGGCTGGGGCTCTTCGGAGCCTGGTGCAGCATCGGTGGCGGGGGGATCGGCGGTCGGCGTAGCGCCTGGCGCTCCTACGGCCTCGGAGCCGTCAGTACGATCGTCGGACCCTCCCAGCCTCTCAAGGCCAAGAGCTTTGGTGGCCTCCTCGCCGGCGGACCCATCGGCGCCGGCCTCCTCTTCCATGTTGGCGGCGTCGTCATTGTTGCCGCGAAAGGCCCTCCTCACCGGCAGCCTCGGGCCCATCGGCTCTCCGCAGATGGATCCGACGATCGAGAAAGAAAGAACCAAGTTAAGCAAATGTTCAAGAAGAACAGAAGAAAAGAACCCAAGGAGATTTTCAAACAAAAAGATTACCGCAGTGGGATCTGCTGTCGCGTGGTCTCCACCACCAAGGTCTGCTGGCGCTGCCCCTTGCTCGGAGAAGCTCCCTTGTCTGGAGAGGCCTCCCTTGTCGGAGAGCACTCCTTGGCGGAGATTTCTCCTTGGCGGGCGAGTTGAAGCAGACAGACTTCGTGGAGTGACTTCCGGACCTCCCGATGTGGCTGCTCGCTTCCTACACAAATCAACAAGCCGAAATCAGAAGAAGGAGCACCCGAGCACACCTAACCGTAAGAAATGAATCAAATACTTACGCTGGGGCCAGCTGGGGCTGCTCATGAAGGGTTGCCGGATCCGCAAGGAGTCTCAGACGCGCCTCCCTGTCGCCATTGGGGAATCATCTCGAGACGACAATCACCGGGTCTTGGCCTCTTTGACGCCTCGAGCCAGGCCCCGAGAAGGAAAGAGCTCGAATGAAGCAAGTCGACACAAGACAAAGCAGTAAATTGAAGAATTACAAGTAATAGCGACAAGAACTTACTCTTCCTCTTCTTCCTCGGAGCTGAGAGCGGAGAAGTCAAATTCCGCCCGTGCGACGAGCTGGAGGAGTAGGCTCCTTGACGCATGGGTGCGGGGCCGTGGCTCGAAGGCCCCGCCCTGCTGTTGCGGGCGGCAGAGGCGCCTCCTGCAACAATGTTGTTGCCGCGGGAGCGGCCGGGCGGCGTAGGCGGTTGTTGGGCCGTCGCCGCCCGCCACTTCTCCGGTCTTGCGGAGACGTCTTTGGCGGGGGCTGGCTCCTCCGCGCAAGCTACTTGACGGCGGAGGGGAGGCGCCCGCAGGCTCGCTCGGTCAGCGCTGGCTCGGCCTGCTCCTCCTCAACGGCGAACTCCTCTCGATCGGCAAGGCTTGCCGCCCGGCTGTTTCGCCGCCTCGACGGTGAACCCAAACACGCCGGGCGGCGGCAGCTTCGCCGCCTCCAACCTTGTGGCGATGCGCGCCATCTCTTGCTCGGTGGTGTCGCTGGTGAGCCGCTTCGCTTGCCGGCACGGATCGGCACTTCTTCCAAGTCGCCGAAGAATCGCCGCACGACATCGCCGGGCGGGCTCCTCGCAAGTTGGAACGATTCCATGGGAATCGCACAACGGCATCATCGCGGCGGATGCGGCAAGCGACGAGTTGTTGCACAAGGCACGACTCTCGCAACATGAACCACTGGGTGATCTCGTGATCAGGCTTGAACAGCCCCGCAGCATGCCATCCAACTCCAAGACAAGAAAGTTCCAGTTCAGACCCGGCGCAGCCTCATGATGTCCGCCGCTTTGGGACTCCCAAGCAGGCCTCCCTCTCTCCGCAAAGGCGCAATGCGGGCGGCGAAGGAAGTCCGCGCCAACTCGCTTCCCACGGTAAGCCCAGCATGCCCGAGGCGCAAGATCCTAGTCACGCAATCTTCAACTTGGCATCCTCCGCGCCAAGTTGCTCCAATCGCTGCCGCCAAGATTGTGGGGGGTTTTGCCAGGCAGTGAAAGGCATGGTCCTCCTCCAAGATCCAACACCACCGGCTCTCCACTCCTCCCACTTGCCGCGCAGCCTCCGCCAAGATATGCTTCTTTCTTGCCGATCCCGGAGGTCCATGCAATTCCTCCCAAGCGGCTCTCTCTCTACGCTGGGCGGAAGTAATGGCGAAAAGTGCTACATTGGGTGGACCCCACAAAGTTCTCGCAGAGTGTGCGAAACTGCCATGGTGAGGACGGCGCTAGGGGTGAAATCAAGGAGGCGGAGGCCATATGTGTTCATGACATCGCAAAGAACTGAAAAGGGCGGCAGAGCCCGCAGCGGGAAGAAAATACCAAGAAAGGGTACCCGATGGAAACCTTCTCGGATGTGGCGGCGGAGATCACCTCGCAGGCGCTGGTGCGCCTGCCTCCGCCGACTGAAAAGGTAATACAGCTCCCGCAGCTCCTTCCCCGCTGCAAGGATCAAGAGGGCCCTCCTTCCGCTGGGCGCCATGAGCCGCTGGCCGCTTGACTGACTTCACCCCTTTGCCCTTGTCGGCTTTCGAGCCATGGCGGAGGTGGTGGAGGAACTGACGGCGCTGATGGCACCGTGGCAATGGGGAGGGGCGGAGCGCCGCTTCTTTGGACTCGAGGAGAAGGGAGGAGCAGCGGTGGTTTTGATGTGACAAGAATGGCAAGTGTATGCTTCTGCCCCTGCTTCCTGCTTATAAGGGGGGAGAGGGGCGCGCTCCGATTTTCCCATTAAAGAAAGCCCCACGATCTTCCCACGACGCCACGCCCGAACGTGCTGCTCGTGGGGGACGGGGGGTCCGGAGCTAATAATCGCGTGATCCGGGCGCTGCAGTGCCGCTGCACTGCTTTTGGGCCCGCCCAACAGAGCTTACGCTGTGTGGCCCAGCCCGGGCCTCGTCGGTGTACTAGAGTAGGGTACCCTAGTACTCAACTCGCACGGACAAATGCAGCACCCCGTGGCAGGTGGCTGGCCCGGTGACCGCATAAGTTCTCAGCGGCCTTTGGAGCCATTCAAGAACAAAGTAATCAAGGCCCCGCAAGAGGAGCTTGCCGGAAGGCCACTCAAGGCACGAGGAAATAAGACCCCGCAAGAGGAGCTTGCCGGAAGGCTTGGTGAGGACAAGCCCCGAGCGCCGACAAGGACCTTGCCGCTGCAAGGCGCTTGTCATGGCAGCAACTCTCTTCATCTCCGCCCACTCATCCGCCAACGTGTCGCCATGGGGCTTTCCTGTGCACGCGTCAATGGGCCAGCCGCCAGCGGGAGCAGCGATAAGCGGCGCCGACAAGCTACCATCATGGCAAACGGAGGCGACTTGACGGTCCTCGTTATAATCGCTCAGCGATCGAGACGGGCATTTATGACTCTTGTCCCTTGCTGTCGAGTTAGGTATAGATCATCAGACACTCGCATAAAGCGGTGCACCAACCTCTGTTTTTCCTATTCTACCCTTGTCTACTTGCCACTGTGGTGACCCCTTGTGCCTATAAAAGGAGGCCCAAGTGCAACGAGAAAGGTTTCGCCCGCTTAGTTCATTCGACTCGCTCGAGACCATATCGACCAGCTAGGTTTTGTAGCTCCCATTGCTCCCTTGCAAGAACACAATACAATCTACCAAGCAGCAGAGGAGTATTATCTCTCCGGAGAGCTCCGAAGCTGGGTAATCTGCTCGTGTGCATCGCCGATCCGCTCTTTGTGCAATCTCCGCCCTCCAACCACAAGGGACCCGGTCCCATAGGTGTTCGTGGGCCACGATCGCCTCCCCGACATATTTGGCAAGGTTGAGCTACCGCCAAGGACGCACCATCGAGCTCCACCTACAAGTGCAAGAAGATGATGGCAGCTCCGCCAAGACCAAGAAGGTGCCCGCTAAGGAGGACAAGACGGTGGTACCTTCACCATCGCTGCTACATCGACCCTAAATAGGAAGGCGAGCTCGTTGTTTTCGCTGGCGAATGTCAATGTGTTTGCATGGCAACCATCCGACATCCCCGTGTTCCTGTGAAAGTAATTGAGCACCACCTAGCTGTCTGTCCTCACGCGCGCCCGCCAAGCAAAAAGTTAGAAACAAAAGTAAAGGAGCGCCAAGAATTCATAGCAGAAGAGATCAAGAAGTTGGAAGCAGCGGGCCTTGTCAGAGGAGTGCTCCATCCCACGTGGTTGGCCAATCCGGTAGTTGTACGCTAGGCGAATGGGAAATGGAGACTTTGTATTGTCTTCACGGATGTTAATAAAGCTTGTCCCAAAGACCCATTTCCCTTGCCGCGTATAGACCAGATTGTTGACTCCACAGCTGGATGTGATTTGCTTTCATTTCTTGATGCATATTCAGGATATCATCAGATTTTCATGGCAGAGGAAGATGAAGAGAAAACCGCATTCATTACACCATGTGGCACATACTGCTTCATACGGATGCCTTTCGGTTTGAAGAATGCTGGTTCAACGTTTGCGAGAGTAGTCCATGATGCCTTTGAGCCACAAATACACGTAAATGTAGAAGCTACATGGATGACATAGTGGTCAAGAGCAAGGACAAAGCAACTCTTGTTCAAGACTTAGATGAGACCTTTGCAAATCTGGCGCAAGATCAACCTCAAGCTCAACCCCGAGAAGTGCGTGTTTGGAGTCCCTTCCGCAAGCTTCTCGGTTCTTCGTGGTCTCGTGAGGGGAATTGAAGCAAACCCGACAAGATCAAGGCCATTGAACAGATTGAAGCACCAAAGCTGGCCAAGGATGTAAGAAGGCTTGCCGGTTATGCGGCTGCTCTCAAGAGGTTTATCTCTAAGTCACTGAGCGCGCCCGCCATTTTTCAAGATTTTGAAAAAGGCAGGTCCAATGAAATGGACTCGAAGCGGAGGGTGCGCCGCAGGACTTAAAGAGGTACTGTCCTCCACTCCAATACTTGTCGCACCTAGGCCACAAGAGAAGTTGTTGCTGTATATAGCGGCAACCAATCAAGTGGTTAGTGCTGCGTTAGTAGCGGAGAGGGAGGCAGATGATGAGCCGGCAACCGAGGCAGATGCATCCAGCGACAAGGTGGGGCTTCGCCACAAGCTCGTCCCGACAAGGACGGATCTCGCGCAGGATTGGCGACAAGATACGTAAAAGGATGGTGCAGCGCCTGTCTATTTTGTCGGTTCCTTCGCAGGGGCTAGGTCAAGGTACTCGTGCGAAGTTGCTTGCCGCCTCCTCATGGCCTCAGAAAGCTGCGCCATTACTTCCAAGCACATGAGATAACAATTGTCACTCGCTTCCGCTGAAGAGGATATTGCAAAATCCGTAACAAACAGCAGGATTGTTGAGTGGGCACCGAACTGCCAAGCTTTGGCCTCAAGTTTGAAAGCACTTCAACTATCCAGAGCAGAGCATTGGCAGAGTTTATAGCAGAATGGACACCAACGCAAGATGAAGAAATTCCAGAGACGAGCATCCCCGTCAAAGAAGCAAATAAAGAGTGGCTGATGTACTTTGATGGTGCCTTCGCTGCAGCAGCGCCGATGTCAAGTGTCGCTTATCGCACCCACCGGAGAGCACCTCAAGTACATAGTACAAATGCACTTTCCCAAGGAGCAAGCAACAAATAATACTGCAGAGTATGAAGGATTGCTTGCCGGTCTCAGGATTGCGGTGGACCTTGGGATCAAGAAGCTTATCGTCAGGGGTGACTCGCATCTTGTCGTCCGCCAAGTGAACAAAGATTATCAGAGTCCGCTGATGGAAGCTTCACGTTGATGAAGTGAGAAAGCTAGAAGAACACTTTGAAGGCCTGCAAATGGAACATGTTCCAAGAGCTCAGAATGATATTGCTGATGGCCTGTCAAAGTGTGCTGCACTCAAGTTACCTGTGGAACCAGGAATTTTTGTGCTCAAGCTGACTCAACCAACTGTAACACCATCAACAGGACGGAGTAAGAAGAGGAAGTTGGTTTCTGGTGACTACTTTCCGGCAAAGCTCCTTGAAGCTGCCGCCAAGAAGGTCCCCAAAATCAACGCAGATATCACTGAGGAGTAGCCTGCTCCGACAAGCCCTAGGGTTTGCTTCGTTGAAGCAGACGCTCCCGACAAGTTTTGCTCCGGCAAGCTTGCCGGGGATCATCAAGCTCCGGCAGAACCGCAGGTTCTTGATGTGGAAGCTGATGTTCCCGCAGCGCGTAGTGCCTTTAGTCCTTGTTGTCGAGCCGCGGGCTCCAACATGGGCACAGCAGATCGCCCATTTCCTTCTCTGCATGTGAGAGCTTCTCAAGAGCAAGAAGAAGCGAAAGAGTAGCCCGGCAATAAGTATGTACCAGTTTGTTGACAACATCCCGTATGTAAGAAGACTCAACGGAGTGAAATTGAAGTGTATTTGCCATGTCTCACCGCCCTTTGGAGCCATTCAAGAACAAAGTAATCAAGGCCCCGCAAGAGGAGCTTGCCGGAAGGCCACTCAAGGCACGAGGGAAACAAGACCCCTAAGAAGAGGAGCTTGTCGAAGGCTTGGTGAGCGATAAGCTCCCGAGCGACAAGGACCTTGCCGCTGCAAGGCGCTTGTCATGCAGTAACCTCTTCATCTCCGCTCCAGCTCATCCGCCAACGTGTCGCCATGGGGCTTTCCTGTGCACGCTGTCAATGGCCGAATGCCGCAGCCGGGAGCAGCGATAAGCGGCGCCGACAAGCTACCATCGTGGCAAACGGAGGCGCACTTGACGGTCCAGCTATAATCGCTCAGCGATCGAGACGGGCATTTATGACTCTTGTCCCTTGTCGCCGAGTTAGGTATAGATCATCAGATCGCATAAAGCGTGTACCAACCTCTGTTTTTCCTATTCTACCCTTGTCTACTTGCCACTGTGGTGACCCCTTGTGCCTATAAAAGGAGGCCCAAGTGCAACGAGAAAGGGTTCGCCCCGCCTTAGTTCATTCGACTGCTCGAGACCATATCGACTCAAAGCTAGGTTTTGTAGCTCCCATTGCTCCCTAGCAAGAACACAATACAATCCACCAAGCAAGAAGAGAGTATTATCTCTCCGAGAGCTCCGTTGGGTAAATCTGCTCAGGTGCATCGCCGATCCGCTCTTTGTGCATCTCCTCCTCCGAACCACAAGGGACCCGTCCCATAGGTGTTTGTGGACCACCACCAGCTTCCCCGACAAAGGCAGCTTCACCAAAAGGTCACAATAGCAAGAAGGTGAAATGGATATCCCTATCTCGCACAAAATGATAGAAAGTAAACAGTTGTTGGTCAATAAGAATATAATAAACATATACAAAATGAAAAGAAGCATCTTAATTATGTTCATGGCAATCACGCAAGGACAGAGAAATTTTAAAATCGTCAAGAATGCTTCATGTTACCGTAGCATTACGATCAACAATGAGATTCCTCGATATGGGATTACTTTAATGGTGGCATTGCTTGTTTACTGCATACAAGAAATCAACAAGAGCTAAAGAGTTGGTTTAAGGGCATGGGACCGTGGGGACACCAGACACTCAAGAGCAGTAAAGGAGCAACTTACTTATCATACTGGGAAAACAGCAGAGTGCCATTTGTAACACGCTTTAATTGCATCTTATCACCGAGGCATTAGATTAACAATAACACTGGTTAGACATGTCCCTAAGGTAACAAGCAGGATCACTTATTTTAAATGCGCCTTACAAGGGCAAAAGGTTGGTATAAGGACATGCGATAGTGGACGATCAAGCACAATGTACCTACAAGGAGGCATAAAGTGGTGATGCCAAGCTTGTTCACGCTATGTGAGGGCAGCAAACCTAATCCTGGAGACCTTTTACTATATGAGGGCAGCAAACCTAATCCTGGAGACCTTTTCCTATGTGAGGGCAACAAATCTAATCCTGAGACCTTTACTATGTGAGGGCAGCAAATCTAATCCCGAGACCTTTACTATGTGAGGGCAACAAATCTAATCCTCAAACCTTTACTATGTGAGGGCAGCAAATCTAATCCAGAGACCTTTTACTATGTGATGGCAGCAAATCTAATCCTCGACATACTTTGTTGACTTGTCCACCAGCCGCCACTTTCTATCCTTTTTTCAACCAATAATAGATCTGTTCCTTATCCAGCTTTGTACTGCTGCTTTTCCCAAGATTTCCCTTTTCAACCAAGAGTTGGGTATCCGGTCTCTACTACTTTCACCATATTATTTCCTCTTGAATCAAGTCCCAGATTCATGCTACAACTTTCCCCTTTCTTCGTTGTTTGAACAAAGCGCTAGATTCAATGCATGAAGTAGCTTTACCTCTAATAATACTAAAATTTAGGTTGCTTTGGAAGAGCTGATGGAGTAGAAAAGATGCACATGCAGTACACGGGGAGTCGGGCAGAGAGTAAGGCCGCCAAGAACTTATACCGAGGGTCGCCGGATGTCGGCGGTGGCAAGTCGATCTCATGGACAATACGGCAGGGAGGAAGAAGGGTCGAAGACCTCCCGAGCCGGGCGCCGTGGTCGGAGAGAACGGCACGGCAGAGGATCGGCCCCTCCGCAGCAGTGGGTTTCTCCCTCGGGCGATGACCGCAGAATGATGCACCTTTTAGTCCTTCTACACACACCAGCCAAGGGATCCGCCGGATATGTGGCCAGCGGTGAGCAGAGAGAAAATGTCGCCATCACTGCCTTGTTTATATCCGAGAGGATGAGAGAATGAAGAGAGCAACCCTAGTAAAGCAAGCGCCAGCCCCTCAAGGCCCATTTATAGTGGAGTGATTATCTTTTTTCTGTCCATAACAAGCGCTTCAATTTGTGTACGTGGCATTAAAGAAAAGAAACTCTATTTAAGGTGACTACTCTATGACTCCTACTTACTATTAATAGTACTACCTCGTCATTCCGGGTTTATAGGTCCCTTTATAGTTTGTGCCAAATTTTGACTAAAGATTTAACTAACAAAATGTTAATGCATGTCAAGAAAAATTATCTCATTGGATTCTTATTTGAACATAGTTTTGAAAAATATAATGTTTGGTGACATGCGTGAACATTTTCTTAGTTTAATCTATGGTCAAAATTTGGCACGAAATACAATGGGGACCAATAAACCTGGACAGAGGTAGTATTGTTCACTTGTGCTCCCCGCCCCTCCATTCATTGAACAACCCCACGGTGAATAAACATACAAGAAGTACTGTATTTATATAGAACTAACAAGCTCGAACTATTTTCGCAGTAGTTAAAAGTTGAGGGCGGGCTTTTCCCGGGCAAGATGCGCAGCGCTGTAGGCGGTTTGACAGAGAGGCGAGGAGGGTGAGCGAGTGGGCCAGCGATTTGACGGCGCTACATCGCTGGAAAGACTTGTGATATGACCACTCACTATAGTCATGAATTATCGGGCGCCCGACCGGGTGATGCCCCTTCCGCTCAAGGCCTAACTGTGCATGACACGCCGACCGGATGTCGACTCTCCCACATGTCGGAGTAGTAAGAAGGAGCAAAGAATGATGTTATATATACTACCCTCCGTTCCTAAATATAAGTCTTTGGAGAGATTCCACTATGGACCACATACGGAGAAAAATGAGTGAATCTACACATAAAATGCATCTATATACATCCGTATGTGGTCCACAAAGGAAATATCTACGAAGACTTATATTTAGGAACGGAGGAGTACTACTCAGGTCGGAGGAGGCGAACCACGGCAGCCCAAAGGAACCAGCCGTAGAACCACGGTAGCCCAAAGGAGCCATTAGTAGAAAACAATGTGGTGATATGGCCATAAAAAACAATGTGCTACGGTCCACACCGTAGCATGTACAAGAACACTCCTCTTTGTTTGGATCCTCGAGTTAGAGCTAGTTTGGGTTGAAATAGCCTCAAATTATCGAAACAAGAGGGGTTAGTTTGAGCTAGTTTGCTCTAACCCAGCTAAAAAACTAGAGAGGTTCTAATTGGGTTAGTTATCCTCGGCCCACTAAAAGAGAACTAAAAATCTCACCCGCCCGCACCAAATCGCCTCCCCTCTCGCGACGACTCCTCTCTGCTCCCCATAGGGCCGCCTCGCCAAGCGCCTCTCCTCCCGCCGCCTCTACTCCTGCCGCCCTCTCCCTCCGACCTTCAAGGTCGCCTGCTCCCCCTTCACCAACAAGTTTTCTCTCCTTCCACAGCATGGGCGGCAAGATCTACCTGTGGAGGCCGCGAGAGGGTGAGTTTGTTCGTTCCTTCTCTGCCTCACGGCCATATCATTGATCTTCCTTGCTCTAGCTCTAATTCTGATTTGGAAAAGTAGATCCTGATCAAACTTGTTATAGATTTGTGGTGCACGCATGGAAGTGTTTGATGCTGCTTGAGGAGGTAATAAATCTTTCTAGAGGCCCAAAGATTTAGGTCATCTTTCTAGGTATTTCAATTTCTGTGCTTGCATTATTTGTAGAGGCCCAAAGATTCAGTTCACCTTTCTAGGTATTTCAATTTCAGGCTTGCATTGTTTCTAGAGGCCCAAAGATTCAGTTCACCTTTCTAGGTATTTGAGTTTGTGCTTGCATTATTTCTAGAGGCCCAAAGATTCAGTTCACCTTTCTAGGTATTTCCGCTTGTGCTTGCATTATTTCTAGAGGCCCAAAGATTCAGTTCACCTTTCTAGGTATTTCAGTTTCAGTTTGCATTGTTTCTAGAGGCCCAAAGATTCAGTTCACCTTTCTAGGTATTTAAGTTTTGTGCTTGCATTATTTCTAGAAGCCCAAAGATTCAGTTCACCTTTCTAGGTATTTCAGTTTCAGCTTGCATTATTTCTAGAGGCCCAAAGATTCAGTTCACCTTTCTAGGTATTTAAGTTTCAGTTTGCATTATTTCTAGAGGCCCAAAGATTCAGTTCACCTTTCTAGGTATTTCAGTTTTGTGCTTGCATTATTTCTAGAGGCCCAAAGATTCAGTTCACCTTTCTAGGTATTTTAGTTACAGTGCTTTCATTATTTCTAGAGGCCCAAAGATTAAGTTCCTGGCCACGGCAAGCTGCCCTGCTACCCATGCCTGTGTCGACCTCAACTCGCAAGGGCCAAGGCCTGAGGGGTTCCCGGCTTGGGCTCTACAGAGCCTTCCTCCGAGCGACGATGGCGAAGCTCCTCCCCAGACGTGAGGGGCTCCTGCTCCCTCCCTATCGTGAATGACTTCCGTGATGAGTTAGTTAATTCTTTTGTTTCATGAAGTGTTTTTTATTTTGTGAAGCTTGATTGACTTAATTTGTATGTTTAAGTGGAATATCTCATTTGTATGGACAAAGTAAAAAATTCATGTTTTGCATGCTTGATTTATATAGATGGTTCGCTTATGTCAAGTGTGAGCGGAGGAGGCCATAGAAGAGCCGGCCACACCAAGAGGGTGCTTGGATCCAAGGGACTTATTTTAGTCTAACTAAAATAGGGTCCAAAGTAGTCAAATGATTGAGATAGAGCATTTATTGTCAATCTAACCCTGCCATCCATACACCTCTTTGGTTTAGAGTTAGTTCAGGTTAGAATCTAACTCTAACCTCTAACTCGAGCTAGAGTTCTCTCGCCCTGGTTCATCGCCATCATACTTTCCCCTTCCTCGTGTTTTCAGATCCTGCTAATCAAAGAGGCCCTTTTTTCGAAAATCAAAGAGGCCCTTAGACTGGTTTAGGTCCGGCCATTTTTATAAACGTGTTATGTCCAAAATTTAATGAACGTGTTCGCTTCATGAAAATAATCCGTTTCATGTAGTAATTCATTGATTTATTTATTCTTCTACGGGGATTTGTATGTAATTCGTGAGGTCTGAAATGTAAAGTACCCTGATATGCTCCGAGTCGCATGCACTATGACCCAGATGCTTTATGTCCCACATGTCATGAATGGGAGCACGTGGAAATGGCCTAGGAGTACATATAGGAGGATAAATGTGAAAAATATGTATTGTGAAGCGAGCCGGGTTCAAAAGGAGACCTAAAGTGATGATAGCTATAGGTCGTGACGCACCCAACTAGTGGTACTAGACATACGACTAATTTTTTCCTCGTAAAAAAGAGGCATGAGTGCTCAAGAATCCTATTCTATAAACACGAGTCCCATCTCGACAACAAGCGTCTGCTATAGCTAGCTCTCCTCCCTCGCTTATCTCTTCTAATTCTAAACTCGGCCGACGCCCGTGGGTGGGTGGGTTTGCTCAATCTGCGGCCCCACCTCACAAAGGAAAATGTTATGACTCGAATAAAATGCCATATACCCTCCGCTCATAAATATAAGCCTTTTAGATACTAGTTCAAATGGAATACATCATACAGATGTATGAAGACATAGTTTAGAGTGTAGATTCACCATTTTGCTCCATATGTAGTAGTCACTTGCTGGAACCTTTAGAAAGACTTATATTTGGGAACGGAGGGAGTACTATACTAATAAAACATTAAGGCCACGGGCGATGCAAGGTTGGTTACAGGAGGCAAGAAGAAGAGATGCATCCATCGACGAAGTCCACCTCCTCGACTCAGGCGCCGCCCACCGACGGCGCCTAAGTAGCGCCGGCTGTGGCCAGGTCGACGTGCTTCAACAATGGCGCCCAAAGATTCCAGCCACTGGAAGAAGGCCAACGCCTTTCTGTCCTCGCTGGCCTTTGTAGTGGACTATGTAGACGATTTCTCGTAAACGTGATGTGCAGGTCGACGGTTTCTGCATGGCGATGGCCATGCTGGCGCAGCGCGCCTCGAGGTGCACATTATTCGTCGCGACCGGCACCTGCAGGGCCACCGTGGCTTGAAAGAGTTCGTCACCATGTAGGCCGATGAGGGTGGCAGGCAATGAGGAGCCTGGGCGCTGGCTGGAGCAAGACGGGCAAGGTCGCTCAAGGCTTCTTGACGGCGGTGAACTTTGCGGATGGAGTTGACCATCATGTCGCCCATGCGAGAGGCGGCCGGCGCCGGCGAGGGCTACGATGCTCTGCGGTCGCCAAGACTGCTCGGAACGCTGCACGGTGGTACGCAGGTCGGGCGCTTGATGATTTGGCACACCGATCGCCGCCGCGCCCATCGCCTCCATAGGTGCTTGTGGCTTCTGGTCACTTGGTCTTGGATTGGAGTGAGCAAGGTTGCGCAGAGACTTGGAAGTAGATGGATTGGAGTGGTGGGCGCTTTATTATATGAGAGTCCAAACTCGCTGTATTCACATCGTGGTTGGCTCTAGTCTGCTTCTCCAATTAATTCCTCTCGCATGTAATTGAGGATGCATCATTGACCGCTCAACGCCTCGGAACCGCTTACGCCTTCCTCCTTGGCATTCAAGCACCTATGGACCCGCCGACGACAAGGTGCCTATGGTGACTTCAGAAATTTCAAGATGATAGTGCCGTGCGTGTAAGCGCTCATAGAGGTGAGTGTATGCGCGCGTATATGAGCGCTATGCTGTGCAGATTGTGTCAAAAAACATAAATGCGTGTCAAAAGAGACTAGTCAAGATACTCAATATTGTGCACCTCGGAGAGGAAAACGATAGAACTAGTACGTATTTATTTACGGTGCAGATTCACTCATTTTGCTCCATATGTACTCCGCCTCGTGTAGTCTAGTCACTTGTTGAAATTCTAGAAGGGCAAATACACCTTTCTGGTTTACATGGCTATACTAGCAAGTAGTTGTACGTACTAGTACAATAGTGGGCTCACATAGCAATTTTGTCTCATGCAAGAGCTCTGGCTATATGCATGCTCCAATGTTCGCAATCGCAACATTCGGTTTTCGCTGGCTCTTCGCTTCTTCGAGAAGACGAACAATGATGTTACTACTATCGCTTCTACAAAGTGTCGAATCCATCGCTGCATGTCCATCCACCATGAAGGGACGGATAGCTTGTTGTAGAAGTACTACTAAGCAAAAGCATGTCCTCGCTTTACAGCAACAGCACACATGGGCGAGGGAGAAGGCGGTAGTAAAATCAAGCTTCTCCTCGTTTCACGAGTTGACGCGACACATCATAGCACCGGCCCCACATGCTTGCCTCTAAACTTGGCTGAAAGACCCATGTGTACAATATATTTGCTGCAACTCTAACATTTACCCACCACAAATTAAAATATATGTGGCTGTATGCATCGCTCGATGCGAGGCCGGGAGTCCCCTTTTCAAAAAAAAACAAATTAAAATATATATTCCTGTCTTGACCAGATGAGCGCAAACTACAATCACTGTGGTGACAGTAGGGCCGTAAGACTATTTTAATTTAAAAACTTCGAGACGGCCACATAGCATGGAGCCGACCCCAACGATTTTAAGCTTACAGCACGGTACACGCTATCTAGACTACTCTACACATGAAACTGCCACACGAGTCTGCGGTTGGCTTCTTGGCTCTTCGGGAAGTCGAACAATGATGGTGTACTACTGCACCGGAGGAGTACTACAAGACGCTCGCCATCCGACACCGATTGAACTGCTGCATGTCCACGCAAGCATGGGAGGGGAGAGCGTGTAGCTTAAAGCTCCTATTCTTGCCAGCCACCACGCTCATGGGCGTAGGGAGGGACGCCATGTCTTTGCGTATGACAGTGGGCCCGATGTGTGTGTGGCTAACCTGTCATACAGCCAAAGGCAGGTGCAGTTAAGTCCGAGAGGGAGAGGATAATCAAACTTATCGTTGATGTACGAAAGGACGCGACACATCAAAGCACTGCACTCGATATATTTCAATAATTATGCTACCGATGCATTAATTACAACGCATGCATGCATGCCGTGACTCTTCTTTTGATAGTACTTGCATGTGTTGATTTAATGCACCTTGAAGTAGTACTCCTCCGTTCCTAAATTATAAGTCTTTGTAGGGATTCCATTATGAATTACATACGGATGTATATAGATGCATTTTAAGTGTGGATTCATTCATTTTGTTCGTATGTAGTCCACCTAGTGAAATCTCTATAAAGACTTACTCCTCCGCTCGAATTAGGCTGGTCATAGTGGGGAGTAACTTAGACTAGTAACATGCATACGCTACTAGTGTAGTGTAAAAAACGCCTTACATTATGGGACTGAGGGAGTACTCTATAGTGCATAGTATCATAGATTAGTACGGAGTAGTATCATAGATGGTCCCATTTATTGCCATGCATGACACATAGTAGCACCATATTTATTATGTTACGGTATTCACCTATGTTACTATAACCATCTCTCTCTTCTTTAATTGCTCGCCACATAAGCATGTTTATGAAGTCCTAGTGCATGATACTACTTATGTTAGGTTGGTCATATGGGAGAGTAATCTAGACTAGTGTCATGCATATGACACTATTCTAAGTTACTATCTCCATATTGCAAAGTAACATAGTAGTATAGATTGCTTCATTTATTATCCCATAGACTCATTTTGCCTCGTGAAGCGCTATGTTACAAGAATATATTATATTACCACAAGCACCTCTTTCCTCATTAAATACTTGCCACATAAGCAAAATTGTCTTGGGATGTGTTGTTACTACCTAAGTTACCCCACTATGGCTAGCCTTACTCCCACTATGGCCAGCCTTACTTGTCACGTAAAATGGATGTATCTAGACGAAAACTCCAGTGTATTTAGGAACGGAGGGAGTATAAAATATGTGACGGTAAGCTTTGTAATACCCCGCCCAAGTCGAGATGGTTGTGCACGAGGAGGGCGAGATCATGCAGACCTAACAGAACAGATTCACGATGGAGCTCTCTAAGGTCTCGGATGGACCTCACCGTGCTCCATCGCCTTGTGCCTCCACCCCTTGACGCCTCCAGTATGAGGTTTGAATACACCTCGTCGCTCGGCTGATTGAGCAAGGTGCATGTTTCTTGATTGATGTGCTGTTGGATTGATTTCTAAGGCAAGGGAGGGCACTGCCTGCGCAGATCGCCGCGCCGAGCGCCCGGGAACCAGCGGCAAGGCTGGCGTGCTGGCGGTGGCTTCGACGCGCGGAACACGCCGGTGGACTCCGCCCTTTCGCCGGTGAGGGTGGAGTGCCCGCACGAAGGCTGTGGGCTCTACGCCACTTACCACAAGCTCGCCGATCACCAGAGCGTGTGTTCGCCGCACCGCAAATGCCCTGCGTCTCCGTCTGGCCGCTAAGGCTTCCGCCACGCGCTTACCACCACATCAGCATTCCCCGCATCCCATGCCCGCATGTGATCCAGACGGCAAGGTGCTCCAGCCGCAAGTGCCACCGCCGGAGCCATGGTTTTGCTGTTCGCTGGGAGGACCGCCCAAGATTTTTTCTTGGTCGGCAGCGTGCTCGACATCGGCGCGCCTATCGCCGCGGTTCGGTCGATGCATCGAGCGGGCGCCCCCACCGCCGCACTACTTGGCCAAGTGGGCGAACGGTTCACCGGGCAGCCCAAAGGCACGACCGACGCCAGAAGGTGGAAATGGAGGTGACAAGCAGCAAGGATCTCGGCGACGCCGACGCGCAGGAGCTGACCTTCTTGACAGCTCCGCCTAAGCTGCTGGTCGGGCTAAGCTTGTGTCCCTCCACATTCAGATTGACAAGCTCACGCCCTAAATGTTTTGATAGTGCCTTCTGTTTATCTTAGTAATATGCTAATATAGGGATTACCTTGGTCTACTTTAGCTTAAGAAATGGTGGGTTTTGGTGGCGATGCAGCAATTACTTCGACATCATATCAGAATTTCCAACAAATGAACGGATATTTTGTGTCTGTTGAATATAAAGTTCCTTTGGGTAAGAAGTACTACTTGTCATCAAAATGGATGCCAAAGGCCCGGAGAAGGAAAGAGCTCGTAATGAAGCAAGTCGACACAAGACAAAAGCAGTAAATTGAAGAATTACAAGCACAAATACAAGAACTTACTCTCTTCCTCTTCTTCGGAGCCAGAGCCGAGAAGTCACCCGCCCGCCGGCGACGAAATGGGAGTAGGCTCCTTGACGCCATGGGTGCGGGGGTCGTGGCCTGGCGTCTCGCCCCTGTTGCGGGCGGGGAGGCGCCTCCCTGCCGAACAAAGTTGCCGCCAGGGAGCGCCAGCCGGCGGCGCAGGCGGCAGTTGGGTCGCTCGCCGCCCCGCCACTTCTCCGTCTTGCGGAGACGCTTGGCGGGGCCGGGCTCCTCCCGCGTTACTTGACGCGGAGGGAGGTGTCGCAGGCTCGCTCGTCAGGCTGCTCGCCTGCTCCTCCTCAACGGGCGAACTCCTCTCGACGGCAAGGTTTGCCGCCTTCGCTGCTTTCGCCTCGACGGTGAACTCTAAACACAAGGCGGCAGCTTCTGCCGCCTCCAACCTTGTATGGCGCAATGCCATCTCTTGCTCGTGGTGTCGCTGGTGAGCCGCTTCGCTCGCCGGCACGGATCGGCACTTTTCCAAGTCGCCGAAGAATCGCGCACGACATCGTCATGGCTCCTCGCTAGTTGAACGATTCCATGGGAATCGCGACAACGGCATCATCGCGGCGATGCGTCAAGCGACGAAGTTGTTGCACAAGGCACGACTCGCAACATGAACCACTTCAGGTGATCTGTGATCGTTTGAACAGCCCTGCAGCATGCCATCCAACTCAAGACAAGAAAGTTCCAGTTCAGACGGGCAAGAGTTTCATGATGTCCGCTGCTGGCTTTGGGACTCCTCTAAGCAGGCTCCTTCTCCTCGCAAAGGCGCAATGCGGCGCGAAGCGAAGTCCGCGCCAACTGCTCCTACGTGTAAGTCTGCATGCCCGAGGCGAAGATCCCAGTCACGCAATCTTCAACTTGGCATCCTCCGCCCAAGTTGCTCCAATCGCTGCCGCTGCAGGGGGTTTGGCGCAGGCGTTGAAAGGCCATGGTCCTCCTCCAAGATCCAACACTCACCGCTTCCACTCCTCCCACTTGCTGCGCAGCTCCGCCAAGATATGCTTTTTCTGCCGATCCTCGAGGTCCATGCAACCGAAGCGGTTTCCTCTCTCTCTACGCTGGGCGTGAAGTAATGGCGAAAAGTGCTACATTGGTGACCGGCAAAGTTCTCGCAGAGGTGTGCGAAACTGCCATGGTGAGGACGGTTGGGGGTGAAATCAAGGAGGCGGAGGCCATGTGTTCATGACATCGCAAAAGAATTGAAAAGGGCGTGCAGAGCCTCAGCAAGAAAAATACTAAGAAAGGGTACCATGGAAACCTCTTCTCGATGTGGCGGGAGATCACCTCGCAGCGCTGGTGCGCCTGCCTGGCCGACCGTAAAGGTACAAGGCTCCCGCAGCTCCTTCCGCTGGGCAGGATCAAGAGGTTTCCTTCCGCTGGGCCACATGAGCCGCTGCGCTGGCTGACTTCACCCTTTCTCTTTGTCGGCTGGAGCCATGGCGGAGGTGGTGGAGGAACTGACGCTGATGGCACGGCATGGGGAGGGGCAAGGCCGCTTCCTTGGACTCGAGGAGAAGGGGAGGAGCAGCGGTGGTTTTGATGTGACAGCAATGGCAGTGGGCGTTTCTGCCCCTGCTTCTGCTTATAAGGGAGAGGGGCGGCTGCCCGATTTTCCCATTAAAGAAAGCCCCACGCATCTCTCCACGACGCCACGCCCCGAACGCACGTCTGGGGGACGTGGGGTCCGGAGCGAATAATCGCGATCCGCCGCAGTTCGGCACCTTTTGGGCCTGGCCCAACAGAGCTTACGCCAGGTGGCCCAGCCCGGGCCTCGTCGGTGTACCAGAGTAGGGGTACCCTAGTTCAACTCGCACGGATGTACAGCAGCACTGGCAGTGGCTGGCCCCGCGACCGCCAGCTGTTCTCACGGCCTTTGGAGCCATTCAAGAACAAAGTATCAAGGCCCCTAAGAGGAGCTTGCCGGAAGGCCACCAAGGCACGAGGAAATAAGACCCCGCAAGAGGAGCTTGCCGGGAAGGCTTGGTGAGGGACAAGCCCCAGCGCCGGTTGACCTTTGCTGCAAGGCGCTTGCCGCCGCAGGCAACCTCTTCATCTCCGCTTCCAGCTCATCCGCCAACGGTCGCCATGGGCTTTCCTCAGCACGCCGTCATCGGCCAGCCGCCAGCGGGAGCAGCGACAGGCGCCGACAAGCTACCATCATGGTAAACGGAGGCGACTTGACGTCCTCGCTATAATCGTTTCAGCGACCGAGACGGCATTTATGACTCTTGTCCCTTTGCTGTCGAGTTAGGTATAGATCACCGCATACCGTACAAAGCGTGCACCAACCTCTGCTTTTTCCTATTCTACCTTGTCTACTTGCCACTGTGGTGACCCCTGTGCCTCATAAAAGGAGGCCCAGTGCAACGAGAAAGGTTTCGCCCGCTTAGTTCATCTGACTCGCTCGAGACCATATCGACCAGTTAGGTTTTGTAGCTCCCATTGCTCCCTTGCAAGAACACAATACAATCTACCAAGCAGCAGAGAGTATTATCTCCGAGAGTTCGCTGGGTAACCTGCTGTGCATCGCCGATCCGCTTTTTGTGCATCTCCGCCTCCTCGAACCACACAAGGACCCGGTCCATAGGTGTTCGTGGGCCACGATCAGCTTCGACTATATTTGGCAAGGTTGAGCTACTGCCAAGGACGCACCATCAGCCCACCTACAAGTGCAAGAAGATGATGGCAGCTCCGCCAAGACCAAGAAGGTGCCCGCTTAAGGAGGACGGCAATCTGTGGTAACTTCACCATCGCTACATCGACCCTAAATAGGAAGGTTAGCAAGCAGTTGCCTTTGCTGGCGAATGTCAATGTGTTTGCATGGCAACCATCTGACATCCCCCGTGTTCCTGTGAGTAATTGAGCACCACTAGCTGTCCGTCTCACGCGTGCCCGTCAAGCAAAAGGAAACAGTGCAAGGAGCGCCAAGAATTCACAGCGTAAGAGATCAAGAAGTTGAAGCACGCCTTGTCGAGGAGTGCTCCATCCCACGTGGTTGGCCAATCCGTAGTTGTACGCTAGGCTAATGGGAAATGGAGACTTTGTATTGTCTTCACGGATGTTATAAAGCTTGTCCCAAAGACCCATTTCCTTTGCCACAGATAGACCAGATTGTTGACTCCAGCTACCGATGTGATTTGCTTTTCATTTCTTGATGCATATTCAGGATATCATCAGATTTTCATGGCAGGAAGATGAAGAGAAACCGCATTCATTACACCATGTGGCACATACCGTTTCACACTGGATGCCTTTCGCTTTGAAGAATGCTGTTCAACGCTGCAAGAGTAGTCCATGATGCCTTTGAGCCACAACACACGTAAATGTAGAAGCTTATGGATGACATAGTGGTCAAGAGCAAGGACAAAGCAACTTTGTTCAAGACTTAGATGAGACCTTGCAAATCTGCGCAAGATCAACTTGCTTCCAACCCCGAGAAGTGCGTGTTTGAGTCCTTCCGCAAGCTTCTCGGTTCTTCGTGGTCTCGTGAGGGAATTGAAGCAACCCTAACAAGATCAAGGCTATTGAACAGATTGAAGCACCAAAGGCCAAGGATGTAAGAAGGCTTGCCGGTTGCGTGGCTGCTCAAAGAGGTTTATCTCTAAGTCATTGAGGCTACCGCCATTTTTCAAGATTTTGAAAAGGCAGGTCCAATGAAATGGACTCTCAGCGGAGGGTGCGCCGCAGACTTAAAGAGGTACCTGCCTCCACTCCAATACTTGTCGCACCTAGGCCACAAGAGAAGTTGTTGCTGTATATAGCGGCAACCAATCATGGTTAGTGCTGCGTTAGTAGCGGAGAGGGAGGCATGATGAGCTGCAACCGAGGCAGATGCATCCAATGACAAGGGGCTTCGCCACAAGCTCGGGTCCCGCTAAGGACGGATCTCATGCAGATTGCTACAAGATACGAAAAGGATGGTGGAAGCGCCTGCCCATTTTGTCGGCCCTTCGCAGGGGCTAGGTCAAGGCACTGTGTGCGGTTGCTGCCTCCTCATGGCTCTCGAGAAAGTTACTATTACTTCCAAGCACATGAGATAACAATTGTCACCGCTCGCTGAAGAGGATATTGCAAAATCCGTAGTACAACAGCAGATTGTTGAGTGGGTACTGAACTGGCAAGCTGGCCTCAAGTTTGAAAGCACTTCAACTATTCAGAGCAGAGCATTGGCGAAGTTTATAGCAGAATGGACACCAACGCAAGATGAAGAATTCCAGAGACGAGCATCCCCGCCAAAGAAGCAAATAAAGAGTGGCTGATGTACTTTGATGGTGCTCTCTTCGCGCAAGAGCCGATGCTGCGTGTTGCTTATCGCGCACTCCACCGGAGAGCACCTCAAGTACATAGTCCAAATGCACTTTCCCAAGGAGCAAGCAACAAATAATACCGCAGAGTATGAAGGATTGCTTGCTTGTCTCAGATTGGTGGACCTTGGATCAAGAAGCTTATCGTCAGGGGTGACGACTTTGTCGTCCCGCCAAGTGAACAAAGATTATCAGAGTCCGCTGATGGAAGCTTCACGCGATGAAGTGAGAAAGCTAGAAGAACACTTTGAAGGCTCGCAATGGAACATGTTCCAAGAGCTGTAATGATATTATGCTTTCGCTCAGTGTGCTGCACTCTGCTACCTGTGGAACCAGGAATTTTTGTGCCTCAACTCCAACCAACCTGTAACACCATCAACAGATTTGAGTAAGAAGAGGTTGGTTTCGTGACTACTTTTCCGCAAAGCTCCTTGAAGCTGCCGCCAAGAAGGTCCCCAAAATCAACGCAGATATCACCGAGGAGTAGCCTGCTCCACAAGCCCTAGGGTTTGCTTTCACAGCTGCACGCCCCGACAAGTTTTGTTCGCAGCTTGCCGGATCATCAGCTCCCAGAACCGCGGTGTCTTGATGTGGAAGCCGATGTCCCTGCAGCGCGTATGCTTTTAGTCCTGTTGTAGCCGCGGGCTCCAACATGGGCACAAAGCAGATCGCCCATTTTTCTCTGCATGTGAGAGCCTCAAGAGCAAGAAGAAGCGGAAAGAGTAGCCCGGCAAATAAGTATGTACCAGCTTGTTGACAACATCTGCATGTAAGAAGACTCAACGGAGGAAATTGAAGTGTATTTGCTATGTCTCCGCCGCCCTTTGGAGCCATTCAAGAACAAAGAACCAAGGCTCCCGCAAGAGGAGCTTGCCGGAAGGCCACTCAAGGCACGAGGGAATAAGACTCGCAAGAGGAGCTTGCCGAAGGCTTGGTGAGCGACAAGCCCTAGAAACGCGAATGACCTGCTGCAAGGGCGCTGTCAGGCAAAACCTCTCTTCATCTCCGCCCAGCTCATCCGCCAACGCGGTCGCCATGGGGCTTTCCTGTGCACGCGGTTACCGGCTAAAGGCCAGCCGGGAGCAGCGATAAGCGCGCCGATAAGCTACCATCGTGGCAAACGGAGGCGCACTTGACGTCCTGGCCATAATCGCTCAGCGATCGAGACGCATTTATGACTCTTGTCCCTTGTCGTCAGAGTTAGGTATAGATCACCGTGACCGCATAAAGCGTGTACCAACCTCTGTTTTTTCCTATTCTACCCTTGTCTACTTGCCACTGTGGTGACCCCTCAGGCCTATAAAAGGAGGCCCAAGTGCAACGTAGAAAGGGCCTGGCCTTAGTTCATTCGACTCGCTCGAGACCATACTGACCAAAGGGTTGTAGCCCCATTGCTCCCTAGCAAGAACACAATACAATCCACCAAGCAGCGAGGAGTATTATCTTCCCGAGAGCTCTGTTGGGTAATCTGTTTCAGTGCATCGTCATCCGCTTTTGTGCAATCTCCTCCGCCACATAAGGGACCCGTCCCATAGGTAATTGTGACCACCTACTCACTTCCCTTTATGCAAGCCACCAAAAGGTCACAATAGCAAGAAGGTGAAATGGATATCCCCATCCGCACAAATGATAGAAAGTAAAACAGTTGCTGGTCAATAAGAATATACTAAACATATACAAAATGAAAAGAAGCATCTTAATTATGTTCATGGCAATCACGCAGCGATGAGAAATTTTTAATCGCCAGAATGCTTCATGTTACGTAGCATTACGATCAACAATGAGATTCCTCGATATGGGATTACTTTAATGGTGGCATTGCTTGTTTACTGCACACAAAGAATCAACAGCAGCCTAAAGAGTTGGTTTAAGGGCATGGGACCGGGGACACCAGACACTCAAGAGTCAGAAGGAGCAACTTACTTATCATACGGGAAAACAGGAGTGCCATTTGTAACACGCTTTAATTGCATCTTATCATCGGAGGCATTAGATTAACAATAACACCGTTAGACATGTCCTAAGGTAACAAAGCAGGATCACTTATTTTAAATGCGCCTTACAAGGGCAAAAGGTTGGTATAAGGACATGCGATAGTGGACGATCAAGACAATGTACCTACAAGGAGGCATAAAGTGGTGATGCCAAGCTTGTTCACGCTATGTGAGGGCAGCAAACCTAATCCTCGAGACCTTTACTATATGAGGGCAGCAAACCTAATCCTCGAGACCTTTTCCTATGTGAGGCAACAAATCTAATCCGAGACCTTTACTATGTGAGGGCAGCAATCTAATCCTCGAGACCTTTACTATGTGAGGGCAACAAATCTAATCCTCAAACCTTTTACTATGTGAGGGCAGCAAATCTAATCAGAGACCTTTTACTATGTGATGGCAGCAAATCTAACTCGACATACTTGTTGACTTGTCCACCAGCCGCCACTTTCTATCCTTTTTTCAACCAATAATAGATCTGTTCTTATCCGCTTTGTAATGCTGCTTTCAAGATTTCCCTTTTCAACCAAGAGTTGGGTATCCCGTCTCTACTACTTTCACCATATTATTTCTTTGAATCAAGTCCCAGATTCATGCTACAACTTTCCCCTTCTTCGTTGTTTGAACAAAGCGCTAGATTCAATGCATGAAGTAGCTTTACCTCTCTAATACTAAAATTTAGGTTGCTTTGGAAGAGCTGATGGGAGTAGAAAAGATGCACATGCGTACATCGGGGAGCCGGGGCAGTAGAGTAAGGCCGCCAAGAACTTATATTCAGGGTCGCCGGATGTCGGCGGTGGCAAGTCGATCCATGACAATACGGGCAGGAGGAAGAAGGGTCGAAGACTTCCCAGCCGGGCGCCGGTTTGAGAGAACGGCACGGCAGAGGATCGGCCCTCCGCAGCTGTGGGTTTCTCCCTACGGGCGATGACCAAGTAAATGATGCACCTTTTAGTCCTTCTACACACACCGGCCAAGGATCCCGCCGGATATGTGGCCAGCGGTGAGCAGAGAAAATGTCGCTACCGCTGTCTTGTTTATATCCGGAGAGGATGAGAGAATGAAGAGAGCAACCCTAGTAAAGCAAGCGCTGTGCCCCTCAAGGCCCATTTATAGTGGAGTGATTATCTTTTTCTGTCCATAACAAGCTTCAATTTGTACGTGGCATTAAAGAAAAGAAACTCTCTATTTAAGGTGACTACTTATGACTCCTACTTACTATATTAGTATTTTTCGTCTCTGGTTTATAGGTCCTTTATAGTTTGTGCCAAATTTTGACTAAAGATTTAACTAACAAAATGTTAATGCATGTCAAGAAAATTATCTCATTGGATTCTTATTTGAACATAGTTTTGAAAAATATAATGTTTGGTGACATGCGTGAACATTTTCTTAGTTTAATCTATGGTCAAAATTTGGCACAAATACAATGGGGACCAATAAACCTGGACAGAGGTAGTATTGTTCACTTGTGCTCCCCGCCTCCATTCATTGAACAACCCACGGGTGAATAAACATACAGTAAGTACTGATTATATAGAACTAACAAGCTCGAACTATTTTCACAGAGTTAAAAGTTGAGGGCGGGCTTTTCCGGCAAGACGCTGCGCTCGGGTAGGCGGTTTGACAGAGAGGCGAGGAGGGTGAGCGAGTGGGCCAGCGATTTGACGGCGCTATATCGCTGAAAGACTTGTGATATGACCACCACTATAGTCATGATTATCAAGCGCCCACCGGTGATGCCCCCTCCGCTCCGCCTAATCTGTGCATGACACGCCGACCGATGCCGACTCTCCACATGTCTGAGTAGTAAGAAGGAGCAAAGAATGATGCATATATACTACTCCTCCGCTCCTAAATATAAGTCTTTGGAGATTTCACTATGGACCACATACGAGAAAAAATGAGTGAATCTACACATAAAATGCATCTATATACATCCAGTATGTGGTCCATGTGAAATATCTACGAAGACTTATATTTAGGAACGGAGGGAGTACTACTCAGTGTCGGAGGAGTGAACCACGGCAGCCTAAAGTTGAACAGCCGTGTGAACCACGGTAGCCAAAGGAGCCATTAGTAGAAAACAATGTGGTGATATGGCCATAAAAACAATGTGCTACGGTCCACACTGTAGCATGTACAAGAATACTCCTCTTGTTTGGATCCTGAAGTTAGAGCTAGTTTGGGTTGAAATAGCCTCAAATTATCGAAACAAGAGGGGTTAGTTTGAGCTAGTTTGCTCTAACCCAGCTAAAAAACCAGAGAGGTTCTAATTGGGTTGTTATCCTCGCCCACTAAAAGAGAACTAAAAATCTCACCCGCCTCGCACCAAATCGCCTCCCCTCTCTCGCACGACTCCTTCCTCTGTTCCCATAGGGCCGCCTCACCAAGCGCCTTCCTCCCTCCCTACTCCCCGCTTCTCCTCCGACCTTCAAGGTCGCCCGGCCCCTTCACTACTTTCCTCTCTCACAAGCAAGGGCAAGATCTACCAGGTCAGGCGAGAGGGTGAGTTTGTTCGCCTTCTCTGCCTCACGGCCATATCATTGATCTTCCTTGCTCTAGCTCTAATTCTGATTTGGAAAAGTAGATCCCATCAAACTTGTTATAGATTTGTGGTGCACGATGGAATTGTTTGATGCTGCTTGAGGAGGTAATAAATCTTTCTAGAGGCCCAAAGATTTAGGTCATCTTTCTAGGTATTTCAATTTCGTGCTTGCATTATTTGTAGAGGCCCAAAGATTCAGCCACTTTTCTAGGTATTTCAATTGCTTGCATTGTTTCTAGAGGCCCAAAGATTCAGTTCACCTTTCTAGGTATTTGAGTTTCAGCTTGCATTATTTCTAGAGGCCCAAAGATTCGCCACCTTTCTAGGTATTTCCGCTTCAGCTTGCATTATTTCTAGAGGCCCAAAGATTCGGCCACCTTTCTAGGTATTTTCAGTTTGCATTGTTTCTAGAGGCCCAAAGATTCAGTTCACCTTTCTAGGTATTTAAGTTTCAGCTTTGCATTATTTCTAGAAGCCCAAAGATTCAGTTCACCTTTCTAGGTATTTCATTGTTTGCATTATTTCTAGAGGCCCAAAGATTCAGCTTCACCTTTCTAGGTATTTAAGTTTCAGCTTGCATTATTTCTAGAGGCCCAAAGATTCAGTTCACCTTTCTAGGTATTTTCACTTTCAGCTTGCATTATTTCTAGAGGCCCAAAGATTCAGTTCACCTTTCTAGGTATTTTAGTTACAGGCTTTCATTATTTCTAGAGGCCCAAAGATTAAGTTCCTGGCCGCAAGCGGCCCCGCTATGCTTGCCGGTTTAACCTCAACTCGCAAGGGTCAAGGCTGAGGGGTTCTGGGCTTGGGCTCTACTGAGCCTTCCTCCGAGCGATTTATATGCAGCTCCTCCTCACGCTGAGGGGCTCCTGCTCCCTCCCTATCGTGAATGACTTCCGTGATGAGTTAGTTAATTGTTTCATGAAGTGTTTTTTATTTTGTGAAGCTTGATTGACGATTTGTATGTTTAAGTGGAATATCTCATTTGTATGGACAAAGTAAAAATTCATGTTTTGCATGCTTGATTTATAGATGGTTCGCTTATGTCAATTGTGAGCGGGAGGAGGCCACAGAAGAGCCGGCCACACCAAGAGGGTGCTTGGATCCAAGGGACTTATTTTAGTCTAACTAAAAATAGGGTCCAAAGTAGTCAAATGATTGAGATAGAGCATTTATTGTCAATCTAACCCTGCCATCCATACACCTCTTTGGTTTAGAGTTAGTTCAGGTTAGAATCTAACTCAACTCTAATCGAAGCTAGAGTTCTCTCGCCCTTGGTTCATCGCCATCATACTTTCCCCCGCTCCGTGTTTTCAGATCTCCGCTAATCAAAGAGGCCTTTTTTCGAAAATCAAAGAGGCCCTTAGACTGGTTTAGGTCCGGTCATTTTTATAAACGTGTTATGTCCAAAATTTAATGAACGGTCTGCTCTCATGAAAATAATCCGTTTCAGTAATTCATTGATTTATTTATTCTTCTACGGGGTTTGTATGTAATTCGTGAGGTCCGAAATGTAAAGTACCCCTAAGATATGCTCCGAGTCGTGCATGCACTATGACCCAGATGCTTTATGTCCCACATGTCGGCTAATGGGAGCACGGAAATGGCCTAGTACATATAGGAGGATAAATGTGAAAAAATATGTATTGTGAAGCGAGCCATGGTTCGAAAAAGGAGACCTAAAGTGATGACAGCTATAGGTCGGACGCACCCAACTAGTGGTACTAGACATAACGACTATTTTTTCCTCGTAAAAAGAGGCATGAGTGCTCAAGCATCCTATTCTATAAACACGAGTCCCATCTCGACAACAAAGCGTCTGTAAGTAGCTAGCTCTCCTCCTGATCTCTTCTAATTCTAAATCGGCCGACGCCCGTGGGTGGGTGGGTTTGTCAATCGTGGCCCCACCTCATGTTGAAAATGTTATGATCGAATAAAATGCCATATACTCCTCCGCTCATAAATATGTTTTTTAGATACTAGTTCAAATGGAATACATCATACGATGTATGAAGACATAGTTTAGAGTGTAGATTCACCTATTTTGCTCCATATGTAGTAGTCACTTGCTGGAATCTTTAAAGACTTATATTTGGGAACGGAGGAGTACTATACTAATAAAACAATAAGGCCAATGAAGCGATGCAAGGTTGGTTACAGGAGGCAAGAAGAAGATATGCATCCATCGACGACGTCCACCTCCTCGACTTCGGACGCCGCCCACCGAACGCCCTAAGTAGCAGGGCTTTGGGCTGTCGACGCAGCTCAACAATGGCGCCCAAAGATTCCAGTCACTGGAAGAAGGCCACCGCTCTTCTGTCCTCGCCTGGCCTTGTAGTGGACTATGTAGACGATTTCTCGTAAACGGGATGCAGGTCGACGGTTTCTGCATGGCGAGGATGCGCCGGAAGCGGCCCTCGAGGTGCACATTATTCGTCGCGACCTCCGCACCTGCAGGCCACCGTGGCTTGAAAGAGTTCGCCACCATGTAGGGATGAGGGTGGCAATGAGGAGCCTTGGCTGGCTGGAGCAGACGCAAGGTCGTCGCGCGCTTTGACGCGGCGGTGAACTTGCGGATGGAGTTGACCATCATGTCGCCCATGCGAGAGGCGAAGCCGGGCGCCGGCGAGGGCTACGATGTCGCGTCGCCAAAGACCGTTCGAACGCTGCACGGTGCGTACGCAGGTCACGCTTTTGATGATTTGGCATGTACCGACGCCGCCGCCCATCGCTCCATAGGTGCTGGCTTCCGTCACTTGGTCTTGGATTGAGTGAGCGTTTGCGCAGAGACTCTGGAAGTAGATGGATTGGAGTGGGGCGCTTTATTATATGAGAGTCCAAACTCTGCATTCACATCGTGGCCGGCTCTAGTCCGCTTCTCCAATTAATTCTCTCATGTAATTGAGGATGCATCATCGACCGCTCAACGCTCGAACCGCCACGCTCTTCCTCCTTGGCATTCAAGCACCTATGGACCTGCCGACGACAAGGTGCCTATGGTGACTTCAGAATTTCAAGATGATAGTGCCAAAGGTGCGCTCATAGAGGTGAGTGTATGCCGTATATGAGCGCCATGCCTGTCCGAGGTCAAAAAACATAAATGCGTGTCAAAAGAGACTAGTCAAGATACTCAATATGTGCACCTCGAGAGGAAAACGATAGAACTAGTACGTATTTATTTACGTGCAGATTCACTCATTTTGCTCCATATGTACTCCGCTCGTGTAGTCTAGTCACTTGTTGAAATCTCTAGAAGGGCAAATATACCTTTCTCGTTTACATGCTATACTAGCAAGTAGTTGTACGTACTAGTACAATAGTGGGCTCACATAGCAATTTTGTCTCATGCAAGAGCTCTATATGCATGCTCCAATGTTCGCAATCGCAATATCTTTGCTACTTTCGCTTCGAGAAGACGAACAATGATGTTACTACTACTGCTTCTACAAAGGTCGAATCCATCGCTGCATGTCCATCCACATGAAAGGGATGATAGCTTGTTGTAGAAGTACTACTACAAAAGCATGTCTCGCTTACAGCAACAGCACACATGGGCGAGGGAGAAGGTAGTAAAATCAAGCTTCTCGTTTCTACGAAATGACGCGACACATCATAGCACCGCCCCACATGCTTGCCTCTAAACTTGGCCGAAAGACCCGCTGTGTACAATATATTTGCTGCAACCTCTAACATTTACCCACCACAAATTAAAATATATGGCTGTATGCATCGTTTCGATGCAGGCCGGGAGTCCCCTTTTCAAAAAAAACAAATTAAAATATATATTCCTGTTGACCGATGAGCGCAGTAAACTACAATCACCTGTGGTGACAGTGTGGGCCGAAGATTTTAATTTAAAAAACTGAGACGGCCACATAGCATGGAGCCAATTCAACGATTTTAAGCTTACAGCACGGTACACATGCTATTCTAGACTACTTCTACATGAAACTGCCACACGAGGCCCCGCTTGCCGCTTTGGCTCTTCGCCGAAGTCGAACAATGATGGTGTACTACTGCACCGAGGAGTACAAGACGCTTCTCGCCATCTGACACCGATTGAAGGCTGCATGTCCACCGCAGGCGGGAGGGAGAGCGTAGCTAAAGCTTCTCCTATTCTTGCTACCACCACTCATGTATGCAGGAGGGACGCCATGTCTTTGCGTGACAGGGCCCGGTGTGTGGCTAACCTGTCATACAGCCAAAGGCAAAAGTGCTAAGTTCGAGAGAGGATAATCAAACTTATCGTGATGTACGAAAGGATGACACATCAAAGCATCGCACTGATATATTTCAATAATTTGCGCATCGATGCATTATTATAACGCATGCGCATGCCGTGACTCTTCTTTTGATAGTACTTGCATGTGTTGATTTAATGCACCTTGATGTGCTCCTCCGCTCCTAAATTATAAGTCTTGTAGGATTCCATTATGAATTACATACGGATGTATATAGATGCATTTAAGTGTGGATTCATTCATTTTGTTCGTATGTGTAGTCCACCTAGTGAAATTCTATAAAGACTTACTCCCCTCCGCTCGAATTAGGTGGTCAAGTGGGGAGTAACTTAGACTAGTAACATGCATACGCTACTAGTGTAGTGTAAAAAACGCCTTACATTATGGGACGGAGGGAGTACCTTTATAGTGCATAGTATCATAGATTAGTACGGAGTAGTATCATAGATGGTCCCATTTATTGCCATGCATGACACATAGTAGCACCATATTTATTATGTTACTAAGATCTACCTATGTTACTATAACTATCTCTCTCTTCTTTAATTGTTCGCCACATAAGCATGTTTATAGTCCTAAGTGCATGATACTACTTATGTTAGGTTGGTCATAGTGGAGAGTAATTCAGACTAGTGTCATGCATATGACACTATTCTAAGTTACTATCTCCATATTGCAAAGTAACATAGTAGTATAGATTGCTCTATTTATTATCCCATAGACTCATTTTTGCCTCGTGAAGCCATATGTTACAGAATATATTATATTACCACAACACCTCTTTTCTCATTAAATACTTGCCACATAAGCAAATTGTCTTGGGACAAAAGGTTACTACTCTGTTACTCCCCACTATGGCTAGCCTTACTCCCACTATGCATAGCCTTACTTGTCACGAAAATGATGTATCTAGACTAAAACTCCAAAGGTATTTAGGAACGGAGGAGTATAAAATATGTGACGGTAGCTTAATACCTGCCCAAGTCGAGAGATGGTTGTGCACGAGGAGGGCGAGATCATGCATCGAACAGAACAGATTCGACGATGGAGCTCTCTAAGGTCTCGGCGGACCTCACCGTGCTCCATCGCCTTTGTGCCTCCACCCCTGACGCCTCCGGCAGTATGAGGTTTGAATACACCTCGTGCCGGGCTGATTGAGCAAGGTGCATGTTTTTGATTGATGTGCTGTTGGATTGATTTCAAGGCAAGGGAGGGCACCTGGCTCGCGCAGACTGCCGCCGAGCGCCCCGGGAACCAGCGGCAAGGCCGGCGCAAGCTGGCGGTGGCTTCGGGACGCGGAACACGCCGGTGGACTCCGCCCTTTCGCCGGTGAGGGTGGAGTGCCCGCACGAAGGTCAGGGCTCTACGCCACTTACCACAAGCTCGCCATCACCGTAGCGCAGGTCCGCCGCGCCGCAAATGCCCCTGCGTTCGTCTGCTGCTACGGCGTCGCCGCCACGGCGCTTACCACCACATCAGCACCGCGCATCCCATGCCCGCATAGGATCCAAGACGGCAGAAGCTTCAGCCTGTAAGTGCACCGCCGGAGCCATGGTTTTGCCGTTCATGGGGAGGACCGCCGCTGCATTTTTCTTGGTCGGCAGCGCGTTTCGACATCGCGCCGCTTATCGCCGCGTGTCGGCCAGATCGTCAGCGGGCGCCCCATCGCCGCACTACTTGGGCTGTTGGCGAACGGGCCACTGGGCAGCCCAAAGGCACGACCGACGCCAGAAGGTGGAAATGGAGGTGACAAGCAGCAAGGATCTGCACGCCGACGCAGTGAGCTGAACATGGATGACATAGTGGTCAAGAGCAAGGACAAAGCAACTCTTGTTCAAGACTTAGATGAGACCTTTGCAAATCTGCGCAAGATCAACCTCAAGCTCAACCCGAGAAGTGCGTGTTTGGAGTCCCTTCCGGCAAGCTTCTCGGGTTCTTCGTGGTCTCGAGAGGGAATTGAAGCAAATCCCGACAAGATCAAGGCCATTGAACAGATTGAAGCACCAAAGCGCGTCAAGGATGTAAGAAGGCTTGCGGTTGCGTGGCTGCTCTCAGAGGTTTATCTCTAAGTCAGGTGGCGCATACGCCATTTTCAAGATTTTGAAAAAGCGGGTCCAATGAAATGGACTCCGAAAGCGGAGGGTGCGCTGCAGGACTTAAAGAGGTACTGTCCTCCACTCCAATACTTGTCGCACCTAGGCCACAAGAGAAGTTGCTGCTGTATATAGCGGCAACCAATCAAGTGGTTAGTGCTGCGTTAGTAGCGGAGAGGGAGGCGGATGATGAGCCGACAACGAGGCAGATGCATCCAGCGACAAGCGGGGGGCCGCCGTCAAGCTCTGGTCCCGACAAGGACGGATCTGCGAGGATTGCGACAAGATCTGAGAAAAGGATGGTGCAAGCGCCGGTCTACTTTGTCAGTTCCCTTCTGCAGGGGGCTAGGTCAAGGTACTCTGGTGTGCAGAAGTTGCTTTTCGGCCTCCTCATGGCCTCGAGAAAGCTGCGCCATTACTTCCAAGCACATGAGATAACAATTGTCACTCGCTTTCCGTTGAAGAGGATATTGCAAAATCCAGAAGCAACAGGCAGGATTGTTGAGTGGGCACTGGAACTGTCAAGCTTTGGCCTCAAGTTTGAAAGCACTTCAACTATCCAGAGCAGAGCATTGGCAGAGTTTATAGCAGAATGGACACCAACGCAAGATGAAGAAATTCCAGAGACGAGCATCCTGTCAAAGAAGCAAATAAAGAGTGGCTGATGTACTTTGATGGTGCCTTCTCGCTGCAAGCGCCGATCTTGGCGTCTGCTTATCGCACCCACCGGAGAGCACCTCAAGTACATAGTCCAAATGCACTTTCCCAAGGAGCAAGCAACAAATAATACTGCAGAGTATGAAGGATTGCTTGCCGGTCTCAGGATTGCGGTGGACCTTGGGATCAAGAAGCTTATCGTCAGGGGTGACTCGCATCTTGTCGTCCGCCAAGTGAACAAAGATTATCAGAGTCCGTTGATGGAAGCCTCGTTGATGAAGTGAGAAAGCTAGAAGAACACTTTGAAGGCCTGCAAATGGAACATGTTCCAAGAGCTCGAGAATGATATTGTGATGGCTCGTCAAAGTGTCTTGCACTCAAGTTACACTGTGGAACCAGGAATTTTTGTGCTCAAGCTGACTCAACCAACTGTAACACCATCAACGGGGCGGAGTAAGAAGAGGAAGTTGGTTTCTGGTGACTACTTTCGGCAAAGCTCCTTGAAGCTGCCGCCAAGAAGGTCCCCAAAATCAACGCAGATATCGAGGTAGCCTGCTCCGACAAGCCCTAGGGTTTGCCGTTGAAGCGGGCGCTCCCGACAAGTTTTGCTCCGGCAAGCTTGCCGGGATCATCAACTCGGCGCAGAACCGCAGGTTCTTGATGTGGAAGCTGATGTTCCCGCAGCGGCAGAAGTGCCTTTAGTCCTTGTTGTCGAGCTGCGGGCTCCAACATGGGCACAGCAGATCGTCCATTTCCTTCAGACAGGAGAGCTTCCCGAAGAGCAAGAAGAAGCGGAAAGAGTAGCCCGGCAGTCAAGTATGTACCAGTTTGTTGACAACATCACATGCATGAAGAAGACTCAGCGGAGTGAAATTGAAGTGTATTTGCCAAGGTCTCGTGGCTCCTTTGGAGCCATTCAAGAACAAAGTAATCAAGGCCCGGCAAGAGGAGCTTGCCGGAAGGCCACTCAAGGCACGAGAAACAAGACCCGGCAAGAGGAGCTTGCCGGGAAGGCTGGTGAGCGACAAGCTCCCAGCGCGACAAGGACCTTGCAGCGGCAAAGGCGCTTGCCGGCGAGCAACCTCTCTTCATCTCGCTCCAGCTCATCCATAGCGTGGTCGCCATGGGGCTTTCCCGAGCACAGCGTGTCAATGGGCTGTGCCGCCCGCCGAGGAGCAGCGATAAAAAGCGGCTGACAAGCTACCATCGTGGCAAGCGGAGGCGCCAGCGGTCCCATTACCTTTGTTCAGCGGCCGAGGCGGGCATTTATGACTCTTGTCCCTTGTCGTCGAGTTAGGTATAGATCCTTTGTACCTTTGTACAAGCGGTGTACCAACCTCTATTTTCCTATTCTACCCTTGTCTACTTGCCACTGTGGTGACCCTTGTGCCTATAAAGGAGGCCCAAGTGCAGCGTGAAAGGGTTCGCCTCCGTCTTAGTTCATTCGACTCGTTCGAGACCATCTTGACTCGAGCTAGGTTTTGTAGCTCCCATTGCTCCCTAGCAAGAACACAATACAATCCACCAAGCAGCAGTAGGAGTATTATCTCTCCGGAGAGCTCCGAAGCTGGGTAAATCTGCTCGTGTGCATCGCCTCGATCCGCTCTTTGTGCAATCTCCGCCCCCCTCCGAACCACAAGGGACCCGGTCCCATAGGTGTTCGTGGACCACGACCAGCTTCCCCGACAGTGCAGTTCACCAAAAGGTCACAATAGCAAGAAGGTGAAATGGATATCCCTATCTGCACAAAATGATAGAAAGTAAACAGTTGCTGGTCAATAAGAATATACGAAACATATACAAAATGAAAAGAAGCATCTTAATTATGTTCATGGCAATCACGCAAGGACAGTAGAAATTTTAAAAGCGTCGGCAATGCTTCATGTTACCGAAGCATTACGATCAACAATGAGATTCCTCGGATATGGGATTACTTTAATGGTGGCATTGCTTGTTTACTGCAGACACGATAAATCAACACAGAGCTAAAGAGTTGGTTTAAGGGCATGGGACCGTGGGGACACGGGACACTCGGCAGCGTAAAGGAGCAACTTACTTATCATCTTTGGGGAAAACAGCGAGGAGTGCCATTTGTAAACAGTTTAATTGCATCTTATCACTTTGGAGGCATTAGATTAACAATAACCTTTGGTTAGACATGTCCCTAAGGTATGCAGTGTGATCACTTCATTTTAAATGCGCCCTTACAAGGGCAAAAGGTTGGTATAAGGACATGCGATAGTGGACGCATCAGCACAATGTACCTACAAGGAGGCATAAAGTGGTGATGCCAAGCTTGTTCACGCTATGTGAGGGCAGCAAACCTAATCCTGGAGACCTTTTACTATATGAGGGCAGCAAACCTAATCCTGGAGACCTTTTCCTATGTGAGGGCAACAAATCTAATCCTGAGACCTTTTACTATGTGAGGGCAGCAAATCTAATCCTGAGACCTTTTACTATGTGAGGGCAACAAATCTAATCCTGAAACCTTTTACTATGTGAGGGCAGCAAATCTAATCCAGGAGACCTTTTACTATGTGATGGCAGCAAATCTAATCCTGGACATACTTTGTTGACTTGTCCACCAGCCGCCACTTTCTATCCTTTTTTCAACCAATAATAGATCTGTTCCTTATCCAGTTTGTACTGCGTTTTCCCAGTATTTCCCTTTTCAACCAAGAGTTGGGTATCCGGTCTCTACTACTTTCACCATATTATTTCCTCTTTGAATCAAGTCCTAGATTCATGCTACAACTTTCCCCCTTTCTTCGTTGTTTGAACAAAGCGCTAGATTCGAATGCATGAAGTAGCTTTACCTCTAATAATACTAAAAATTTAGGTTGCTTTGGAAGAGCTGATGGGAGTAGAAAAAGATGCACATGCAGACACGTGGGGAGCTGGGGCAGTAGAGTAAGGCCGCTTTCGAAGAACTTATACGAGGGTCGCGGGATGTCGGCGGTGGCAAGTCGGATCTGCGGACAATCTGGCGGGGAGGAAGAAGGGTCGGAAGACCTCCGAGCCGTATGTGGTCGGAGAGAACGGCACGGGCAGAGGATCGGGCCCCTCCGGCAGCTGTGGGTTTCCTCCCTCGGCGGCGATGACCGCGTAAATGATGCACCTTTTAGTCCTCTACACACACCAGCCGAAGGGATCCGGCCGGATATGTGGCCAGCGGTGAGCAGAGAGAAAATGTCGCTACCGCTGTCTTGTTTATATCTGGAGAGGATGAGAGAATGAAGAGAGCAACCCTAGTAAAGCAAGCGCTCAGGCCCCTGCGTCCATTTATAGTGGAGTGATTATCTTTTTTCTGTCCATAACAAGCGTTTCAATTTGTGTACGTGGCATTAAAGAAAAGAAACTCTCTATTTAAGGTGACTACTCTATGACTCCTACTTACTACAATAGTACTACCTCCGTCCTGGTTTATAGGTCCCTTTTATAGTTTGTGCCAAATTTTGACTAAAGATTTAACTAACAAAATGTTAATGCATGTCAAGAAAAATTATCTCATTGGATTCTTATTTGAACATAGTTTTGAAAAATATAATGTTTGGTGACATGCGTGAACATTTTCTTAGTTTAATCTATGGTCAAAATTTGGCACTAAATACAATGGGGACCAATAAACCAGACAGAGGTAGTATTATTCACTGTGCTCCCGCCCTCCATTCATTGAACAACCCCACGGGTGAATAAACATACTGATAAGTACTGTATTTATATAGAACGAACAAGCTCGAACTATTTTCGTAGTTAAAAGTTGAGGGCGGGGCTTTTCCGGCAAGTCTGTGCGGCAGTTTTGGTAGGCGGTTTGACAGAGAGGCGAGGAGGGTGGCGAGTGGGGCTGTGCGATTTGATGGCGTTACTGCTGGAAAGACTTGTGATATGACCACTCACTATAGTCATGAATTATTGGCGCTCGACCGGGTGATGCCCCCTTCCGTTCCGCGCTCTAATCGGTGCATGACACGTCGACCGGATCTTGACTCTCCACATGTCGGAGTAGTAAGAAGGAGCAAAGAATGATGCGTTATATATACTACTCCTCCGTTCCTAAATATAAGTCTTTGAGAGATTCCACTATGGACCACATACGGAGAAAATGAGTGAATCTACACATAAAATGCATCTATATACATCCGTATGTGGTCCACGGTGAAATATCTCTGAAGACTTATATTTAGGAACGGAGGAGTACTACTCAGGTCGGAGGAGTGCGAACCACGGCAGCCCAGTGAACCAGCCGTGTGAACCACGGTAGCCCAGTGAGCCATTAGTAGAAAACAATGTGGTGATATGGCCATAAAAAACAATGTGCTACGGTCCACACTGTAGCATGTACAGTAACACTCCTCTTTGTTTGGATCCCTGAGTTAGAGCTAGTTTGGGTTGAAATAGCCTCAAATTATCGAAACAAGAGGGGTTAGTTTGAGCTAGTTTGCTCTAACCCAGCTAAAAAACTAGAGAGGTTCTAATTGGGTTAGTTATCCTCGGGCCCACTAAAAGAGAACTAAAAAAATCTCACCTGCCCGCACCAAATCGCTCCCCCCTCTCGCACGACTCCTCTCTGTTCCCCATAGGGCCGCCCGCCCAAGCGCCGCTCGCCCTCTCTCTCCTCCGGCCGCCCTACTCCGGCCGCCCTCTCCCTCTGACCTTCGAAGGTTGCCCGGCTCCCCCTTCACCAGTCGTTTTTCTCCCTCTGTCATGCGCGGCGGCGGCGCATCTACCAGGGAGGCCGCGAGAGGGGTGAGTTTGTTCGTTCCTTCTCTGTCTCACGGCCATATCATTGATCTTCCTTGCTCTAGCTCTAATTCTGATTTGGAAAAGTAGATCCTGATCAAACTTGTTATAGATTTGTGGTGCACGCATGGAAGTGTTTGATGCTGCTTGAGGAGGTAATAAATCTTTCTAGAGGCCCAAAGATTTAGGTCATCTTTCTAGGTATTTCAATTTCAGGCTTGCATTATTTGTAGAGGCCCAAAGATTCAGTTCACCTTTCTAGGTATTTCAATTTCAGGCTTGCATTGTTTCTAGAGGCCCAAAGATTCAGTTCACCTTTCTAGGTATTTGAGTTTCAGCTTGCATTATTTCTAGAGGCCCAAAGATTGAGTTCACCTTTCTAGGTATTTCCGTTTGAGCTTGCATTATTTCTAGAGGCCCAAAGATTCAGTTCACCTTTCTAGGTATTTGATTTCAGAGCTTGCATTATTTCTAGAGGCCCAAAGATTCAGTTCACCTTTCTAGGTATTTAAGTTTGAGCTTGCATTATTTCTAGAAGCCCAAAGATTGAGTTCACCTTTCTAGGTATTTCAGTTTTGAGCTTGCATTATTTCTAGAGGCCCAAAGATTCAGTTCACCTTTCTAGGTATTTAAGTTTAGAGCTTGCATTATTTCTAGAGGCCCAAAGATTGAGTTCACCTTTCTAGGTATTTCAGTTTCAGCTTGCATTATTTCTAGAGGCCCAAAGATTGAGTTCACCTTTCTAGGTATTTTAGTTCTGAGCTTTCATTATTTCTAGAGGCCCAAAGATTAAGTTCGATCGTGACAAGCGGCCTGCTACCCATGCCGGTGTCGACCTCAACTCGCAAGGGCCAAGGCGTCGGAGGGTTCGGGGCTTGGGCTCTCTGAGCCTTCCTCCGAGAGCGGCGATGGCGAGCTCCTCCTCGGTGCGTGAGGGCTCGGGCTCCCTCCCTATCGTGAATGACTTCCGTGATGAGTTAGTTAATTCTTTGTTTCATGAAGTGTTTTTTTATTTTGTGAAGCTTGATTGACGACTTGTATGTTTAAGTGGAATATCTCATTTGTATGGACAAAGTAAAAAAATTCATGTTTTGCATGCTTGATTTATATAGATGGTTCGTTTATGTCAAGTGTGAGCGGGAGGAGGCCATAGAAGAGTCGGCCACACCAAGAGGGTGCTTGGATCCAAGGGACTTATTTTAGTCTAACTAAAAATAGGGTCCAAAGTAGTCAAATGATTGAGATAGAGCATTTATTGTCAATCTAACCCTGCCATCCATACACCTCTTTGGTTTAGAGTTAGTTCGAGGTTAGAATCTAACTCTAACCTCTAAGCGAGCTAGAGTTCTCCTCGTCTCGGTTCATCGCCATCATACTTTCCCCATTCTGTGTTTCGGTATCCTGCGAATCAAAGAGGCCCTTTTTGGGAAAATCAAAGAGGCCCTTAGACTGGTTTAGGTCCGGTCATTTTTTATAAACGTGTTATGTCCAAAATTTAATGAACGTGCTCCGGTTTCCATGAAAATAATCCGGTTTCATGTAGTAATTCATTGATTTATTTATTCTTCTACGGGGGATTTGCATGTAATTCGTGAGGTCTGAAATGTAAAGTACCCCGGCATATGCTCCGAGTCGTGCATGCACTATGACCCAGATGCTTTATGTCCCACATGTCGGCGAATGGGAGCACGTGGAAATGGCCTAGGAGCACATATAGGAGGATAAATGTGTGAAAAAATATGTATTGTGAAGCGTAGCCGCGGTTCGAAAAGGAGACCTAAAGTGATGACAGCTATAGGTCGCACGCACCCAACTAGTGGTACTAGACATACGACTATTTTTTTCCTCAGAAAAAAAGAGGCATGAGTGCTCAGTAATCCTATTCTATAAACACGAGTCCCATCTGACAACAGCGTCCGTGCTATAGCTAGCTCTCCTCCCTCGTTTATCTCTTCTAATTCTAAACTCGGCCGACGCCCGGTGGGTGGGGTGGGTTTGCTCAACTGTGGCCCCACCTCACAGTGAAAATGTTATGACTGGAATAAAAAATGCCATATACTCCCTCCGTTCATAAATATAAGCCTTTTTAGATACTAGTTCAAATGGAATACATCATACAGATGTATGAAGACATAGTTTAGAGTGTAGATTCACTCATTTTGCTCCATATGTAGTAGTCACTTGCTGGAACCTTCAGAAAGACTTATATTTGGGAACGGAGGGAGTACTATACTAATAAAACAATAAGGCCACGAAGCGATGCAGTGCTGGTTACAGGAGGCAAGAAGAAGATATGCATCCATCGACGAAGTCCACCTCCTTGACTCAGGACGCCGGCCCACCGGACGGCGCCTAAGTAGCAGCGGCTTTCGTGGCCAGGTCGACGTGCTTCTGAACAATGGCGTCCAAAGATTCCAGCCGCTGGAAGAAGGCCACCGTCTTTCTGTCCTCGCTGGCCTTGTAGTGGACTATGTAGACGATTTCCTCGTAAACGTGGATGTGCAGGTCGACGGTTTCTTGCATGGCGAGGCGCTGCGCGGCGAGCGCGGCCTCGAGGTGCACATTATTCGTCGCGACCTCCGGCACCTGCAGGGCCACCAGGGCTTGAAAGAGTTCGTCACCATGTAGGCTGATGAGGGTGGCAGGCAATGAGGAGCCTTGGCGCGCGGGCTGGAGCAGTACGGCAAGGTCGTCTGCGCGCTTCTTGACGGCGGTGAACTTGCGGATGGAGTTGACCATCATGTCGTCCATGCGAGAGGCGAAGCCGGCGTCGGCGAGGGCTACGATGCCTGCGGTCGCCAGCACCGTCTGGAAACGCTGCACGGTGCGGGGCCGCAGGCCGGCGCCTTGGATGATTTGGCACAGCCGACTGCCGCTCGCGTCCATTGCCTCCATAGGTGCTTGTGGCTTCTGGTCACTTGGTCTTGGATTGGAGTGAGCAGTGTTGCGCAGAGACTTGGAAGTAGATGGATTGGAGTGGTGGGGCGCCTTTATTATATGAGAGTCCAAACTCTGTTGCATTCACATCGTGTTGGCTCTAGTCTGCTTCTCCAATTAATTCCATCTGCATGTAATTGAGGATGCATCATTGACCGTTCAACGTCTCGAACCGCTACGCTCTTCCTCCTTGGCATTCAAGCACCTATGGACCCGTCGGCGACAAGGTGCCTATGGTGACTTCGTAAATTTCAAGATGATAGTGCTTTGTGCGTGTGTGCGTTCATAGAGGTGAGTGTATGCGGCGTGTATATGAGCGCTTGCGTCTGCATCTTGTGTCAAAAAACATAAATGCGTGTCAAAAGAGACTAGTCAAGTATACTCAATACTGTGCACCTCGGAGAGGAAAACGATAGAACTAGTACGTATTTATTTACGGTGCAGATTCACTCATTTTGCTCCATATGTACTCCGTCTCGGTGTAGTCTAGTCACTTGTTGAAATCTCTAGAAGGGCAAATACACCTTTCTGGTTTACATGCCTATACTAGCAAGTAGTTGTACGTACTAGTACAATAGTGGGCTCACATAGCAATTTTGTCTCATGCAAGAGCCTGGCTATATGCATGCTCCAATGTTCGCAACTGCAACATTCGGTTTTCGCTTGGCTCTTCGCCTCTTCGAGAAGACGAACAATGATGTTACTACTACTGCTTCTACGAGGTCGAATCCATCGCTGCATGTCCATCCACATGGCGAAGGGACAGATAGCTTGTTGTATAAGTACTACTAAGCAAAAGCATGTCCTCGTTTGCGAGCAACAGCACACATGGGCGAGGGAGAAGGCGTGTAGTAAAATCAAGCTTCTCCTCGTTCTACGAGTTGACGCGACACATCATAGCACTGGCCCCACATGCTTGCCTCTAAACTTGGCTGAAAGACCCATGATGTACAATATATTTGCTGCAACCTCTAACATTTACCCACCACAAATTAAAATATATGTGGCTGTATGCATCGTTCTGATGCAGAGGCCGGGGAGTCCCCTTTTGAAAAAAACAAATTAAAATATATATTCCTGTCTTGACCGGATGAGCGTGCAAACTACAATCACCGGGGTGTGGTAGGGCGAAGACTATTTTAATTTAAAAAAACTTGAGGCGGCCACATAGCATGGAGCCGACCCCAGCGATTTTAAGCTTACAGGCACGGTACATGCTATCTAGACTACTACACATGAAACTGCCACACGGCGTCCGTGCTGCGCTTGGCTCTTCGCCTCTCGGAAGTCGAACAATGATGGTGTACTACTGCTTTGGAGGAGTACTACTGATGCGCTTCGCCATCGACACCGATTGAACTGCTGCATGTCCACCGCGTGCGGGAGGGAGGCGTGTAAAGCTTCTCCTATTCTTGCCAGCCACCACTCTCATGGGCGAGGGAGGGACGCTCATGTCTTTGCGTGTATGACAGGTGGGCCCGACAGGTGTGTGGCCAACCTGTCATACAGCCAAAGGCAGGTGCAGTTAAGTCTGAGAGGGAGAGGATAATCAAACTTATCGTTGATGTACGAGTTGACGCGACACATCAAAGCACTGCACTCGATATATTTCAATAATTTGCGTTTACCGATGCATTAATTACAACGCATGCATGCATGCCGTGACTCTTCTTTTGATAGTACTTGCATGTGTTGATTTAATGCACCTTGATGTAGTACTCCCTCCGTTCCTAAATTATAAGTCTTTGTAGGGATTCCATTATGAATTACATACGGATGTATATAGATGCATTTTAAGTGTGGATTCATTCATTTTGCTCCGTATGTAGTCCACCTAGTGAAATCTCTATAAAGACTTACTCCCTCCGTTCGGAATTAGGCTGGTCATAGTGGGGAGTAACTTAGACTAGTAACATGCATACGTTACTAGTGTAGTGTCAAAAAACGTCTTACATTATGGGACGGAGGGAGTACCTCTATAGTGCATAGTATCATAGATTAGTACGGAGTAGTATCATAGATGGTCCCATTTATTGCCATGCATGACACATAGTAGCACCATATTTATTATGTTACGGTATCTACCTATGTTACTATAACCATCTCTCTCTTCTTTAATTGCCTGCCACATAAGCATGTTTGCGAGTCCCAAGTGCATGATACTACTTATGTTAGGCTGGTCATAGTGGAGAGTAACTTAGACTAGTGTCATGCATATGACACTATTCTAAGTTACTATCTCCATATTGCAAAGTAACATAGTAGTATAGATTGCTTCATTTATTATCCCATAGACTCATTTTGCCTCGTGAAGCGCTATGTTACAGTAACATATTATATTACCACAAGCACCTCTTTCCTCATTAAATACTTGCCACATAAGCAAAATTGTCTTGGGATGTGTTAAGTTACTACCTAAGTTACCCCCACTATGGCTAGCCTTACTCCCACTATGGCCAGCCTTACTTGTCACGAAAATGGATGTATCTAGACGAAAACTCCAGTGTATTTAGGAACGGAGGGAGTATAAAATATGTGACGGTAAGCTTTCTAATACCCCGGCCCAAGTCGAGAGATGGTTGTGCACGAGGAGGGCGAGATCATGCAGACCGAACAGGAACAGGACCCGACGATGGAGCTCTCTAAGGTCTCGATGGACCTCACCGTGCTCCACTGCCCCTTGTGCCTCCACCCCTTGACGCCTCCAGTGTATGAGGTTTGAATACACCTCGTACGTTCGGCTGATTGAGCAAGGTGCATGTTTCTTGATTGATGTGCTGTTGGATTGATTTCTACAGTGCAAGGGAGGGCACCTGGCCTGCGCAGACTGCCGCGTCGAGCGCCCCGGGAACCAGCGGCAGTGCCAGAAGTGCAAGCGCGGCGGTGGCTTCGACGTGCGGAACACGTCGGTGGACTCCGTCCTTTCGTCGGTGAGGGTGGAGTGCCCGCACGAAGGCTGTGGGCTCTACGTCACTTACCACAAGCTCGCCGATCACCGGGCGTGTGTCCGCTCGCGCCCGCAAATGCCCGTGCCGTCGCTGACTCGAAGGCCGCCGCCGGCTCTACCACCACATCAGCACCCGCATCCCATGCCCGTGCACAGGATCCAGTACGGCAAGGTTCTCCAGCTGCAAGTGCCACTGTCGGAGCCATGGCTCTTGCTGTTCGCGAAGGAGGACCGCCGCGCATTTTTCTTGGTCGGCAGCGTGCTCGACATCGGCGCGCCTATCGCCGTGTCGGTCGTATGCATCAGAGCGGGGGCGTCCCCACTGCCGCACTACTTGGCCAAGCTGTGGGCGAACGGCCCGCCGGGGCAGCCCAAAGGCACGACCGACGCCGTAAAGGTGGAAATGGAGGTGACAAGCAGCAAGGATCTCGGCGACGTCGACGTGCAGGAGCTGACCTTCTTGACAGTTCCGCCCAAGCTGCTGGCCGGGGCTAAGCTTGTGTCCCTCCACATTCAGATTGACAAGCTCACGTCCTAAATGTTTTGATAGTGCCTTCTGTTTATCTTAGTAATATGCTAATATAGGGATTACCTTGGTCTACTTTAGCTTAAGAAATGGTGGGTTTTGGTGGCGATGCAGCAATTACTTCGACATCATAACAGTAATTTCCAACAGTCGAACGGATATTTTGTGTCTGTTGAATATAAAGTTCCTTTCGGTAAGAAGTACTACTTGTCATCAAAATGGATAAAAGGAGATGTATGTAGATGTATTTTAGTTCTAGATACGTCCCTTTTTATCCATTTTGATGACAAGCACTCCCTCCGTTCCACAATACATGCCTTCCATTTGTCAAAATATAGATGTATCTAGACATGTTTTAGTATATAGGTACATCCATGATAGAGCCAATTGGATGGTTGAGAACACTACAATTCGTAGCTACAGATGCGTGTGTGACTCCCAGATGCAGAGGCCGGGGGTCATCATCCTCCTTTTCGAGAAAAACAGACGCGTGTGTGAGAGGACGAGTGCGTGCGTGCACCTCTTCTCTTCCTGTATAACGTACTACTAAACTCAGAGTACAAGTTTTTGTGGGTGGCACGATGGTGCATGCGAGAAGTCCCGAGAGATAGGTTTAATGTGTCTGAAAAAAGGACTAGCCTAGAGCTCGCCACGCAGCTATTCCTGTCGAACGCCCCATTAACCGTAAGATATGTATACGACGGTGCCAGTTATTGCACGTACACAGCAGTACTCCCTCCTTTCCGGTTTATGGTGAGTGGTGGAATATTTTTTGTAGTTTGCAAAAGCACCTAATTAATGCTCTTGTTTTTCTCAAAAAATTATGTTTATCAATGCATTAATTGCAATGCATGCATGCATAAAGTACATGCATTGGTCATTTTTCTCTTAATACTTGCATGCAATGATTTAATGCACCTTGGAATCTGAACATGTGTTGGGGAACAACCAAATTGAGCCTTATAAAATGGAAAAACTAAAATTTTGAGATAATCCCTATAAAGCCGGAAAGGAGGGAGTAGAAAAAGAAGTACTCCATCCGGGAATAGTGTCGCACTTCGAAACTAGGACCGTTAATAAATTTTGAGCTTGCATCTCGTCACATTCCAAATTACTCCACGCTATATTGAATTGCAAACCTGTTCACACCGATCACAACCTAAACGGTTTCCCACTTAGGAGCGTATTAGTACCATGCTATATTGAATTCCAAACCTGTTCACACCGATCACAACCTAAACGGTTTCCCACTCAGGAGCGTATTAGTACTCGGTTATAAATACTAGTATGCCAAGATGACTGCACATTCCTCCTAAACTCCTCATCCACAAAAACAACCAAGTCATTCAGCATCCTTCCCTTGCGTCTGCCATGGCCAGCGTGAGTTACAGGTCGAGATTGCCACCGGGAGAGGCGAGCATGGAAGCGGAAGCACGAGAGATGTCCCGCCTCGCTGCAAGAGCAGCCGACATGTCCCGCCGCACGGAAGTAGCAGCACAGAGGTCCCGCCGCGCCGCTGAAGCAGCACGGAGGTCCCGCCGCACGGAAGTAGCAGCACAGAGGCTGCCTGGGAAAATTTCTCATGGCGGCGGCGATATTCTGGCGCATGCATGCGATCGTCCATAGCTAGATGGATCAGATCTCCGGCTTGGCGAGGTTGCAGGACGACGTGAAAGCCTCGTTTGAACAGGCTACCGGGGTCATCCAGCAACTAAGGGAGGGCAATGAGAGGCTCCGGGCTGAGCGCGACCTGCTGAGGGAGAAGATCGTCCGAAGTGCAGACCAGCAGGAGGAGACTAGTGCCTTGTTGAAGAGGACCAGCGTCATCGTCAAGAAACTTATGGACGAGAATGACATGCTCCGCAACGAGCGCCAAAGGCTGGTTGAGGAATCCGTGGATGTTCTCAAGCAGCGTCTTGAGGACACGAAAGAGCTCATCGCCGCTTCGCCGCGGAGACTAGTTCAGCGCTTGCAAAGCAATGCATCAAGAAAGTAGAGATCAGCGAGCGGATCCTTGTCTTCCTTCTTCTTTTGCCCTTGTGTATTTGGGCGTAGCCGCATGTAGCTTTTTAATTATCTTTCTAATTATGTAAGACAATTAATCGTCCTTATCTTTACGTGGAAGATCAATGTTGCGAGGCTGGAATGAAGAAAACTCTTGCTGTGGCGACCCTGGCGTTGTTGTTCTTCTAGTTGCTGCTGGGCTTCCTTCAGTTTCCTGGATTCTTTTGATGTAATATTCGGTTTAGGATGTGGATTGTCTCGTCGGTTGTGAAATGTTGAGTTCTAGCGCGGATGTTTGGCCTTTGTTGGCCTCTTGAGATGTTGCGATTTCAATCTGGTACGTAGCTTCTAGTCCTTCGTGTTAGGCTGGAGTTGTGCTGAACTTCTTGTGAATTGTGGTGGCTTTCAATAATGAAAATCGGAAGGGGCAAGCCCTTCTTTGATCAAAAAAAATAAAAATCATCCTTATATATTCATCACTCTTGCTATAAGTCGCAGTAGATGCTATATAGGTCCGTCGGATCTTACATCAAGATCCGTGCTTTCAGATTTTCTTTTCTCTCTCTTAAATCTCAGTCGAGTGAGACATAGCCACGCCATTAAATAGAGGCTCGGTCGCCATTAATGGAGACCTTGGGAGAGAGGTGGACGGCAGATGGAGGTCAAAGGGCTCTCCTCCTGATAAGCATGCGTAGGGGTCTGATCGCACGCCTCTCGTACTCAAATAGCTACCCTGCACGGCGCCTCCTAGCTAATAAAAAATGGGGATGCGTGGCGGCATGAAAATGGTACTAGTAAGTAGAACGCCCACGGTTTCAATAATACGTGTTTTGCCGATTGTAAAGTGACAACACTTGTTCTAAAATGACTTTGTTGATTGTTAATGTGTGCGCCTTCGCAAATCGGACTGCAAATTTACCACAGCATGTTGGTGCCATGTCATGGCACCAAGCCAAGTTTCATTATTTTCATGCGTGTTTTGGATTTACAGGAATTAAAAAACTAAGTTTCTCAATGTTTCCAACCCAGCCACGACGCCCAGAATTTTGAATTTCATTCCCATTTCTTGCATGGAACCTAGAAATTTACCCGAGGACACACATGTGATTTTTCAACCAACTTTGGTGCCTTTGGAACATGTGCTTGTATTTCAAATTTGAATTATGCACAAAGGTGACACGTTCCCTCCGAGAACCACGAGCCTTCTTGAGAGAAGCTCCGATTTGCAAGAAGCTTATACCAAAATTTGTTCCTATTCGGCAATTTTTTTACCACGGCATGGTACTACCATGACATGACACCATGCCAAGTTTCATGATTTTAAAACCAAGTTTCTCAATGTTCTCGACCGAGCCACGATGCCCAGATGTTTGAATCTTATTCTCATTTTTTGCATGGGAGTAGAAATTCACCCGAGGACACAAATGTGATTTTTCAACCAACTTTGGTGCACGGGAGCACGTGCTTGTAGTCAAATTTGAATTATGCACATTAAATGACCAAAACTCAATTAATGTGTAAATAAGGCCAAACAAGCGGAATAATTCCAAAATTTAACAGGCACTCATGTAGTTCTATGTTGCCTTTGTAAATAAACTCAAGGGGACAACGTATATCGTTTAGCACTCAAAGGTGACATGTTCCTCTCGGAACCACGAGCCTTCTTGAGAGAAGCTTCGGTTTGCAAGAAGCTTATACCAAAATCTGTTCCTATTCGGTCATTTTTTTACCACAACATGGTAGTACCATGACAAGACATCCATGCCAAGTTTCATGATTTTCAGACGTGTTTTGGATTTACAAGAATTTTAAAACCAAGTTTCTCAATGTTCTCAGCCGAGCCACGATGCCCAGATGTTTGAATTTTATTCTCACTTCTTGCATGGGACCTAGAAATTCACCAGAGGACACAAATGTGATTTTTCAGCCAACTTTGGTGCACGAGAGCATGTGCTTGTAGTTCAAATTTGACTTATGCACATTAAATGACCAGAAACTCAATTAATGTATAAAAAGCGACAAACGAACCGGAATAATTCCAAAATTTAACATGGCACTAATGTAGTTCTATGTTGCCTTTGTTAAGAAACTCAAGGGCGGGGGGCAGCGTATATCGTTTCACACTCAAAGGTGGCGTTCCTCTTAGAACCACGAGCTTCCAAATCGCCCAATTTTTACCACAACATGTTAGTGCCATGACATGACACCATGCCAAGTTTCATGATTTCCAGCCGAGTTTTGGATTTACATGAATTTAAAATCTAAGTTTCTCGATGTTCTCGGCAGAGTCATGGCCAGATGTTTGAATTTCATTCTCATTTCTTCCATGGGACCTAGAAATTCAACCAAGGACACACATGTGATTTTTCAACCCACTTTGGTGCACCGGAGCATGTGCATGCAATTCATATTCAGATTATGCACATTAAAAGTACAGAAACTCAATTAATGTATTAAAAGCCCAAATGAACCCGAAATAATTCCAAATTTTAATAGGGCACAATAGTTCTATGTTGCCTCTGTAAATAAAATCAGGGGAGGCAGCGTATATCGTTTCGCACACAAAGGTGACACGTTCCCTCTCGGAACCACGAGGCTTGTTGAGAGAATCTCCGGTTTTGCAAGAGGCTTATACCAAAACTTGTCCCAATTCAGGCAAAAATTATACATATGAAAAATGGGTTTAGATTATCCCGAACATCTCGCTACCTAGACCAATAATGTACTATGATTTGAATTCAACATAAAATGGATACAGATATTTGAATTGGAGAGCGTATGGTACATGTAGTTCATAGTGAAATATGATTACTGCTATATGCATGTCTTTTTGTTTTCAAGATAATATTTAAATTATTGTATAACTTGACAACAAACGTATTCAAATAAGGAAAATTGATTCGAATTTAGTCCATATGGTAGACGACAATATATATGTTCACATGGTGGAGTAAAATGTTCATATATGATGGAAGATCAAAATGTACGACTACATCAATTATAAACTGCAAGGTCAACTAATGATATATTCGAATTCAACATAACGTGGATTCAAAAATTGAAATTCGAGATCATGGCATCTCTAATCATATAAAAGGACATTACTCTTTCTTTGGTGGGAATTGATTTGTTTTTATTGTTGTTGAGGTAAGTGTGAATCGATTTGGTACTTGTGCAGGTAATCTTGTTCTCCGATTTTTTTACATTTTCTTGTAGTTTTTCAATGGCATCTATAGCAATATAGTAAAGGGACATGACTCTCTTGTGTCTTGTATGATTTTTTTACGTTAAGTTTGTCCTACCGAACAAGGAATCCGCACCTTTTATCCGAAATTTTCAAGCTCGAGTATCTTTTGTCTCACCTGCTTTGAAACTCCCGCTTCTTCAACCAGCCGCGCCTTGTTATCCCGAAATTTGACGCGCGCGAGAACTCCCGCCTCATCCGAAATCGCTCCCGCAGCCCAGACATGCGAAATCCCCCTTCTACCCCACAGCCGGAAATGAAGCTCCATGTCGCGGTGTCAAAGTCGGTGGGGGTATGCTGGTAACTTACCCTACATTTTGGACAAGCGCGTCCCTAAGCTTGGCTCCCCCCTCCCCCTTCGACCCCCCCCCCCATTCGTACACCGAGGCCGCCAAAACCCGCGAAACCCCACGCTCCTCCGTCGGCCTCCCGACCGCCGCCCAACCGGAGACTCTTCCCCGACTACGTCGTCCACCGCAACAGCTCGTTGTCCCTCATCCACCGCACCGGATGAGGATCCGTTGTCGATCTTGTCGTCCCGCCGGATCAGCCGCCCCGTCCTCCACCTCCAAGGAGCTGCCCCGATGTTTTCCTCGTCTATCGCGCCACCTCAATCCCCACAGTGCCGTCTTAACCTGCCCCACCGGAACCGCAGCACCCTCACCAATTCCACCGATGAAGCCGAGGCCAACTCGGCGCCACCAAGGAGGTTCTGCACTCACCGCTGCATTTTATCTTTTATTCAATCTCACGGGCTGCGGTGCTCGATCGAAAGCGACATGGCGTCTCCATCGACGGCGCCGTCGCCGGCCACATCATCCACGGCGTGTCTCCCCCATGTCGTTGCTTCATCGGCGTGACTTCCACAATGGCACTAGCTACAGCTGCTCCGGCTCTCGCTTCGCCGCTGGCTCTGTTCTTCTTGTCGGTCTTGCTGCTGCTGCTCCTGCTTTTGTTCGTCTTTGGTGCTGCTCTTGCTCTCGCTTGCGCTGCTGCTGCTGTTGCCACGACCTCCGGCAGCTACAGGAGTTGCTGCTTTAGCTTTTCGCTTCGCGGTGCTCTTGCACGACTTGCTCTCTGCTAGTCGTTCCCTGCTCGGCGTTGCTGATTTAGATCATTGCTTCTCTCGCTACTAGTGCTCGAACGCCCTAAACATATATTGCAATGCTCATTACTAGTTCAATCAGTTTGACGGTAAAATTCAGTTTATTTGTGAAGTTCATTTTCTTGATTAAGTTCGAGTGAATAGTACTTACAAGATCTGTCGGAGCTGCCGTGGCGCTGCTGATGCGTTTACATCTAGCACTTTTGGTGATGTATTTTACATCATCTATTGCAGATGATATTAGGGTCCCACTTCAGATTAAAGTTGTTTGTCTTGTCATGCTTCAGCCTCGTCATTGTACACCTTAGCGGAGCTGCTCCAACGACGGAACCGTCCATCACAATGAGCGATACCCTTGGCGTCGTTTCCAAAGGCCTCGGATCTTCTTCCCGCCTCAAGCAGTCACACCGGCATCATCACCATCCTCCACGTCCAACCCAATGATCTTTGAGGTCCACAAGGCTATGCCAAAGAGGTTGTACACTCGTCGCATCACTTTGTTTCTCCATTCCTCTGTTCTTCCAATTCATGTGAGCCAAACACCCAGGTTGACTAAAGTCCTATATTTCCAAATGCTCTGTTTTGCACGTGCATTCCTATCCTATTCCTGTGTTTTTCATGTCCCTGCGTTTATATAATCCTCCAATTCTAAGGAGCCCTTACAGATTTACTTCATTTTCAGATTAGCCTCAAAGAAAACTCTGTGTGTTATGTCCTGCTCTGTCGTGCCTTCATCCACCCCACCGAGGTGTACCATCGATGAAGCGTTCACTGCAGCGAGATCCCCCTGCAGACTTTTTTCGCCGCCTCGGATCATCTTCCCGTTCGGCAGCCACGCCTAACTGCATTACCATCATCGGTGAGCAGATGAACACGAGGACTAGACAGTTCGGAAGAGAGGTCGCGATCTTTCGTGTTTGCTTACGTTATACATCGGTTATTATTACCTGCTACTTTATCGTTCAATCTTGAGTTTTGAATTGCCCATGGGTCTCATATCGAGCCAGCAACAAATAGTATCATCTACTATTTGGTTCATCCGGGTCTTCCATGTGGTTCATGTTGGGTGGGCAACAAACAATAGATGATCCATTGTCTATCTTTTAAAGCTGAAGCTATAATCTACCTACTATCATTAGTTTTGGATCCATCCACTCGTTTGCTACCATCAGTCTTGATTTTTGCATGCACCCTTAGGCCTTACAAAATCTAACTATTTTTTATTATGCATGTCGATATTGTACACAATCGTCTTGAACATGTAGAGAAAAGAGAAGACCGTTACGTGCGAATATAATGTCATGCAGACGCTGCTCCATGGTGGTAAGTGCCCCCCTCTCTCTGCATTTCAGATTGTATTCCAGAGGAAGATAACTATTCAGATGGAGATTCGAAGGAGCCGACCATGCCTGTTTACCACCGAGGTGTTTGCTCTAACACAGCATCTTGATGTTGGTCATATCATGCATATGGCGCCTTGCATTGCTTACATTATACATCTTATATGTCATCAGCTTAGTTTAGATTTGCTTTGTGTGAATGACACCTGTTTGGTTTCTATATCATACTCCCACCATTCCTAAATATTTGTCTTTTTAGAGATTTCAACAAGTGACTACATACGGAACAAAATGAGTGAATCTACACTCTAAAATATGTCTATATACATCCGTATGTGGTAGTCCATTTGAAATCTCTAAAAAGACAAATATTTAGGAATGGAGGGAGTATATGGGAATTATGCAATGCCATCTTCTTTAGCCAGGCATCATATACGTGAATCATGCAATGCCATCCTGTTTAGCCAGTCATCGTATATGTAAATTGTATCATGCCATACTTTTTTTCCATAATGTATTCCATTTGTCAACAGTGTTTATACATTCATCTACTCTTCCTGTGCATCAGCCATTTGAGTCGGTCATGGGAAAATCTGGAGTGAAAACAAGGTCTTACGGCGTCGATGTGCTACTGTCGATGCAGATTTCTTGTTGGTTCTGAGATAGCTCCTCGAGGAGGATTGAGAGAGATGACCGGTCGTATCCCCCCGAGGTGCATGCTCTAACTTGGCTGGGTTATATTGCTCATATCATGCATATGGTGTCTTGCATTGCCATGCCATCTGCCATCTGCTTAGATTAGACATGCTTTGTGTGAATGCCACCTGTTTGCTTTCTATATCAGATATGTGAATTATGCAATGCCATGTTTTTCAGCCAGTTATCATATATGTGAATTATGCACCGCCTTGGAGCCAGGCATCATATATGTGAATTATCTCATGCCATCTTTTTTTTCATTACGTATTCCATTTGTCAACAATCTGTGTATATTGAACTACTCTTCATGTTTATCAGCCATTTGAGCCGGTTATGGAAAAATCGAGTGAAAACAAGGTCTTGAGAAAAGCAATGGTACCTATTGAAGCATATATCTCGATGGTTCTGTGGAGCTCCTCAAAGGAGGATTGAGAGACAGATGACCAGTCCTATATCCCACCTGAGGTGTATGCTCTAAGTTGCAATGTTTGTATTTCTCATATGATGCATATGGTGTCTTGCATTGCTTAGTTTAGACATCATATGCACAATATTGAATTCTATCTGCTTAGTTTAGAGATCATACATGCAGTGTCACCTGCTTAGTATATCAATCAATTATGTCAATTATATCATGCCATCCTGTATACTTAGACAACATGTATGTGAATTATTTCATCCCAACCTATTTTAGAAAGACATCATATAGTTTTGTCATGTCATCCTGTTTAGGTACTCATCATATGTTGAATTATGCCATTATATCATGTTAAGTTATCCATCATATATCTGAAACTATGTCATGCTATCCTGTTTAGTTAGGCATCATATATGTGAAATTGTGTCATGTTGTCCTATTTGGTTAGACAACATATATGTGAATTACCACATCTATCTATCATACAATGTCTGTACGTTCAATTTCTTTTCTTGTTTATAAGCCATTTGAATTGGAGGGGGTGATGGCATTATCTAAGGGAGCAAAAACCCTTTCTTCACAAAAGACAGTGCTACCCGTCGATGCAGATAGAACCATGGTTGTCTTGGCCCACAAACTAGCCCCACCACACATAATCGAGACTCTTCCAGACTGCACACTTACACCGCTAAGGCAGAGAACCAACTACAACCCATCTAACCGCAACCCCAGCGGATAGTAACCCACTTATAGTTGACAAAGCACCATGTCCACCACAGAGTACCCCCACATGAGCAGTTTGTAAAGCTACTGCAGTGCCCAAAGCACGAAGACCACCACAGCTAACCCAAAATCCACGTTTAAAACAGAAGAGCAACTGTTCTGAGGTCGGATTCCGTAGCTATGGTCCATACTCCTTTGTTGTTGCATCACTGTATTTACTCATACCAACTACTTTCGAATTTGAAGGATCCAATTGAAACTCCAATGGCGCAACAGGTATGTTTTAAACCTATTTCTTTAACTGGATTGTTGTTCTAACTTCTTGCTCTATGTTGATTTCAGTTTAAGTTGTATAAACAGTTATGTTCTCATGTGATGCACATTACAAGTGTTGCCAATCTTGTGTAGTTTCTCACACTTATATTCTGTCTATCTTTGTTGTGTCTTAAAAATATATGAGTTGAACTGTGTCTCTATCTTGATTAGGGAACATAAACTAGAATGATATGGACAATACAAAGTGACCATAGTACATAGATATATGTTTGTTTCATGATGTTATCCTGTCCACCTTACTCTTGAACGGTTTACCAAAATGAGTTTGGTATACTACAAGCTAAACATGTGATGTGTGCGCTTGTTTCTCTTGTAGTATGCAAGCAGAATATTGGAGAAGAGCACCCCACTATGCAATGGTAGAGAAAGTAATGCAGATAAGGTTCAAGATAGTGAGACAACCTGTTGGTCTCCAAGAAAGGTGATAAAAGCGATCTTGTAGGCGGTGAAAACCCCACAGTCCCACGTTGATGTAGTGTTCAAGTTCTTGGCGATCATCTGGCACAAGCTATTCAAACTCATTGCTGAATCACTTGACTTCTTCACCTCAGCTACAAGCTGAAAGGCATCGATCGGTTGTCTTTGCGGCAAGAAGTCGAAGGACCGAGGAAGTCCTGCAGAATTCAGATCGTACTTTCTTGTGCAACAATGAAGCTACTGGAGGATTTAAGCGCCAAACAAGAGAAAGTTAATAAGCTTTCTAAGCATCTTGCCGACATTATGGGTACCAGGATATTGTTTCTTGAACTCTTGAAGCGGTTTCATTCGGACTTGTTTTTCTGCGGCATTTATATCTGCTTTGTGTTCCCTATATTTGCCTTTGGTGGTGAACTTTGATGCCCAGTGGATGTAATATGTGTAATATCTGTGATAGCCTAGCATAAGTTGCTTGCTTATTTATTTCCTTGTTGTCTTGTTTATTTGTTTGCTTGTAGTCAGTGCAGTTCTTTTTCCGCGGTTTGCTAGTGGCTGCAATAACCTATTTCTTAAAACTAGGCCACAATAACCATGGGCTAATATTTACTGTAGTGACAGTGGGCCTCTTATGGGCTGTAGAAACAGTGGGCCTTCTACGGGCCGTAGAAACAGTAGGCCTTCTACGGGTCGTAGAAACAGTGGGCCTTCTACGGGCCGTAGAAACAATGGGCCTTCTACGGGTCGTATCATCAATGGGCCTTATACGGGCCGTATGATCGATTAGCCAAACATGGGCCAATAACAGGCCGCGTTATGGCCGTAAACGGGCTAGAGTTGGAATCGTCCGTTCATGGGCCGACCATAACGGGCCATCGTTAATAGGCTGTATTTGATGACGCTATGAAAACGGCCCAATGTATTAACGGACCACAAACGGGCCGACTGTAACCACAGGCTGAATTTGGCCCACAAGCAGAAAATGACAGTAACGGGCCGTAAGTAAACAAATGCTCGAAATGAGCCCAAGAATAAATGGGCTTTGAGAAGGCCGAAAGATAACATGGGCTGGAAACGACCCAACGGAATAATGGGCCCTTAATGGGTATAAAGTGATACATTGTTCATTACGGGCCAGTTTCACCACGGGCCGTTAATGGGTCTAAAGTGATACACTGTTCATTGCGGGCCAGTTTCACCACGGGCCGTTAATAGCCCAAGAGTTACATAGGGCCTCATATGGGCCGAAAGACGCCATGGGCCATACATGGACCAGAAGTGAAAACGGGCTGGAATCATATTGGATGGCCCAGATGACGCTACTAGGCCTAATTCGGATAGGGCGTAACAGGCCTTGGGTTAGCGGGCTGTAAATGGGCTATATGCGAACATGCCATTAACAGGCTTTCCATGGGCCGGCCCGTCACCTTTTGACCAAGTCAAACGGGCCGGCCTTTTCACAGGAATGGGCCTCTGTTGGGCCGTGCCACGTGTCGACGTATCATAGGCGTATACATCCAAATGAGTGGATGACATCTATCCCAACAATGAGCCGACACGTGTTTCCTCCAGCCAATGATGATTTTACACGTGGAAAATCCCCATTGGTCGGGGTTGTTAACGGGTTATCGGATCCAAAACCCGACCCGATAGCTTAACGGCGTTCAGTTACGGTGGATGCCACGTGTCGGTCACCCTTGACGAAAGCACTTTTGTGACGCGCGATTTATCGTCATGGAAGTGGACACTTCCGTGATGATAATTTTGGTAATGTCATGGAACACTTCTACGACAGCACAGGTGTGACTATCTTGATTCTGTCATAAATTTGTCATGGATGTACATGCATGACAAAAAACGCGACCTACTGTGACAAACATGTATCATCACGGAAGTGTATTTTTTTGTAGTGAATAGAATGGTGGTTGTGGAGAAGACAAAAAGGAGAAGATAGTCTCACATCAACTAGGCGTATCAACGGGCTATGGAGATGACCATTAATAGATATCAATGTGAGTGAGTAGCGATTGCCATGCAACGGATGCACTAGAGCTATAAGTGAAAGCTCATCAAAAGAAACTAAGTGGGTGTGCATCCAACTCGCTTGCTCACGAAGACCTAGGGCAATTTGAGGAAGCCCATCATTGGAATATACAAGACAAGTTATATAATGAAAAATTCCCACTAGTATATGAAAGTGATATCATAGGAGACTCTCTATCATGAAGATCATGGTGCTACTTTGAAGCACAAGTGTGGAAAAAGGATAGTAGCATTGTCCCTTCTCTCTTTTTCTCTCATTTTTTTTCTTGGGCCTTTTTTTATGGCCTCTTTTTTTTTAGTCCGGAGCCTCATCCCGACTTGTGGGGGAATCATAGTCTCCATCATCCTTTCCTCACATGGGACAATGCTCTAATAATGATGATCATCACACTTTTTATTACTTACAACTCAAGAATTACAACTCAATACTTAGAACAAAATATGACTCTATGTGAATGCCTCCGGCGGTGTACCGGGATATGCAATGAATCAAGAGTGACATTTATGAAGTAATATGCATGGTGGCTTTGCCACAAATATGATGTCAACTACATGATCATACAAGGCAATATTACAATGATGGAGCGTGTCATAGTAAATGAAACGGTTGTAAGTTGCATGGCAATATATCTCGGAATGGCTATGGAGATGCCATAATAGGTAGGTATGGTGGCTGTTTTGAGGAAGGTATATGGTGGGTGTATGATACCGGCGAAAAGTGCGCGGTATTAGAGAGGCTAGCAATGGTGGAAGGATGAGAGTGTGTATAATCCATGGACTCAAGATTAGTCATAAAGAACTCATATACTTGTTGCAAAAATCTACAAGTTATCAAAGCAAAGTATTACGCGCATGCTCCTAGGGGGATAGATTGGTAGGAAAAGACCATCGCTCGTCCCCGACCGCCACTCATAAGGAAGACAATCAATAAATAAATCATGCTCCGACTTCATCACATAACAGTTCACCATGCGTGCATGCTACGGGAATCACAAACTTTAACACAAGTTTTTCTCAAATTCATAACCACTCAACTAGCATGACTCTAATATCACCATCTTCATGTCTCAAAACAATTATCAAGTATCAAACTTCTCATAGTATTCAACACACTCATAAGAAAGTTTTTACTAATCTTGGATGCCTATCATATTAGGACTAATTTTTATGATTAAAGCAAATTACCATGCTGTTTTGTAGGACTCTCAAAATAATATAAGTGAAGCATGAGAGATCAATAGTTTCTATAAAAAAATCCACCACCGTGCTCTAAAAGATATAAGTGAAGCACTAGAGCAAAAACTACATAGCTCAAAAGATATAAGTGAAGCACATAGAGTATTCTAATAAATTCCGAATCATGTGTGTCTCTCTCAAAAGTGTATTCAGCGAGGATGATTGTGGTAAACTAAAAAGCAAAGACTCAGATCATACAAGACGCTCTAAGCAAAACACATATCATGTGGTGAATAAAAATATAGCTCCAAGTAAAGTTACCGATGGACGAAGACGAAAGAGGGGATGCCTTCCGGGGCATCCCCAAGCTTTGGCTTTTTGCTGTCCTTAGATTTACCTTGGGGTGCCTTGGGAATCCCCAATCTTAGGCTATTGCCACTCCTTGTTCCATAATAGATCAAATCTTTACCCAAAACTTGAAAACTTCACAATACAAAACTCGACAGAAAATCTCGTGAGCTCCGTTAGCGAAGGAAAACAAAACACCACTTCAATGTACTACTGTATTGAACTAATTCTTTATTTATATTGGTGTTAAACTTACTGTATTCCAACTTCTCTATGGTTTATAAACTATTTTACTAGCCATAGATCCATCAAAATAAGCAAACAACACGCGAAAAAACAGAATCTGTCAAAAACAGAACAGTCTGTAGTAATCTGTAACTAACCCAAACTTTCGTAACTCAAAAAATTCTAAAAAAAACTAGGAAGACCTAGATAATTTTTTTATTGATCTGCTGCAATTGGAATCAGTATTTTATCACAGTCTGATGATTTTTAACAATTGTTTTCGTGAACAGAAAGTTTCTGGAATTTTCAGCAAGATCAAATAACTATCATCCAAGAAGATCCTATAGGTTTAACTTGGCACAAACACTAATTAAAACATACAAACAAATATAACCGAGGCTAGATCAAAGATTTATTCCTAAACAGAAGCAAAAAGCAAAAAAACTAAAATAAAATTGGGTTGCCTCCCAACAAGCGCTATCATTTAGCGCCCTTAGCTAGGCATAAAAGCAAGGATAGATCTAGGTATTGCCATCTTTGGTAGGAAATCCATTAGTGGCTCTCACAATAAATTCATAAGGTAATTTTATTTTATTTCTAGGTAAGTGTTGCATGCTTTTGCTTAATGGAAATTGGAATCTAATATTCCCCTCCTTCATATCAATAATTGCACCAATCGTTCTAAGGAAAGGTCTACCAAGAATAATAGGACATGAAGGATTGCAATCTATGTCAAGAACAATGAAATCTACAGGCACATAGTTCCTATTTGCAACAATAAGAACATCATTAAATCTTCCCATAGGTTTCTTAATAGTGGAATCCGCAAGGTGCAAGTTTAAAGAACAATCATCAAATTCACGGAATCCTAGCAAATCACACAAAGTTTTTGAGATTGTGGAAACACTAGCACCCAAATCACACAAATCATAGCATTCATGATCTTTAAAATTTTAATAGTAGGTTCCCACTCATCATAGAGTTTTCTAGGGATAGAAACTTCCAACTCAAGTTTTTCTTTATAAGATTGCATCAAAGCATCAACGATATGTTTAGTAAAAGCTTTATTTTGACTATAAGCATGCGGAGAATTTAGCATGGATTGCAACAAGGAAATACAATCTATCAAAGAGATATTATCATAATTAAATTCCTTGAAATCCAAAATAGTGGGTTCATTAATATCTAAAGTTTTGACCTCTTCAATCCCACTTTTACCAATTTTTGCATAAAGATCTAAAAACTCCAAATTTTTGGGACGCCTTCTAGGTAAAGGTGGCTCATCTCCAGTCCCCTCATTATCAAGATTCATATTGCAAAACAAATATTTAATAGGAGACACATCAATAACTTTTAGATCTTCATCTTTATTTTCATAGAAACTAGAAGAACACGCTTTTACAAAGCAATATTTCTTAGCACGCATCCTAGCGGTTCTTTCTTTGCACTCATCAATGGAAATTCTCATGGATTTGAGAGACTCATTGATACCATGCTTAGGTGGAATAGATCTAAGTTTCAAAGAATCAACATCAAGAGAAATTCTATCAACATTCCTAGCCAATTCATCAACCTTAGGCAATTTTTCTTCAAGCAAAGCATTGAAATTCTTTTGCGAATTCATAAACTCCTTATCACTAGTCTCAAATTCAGAGGGCATCTATTAAAATTTCCATAAGAATTGTTGTAGGAATTACCATAATTATTAGAGGAATTACTAGGGAAGTTTCCTCTATAGGCGTTGTTACCAAAATTATTCCTACCAACAAAATTCACATCCATAGATTCAATATTATTCTCAATCAAAGTAGACAAAGGCATATCGTTAGGATCAGAATAAACACTTTTAGTAGAAAATAATTTCATAAGTTCATCCATCTTTCCACTCAGAACATTAATTTCTTCTATCGCATGCACTTTTTTATTAGTAGATCTTTCGGTGTGCCAATGAGATAAATTAACCATAATATTATCTAAGATTTTAGTAGCTTCTCCTAAAGTGATTTCCATAAAAGTGCCTCCCGCGGCCGAATCTAAAGATTTCTAGAAGCAAAATTCAATCCGGCATAATTTTTTTGTATAATCATCCATAAATTCAAACCATGAGTAGGGCAATTACGTATCATTAATTTCATTCTCTCCCAAGCTTGTGCAACATGTTCATGATCAAGTTGCTTAAAATTCATGATATCGTTTCTAAGGGAGATGATTTTAGCGGGACGAAAATACTTAGAGATAAAAGCATCTTTGCACTTATTCCAAAAATTAATACTATTTTTAGGCAAAGACGAAAACCAAGCTTTAGCACGATCTCTAAGCGAAAAAGGAAATAGCATCAATTTAACAATATCATTGTCCACATCTTTATTCTTTTGCATATCACACAAATCAACGAAGCTATTTAGATGGGTAGCGGCATCTTCACTAGGAAGGCCGGCGAATTGATCTTTCATGACAAGATTCAACAAAGTAGCATTAATTTCACAAGATTCGGCATTGGTAAGAGGAGCAATCGGATTGCTAAGAAAATCATTGTTGTTGGTATTGGTAAAGTCACACAATTTAGTATTATCTTGAGCCATCGTGACAAGCAAGCAATCCAACACCCAAGAAAACAAGAAGCAAGCGGAAAAAAAGCAAACGAAAAAGAGAGGGCGAATAAAACAGCAAGGGTGAAGTGGGGGAGAGGAAAACGAGAGGCAAATGGCAAATTATGTAATGCGAGGGATAAGAGTTTGTGATGGGTACTTGGTATGTCTTGACTTGTCCGTAGAATCCCCGGCAACGGTGCCAGAAATGGCTCATTGTCGGGAGTCAAATCATGACTTGACTTGGCGCAAATCTCCCCGGCAACGGCGCCAGAAATCCTTCTTGCTACCTCTTGAGCACTGTGTTGGTTTTCCCTTGAAGAGGAAAGGATGCAGTAAAGCAGCATAAGTATTTCCCACAGTTTTTGAGAACCAAGGTATCAATCTAGTAGGAGACCCCGCTCGAGTCCCACGCACCTAAACAAACAAATAAGAACCTCGCAACCAACGCGATAAAGGGGTTGCCAATCCCTTCACGGTCACTTACGAGAGTGAGATCTGATAGATATGATACGATAATATTTTTGGTATTTTTGTGATAAAGATGCAAAGTAAAATAAACGTTAATAGAAATAGCTAAGTGTTGGAAGATCAAAATGATGGAAAAATAAACCCGGGGGCCATAGGTTTCACTAGTGGCTTCTCTCAAGAGCATAAGTATTACGGTGGGTAAACGAATTACTGTCGAGCAATTGATTGAATTGAGCATAGTTATGAGAATATCTAGGTATGATCATGTATATAGGCATCACGTCCGTGACAAGTAGACCGAAAAGATTCTGCATCTACTATTACTCCACACATCAACCGCTATCCAGCATGCATCTAGAGTATTAAGTTCATAAGAACAGAGTAATTCTTTAAGCAAGATGACATGATGTAGAGGGATAAACTCATGCAATATGATATAAACCCCATCTTTTTATCCTCGATGGCAACAATACAATACGTGTCGTTTCCCTTGCTGTCACTGGGATCGAGCACCGCAAGATTGAACCCAAAGCTAAGCACTTCTCCCATTGCAAGAAAGATCAATCTAGTCGGCCAAACCAAACTGATAATTCGAAGAGATTTGCAAAGATAACCAATCATACATAAAAGAATTCAGAGGAGATTCAAATATTTTTCATAGATAAACTTGATCATAAACCCACAATTCATCGGATCTTGACAAACACACCGCAAAAGAAGATTACATCGAATAGATCTCCAAGAAGATCGAGGAGAACATTTTATTGAGATCCAAAGAGAGAGAAGAATCCATCTATCTAATAACTATGGACCCGAAGGTCTGAGATAAACTACTCACACATCATCGGAGAGGCTATGGTGTTGATGTAGAAGCCCTCCGTGATCAATGCCCCCTCAGGCGGAGCGCCGGAAAAGGTCCCAAGATGGGATCTCACGGGTACAGAGAGTTGCGGCAGTGGAAATAGGGTTTTGGCTCCGTATCTGATGTTTCCAGGGTATATGGGTATATATATAGGAGGAAGAAGTACGTCGGCAGAGCAACGAGGGGCCCACGAGGGTGGAGGGCGCGCCCAGGGGGTAGGCGCCCCCCTGCCTCGTGCCCTCCTCGTTGATTACTTTACGTAGACTCCAAGTCCTCTAGATCACGTTTGTTCCGAAAATCACGTTCCCGAAGGTTTCATTCCGTTTGGACTCCATTTGATATCATTTTCCTTCGAAACACTGAAATAGGCAAAAAAACAGCAATTTGGGCTGGGCCTCCGGTTAATAGGTTAGTCCCAAAAATAATATAAAAGTGTATAATAAAGCCCAATAAACATCCAAAACAGAATATAATATAGCATGGAACAATAAAAAATTATAGATACGTTGGAGATGTATCAGCGTCCCGATATTTCGGAGGGTGAAAATCTTGTTGAGAAATTTGATAAAAGTGGGTTTGAAGAGGTCAAAAATTTAACTAGTGATGTGCCCACTCTCTTGGATTACAAAGACTTTAATTATGATAGTTGCTCTTTGATTTATTGTATTTCTTTGTTGCAATCAATGATAAATTCACCTCATGCTTATGAAAAAAATAAAGCTTTTACTAAACATATTTGTTGATGCTTTGGTGAATGCCTTGGAGGAAAAGTTGTAATTAGAAGTTTCAATTCCTAGAAAATTACATGATGAATGAGAACCTACTATCAAAGTCAAGATTAAAATTACGAGTGTTTTGCTTTGTGTGATTTGGGTGCTAGTGTTTCTACAATTCTGAAATCTCTTTGTGATGTGCTTGGTCTTACCGATATTGAAGAGTGTTCTTTAAATTTGCACTTGTTGGATCCTACTATTAAAAATCCTATGGGAAGAATTAATGATGTTCTTATTCTTGCAAATAGGAATTATGTGCCCATGGATTTTATTGTTCTTGATATTGATTGCAATCCGTCTTGTCCAATTATTCTTGGTAGACCGTTTTTACGTACTATTGGCGCTGTGATTGATATGAAAGAAGGCAATATTAAATTTCAATTTCCACTAAGGAATGGTATGGAACACTTCCCTAGAACATGAATTAGGCCACCATATGAATCAATCATGAGGGCATCTTATGGATCTAGAAACAAAGATGAGAATACTTAGATCCTTGCTTTATGCCTAGCTAGGGGTGGAAAACGATAGCGCTTGTTGGGAGGCAACCCAATGGATAAAATTTATTTTTGCCTTTTGCTTTCTGTTCTTGAGTGCTTGCACAATTATGCTACTATTATGATTGTGTTTTTTGTGTTTTAATTAGTGTTTGTGCCAAGCAAATCCTTTAGGATTATGTTGGGTGATAGTAGATTTGATCTTGCTGAAAAACAGAAACGTTTGCGCTCACGAAAATAATTCTCATTTTTAACATAAGCGTGATAAAATACCAATTATTTTTTTAGAATATTAATATATAAATTGCTCACGTGGTCCTAATTTTTCGGAATTTTGGAGTTTCAGAAGTATTCAAAATATCCAGATTGCTACAGACTGTTCTGTTTTTGATAGATTCTATTTTCTTTGCGTTGTGTGCTTGTTTTGATGATTCTATGGTTTTCTTTGAAGAGTTTTTGCCATAGAAAAGTTGAAATACATTAGATATAATGCAAGAATAAAATATGAATTGGTTTGCTACAATACATATAGTAGTGATTTATTTTCTTATACTAACGGAGCTCACGAAGGTTTTGTTGAGTTTTGTGTGATTGAAGTTTTCATGTTTTGGGTGATGTTACGATGGATGAAGGAATAAGGAGTAAGAAGAGCCTAAGATTGGGTATGCCCATGGCATCCCAAGCTATTATCCAAAGATAAGCAATCAACTAAGCTTGGGGATGCCCGAGTGGCATCCCCTCTTTCTTCTAACGACCATCGGTATTTTACTCGGAAATATATTTTTATTCGTCACATACTATGAGTTTTGCTTGGGACGTCTTGTATGATATGAGTCTTTGCTTGTTTCGATTTTTTGCTTTGAGTCATCAATCTTTGCTGGACACACCTATTTGAGAGAGACAAAATTATGCCATGACTTGTTAGAATTGCTCTCTATGCTTCACTTAAATCTTTATGAGCTATGGAATTGCTCTAGTGTTTCACTTATATCTTTTTGAGCACGGTGTGCTTTATTATTTTTGAAGAAATGCTCTCATGCTTCACTTAAGATTTATTTGAGAGTTAGTATTTTTTTTAAGAAATTCTCTCTTGCTTCACTTAAATTAATTTGAGAGAAAGAAATATTATGCTCATGATCTTAACTTATATTTGTTTGAGCTTATCAAAAGAAACACATGAAAATTAGTTCCAAAGTGATAGATATCCAAGAAGTATATAATAAAAACTTTCATGAAGATCATTGGACAAAATAAACTTGATTCCTTGCAATAGTTTTGAGATGTGATGATGTGATATGTGGGTTATGTTGATGAGTAATTAAGCTTTAGTAAGAACATTGGTGTTAAGGTTTGTGATTCCTTATACAAGCACGAAAGTCAATAGTTATGCAATGAAATTACATCCTACTTGTGGTGCATTTTTCGGTGTTAATTATGCTTAATTCTCTCCTATGAGATTTTTCGTTTCATGGTTGGTCGCTTCTCTATCTTTTGCTAGCCTTCATTTTGCACTAAGTATGATCTCTACTTGTGCATCCAAAATCCTTTAAACCAGTTTTGCCACATGAGTCCACCATACCTACCTATATGCGGTATTCTTTTGCCGTTCTAAGCAAATTTGTATGTGCCATCTCTATTTTTCAAAATAAATTTCTCTTTTGTGTGCTCGTACCGCTCACGAGGCGGTGAGGGGTGCCCGATATTTTCCATGCTAGATGTGTTATTCTCATGATGAGTGTTTATTCACTTGTCATTGCACGAGAGTACGGCAAAGGTATTAGGGATGCCCAGTCACAAAATGAAAAATGAATTTATTTTATGTTGTCAAATAATAAATTCCTTGGAAAGTGTTGGTGTGGAAGGCACCCGTGGATACGGTTAGCCATCGAAAGTGAAAGTATGGTGGAAAAAGGAATAAACTTTATTTTCTGTTTGGGAACCGTCTATGATATATTTAGCATGGAAAGTGTTGGGAGCTCTAAGTCGTTTTCGTTCATGGGAAAAGTATGCCTCTCAAAATGTTTTTATCTCTCAATTTTCGCTTTGAGCTCTGGCACCTCTACAAATCCCTACTTCCCTCCGCGAAGGGCCTTTCTTTTACTTTATGCAATTTTTAATTTTTACTTGAGTCTCCATCTTCTCTTATAAAGAACCAACTAAGGGGCACTATAATCGTACTTGAGCATTGGGTGTAGCTAATATGGGAGTGTGTTTTATGAATGGATCAATGATTGAGCATAATGGGCTAGGGATAACTTATTTTAGCATTGATATTTTGAAAGACATGGTTGCTTGTTGATATGCTTGAGTATTGAAATTGTCATGTCAAAACTAGACTATTGCTTTGAACCATATAAAAGTCCAAATGTCCATGCTATAAAGAAACAATATAAGATGAATATGTTAGGTAGCATTCCACATCAAAATTCTGTTTTTATCATTTACCTACTCGAGACGAGCAGGAATTAAGCTTGGGGATGCTGATACGTCTCCAACATATCTATAATTTTTGATTGTTCCATGTTGTTATATTATCATTCTTGGATATTTTACAATCATTTATTAGTCATTTTATATCATTTTTTGGTACTAACCTATTGACATAGTGCCCAGTGCCAGTTGTTGTTTTCTGCATGTTTTTTACATCGCAGGAAATCAATACAAATGGAGTCCAAATGCAGCGAAACTTTTTGTGGAATTTTTATGAACCAGAAGACATCCAGTGGGACGGAGAAGCACCTGGGGGTGCCCCGAAGGGGGCGCAACCCACAAGGGCGCGCCTAGAGGCCCAGGTGCACCCAGGTGGGTTTCGCCCACCTCGGTGGCCTCCTGCACCACATCTTTGCTCTATAAATACCCCGATATTCCAGAAACCCTAGGGGAGTCGACGAAAATCAATTCCAGCTGCCACAAGTTCCAGAAACCACAGATCCAATCTAGACACCATCACGGAGGGGCTCATCATTCCCATTGGTGCCTCTCCGATGATGCGTGAGTAGTTCTTTGTAGACCTACGGGTCCGTAGTTAGTAGCTAGATGGCTTCCTCTCTCTCTTTTGATTCTCAATACAATTGTCTCTTGGAGACATATGATGTAACTCTTTTTTTGCGGTGTGTTTGTTGGGATCCGATGAACTTTGAGTTTATGATCAGATCTATCTTTTTATCCATGAATGTTATTTGTGTCTTCTTTGATCTCTTATATGCATGATTGCTTATAGCCTCGTATTTCTTCTCCGATATTTGGGTTTTGTTTGGCCAACTTGATCTATTTATCTTGCAATGGGAAGATGTGCTTTGTAATGGGTTCGATCTTACGGTGCTTGATCCCAGTGACAGAAGGGGAACCGACACGTATGTATTGTTGCTATTAAGGATAACAAGATGGGGTCTATTTCTACATAAATAGATCTTGTCTACATCATGTCATCATTCTTATTGCATTACTCCATTTCTCCATGAACTTAATACACTAGATGCATGCTGGATAGCGGTCGATGTGTGGTGTAATAGTAGTAGATGCAGACAGGAATCGGTCCACTAATCTTGGACATGATGCCTATATAATGATCATTGCCTGGATATCATCATGATTATTTGAAGTTCTATCAATTGCCCAATAGTAATTCGTTTACCCACCGTTTGCTATTTTTCTCGAGAGAAGCCACTAGTGAAACCTACGGCCCCCAGGTCTCTTTTTATTATATTTGCCTTTGCGATCTACTTTTATTTGCTTTTATTTTCAGACATATTAAACCAAAAATACAAAAATACCTTGCTGCACTTTATCTTATTTGCGATCCATTTATTCAATCTATTACAACTTTCTCCTGTCCACGTGCCAATTTCTGGCGCTGTTACCCAAAAGGGATTGACAACCCCTTTAACACGTCAGGTTGCGAGTATTTGTTATTTGAGTGCAGGTCATGTTTATGCAGTGTTGCTTGGTTCTCCTACTGGTTCGATAACCTTGGTCTCATCACTGAGGGAAATACCTGCCGTCGCTGTATTTCATCATCCCTTCCTCTTAGGGGAAATAACGACGTAGTTCTAGCAGACATCAGGCTTCACCATAAGTGTGTATAAAACCATATGCTTTGATCACCTCCTCAAAGCGTGTATTACAACTCCGAGATGCTTGCACCAGTCCATAGAAGGATCGCTAGAGCTTGCACACTTTGTTAACACCTTTAGGATCGACAGAAACTTCTGGTTGTACCATATACAACTCTTCTTTAATATCCATTAAGGAATGCAGATTTTTGACATCCATTTGCTAGATTTCATAATTTTAAAATGCGGCAATTGCTAACATGATTCGATCGGACTTAAGCATCGCTACAGGTGAGAAATTCTCATTCTAGTCAACCCCTTGAACTTGTCGAAAACACTTTTGTGACAAGTCGAGCTTTGTGGATAGTGATATTACCATCAGCGTCCGTCTTCCTCTTGAAAATCCATTTATTCTCAATGGCTTGCCGATCATTGGGCAAATCGACCAAAGTCCACACTTTGTTCTCATACATGGATCCTATCTCAGATTTCATGGCCTCAAGCCATTTATCGGAATCTGGGCTCATCATAGCTTCTTCATAGTTCTTAGGTTCGCCATGGTCTAGTAACATGACTTCCAGGACAGGATTATCATCCCACTCTGGTGCGGAACGTGCTCTGTTCGACCTACGAGGTCCAGTAGTAACTTGATCTGAAGTTTCATGATCATCATCATTAGCTTCCTCTCTAGTTGGTGTAGGCATCACGGGAATGGATTTCTCTGATGTGCTACTTTCCAAATTGAGAGAAGGTACAATTACCACATTAAGTTCTACCTTCCTCCCACTCACTTCTTTCAAGAGAAACTCCTTCTCTAGAAATGGTCCATTCTTGGTAACAAAGATCTTGCCTTCGGATCTGTGGTAGAGGGTGTACCAAATTGATTCCTTAGGGTATCCTATGAATACATACTTCTCCGATTTGGGTTTGAGCTTATCAGGCTGAAACCTTTTGACATAAGTATCGCAACCCCAAACTTTAAGAAACGACAGCTTAGGTTTCTTGCCAAACCACAGTTCATACGGTGTCGTCTCAACGGATTTAGACGGTGTCCTATTTAACTTGAATGCGGTTGTCTCTAATGCATAACCCCGAAATGATAATGGTAAATCGGTAAGAGACATCATAGATTGCACCATATCTAATAAAGTGCGGTTACGACATTCGGACATACCATTACGCTGTGGTGTTCCAGGTGGCGTGAGTTGTGAAACAATTCCACATTGTTTTAAATAAAGGCCAAACTCGTAACTCAAATATTCTCTCCGCGATCAAATCGTCGAAACTTTATTTTCTTGTTACGACGATTCTCCACTTCACTCTGAAATTCTTTGAACTTTTCAAATGTTTTAGACTTGCATTTCATCAAGTAGATATATCCATACCTACTCAAATCGTCTATGAAGGTCAGAAAATAACGATACCCGCCGCATGCTTCAACACTCATCGGACCACATAGATAGGTATGTATTATTTCCAATAAGTCATTAGCTCGCACCATTGTTCTGGAGAATGGAGTTTTAGTCATCTTGCCCATGAGGCATGGTTTGCAAGTATCAAATGATTCATAATCAAGTGATTCCGAAAGTCCATTTGCATGGAGTTTCTTCATGCGCTTTACACCAATATGACCTAAACGGCAGTGCCACAGATATGTTGCACTATCATTATCAACTTTGCATCTTTTGGCATCAATATTATGAATATGTGTATCATTACGATCGAGATTCAATAAACCATTCACATTGGGTGTATGAGCATAGAAGGTTTTATTCATGTAAATAGAACACCAATTATTCTCTGACTTAAATGAATAAACATATTGCAATAAACATGATCTAATCATATTCATGCTCAATGCAAACACCAAATAAGATTTATTTAGGTTCAACACTAATCTCGAAGGTAGAGGGAGTGTGTGATGGTGATCATGTCAACCTTGGAATCATTTCCAACATACATCTCCCCCTTGCTTTTAACTTGTCTCTGCAACTCCTGTTTCGAGTTACTAATCTTAGCAACTGCACCGGTATCAAATACCTAGGGGTTACTACGAACACTAGTAAAATACACATCAATAACATGCATATTATATATACCTTTGTTCACTTTGCCATCCTTCTTATCCGCCAAGTATTTGGGGCAGTTCCACTTCCATTGATCATTCCTTCGCAGTAGAAACACTCAGTTTCAGGCTTGGGTCTAGCTTTGGGATTCTTCACGAAAGTGGCAACTTGCTTGCCATTCTTCTTGAAGTTCCCTTTCTTTCCCTCGCCCTTTTTGTTGAAACTAGTGGTCTTGTTAACCATCAACACTTGATGCTCTTTTTTGATTTCTACCTTCGCCGATTTCAGCACCACGAAGTGCTTGGGAATTGTTTTTTTCATCCCTTGCATATTATAGTTCATCACGAAGTTCTAATAGCTTGGTGATAGTGACTATAGAACTCTGTCAATCACTATCTTATGTAGAAGATTAACTCCCACTTGATTCAAGCGATTGTAGTATCCAAACATTCTGAGTACATGCTCACTGGCTGAGCTATTCTCCTCCATCTTGTAGGCAAAGTACTTCTCAGAGGTCTCATACCTCTTGACACGGGGCATGAATCTGAAATACCAATTTCAGCTCTTGGAACATCACATATGCTCCGTGGCGTTCAAAACATTTTCGAAGTCCCGGTTCTAAGCCGTAAAGCATGGCACACAAAACTATTAAGTAGTCATCATATCGAGCTTGCCACACGTTCTTAACGTCTGCATCTGCTCCTACAATAGGTCTGTCACCTAGCGGTGCAGTAAGGACATAATTCTTCTGTGCAGCAATGACGATAATCCTCAGATCAAGGACCCAGTCCACATCATTGCTACTATCATATTTCAACTTAGTTTTCTCTAGGAGCATATCAAAATTAAGGGAGCTAAATCGTGAGCTATTGATCTACAACATAGATATGCAAAAACTATTAAGACTAAGTTCATGATAAATTAAGTTCAATTAATCAAATTACTTAAGAACTCCCACTTAAATAGACATCCCTCAAGTCATCTAAGTGATACGTGATCCAAATCAACTAACCCATGTCCGATCATCATGTGAGATGGGGTAGTCATCAATGGTGATCATATGTATGTTGATCATATCTACTATATGACTCACGTTCGACCTTTTGGTCTCCATTGTTCCGAGACCATATCTGTACGTGCTAGGCTCATCAAGTTTAACCCAAGTATTCTGCATGTGCAAAACTGTCTTGCACCCGTTATATGTGAACGTAGGGTCTATCACACCCAATCATCACGTGGTGTCTCAACACGACGAACTGTAGCAACGGTGCGTACTCAGGGAGAACACTTTTACCTTGAAATTTAGTGAAGGGATCATCCTATAATGCTACCGCCGTACTAAGCAAAATAACATGCAAAAAAGATAAACATCACATGCAATCAAAATATGTGACATGATATGGCCATCATCATCTCGTCCTTTTGATCTCCATCTCCAAAGCATCGTCATAATCTCCATCGTCACCGGCTCGACACCTTGATCTCCACCGTTGCGTCGTGGTCGTCTCACCAACTATTGCTCTACAACTATCGCTAATGCATAGTGATAAAGTAAAGCAATTACATGGCGTTTGCATTTCATACAATAAAGAGACAACCATAAGGCTCCTGCCGGTTGATGATAACTTACAAAACATGATCATCTCATACAATAACGTTTATCACATCATGTCTTGACCATATCACAACACAACATGCCCTGGAAAAACAAGTTAGACGTCCTCTACTTTGTTGTTGCAAGTTTTACGTGGCTGCTATGGGCTTCTAGCAAGAACCGTTCTTACCTATGCAAAGAACCACAACGGTGTTTCGTCAAGTTTGTTGTTTTAACCTTCTTCAAGGAGCGGCCGCAGTCAAATTCGATTCAACTAAAGTAGGAGAAACAGACACCCGCCAGCCACCTTTATGCAAAACTAGTTGCATGTCAGTCGGTGGAACCGGTCTCATGTGCGTGGACATGTAAGGTTGGTCCGGGCCGCTTCATCCCACAATACCGCCGAATCAAAATAAGAAGTTGGTAGTAAGCAGTATGACTATCACCGCCCACAAATCCTTTTGTTCTACTCGTGCATATCATCTACGCATAGACCTGGCTCATGATACCACTGTTGGGAATCATTGCATGGAAAACAAAAAAAATTCTACACACACGCAATGATCTATCCATGGAGATGCATAGCAACGAGGGGGAGAGTGTGTATACGTACCCTCGTACACCGTAAGTGGAAGCGTTTCACAACACGGTTGATGTAGTCGAACTTCTTCGCGCTTCAACCGATCAAGTACTGAACGTACAACACCTCCGCGTTCTACACACGTTCAGCTCGGTGACGTCCCTCACCTTCTTGATCCAGCAAGACGTCGAGGTAGTAGATGATTTCCGTTAGCACGACGGCGTGGTGATGGTGATGGTTAAGTGATCCTCGCAGGGCTTCACCTAAGCACTATGAAAATATGACCGGGGGTGTAAACGATGGAGGGGGGCGCCGCACATGGCTAGGAAATTGTGTGTTATGTGCTAGGCATCCCCCTCCCACATATATATAGGTGGAAGGGAGGGAGGAGCAGCCAAAGGAGGCGCTCAAATAGGAGGAATCCTACTTGGGGTCCCTCCCAAGCCGCGCCCCCTCCTTTCCTTATTTGGAGTCTGGGGAAAGGCAGGGGAGGGTGGCGCCCCCCCTTCCTTTCTCCCATGAGAGGGAAAGGCTGGAGGGGCTAGCCGTCCCCCCTTTTCCTTCCCTAGGGTTGTCCAAACAAGGGAGGGGGTGCACCAGCCCCCTTGTGGGCTAGTCTGTCCCCTCCTTTGGCCCATAAGGCCCATAAATTACCGGGGGGCCTTCCAGTGACCCAATTCCTTCCCGGTACGTCCCGAAACAATTCTGGTGTCCAAATACCATTGTACCATATATCAATCTTTACCTCTCGACCATTTTGAGACTCCTCATCATGTCTGTGATCTCATCCGGGACTCCGAACAACATTCGGTCACCAAAACATATAACTCATATGACACTATATCGTCAACGAACGTTAAGCGTGCGGACCCTACGGGTTCGAGAACTATGTAGACATGACCGAGACAGCTCTCCGGTCAATAACCAATAGCAGAACCTGGATGCCCATATTGGCTCCTACATATTCTACGAAGATCTTTATCAGTCAAACCGTTATGACAACATACGTAATTCCCTTTGTCCATCGGTATTTTACTTGCCCGAGATTCGATCGTCGGTATCTTTATACCTAGTTCAATCTCGTTACCGGCAAGTCTCTTTACTCGTTCCATAATACATCACCTCGTGACTAACTCCTTAGTCATTTTCTTGCAAGCTTATGATGTGTATTACCGAGAGGGCCCAGAGATACCTCTCCGGTACTCGGAGTGACAAATCCTAATCTCAATCTATCCCAACTCAACAAACAACTTCAGAGATACCTGTAGAGCATCTTTATAATCACCTAGTTACGTTGTGACATTTGATAGCACACAAGGCATTCCTCTGGTATCCGGGAGTTGCATAATCTCATAGTCGAAGGAATATGTAGTTGACATGAAGAAAGCAATAGCAATAAACTGAACGATCAATATGCTAAACTAACGGATGGGTCTTGTCCATCACATCATTCTCTTAATGATGTGATCCCATTATCAAATGAAAACACATGTCTATGGCTAGGAAACCTTAACCATCTTTGATCAACGAGCTAGTCTAGTAGAGGCTTACTAGGGACACGGTATCTGTTTATGTATTCACACATGTATTTAAGTTTCCGATCAGTAAAATTCTAGCATGAATAATAAACCTTTATCAGGAATAAGGAAATATAATAATAACCATTTTATTATTGCCTCTAGTGAAGGAAATATGCCCTAGAGGCAATAATAAAGTTGTTATTTATATTTCCTTATATCATGATAAATGTTTATTATTCATGCTAGAATTGTATTAACCGGAAACTTAATACATGTGTGAATACATAGACAAACAAAGTGTCACTAGTATGCCTCTACTTGACTAGCTCGTTGAATCAAAGATGGTTAAGTTTCCTAGCCATAGACATGAGTTGTCATTTGATTGACGGGATCACATCATTAGAGAATGATGTGATTGACTTGACCCATTCCGTTAACTTAGCACTTGATCGTTTAAGTTTACTGCTATTGCTTTCTCCATGACTTATACATGTTCCTATGACTATGAGATTATGCAACTCCCGAATACCGGAGGAACACTTTGTGTGCTACCAAATGTCACAATGTTACTGGGTGATTATAAAGGTGCTCTACAGGTGTCTCCGATGGTGTTCGTTGAGTTGGCATAGATCGAGAATAGGATTTGTCACTCCGATTGTCGGAGAGGTATCACTGGGCCCTCTCGGTAATGCACATCACTATAAGACTTGCAATCAAAATGACTAATGAGGTAGTTGCGGGATGATGCACTATGGAACGAGTAAAGAGACTTGACGGTAATGAGATTGAGCTAGGTATTGAGATACCGACGATCGAATCTCGTGCAAGTAACATACCGATGACAAAGGGAACAACATATGTTGTTATGCGGTTTGACCGATAAAGATCTTCACAAAATATGTAGGAACCAATATGAGCATCCAGGTTCCGCCATTGGTTATTGACCGGAGACGTGTCCCGGTCATGTCTACATAGTTATCGAACCCGTAGGGTCCGCACGCTTAACATCCGGTGATAATCGGTATTATGAGTTTCTGTGGTTTGATGTACCGAAGGTAGTTCAGAGTCCCGGATATGATCACGGACACGACGAGGAGTCTCGAAATGGTCGAGACATAAAGATCGATATATTGGACGACCATATTTGGACATCGGAATGGTTCCGGGTGAGAACGGGAATATTCTAGAGCACCGGGAGGTTACTGGAACCCCCCGGGAGGTATATGGGCCTTAGTGGAAAGGAGGGGAAAGGAGCAAAGGAGGGGGCACCCCCCACCCCACAAGCCCAATCCGAATTGGGAGGGGCCCCCCCCCTTCCTACCTCCCTTCTTCCCCTTCCTTCCCTCTCCTACTCCAAGTTGGGAAGGGGGAATCCTACTCTCACCGGGAGTAGGACGCCCCCCTTGGGCGCGCCTAGAGAGGGCCGGCCCTCCACCTCCTCAAGTCCTTTATATATGGGGGAGGGGGGCACCCCATAGACACACAAGTTGATCATTGATATCTCTTAGCCGTGTGTGGTGCCCCCTCCACCATAATCCACCTCGGTCATATCGTAGCGGTGCTTAGGCGAAGCCCTGCGTCGGTAACTTCATCAACATCGTCATCACGCCGTCGTGCTGACAAAGCTCTCCCTCGAAGCTCTACTGGATCGTGAGTTTGTGGGACGTCGCCGAGCTGAAAGTGTGCAATTCCCGGAGGTGCCTTACTTCGGTGCTGGGATCGGTCGATCATGAAGACGTACGACTACATCAACCGCATTGTCATAACGCTTCTGCTTACGGTCTATGAGGGTACATAGACGATACTCTCCCCTCTCGTTGCTATGCATCACCATGATCTTGCTTGTGCGTAGGAATTTTTTTGAAATTATTACATTCCCCAATAGTGGTATCAGAGCCAGGTTTATGCGTAGATGTTGTATGCATGAGTAGAACACAAGTGAGTTGTGGGCAATACAAGTCATACTGCTTACCAGCATGTCATACTTTGATTCGGCGGTATTGTTGGATGAAGCGGCCCGGACCGACATTATGCGTATGCTTACGCGAGACTGGTTCTACCAACGTGCTTCGCACACAGGTGGCTGGCGGTGAAGGAAATATGCCCTAGAGGCAATAATAAAGTTATTATTTATTTCCTTATATCATGATAAATGTTTATTATTCATGCTAGAATTGTATTAACCGGAAACATAATACATGTGTAAATACATAGACAAACAGAGTGTCACTAGTATGCCTCTACTTGACTAGCTCGTTAATCGAAGTTGGTTATGTTTGCCAACCATAGACATGAGTTTTCATTTGATTAACGGGATCACATCATTAGGAGAATGATGTGATTGACTTGACCCATTCCGTTAGCTTAGCACTCGATCGTTTAGTATGTTGCTATTGTTTTCTTCATGACTTATACATGTTCCTATGACTATGAGATTATGCAACTCCCTTCTACCGGAGGAACACTTTGTGTGCTACCAAACGTCACAACGTAACTGGGTGATTATAAAGGTGCTCTACAGGTGTCTCCAAAGGTACTTATTGGGTTGGCGTATTTCGAGATTAGGATTTGTCACTACGATTGTCGGAGAGGTATCTCTGGGCCCTCTCGGTAATGCACATCACTTAAGCCTTGCAAGCATAGCAACTAATGAGTTAGTTGCGAGATGATGTATTACGGAACGAGTAAAGAGACTTGCCGGTAACGAGATTGAACTAGGTATGGAGATACCGACAATCGAATCTCGGGCAAGTAACATATCGATGACAAAAGGAACAACGTATGTTGTTATGCGGTCTGACCGCTAAAGATCTTCATAGAATATGTGGTTGCCAATATGAGCATCCAGGTTCTGCTATTGGTTATTGACCGGAGACGTGTCTCGGTCATGTCTACATAGTTCTCGAACCCGTAGGGTCCGCACGCTTAAAGTTTCGATGACAGTTATATTATGAGTTTATATGTTTTGATGTACCGAAGGAGTACGGAGTCCCGGATGAGATCGGGAACATGACGAGGAGTCTCGAAATGATCGAGACGTAAAGATCGATATATTGGACGACTATATTCGGGCATCGGAAAGGTTCCGAGTGATTCGGGTATTTTTCGGAGTACCGGAGAGTTACGCGAATTCGTTTTGGGCCTTAATGGGCCATACGGGAAAGGAGAGAAAGGCCCCAAAGAGTGGCGGCACCCCTCCCCATGGACTAGTCCGAATTGGACTAGGGAGGGGGGCGCCCCCTTCTTTCCTACTCCTTCTCCTTCCCTTCTCCTACTCCCACAAGGAAAGGGGGAGTCCTACTCCCGGTGGGAGTAGGACTCCACCCTTGGCGCGCCCTCCTCCTTGGCCGGCCGCCTCCCCCTTGCTCCTTTATATACGAGGGTAAGGGGGCACCCCAGACACAACAGTTGATCACTGATCTCTTAGCCGTGTGCGATGCCCCCCTCCACCATAGTCCACCTCGATAATACTGTAGCGGTGCTTAGGCGAAGCCCTGCGTCAGTAGTACATCAACATCGTCACCACGCAGTCGTGCTGACCACCCTTGGCGCGCCCTCCTCCTTGGCCGGCCACCTCCCCCTTGCTCATTTATATACGAGGGCAGGGGGCACCCCAGACACAACAGTTGATCATTGATCTCTTAGCCGTGTGCGGTGCCCCCCTCCACCATAGTCCACCTCGATAATACTGTAGCGGTGCTTAGGCGAAGCCCTGCGTCAGTAGAACATCAACATCGTCACCACGCCTTCATGCTGACGAAACTCTCCCCCAACACTCGGCTGGATCGGAGTTCGAGGGACGTCATCGGGCTGAACGTGTGCTAAACTCGGAGGTGCCGTGCGTTCGGTACTTGATCGGTCGGATCGTGAAGACGTACGACTACATCAACCGCATTGTGCTAACGCTTCCGCTTCGGTCTACGAGGGTACGAGGACAACACTCTCCCCTCTCGTTTCTATGCATCACCATGATCTTGCGTGTGCGTAGGAATTTTTTTGAAATTACTACTTTCCCCAACAGGCGGGTGTCAGTTTCTCCAACTTTAGTTGAATCGAGTGTGGCTACGCCCGGTCCTTGTGAAGGTTAAAACAACACTAACTTGACGAAATATCGTTGTGGTTTTGATGCATAGGTAAGAACGGTTCTTGCTCAGCCCGTAGCAGCCACGTAAAACTTGCAACAACAAAGTAGAGAACGTCTAACTTGTTTTTGCAGTGCATGTTGTGATATGATATGGTCAAGGCGTGATGCTATATTTTATTGTATGAGATGATCATGTTTTGTAACGGAGTTATCGGCAACTGGCAGGAGCCATATGGTTGTCGCTTTATTGTATGCAATGCAAACGCCCTGTAATTGCTTTACTTTATCACTAACCGGTACCGATAGTCATAGAAGCAATAGTTGGCGAGACGACAATGATGCTACGATGGAGATAAAGGTGTCGCGCTGGTGACGATGGTGATCATGACGGTGCTTTGGAGATGGAGATCAAAGGCACAAGATGATGATGGCCATATCATATCACTTATATTGATTGCACGTGATGTTTATCCTTTATGCATCTTATTCTTCTTTGATTGACGGTAGCATACTAAAAATTTCAAGGTACAAGTGTTCTCCCTGAGTATGCACCGTTGCCAAAGTTCGTCGTGCCGAGACACCACGTGATGATCGGGTGTGATAAGCTCAACGTTCTTATACAACGGGTGCAAGCCATTTTTGCACACGCAGAATACTCGGGTTAAACTTGACGAGCCTAGCATATGCAGACATGGCCTTGGAACACTGAGACCGAAAGGTCGAACGTGAATCATATAGTACATATGATCAACATAGTGATGTTCACCATTGAAAACTACTCCATTTCACGTGATGATCGGTTATGGTTTAGTTGATTTGGATCACGTAATCACTTAGATGATTAGAGGGATGTCTATCTAAGTGGGAGTTCTTAAGTAATATGATTAATTGAACTTTAATTTATCATGAACTTAGTCCTGGTAGTATTAGCATATCTATGGTGTAGATCAATAGCTCGTGTTTAGCTCCCCTATTTTATTTTTGATATGTTCCTAGAGAAAACTAAGTTGAAAGATGTTAGTAGCAATGATGCGGATTGGACCAGTGATCTGAGGATTATCCTCATTGCTGCACAGAAGAATTATGTCCTTCATGCACCGCTAGGTGACAGATCGATTGCAGGAGCAGATGCAGACGTTATGAACGTTTGGCAAGCTCGATATGATGACTACTTGATAGTTTAGTGCACCATGCTTTACGGCTTAGAATCGGGGCTTGAAAGACGTTTTGAACGCCATGGAGCATATGAGATGTTCCAAGAGTTGAAATTAGTATTTCAGACTCATGCCCATGTCGAAAGGTATGAGGCCTTTGACAGGTATTTTGCCTACAAGATGGAGGAGAATTTCTCAGCTAGTGAGCATGTGCTGAGAATGTCTGAGTACTACAATCACTTGAATCAAGTGGGAGTTAATGTTCCAGATAAGATAGTGATTGATAGAGTTCTCTAGTCACTATCACCAAGTTACTAGAACTTCGTGATGAACTATAATATGCAAGGGATAACGGAAATGATTCCCAAGCTCTTCGTGATGCTGAAATCGACAAAGGTAGAAATCAAGAAAAGCATCAAGCGTTGATGGTTGACAAGACCACTATTTTCAAGAAAAGGGCAAAGGGAAGAAGGGGAACTTCAAGAAGAACGGCAAGCAAGTTGCTGCTCAAGTGAAGAAGCCCAAGTCTGGACCTAAGCCTGAAACTGAGTGCTTCTACTGCAAAGGGACTGGTCACTTGAAGCGGAACTGCCCCAAGTATTTGATGGATAAGAAGGATGGCAAAGTGAACAAAGGTATAGTTGATATACATGTTATTGATGTGTACTTTACTAGTGTTTATAGCAACCCCACAGTATTTGATACTAGTTCAGTTGTTAAGATTAGTAACTCGAAATGGGAGTTGCAAAATGAACAGAGACCAGTTAAGGGTGAAGTGACGATGTGTGTTGGAAGTGGTTCCAAGATTGATATGATCATCATCGCACACTCCCTATACTTTCGGGATTAGTGTTGAACCTAAATAAGTGTTATTTGGTGTTTGCGTTCAGCATGAATATGATTTGATCATGTTTATTGCAATACAGTTATTCATTTAATTTAGAGAATAATTGTTGTTCTGTTTACATGAATAAAACCTTCTATGGTCATACACCCAATGAAAATGGTTTGTTGGATCTCGATCATAGTGATACACATATTCATAATGTTGAAGCCAAAAGATGCAGAGTTGATAATGATAGTGCAACTTATTTGTGGCATTGCCGTTTGGGTCATATTGGTGTAAAGCGCATGAAGAAACTCCATACTGATGGAGTTCTAGAATCTCTTGATTATGAATCACTTGGTACTTGCGAACCATGCCTCATGGGCAAGATGACTAAAACATCGTTCTCTGGAACAATGGAGCGAGCAACACATTTGTTGGAAATCATACATACTGATGTATGTGGTCCAATGAATATTCAGGCTCGTGGCGGGTATCGTTATTTTCTCACCTTCACAGATGATTTGAGCAAATATGGGTATATCTACTTAATGAAACATAAGTCTGAAACATTTGAAAAGTTCAAAGAATTTCAGCGTGAAGTGGAAAATCATCGTAACAAGAAAATAAAGTTTCTACGATCTGATCGTGGAGGAGAATATTTGAGTTATGAGTTTGGTCTACATTTGAAACAATGCAGAATAGTTTCGCAACTCACGCCACCCGGAACACCACAACGTAATGGTGTGTCTGAACGTCATAATCGTACTTTACTAGATATGGTGCGATCTATGATGTCTCTTACTGATTTACCGCTATCGTTTTGGGGTTATGCTTTAGAGACGGCTGCATTCACGTTAAATAGGGCACCATCGAAATCCATTGAGATGACGCCTTATGAACTGTGGTTTGGCAAGAAACCAAAGTTGTCATTTGTTAAAGTTTGGGGTTGCGATGCTTATGTGAAAAAGTTTCATCCTGATAAGCTCAAACCCAAATCGGAGAAATGTGTCTTCATAGGATACCCAAAGGAGACAGTTGGGTACACCTTCTATCACAGATCCGAAGGCAAGACATTCGTTGCTAAGAATGGATCCTTTCTAGAGAAGGAGTTTCTCTCGAAAGAAGTGAGTGTGAGGAAAGTAGAACTTGATGAGGTAACTGTACCTGCTCACTTATTGGAAAGTAGTTCATCACAGAAATCTGTTCCTGTGACTCCTACACCAATTAGTGAGGAAGCTAATGATGATTATCATGTAACTTCAGATCAAGTTACTACCGAACCTCGTAGGTAAACCAGAGTGAGACCTGCACCAGAGTGGTACGGTAATCCTGTTCTGGAGGTCATGTTACTTAACCATGACGAACCTATGAACTATGATGAAGCGATGATGAGCCCAGATTCTGCAAAATGGCTTGAGGCCATGAAATCTGAGATGGGATACATGTATGAGAACAAAGTGTGGACTTTGGTTGACTTGCCCAATGATCGGCAAGCCATAGAAAATAAATGGATCTTCAAGAGGAAAACGGACGCTGATAGTAGTGTTACTATCTACAAATCTAGACTTGTCGAAAAAGGTTTTTGACAAAGTTCAAGGTGTTGACTACGATGAGATTTTCTCACTCGTAGCAATGCTTAAGTCTGTCCAAATCATGTTAGCAAATTGCAACATTTTATGAAATCTGGCAAATAGATGTCAAAACTACATTCCTTAATGAATTTATTAAAAAAGAGTTGTATATGATGCAACCAGAAGGTTTTGTAGATCCTAAAGGTGCTAACAAAATGTGCAAGCTCCAGCAATCCATCTATGGACTGGTGCAAGCATCTCGGAGCTGGAATATACACTTTGATAAGTTGATCAAAGCATATAGTTTTATACAGACTTGCGGTGAAGCCTGTATTTACAAGTAAGTGAGTGGGAGCACTACAGTATTTCTGATAAGTATAAGTGAATGACATATTGTTGATCAGAAATAATGTCGAATTTTTCTGGAAAGCGTAAAGGAGTATTTGAAAGGAGTTTTTCAAAGAAAGACCTAGGTGAAGCTGCTTACATATTGAGCATCAAGATCTATAGAGATAGATCAAGACGCTTGATAAGTTTTTTCAATGAGTACATACCTTGACAAGATTTTGAAATAGTTCAAAATGGAACAGTCAAAGAAAGAGTTCTTGCCTGTGTTACAAGGTGTGAAATTGAGTAAGACTCAAAGCCCGACCACGGCAAAAGATAGAAAGAGAATGAAAGTCATTCCCTATGCCCTAGCCATATGTTCTATAAAGTATGCCATGTTGTGTACCAGATCTATTGTATACCCTATACTGAGTTTGGCAAGGGAGTACAATAGTGATCTAGAAGTAGATCACTGAACAGCGGTCAAAATTATCCTTAGTGGAATAAGGATATGTTTCTCGATTATGGAGGTGACAAAAGGTTCGTCGTAAAGGGTTACGTCGATGCAAGTTTTGACACTGGTCCATATAACTCTAAATCTCAATATGGATACATATTGAAAGTGGGAGCAATTAGCTAAAGTAGCTCCGTGCAGAGCATTGTAGACATAGAAAATTTGCAAATTACATACGGATCTGAATTTGGTAGACCCGTTGACTAAACTTCTCTCACAAGCAAAACATGATCACACCTTAGTACTCTTTGGGTGTTAATCACATGGTGATGTGAGCTAGATTACTGACTCCAGTAAACCCTTTGAGTGTTGGCCACATGGCAATGTGAACTATGGATATTAATCACATGGTGATGTGAACTATTGGTGTTAAATCACATAGCGATGTGAACTAGATTATTGACTCTAGTGCAAGTGGGAGACTGAAGGAAATATGCCCTAGAGGCAATAATAAAGTTGTTTTTATATTTTCTTATATCATGATAAATGTTTATTATTCATGCTAGAATTTTATTAACCGGAAACTTAATACATGTGTGAATACATAGACAAAGAGAGTGTCACTAGTATGCCTCTACTTGACTAGCTCATTGAATCAAATATGGTTAAGTTTCCTAGCCATAGACATGAGTTGTCATTTGATTAACGGGATCACATCATTAGAGAATGATGTGATTGACTTGACCCATTCCGTTAACTTAGCACTTGATCGTTTAAGTTTACTGCTATTGCTTTCTCCATGACTTATACATGTTCCTATGACTATGAGATTATGCAACTCCCGAATACCGGAGGAACACTTTGTGTGCTACCAAATGTCACAATGTTAACGGAATCCTGTGTCTGTACCATCCCAAGATCATGCTGGTACTCACAGTACATCGATGAAATAATCAAAGTTCAATCACACCTGAATTTATTACACGATTCTCATATAGAGTCTTTATTACAAGAGAATAAATTCGCTCAAGGCCAACTCATGAGAAATAAACTACTAATGCTCTTGAAGCGTAGAAGATAAAGCGAGTCCATCCGACTCAAAGGGCAATCGCCAAGCGCGGGCGTAGCCTCACTCCCTGATCGAATAAATCTCTACAACATAAGGCGTTGCAGCCGTGTAGGTCAGCTTTTGAATAAGTGGCAAGTCATGAAGAGAATAACAATAATAAAATTTCTATCACTATATGCATTTTGGGTGTGGGGCTCTAAGTTTCATTATTTTGCTAAAAGCAAATTTTTCCCTACTACAAATGGACTTGCTTGCAAATTACTACAAATTGTTGGTAGTTATTGAGATGGTTCCGCCAACCAATATCTCATTCCCAAATTATTAAGTCATAAAACCCTCAAATTAATTCATTAGTTTTAGTGTTGAGGTTTCGAATACTTCCAAGTTCAGAGGCTCAAATTGTCCGTAATCGGGACACGGCTAATCGATTAGATCTTTAACTCGCAGAGGTTTGCGACTTTTCCGCAAGAATCATTCCCTCCTTTTAAGTCTTCGCACTTCATGGTGTTTGAAGAGGACGAACGAAACAGGTCTTCCAAAGAGTTCTTCAGCTCTGCGGTACCCATCAATCCTACCGTTCTTCTACATCTCGTAGTACCGCCCAGCCAGCGTCACTACTAGGGTTAACCCAGCCAGAGCCCATAATGGCTTGCGGCTGCACAGGTAAGCTTCCGGTCATGGGGCATCCATCCGTCTCTTCGTGGCTGGGTGAAGCTTTCCGCAAGATTCATGGCACTTCTCCATGCATCCCGGCCAACCACTGGGTTCTCCAGGGTGCCCGTCCACCCAGTAGTGAATTCCGAAGTCCATCTTGATCTTGTAGTTCATGGGGTTGTCATCATCATTGACTCTCACATCTTTCTTATGAATTTCTCTCAACCAAAACCCGTCTACGAGCATAGCAAAATAAACTACTTCGTCCCGGGGGGTCATGGTAACAAGGGAATTGGTTCATCCTACCACATGATACTACTCAAGATTAATAACTTCAAAATTTCCACTACTGCATGCATGGTGGGGTGGTGATAATTTCTAATGCACAAAAACATAGGTATAGAAAATAACATGATCAAAACTTGCCTTGCTGATGATCCTCGTAAGCTAAAGATTCGTAGTAGCAAGCTTCGCACTCCGGAAACTCTACCGAGACAAACAATAATCACAATAAGCATAAAGCATAGGATCACATAATACAATAGCAACATAACACACCAAAACAACCAAATCAAAACCCAAGGGAAAACTCAAAGCAAATCCAATTCAAAGTTTTCCTACTTCATGCAACAACTAAAATAGTTTTATATAACAAAAAATTTTCTCAACATAACCTAATCATGGTTTTATGTTAACTTAACAGAGAAGAATGCATTAAGCAACTAGGAGCAAAAAGAATTAATTTAAAATCTATTATGAAACTCCCATTAGGCCTAATTCAATTTCTAGTAAGAAAAATAAAATAAAAGTTTTATTTATTATAAATAAAAGTTCATCCTATAAAGTGACAGAAACTATCCTAGAATAATCAATCACATGTTAAAAATAATTTATTTACTAATTAAAATAATAGGAAAACAGTAGCTAGTTTATTAATTAGGATTAACAAGATTCTGCTTAAAACTATTTTTTATTAATCCTAAAATATCCAAATAAATTCCTATGGTTTGGCAATGTCAAAATAAAGTTGGGACAAAAAGAATCATATAAAATAATTTTCCTAGCTCATGTTATAACAGATTTACTATTCTGACTAAAACTAAATGAAAGCAATTTTAATTAATTTTAACATAGCTAAATATATTTTCTACAGAAACTATAGATAATTTGCAAACCAACAAAAAAGAATCAACTAAAAATATTAAACAGAATAAAAGATATGAATTTTCCAAATCAGGAACTATTCATTAAAACAGAAAACGAAAATAAATGAAAAATGGCCTAATGGGCTAAACTACGACCGAGCGTAATATAAACTAAACGGGCCTAGGGTTAAACTGAATCGGGCGGGCTAAAATAAAATAAACCCTAACTAAAATAAACCGTAAACGAACCGGCGGTTTTATTTAAAAATTACCCCTTGAGGTTCTAATCCTAGCCGTCGATAACGATCGGACGGGGAGAGTAACTCAGCGACTTCACGGAGCTCGGCGGCGGCGGTGGCGGCAGTCGTTAGCCTCTCCGGTCGTCGGGAGGTCGGCGAGGGCTTGGCAAAGTGCAGACGAGCTCGGGGGTTCTTGGTGGAGTCGGTGGAGGTCGGGGAGGCTAGGGCGGCGACGGCGACGCAAATGGCGGCGGCGGTAGGCTCTGGCTCAGCGAGTTCGTGAGAGGAGGAGGGTTCCATGAGGAGGCGGGGAATGGGGTGCGGGGGAGGTATAAATAGGGGGCCTCGGCGTGGCAAGGGAGGCGATCGGGAGGATCGGATCCGGATCTCACGGATCCCGGCGATCGGCGTGGTGGCGTTGCGTATGGGGGGGTTGAAGGAGGGTGGGGTCCGCTGGCGGTGGGGAGAGAGGCGCGGTCTCGGTGGGCGACCGAGCCGTAGGGATCGGGCGGGGGAGGTGAGGCGGCTCGGCTGCTCACTGGCTGGCAGTTGGGCGCTGGTGGGCAGTGCTGGTATTGGTGGGCGATGCTTTGGTGGCGCTGGGGGGGTTTGTTTTTTTTTAATTTATTATTATTTTTAATAAAAACCAAAACAGAGATATCTTATAAAATATAAATATTTTATATAGGGCATATATATACCAAAATGATCAGGGGAATATTCCCTATCTTTTGAACATTTTTCCAAAGGAAAAATCCAAACTTTATAAAATTTCATTTTTTTCAAATTCAAATAAATCTCAAGTTTGAATTCAAAACTTTTGGTAAGGTTTTCCTCTGATATTTTTGGAGTGTCATGTTTACTCCTCTCATACTTTTGATCAAGTATTTATCAGGCATAGTTTTTGAAATGATTCCCACTTGCCATAGTTTGAATTCAAATTCAAAACTCAAAACTCTTCTGAAACTTCAAATGGCATTCAAATTCAAACAGAATGCATAGATGCTTAGCTATAATTGTAAAACATTCCAAATAGGAAATTTGGGATGTTACAAACCTACCCACCTTAAGATGAATCTCGCCCTCGAGATTCGGGTTGGCTAGCAAATAGGTGCGGGTGGTCTCGAAGAAGGTCTTCTTCTCGCTCCCAGGTGGCTTCTTCCTCGGTGTGGTGACTCCACATCACCTTGCAAAATTTGATGATCTTGCTGCGGGTGACTCTGCTCGCAGTCTCGAGAATTCGGACGGGTTTCTCCTTGTAAGTCGATCACCGCTGTCTGTATGGCCTCTAGGGGCCTTGTGTCTCTCAACGGAACATCGGCCATGTCGGCATGACACTTCTTCAAGCGAGAAACATGAAAGACATCATGAACTCCGGACAATCCTTCCGCAATTCCAACTTGTAAGCAACTTCTCCACGACGTTCGAGGATTTTGTAGGGCCAATGAATCGGGTGCTAACTTTCCTTGACACCAAACCTCTTGATTCCACGAAGTGAGACACACGAAGATATGCTCGGTCTCCGCTTCATAAGTCACTTCCTTGCGCTTCTTGTTGGCATAACTCTTCCGTCTCGATTGTGCTATCTTGAGTCTCTCGAATCAGCTTGACTTTCTCTTGGAATCCCTGATGAGGTCGGAACCAAAAGTGATCGATCTCCAACACTATCCCACAAACAATGGTGTTCGCACCTCCTTCCGTATAGAGCTTGAAGGGGCCATCTTGATGGATTGATAACTGTTGTTGTATGAGAACTCTGCGTATGGCAAATTATCATCCCAGCTAGACCCATAGTCTAGCACACAAGCTCTCAACATGTCCTCCGAATCTGGTTGACTCTCTCGGTCCGTCCATCATCTGCTCATGGATGAAAAGCTGTCTTGAATTCCAGCCTCGTACCCAAAGTTTCATGCAAGCTGCTTCCAAAACTTTGAGGTAAGCTGTGTTCCTCTATATGACACGATTTTCCTCGGAACTCCATGCAGACATACTATCCTGGTCATGTATATCTTGGCCAACTTAGCACTGGTATAGGTAGTCTTCACGGGAAGGAAGTGAGCTACCTTAGTCAAACGATCAACCACTACCCAGATAGAATCATAACCTGAACGGGTCTGGGTAATCTGTGATGAAATCCATTCCAAGTTTCTCCCATTTCCAATCGGGAATCGGCAAAGGTTGAAGTAACCTGCTGGCTTCGATGTTACGCCTTTACACGTTGACAAACATCGCATGCTTCGCTACGCACTCGGCAATATCCTTCTTCATACCGCCCACCGAAACTTTCCTTCAAATCCGGTACATCTTGGTGTTGCGGGATGAATCGAGTCTGGTGAATCATGAGCTTCTGAAGAATTAGTTTCTGAGTTCGGGATCATTGGGCACATAAATACGATCCTCGAACCATATAGCTCCGTGCTCATCCTTACGGAATCCTTTAGCTTTTCCTTCATTCATCTTCTGCTTTATCTCATCAATTTCCTTGTCCGACTTACGGGCTTCACGAATCCTTCGGCCAAAGTGGACTGAACTTCGAGTTGCAACATATCCTCTCGGAACTATCTCCGATCGGAGATCTACGAGGTCATCGACTAACTCTGGGTAATCCTCCTGCTGTAAGAGTATTCACATAACTCTTACGGCTCAAAGCATCTGCTACAACATTAGCCTTACAGGTGGTAATGCAATCTCATGTCATAGTCCTTTATCAACTCTAGCCATCTCCTCGCTCGAGGTTCAATTCTTCTGCGTGAAAATATACTTCAAACTCTTGTGATCTGTGTAAACATCACAATGGTTTCCGATGAGGAAATGTCTCTGTGTCTTGAGTGCATGCACTACGGCTGCTAACTCCAAATCATGTGTGGCATAATTCATCTCGTGAGGTCGTAGCTATCTCCGGAGGCATAAGCTACAACTTTTCCTTCCTGCATTAGTACTCCTCCGAGTCCTTGACGAGAAGCGTCACAATAAAACTGGTATTCCTTGTGTATGTCCGCAAAATCAGCATCGGGCTGTAACCAACCGTTCTTCAATTCTGAAAACTGGCTTCACATTCCTCGGTCCAAACATACTTGGCTTCCTTCTTCAACAGCTCAGTCATGGGCTTGGCAATCTTCGAGAAGTTCTCAATGAACCTCCGATAATATCCTGCGAGTCCGAGAAAGCTGCGGATCTCCTTGGTCGAGGTGGGTGGCCGCCAATCGGTGGTGATTCAACCTTGGCGGGATCAATGCTATTCCTTCTCTGAAATAACATGTCCGAGGAATCCAACTTCCTTCAGCCAAAATTCACATTTCTTGAACTTGGCATACAGCTGATGTTCTCGAAGTTTCTCGAACTAGACGCAAATGTTCCTTATGCTCTTCCTCGCTCTTGGAAAATCAATATATCATCGATGAACACCACGACAAACTTGTCCAGATATTCCATAAATACCTTGTTCATCAAATTCATGAAGTATGCAGGAGCATTAGTCAATCCAAATGACATGACGGTATACTCATATAAACCATACCTGGTAGTGAATGCTGTTTTGGGTATATCCTTTTCACGGATCTTCAATCGATGATACCGATGAAGATCGATCTTAGAGAATACCTTGGCTCCTACTAGCTGATCAAACAAGTCATTAATCATTGGCAGAGGGTATTTGTTCTTGATGGTCACTTCGTTCAACGCACGATAATCCACAACCATCCTCAAGCTTCCATCCTTCTTCTCTACCAAAAGAACTGGGGCTCCCCAAGGTGATGAGCTTGGCCGAATATATCCTTTCTCCAATAACTCATTAATTTGATCCTTGATCTCTTTCAACTCATTCGGTGGCATCCGATAAGGTCTCTTGGATATTGGGGCTGTGCCGCAATAACTCAATCAGAAATTCAATGTCCCCTGTCGGTGGCATTCTGGTAATTCCTCTGGAAACACATCGGAAAGTCTTGCACCATCGGCACTTCCTCTGAACAACTCCGTGAGGGAATGCACTGATTCTTCATCTGGTTGTGCAGCTACGTACTTGATCCTCTTACGCTCCGGGGTGGTGAGCGAGAATAGACTTCTGAGCACGATCTATGTTTCCTTCAAACTTTGTCAACCAATCCATGCCTAGGATTACATCCAAGGTCTGGTTTCCAACACTATGAGGTCTCAAGGGAAATTTATGGTTCCCGATGTTGAGGTTGCATGACAGCCTAAGCTCGCCATCATTTCTCCTCTGCTGGGCCGACGCGAAGGGGGCTTCTAAGGGTTTTAGTGAGCAACCCGTACTTTTCCACAACTACCCTTTATATGAATGAATCGTTGCACCGAATCAAAGAGTACCAATACTGAGCGTGAATTCAATAAAACTTACCAACCACAGTGTCTGGCTGATCATAGACATCCTCCACATCAATGTGGTTCACCCGAGCACGAGGGAACAGGTTGGGCTTCTTCGCTAAGCTTCCATTGCCGTTTCCATTCCTCTGCTTGGCCTCCGGGCGTCGGTGGCATAGTGCCTGTCTTCGGCACTTGAAGCGGTGATGTGGCTCAGATCCTTGGAGTGAGGGGAACGGTCTTGATTGCCATTACCGTTTCCGTTGCCATGGCCATTGCCTGACTTGTTGTCCTGGTTGCGGTTGTTCCCATTTCCTCCATGGTTATAACCTCCATGGTTATGATGGGTGTGCCCTCCTGAGTATGGTGCATAACGGGCTTGCTGAGCTCCCGAGTTGTGCTTCCCCGGCTGTACTTCCGCTTGCGCTTTCAATCTGCTGCTGCTTGCCTTCAAGTATGGTGGCCTTGTCTACCAGCTCCTGGTAGTTGTTGAAGGTAGCCACAATAAGCTGCATACTCAGCTCGTCGTTGAGTCCCTCGAGAAATTTCTCCTGTTTTGCAGCATCTGTGGCCACATCATCCGGGGCATAGCGAGCTAGCTTGCTGAACTCATCCACGTACTGTGCCACAGTACGGTTCCCCTGGCGTAAGTTGCGAAACTCACGCTTCTTCAGACTCATGGCTCCAGCTGAAACATGAGCGGTGCGGAAGGCCTGCTGGAACTGATCCCACATGATGGCACCAATGGGATAGGTGGCGGTGTAGTTCTCCACCAAGAAGCTGCAGGTCCATCAAGTTGATCTTGCTGCAAAGCGCACCTTCTCTGCATCAGTGCATCCAACAGTGATTAGCTCTCTTCCGACTTTGCGGAGCCAATCATCAGCCACAATCGGCTTAGTGCTACTAGAGAACACTGGCGGATTCAGCCTCAGAAATCGAGTCAAGTTGTCCACAGGGGGTGGTGGCGGTGGATTGTTGGTGTTGTTGTTCGATTACGGATGAGTAGCTGCATGAGGGCATTCTGCTGCTTTGGAGCAGCTGGGTGAGCTCTGGCGGAAAACCGTGTCACGTCTGGAGGCATCGGTGTTTTGGAGTGGATGAGAAAATTAGAATAGAACAATGGTCTATGAGAAATAACACTACCCATATGAATGCACAATCATAAACACACCAATCATTTATTCATTCCACTCAAACATGGTTCAATCTCGATTACAAAAGCTCATGACTAATCGAAAATATCGGCCTAACTGATCGATGAAAAGGTAAAATTAACATGGTGGTCGACTAAAAAGTCTTCATCAATAATCCTTGCGTCCTCTGGTGTGATGTCCTCTGTTGTGGCGCCTCCTCTTGCGGCTTCCTCCAGTGGAACTCCCTTCATAATCCTGATCATTGCTCACGAGGGGTCCGTCATCTCCACTCGGAAAAAGGTCCTCTCCCAAGTCCATCTTTTCCTCTATCGCGGCAAGCTTCATCTTCGTGTCGTCGATTGTCTCCATGAAGTCCGCGACTTCTTCCTCATGGTTAAGGAAGTCTGTGTGCCTTCTCCTCCAGTTCAGTTCACGGAACAATAGCCTCTGTGTGCCTTGAGTTACTGGTGAGTCTGAATCTCCCGTTTCTGAGGAGACACTCCAAGTCCTGGACATAAGAGAGAATAGAGTCGTCCTCCACGGTACGGATGATATCTCCATTCCTTGCTCTGCGAGAAACCATGGCGAGGTCTGATGGATCGAGCTCGGCCCTATACTCTTCTCGGAGATGTCCAAGGGCACGATAGATCGCCATGTCCCTTCCGATGATCCAGTTGAAGTCGGTGAACTCAAAGTCGATAGGCTCCGTGTGTCCTCCGAAGGTTCTCCCTGGAATATGCACCTCAATCCTGTAGCGGGTATCCGTCGGAAGTGCATTGGTTGGCTTCCCGGTGATCGAGGGTAGAGCAATCTTCAGCTTCTTCACCATCTGGACCAGCTTCCTGCCGAAGGGCATCGTCTCGTCGGGTTGGCAAAACTCCGGTAGCAAAACTGGGGTGAACTCGACGGCCATCTAGAATGTTGAAAATCGGAGAGGAGTTAGAAATGAACAGGGGAGAATTACGGAATGATAAGGATAAAAAGTAAATAGTCTCTTCCTATGGCTTTCCGATCCTAGGGGTTACGATCCTACGGTCAGCGTGTGCTCTGATACCATCTCTGTAGCGACCTGACCCAAAATCGGTCAAATCTACGTATGCATACCATCCCAAGATCATCTTTGGTACTCACAGTACATCGATGAAATAATCAAAGTTCAATCACACCTGAATTTATTACACGATTCTCATATAGAGTCTTTATTACAAGAGAATAAATTCGGCTCAAGGCCAACTCATGAGAAATAAACTACTAATGCTGCGGAAGCGTAGAAGATAAAGCGAGTCCATCCGACTCAAAAGGGCAATCGCCAAGCGCGGAGCGTAGCCTCACTCCTGATCGGAATAAATCTCTGCAACATAAGACGTTGCAGCCGTGTAGGTCAGCTTTTTGAATAAGCTGGCAAGTCATGAGAGAATAACAATAATAAAATTTCTATCACTATATGCATTTTGGCTGTGGGGCTCTAAGTTTCATTATTTTGCGAAAAGCAAATTTTTTCCTACTACAGTGGACTTGCTTGCAAATTACTACAAATTGTTGGTAGTTATTGAGATGGTTCCGCCAACCAATATCTCATTCCCAAATTATTAAGTCATAAAACCCCTCAAATTAATTCATTAGTTTTAGTGTTGAGATTTCCAAATACTTCCAAGTTCCAGAGGCTCAAATTGTCCGTAACCGGGGACACGGCTAATCGATTAGATCTTTAACTCTGCAGAGGTTTGACTTTTCCGCAAGAATCATTCCTCCTTTTAAGTCTTCGCACTTCATGGTGTTTGAAGACGGACGAATGAAACAGGGTCTTCCAAAGAGTTCTTCGCTACTGCCGTACCCATCCAATCCTACCGTTCTTCTACATCTCGTAGTACCGCCCAGCCAGCGTCACTACTAGGGTTAACCCAGCCAGAGCCCATAATGGCTTGCGGCTGCATGTAAGCTTCGGTCATGGGGCATCCATCCGTCTCTTCGTGGCTGGGTGAAGCTTTCGCAAGATGTCATGGCACTTCTCCATGCATCTGGCCAACCTTTGGGTTCTCCAGGTGCCCGTCAACAAATCCTCCACCCAAGAGTGAATTCCGAAGTCCATCTTGATCTTGTAGTTCATGGGGTTGTCATCATCATTGACTCTCACATCTTTCTTATGAATTTCTCTCAACCAAAACCCGTCTACGAGCATAGCAAAATAAACTACTTCGTCCCGGGGGGTCATGGTAACAAGGGAATTGGTTCATCCTACCACATGATACTACTCAAGATTAATAACTTCAAAATTTCCACTACTGCATGCATGGTGGGGTGGTGATAATTTCTAATGCACAAAAACATAGGTATAGAAAATAACATGATCAAAACTTGCCTTGCTGATGATCCTCGTAAGCTAAAGATTCGTAGTAGCAAGCTTCGCACTTCGGAAACTCTACCGAGACAAAAAATAATCACAATAAGCATATAGCATAGGATCACATAATACAATAGCAATAGCAATAGCTACATAACACACCAAAACAACCAAATCAAAACCCAAGGGAAAACTCAAAGCAAATCCAATTCAAAGTTTTCCTACTTCATGCAACAACTAAAATAGTTTTATATAACAAAAAAATTTCTCAACATAACCTAATCATGGTTTTATGTTAACTTAACAGAGAAGAATGCATTAAGCAACTAGGAGCAAAAAGAATTAATTTAAAATCTATTATGAAACTCCTATTAGGCCTAATTCAATTTCTATTAAGAAAAATAAAATAAAAGTTTTATTTATTATAAATAAAAGTTCATCCTATAAAGTGACAGAAACTATCCTAGAATAATCAATCACATGTTAAAAATAATTTATTTACTAATTAAAATAATAGGAAAACAGTAGCTAGTTAATTAATTAGGATTAACAAGATTCTGCTTAAAACTATTTTTTTATTAATCCTAAAATACCCAAATAAATTCCTATGGTTTGGCAATGTCAAAATAAAGTTGGGACAAAAGATTCATATAAAAATAATTTTCCTAGCTCATGTTATAACAGATTTACTATTCTGATTAAAACTAAATTAAAGCAATTTTAATTAATTTTAAAATTGCTAAATATATTTTCTACAGAAACTATAGATAATTTGCAAACCAACAAAAAAAGAATCACCTAAAAATATTAAACAGAATAAAAGATATGAATTTTCCAAATCAGGAACTATTCTGTTAAAACAGAAAACGAAAATAAATGAAAAATGGCCTAATGGGCCTAAACTACGCACTGAGCGTAATATAAACTAAACGGGCCTAGGGTTAAACTGAATCGGGCCGGGCTAAAATAAAATAAACCCTAACTAAAATAAACCGTAAACGAACCGGCCGGTTTTATTTAAAAAATACCCCTTCGGGGTTCTAATCCTAGCCGTCGATAACGCATCGGACGGGGGAGAGTAACTCCGGCGACTTACCGGAGCTCGGCGGCGGCGGCGGCGAAAAGTCGTTAGCCTCTCGGTCGTCGGGAGGTCGGCGGAGGCTCGGCAAAGTCTTGACGAGCTCGGGGGTTCTTGGTGGAGTCGGTGGAGGTCGGGAGGCTAGGGCGGCGACGGCGACGCAAATGGCGGCGGCGGTAGGCTCGGGCTCCGGCGAGTTCGTGAGAGGAGGAGGGTTCATGAGGGGGCGGGGAATGGGGTGCGGGGAGGTATAAATAGGGGGCCTCGGCGTGGCAAGGAGGCGATCGGGAGGGGATCGGATCCGGATCTCACGGATCCCGCGATCGGCAGCGGCTTGGCGCGTGCGTGGTGGGGTTGAAGGAGGGTGGGGTCCGCCTGGCGATGGGGAGAGAGGCGCGGTCTCGGTCGGGCGACCGAGCAGTAGGGGATTCGGTGGGGAGGTGAGGCCGGCTCATTGGCTCATTGGTGGCTGGCAGTTAGGCGCTGGTGGGCAGTCTGCTGGTGGCTGGCTGGGCGATGCTTTGGTGGCGCTGGGGGTTTTGTTTTTTTTTAATTTATTATTTTTTTTAATAAAAACAAAAACAGAGATATCTTATAAAATATAAATATTTTATATAGGGCATATATATACCAAAATGATCAGGGGAATATTCCCTATCTTTTGAACATTTTTCCAAAGGCAAAATCCAAACTTTATAAAATTTCATTTTTTTCAAATTCAAATAAATCTCAAGTTTGAATTCAAAACTTTTGGCAAGGTTTTCCTCTGATATTTTTGGTGTATCATGTTTACTCCTCTCATACTTTTGATCAAGTATTTATCAGGCATAGTTTTTGAAATGATTCCCACTTGCCATAGTTTGAATTCAAATTCAAAACTCAAAACTCTTCTAAAACTTCAAATGGCATTCAAATTCAAACAGAATGCATAGATGCTTAGCTATAATTGTAAAACATTCCAAATAGGAAATTTGGGATGTTACAGGAGCCGCCCCCCTTTCCTTCCTCCCTCCTTCCCCTTCCTTCCCTCTCCTACTCCAACTTGGGAAGGGGGAATCCTACTCCCATCAGGAGTAGGACTCCCCCCTTGGGCGTGCCTAGAGAGGGCCAGCCCTCCCCCTCCTCCACTCCTTTATATACGGGGAAGGGGGGCACCCCATAGACACACAAGTTGATCATTGATCTCTCTTAGCCGTGTGCGGTGCCCCCCTCCACCATAATCCACCTCGGTCATATCGTAGCGGTGCTTAGGCGAAGCCCTGCGTCGGTAACTTCGTCAACACCGTCATCACACCGTCGTGCTGATGAAGCTCTTCCTCGAATCTCTACTGGATCGTGAGTTCGTGGGACGTCGCCGAGCTGAACGTGTGCAGTCCGCGGAGGTGCCGTAACTTCGATGCTGGGATCGGTCGATCGTGAAGACGTACGACTACATCAACCGCATTGTCATAACGCTTCCGCTTACGGTCTACGAGGGTACATAGACGACACTCTCCCCTCTCGTTGCTATGCATCACCATGATCTTGCGTGTGCGTAGGAAATTTTTTGAAATTACTATATTCCCCAACATCTAGGGCATATTTCCATCAGATAATACATGACGTCCTGCTTGTGTTTATTGTGTTGGAGTAAATACAAAGTAGATGTAATCTACCATGAGACTGTAATGATGTGAGATGTCCAATGATGATGTCTACGAGTCAGGTCCCTAGGTTTATATAGATACCTGGGGTGTCCTAGGGTACAAGATCCTAGTCGGCTATGTATGGGGAGGCAAAGTCCTCCAGGAATCCAGCGTCTTGTCATGTACGTCAACTCTTCTAGAACCTTTTGATTATATGCCATGGGCCGCCCTATGTGGCCTAGGCCAGAACCAACAAGGGTTCCTCAGCCTAGCCCACCAGACCGAGAGTCCATGATGAGAGACCCCTTAGTCGGGAGCCCGGGACACCGTCACTATCTTAGGAGTGAAAGTGGGATAATGCTGAGGTGAAAGAGAGATAAATTAGAGGAAATAAAAAGGTTTATCCTCTAAGTTAAGAGATGGTATCTTAGCAACGATATCTTTCACCACATATTTATCTAGTTATCAGCGACAACACTAAGAATTGAAACATGTACATCATATTTTTACCGCCATCTATAAATTTTGTGGCAGTAGGCTTAAAATAAGATTGTCTTATCAATCATTGTATATACGGTGGTTATCTCTTTCTTTACAATAAGTTAGGACACATAAAAATTATGCGTGTAAATTGTCTAGTAAATATTTTGAGGTTATTAAAATTTATTTAATTTTATGGATATTCTTAGTAAAATAGGTTTTTGGGAAAGGATCAGATTAATTATAAAACTTCACCGGAAGTACAAAACATCATAAACATAATAAAAGTTATGTCGAGATTCCAAGACCACCGAACGATCACTACCGCCGCCAGAATGAGCCGCTACGGTTGCTCCCCTGCCAGAGCCGCCTTGAACTTATCGATAACAGCCTTGAACTGGAAGGAATAGCTTCCAAAATTAATTCCAACATTATCATGATTTAATATTTACCGAAACTGGTTGAGAAGTATCTCTAAAATTTCCGAGAAACTTGTAGAATTCTTCTACTATTTTCTATATTTAGCGCCTAAGCAATTGCTTGTTTTCATCAGCTTTCTTCACCGAAAATTGTTGTCTACTTTTATCCATGGTGAGAGACCCCTTAGCCGGGAGCCTGCGACACCGTCACTATCTCAGGAGTGATAGTGGGATAAATGCTGAGGTGAAAAAGAGATAAATCAAAGGAAATAAAAAGGTTTATCATCTAAGTTAAGAGATGGTATCTTAGCAATGATATCTCTCACCACATATTTATCTAGTTATCAGCGACAACACTAAGAAATGAAACATTGTACATCATATTTTTATCATCATCTCTAAATTGTGTGGTGGTAGGCTTAAAATAAGATTGTATTATCAATCACCGTATATACGGTGGTCATCTCTTTCTTTACAATAAGTTTGGACACATTAAAATGATGCGTGTAAATTGTCTAGTAAATATTTTGATTTTTGAGGTTACTAAAATGGGTTATTTACATTTCAGCCCCTAACTCGAACCAGCTACTCACATTTGCTCCTAATTCCAAAGTGTGGTCAAATTTGCCCCTCTTCCGTTAAGTGCGGTTATAGAAATGCCCTTCCGTACATTTTTCGTCCGCTCAAAGGCCTTTGACCGTTAGATTAACGGTCAAAGGCCTTTGACTGGACGGGAAATATATGGAAAGGTATTTCTGTAACTACACTTAACGAAAGAGGGGCAAATTTGAGCACACTTTAAAATTAGGGGCTAATTTGAGTAGTGGGTTCCAATTAAGGGCAAAAATATAATTGTCCCTACTAAAATTTATTTAATTTTATGGATATTCCACTAAAATAGATTTTTGGGAAAGGATCAGATTAATTATAAAATTCACCAGAAGTACAGAACATCTTAAACATAACAAAAAATAATATCGAGATTCCGAGACCACCGAACGATCACTACCGCCGCCAGAACGAGTCACTATCGTTGCTCCCCTACTGGAGCGGCTTGAACTTGTCGATAACAGCCTTGAACTGAAAGGAATAGCTTCCAGAATTAATTCCAACATTATAGTGATTTAATATTTACCGGAACTGGTTGAATAGTGTCTCTAAAATTTCCAAGAAACTTGTAGAATTCTTTTATTATTTTCTATATTTAGCGCCGAAGCAATTGCTTGTTTTCATCAGCTTTCTTCAACGCAAAATTGTTGTCTACTTTTGCTTGAAACACTCACCGAACTTATAACTATGACAATAACATACATATTCATCTGTCAAATAGCACAGCAGCCTCCTCTTCAAAGAAACCTAGGGTTTCTCTGCCTCTTGTCAGCGCTGCTGCCGGTCCGCCTTGTCTCTGGTGGCCTTAGGGCCATGGGGGCGCGATGGATCACGTCCCTTGACGGTGGGAGGACTTCATTTTTTATCTTTCTTTGAGTTTTGTTATGTTTGAGTCATGCTCAGAAAGACGAGACGACAACGGCTCCCTGAAGATGGAACAGCCTAGCCCGCGTCCCGGTGGTGCGTCTAGCACCGTCGTCGGGCATGTGGATATGTGTCTCCGGACGATCTGTCTTTGATGGATTTGTTTGGATCTGGTCGTTGTTCTTCTACGTTTGTGTGTCTTTAGGTTGAATCCTTTCGATCTACGCCACTCTTCATCGGCGGCGGTTGCGGTTTTGGTGCGCGGTCCCATGGGACCTTAGCACGACCACTTTTTGACTGTCTACTACAACAAGTTTTGTCCGGCTCTAGCGAGAGAGGGGCGATGACGGTGGCGCGCCTTCGGCTCGCTTCAATGCAGGTAGTCGTCGCTAGGTGGTCTACGAATTTGGATATAATCTTTATTATTTCTGGTGCTTGTTGTACTGCCATGATTGAAGATGAATAGATCAAAAAATTTCTCGCAAAAAAAACATACATATTCATCTCCTTGCAATAATATACATAACACTACAAGCATGGAACTGAGTACACTTGAAACGTATCCCCAATTTTCAAGAGCTCAAAGCATTCGTGCAAAAGAAAACTCATCAACAAAAGACAAACCCTGACTATATATCCCTGTCTGATTGAGCAAGTCCTATATATCTAACTAACATCAGCAGTGATTTGGTCGGTACACTTGAGTAATCGGCCAAGTTCAGTTTACATCACAAGATGCAGTAGTGACTTTGAGCAGTTTCTCTACCATGTGACATGAGGAGCCCAGATCCAGCCAGCATCTGCTCCCTGAGATCCTTGATCGCCTGGTACCTCTCCTCATCATGACCAAAGTTGAGCACTCCGTGGCTGCACCCTTCTGCCCAGTCCCCCTCCAGCGCATCATCCGTCTCCCGGGACGTTTTCCGGTCGACGCCGCCGGCGTCGCGCGAGCCGACATCATCCGTCCGTCTGTCCTCCGGAAACGATCCATGCATCGACGCACCCACTCTCTGGTCGCGCCTCGACGAAGGAGTGTAGCTCCAGGTGTGTAGATTGCCGTTGCCGTCGACGTTCAGTTCGATCGAGTGCATGTCACTCCCTTCCGAGTCGCAATCCTCACTGAATCCTCCGTCACTGCCATTGTCTGGAACTGGAACAGGGCCAGACGCAGCGCCTCTATTCTCAGACGCATGGGTTAACAGCATCTGATCGGTTTTTGCAGGCTCCTGGTCCTTCTTGGCATCCAGAAGATAAGCCTGCAGCTCGTCGTGCAGCTGGTTGAGCGCCGAGTTCTTCTCCTCGAACTGAAGCCGCGCCTCCACCAGCTTCATCTGGACCCGTTGCTCGCGCCACTCGTCCGCGAGATGGAGCATCTCCCGCTCTTTCTCAAGCTCCCGTTGCGCGTCATCGGCTTCTCTCTTGAGCGCCTCCGCCTCGGCCCTGTCCTCGCCGATGCCTCTCACGAGCTCGCCGCACATCTTCTCCACCCTCCCTCTGCACTTCCTTTCCCTCTCCAGCTCTTTGTTGGCCGCGCGTAGCGAGGACTCGGCGTCGGCCAATGCCGCGCCGAGCTTCTCCTTGGCCCTCTCTGCTCTTCTCCTCGACTTCTTCTCCTTGTCCAGCTCCGTGACGATGTACTGCAGAGCGGTCGCGGCCTTCTCCTTCTGCTTGGCCTTCCAGGCCTCCATTTCCTCCACGAGCTCCTTCTTCAGGCCGTCGATATCGCCGCGCTCTGCTTTCTGCTCCTTGATGAGCCGTCGCACGTGGGCGCGCGCAAGATCGAGCTCGGAACGCAGTGCGGAGATGAGTGAGACGGTTGATGGGTTCAGCTCTCCCCAGATGTGTGCTAGCACTTTGGCGAGCTCCTTGGACGCAATCAAGCTGTTATACAGATCCTTCAGCTGGATTGCTTTCTCTTCATCATCTTGAGGGTGTGTACCAATCTGAAAACAGAATGACAGAGCTTAGTAACTTCAACTCCTGTCTTTTAAAAAAAAAATTCAATTCAGAGATAGCAATGTTCTTATATGAAATGTAGAAATCGCCCAATTCAGAAGGTAAAAGTGGCATGATAGTATAGATAATAAAATCAAGAAAACGCATACAGGTCGCATGATGAAGACCGCTGATGAGGCCGTCGCCCTCAACTCCAACTGTCTTTCTAATCGGAAACTAGCTTCAATAATTGTATTATGGAGCCATTTCAGCTGCTGAATAAACAATCAATCCTAGCTGATAGCTTGGTGCACAAGTGGACGAGACGCATGTGATGTGCATCTGAAAATGGTTACTTCTTACTTGGAGATGCGTCCCGCATTTGCTTCTGCTTTCATGTTTTACAAAACCAGCTCATACTTAAAGGTGTACAACGCTAAAATTATCGGTTACTTTATAACTCAGCACGGCGGCGCCTACGCATACACTACTCATATAGCATTTGTAAGGTGGTGGCTACTGAGATACTTCTTGGACAAGCATTTCTGAGTTCCGCAAATGTTTGCATATTTGTAGGAACCAACTTGCAGTTAAAGGTGTACTACGTTTGAAACAACAAGTCGAAAGTCTTTCTGAAGGGAGAGATTCCTTTAGCTAGCAACTAGCTAGCCTCTGATTAAAATCATCACTAGCTCTGCTCGGCAATTCTGAGCCAGTTCAGGCTTAAGACAACCTATTCTCCTATTCTAAGATCTATTAAGGGATTCTCATATTTTTCAGTTAAAGCAGTACTAGAAAATTTGCACCTAGCCACGTCAATACTGACTGAATTAAGAAATTAGATAGCTTTCGAACTCAGACATGTTGTCATTTCTTGTTCTATCCAACAGCGCATGGTGAGGCAGATTGCAGGTAGGTAAGAATTTGCTGGTTCCCATTTTTTGCATGCAAGATTTAAGTGTTTAATACTAGAAATGTTGCAGATTCACCTGCTCAAGAGTCCAGACTAGATGATGAAGTACAAAATCTTTCTTCTAACGGCTCAACAACTACAACTAACATTTCTCGCAAAAAGGAAAAAAAAAAAACTAGAACATAAGGAAAGAAGGTGTGGATTTACCTCCATTGCGCTGCAGTTGCTCATAACATCTGCTGAAGGCCACTGTCCATGGGCGTTGTGGCAGCTCCCCTTCCGGCCACCAGCCTCCTCAAACATTTTGATTTTGGTCCTGCTTCTTGAGCTCTTGGAAACCTACACCACCGCTAGATCGGTTAGCCAACCACGGATTGGACAAATCAGGCAACCAAAACAGATGAATCTAACAAGTACAGTATACTGTATCACTCACCTCCGTGGAGGCGTTGCTCCGAGGAACCAGGCTCCGGCGCGCCGCCGCGTCCTTGTCCATGAACAGGACAGGATGCTCCTCCCCGAACAGCCTGTCCTTGTCCGACTGCCAGAAGGCGGTGACGAGCCTCCTTGCCGACGCGCCGTCGGCGACGTGGCGACGACAATGCCGGCTCCGGGACGACGAGTCCGACATGGCCGCGCCTCCTTCTCTCCTCCTGCGTATCAGCAGCACCGCGGGCCTCCTGGAGCGGAGCCTCCTCGCCGCGTTGGAGGCGTCGGAGGACGAGAGCGCGCGGCGCTTGCGGATCCTGGCCAGCCTCACCGCAGCGCCCTCCTCCCCGCCGCGTCCCGGCATTGCGATCTCGGAAGTTCCTCTGCTTCCCAGCAAAGCAAGAGCGAGAGCGAGAGTGAGAGAGGGAGAAATGGCAGCACAATGTGGCTGGTGGTGAGTGATGCGGTCAAGATCAGGAGCGTGGCGGCATCGAAACCGATCAAAGGGGAAAGAGCAAAAGCGGAAAAGAAAAAGATGAGACGGATGAATGGATGCAGCTTTAGAGGAAGGAATAAGAAGCAGGAAGTGACGAAAGGGGGCGATGCGATTGCGATGTGACCATCACCAATGCACCATTCCCTTCCCTTTAAATCAAACTCAACTGAAATTTGATGCTAGTAAACTAAAATCCTCTTCATCCAGAATGAATAGAGTGATGCAGGAACTTGAGAAATGCAGCAGGTGGCAGTGCCCAGCCCAAGAATGTAAATGTGGTTATACAGTTAAAAAAGTACTACTACTACTACTACTAACTACAGTGATACTACCTACTACCGCAGCAAGAGATGACAAGCTTGTGAAAAACGCTTTCGCAAACACCGAGGACGAGGAGCAAACTAAACTAGATATAGATACAGTTCCAAGAAGAAGAGAGAACTCAAGCAAGAGCCAAGAAATGCGCAGAGCAGAGGAACCTCAGAAATGGGCTACTAGTAGAAAAGGAGAAGGCATCCAAGAGGAAGAGGAGACAAGAAGAGTGCGTACCCATTAAGAGCAGGTGCATGAAGGCGCCTGCGCCCGATCAGCTGGCTGCACACGCCGTCATGATGATGAGCAGCGGCAGCGGCAGCAGGCTTTGGCGGTGAGCTGCTGGAGCTGGCGCAGAGTGGCACACCAGCACAAGGGAAGCACAGCGCACGAGTGGGGGAAGAGGGGACAAGGATGATGATGGGCGCGTCAGGGAGCGCGTGTGCGTGCACCACCGTATTGTACTCGTCGACACAGGGCGGGGCGGCCGGCAAGCGCGAGTGAGCTGTCGCCGTGGTGCGCCGCATATGATTAGGCCTTGTCGCACGCACGCCCGCCGTTGAGATGACGCGATGGGTGGGTGGCCGGTACTGCCAGTACCGCTGTAACTGTAAGTAGGTAGGTTGAGCCGTTGAGCCACACCAATACCGTTTAATCAATCAGTTGGAAGTTCAAACAAATTCTTACTTGCGGTGTGATGTGCGCCGTCGTGGTCATGTATGCTGCTCGTCTGGCTGCAGAGTGCAATGCCAGTGTGTCCGCTTGTTAGAAAATCCGAGGCATGTGTCTATCTGATCTATCTATCGAGGGCAAAGCAACCACACGGAGCATAACATTGAGATTCACTAACGAGATTCATCGAGCTATTCAGCTAGCTTGGAATGTAGAAAATCTCAACCTCAGTGTGAGGAGGGCCTGGATGGTTCATCTGTAATGCCTATGGAAAACCCTGCGATGGAGGTGACTATCTTCATGTTCTCTAAACTGCAGCAGTTGGATGAGGTGGCTGAAGAGCTGGAAGAGCTGGAGATTGAGGTTCAAGAGAATCCTTTGGAGGAGCTGGCCCAGGCAGATGATCTCCCTGGAGATATCAAGCCCACTTTTCAGTCTTTGGATGATGCTGAGGTGTATCAAGGACAGAAAGTGCCTGAGGAACAGGGGATCCAGAAAAGGAGGAAGCAGAAAAATTGGGGCCCTGTGCAAGCTGCTAGGAAAAGTGCCAGGGTGACTGGGAGTCAAAATACTATTGAGAAAGTCAAATGTTGAAAATGAAGCAAAATCTTGAGATTCCTACAATGAGAGGTATTGCTTCAAAAAACCCTTTATGTGTTCTTCCTGTTGATGAGTTAGTTGATATGACTAGTAGTGTTGGTATTAGAATTGGTGAAAATATGTCTTCAGATACTAGCAGTAGTTTTAGTGAGTCTACTATTGTTTCTAGAAATCTAGATCAAGATAGTAGTGTGGATAAAAGATGTGTGGTGGTTGAGGGAGCAGGATGGACTCCTGTTAGACATAGATGGGGCAAGCACCCCAGGGAAAATTGTCCATGAGATACATCTTCTGGAATGCCAGGGGCATTATGGCTCCTAGGAGAAAGAAATGTATTGAGGATATGATCCTTCCCTTGAATCCTGTTTATGTTGGTTTTCAGGAGACTAAACAGAGTAGTTTTACTAGAAATTTTCTTAAGAACCTGCTGGGTAATAGGAATTTTGAGTGGAATCTTTTACCCTCTAATGGCTCTGCCGGAGGCATTTTAGTAGGGGTAGATCTAGACTGCTTTGATATTATTAGTTGGGATATCAGACTTTTTTCGGTTAGTGTTCTGGTCAAGGAGAAAAGTAAAGGGTTGGTTTCTAGAATTACTACAGTTTATGGCCCTGCTTATGATGTAGATAAAGATGCCTTTCTCTCTGAGTTGCATAGTATTTTCCTAGATTGGGTTGGTGCTGCTATTATTGGTGGTGACTTCAATCTTATTAGAACTATAGAGGACAAGAACAATGGCAATATTAACTTTAGGTGGGCTGATAAGTTTAATGTATGGGTAGACATGTGGTCTCTGTTGCAGATCAACATGTCTGGTAGATTATACACCTGGGGTAATAATCAAGAGAATTTGATTATGTCAAAAATTGATAGAATTTTCTGCACCACTGAGTTTGATGTTGCCTACCCTTTGGCTAGTGCTAGGGTGTTACCTAGGGTGGGCAGTGACCATACTCCTGTGGTTTGGGAATCTGGGGTCAATTTGATCCCCAAGTCCTGCAGCTTTAAGTTTGAGAAATGGTGGTTGACCAGGCCTGACTTTAAAGATTTAGTGGTGAGAGCTTGGTCTAATAGGTGTAACAGTAGTAATCCTATAGATATTTGGCAGCATAAGGTTAGAACCTTTAGGCAGCTAGCTAAAGGGTGGAGTAGGAACATAGAGGCTGCCCTGAGGAGAGATAAGAAAGAGCTTATGGAGGAATATGATTCCCTAGATATCGAAATGAGTGCAGTGCATGTGGTGATGAGGATAAGGATAGGATGTGTTGCATCCTTAAAGAATTACAACATATGTGGGAGATAGAGGAAATTAAAGCTAGACAAAGGTCTAGAGATAGAAATATTTTAGAGGGGGATAGAAATACTGCTTATTTCCAAGCAGTAGCTAACCAGAGGAGGAGGAAAAAATTATTCATGTCTTGGAAGGGGATGATGGCCCGGTTAGCGATAGTGTGGGTATGCAGAAGATAGCTACTGATTACTATAAGAGTTTATTTGGTTGGGAGGCTAAACCTGACATACATCTACATGATGACTTTTATAGTGAGCAGGAAAAAGTGTCTCCTGGGGAGAATGCTAGATTAGAGGCCAAGTTCTCATAAGAGGAGATTAAAAATGCAGTGTTTGGGTCATACTCAGATGGGGCCCCTGGTCCTGATGGGATACCCTTTATGTTCTATCAAAACTTCTAGGAATTTGTTAAATATGATCTTATTGAGATGTTTAATGCTTGGTTTAATGGTAGCCTGGACCTTTTTAGACTTAATTTTTCCATGATTACCTTGATTCCTAAAGAGAATGACGCTAAGACTATGAACAAATTTAGGCCTATTAGTCTCCTTAATTGTGTGTTCAAGATTTTTACTAAGGTTCTTACTAATAGGCTTGCTGGAGTGATTGGTAGGCTGATATCTGACTTCCAATTTGCCTTTGTGAGGGGTAGATATATTTTAGAGAGTGTGGTGTACGCACATGAAGTAGTGCATGCAATTGCATTCCTTTGGTAAAGATGTGGTTTAGTGTTTAAAATAGACTATGAAAAGGCCTATGATAAAGTTAATCTGGACTTCCTTTATGAGATGTTAGCTCTGAGAGGATTTGGGTCTAAGTGGATTGGTTGGATTAAGAGTATTACTCAAGGAGGCTCTGTTGGAGTCAAATTAAATGGGGAGGAAAGTGACTTCTTCCTCACTGGTAAAGGTTTGAGGCAGGGAGATCCTCTAGCTCCTTTACTTTTTAACTTGGTGGTAGATGTGTTCTCTAGGATGCTAATTAAAGGATCCCACTCAGGCTTGATTAGGGGCTTGTGTCCTGAGTTGGCTCCTGGGGGAGTCTTGTGTTTGCAATATGCTGATGACACATTATTGTTTTTAGAAACGGATAGTAGAGTAGCCTTAAATCTTAAATGGATTCTTACCTGTTTTGAACAGGTGTCTGGTATGAGAATTAATTACCACAAGAGTGCTCTAGTTCCCATTAATGTTGCTCCACAGGAGTTGGATGAGTTTGTAGACTTTTTCCAATGTGTGGTGGGTTCCTTCCCTATCAAATATCTAGGCAACCCATTACACTTTGACAAATTAAGCAGGGAGGACCTGCAATACCTGATTGATAAGATTCTGGCAAGAATAGCTGGGTGGAGAGGAAAGTTGTTGCCATATTTAGGGAGGATTATTCCTATTAAAACCTGCTTAGCTAGCATCCCTATTTATCTCCTGTCTTTTTTCAAATTCCCTAAGTGGGCTCTTAATTTGATTAATTCCCATATGGCCAATTGTCTATGGAGTGACACTGATGGTGCTCATAAAATTCATTTGGCTAACTGGCCTTCCATTTGCATGAAAAAAGAGTTTGGGGGTATGGGGGTTCCAAACCTCCAAGATTTGAACCTCTGCCTGATTGGATCTTGGGTTAAGAGATACATTGCTGGAGAGGGCTCTCTATGGAGGAGAATTGTAGATAACAAATATAATACTAAAAGCCCCAACATCCTTTCTTGTCAGAGACCCACACCCTCCCAGTTTGGAAAGGGGTGATGTGGGCTTTTGTTGTGTGAAAGTAGGGTACAAGTGGCGGTGGGTGATGGTAGTTTGATTAGATTCAGGAGGACACAGGTATGGTAACACTCCTTAGCTACCCAATCTTTGGGACTTGTATGTCTTGGTGAATGAAAAAACAAAACCATTGCAGAGATCTGGGATGGCCAGGAGCTCAAATGCACCTTTAGGAGGACGTTCTCAGATGAGCTGATGTTGCAATGGTTTGAATTGGTGGAGATTTTGTCACTAACTGTTTTCTCCCAGGAGGCTGACTCCTTGATCTGGAAATATGAGTCAAAAGGGGTGTATTCTTCTAGATCCCTGTATGCCATTATGAATTTCAGGGGTGTGCAGCCTGTTTACCTCCCTGTTGTTTGGAGTGTGAAAGTTCCACCCAGGGTACAGGGTTTTCCATGGCTCTTTTCGCAGAATAAAATCATGACCTGTGATAACCTTAGGAAGAGAGGCGTAGTGAAGCCATTAGAGCGTGGTTTTTGCAAGGAGATTGAATCTGTTCGTCATTTGCTCTTTGAATGTGTGGTAGCTAGGCTAATTTGGGCTGAGGTTAATATTGTCTTTAACATTTCTGTGGTTGATTTTGAATCTGTAGCTAAATACTGGTTGTGCGCCAAAAAATGCAAGCAACTGAATGTTGTGAGCTCTGCTGTCCTGTGGGGATTGTGGAATTTTAGGAATTCTGTAGTGTTTAATAGGTGCTCTTGGATTTCTTCGAAACAGGTTCTGGGGCTGGTTTACCGCCATCTGAGGGACTGGACCAAGCTGTTCCAAGATCTCCAAGGAGGGAAAATGCAAGAGTTTCAAGATCTGATCTGGAGGACCCTGAGAAATCCGTTGATGCTAGAACCAAGCTGAGCTGCCGCAAGTGGTTTGAAGACCAAATCGTTGATGCTAGGCTCTGGACAAAGGCAGTGGGAAATGCTGCACACGGAGGAAGGGCCACACTGGAGTACCAACTGCAACACCCAGAGGAAGCCGACAGCATCCATGTGGTCAGCATCGGTGGGGGTGGGGTCTGTCTGTCTATGTTAGCCTAGAGTGTGGTGGCTTCATGTTTGAGTGGTTGAGTGCTAGGCTAGATGTTGTTGTCTGTTTGCAGCATGCTTCGGTAGTTTCTATTTTCAAAAATCTGTGTTGGGGAGGTAGATCTCCTCATGAGACTATTCTGGCTGTAGACTGTTCTCTGTTTGGGTTTTCGGGTCTGTAAGATACTGCTATGATGTGGTTTCTTTCTATATGAAATGGAGCCGGGGGTGATCCCCTGTTTATCGAAAAAAATTCATCGAGCTTGGCTACGTCCGGGGATATAACTACGGACTATCCTCCATGTGATATCACTATAATACCCACCTCAATATTCATCGAGCTTGGCGGCAGAAAATTAATTGTCTACATGCTTGTTAGGGTCACCTCAATATGTTGCTTCTCTCTGCATGTGTCCTGTGTTGTAGTCGTTCATCCTAGGTTGTGGTCCTTTGCGGCGTTCTATCTCCAATGTGCCACATGTTTTCCTTTCCTTGACATTTGCATTTCAAGCTATGTAAGCTTTCCTGAGCACTCTATTAATCAAGTATCCTTATTGAGCTTAATTAGCTTCCTCCTTGATCCTGTCTTTGGGCACATCTTTTTTCATCATGTGGATTGCTAGTTGGAATGTTAGCAGGCTTGGTGATGCTGACAACGGAATTACTGTACACACGACAGTTGCTGGCCGAACTCTGGACGATTGAATAATTGAATGGTGTTGTTCACCTTTGATCTACGCATCGATGGATTGATGCGCTGCATCGTCTGAAGATCGTGCAGAACCCGTCGGCTGTGTAGCAGCGCTCTACTGACAAATGCTCATTAGTTAAAGGTGCACTTTGTCTAGTCGATCGAGCATCATTTTCATGCAGGGAACTAAACTGCAGGTGGTGGACACGATGAAGGCAGCATCCTTCCTCCCCCCCCCCCCCAAATCAACGATCATTCATCTACACGCCGGCCTGTGGCACTTCAGGTGGCTTGCTTGTGGCGTGGGATGATAATGTGGTGTGCGGTTCTGAGATTACCAAGCACAGGTTCAGCATCTCTGCACGTTTCTAATCCAGGAGTAACAACGACAGCTTTGTTTTATCCACTGTATATGCCCCCTGTGAGGATGATGAACGCACATAGTTTTTTGTTGTGATGGATCAAGCTGCGGAGCAAGTGACTAAACCTTGGGTCATCCTACGGGATTTCAACATGTACAGGTTTGCACATGAGAAATCGCAGGGGAGAAAGAATTGGGCAGTGATGGACATGTTCGACTCATGGATCAGAGAGAATGCATCGGATGATATCGATGTTGCTAACAGAAGTTTCACTTGGTCGAACAAGAGGGTGGAGTCAACTCTGGTCAAGCTCGATAGAGTGCTGGTTAACACTGAATGGAGCTTATGATTCCTCAACACTACGGCTACTGCCCTTCCTGTAACAACGTCTGTCCATGTGCTGATTAGTGTCAAGTTTTCCAAAGACACAACTAAGAGCTACTTCTTCAGGTTCGAGAACCATTGGCTGCAGATACCGGAAGCCCGAGATTTGGTTGCCAATGGCTGGGAGAAAGGCACCAGATTCTTCTCTTCTGCATCAACCTTGCTTAGTTTCAATTTGAGAAGAACAAGGGATGCGATTAGGAGATGGGACCATGCCAGATCGCCTATGCAGACTACTCTTGAAAACTGCAAGCATGTGGTGCAATATTTGGATGTTGTAGAGGAGAGGAGGCACCTCTCGAAGCTCGAATTCTCTCTGAGGAAGCATGAATGCATAGCACATGATTCTATGGCAGACCAGTGTTTGGAGGCACCGGGCAAAGATACGAGGTTGCACCCTGGGTGACGAAAATACGAAATTTTTCCACGCAGCCGCCAATTGCCAGCACAGAAAAAACAAGATCATGCTACTTGTTAAGGATAGCATAGAATTTTTCCGTGATCAGAACAAGCGCGCGATTGCTACTGAATTTTTAACTGTTATCTTTGGGAGGCATTCCCCTTCCCTGCCCACCTTCGACCCCTTTCAATTGTATAACCAAACTGATTTAAGCTCACTGGAAGAGCCATTCACACAGGGTGAAATTGCGGTTGTAATTCAAAAAACACCCAACAATCTGAGCCCTCGGCCCGATGGATACACAAATGTGTTTTACAATAGTTTTTCGGGACTGCTGAAGGATGATTTTTTATGGTTCTTTCAGGAGTTTTATGACCATGGCAACAACCTATAGGGTATCAACTCCGCCAATATTGTGCTCATCCCAAAAAAAGAACCCAACATATATCAAGGATTTCAGACCCATCTCCTTAGTACATAGTGTACGTTGGCAACCAAGGTCCTTGTAGTTCAGTTGACACGACTAATTCCAAACCTCATTCATCCGCTTCAGTCTGGTTTTCTCCCTGGTCGCTGCATAGCTGAAAACTTTGCACTCGCGGCAGAGCTAGTGCAACAGGTCAAGAAAAGGAAGACACTTATGATCGTTCCGAAACTAGACTTTCAGAAGGCGGTTGATAGCGCCAGTTGGGATACTCTATGCCACATTCTCACAACCAGAGGCTTCGGTAGCAGATGGGTAAGATGGATTAGTGATATAGTATCATCTAGCTCTACTAGGATTCTAATCAACGGCATCCTTGGGGAAAGGATTTTATCCAAAAGTGGGTTGAGACAAGGCGATGTTCTATCACCTTATCTTTTCATTCTAGCAGCAGACATTCTGCAGCAACTATGCAACAGTACATGATAGGAAACCTCAAACACCCACTTCGATTCGACGGTCCGTTTTCTGTCTTACAATATGCGGATGACACGTTGCTACTAATATAAGGATATGTTCAGCAAGTGGGGATTGTCGTGGTTCTAAGTCTGACAGTAGAATGGGGGGTAAGTATGAGGAGGCAAGATCCTAGCTACGGTTAAGTTGTGCATGCAAGATTTACGAGTTCAAGCCCTTCTTGGAGGAAGTAACAGCCCTACGTCTCGGTGCCCGAGGGCTCAGTCGATTGGATTATGCGTGATGTTACAGGGGGTGCGAACCCTTGTGCCAGTGGTGGGGGTGGCTTATATAGAGTGCGCCAGGACCCAAGCCAGCCCATGTTACAAGGAGTTCAATGTATGGGGCGTTACTGGTAACGCCCATAGTAAAGATACATAAATGATCATTAAGACTACAACGTGAACGCCCGACCGTTGCCTTACTGAGTGACTTTAGATCTTCTGTATTCCGAGTGATTTATGAGGTGGTCGAGTGAGTATACTCTGGTCGAGTGGGGTTGGGTCTTCCGAGTGAAATGCTTCTGGTCGAGTGGATGGTGTTGTCCTTTGAATATCATTGACTTTAAGGTAATTTCCTTGGGAAGGGTGTCTAGGTCAGGCCTATTACCCTACCCCCAGGTACATGTCGTCGTCATTAGCCCCCGAATGGTTCAGGGTTCGAGTGGAAAAGGAGTTGAAAATAATTCCGACTCCGTTTTTACGCTTCGGAAGCGTTTTTCTTGGATCAATGAACCACGTGACAACTTCGACTTCTTTTTCAGTCGCCTTGATCCATTCTTAATTTGTCGAGTGAACTTTGCTGACAAGCTTCGGGTGTTGATATGGAACAAAATCTTCGGCGCGATTGTCTGCACTGTCGTTCCTGGATCTCTCGGGATTTTGAAATTTGGGGAAGCGCGCAGGACGGAGAGGGCCACAGTAGACGGAGTGGATTAGACAGGAGCGCCTCGATTCTCGCGTCACCTTTTTCGCCACGTATCGAGCGGGCGACTGTTGCGAGATTTGACAGGATTACCTGGGCCCACGAGTCAGTCACTCGGGGATCAAGACCATATAAGGCGCCTGGGCCGGTGTTCTTTGCACGGTGCGCCCCATTCTCCTCCTTCCTCCTCCGCTTCTCCGCTGCATCTGACTCCACTCTCGGTGCCACCGCCCAGCCTGAGCTCAACCTGCCGCGGTGGTGAAGGAGAAGACGGCGACTCTGGAGTGCGCGAAGAAGGCGGCGGCGAAGACGAAGGGGAAGAAGACGAGCCGGGGAGGATCTTCGTCGAGGGCCGGCCTGCCGCCCGGCTGGATCCAGGGTGATTGGACCCGGTCGACGATCCAGAAGGATGACATGGAGGATTTGGCCGAGGGAGGACTGATCCCCCACCACTCTTGGCGGCTTCCGGGGGACGAGACCGAGCCGCAGCCGCAAGAGGGTGAGTGCGTCCTTATCGCGACCCACGTCGACAGCGGTTTCTCTCTGCCTCCCCACCCTTTCTTCCGGGGTTTTCTGAACTTTTTCGGGGCTCAACTCCATCACTTTTCTCCCAGCACCATCACATACCTTGCTGCATTCGTGTCCATGTGTGAGAACTTTCTGGGTTGTCGACTGCACTGGGGCCTCTTCGAACACATTTTCACTTGTCGTTCTCAGTCTGTCAAAAAGGCTAATCCGAGTGATGAGAGGACACACGTGATCCAGATGTGCTGAGGTCTAGGGATTCAGATGAGGGGGAAAAGTACTTTCCCTGCCATGATTCTTCCCGACTCAGTTAGAGGGTGGCAGTCGACCTGGTTCTACTGCAAAGACCAGCCGACTCCTGGACAGTCGACTGGGCTTCCCCCCTTTTCCATGGACCGAGTCGAGAAGCCCTCTTCTTTGAAAGTGACTCCGGCAGAGAAGGTGGAGGTGAAAATGTTGGTTGAGCGAGTAGTCCAACTTGTTCGTGATGGCGTGACTGGAATGGACCTGCTGGAGGTCTTTCTCAGTCGACGCATCCAGCCACTTCAAGCTCGCGATCACCCAATGTGTATGTACTCAGGGATTGACGGCACCACTCGGATCCACCCGGAGGAGGTTGACGAGAAGACGGTGGCGCAGTGGTTGCATGGGATCACTTGCAATAAGGACAACCCCAGGGGGTCTAGGAGGATCGCTCCACTCGACAACACCCATGAAACGGACAAGGTCCAACTCTTTACTTTCGAGTGGTTTTAGATCTGATCTGTAACAGTCTTTGGCCCTGACTTGTACTTATTCAATTCTTTGCCTTGCAGATCTATACTGATATGTACTCGATGCCCAATGGGGAGCAAGACCACGAAGGAGAAGCAAGTGGTGGCGAAAGCGCCGACTGGAAATCTAATGATGACAATGAGGAGGAGAGTGACGACTCAAGCGGTGGCGAAGAAGTCGACTCCCCACCTCGTATTGAAAGGCGTTCCAAGGAGAAGAATGACCCAGCAAGTATCCAAGGCAAAACGACGGCACCGACTGGTCAGGCCTCAAGCACACTCGTACATCGTCTCCAGTGCCGACTGAGAAGGCTCCAAAGCAACCCAAGGTTGCGCCGTCCAAGCCTCGGAAGGCCCTGCCCAAGATTAAGGTTGACATTCCAGTCGCCTCTGCGTAAGTATTTCGCTTTCTCCTTTTGCTCGGGGAATCTTGTACCTGTTGTCGATCCGTTTTCTTGTTTGACTGAGTGAATCTTTGAGATTTGCAGTGCTGCTACTTCTGGGACTTCTGTTTACAAAGACGACGACGAGGAGATGGAGGATGCAGTCACATCTAGAGCGGGTATGACTCTGCTATCTTGCTTTCATTTTGCCATCTGTCTTTTTGGCCGATTGAATTATTGCGGTTGAGCCCTTTGTAGTGCCGCCACATGTTATTGATCTCCCGGACGACGACGAAGACATGTCTCAGAGGCCCATAAGCAGGAGGGGCAGGACTTCTAGCAGGAAGGACCCAGCCGGTGAAGCGGCTCAAAAGACACCGGTGCCAGAACCAGTGGCCCAGCAGCCCGGAGACCTCAATCGGGCTTCTGTTACATTCGCCGATCCTGTGTCGAGTGAGCGTCCTTCAGCGTCGATTACACAAGTCCCTGCTTCTTCTGTGCAACTTCATGCCTCGGATCCTCAAGCTGCCGTGACTACTCCACCGATTTCGCTCTTTGCTGTTCATCATGCTCCAGAGGACCCAGTGAATGCTGCCAAGGAAGCCATACACCAGGCGGGTCTTATGATGGAGCAAATGAAGGTAGTGTGTGACACTAGCCAGGCTGCATATGACGCCAGCTCAGCTCTCCAAGCTAATGCCCAGGTTAGTTGACTTCCGACTGATCCTTTAGCTTGATGCTTGTTCTGTTAGGATATGCTACTTGAAAACTGATGCTTTGCTATTCGTAAGATGTCCATGGATGAGTCTGCATCTTGCATCCGTACACCCACTGGGTGTTTTCAACTTTTGCTGAGTAATTTTTCCACTTGAGTCAACCATGCCGTGTCTTTGAATTAGTGGGGGCACGCTGAGTGCACCCACTGGGTGTAGTCCTCGAGACCGCTGTCGAATGTTTGATTCGGCGGGGGTCTTATCAAAAAATACGATTGTACAGTCCTTCCACTCGGTGCGGACTGATCGTGCCGAGTGGGATTCTGACCAGTGGGGGCACGCCAAGTGCACCCACTGGGTGTAGTCCCCGAGACCGCGGTTGACTGCGGGCAGTCGGCGGTGGTCTGAGAACAAGTATTGGCACACATCCTCTCTTTTTTAAACTCACGTCGAGTGGAAAGCAGAACCAGTGGGGCACACTAAGTGCACCCACTAGGTGTAGTCCCCGAGACTACTGTTGAATGTTTGATTCGGCTATAGTCTTAGACCTTTTTTGCGGTAATAACTTGAACTTGTGTCTCTTTCGCTCGGGAGCAATTGATCTCTGTCTCAGTCGGTTGACATGTCTTATTTATTGACTGCGGAAATCTTGTGACCTCGGGAGCCAGTTTGCTGATTTGCAGAAGCAACAGATCCAACTCAATCTCGACTTGTCATTGGCCAAGGAGAACTTGAAGAAGGCACAGGATGAAGCAACTGCCATGGGAGGTAATGACTTGTCGACTTTTTACTTTGCCATCTTTCTTTTTCATTCGTTGAACCGAGTGACACTACTCGAACAGATGTGCGTAGTGAAAACAGACAACTCCAAGCTCATCTGAAGAATGTTATTTCTTTAGAGAAAATGAAGCAGGCGCTGGAGCAGAAGGACCTTGACCTCGCCGCAGCTCAGAAGACGGCACGAGAGAAAACCGAACTTGCTGACAAGAAGCTGGCTTTAGTCGGCAAGTTAGAGGAGGAAAACACCAAACTGAAGACTGCCATTGACGAGGCCAACAAAGAAGTCGTGCAACTGAAGAAGGACAAGGTGGATTTAACTGATAAAGTTGGGGCTCTCACTCGAAAGAGAGATGAGCTGGAAGCTTATCTGGGGGGATTCGCCAAGAAGTTGTTCCTTATGCTTAAAGGTGTTTTTCTTTGCCCGACTGTTTTGTTATTGTCGACTCATCATATAACTGTTGGCTCATTGCTTTATTGTGTGTGCAAAATTCTATCAGAACTTCGAGGAAGAGACTGGATGAATTGAAATAAGTCTGGATCCCATCAACTCCCCCATCAAAGATGAAGATGCCATGAACATACTCCGACTGGAATCTTGCCTCGCAAGTGCCATGGACTATCTCGCGCGACTGAAAGGGTGGTGTCGCGGATTGACACAACGCTCTAGCCAAAGGTGACTTTCCAAAATGATCTCGAGTCTCTGATGACTCGACTTAACGAGATCCCTGGTCGAATGCAAGAATGGAAGAAGTCATCCGCCCAATGTGGTGCCGACGTGGCTCTGTCTCTGGTTCGTGTCCACTGCAAGGAGGCTAAGGAAGAGAAACTAGCAGCGATCAAGGTGGCCAATACCAAGAAGCTTGACTTCCAGTCCTTCATGGAGACCTTCATTGAAGCAGCTACTCGCATTGCAGACGGAATCGACTTGATGAATTCGTCGAGCCTGCCAGCCCTCCTCCAGCAGAGTGAACAAACTTTATGCTCGGATTAAATTTTCCTCGGAATGCTGAGTGATTTTGTAACCGTTAAAACTTCTTCGGGCCTGACGCCCGAGTACTTTTATCTGCGGTTCGGAACCTCATGGGATTTATCTAGACTCGGTTTTTCTTTGGATATGCTTGCCTTTGCCTCCGAGTGGAACTGGTTTCTTCACTCGGAACAGATTTTTGTACCTGCGATGCCACTTTTGAAGAAAAGGTAGCAGGCGACCTGCACCTCGTCGTTCTTGTGCATCGGGATGGAGCGCACATCGTACTTGTGGTGTAGCTCCTGAGGAGAGGGTCGCAGATGACCTGCACCTCGTCGTCCTTGCGGATCGGTATGGAGCGCACGTTGTACTTGTGGCGCAGCTCTTGAGGAGAGGGTCGCAGACGACCTGCACCTCGTCGTCCTTGCGGATCGCCATGGAGCGTGTAGCTAAGCCCCCGAGTGAGAGGCTTGCTCTTCGCTCGGTGGGACTTTCAAACTTAGGCGAGTGCGGGACTGCAACTAAGCCCCCGAGTGAGAGGTTGCTCTTCACTCGGTGGGATTTTTTGAACTTAGGTGAGTGCGAGACTGAAGCTAAACCCCCGAGTGACAGGTTTGGTCACCACTCGGTAGGATTTTTCAAACTTAGGCGAGTGCGGGACTGCAGCTAAGCCCCCAAGTGAGAGGTTGCTCTTCACTCAGTGGGATTTTATGAACTTAGGCGAGTGCGAGACTGCAGCTAAGCCCCCGAGTGAGAGGTTTGCTCACCACTCGGTAGGATTTTTCAAACTTAGGCAAGTGCGAGACTGCAGCTAAGCCCCCGAGTGAGAGGTTTGCTCACCACTCTGTAGGATTTTTTAAACTTAGGCGAGTACAGGACTGCAGCTAAGCCCCCGAGTGAGAGGTTAGCTCACCACTCGATAGGATTTTTTAAACTTAGGCTAGTACGGGACTGCAGCTAAGCCCCCGAGTGAGAGGTTTGCTCACCACTCGGTAGGATTTTTTAAACATAGGCGAGTACGGGACTGCAGCTAAGCCCCCGAGTGAGAGGTTTGCTCACCACTCGGTAGGATTTTTTAAAACTTAGGTAGTCTGGGACTGCAGCTAAGCCCCGAGTGAGAGGTTTGCTCACCACTCGGTAGGATTTTTAAACTTAGGCGAGTACGGGACTGCAGCTAAGCCCCCGAGTGAGAGGTTTGCTCACCACTCGGTAGGATTTTTTAAACTTAGGCGAGTACAGGACTGCAGCTAAGCCCCCGAGTGAGAGGTTGCTCTGCACTTGGTGGGATTTTTTGAACTTAGGCGAGTGCGAGACTGCAGCTAAGCCCCAGAGTGAGAGGTTTGCTCACCACTCGGTAGGAGTTTTTAAACTTAGGCGAGTACGGGACTGCAGCTAAGCCCCCGAGTGGGAGGTTTGCTCACCACTCGGTAGGATTTTTTAAACTTAGGCGAGTACGGGACTGCAGCTAAGCCCCCGAGTGAGAGGTTTGCTCACCACTCGGTAGGATTTTTTAAACTTAGGCGAGTACGGGACCGCAGCTAAGCCCCCGAGTGAGAGGCTTGCTCTTCACTCGGTAGGATTTTCTCAAACTTAGGCGAAACAGATTCGCAGCTAAGCCCCCGAGTGAGAGGCTTGCTCTTCACTCGGTGGGATTTTCTTTTTTGGAACTTAGGCGAAGCGGATTTAGTGTTGGGGAACGTAGTAATTTCAAAAAAAATCCTACGCACATGCAAGATCATGGTGATGCATAGCAACGAGAGGGGAGAGTGTTATCCACGTACCCTCGTAGACCGTAAGCGGAAGCGTTATAACAACGTGGTTGATGTAGTCGTATGTCTTCACGATCGACTGATCCTAGTACCGAACGTACGGCACCTCCACGATCTGCAGACATTCAGCTCGGTGATGTCCCACGAACTCACGATCCAGTAGAGCTTCGAGGGAGAGTTCCGTTAGCACGACGGGGTGATGACGGTGATGATTATGCTACCGACGCAGGACTTCGCCTAAGCACCGGTACGATATGACCGAGGTGGATTATGGTGAAGGGGGCACCGCACACGGCTAAAAGATCAATGATCAACTTGTGTGTCTATGGGGTGCCCCTAGCCACGTATATAAAGGATGGAGGGAGGAGGAGGCCGCCCTCATAGGGCGCGCCCAAGTGTGGAGTCCTACTAGGACTCCCTAGTCCTAGTAGGATTCCACCTCTCACATGGAATAGGAAAAAGGGAAGGGAGAAGGAGAATGAAGGAAGGAGGCGCCCCCCTCCCTAGTCCAATTCGGACCAGTCCATGGGGAGGGGTGCGGCCACCCTTTGAGGACTTTCTCTCCTTTCCCGTATGGCCCATTAAGGCCCAATACGAATTCCTGTAACTCTCCGGTACTCCAAAAATACCCGAATCACTCGGAACCTTTCCGATGTCCGAATATAGTCGTCCAATATATCGATCTTTACGTCTCGACCATTTCGAGACTCCTCGTCATGTCCCCGATCCCATCCGGGAATCCGAACTACCTTCGGTACATCAAAACACATAAACTCATAAAACCGATCGTCATCGAACGTTAAGCGTGCGGACCATACGGGTTCAAGAACTATGTAGACATGACCGAGACACATCTCCGGTCAATAACCAATAGCGGAACCTGGATGCTCATATTGGCTCCTACATATTCTACGAAGATCTTTATTAGTCAAACCGCATAACAATTATACGTTTGTTCCCTTTGTCATCGGTATGTTACTTGCCCGAGATTCGATCGTCGGTATCACCATACCTAGTTCAATCTCGTTACCGGAAAGTCTCTTTACTCGTTCCGTAATGCATCATCCTGCAACTAACTCATTCGTTACATTGCTTGCAAGGCTTATAGTGATGTGCATTACCGAGAGGGCCTAGAGATACCTCTCTGACAATCGGAGTGACAAATCCTAATCTCGATCTATGCCAACTCAACAAGTACCATTGGAGACACCTGTAGAGCACCTCTATAATCACCCAGTTACGTTGTGACGTTTGGTAGCACACAAAGTGTTCCTCCGATATTCGGGAGTTGCATAATCTCATAGTCATAGGAACATGTATAAGTCATGAAGAAAGCAATAGCAACATACTAAACGATCAAGTGCTAAGCTAACGAAATGGGTCAAGTCAATCACATCATTCTCTAATGATGTGACCCCGTTAATCAAATGACAACTCATGTCTATGGCTAGGAAACTTAACCATCTTTGATTCAACGAGCTAGTCAAGTAGAGGCATACTAGTGACATCTGTTTGTCTATGTATTCACACATGTACTAAGTTTCCGGTTAATACAATTCTAGCATGAATAATAAACATTTATCATGAAATAAGGAAATAAATAATAACTTCATTATTGCCTCTAGGGCATATTTCCTTCATTCATAACACATATAAAAGGAACAACAATCATTTAGGAGACTGTAAAACTGTCTCTAAGATAATCAAACTAAGAGGTACTTCTTACTACATCTCAACAGTCTGAATGCTTAAGTATAAAAGGGGCGGAGCAGCTCCACATTCCAAGCGCGTGGCTCGTCTTTATTGTGCTCCACATTGTAGAGGCGATATGCTCCGTTGTGGAGCACCTTGGTGATGATGAAGGGGTTTTCCCAAGCAGGAGCGAGCTTGTGTGGTCGCTGCTGATCCACTCGAAGAACCAAGTCCCCCTCTTGAAATGCTCGACCTCTCACGTTTTTGGCATGGGATTGATGAAGGTCTTGCTGATAAATGGCTGACCGGATCAGGGCCATCTCTCTTTCCTCTTCCAGGAGATCAACTGCGTCTTGCCGAGCCTGTTCTGCTTCATCTTCTGAGAAAAGTTCGACTCGAGGTGCATTGTGAAGTAAGTCACTCGGAAGCACAGCTTCAGCCCCATAGACCATGGAGTTCGACCAGTCGACCGATTAGGAGTTGTCCTCAATCCCCAAAGCACTGATGGAAGTTCGTCGACTCAAGCGCCTGGTGCATGCTTGAGGTCACGCATCAATCGGGGTTTCGGACCTTTGAGAATCAATCCGTTTGCTCTTTTAGCTTGCCCATTCGACTGGGATGGGCTACCGAAGCATAGTCGACCCAAGTGCCTTAGGAAGCGCAAAAAGCTCTGAACTCATCGGAATCAAAGTTCGACCCGTTATCTGTGATGATAATGTGCGGAACTCCATATCTGAATGTTAAATCTCCGATGAAGCTGATAGCAGTACTTGCTTCGAGGTTTTTGATAGGTTTAGCCTCAATCCATTTGGTGAACTTGTCAACTGCTACAAGCACATGGGTGAAGCCACTCCTGCCGGTCCTCAAAGGTCCGACCATATCTAATCCAAAAATAGCAAAAGTCTATACGAGTGGAATGGTCTTTAGGGCTGATGCAGACTTGTGGGACATGTTGCAATAGAACTGACAACCTTCACATTTGTCGACTATGCCTTTTGCCATTTCATTCGCTCGTGGCCAATAGAATCCCGCTCGGTATGATTTGGCCACGATGGTCCGAGAGGACGCTGAAGTAGATATGCCCTAGAGGCAATAATAAAGTTATTATTTATTTCCTTATTTCATGATAAATTTTTATTATTCATGCTAGAATTGTATTAACCGGAAACATAATACATGTGTGAATACATAGACAAACAGAGTGTCACTAGTATGCCTCTACTTGACTAGCTCGTTGATCAAAGATGGTTATGTTTCCTAACCATAGACATGACTTGTCATTTGATAAACGGGATCACATCATTAGAAGAATGATGTGATTGACTTGACCCATTCCGTTAGCTTAGCACTTGATTATTTTAGTTTACTGCTATTGCTTTCTTCATGACTTATACATGTTCCTATGACTATGAGATTATGCAACTCCCGATTACCAGAGGAACACTTTGTGTGCTACCAAACATCACAACGTAACTGGGTGATTATAAAGGTGCTCTGCAGGTTTCTCCGATGGTACTTGTTGAGTTGGCATAGATCGCGATTAGGATTTGTCACTCCGATTGTCAGAGAGGTATCTCTGGGCCCTCTCGATAATGCACATCACTATAAGCCTTGCAAGCAATATGACTAATGAGTTAGTTATGGGATGATGCATTATGGAACGAGTAAAGAGACTTGCCGGTACTGAGATTGATCTAGGTATTGAGATACCGACGATCGAATCTCGGGCAAGTAACATACCGATGACAAAGGGAACAACGTATGTTGTTATGCGGTTTGACCGATAAAGATCTTCGTAGACTATGTAGGAGCCAATATGAGCATCCAGGTTCCGCTATTGGTTATTGACTGAAGATGTGTCTCGGTCATGTCTACATAGTTCTCGAACCCGTAGGGTCCGCACGCTTAAAGTTCGGTGACAATCGATATTATGAGTTTTTGTGTTTTGATGTACCGAAGGTAGTTCGGAGTCCCGAATATGATCATGAACATGGCGAGGAGTCTCGAAATGGTCGAGACATAAAGATCGATATATTGGACGACTATGTTTGGACACCAGAAGTGTTTCGGGAGGTTTCAGACGTTTACCGGAGTACCGGTGGGTTACCGGGACCCCCCGGGGAGTATATTGGGCCTAATGGGCCCTAGTGGGAGAAGAGGAGGGGCGGCCAGGGCAGCCGCGCGCCCCCTCCCCCTCTAGTCCGAATTGGACAAGGAGGGGGGCGGCGCCCCCCTTTCCTTCTCTCCTTCTCTCCTACTCCTACTTGGAAGGAAGGAGTCCTACTCCTGGTGGGAGTAGGACTCCTCATGGGGCACGCCATAGGAGGCCGGCCCCCTCCCCCTCCTCCACTCCTTTATATACAGGGAGGGGGCACCCCTTGGAGACTGCTACCTCTTGAGCACTGCGTTGGTTTTCCCTTGAAGAGGAAAGGGTGATGCAGTAAAGTAGCGTAAGTATTTCCCTCAGTTTTTGAGAACCACAGATCAATCCAGAGGAGATCACGCACGAGTCCGTCACACCTCTGAGAAAAAATTAGAACCTCGCAACCAACGCGATAAAGGGGTTGTCAATCCTCAACGGTCACTTACTTAGAGTGAGATCGATAGATATGATAAGATAATATTTTTGGTATTTTTATGATAAATATGCAAAGTAAAATAAAAGGCAATAAAAATAACTAAGTGTTGGAAGATTAATATGATGGAAAATAGACCCGGGGGCCATAGGTTTCACTAGTGGCTTCTCTCAAGCGCATAAGTATTGCGGCGGGTGAACAAATTACTGTTGAGCAATTGATAGAATTGAGCATAGTTATGAGAATATCTAGCTATGATCATGTATATAGGCATCACGTCCGCGACAAGTAGACCGAAACGATTCTGCATCTACTACTATTACTCCACACATCGACCGCTATCCAGCATGCATCTAGAGTATTAAGTTCATAAAAACAGAGTAATGCTTTAAGTAAGATGACATGATGTAGAGGGATAAACTCATGCAATATGATATAAACCCCATCATTTTATCCTCGATGGCAACAATACAATACGTGCCTTGCTGCCCCTGCTGTCACTGGGAAAGGACACCGCAAGATTGAACCCAAAGCTAAGCACTTCTCCCATTGCAAGAAGGATCAATCTAGTAGGCCAAACCAAACTGATAATTCGAAGAGACTTGCAAAGAAAACCAATCATACATAAAAGAGTTCAGAAGATTCAAATATTATTCGTAGATAAACTTGATCATAAACCCACAATTCATTGGTCTCAACAAACACATCGCAAAAGAAGATTACATCGAATAGATCTCCACAAGAATCGTCGAGAACTTTGTATTGAGATCCAAAGAGAGAGAATAAGCCATCTAGCTAATAACTATGGACCTGCTACCTCTTGAGCACTGCGTTGGTTTTCCCTTGAAGAGGAAAGGGTGATGCAACAAAGTAGCGTAAGTATTTCCCTCAGTTTTTTAGAACCAAGGTATCAATCCAGTAGGAGGCTACGCGTGAGTCCCTCGCACCTACACAAAACAAATAAATCCTCGCAGCCAACGCGATAAGGGGTTGTCAATCCCTACACGGTCACTTACGAGAGTGAGATCTGATAGATATGATAAGATAATATTTTTGGTATTTTTGTTATAAAGATGCAAAGTAAAATAAAAGCAAAGTAAAAGGCAACGGAAATAACTAAGTGTTGGAAGATTAATATGATGAAGATAGACCCGGGGGCCATAGGTTTCACTAGTGGCTTCTCTCATGAGCATAAGTATTTTATGGTGGGTGAACAAATTACTGTTGAGCAATTGACAGAATTGAGCATAGTTATGAGAATATCTAGGTATGATCATGTATATAGGCATCACGTCCGAGACAAGTAGACCGACTCCTGCCTACATCTACTACTATTACTCCACACATCGACCGCTATCCAGCATGCATCTAGAGTATTAAGTTCATAAGAACAGAGTAACGCCTTAAGCAAGATGACATGATGTAGAGGGATAAATTCATGCAATATGATAAAAACCCTATCTTGTTATCCTCGATGGCAACAATACAATACGTGCCTTGCTGCCCCTCATCCTTTGGGAAAGGACACCGCAAGATTGAACCCAAAGCTAAGCACTTCTCCCATTGCAAGAAAGATCAATCTAGTAGGCCAAACCAAACTGATAATTCGAAGAGACTTGCAAAGATAACCAATCATACATAAAAGAGTTTAGAAGATTAAAATATTGTTCATAGATAAACTTGATCATAAACCCACAATTCATCGGTCTCAACAAACACACCGCAAAACAAGATTACATCGAATAGATCTCCATGAGAGAGGGGGAGAACATTGTATTGAGATCCAAAAAGAGAGACGAAGCCATCTAGCTAATAAGTATGGACCCGAAGGTCTGAGGTAAACTACTCACACTTCATCGAAGAGGCTATGGTGTTGATGTAGAAGCCCTCCATGATCGATGCCCCCTCCGACGGAGCTCCGGAACAAGCCCTAAGATGGGATCTCGTGGGTACAGAAGGTTGCGGCGGTGGAATTAGGTTTTTGGCTCCAGATTCGATCGCTTGGGGTGCGTAGGTATATATAGGAGGAAGGAGTACGTCGGTGGAGCAGCGTGGGGCCCACGAGGTGGAGGGCGCGCCGGGGTTGGCGCCCCTACCTCGTGGCTTCCTGCTTTGTTTCTTGACGAGGGTCCAAGTCTCTGGATCATGTTCGTTCCAAAATCACGTTCGAAGGATTCATTCCGTTTGGACTCCATTTGATATTCTTTTTCTGCAAACTCAAATAGGCAAAAAACAGCAATTACAGGCTGGGCCTCCGGTTAATAGGTTAGTCCCAAAAATAATATAAAAGTGAATAATAAAGCCCAATAATGTCCAAAACAGAAGATAATATAGCATGGAGCAATCAAAATTATAGATACGTTGGAGCGATCAAGCATCCCCAAGCTTAATTCCTGCTCGTCCTCTAGTAGGTAAATGATAAAACAGAACTTTTGATGCGAGTGCTACTTGGCATAATTTCAATGTAATTCTTCTTAATTGTGGTATGAATATTCAGATCCGAAAGATTCAAGATAAAAGTTCATATTGACATAAAAATAATAATACTTCAAGCATACTAACTAAGCAATTATGTCTTCTCAAGATAACATGGCCAAAGAAAGTTATCCCTACAAAATCATATAGTCTGGTTATGCTCTATCTTCACCACACAAAATATTTAAATCATGCACAACCCCGATGACAAGCCAAGCAATTGTTTCATAATTTTGACATTCTCAAACTTTTTCAATCTTCACACAATACATGAGCCTGAGCCATGGACATAGCACTATATGTGGAATAGAATGGTGGTTGTGGAGAAGACAAAAAAAGGACAAGATAGTCTCACATCAACTAGGCGTATCAACAGGCTATGGAGATGCCCATCAATAGATATCAATGTGAGTGAGTAGGGATTGCCATGCAACGGATGCACTAGAGCTATAAGTATATGAAAGCTCAAAAAGAAACTAAGTGGGTGTGCATCCAACTCGCTTGCTCACGAAGACCTAGGGCATTTTTAGGAAGCCCATCATTGGAATATACAAGCCAAGTTCTATAATGAAAAAATCCCACTAGTATATGAAAGTGATATCATAGGAGACTCTGATGACGGGAAAATGGCGGGCGTGAAAACACGCGGTCACGTCATTGATACAGAGTGAAATTTAAATGCATAAAATAAAAATAGAATCAAACATTGCAGGTACATTATTTCCAGAAATCTTACATTTACATAAAAATTCTGGTAATTACATCTCCGAAGAGAAAACCCCTGATTAAGAATTCCAACAAATCTATTACATAGGATTGCATCACATTCCTATTACAACATTCTACAAGAGAGATCCTCCTCGCGGTCGACGACGTCGGCGTACTCGGAGAGCCTTGGACGTCGTCTATGCTAACATATGTGTTGCATAACATGCATGATTTGACAATGTTCATTCATATAGCACGTTCATGCCTAGCTCATTAACCATCGCAAATATGTAGTAGTTGTCTTATTTAATGGTTAACTAGTCGGGCTAACGGTATATATGCAATATAGGGCATAACTATTTTTAAGAGTTGGGTTTACTTTATAGCAACGTATATAGCGTTGCCTCGAGCCATTATATGCGAGGACTATATGAAGCTTGTTGATGACATACTCGATCGCACTATATTATGTTTAGTGCGAGTAACATAGGCTATGACCCTAGTTACTTTTCTATGCATGGTACAATTTTAATCCGTATGAGAGATTATATTATGACATATGGTTTATGCTTAAATACTAGCTTTGCTAGTCTCAAACATGTCATATATGGGCATGCGACTAAGTGGATCTAGTCAAATATTTATATGGGTTTGAATGAGAATATTTATTTTTATAAAGTTTCGCTTCACTTGTATGAGTACTAACATAATGTAGCAACTTCGTGCCCATATGTAGCATAACCAAATGAAGTGTCGGGACTTCTTCTTGCTTGTATTATCACCACGTAGCATAGATTGTATGCTTGTGGTGTAACCAAACAGAAGTATATATCAGTATATGTTTCGCATGGACATGATGAAGTATATGACAATTCTCAAAGTCTATATATATGACCCTAAACTATGAAGAGCAAAAGTCATGTATATTGAGTTGTCATGGCGTTGTTTCACATGGGTTTTCACTAGTACAAAAACCGAGCGTATAATGCTACTTCTTGAGACTAATGAATATATAGCCGCATGCTCCAAGTTTACACCCTATACTGATGCATTTAGGGGTCTAGCTAGACTATAAATTATATGGAAGAAACATGTGTGAATTTCCAACAAAATAGGACTTTATGGAACCAAATCAATATAAGCTTTATTTCTATTTCTATCATTGATCTGTATCAACATGGGATGCAAGATCACCATGAGACCAAATCTGTCACATCCCAGTTAGACCATGCATTAGGGTGTGCATCATGTTTAAATTTCATCTGAATTTGAAATGGGAAGGCAGAAACCCCGAACACCCCCCTTAATTCAACTAGGGTTTACTAAAATTATTTCAATGAACCTGAAATGCCCTTCAAAATGCTCATCATCTTTGCTTTGGTTCAGAGCCTATGTCAAAAATGGTGCACCATTTTCTAGGTCATCCAAAGGTCCTTGGATTAATTCATAAGTTTTTGAACTTGAGCATTTCAAATTATGTAAAATGTTTCAAATGTCCAAAAATTGCCAAACCAAAATGTTTCATGTTGGAAATATTTCAACAATGGACCAGGAGCATTTTGGTGAATTTTAAAACAGTTTTGGTATTTTAGAAAACTCCACAAAGTTGCAGAAAATTAGAAAAGATAAAACAGGAAGGACTTACAGGCGCCTCCCTACCGCCCACCTGCTGCCCAGCCCAACAGCCTGGCATGGTGGCTGAGCTGCTTGGCTTGCCAGCAGCAGCCAGTGTTCGGCGGCGGGCACCGCATGGGTGCCACGCACCTGGTCGCCGCCTCGCCGCTCCTCTCGCCGGTGCCGCCGAGGATCGCCTCTCTCTCTCCCCCGAACCCCCTGGACACCTCCTCTCCTCCCCGGTTCCTCTCCCTCGTGCTCCCCCGCCTTGGCCGACGCCGCCGCCGCCGCACCATCGCCGTAACCGTGCTCCCAGCCGTCTGTGCTCCTCCTCACCATGTCCAGGAGCTCCGCCGCACTCCACTACCCCGAACCAGTCGAGCCTCGCCTGCTCAAGTGAACCGAGTCCACCCCACCGACCTCGACCGAGTTCGCCGTCGCCGGAGATCCCTTTCAACGCTGCCGTCGCGCCGGTCCGTCCCGACCTCGACGAGAGCTCCTGGCGCCGCCCGTGAGCCCATCTACCTCCCTTTCCTCTCTCTCTCGCTCTCGTGCAGCAGCGAGCAACCGAACCACGCCACCCGCACTCCGCCGTCGTGGAGCTCGTCGCCGACGTGCTCCCGGTCACTCTCCGGCCACCCCGTGGTGTCCATCACACTCACCGCACCCCATGGGGTCTAACCATGCACTCCCCGCACCTCACCGACCCCTCTAGCCCCGAGTTCATCTTCGGCCGAACCCCGGCGGCCGCCTAGCTCGTCGCCGGCGCCAACTCCGGCCACCCCGACCCCAACCGGCTCCACCAATAGCCGCGGCTTGCTCCCAGCTACCCGTAGCCACCCTCCATGCTCGTTTGGTCGCGGAATCGCATAAAAGCACTTCCTCCGCTGCGTCGGGCTCGGCGGCTAGTCGCCGGTGCAGCCGACGTGGACCTTGACCACGTGGGCCCTCGTTGACCCCGACGAGTCACTGACAGATGGGGCCCAGCCCTGCTAACTAAATAGGTTTAGTTTTAATTAAACATTAGTTAAGCTAATTACCCTGACACGCGGGACCCACTGTCAGGTTTGACCTGGACGTCTCTGTTGACCCTGACGTCATGCTGACGCATGGCTGACGCATTAATCTAATTTCTGGATTTATTCTAATACAGTAAATTCCAGAATATAACTCAAATTTCAAATGCTTATAACTTTTAATCTGTAACTCCAAATGCAAAGATTTATATATGAAAATTTATCAGAAAAATCCATTCTATCCATTGGTACAGGTTTCATGCATGTTAAAACAAGTTAACCTTGCTGTTTAACCAGAATAAGATAATGCACCTTTAGGGCTAATCCAAATGAGCTATCATTTGAATCTTTGATTCAAATGAGTTCATCCCCTATTATTTCAGCTTGCATTAGGCCAACACACATCCATATTGCCATGTCATAGCATGCATCATATTGTTGCATATTGTCATGTGTGTTTACTTTCGGTATACTTTTCGTGATAGGTTACGCCCCCGAGGATAACCTCGACTATCCATCTGAAGGGCGATACTCTACCCCTGCTCCATCGTGCAAGCAACTCATTGATCATTCCGATACAAACCCATGTTCTCGCTTCGCTCTCGCATCTGCATTAAGACAACGCGATTCAAACTGTTGTGTGCTGCGGTAGCTGAACCCACTTCCTTTGCATGACTGTCATTGCCACAAGTAACTAGATGAAACCCACTAGTATGTGTAGGAGTTGATTGAGCCATGTTTGTGATTCCTACCATGCTATGCTTGCTATGCTTAGAGTTGTGTCAGTCCGGCTCATCGGGATGATGAACTGGAGTGAAAGGTTGTGTTGGTTCGAGAGTGAAAGTGTTGAACACGATTTGGTAAAGGTATCGATGAGAGGCCATGTAGGAGTACATGGTGGGTTGTTTCATTGAAGCCGATCCTAGGAACTGAGATCTGTGTTTGTGATCCATGAAACAGTTACTACCACGCATTGGGATCCTTAATTGACCCTCTCGGCTTCTTAACCACCCTTGTTCTTAGTCCGGAGTTGCAAGTAGTTTCGTGTTTGTAGCATGTTGGGGCCGCACGCAACGCTGACCTTAGGGGTGGGTTGTGTTGCGGTAGGCACGTGGCCCGTGTACCGAAAGTGCCCGTTTGGTATCTCGGGAACCCTGCACACATCGTTCGGGGCTGTATGGGAAACCTCAGCGGACTCCTCATGGATGGAACCCGAATAGGCGATAAACCTGGACTAGGGACTTGAGTGTTTAGGTAGGCTGTGGCCGACACCCACGTTGGGCTTCCGCTTGAAGGTTGCCGAGTACATGTCGTAAACGGCGGTAAGTGGTGAGAGCGTGTGAAGAAGTACACCGCAAGGTTTGATATGATCTATTGAATAGCCGTGTCCACGGAGAAGGACTTGGGTTACCTATATCAGTTCATAGACAAGTAAATGGATACTACTAAAAGCCTCAAGATAAGTGTGAGTATCGTGGATGGCCCTCTCGTGGGATGACGAGAAAGGATCCACGGTGGAGTATTGTGATGGTGTTTAGTGGACTCGTGTACGACAAATGCTTTACAAAGTGGTGTCACGTAGGATAGCTTAGCCAAGAGTCAAAGCTGGCTTGCTGCAAATAACTCCACCACCTTCTTGAGAATGTGCATGTATGATAGGATTCTGTGGTAAGACTTGCTGAGTACCTCCGTACTCATGTTTGCTTAATTAATGTTTTTCAGAGGACAACATTACCCCCTCCGATGGATTCTATGTAGATCTCGACTTCGACGAGTGAGCTAGCCACCCAGGTGGTGATCTAAGACTTGTGAGGGGCCATTGTAGATAGAAAGGCTCCAACAAGCTTTCTTTCTTTCTAGAGTCTGTACTCAGACTAGTTGCTTCCGCATGTGCTTGTATGACTGTATGACTTGAGTGTTGGGTCATGTGACCCCTACCTGTATGAATATGTTATGTATGGCTCCTCGGAGCCTCTTAAATAAAGTACTTGAGTTGTAGAGTTTTGTTGTGATGCCTTGTTGTATTTACTCATATCGGGCATATTGCGTGTATGATTGAAATGCTTGGTATGAGTGGGATCCGACAAACTAGTTGTTTATCCTTGGCAGCCTCTCATATGGGGAAATGTAGTCTCGTGCTTCTGAGCGATAGTAGTCCGCTACAGCCCGGTTCACCGGAGTCCTGCTAGCCCAGCACTACTGCTTAGACACTTGACTGGCCGGCATGTGTTTCACTTCGTTCCTATGTCTGTCCCTTCGGGGAAATGTCACGCGGTGGTATTCGGAGTCCTGCCTAGCCTGCTACAGCCCGGGATACCGGAGTCCTGTTAGCCCAGTGCTACAGCCCGAATATATACGTTGATGACCGACATGCTCGATGTGATTCATGTATGCCTGTCCCCATAGGTTAGCGCCGCTTTGGGTTCACGACTAGCCATGTCGGCCCGGGTTCTTGGTCATGTGGATGCTAGCGACACTGTCATATACGTGAGCCAAAAGACGTAAACGGTCCCGGGCCATGGTAAGGCGACACCCGTGGGAATACCGTGCGTGAAGCCACAAAGTGACATGAGGTGTTACCGGCTAGGTCGACGTGATTTGGAATCGGGGTCCTGACAAAATCAAGATGGACATATTTTTATTCTTGAATTGTATCAACATGGGATGCAAGATCGCCATGAGACCAAAACAAGATGAGCATAATTTTTGGTCTTGACTTGTATCAACATGGAGGTGCAAGATCACCATGAGACCAAAACAAGAAGAATTGTAGTTGCATCGTGTGCACTTAGTTTGCATCATTATAGGATTGAGGAGTGATATATGACCACTAGGCATGTCATGCATCATCTTGATTTGTATCAGCATGGGATCAAGATCGCCATGAGACCGAATCAAGCAAAAAATTATTTGGGTAGCACCGGACATATATGAGGTGTACGGTGAAAGAGAAGGATCATCAATGGGTATATTTTAACCTTGAATTGTATCAACATGGGATGCAAGATCACCATAAGACCAAAACAAGACGGAACATATTTTTATTCTTGAATGTATCAACATGAGATGCATGATCCCACGAGACCAAAACAAGATGAACATCATTTAACCATGGTTTGTATCAACTAGGGATGCTAGATACCATGAGACCAAACCAGATGTGCTATGTGAAGTGACGTAGAACATCCATACTATTTGAGGCATATGATTCAACAGGGATACATCAAGAATGGAGCCCGGGGGTTGCCTTGAATTCTCACCTTGCCTTGGGTGTGGTCACGTATGTGTGATGTGGTGATGTAGATGAGCAGCCGGCGATGAAAGGCGCAGACGATGATCGGTCGGCGATGTGTGTGGCCAACGACGAGCGGCGCGACGGCGACGGCGACGAGGAGCAACCGGCGACGAGGACGACGACGAGATGAACGGCCGGCGGCGACGACGGCGAGATGAACGGCCGGCGATGACGACGGCAAGTGGCGTTGCAACGTATGTATGTGTGTGTGAGTGATGGACTGGAGATAGAGCAAGCAATGGATGGATCAATGATAAGCGAGCAGCAGCAGCTACGGCGTGTGGATGGGAAAATGAGCGACCTTAGAGGAGTCGAGCGGCCTGGTATTTATAGGGGCGGAGGGAAGCAGTGGACGCCCGGCTATACGCGCGCCTGCCCACGTTCTGATCATGGGATCGTGTCCACGAACGTGGGAGCGTGGCTGGCTCATTTCCCTTTTTCTATTTGTTTAATCACTAATTACCGGCAATGTCCCATCAACTGGGCTTAATTTTGCCACGTAACGTGTGGGCTCTAGGCACGAACTAATTTCTTTGCATGCAATCGGCTGATGGAATAGGATATGCATGCATGCACGTAGCCATTTTTCCTTCCTTTTAATATGGACTCAAGCACATGTACGTGATCAATTTATTTAAATGAACCAAGCTTGATTAATTGAAATGGCTCATCAAGGCTTACTTCCTTAAGGTGGTTCAAAAAAATGAATGAAATGATATTTTCTCAATCAAAGTTGTACGCCAATATTTTGATAACACTCTGACATTTTTTTATATGTCGTCACACGGAACATTTTTCCTTTTATATACGTTGTATGAAATTTCATTCACATCGCCGGAATAATGTCCAAATTTACTCTGCGATCCAATATTTTAGTAATACCAACCGCGTCTAAGATGATTTGAATTTATGTCGACATTAGAATTCTCCGTCGGTGACAACATATGTGTATGCGAGCCATGTGTTCTCTATATTTTTAGGACGATACTTCATGACTATTTATTTTGATACATTTTATAATTTCTCGGCCCTTTTCAGTATCCGCATTATTGACATTTGGAAATAGATCGTAGACTTATTTTTTCAGTCACCAATTTGAGCGGTTGATTATAATTGATTTTTTTAATTATAAAACAGATTTTTGCCATTTTGTGTTCATATTTTGTGTGGTTCATGCTTTTTATTTATCTTGGTCGAAATCCATGTCAACAGACTCTCTATCATGAAGATCATGGTGCTACTTTGAAGCACAAGTGTGGAAAAAGGATAGTAACATTGTCCCTTCTCTCTTTTGCTCTCATTTTTTTGGACATTTTCTCTTTTTTTATGGCCTCTTTTTTTTTTATTTAGTCCGGAGTCTCATCCCAACTTGTGGGGGAATCATAGTCTCCATCATCCTTTCCTCACTTAGACAATGCTCTAAAAATGATGATCATCACACTTTTATTTTCTTACAACTCAATACTTAGAACAAGATATGACTCTATATGAATGCCTCCGGCGGTGTACCGGGATATGCAATGAATCAAGAGTGACATGTATGAAAAAATTATGAACGGTGGCTTTGCCACAAATACAATGTCAACTACATGATCATACAAAAGCAATATGACAATGATGGAGCGTGTCATCATAAACGAAACGGTGGAAAGCTGCATGGCAATATATCTCGGAATGGCTATGGAAATGCCATGATAGGTAGGTATGGTGGCTGTTTTGAGGAAGGTATATGGTGAGTGTATGATACCGGCGAAAAGTGTGCAGTATTAGAGAGGCTAGCAATGGTGGAAGGAAGAAAGTGCGTATAATCCATGGACTCAACATTAGTCATAAAGAACTCATATACTTATTGCAAAAATCTACAAGTTATCAAAGCAAAGTATTACGCGCATGCTCCTAGGGGGATAGATTGGTAGGAAAAGACCATCGCTCGTCCCCGACCATCACTCATAAGGAAGACAATCAATAAATAAATTATGCTCCGACTTCATCACATAACGGTTCACCATACGTGCATGCTACGGGAATCACAAACTTTAACGCAAGTATTTCTCAAATTCACAACTACCCAACTAGCCTGACTCTAATATTACTCACTCCATATCTCAAAACAATCATCAAGCATCAAACTTCTCATAGTATTTAACACACTCATAAGAATTTTTACTATTCTTGTATGCCTAATATTGTTAAAGCAAACTACCATGCTGTTTAAGACTCTCAAAATAATCTAAGTGAAGCATGAGAGATCAATAGTTTCTATAAAACAAAACCACCACTGTGCTCTAAAAGATATAAGTGAAGCACTAGAGCAAAAACTATATAACTCAAAAGATATAAGTGAAGCACATAGAGTATTCTAATAATTTCCGAATCATGTGTGTCTCTATCAAAAGGTGTGTACAGCAAGGATGATTGTGGTAAACTAAAAAGTAAAGACTCAAATCATACTAGACACTCCAAGCAAAACACATATCGTGTGGTGAATAAAAATATAGCTCCAAGTAAAGTTACCGATGGAAGTAGACGAAAGAGGGGATGCCTTCCAGGGCATCCCCAAGCTTTGGCTTTTTTGTGTCCTTAGATTATCTTGGGGTGCCATGGGCATCCCCAAGCTTAGGCTATTTCCACTCCTTGTTACATAATCCATCAAATCTTTCACCCAAAACATGAAAACTTCACAACACAAAACTCAGCAGAAAATCTCATGAGCTCCGTTAGCGAAAGAAAACAAAAGACCACTTCAAGGTACTGTAATGAACTCATTCTTTATTTATATTGGTGTTAAACCTACTGTATTCCAACTTCTCTATGGTTTATAAACTATTTTACTAGTCATAGATTCATCTAACCAGAAGCTAGATCAAATATTTATTCCTAAACAGAAGCAAAAAGCAAAAAAAAAACAAAAAAAATTGGGTTGCCTCCAAACAAGCGCTATCGTTTAACGCCCCTAGCTAGGCATAATAGCAAGGATAGATCTAGGTATTGCCATCTTTGGTAGGCAATCCATAAGTGGCTCTCATGATAGATTCATATGATAATTTTATTTTCTTACTAGGTAAGTGTTCCATGCCTTTCTTTAATGGAAATTGGAATCTAATATTCCCTTCCTTCATATCAATAATTGCACCAATCGTTTTAAGGAAAGGTCTACCTAGAATAATTGGACATGAAGGATTGCAATCTATGTCAAGAACGATAAAATCTACGGGCACATAGTTCCTATTTGCAACAATAAGAACATCATTAATTCTTCCCATAGGTTTCATAATGGTGGAATCTGCAAGGTGCAAGTTTAAAGAGCAATCATCAAAATCATGGAAACCTAGCAAATCGCACAAAGTTTTTGGAATCGTGGAAACACTAGCACCCAAATCACACAAAGCATAGCATTCATGATCTTTAATTTTAATTTTAATAGTAGGTTCCCACTCATCATAAAGTTTTCTAGGGATAGAAGCTTCCAACTCAAGTTTTTTTCATAAGATTGCATCAAAGTATCAACGATATGTTTGATAAAAGCTTTATTTTGACTATAAGCATGAGGAGAATTTAGCACGGATTGCAACAAGGAAATACAATCTATCAAAGAGCAATTATCATAATTAAATTCCTTGAAATCCAAAATAGTGGGTTTTTTAACATCTAGGGTTTTGATCTCTTCAATCCCACTTTTATTAATTTTAGCATCAAGATCTAAAAACTCCGAATTTTTGGAACGCCTTCTAGGTAAAGGTGGATCATATTCAGTCCCATCATTATCAAGATTCATATTGCAAAACAAAGATTTAATAGGGGACACATCAATAACTTTTATATCTTCATCTATATTATCATAGTTCTCCGGTTTAGCGGCCATCTTATTAACTAAGGTAGCTTGCTTATCCGAAATTTCAGCTATCAACTTCTCAAGACGAGCAATTTGGGATCTCAAACCATCAAATTCTTTAGACATATCATCGAGCTCTTTATTCATATAACTCATAAAGATTTTTTGTTCCTTAAGCTCGTTTCTGAAAAAAATATTATGCTCAAATTGCAAAACCATAAAACTCCTGACATTGCTTTCGATCTCTTCTAATCTTTTAAGGTGAAGATCACCAAATCTAGGTAGAGCCATTGTGACAATCAAGCAATCCAATACACGAGCAAACAAGAAGCAAGCGAAAAAGAGGCGAACGGAAAAAAAGGGCGAATAAAACGGCAAGGGTGAAGTGGGGTAGATGAAAACGAGAGGAAAATGGCAAATAATGTAATGCGGGAGATAAGGGTTTGTGATGGGTACTTGGTATGTTGACTTTTGCGTAGACTCCCCGGCAACAGCGCCAGAAATCCTTCTTGCTACCTCTTGAGCACTGCGTTGGTTTTCCCTTGAAGAGGAAAGGGTGATGCAGCAAAGTAGCGTAAGTATTTCCCTCAGTTTTTAGAACCAAGGTATCAATCCATTAGGAGGCTACATGAGTCCCTCGCACCTACACAAAACAAATAAATCCTCGCAACCAATGCGATAAGGGGTTGTCAATCCCTACACGGTCACTTACGAGAGTGAGATCTGATAGATATGATAAGATAATATTTTTGGTATTTTTGTTATAAAGATGCAAAGTAAAATAAAAGCAAAGTAAAAGGCAACGGAAATAACTAAGTGTTGGAAGATTAATATGATGAAGATAGACCAGGGGGCCATAGGTTTCACTAGTGGCTTCTCACATGAGCATAAGTATTTTACGGTGGGTGAACAAATTACTGTTGAGCAATTGACAGAATTGAGCATAGTTATGAGAATATCTAGGTATGATCATGTATATATGCATCACGTCCGAGACAAGTAGACCGACTCCTGCCTGCATCTACTACTATTACTCCACACATCGACCGCTATCCAGCATGCATCTAGAGTATTAAGTTCACGAGAACAGAGTAACGCCTTAAGCAAGATGACATGATGTAGAGGGATAAATTCATGCAATATAATAAAACCCCATCTTGTTATAAATCGATGGCAACAATACAATACGTGCCTTGCTGCCCCTCATCCACCGGGAAAGGACACCGCAAGATTGAACCCAAAGCTAAGCACTTCTCCCATTGCAAGAAAGATCAATCTAGTAGGTCAAACCAAACTGATAATTCGAAGAGACTTGCAAAGATAACCAATCATACATAAAAGAGTTTAGAAGATTCAAATATTGTTCATAGATAAACTTGATCATAAACCCACAATTCACCGGTCTCAACAAACACACCGCAAAACAAGATTACATCGAATAGATCTCCACGAGAGAGGGGGAGAACATTGTATTGAGATCCAAAAAGAGAGAAGAAGCCATCTAGCTAATAACTATGGACCCGAAGGTCTGAGGTAAACTACTCACACTTCATCGGAGAGGCTATGGTGTTGATGTAGAAGCCCTCCATGGTCGATGCCCCCTCCGGCGGAGCTCCAGAACAGGCCCCAAGATGGGATCTAGTGGGTACAGAAGGTTGCGGCGGTGGAATTAGGTTTTTGGCTCCGTATCTGATCGTTTGGGGGTACGTAGGTATATATAGGAGGAAGGAGTATGTCGGTGGAGCAACGTGGGGCCCACGAGGGTGGAGTGCACGCCCCCCTACCTCGTGGCTTCCTGCTTTGTTTCTTGACGTAGGGTCCAAGTCTCCTGGATCATGTTCGTTCCAAAAATCATGTTCCCGAAGGTTTCATTCCGTTTGGATTCCGTTTGATATTCTTTTTCTGTGAAACTCTGAAATAGGCAAAAAAAGAGCAATTCTGGGCTGGGCCTCGGTTAATAGGTTAGTCCAAAAAATAATATAAAAGTGAATAATAAAGCCCAATAATGTCCAAAACAGAAGATAATATAGCATGGAGCAATCAAAAATTATAGATACGTTGGAGACGTATCAGGACCCGAAGGTCTGAGGTAAACTACTCACACATCATCGGAGAGGCTATGGTGTTGATGTAGAAGCCCTCCATGATCAATGCCCCCTCCGGCGGTGCGCCGGAAAAGGCCCCAAGATGGGATCTCACGGGTACAGAAGATTGCGGCGGTGGAATTAGGTTTTTGGCTCCGTGTTTGATAGTTTGGGGGTACGTAGGTATATATAGGAGAAAGAAGTACGTCGGTGGAGCAACATGGGCCCCACAAGGATGGAGGGCGCGCCCAGGGGGGTAGGCACGGCCCGTGCCTCGTGCTCTCCTGGTTGATTTCTTGACGTAGACTCCAAGTCCTCTGGATCACGTTCGTTCCGAAGATCACGTTCCTGAAGGTTTCATTCCGTTTGGACTCCGTTTGATATTCTTACTCTGCAAAACACTGAAATAGGCAAAAAAAACAGCAATTCGGGCTGGGCCTCCGGTTAATAGGTTAGTCCCAAAAATAATATAAAAGTGTATAATAAAGCCCTTTAATCATCCAAAACAGAATATAATATAGCATGGAACAATAAAAAATTATAGATACGTTGGAGACGTATCAGAGACACAACAATTGATCATTGATCTCTTAGCCGTGTGCGGTGCCCCCCACCATAATCCACCTCGGTAATATCATAGCAGTGCTTAGGCGAAGCCCTGTGTCGGTAGCATCATCATCACCGTCATCACGCCGTCGTGCTGACGAAACTCTCCGACGAAGCTCTACTGGATCGTGAGTTCCCGGGACGTCTCCGAGCTGAACGTGTGCAGAACATGGAGGTGCCGTACGTTCGGTACTAAGGATCGGTCGATCGTGAAGACGTACGACTACATCAACCGCATTTTCATAACGCTTCCGCTTTCGGTCTACGAGGGTACGTGGACACACTCTCCCCTCTCGTTGTTATGCATCACCATGATCTTGCGTGTGCGTAGGAATTTTTTTGAAATTACTACGTTCCCCAACAGTGGCATCCGAGCCAGGATTATGCGTAGATGTTATATGCACAAGTAGAACACAAGTGAGTTGTGGGCGATACAAGTCATACTTCTTACCAGCATGTCATACTTTGGTTCGGCGGTATTGTTGGATGAAGCGGCCCGGACCGACATTACGCGTATTCTTATGCGAGATTGGTTCTACCGACATGCTTTGCACATAGGTGGCTGGCGGGTGTCAGTTTCTCCAACTTTAGTTGAACCGAGTGTGGCTACGCCCGGTCCTTGTGAAGGTTAAAACAACACTAACTTGACGAAATATTGTTGTGGTTTTGATGCGTAGGTAAGAACGGTTCTTGCTCAGCCCGTAGCAGCCACGTAAAACTTGCAACAACAAAGTAGAGGACGTCTAACTTGTTTTTGCAGGGCATGTTGTGATGTGATATGGTCAAGGTATGATGCTATACTTTATTGTATGAGATGATCTTGTTTTGTAACGGAGTTATCGGCAACTGGCAGGAGCCATATGGTTGTCGCTTTATTGTATGCAATGCAATCGCCCTGTAATTGCTTTACTTTATCACTAAGCGGTAGCGATAGTCGTACAAGCAATAGTTGGCGAAACGACAACGATACTACGATGGAGATCAAGGTGTCGCGCCGGTGACGATGGTGATCATGAAGGTGCTTTGGAGATGGAGATCAAAGGCACAAGATGATGATGGCCATATCATATCACTTATATTGATTGCATGTGATGTTTATCCTTTATGAATCTTATTCTGCTTGATTGACGGTAGCATTATAAGATGATCTCTCACTAAATTTCAAGGTACAAGTGTTCTCCCTGAGTATGCACCGTTGCCAAAGTTCGTCGTGCCGAGACACCACGTGATGATCGGGTGTGATAAGCTCTACGTTCACATACAACAGGTGCAAGCCAGTTTTGCACACGCAGAAATACTCGGGTTAAACTTGACGAGCCTAACATATGCAGATATGGCCTCGGAACACTGAGACCGAAAGGTCGAGCATGAATCATATAGTAGATATGATCAACATAGTGATGTTCACCATTGAAAACTACTCCATTTCACGTGATGATCGGTCATGGTTTAGTTGATTTGGATCACGTGATCACTTAGATGATTAGAGGGATGTTTATCTAAGTGGGAGTACTTAAATATGATTAATTGAACTTTAATTTATCATGAACTTAGTACCTGATAGTATTTTGCTTGTCTATGTTGTTGTAGATAGATGGCCCGTGCTATTGTTCCGTTGAATTTTAATGCATTCCTTGAGAAAGCAAAGTTGAAAGATGATGGTAGCAATTACACGGACTGGGTTTGTAACTTGAGGACTATCCTCATTGTTGCACAGAAGAATTACGTCCTGGAAGCACCGCTAGGTGCCAAACCTACTGTAGGAGCTGAACCAGATGTTATGAACGTCTGGCAAAGAAAAGTTGATGTCTACTCGATAGTTCAGTGTGCCATGCTTTATGGCTTAGAACCGGGACTTCAACGACGTTTTGAACGTCATGGAGCATATGAGATGTTCCAGGAGTTGAAGTTAATATTTCAAGCAAATGCCCAGATTGAGAGATATGAAGTCTCCAATAAGTTATACAGTTGTAAGATGGAGGAGAATAGTTCTGTCAGTGAGCATATACTCAGAATTTATGGGTATAACAATCACTTGATTCAACTAGGAGTTAATCTTCCGGATGATAGTGTCATTGACAGAATTCTTCAATCACTGCCACCAAGCTACAAGAGCTTTGTGATGAACTATAATATGCAAGGGATGGATAAGACAATTCCCGAGCTCTTCGCGATGCTAAAGGCTGCGGAGGTAGAAATCAAAAAGGAGCATCAAGTGTTGATGGTCAACAAGACCACCAGTTTCAAGAAAAAAGGTAAAGGGAAGAAGAAGGGGAACTTCAAGAAGAACGGCAAACAAGTTGCTGCTCAAGAGAAGAAACCCAAGTCTGGACCTAAGCTCGAGACTGAGTACTTCTACTGCAAACAGACTGGCCACTGGAAGCGGAACTGCCCCAAGTATTTGGCGGATAAGAAGGATGGCAAGGTGAACAAAGGTATATGTGATACACATGTTATTGATGTGTACCTTACTAAAGCTCGTAGTAGCACCTGGGTATTTGATACTGGTTCTGTTGCTAATATTTGCTAAGGACGAGGGACTACGGATTAACCGAAGATTGGCTAAGGACGAGGTGATGATGCGCGTGGGAAATGGTTCCAAAGTCGATGTGATCGCCGTCGGCACGCTACCTCTACATCTACCTTCGGGATTAGTTTTAGACCTGAATAATTGTTATTTGGTGCCAGCGTTGAGCATGAACATTATATCTGGATCTTGTTTGATGCGAGACGGTTATTCATTTAAATCAGAGAATAATGGTTGTTCTATTTATATGAGTAATAACTTTTATGGTCATGCACCCTTGAAGAGTGGTCTATTTTTATTGAATCTCGATAATAGTGATACACATATTCATAATGTTGAAGCCAAAAGATGCAGAGTTGATAATGATAGTGCAACATATTTGTGGCACTGCCATTTGGGTCATATTGGTGTAAAGCGCATGAAGAAACTCCATAATGATGGACTTTTGGAATCACTTGATTATGAATCACTTGGTACTTGTGAACCATGCCTCATGGGCAAGATGACTAAAACGCCGTTCTCTGGAACAATGGAGCGAGCAACGGATTTGTTGGAAATCATACATACTGATGTATGTGGTCCGATGAATGTTGAGGCTCGTGGCAGGTATTGTTATTTTCTCACCTTCACAGATGATTTGAGCAGATATGGGTATATCTACTTAATGAAACATAAGTCTGAAACATTTGAAAAGTTCAAAGAATTTCAGAGTGAAGTGGAAAATCAACCTAACAAGAAAATAAAGTTTCTACGATCTGATCGTGGAGGAGAATATTTGAGTTATGAGTTCGGTCTTCATTTGAAACAATGCGGAATAGTTTCGCAACTCACGCCACCCGGAACACCACAACATAATGGTGTGTCCGAACGTCGTAATCGTACTTTACTAGATATGGTGCGACCTATGATGTCTCTTACTGATTTACCGCTATCATTTTGGGGTTATGCTCTAGAGACAGCTGCATTCACGTTAAATAGGGCACCATCTAAATCCGTTGAGACGACGCCTTATGAACTGTGGTTTGGCAAGAAACCAAAGTTTTCGTTTCTTAAAGTTTGGGGCTGCGATGCTTATGTGAAAAAACTTCAACCTGATAAGCTCGAACCCAAATCGGTGAAATGTGTCTTCATAGGATAACCAAAGGAGACTGTTGGGTACACCTTCTATCACAGATCCGAAGGCAAGACATTTGTTGCTAAGAATGGATCCTTTTCTAGAGAGGGAGTTTCTCTCGAAAGAAGTGAGTGGGAGGAAAGTAGAACTTGATGAGGTAATTGTACCTGCTCCCTTATTAGATAGTAGTTCATCACAAAAACCGGTTCCTTTGACGCCTCCACCAATTAGTGAGGAAGCTAATGATGATGATTACGAAACTTCAAATCAAGTTACTACCGAACCTCGTAGGTCAACCAGAGTAAGATCCGCACCAAAGTGGTACGGTAATCCTGTTCTGGAGGTCATGTTACTTGACCATGATGAACCTACGAACTATGAGGAAGTGATGATGAGCCCAGATTCCGCAAAATGGCTTGAGGCCATGAAATCTGAGATGGGATCCATGTATGAGAACAAAGTATGGACTTTGGTTGACTTGCCCGATGATCGGCAAGCCATTGAGAATAAATGGATCTTCAAGAAAAAGACTGACGCTGACTATAATGTTACTGTCTACAAAGCTCGACTTGTTGCGAAAGGTTTTCGACAAGTTCAAGGAGTTGACTACGATGAGACCTTCTCACCTATAGCGATGCTTAAGTCCATCCGAATCATGTTAGCAATTGCCGCATTTTATGATTATGAAATTTGGCAAATGGATGTGAAGACTGCATTCCTGAATGGATTTCTGGAAGAAGAGTTGTATATGATGCAACCTGAAGGTTTTATCGATCCAAAGGGTGCTAACAAAGTGTGCAAGCTCCAGCAATCCATTTATGGACTGGTGCAAGCCTCTCGGAGTTGGAATAAACGTTTTGATAGTGTGATCAAAGCATATGGTTTTGTACAGACTTTTGGAGAAGCCTGTATTTACAAGAAAGTGAGTGGGAGCTCTGTAGCATTTCTAATACTATATGTGGATGACATATTGTTTATTGGAAATGATATAGAATTTCTGGACAGCATAAAAGGATACTTGAATAAGAGTTTTTCAATGAAAGACCTCGGTGAAGCTGCTTACATATTGGGCATCAAGATCTATAGAGATGGATCAAGACGCTTAATTGGACTTTCACAAAGCACATACCTTGAAAAAGTTTTGAAGAAATTCAAAATGGGTCAAGCAAAGAAAGGGTTCTTGCCTGTGTTACAATATGCGAAGTTGAGTAAGACTCAATGCCCGACCACTGCAGAAGATAGAGAGAAAATGAAAAGTATTCCCTATGCTTCAACCATAGGCTCTACCATGTATGCAATGTTGTGTACCAGACCTGATGTGTGCCTTGCTATTAGTTTAGCAGGGAGGTATCAAATTAATCCAGGAGTGGATCACTCGACAGCGGTCAAGAACATCCTGAAATACCTAAAAAAGGACTAAGGATATGTTTCTCATTTACGGAGGTGACAGTGAGCTCTTCGTAAATGGTTATGTCGATGCAAGCTTTGACACTGATCAGAACGATTCTAAATCGCAAACCGGATACCTGTTTATATTGAACGGTGGAGCTGTCAGTTGGAGCAGTTTTAAACAAAGCGTAGTGGCGGGATCTACGTGTGAAGCGGAGTACATAGCTGCTTCGGAAGCAGCAAATGAAGGAGTCTGGATGAAGGAGTTCATATCCGATCTAGGTGTCAGACCTAGTGCATCGGGTCAAATGAAAATCTTTTGTGACAATACTGGTGCAATTGCCTTCGCAAAGGAATCCAGATTTCACAAGAGAACCAAACACATCAAGAGATGCTTCAATTCCATCCGCGATCAAGTCCAGGTGGGAGACATAGAGGTTTGCAAGATACATACGGATCTGAATGTTGCAGACCCATTTACTAAGCCTCTCTCACGAGCAAAACATGATCAACACCAAGGCTCCATGGGTGTTAGAGTCATTACTGTGTAATCTAGATTATTGACTCTAGTGCAAGTGGGAGACTGAAGGAAATATGCCCTAGAGGCAATAATAAAGTTATTATTTATTTCCTTATTTCATGATAAATGTTTATTATTCATGCTAGAATTGTATTAACCGGAAACATAATACATGTGTGAATACATAGACAAACAGAGTGTCACTAGTATGCCTCTACTTGACTAGCTCGTTGATCAAAGATGGTTATGTTTCCTAACCATAGACATGAGTTGTCATTTGATAAACGGGATCACATCATTAGAAGAATGATGTGATTGACTTGACCCATTCTGTTAGCTTAGCACTTGATTGTTTTAGTTTACTGCAATTGCTTTCTTCATGACTTATACATGTTCCTATGACTATGAGATTATGCAACTCCCGATTACCAGAGGAACACTTTGTGTGCTACCAAACATCACAACGTAACTGGGTGACTATAAAGGTGCTCTACAGGTGTCTCCGATGGTACTTGTTGAGTTGGCATAGATCGAGATTATGATTTGTCACTCCGATTGTCGGAGAGGTATCTCTGGGCCCTCTCGGTAATGCACATCACTATAAGCCTTGCAAGCAATGTGACTAATGAGTTAGTTACAGGATGATGCATTACGGAACGAGTAAAGAGACTTGCCGGTAACGAGATTGAGCTACGTATTGAGATACCGACGATCGAATCTCGGGCAAGTAACATACCTATGACAAAGGGAACAACGTATGTTGTTATGCGGTTTGACCGATAAAGATCTCCATAGAATATGTGGGAGCCAATATGAGCATCCAGGTTCCGCTATTGGTTATTGACCGGAGATGTGTCTCGGTCATGTCTACATAGTTCTCGAACCCGTAGGGTTCACACGCTTAAAGTTCAGTGACAATTGATATTATGAGTTTTTTGTGTTTTGATGTACCGAAGGTAGCTCGGAGTCCCGAATATGATCACGAACATGGCAAGGAGTCTCGAAATGGTCGAGACGTAAAGATCGATATATTGGACGACTATGTTTGGACACCAGAAGTGTTTCGGGAGGTTTCGGACATTTACCGGAGTACCGGCGGGTTACCGGAACCCCCCGGGGAGTATATTGGGCCTAATGGGCCCTAGTGGGAGAAGAGGAGGGGCGGCTAGGGCAGCCACGCGCACCCTCCCCCTCTAGTCCGAATTTGACAAGGAGGGGGCGGCGCCCCCCTTTTCTTCTATCCTTCTCTCCCTTCCTTCTTCTCTCCTACTCCTACTTGGAAGGGGGGAGTCCTACTCCCGGTGGGAGTAGGACTCCTCATGGGGCACGCCATAGGAGGCCGCCCCCCTCCCCCTCCTCCACTCCTTTATATACGGGGAGGGGGCACCCGTTGGAGACACAACAATTGATCATTGATCTCTTAGCCGTGTGCGGTGCCCCCCTCCACCATAATCTACCTCGGTAATATCATAGCGGTGCTTAGGCGAAGCCCTGCGTCGGTAGCATCATCATCACCGTCATCACGCCATCGTGCTGACGAAACTCTTCATCGAAGCTCTACTGGATTGTGAGTTCACGGGACGTCTCCGAGCTGAACGTGTGCAGAACACGGAGGTGTCGTACGTTCGGTACTGAGGATCGGTCGATCGTGAAGACGTACAACTACATCAACCGCATTTTCATAACGCTTCCGCTTTCGGTCTACGAGGGTACATGGACACACTCTCCCCTCTCGTTGCTATGCATCACCATGATCTTGCGTGTGCGTAGGATTTTTTTTTGAAATTATTACTTTCCCCAATAGACGCATGGTGAACACAGGTCCCCGAGTGGATGTCATTGAGGATCACTCAACCTTCTTCTGGTGTAATGCACTTCTGAGCGACTTTAGTAACACTTTCTCTGTAGAGATGTCCACCCATTACTGTGAAGGCTTTGGATCGACGGACAATTTGATGGGCCTCTTCTTCGTCCTCTGGGAGCTCTTTCCTGAGAATATATGCAATATATGGCACCGTCCAATCGGGAATGACGACCAAAACTTCCATGATCAAGTCGACCACAGCTGGGATTTCAACTTCAGTCGGATCAGTAGGGCTCTTAGGATGCGGGGGCTCTTATGTGAAGGGATCCTCTTGAACTGATGGCGTGTGAAGATGCTCTAAGAACACATTACTGGGAATAGGCTCACGCCTGGAGCCTATTTTTGCCAAATCATCAGCTGCTTGATTTTTCAATCGGGGTATGTGGTGAAGCTCTAACCCTTCAAACTTCTTTTCTAACTTTCTCACTGCATTACAATAGCCAGTCATAGCCGGGCTCCTGATGTCCCACACCTTCATCACTTGATTGACCACCAAATCCGAGTCGCCGTAGACCATTAGGCGACGGACGCCGAGTGAAATGGCCATACGCAACCCATACATAAGTGCTTCATATTCAGCTTCATTGTTGGAGGAATCGAAATGAATCTGGAGAACATAGCTGAGCCTGTCGCCTCGGGGGATACCAATACTACCCCAGCACCAGAACCATTCAGCATCTTGGATCCATCAAAGAACATGGTCTAATGCTCCGATTGAATCTGAGTCGGTTGTTGCTGCTCAACCCACTCGGCGAGGAAATCTGCTATTGCTTGGGACTTGATAGCTTTCTTTGCCTCAAATGTGATATCCAATGGAAGGAGTTCAATCGCCCATTTTGCCACTCGACCAGTGGCATCTCTATTGTTCAGAATTTCTGACAATGGTGCGTCGCTGATGACTGTAATGGAATGATCTGAGAAATAATGTGCAACCTTCTTCGTGGTCATATAGATTCCATTAACAAGCTTCTGATAATGCACATATCTCTGCTTGGATGGAGTCAAGACTTCAGAAATATAGTACACTGGGCGCTGAATTTTATAGGTTTTTCCTTCTTCTTCCCGCTCGACCGTGAGTACTGTACTGACAACTTGTCCAGTGGCTGCAATATAAAGCAGTAAAGGCTCTTTGCTGATTGAGGCAGCGAGCACCAGCTGGGTGGAAAGCAGGGCTTTGACCTCTGCAAACACTGCGTCGCCTTCAGGAGTCCACTCGAACTTATCAGATTTCTTCATCAGACGGTAAAGAGGCAATGCCTTTTCACCGAGACGAGAGATGAATCGGCTCAAGGCGGCCAAACAACCAGTAAGCTTCTGAACGTCATGCACACGCACAGGGTGTTTCATTCGGAGGATGGCACCAACTTTCTCTGGGTTCACGTTGATCCCTCGTTCGGTAACAAGGAAACCAAGTAGCTTTCCACCTGGAATTCCGAATGTGCACTTCGACGGATTAAGCTTGATATTATACCTTCTCAGGTTGGCAAAGGTTTTAGCGAGGTCGTCAGCAGGTCGGAACCTTTACGCGACTTGACCACAATGTCATCCATGTATGCTTCCACATTCCGACTGATTTGAGTGAGCAGGCACTTCTGAATCATCTCATAAATGTGGCACCAGCATTCTTGAGACCGAATGGCATGGTGACATAGCAAAAGCAACCGAATGGGGTGATGAAAGTTGTTTTTATTTCATCGGGTCCATACAGTCGGATCTGATGATACCCAGAATATGCGTCCAAAAAAGACAAACGCTCACACCCCGCAGTTGAATCGACAATCCGGTCGATGCGGGGGAGAGGGAAATGATCTTTCGGGCAGGCCCGATTGATATGCTCGAAATCAATACACATACGAAGTGAATCATCCTTCTTGGGGACCATGACAACATTGGCGAGCCACTCAGAGTGGTAAATTTCGCGAATGAACTCAGCTGCCAGGAGCCGAGCCACCTCCTCGTTGATTGCCTTTCTCTTCTCCACGACGGACCGACAGAGATGTTCTTTAACGGGTTTTGCTTTTGGATAGACTCGCAAACGGTGCTTAGCCAGTTCCCTAGGTACACCCGGCATGTCAGAAGGTTTCCATGCAAAGATGTCCCAATTCTCACGGAGGAACTGGATGAGCGCTTCTTCCTATTTGTTGCCGAGTGTTGTTGAGATATGAGTAGGAGCAGCATTGGCATCGGTCGAGTGAATATGAACCGACTTTTTTTCACCTGACGACTGAAATGCAGAATCTGTGGCAGGCTTCTTGGCTCGCAAAAAATCACTCGGATCTGCATTCTTCTGGTATTCTTGCATTTCAACTATTGTCATTTGTGCATCAGCAATTTTTGAGCCCTTCTGGAGGCACTCTTCTGTCTTCTGCCGATTGCCAGTGACCGTGATCACACCTCTAGGACTAGGCATCTTCAATTTGAGGTACACGTAACATGGTCGAGCCATAAAACGCGCATATGCAGGCCTGCCCAGAATAGCATGATAAGCACTCTGAAAATCCACTACTTCAAATGTCAACTTTTCCTTACGGTAATTCTTCGAATCACCGAAAACCACGTCAAGAGTGATCTGGCCGAGTGATTCAGCTTTCTTTCCAGGGATAGCGCCATGGAAACTCATGTTGCTCTCACTAAGCATGGACATCGGAATGCCCATCCCCTTCAAGGTTTCAGCATAAAGGATATTTAGGCCACTACCACCATCCATCAACACTTTGGTCAGTCGAGTGCCTCCAACAACTGGGTCGACTACCAACGCTTGCCTCCCTGGAGTGGCAACGCGTGCAGGATGATTAGATTGGTCGAATGTGATAGTTGTTTGTGACCACTTAAAATATGTTGTCGTTGCCGGAGCAAACCATATTCACTTCTCTGTTGATGACTGAGGGAGTCCTGAATTAGGGGGTATCCGGACAGCCAGACTGTGTACAACGTCCAGACTATTGAAGCGTGAAGATACAAGACTCAAGACTTCGGCACGTGTCCGGATGGGACTCTCCTTTGCATGGAAGGCAAGCTGGGCGATCCGGATATTATGTTTCCTTTCTTGTAACCGACTCCATGTAAACCCTAGCCCTCTCCGGTGTCTATATAAACCGGAGAGGTTGGTCCTTAGAAGGCCGATCACAATTACAATCATACCATCATAGGCTAGCTCTTAGGGTTTAGCCTCTACGATCTCGTGGTGGATCTACTCTTGTACTACCCATATCATCAATATTAATCAAGCAGGAAGTAGGGTTTTACCTCCATCGAGAGGGCCCGAACCTGGGTAAACATCTGTGTCCCTTGCTTCCTGTTACCATCAGCCTTGACGCACAGATCGGGACCCCCTACCCGAGATCCGCCGGTTTTGACACCGACGTTGGTGCTTTCATTGAGAGTTCCTCTGTGTCATCGCTGTCAGGCTTGATGGCTCCTTCAATCATCATCAACGACGTTGTCCAGGGCGAGACTTTCCTCCCCGGACAGATCTTCGTGTTCGGCGGCTTCGCATTGCGGGCCAACTCACTTGCCCATCTGGAGCAGATCGACAGCTACGCCCCTGGCCACCAAATCAGGTTCGGAAACCTGAACTACATGGCAGACATCCGGGGAGACTTGATCTTCGATGGATTTGGGCCTATGCCAGGAGCACCGGACAGTCACGACGAGCACGACTTAGACCTGCCGTCGGACGAAGCTCGGGGTATCACCCCCGAAGTATCCCCGGACATAGATCCGGAGCGGGCTGCGCTGCCTAAGGACGGAGGGATGGACCCCACCCCACAGGTCGCACACTCATCGGCGGTGGAGCCGAACATGGGTCTTACCTCTGCAGTGGCCTGTGACTCCGAACCCCTGGATTCGTATCCGGACGTTGGTTCTAGTCCGCGCACTCCCGAGCCCGTCGGGCCAGGATGGGCTCCGGTAATGGAGTTCACCGCTGCGGATATATTCCAGCACTCGCCCTTTGGCAACATGCTGGACTCATTGATGTCTCTCTGTTTGTCAGGAGGCTCTTCGCCGAACTATGTCCGGCTCGAGTGGGAAGCAGGTGATGAAGGAATTCGTTGCCCACCCACCACCCACTTCATCGCCACGATCGATGATTTAACCGCGATCGACTTCAACTCAAGACATCGACGGAATAGACGATTATGCAGGAGAAGAACATGAAGCACCGCTCACTGGGCGGTGGACAACCGCCTACCCCTATGATATATATATGGCGGACACTCCTAAGGAAACCAATGGCGATGAGGCAGCGGAGGATAACCCCTCAGGGAGAAAAGCACAGCATGGGCGTCGTCGGCGCCGCTCTAAGCCCCACCACAGGAATACCGGCCCAGAAGATGAAAACAATCTGGATGGCGCCGAAGATGAATATAACCCTAGTCGGCTTGCCTTTCAGAAGGCCGGACTGGCCACTGTGGGATACTTGGAGAGGGACAACTATACGCCCCCCTTCGAGGACGAGTCAAGCCTCGGCAATGACGAATTCGGCGTGCCTGAAGATCCAGTGGAACAAGCTCGCTTCGAGCGGCGGCTCATGGCCACGGCAAAGAGCCTGCAAAGGAAGCAACAACAGCTTAAAGCTGACCAAGATTTGCTGGTGGACAGATGGACCAAGGTCCTGGCCACCGAAAGATACGGACCTGACCGCCCCGATAGAGGGCACATAGGGCACAACCGGCCACCCCAACCTAAGCAGGAGAACCCAAGGCACATGCCCAGACGTCAACACACCACAACGGTCCAAAACAATACGAAGGACACAAGAAGAAGCATCCTCAAGCCTCGGCGCAATGGTTATAAGCGTCAAGTCAGGAAGGCTGGTGCTAATTCCAGCAACTCCCAGTCCGGTCAGCGGACAAAGAACAGCTCAGACCTATCCGGCCCGAGCCACCACTCGATCAACCATGTGAAATTCATGGTACTCCTAGAAGGACGGCAAAGCATACCAATAGAGAATGCCGGATCCTCAAAACAAAGCGGCTGGTCGCGTGCCGGAAACAATGAAGGGAGGCGTCTGGTCAAGAGCCCTCCCCACATAGCATCAAAGTACGGCCGATCGCCCCCGTCCGCATTAACCACAACAACTCAATTGCAGTACCTCTGGACATAGCAAATCGGGGGCTCCATAACACATAAAACCCCGCAGGTGTGAAATCACAAAACAACATCTCCTAAAAGATGCTAGGGGCAAAGGCCAAGTTTTTCTGGCCCATCACTCTAAACGGTTGTATTCGGATCATCAAAAAAATACTACGCCAAAAAATAAATCTTCGGCACCTTCCCACCATGCGGTAATTTACCGTATGCTAACCGGACGAACCACGTTGACTAGATCCCACGTGGTAAATCACTCAGACCAACACCATGTGATGCAATCACACCTATGGGCAAGGCCGAACCCCGCCCTCAAGGCGGATATCATACAGCTGCCGGAGTAGCGAGTCGCGCATGCCTATCAAAATTTTGATATGATAGCCAACTATCCGGACACCAACCGAAGAGTCCGCGCTACCCAACGGTATAACGGCTGGGTTTACCAGGGTCCGATCAGGAGCCCTCGGACCAACCACAAGAGGACGCTCGGCTACCTCCGAGTATTTGCCTTACAAACTAACTTTGACGCAGAACAGGATTGGTGACATGGAATCGGCCAGGACACACAAGGGGCCCCCCTAAAGAAGGCAGTCCATATTCACTCTTGATCCACTCACAACTCCCTCCAGTCCGGCCATCACAGGTTCCGCCAAAAAACACCTCTTTTTCATAATCATACATCGTATTCATATGCATAGACATATCATCTTACTACAATGCGTAGACTTAAAAAACACTTAGCGGCCGTCGCTTTTCATCGACACCTCGTGTTACGCCCGATTATGCCAGGGGCTTCACAGTACGGCAATAAAGTCCGACCACCTTCTCGGTCGCTCGGCACCCCGAACTTATAGCACTATATGCATCAGCTCCGAATCATGTCTTGGGTCATTGGTTGGGTTTGCCCGGCTCCCTTGTTTTGGTACCTTACGTTCCGTTATATCGGCAAAGGTAGCGCAAGGAGAACTACTGCGATTGTGTCCCGGATCTGTCGGACGAGCACCTCAGTAGAGAAAGCCGAAAACCGACTGTCATGATACAGTGAGAGCTGGTCAGCTGTTCGAGAGGTTGTAAAATCCTTAAATATTTATTCCGCACAACGCCATTATAAATGCAGAGTGTGACGGATCAGTCTTCTGATCAGGCGCCAATAGAGCCCCTAGTTCGGCCTTCCGAACACTAGGGGCTGCGCCGACCATACTCGAATTCCTATGGCTAAGTGAGAGTAATAAAGCCTTATAGTCTGATTGCCTGGTTCTTGGTAAAAGGACCCAACTGAAGGAAATATGCCCTAGAGGCAATAATAATGTTATTATTTATTTCCTTATATCATGATAAATGTTTATTATTCATGCTAGAATTGTATTAACCGGAAACATAATACATGTGTGAATACATAAACCTACAGAGTGTCACTAGTATGCCTCTACTTGACTAGCTCGTTAATCAAAGATGGTTATGTTTCCTAACCATGAACAAGGAGTTGTTATTTGATTAACGGGATCACATCATTAGTTGAATGATCTGATTGACATGACCCATTCCATTAGCATAGCACCTGATCGTATAGTTTGTTGCTAGTGCTTTTCTTCATGACTTATACATGTTCCTATGACTATGAGATTATGCAACTCCGTTTGCCCGAGGAACACTTTTGGTGCTACCAAACGTCACAACGTAATCGGGTGATTATAAAGGTACATTACAGGTGTCTCCAAAGGTACATGTTGGGTTGGCATATTTCGAGATTAGGATTTGTCACTCCGATTGTCGGAGAGGTATCTCTCGGCCCTCTCGGTAATGCACATCACATAAGCCTTGCAAGCATTGCAACTAAATGTGTTAGTTGTGAGATGATGTATTACGGAACGAGAAAAGAGACTTGCCAAGAACGAGATTGAACTAGGTATTGATACCGACGATCGAATCTCGGGCAAGTAACATACCGATGACAAAGGGAACAACGTATGTTGTTATGCGGTCTCGACCGATAAAGATCTTCGTAGAATATGTAGGAGCCAATATGGGCATCCAGGTCCCGCTATTGGTTATTGACCGAGAGGTGTCTCGGTCATGTCTACATAGTTCTCGAACCCGTAGGGTCCGCACGCTTAACGCTTCGATGATGGTTATTATGAGTTTATATGATATTGATGTACGAAGGTTGTTCGAGTCCCGGATGAGATCGGGGACATGACGAGGAGTCTCGAAATGGTCGAGACGTAAAGATCGATATATTGGACGACTATATTCGGAGTTCGGAAAGTTTCCGAGTGATTCGGTATTTTTCGAGTACGGGTAGTTACGGAGAAGTAATGGGCCTTGATGGGCTTTAGTGGGAAGAGGAAAAGGCTGCTGCGCCCCCTCCCTCTAGTCCGAATTGGACTAGGGAAAGGGGCCGCCACCTTCCTCTCCTCCACTTCCTTCTCCCTTCCTCCCCTACATGGAAGGATTCCTAGTTGGACTAGGAAAGGGGAATCCTACTCGGTGGGAGTAGGACTCCCCTTGCGCGCCAAACATAGGGCCGGCCTCCTCCTCCCTTGCTCCTTTATATACGGGGCAGGGGCACCCTATAGACACAAGTTGATCTACGGATCGTTCCTTAGCCGTGTGCGGTGCCCCTTCCACCAAACTACACCTCGAATATACCGCTGCGGAGCTTAGGCGAAGCCCCTGCGCCGGTGGAACATCATCATCGCCACCACGCCGTCGTCGACGAAACTCTCCCTCAACACTCGGCTGGATCGGAGTTCGAGGGACGCCATCGAGCTGAACGTGTGCAGAACTCGGAGGTGCCGACGCTCGGTACTTGGATCGGTTGGATCGGGAAGAAGTACGACTACTTCCTCTACGCTTGCGTCAACGCTTCCGCTGCTGGTCTACGAGGGTACGAGACAACACTCTCATCTCGTTGCTATGCATCACCATGATCTTGCGTGATCGTGAGGAAAATTTTTGAAATTACTACGTTCCCCAACAAGTGGCATCCGAGCCTGGTTTTATGCGTTGATGTCATATGCACGAGTAGAACACAAGTGAGTTGTGGGCGATACAAGTCATACTACCTACCAGCATGTCATACTTTGGTTCAGCGGTATTGTGAGATGAAGCGGCCCGGACCGACATTACGCCAGACGCTTACGCGAGACTGGTTTCACCGCTCGAGCACTAGTTGCTTAAAGGTGACCGGCGGTGTCTGTCTCTCTCACTTTAGTTGAATCGAGTGTGGCTACGCCCGGTCCTTGAGAAGGTTAAACGGAGTCTATTTGACGAAGTATCGTTGTGGTTTTGATGCGAGGTAAGAACGGTTCTTGCTCAGCCCGTAGCAGCCACGTAAAACTTGCAACAACAAAGTAGAGGACGCCTAACTTGTTTTTGCAGGGCATGTTGTGATGTGATATGGTCAAGACGTGATGCTATATTTTATTGTATGAGATGATCATGTTTTGTAACCGAGTTATCGGCAATGGCGAGGAGCCATATGGTTGTCGCTTTATTGTATGAAATGCAACGCCATGTAATTGCTTTACTTTATCACTAAGCAGTAGCGATAGTCGAGAAGCAATAGTTGGCGAGATGACAACGATGCTACGATGGAGATCAAGGTGTCGCGCCGGTGACGATGGTGATCATGGCGGTGCTTGGAGATGGAGATCACAAGCACAAGATGATGATGACCATATCATATCACTTATATTGATTGCATGTGATGTTTATCCTTTATGCATCTTATCTTGCTTTGATTGACGGTAGCATTATAAGATGATCTCTCACTAAAATTATCAAGAAGTGTTCTCCCGAGTATGCACCGCTGCGAAAGTTCTTCGTCTTTGAGACACCACGTGATGATCGGGTGTGATAGGCTCTACGCTCAAATACAACGGGTGCAAAACAGTTGCGCACGCGAATACTCAGGTTATACTTGACGAGCTATGCATATAAGATATGACCTCGAACACGGAGACCGAAGGTCGAGCGTGAATCATATAGTAGATATGATCAACATATTGATGTTCACCATTGAAACTACTCCATCTCACGTGATGATCGGACATGGTTTAGTTGATTTGGATCACGTAATCACTTAGATGACTAGAGAGATGTCTATCTAAGTGGGAGTTCTTAAGTAATATGATTAATTGAACTTTAATTTATCATGAACTTAGTCCTGGTAGTATTTTGCAAATTATGTTGTAGATCAATAGCTCGCGTTGTTGCTTCCCTATGTTTTCATATGTGTTCCTAGAGAAAATTGTATTGAAAGATGTTAGTAGCAATGATGCGGATTGGATCCGTGATCTGAGGTTTATCCTCATTGCTGCGCAGAAGAATTATGTCCTTAATGCACCGCTAGGTGACAGACCTATTGCAGGAGCAGATGCAGACGTTATGAACGTTTGGCTAGCTCAATATGAGCAGATACAAGACGTTATGAACGTTTGGCCAGCTCAATATGATGACTACTTGATAGTTTAGTGCACCATGCTTAACGGCTTAGAATCGGGACTTCAAAGACGTTTTGAACGTCATGGACCATATGAGATGTTCCAGGAATTGAAGTTAATATTTCAAGCAAATACCCGAGTTGAGAGATATGAAGTCTCCAACAAGTTCTATAGCTAAAAGATGGAGGAGAATCGCTCAACTAGTGAGCATGTGCTCAGATTGTCTGAGTACTTCAATCGCTTGAATCAAGTGGGAGTTAATCTTCCAGATAAGATAGTGATTGACAGAATTCTCTAGTCACCATCACTAAGTTAGTAGAACTTCGTGATGAACTATAGTATGCAAGGGATGACGAAAAAGATTCTCGAGCTCTTCGCGATGCTAAAATCGCGAAGGTAGAAATCAAGAAAACATCAAGTGTTGATGGTTGACAAGACCACTAGTCTCAAGGAAAATGGCAAAGGGAAGAAGGGAACTTCAAAAGGAACGGCAAGCAAGTTGCTGCTCGAGTGAAGAAGCCCAAGTCTGGACCTAAGCCCGAGACCGAGTACTTTTGCTGCAATGGAACTGGTCCTTGGAAGCGAACTACCCTGAATATTTGGTGGATAAGAAGGATGGCAAAGTGAACAAGGTTATATTTGATATACAGGTTATTGATGTGTGCCTTACTAGTGTTTATAGTGGCCCCGAGTATTTGATACTGTTAGGTTGCTAAGATTAGTAACTCAAACAGGAGTTCTGTATAAGCAGAGACTAGTTGAAGGGAAGTGACGATGAGTGTTGGAAGTAGTTCCAAGATTGATATGATCATCATCGCACACTCCCTATACTTTCGGGATTAGTGTGGAACCTAAATAAGTGTTATTTGGTGTTGAGCATAAATATGATTTGATCATGTTTATTGCAATACGGTTATTCATTTAAGTAAGAGAATAAATTGTTGTTCATTTACATGAATAAAACCTTATATGGTTACACACCCAATGAAAATGGTTCATTGGATCTCGATCATAGTGATACACATATTCATAATATTGAAACCAAAAGATGCAAAGTTAATAATGATAGTGCAACTTATTTGTGGCACTTGCCGCTTAGGTCATATTGGTGTAAAGCGCATGAAGAAAACTCCATCCGATGGACTTTTGGAATCACTTGATTATGAATCATTTGATGCTTGCGAACCGTGCCTTTTGGGCAAGATGACTAAAACTCCGTTCTCGGAACAATGGAACAAGCTCTTGACTTATTGGGAATAATACATACCGATGTATGCGATCCAATGAGTGTTGATGCTCGTGGCAAGTATCGTTATTTTCGACCTTCACAAGATGATTTGAGCAGATATGGGTATATCTACTTGATGAAACATAAGTCTGAAATAGTTGAAAGGTTCAAAGAATTTCAGAGTGAAGTGGAAAATCATCGTAACAAGAAAATAAAGTTTCGCGATCTGATCGTGGAGATGAATATTTGAGTTACGAGTTTGGTCTTCAATGAAAACAATGTGGAATAGTTTCACAGCTCACGCCACGGAACACCACAACGTTATGGTGTGTCCGAACGTCAGAACCGTACTTTATTATGATATGGTGCGATCTATGATGTATCTTACCGATTTACCACTATCGTTTTGGGGTTATGCATTAGAGACAGCTGCATTCACGTTTAATAGGGCAACCATCTAAATCCGCTGAGATGACACCGTATGAACTATGGTTTAGCAATAAACCTAAGTGTCGTTTCTTAAAGTTTGGAGTTGTGATGCTTATGTGAAAAGGTTTTCACCGATAAGCTCGAACCCAAATCGGAGAAGTGCGTCTTCATAGAATACCCAAAAGAAAATGTTGGGTACACCTTCTATCACAGATCCGAAGGCAAGTTTTTGTTAAGATGGATCCTTTCTAGAGAAGAAGTTTCTCTCGAAAGAAGTGAGTGGGAGGAAAGTAGAACTTGATGAGGTAATTGTACCTTCTCCCTTATTGGAAAGTAGTTCATCACAGAATCAGTTCCAGTGATTCCTACACCAATTAGTGAGGAAGTTAATGATGATGATCATGAAACTTCAGATCAAGTTGCTACTAAAAACCTCGTAGGTCTTCCGAGTAAGATCCGCACTGAGTGGTACGGTAATCTTATTCTAGAAGTCATGTTACTAGACCATGATGAACCTACGAACTATGAGGAAGCGATGATGAGCCCAGATTCCGCGAAATGGTTTGAGACCATGAAATCTGAGATGGGATCCATGTATGAGAACAAAGTATGGACTTTGGTTGACTTGTTCGATGATCGGCAAGCCATTGAGAATAAATGGATCTTCAAGAGGAAGACGGACACCGATAGTAGTGTTACTATCTACAAAGCTCGACTTGTCGCAAAAAGGTTTTGACAAGTTCAAGGTGTTGACTACAATGAGATTTTCTCAATTGTAGCGATGCTTAAGTCTGTCGAATCATGTTAGCAATTGCCACATTTTATGAAATCGGCAAATGGATGTCAAAACTACATTCTTTAATGGATTTATTAAAGAAGAGTTGTATATGATGCAACCGAAGGTTTTGTCAATCCTAAAAGAGCTAACAAAATGTGCAAGCTCCAGCGATCCATCTATGGACTGGTGCAAGCATCTCGAGTTGGAATAAACGCTTTGATAGTGTGATCAAAGCATATGGTTTTATCTGACTTTTGGAGAAGCCTGTATTTACAAGAAAGTGAGTGGGAGCACTACAACATTTCGATAAGTATATGTGAATGACATATTGTTGATCGAAATAATGTAGAATTATTCGCAAAGCATAAAGGAGTATTTGAAAGGAGTTTTTCAAAGAAGGACCTCGGTGAAGCTGCTTACATATTGAGCATCAAGATCTATAGAGATAGATCAAAGACGCTTGATAAGTTTTTCAATGAATACATACCTTGACAAGATTTTGAAGTAGTTCAAAATGGAACAGTCAAAGAAAGAGTTCTTGCCTGTGTTACAAGGTGTGAGATTGAGTAAGACTCAAAACCCGACCACGGCAGAAGATAGAAAGAGAATGAAAGTCATTCCCTATGCATCAGCCATAGGTTCTATAAAGTATGTCATGTTGTGTACCAGATCTATTGCATACCCTACCACTAAGATTGGCAAGGAGTGCAATAGAGATCTAGGAGTAGATCAATGGACATCGGTCAAAATTATCCTTAGTAGAATAAGGATATGTTTCTCGATTATGGAAGTGAAAAAGGTTAAATCGTAAAAGGTTACGTCGATGCAAGTTTTAACACTAATCTAGATGACTCGAGTCTCAATCTGGATACATATTGAAAGTGGGAGCAATTAGCTAGAGTAGCTCCGTGCGAGCATTGTAGACATAGAAATTTGCAAAATACTTACGGCTCTGAATGTGATAGACCCGCTGACTAAAATTATCTCACAAGCAAAACATGATCACACCTTAGTACTCTTTGGGTGTTAATCACATAGCGATGTGAACTAGATTACGACTCTAGTAAACCCTTTGGGTGTTGGTCACATGTCGATGTGAACTATGGGTGTTAACCACATATAGATGTGAACTATTAATGTTAAATCACATGGCGATGTGAACTAGATTATTGACTCTAGTGCAAGTGGGAGACTGAAGGAAATATGCCCTAGAGGCAATAATAATGTTATTATTTATTTCCTTATATCATGATAAATGTTTATTATTCATGCTAGAATTGTATTAACCGGAAACATAATACATGTGTGAATACATAAACCTACAGAGTGTCACTAGTATGCCTCTACTTGACTAGCTCGTTAATCAAAGATGGTTATGTTTCCTAACCATGAACAAGGAGTTGTTATTTGATTAACGGGATCACATCATTAGTTGAATGATCTGATTGACATGACCCATTCCATTAGCATAGCACCTGATCGTATAGTTTGTTGCTAGTGCTTTTCTTCATGACTTATACATGTTCCTATGACTATGAGATTATGCAACTCCCGTTTGCCGAGGAACACTTTTGGTGCTACCAAACGTCACAACGAATCGGGTGATTATAAAGGTACATTACAGGTGTCTCCAAAGGTACATGTTGGGTTGGCATATTTCGAGATTAGGATTTGTCACTCCGATTGTCGGAGAGGTATCTCTGGGCCCTCTCGGTAATGCACATCACATAAGCCTTGCAAGCATTGCAACTAAATGTGTTAGTTGTGAGATGATGTATTACGGAACGAGAAAAGAGACTTGCCGAACGAGATTGAACTAGGTATTGGATACCGACGATCGAATCTCGGGCAAGTAACATACCGATGACAAAGGGAACAACGTATGTTGTTATGCGGTCCGACCGATAAAGATCTTCGTAGAATATGTAGGAGCCAATATGGGCATCCAGGTCCCGCTATTGGTTATTGACCAGAGAGGTGTCTCGGTCATGTCTACATAGTTCTCGAACCCGTAGGGTCCGCACGCTTAACGTTTCGATGACAGTTATTATGAGTTTATATGATATTGATGTACCGAAGGTTGTTCGAGTCCCGGATGAGATCGGGGACATGACGAGGAGTCTCGAAATGGTCGAGACGTAAAGATCGATATATTGACGACTATATTGGAGTTCGGAAAGGTTCCGAGTGATTCGGTATTTTTTCGAGTACAGGGTAGTTACGGGAGAAGTAATGGGCCTTGATGGGCTTTAGTGGGAAGAGGAAAAGGCTGCTGCGCCCCTCCCTCTAGTCCGAATTGGACTAGGGAAAGGGGCCGCCACCTTCCTACTCCTCCACTTCCTTCTCCTTCCTCCCCTACATGGAAGGATTCCTAGTTGGACTAGGAGGGGGAATCCTACTCCCGGTGGGAGTAGGACTCCTTATGGCGCATAAACATAGGGCCGGCCTCCTCCTCCCTTGCTCCTTTATATACGGGGCAGGGGCACCCTATAGACACAAGTTGATCTACGGATCGTTCCTTAGCCGCAGCGGTGCCCCTTCCACCAAACTACACCTCGAATATACCGTTGCGGAGCTTAGGCGAAGCCCTGCGCCGGTGGAACATCATCATCGTCACCACGCCGTCGTCTTGTGAAACTCTCCCTCAACACTCGGCTGGATCGGAGTTCGAGGGACGCCATCGAGCTGAACGTGTGCAGAACTCGGAGGTGCCGTGACGCTCGGTACTTGGATCGGTTGGATCGGGAAGAAGTACGACTACTTCCTCTACGCTTGCGTCAACGCTTCCGTTGCTGGTCTACGAGGGTACGTAGACAACACTCTCATCTCGTTGCTATGCATCACCATGATCTTGCGTGATCGTAGGAAAATTTTTGAAATTACTACGTTCCCCAACACCAACTATGGGATAAAGAGCGTTCAGATATATCCCGAACACCCCCGTATTCTTTTTACGTGGGGGCAGAAGCCGACGACTGGCCAACTCTCAGGATTTACATACAATAAACAGCCGCACAGGAAGAACATATGTTCAAACAAAACAGGCAATATATAAATGCCATTATCCCATATTACAAAAAGTGGCACGAATGCCCTTAGGGAAATATAATATCTTTGTCACACTTATCCGCCGCAAGGCGGGCTCCCTTCAGTACACCTTCATAGTACAGTTCGGGCTTGCGGTGCTCTTTACCCTCTGGCGGCCCCTCAGTCATCAGCTTCTCCGCGTCAAGCTTCCCCCAATGCACTTTTGCACGGGCAAATGCCATACGTGCACCCTCTATGCAGACCGATCGCTTAACCGCAACAAGCCGAGGACAGGCGCCCACAATCCGCTTCACGAGCCCGAAGTGTTGGAAATATGCCCTACAGGCAATAATAAAATGGTTATTATTATATTTCTTTGTTCATGATAATTGTCTATTGTTCATGCTATAATTTTGTTATCCGGAAATCGTAATACATGTGTGAATACATAGACCACAACATGTCCCTAGTAAGCCTCTAGTTGACTAGCTCATTGATCAACAGATAGTCATGGTTTCCTGACTATGGACATTGGATGTCATTGATAACGGGATCACATCATTAGGAGAATGATGTGATGGACAAGACCCAATCCTAAGCATAGCACAAGATCGTGTAGTTCGTTTGCTAGAGCTTTTCAAAATGTCAAGTATCATTTCCTTAGACCATGAGATTGTGCAACTCCCGGATACCGTAGGAGTGCTTTGGGTGTGCCAAACGTCACAACGTAACTGGGTGACTATAAAGGTGCACTACGGGTATCTCCGAAAGTGTCTGTTTGGTTGGCACGAATCGAGACTGGGATTTGTCACTCCGTATGACGGAGAGGTATCTCTGGGCCCACTCGGTAATGCATCATCATAATGAGCTCAATGTGACCAACTGTCTGGTCACGGGATCATGCATTATGGTACGAGTAAAGTGACTTGCCGGTAACGAGATTAAACGAGGTATTGGGATACCGACGATCGAATCTTGGGCAAGTAACGTACCAATTGACAAAGGGAATTGTATACGGGATTGATTGAATCCTCGACATCGTGGTTCATCCGATGAGATCATCGAGGAGCATGTGGGAGCCAACATGGGTATCCAGATCCCGCTGTTGGTTATTGACCGGAGAGTCGTCTCGGTCATGTCTGCGTGTCTCCCGAACCCGTAGGGTCTACACACTTAAGGTTCGATGACGCTAGGGTTGTAGAGATATTACTATGCGGTAACCCGAAAGTTGTTCAGAGTTCCAGATGAAATCCCGGACGTCACGAGGAGTTCCGGAATGGTCCGGAGGTGAAGAATTATATATAGGAAGTCCAGTTTCGGCCATCGGGAAAGTTTCGGGGGTCACCGGTATTGTACCGGGACCACCGGAAGGGTCCCGGGGGTCCACCGGGTGGGGCCACCCATCCCGGAGGGCCCCATGGGCTGAAGTGGGAGGGGAACCAGCACCTGGTGGGCTGGTGCGCCCCCCTTGGGCCTCCCCCTGCGCCTAGGGTTGGGAACCCTAGGGGTGGGGGCGCCCCACTTGGCTTGGGGGGCAAGCCACCCCCTTGGTCGCCGCCCCCCCTTGGAGATTGGATCTCCTAGGGCTGGCGCCCCCCCTAGGGGCCCTATATAAAGAGGGGGGAGGGAGGGCAGCCACACCCTAGCCCCTGGCGCCTCCCTCCCCTCTCCAACACCTCCTCCTCCTCCGTAGAGCTTGGCGAAGCCCTTCCGAGATCCCCCTTGCATCCACCACCACGCCGTCGTGTTGTTGGATCTCCATCAACCTCTCCTTCCCCCTTGCTGGATCAAGAAGGAGGAAATGTCTTCCCCAACCGTACGTGTGTTGAACGCGGAGGTGTCGTCCGTTCGGCGCTCGGTCATCGGTGATTTGGATCACGACGAGTACGACTCCATCAACCCCGTTCTCTTGAACGCTTCCGCTCGCGATCTACAAGGGTATGTAGATGCACTCCTTTTCCCCTCATTGCTAGATAACTCCATAGATTGATCTTGGTGATGCGTAGAAAATTTAAAAATTCTGCTACGATCCCCAACAGTGGCATCATGAGCTAGGTCTATGCGTAGTTTCTATGCACGAGTAGAACACAAACTTGTTGTGGGCGTAGATGTTGTCAATTTTCTTGCCACTACTAGTATTATCTTGCTTCGGCGGCATCGTGGGATGAAGCGGCCCGGACCGACCTTACACGTACGCTTACGTGAGACAGGTTCCACCGACTGACATGCACTAGTTGCATAAGGTGGCTAGCGGGTATCTGTCTCTCCCACTTTAGTTGGAGCGGATTCGATGAAAAGGGTTCTTATGAAGGGTAAATAGAAATTGGCATATCACGTTGTGGTTTTACGTAGGTAAGAGACGTTCTTGCTAGAAACCTATAGAAGCCACGTAAAAACATGCAACAACAATTAGAGGACGTCTAACTTGTTTTTGCAGCATATGCCTTGTGATGTGATATGGCCAAAAGATGTGATGAATGATATATGTGATGTATGAGATTGATCATGTTCTTGTAATAGGAATCACGACTTGCATGTCGATGAGTATGAAAACCGGTAGGAGCCATAGGAGTTGTCTTAATTTATTTATGACCTACGTGTCAACATAAACGTCATGTAATTACTTTACTTTATTGCTAAACCGTTAGCCATAGTAGTAGAAGTAATAGTTGACGAGACAACTTCATGAAGACACGATGATGGAGATCATGATGATGGAGATCATGGTGTCATGCTGGTGACGATGATGATCATGGCGCCCCAAAGATGGAGATCAAAAGGAGCAAAATGATATTGGCCATATCATGTCACTATTTTTTGCATGCGATGTTTATCATGTTTTTTACATCTTATTTGCTTAGAACGACGGTAGCATAAATAAGATGATCCCTCATTAAAATATCAAGAATTGTGTTCCCCCTAACTGTGCACCGTTGCTAAGGTCCGTTGTTCCGAAGCACCACGTGATGATCGGGTGTGATAGGTTCTAACGTTCACATACAATGGGTGTAAGCCAGATTTACACACACAATACACTTAGGTTGACTTGACTAGCATGTACAGACATGGCCTCGGAACACGGAAGACCGGAAGGTCGAACATGAGTCGTATAGAAGATACAATCAACATGAAGATGTTCACCGATGATGACTAGTCCGTCTCAGGTGATAATCGGACACAGCCTAGTTGACTCGGATCATGTTTCACTTAGATGACTAGAGGGATGTCTATCTGAGTGGGAGTTCATTGAATAATTTGATTAGATGAACTTAATTATCATGAACTTAGTCTAAAATCTTTACAATATGTCTTGTAGATCAAATGGCCCGCGCTAATGTTGCCCTCAACTTCAACACGTTCCTAGAGAAAACCAAGCTGAAAGATGATGGCAGCAACTATACGGATTGGGTCCGGAACCTGAGGATCATCCTCATAGCGGCCAAGAAAGATTATGTCCTAGAAGCACTGCTAGGTGAAGCACCTGTTTTCCCAGCAACTCAAGACGTTATGAACGCCTGGCAGTCGCGTAGTGATGATTACTCCCTGGTTCAGTGCGACATGCTTTACAACTTAGAACCGGGGCTCCAAAAGCGTTTTGAGCAGCACGGAGCATATGAGATGTTCTAAGAGCTGAAAATGGTTTTCCAAGATCATGCCCGGGTCGAGAGATATGAAGTCTCCGACAAGTTCTCAGCTTGTAAGATGGAGGAGAATAGTTACGTCGTGAGCACATACTCAAAATGTCAGGTTGCGCAACCGCTTATCTCACCGGGAGTTAATCACCGGATGATGCGGTCGTTGATGAGAATCCTTGATCGCTCCCACCTAGCTACAAGAGCTTTGTGATGAACTTCAATATGCAGGGGATGGAAAAGACCATTCCTGAGGTATATTCAATGCTGAAATCAGCGGAGGTGGAGATCAAAAAGGAACATCAAGTGTTGATGGTGAATAAAACCACTAAGTTTAAGAAAGGCAAGGGTAATAAGAAATTCAAGAAGGACGGCAAGGAAGTTGCCGCGCCCGGTAAGCCAGTTGCCGGAAAGAAGCCAAAGAATGGACCCAAGCCTGAGACTGAGTGCTTTTATTGCAAGGGAAAAGGTCACTGGAAGCGGAACTGCCCCAAGTACTTAGCGGATAAGAAGGCCGGCAATACCAAAGGTATATGTGATATACATGTTATTGATGTGTACCTAACCAGCGCTCGTAGTAGCTCCTGGGTATTTGATACCGGTGCGGTTGCTCATATTTGTAACTCAAAGCGGAATAAGCGGAGACCGGCGAAGGACGAGGTGATGATGCGCGTCGGGAATGGTTCCAAGGTCGATGTGATCGCCGTCGGCACGCTACCTCTACATTTACCTACGGGATTAGTTTTAAACTTCAATAATTGTTATTTAGTACCAGCTTTGAGCATGAACATTGTATCTGGATCTCGTTTAATGTGAGATGGCTACTCATTTAAATCTGAGAATAATGGTTGTTCTATTTATATGAGAGACATGTTTTATGGTCATGCCCCGCTGGTCAATGGTTTATTCTTATTGAATCTCGAACGTGATGTTACACATATTCATAGTGTGAATGCCAAAAGATGTAAGGTTGATGATGATAGTCCCACATACTTGTGGCACTGCCGCCTTGGTCACATTGGTGTCAAACGCATGAAGAAACTCCATGCAGATGGAATTTTGGAGTCTCTTGATTATGAATCATTTGACACGTGCGAACCATGCCTCATGGGCAAAATGACCAAGACTCCGTTCTCCGGAACAATGGAGCGAGCAACCAACTTATTGGAAATCATACATACTGATGTGTGCAGTCCAATGAGCGTTGAGGCTCATGGTGGTTATCTTATGTTCTCACCTCATCGATGACTTAAGTAGACATAGGTATGTCTACTTAATGAAACACAAGTCTGAGACCTTTGAAAAGTTCAAGGAATTTCAGAGTGAGGTTGAGAATCAACGCAGGAAAATCAAGTTCTACGATCAGATCGTGGGGAGAATATTTGAGTCACGAATTTGGCACGCACTTAAGGAAATGTGGAATTGTTTCACAACTCACGCTACCGAACACCTCAGCGTAATGGTGTGTCCGAACGTCGAATCGCACTCTATTGGATATGGTGCGATCTATGATGTCTCTTACCGATCTACCGCTATCATTTTGGGGTTATGCTATAGAGACGCCGATTCACTTTAAATAGGGCTCCGTCGAAATCCGCTGAGACGACACCGTATGAATTGTGGTTTGGGAAGAAACCTAAGTTGTCATTTCTGGAAGTTTGGGGATGCGATGCTTATGTCAAGAAACTTCAACCTAAAAAGCTCGAACCCAAATCGGAAAAATGCGTCTTCATAGGATACCCTAAGGAAACTATTGGGTATACCTTCTACCTCAGATCCGAAGGCAAGATCTTTGTTGCCAAGAATGGATCCTTCTAGAGAAAGAGTTTCTCTCGAAAGAAGTAAGTGGGAGGAAAGTAGAACTTGATGAAGTATTGCCTCTTGAACTAGAGAGTAGCGCAGCTCAAGAAAATGTTTCTGTGGTGCCTGCACCGACTAGAGAGGAAGTTAATGATGATGATCATGAAATTTCAGATCAAGTTGCTACTGAACTTCGTAGGTCCACAAGGACACGTTCCGCACCAGAGTGGTACGGCAACCCTGTCCTGGAAATCATGTTGTTAGACAATGGTGAACCTTCGAACTATGAAGAAGCGATGGCGGGCCCAGATTCCGACAAATGGCTTGAAGCCATGAAATCCGAGATAGGATCCATGTATGAAAATGAAGTATGGACTTTGACAGACTTGCCCGATGATCGGCGAGCCATATAAAATAAATGGATCTTTAAGAAGAAGACAGGCGCGGATGGTAATGTAACCATCTATAAGGCTCGGCTTGTCGCTAAGGGTTATCGACAAGTTCAAGGGGTTGACTACGATGAGACCTTCTCACCCGTAGCGAAGCTGAAGTTTGTCCGAATCATGTTAGCAATTGCCGCATTCTATGATTATGAGATATGGCAAATGGACGTCAAAACGGCATTCCTTAATGGTTTCCTTAAGGAAGAATTGTATATGATGCAGCCGGAAGGTTTTGTCGACCCTAAGAATGCTGACAAGGTATGCAAGCTCCAACGCTCGATCTATGGGCTGGTGCAAGCATCTCGGAGTTGGAACATTCGTTTTGATGAGATGATCAAAGCGTTTGGGTTTACGCAGATTTATGGAGAAGCCTGTGTTTACAAGAAAGTGAGTGGGAGCTCTGTAGCATTTCTCATATTATATGTGGATGACATACTATTGATGGGAAATGATATAGAACTCTTGGAAAGGATAAAGGCCTACTTGAATAAGTGTTTTCAAATGAAGGACCTTGGAGAAGCTGCTTACATATTAGGCATCAAGATCTATAGAGATAGATCGAGACGCCTCATTGGTCTTTCACAAAGCACGTACCTTGACTAGATATTGAAGAAGTTCAATATGGATAAGTCCAAGAAGGGGTTCTTGCCTGTATTGCAAGGTGTGAGATTGAGCACGGCTCAATGCTCGACCATGGCAGAAGATAGGGAAAAGATGAGTGTCATCCCCTATGCCTCGGCCATAGGGTCTATTATGTATGCCATGTTGTGTACCAGACCTGATGTAAACCTTGTCGTAAGTTTGGTAAGAAGGTACCAAAGTAATCCCGGCATGGAACACTGGACAGCGGTCAAGAATATCCTGAAGTACCTGAAAAGGACTAAGGATATGTTTCTCGTTTATGGAGGAGACGAAGAGCTCGTCGTAAAGGGTTACGTTGACGCTAGCTTCGACACAGATCTGGATGACTCTAAGTCACAAACCGGATACGTGTTTATTTTGAATGGTGGGGCAGTAAGCTGGTGCAGTAGCAAGCAAAGCGTCGTGGCGGGATCTACATGTGAAGCGGAGTACATGGTAGCCTCGGAGGCAGCGCATGAAGCAATTTGGATGAAGGAGTTCATCACCGACCTAGGAGTCATACCCAATGCGTCGGGGCGATCACTCTCTTCAGGACAACACTGGGCTATTGCCCTTGCCAAGGAGCCCAGGTTTCACAAGAAGACCAGCACATCAAGCGCCGCTCAACTCCATTCGTGAAAATGTTCAAGATGGACACATAGATATTTGTAGAAGTACATACGGACCTGAATGTAGCAGATCCGTTGACTAAACCTCTCCCTAGAGCAAAACATGATCAACACCAGAACTCTATGGGTGTTCGATTCATCACAATGTAACTAGATTATTGACTCTAGTGCAAGTGGGAGACTGTTGCAAATATGCCCTAGAGGCAATAATAAAATGGTTATTATTATATTTCTTTGTTCATGATAATTGTCCATTGTTCATGCTATAATTGTGTTATCCGGAAATCGTAATACATGTGTTAATACATAGACCACAACATGTCCCTAGTAAGCCTCTAGTTGACTAGCTCGTTGATCAACAGATAGTCATGGTTTCCTGACTATGGACATTGGATGTCATTGATAACGGGATCACATCACTAGGATAATGATGTGATGGACAAGACCCAATCCTAAGCATAGCACAAGATCGTGTAGTTCGTTTGCTAGAGCTTTTCCAAATGTCAAGTATCATTTCCTTAGACCATGAGATTGTGCAACTCCGGATACCGTAGGAGTGCTTTGGTGTGCCAAACGTCACAACATAACCGGGTGACTATAAAGGTGCACTACGGGTATCTCCGAAAGTGTCTGTTGGGTTGGCACGAATCGAGACTGGGATTTGTCACTCCGTATGACGGAGAGGTATCTCTGGGCCCACTCGGTAATCCATCATCATAATGAGCTCAATGTGACCAACTGTCTGGTCACGGGTCATGCATTACGGTACGAGTAAAGTGACTTGCCGGTAACGAGATTAAACGAGGTATTGAGATACCGACGATCGAATCTCGGGCAAGTAACGTACCGATTGACAAAGGGAATTGTATACGGGATTAATTGAATCCTCGACATCGTGGTTCATCCAATGAGATCATCGAGGAGCATGTGGGAGCCAACATGGGTATCCAGATCCCGCTGTTGGTTATTGACCGGAGAGTCGTCTCGGTCATGTCTGCGTGTCTCCCGAACCCGTAGGGTCTACACACTTAAGGTTCGGTGACGCTAGGGTTGTAGAGATATTAGTATGCGGTAACCCGAAAGTTGTTCGGAGTCCCGGATGAGATCCCGGACGTCACGAGGAGTTCCGGAATGGTCCGGAGGTGAAGAATTATATATAGGAAGTCCAGTTTCGGCCATCGGGAAAGTTTCGGGGGTCACCGGTATTTTACCGGGACCACCGGAAGGGTCCCGGGGTCCACCGGGTGGGGCCACCTATCCCGGAGGGCCCCATGGGCTGAAGTGGGAGGGGAACCAGCCCGGTGGGCTGGTGCGCCTTGGCCTCCTGTGCCTAGGGTTGGGAACCCTAGGGGTGGGGGCGCCCCACTTGGCTTGGGGGGCAAGCCACCCCCTTGGCCGCCCCCTTGGAGATTGGATCTTCTAGGGCGGCGCCCCCCCTAGGGGCCCTATATAAAGAGGGGGGGAGGGAGGGCAGCCGCACCCTATCCCCTGGCGCCTCCCTCCTCTCTCCAACACCTCCTCCTCCTCCGTAGAGCTTGGCGAAGCCCTGCCGAGATCCCCGCTGCATCCACCACCATGCCGTCGTGCTGCTAGATCTCCATCAACTTATCCTTCCCCCTTGCTGGATCAAGAAGGAGGAGACGTCTTCCCCAACCGTACATTTGTTGAAGGCGGATGTGCCGTCCGTTCGGCGCTTGGTCATCGGTGATTTGGATCACGACGAGTACGACTCCATCAACCCCGTTCTCTTGAACGCTTCCGCCGCGATCTACAAGGGTATGTAGATGCACCTTTTCCCTCGTTGCTAGATAACTCCATAGATAGATCTTGGTGATGCGAGAAAATTTAAAAATTCTGCACGATCCCCAACACGGCAATCGCCGAATTGGCTCCGCCGCCACAGCCGGACAACCAAGTCCTTCATGGCTAGTTCGCCGCTTTGGTGCGATTCGACCAGCTGCTTCACTAATCGATAAAGGGCACCGGATAGTTCGGTGCCAAATACTGCGACCAGAAATCCCTCTCCGCAGACTTCTTCTCCTCGGCTCGGTAGCATTGGGCGGCATCTGATATGCTGCGAGGAAGATCCGCAAACGCCCCTGGAAAAATAAGAATTCAGCTTGCTGCTTAGAATTCCTCCCATTATCATGAACAAATGGCTAAGAACACAGAAGGCCTTACCATCCGCAACTTTCCGGCCCTCTTGAATGTCCCGCACAGTACCTCGGGCTTCTTCCCGAGCATCTTCCGCGGCTTGGAGCGTTTGGCCGAGTTCGGATTCTTTCCCTATTAGACTCTGCTCCAAGCCCTCGCTTTTCTTCACAGCCTCATGGAGCTCCCGCTCAGCTGTGACAACCCCGGCCTCGTGTTTTCACGGAGTGCCTGTTCGGTGCAGCCTTTCGTTGGCATCATCCAAAGCCTTCTTGATTGCCTCATATTCGCACTCGCTCCTAGGGCATACAACACAAATACTTTTCAATAAGCACAATTACTTATTCGTGCCTAATGCAAGACAATGTTTCAACATACCTTGTTTATCTTCTAATTGCTTCCTCACGTGGCCAAGTTCTTCCTCGCCCGTTCCAGCTCCGCTTGATTCCTGACACTTCAAGATTATGAGCGGCCGTCTTCTCCGCAGAGCCTGTGTTCAAACAAAGAGGTACACGTCATTAACATAAGTTCCCACGACAAGAGAGGATTTGATCCTCGCGGCTCCCTCTCCTTCACGGACAAGTGTATCGTGGGCTACTACTCATATTATGACGATTCCTCAAAGGTTTCTTAGGAAACATACCTCAAAGGCCTTTATAAGGCCAAGGCAGGACTCGTTCAGCCCGCTCTCGGCGGACTGAATCTTTTCAACCACCACACCCATAAGGGTCCGGTGTTCATCAACGATAGACGCGTTCTTTAACGATGTCGATAGACCGCCTGGCAACCCTGCTTGAACAGAGGTTGCCGGCGGAGTAGGCAAACCTCCCACCATTGAAGGTGGTTGCTTGCCCGATCCGGGAGCCTTAGAGGTCTCCTGGACCTTGTCCGGCTGTGGGCCGAACCCAAGATCGCCCCCGCTGGTGGCACACTCAGGGGCCATCGCTCCCGTGTGTCCGGCTCCAGTGATATGCCCCCCTGGTCCGAGCCCCGTTGATACGACACCTCAGTGTCGCGCCGGGACTTTGGGGAAGGGGCCTCTGGAGGCGTCTCGCTCGCCAAGGCGTCCAAGCTCAGCGAATCCTCGGATGAGGACTGTCCGGCGCGAGACCTCGCCGGGCTATGCAAAACACGGCAACAATTAAAGCCGATAAACCCAAAAACAATCCCGGACGCATACGTGAGTTTGGATTCTGTATACTTACGACTTCCCCAGGGGCTGGGCCCTAGGATCCCACTCCGGGCTGCTGTCGGCAGCCGTGGTGGATGTCTCTGGGATGGAACATTTCCCCCTCTTGGGCGATTCGGCCTCTAGAGACGGGGAAGCTGCACACTTCCTCCCACCTCCAGAGTGAGGCTCGTCTTCCTCTGCTTCCCCCTCTTCGTCCTCCGAGGAAGGAGCGTCGCTTGAGTCTCCGGATTTTGCGTCCGAAGCCTCGTGATGACGGAGGCCACTCCGGGTCTTCTTGACCTTCTTGGAGGCCTCCTTCTTTGGCGTCTCATAAGGCGCAGGGACCAGCATCTTCGACAGAAGGGGTCTGGTCGGTTCCTCCGGCAACGGGGCCGGACAATGTATCCGCTCCACTTTCTTTATCCATCCCTGAGGTCACGATGAAACACGATGGATGTCTCCCTCATGACACGCCAGCTGAAGCATGAATAGACAGAGCTTGGATGTGACTTACCGAGCTTGGAGAATGGGATAACTGATACCCACGGTCCTCGGCGAGGCCCATCCACGATTTGCCAGACTTGAAGAGCACCTTCCAGATATCCTTGTGGGAGGAATCATAAAGCTCCCGAAGGGTTTGGTGCTCGGCTGGGTCGAACTCCCACAAAGTACAAGCTCGGCGCTGACAGGGGAGAACCAGGCGAACTAGCATCACCTGGACTACGTCCACAAGTTTGACGTCCCTATCAACCACACCCTGAAGGCGCGTCTGGAGCAGTGACAGCTCATCGGACGAGGACCAGTTCGGGCCCTTCTCGGGCCAGGATGTGAGCCGCAGCGGAGCTCCAGATCTGAACTCTGGAGCGGCCGCCCACTTTTTGCCGCGTGGTTCGGTGATATAGAACCACTGCTGCTGCCACTCCTTGACGGAGTCGTTGAAAGCGCCCTTCGGCCAAACGGCCTTGGGCATCTTGCTTACCATGGCGCCGCCGCACTCGGCGTGCTCGCCACTCACCACCTTGGGCTTCACATTGAAGATCTTCAGCCACAGGCCGAAGTGAGGTGAGATCCGAAGAAAAGCCTCGCACACGACGATGAATGTCGAGATATTGAGGAAGGAGTTGGGGGAAAGATCATGAAAATCAATCCCGTAGTAATACATGACTCCGCGAACGAATGGGTGCAGGGGAAACCCAAGCCCGCGGACAAAATGGGGAAGGAACACGACTCTCTCGTGAGGTTCCGGAGTGGGGACGACCTGTCCCGCCGGTGGGAGACGGTGGCGATCTTCGGGCGGATACGGCGCCCCGAGCTTCTTGATATCCTTCTCCTGACAAGAGAGGCCATCCATCTGCCTCCTGCTCCGGATCCGAACATCTTTGGAAAGCCTCTCTTTGGTGGAAAAGAAGAGTGCTTGGGCGTTAGGGCTAGAGAAGAGGGGAATGGGCTAGCGGAAGGAGAAAGGCGTGGGTAAAGAGAAAGAGGCCTTGTCTCTTTATAGGGGAGGTAAGTGCCTTTTGCGCCTCCCCACTTGCCTGGTGGAACCCGTTTGCCTCCCGCTCGCCGCGATTAGCGGTGCGGTTGGATTACCCATACCCGTATTGATGAGAATCCCATGATAAGGGGACACGATCTCTGCTTCGACAAGACATGTCAAGGAAACCGCCTCGTAATATGCGCTGTAGCTGGTTGTGAGAAAACGGTTCGAATAACGATCCGACCACAATAACAAGCCGCGTCATCGGAAAAAGTTGTCAGCAGATTGCATTTGTGAAATATCATTCTCCCTACGGTGGCATATGAAGATCATCTCGCAGATCCGGACACGGTCTAAGTGTTCGATGATTACTTCAGAGTATTCGAAGAAGGAACCCGCCTTGCAATGCCGAAGACAATAATGCACGCCAGACTCATCGTCATTGAAGCCTGGTTCAGGGGCTACTGAGGGAGTCATGGATTAGGGGGTATCCGGACAGCCGGACTGTGTACAACGTCCAGACTATTGAAGCGTGAAGATACAAGACTCAAGACTTCGGCCCGTGTCCGGATGGGACTCTCCTTTGCGTGGAAGGCAAGCTGGTTGATCCGGATATTGTGTTTCCTTTCTTGTAACTGACTGCATGTAAACCCTAGCCCTCTCCGGTGTCTATATAAACCAGAGAGGTTGGTCCTTAGAAGGCCGATCACAATTACAATCATACCATCATAGGCTAGCTCTTAGGGTTTAGCCTCTACGATCTCGTGGTGGATCTACTCTTGTACTACCCATATCATCAATATTAATCAAGCAGGAAGTAGGGTTTTACCTCCATCGAGAGGGCCCGAACCTGGGTAAACATCTGTGTCCCATGCTTCCTGTTACCATCAGCCTTGACGCACAGATCGGGACCCCCTACCCGAGATCCGCCGGTTTTGACACCGACAATGACCTTCAGTCGACTTTTGCTTTCATTGTCAGCAAATATCACCAAAGTAGAATTGACATTGGGGAAACCATCATCCTCCGCTTTGTCCTCTTCCTTATCAGATTCCTTCTCCTTCTCACTGGGTTGTTTCTCTCGGAACTGCTGGATAAGGAGTCGACACTGTCGAGTGGTATGCTTGGGATAAATCAGATTTCCCTCTTCGTCTTTCTTGGTATGAATGTGACATGGCAAATCCAACACATCATTTCCGGCTTGATCTTTTACCTTCTTGGGGGTCCAGGGCCCCTTGGGTTTTCCCTTGAATTTACCCTGAGTCATAACCGCTGCAGCTTCACCAGGACCTGATGGCTCGGCTTTGCACTTCTGCTTCCGACCTCCTCCAGTGTCTTGGCGACAGGTTTGCCTTTTCCACTGCGGAGTCGATCCTCTTCTTCTCCGTTAGTGTACCGAGTGGCTATTTCCATCATTCGGGCCAGAGTCATGTCTCCTGTCCGACCGAATTTCAGGTTAAGCTCCCGATACCGGATGCCCTCTTTGAAGGCGCAAACTGCTTGATGCTGAGACACATTTTCCACTATGTGATGCAAAGTGGTCCACCTCTGAATGTAATCTCTCAAGGTCTCATTAGGCTTTTGTACACAATGTTGCAATTCTGCCAACCCTGCCTGTCATTTGCAAGTACCCTCAAAGGTCCCGACAAACACTCGGGCTAGCTCTTCCCAGCTGAATATACTGTGTGGGGCCAACTGATTCAACCAAGCTCTGGCTGAACCTTCTAACATCAAAGGAATATGCTTCATGGCTACCTCATCATTTCCACCACCGATTTAAACAGCCACTCGGTAATCCTCCAGCCAAGTGTCAGGCTTGGACTCACCGGTAAACTTGCTAACCCCAATCGCCAACCTGAAGTTGGGAGGGATCTCAGTAGCTCTGATGGCCCTGCTAAAACACTCGGGACCTGAGACATGCACTCTGCTTCCAGTCGGACGATCTCTGTCAAGACCTTCTCTGTGAGCTCTGTTTCTGTCAACCAGACCTTGAACGAGAATTGATCTTGCATCAAAACCTGGCTCCCTAGGGTCGACTAGAACTCTCCGCTCGCCACTGTGCGGGCGCCTGTCATCATATTGACGGGGCACATATGATCCACTCCTTGGAGGATGGGTAGGCACTCGACGGTGATCATCACGGCCGAGTCGGTGATCATACTGCTCGTGATTCCGACGCACATACTGCTCTTGGCGATGCCCACGTCCCTCATGCCTCAGGGGCGATCTTGGGCTGTGTGTCAACTGAACTGTATCACCCATTACAGACCTGCTATGGATTCTGTTGCGAGACTGAGATACCGCTGTATTCTGCTTTCCCGCTACCCTGAGCAGGGCCCTGATCTGCATCAAACCTCTTCCAGCTTCCGACTGAGATGGCTGAATGGACTCTGCTATAGGGGCAGCAGCTGTAAGATTCTGAATCAGAGTGCCGTATACCTAGGGTTTAGGCGGGAATAATTGTCGCTGCCGTCGACTGGACTCAGGGATCTGCCGCCGAGCATGCTACCTCTTGAGCACTGCGTTGGTTTTCCCTTGAAGAGGAAAGGGTGATGCATTAAAGTAGCGTAAGTATTTCCCTCAGTTTTTGAGAACCAAGGTATCAATCCAGTAGGGGAGCACGCTCAAGTCCCACGCACCTACACAAACAAATAAGAACCTTGCAACCAACGCGATAAAGGGGTTGTCAATCCCTTCACGGCCACTTGCAAAAGTGAGATCTGATAGAGATGATAAGATAATATTTTTGGCATTTTTATGATAAAGACTAAAAGTAAAGAAAGCAAAAATAAACGGTGCCAGAAATAGCTTGTTAACGGGAGATTAATATGATGGAAAATAGATCCGGGGGCCATAGGTTTCACTAGTGGCTTCTCTCAAGATAGCATAAGTATTACGGTGGGTGAACAAATTACTGTCGAGCAATTGATAGAATTGAGCATAGTTATGAGAATATCTAGGTATGATCATGTATATAGGCATCACGTCCGTGACAAGTAGACCGACTCGCTGCATCTACTACTATTACTCCACACATCGACCGCTATCCAAAGATGCATCAGAGTATTAAGTTCATAAGAATGGAGTAACGCTTTAAGCAAGATGACATGATATAGAGGGATAAACTCATGCAATATGATATAAACCCCATCTTTTTATCCTCAATGGCAACAATAAAATACGTGTCGTTTCCCATACTGTCACTGGGATCAAGCACCGCAAGATTGAACCCAAAGCTAAGCACTTCTCCCATTGCAAGAAAGATCAATCTAGTAGGTCAAACCAAATTGATAATTCAAAGAGACTTGCAAAGATAACCAGTCATACATAAAAGAATTAAGAGGAGATTCAAATATTGTTCATAGATAATCTTGATCATAAACCCACAATTCATCGGATCTCGACAACATACCGCAAAATAAGATTACATCGAATAGATCTCCAAGAGAATCGAGGAGAACTTTGTATTGAGATCCAAAGAGAGAGAAGAAGCCATCTAGCTAATAACTATGGACCCGAAGGTCTGAGGTAAACTACTCACACATCATCGGAGAGGCTATGGTGTTGATGTAGAAGCCCTCCATGATCGATGCCCCCTCCGGCGGAGCGCCGAAAAAGGTCCAAAGATGGTATCTTACGGGTACATAAGGTTGCGGCGGTGGAAATAGGGTTTTGGCTCCTCCTCTGATGTTTTCGGGGTACGTAGGTATATATAGGAGGAAGAAGTACGTCGGTGGAGCTACGAGGGGCCCACGAGGATGGAGGGCGCGCCCAGGGGGTAGGCGCGCCCCCCTACCTAGTGGCCTCCTCGTTGATTGCTTGACGTCCACTCCAAGTCCTCTGGATCACGTTTGTTTAGAAAATCACGTCCCCGAAGGTTTCATTCCGTTTGGACTCCATTTGATATTCCTTTCCTTCGAAACATTGAAATAGGCAAAAAAACAGCAATTTGGGCCGGGCCTCCGGTTAATAGGTTAGCCCCAAAAATAATATAAAAGTGTATAATAAAGCCCATTGAACATCCAAAATAGATAATATAATAGAATGGAACAATCAAAAATTATAGATACGTTGGAGACGTATCAAGCATCCCCAAGCTTAATTCCTGCTCGTCCTCGAGTAGGTAAATGATAAAAACAGAATTTTTGATGTGGAATGCTACTTAGCATAATTTTCAATATAATTATTTTTATTGTGGCATGAGTATTTAGATCCGAAAGATTCAAGATAAAAGTTTAATGTTGACATAAAAACAATAATACTTCAAACATGCTAACCAAGCAATTATGTCTTATCAAAATAACATAGCCAAAGAAAGATCATCCCTACAAAATCATATAATTAGGCCATGCTTCAATTTCGTCACACAAAACGTTCTCATCATGCATAACCCCGATGACAAGCCGAGTAATTGGTTCCTACTTTTTAACGCGCTTCAGCCTTTTCAACCTTTACGCAATACATGAGCGCAAGCCATGGATATAGCACTATGGTGGAATAAAGTATAATGATGGGGGTTATGTGATAAGATAAAAAGGTAGAAAGTCTCACATTGACACGGCTGATCAATAGGCTATGGAGATGCCCATCAATTGATGTCAATGAGAGGAGTAGGGATTGCCATGCCACGGATGCACTAGAGCTATAAATATATGAAAGCTCAACAAAAGAAACTAAGTGGGTGTGCATCCAACTTGCTTGCTCACGAAGACCTAGGGCATTTTGAGGAAGCCCATCATTGGAATATACAAGCCAAGTTCTATAATGAAAAATTCCCACTAGTATATGAAAGTGACAACATAGGAGACTCTCTATCATGAAGATCATGGTGCTACTTTGAAGCACAAGTGTGGAAAAAGGATAGTAACATTGTCCCTTCTCTCTTTTTCTCTCATTTGTTTCTATTTTTTTTGTTGGGCCTTCTCTCTTTTTTTTGGCCTGTTTTTTTTATTTAGTCCGGAATCTCATCCATACTTGTGGGGGAATCATAGTCTCCATCATACTTTCCTCACATGGGACAATGCTCTAATAATGATGATCATCACACTTACAACTCAAGAATTACAACTCAATACTTAGAACAAAATATGACTCTATGTGAATGCCTCCGGCGGTGTACCGGGATATGCAATGAATCAAGAGTGACATGTATAAAAAATTACGAAAGGTGGCTTTGCCAATACGATGTCAACTACATGGTCATGCAAAGCAATATGACAATGATGGAGCGTGTCATAATAAACGGAATGGTGGTAAGTTCCATGGTAATATATCTCGGAATGGCTATGGAAATGCCATGATAGGTAGGTATGGTGGCTGTTTTGAGGAAGATATAAGGAGGTTTATGTGTGATAGAGCGTATCATATCATGGGGTTTGGGTGCACCGGCGAAGTTTGCACCAACTCTCAAGGCGAGAAAGGGCAATGCACGGTACCGTAAAGGCTAGAAATTTGTGGAAGGTTGAGAGTGCATATAATCCATGGACTCACATTAGTCATAAAGAACTCATATACTTATTGCAAAAGTTTATTAGCCCTCGAAGCAAAATACTACTACGCATGCCCCTAGAGGGATAGATTGGTAGGAAAAGACCATCGCTCGTCCCCGACCGCCACTCATAAGGAAAGCAATAAAAGAACACCTTATGTGTCAAAATTGTCACACAACTTTTACCATACGTGCATGCTACGGGACTTGCCAACCTTAACACAAGTATTTCTCAATTTCACAATTACTAAACTAGCACACTCTAATATTACCACCTTTATATCTCAAAACACTTATCAAGTATCAAACTTCTCATGATATTCAATGGACTCAATATGGAAGTTTTTATTATGCTCATCTTGGATTCCTATCACATTAGGATTAATTTCACAATTAAAGAAAATTACCATGATGTTTAAGACTCACAAAATAATATAAGTGAAGCATGACAGATCAATAATTTCTATAAAATAAGACCACCACCGTGCTCTAAAAGATATAAGTGAAACACTAGAGCAAAAACTATATAGCTCAAAAGATATAAGTGAAGCACATAGAGTATTCTAACAAATTCCGAATCACGTGTGTGTCTCTCAAAAGGTGTGTACAGAAAGGATGATTGTGGTAAACTAAAAATCAAAAATCATACAAGACGCTCCAAGCAAAACACATATCATGTGGTGAATAAAAATATAGCCCCAAGTAAAGTTACCGATAGCGAAGATTTAAAGAGGGATGCCTTCAGGGCATCCCCAAGCTTAGGCTTTGGGTTGTCCATGAATTTTACCTTGGGGTGCCTTGGGCATCCCCAAGCTTAGGCTCTTGCCAATCCTTGTTCCATAATCCATCAAATCTTTACCCAAAACTTGAAAACTTCACAACACAAAACTTAACAGAAAATCTCGTGAGCTCCGTTAGCGAAAGAAAACAAAACACCACTTCAAGGTACTGTAATGAACTCATTCTTTATTTATATTGGTGTTAAACCTACTGTATTAAAACTTCTCTATGGTTTATAAGCTCTTTTACTAGCCATAGATTCATCAAAATAAGCAAACAACACACGAAAAACAGAATCTGTCAAAAACAGAACAGTATGTAGTAATCTGTATCAAACGCAAACTTATGGAACTCAGAAAAATCTACCAAAATTGGAACACCTATATAATTTTTTTTATTGATCTACTCCAATTGGAATCAGTATTTTATCACGTTCTGGTGATTTTAAACAATTGTTTTAGTGAACTGAAAGTTTCTGGAATTTTCAGCAAGATCAAATTACTATCATCCAAGAAGATCCTATAGGTTTAACTTGGCACAAACACTAATTAAAACATAAAAATAAATCTAACCAGAGGCTAGATCAAAGATTTATTACTAAACAGAAATAAAAAGCAAGAAAATTAAAATAAAATTGGGTTGCCTCCCAACAAGCGCTATCATTTAACGCCCCTAGCTAGGCATAAAAGCAAGGATAGATCTAAGTATTGCCATCTTTGGTGGGCAATCCATAAGTGGCTCTCATAATAGATTCATAAGGTAATTTAATCTTCTTTCTAGGGAAGTGTTCCATGCCTTTCCTTAACGGAAATTGGAATCATATTCCCTTCCTTCATATCAATAATTGCACCAATCGTTCTAAGGAAAGGTCTACCAAGAATAATAGGACATGAAGGATTGCAATCTATATCAAGAACAATAAAATCTACGGGCACATAGTTCCTATCTGCAACAATAAGAACATCATTAATTCTTCCCATAGGTTTCTTGATAGTGGAATCCGCAAGATGCAAGTTCAAAGAACAATCATCAAAATCACGGAAACCTAGCAAATCACACAAAGTTTTTGGAATCGTGGAAACACTAGCACCCAAATCACACAAAGCATAGCATTCATGATCTTTAATTTTAATTTTAATTGTAGGTTCCCACTCATCAAAAAGTTTTCTAGGGATAGAAACTTCCAACTCAAGTTTTTCTTCATAAGATTGCATCAAAGCATCAACGATATGTTTAGTAAAGGCTTTATTTTGGCTATAAGCATGAGGAGAATTTACCACGGATTGCAACAAGGAAATACAATCTATCAAAGAGCAATTATCATAATTAAATTCCTTGAAATCCAAAATAGTGGGTTCATTGCTATCTTAAGTTTTAACCTCTTCGATCCCACTTTTACCAATTTTTGCATCAAGATCTAAAAACTCCGATTTTTTGGGACGCCTTTTAACTAAAGTTGACTCATCTCCAGTCCCATCATCATCAAGATTCATATTGCAAAACAAAGATTTAATAGGGGACACATCAATAACTTTTAGATCTTCATCTTTATTCTCATAAAAACTAGAAGAACACGCCTTCACAACGCAATCTTTCTTAGCACGCATCCTAGCGGTTATTTCTTTGCACTCATCAATGGAAATTCTCATGGCTTTGAGAGACTCATTGATATCATGCTTAGGTGGAATAGATATAAGTTTCAAAGAATCAACATCAAGAGAAATTCTATCCACGTTTCTAGCCAATTCGTCAACCTTAAGCAATTTTTCTTCAAGCAAAGTATTGAAATTCTTTTGTGAATTCATAAACTCTTTAACACTAGTCTCAAATTCAGAGGGCATCTTATTAAAATTTCCATAAGAATTGTTGTAGGAATTACCATAATTATTAGAGGCATTACTAGGGAACGGCCTAGGATTAAAGTTTCCTCTATACGCGTTGTTACCAAAATTATTCCTACCAACAAAATTCACATCCATAGATTCATTATTATTCTCAATCAAAGTAGACAAAGGCATATCATTAGGATCAGAATAAACACTCTTATTAACAAACAATTTCATAAGTTCATCCATCTTTCCACTCAAAATATTAATTTCTTCAATCGCATGAACCTTTTTACTAGTAGATCTTTCAGTGTGCCATTGAGAATAATTAACCATAATATTATCTAGGAGTTTAGTAGCTTCTCCTAAAGTTATTTCCATAAAAGTGCCTCCCGCGGCCGAATCTAAAAGATCTCTAGAAGCAAAATTCAATCCGGCATAAATTTTTTGTATAATCATCCACAAATTCAAACCATGAGTAGGGCAATTACGTATCATTAATTTCATCCTCTCTCAAGCTTGTGCAACATGTTAATGATCAAGTTGCTTAAAATTCATAATGTCGTTTCTAAGAGAGATGATCTTAGCGGGAGGATAATACTTAGAGATAAAAGCATCTTTGCACTTATTCCAAGAATCAATACTATTTTTAGGCAAAGATGAGAACCAAGTTTTAGCATGATCTCTAAGAGAAAATGGAAATAGCTTTAATTTAACAATATCATTATCCACATCTTTCTTCTTTTGCATATCACACAAATCAACAAAGCTATTTAGATGAGTAGCGGCATCTTCACTAGGAAGGCCGGCGAATTGATCTTTCATGACAAGATCAGCAAAGCAGCATTAATTTCACAAGATTCAGCTTCGGTAAGAGGAGCAATCAGAGTGCCAAGAAAATCATAGTTGTTGGTATTGGTAAAGTCACACAATTTAGTATTGTCTTGAGCCATCGTGACAAGGAAGCAATCCAACACACGAGCAAACAAGAAGCAAGCAAAAAAGAGGCGAACGGAAAAGAGGGCGAATAAAACGGCAAGGGTGAAGTGGGGGAGAGGAAAACGAGAGGCAAATGGCAGATGATGTAATGTGAGGGATAAGAGTTTATGATGGGTACTTGGTATGTCTTGACTTGTGCGTAGACTCCCCGGCAACGGCGCCAGAAATCCATCTTGCTACCTCTTGAGCACTGCGTTGGTTTCCCTTGAAGAGAAAAGGGTGATGTAGTAAAGTAGCGTAAGTATTTCCCTCAATTTTTGAGAACCAAGGTATCAATCTAGTAGGAGAGCACGCTCAAGTCCCACGCACCTACACAAACAAATAAGAACCTTGCAACCAACGCGATAAAGGGGTTGTCAATCCCTTCACGGCCACTTGCAAAAGTGAGATCTGATAGAGATGATAAGATAATATTTTTGGTATTTTTATGATAAAGACTAAAAGTAAAGAAAGCAAAAATAAACGGCGCCATAAATAGCTTGTTAACGGGAGATTAATATGATGGAAAATAGACCCGGGGGCCATAGGTTTCACTAGTGGCTTCTCTGAAGATAGCATAAGTATTACGGTGGGTGAACAAATTACTATCGAGCAATTGATAGAATTGAGCATAGTTATGAGAATATCTAGGTATGATCATGTATATAGGCATCACGTCCGTGACAAGTAGACCGACTCCTGCCTGCATCTACTACTATTACTCCACACATCGACTGCTATCCAGCATGCATCTAGAGTATTAAGTTCATAAGAACGGAGTAACGCTTTAAGCAAGATGACATGATGTAGAGGGATAAACTCATGCAATATGATATAAACCCCACCTTTTTATCCTCGATGGCAAAAATACAATACATGTCATTTCCCCTACTGTCACTGGGATCGAGCACCGCAAGATTGAACCCAAAGCTAAGCACTTCTCCCATTGCAAGAAAGATCAATCTAGTAGGCCAAACCAAACTAATAATTCGAAGAGACTTGCAAAGATAACCAATCATACATAAAAGAATTCAGAGGAGATTCAAATATCGTTCATAGATAATCTTGATCATAAACCCACAATTCATCGGATCTCGACAAACACACCACAAAAGAAGATTACATCGAATAGATCTCCAAGAGAATCGAGGAGAACTTTGTATTGAGATCCAAAGAGAGAGAAGAAGCTATCTAGCTAATAACTATGGACCCGAAGGTCTGAGGTAAACTACTCACACATCATAGGAGAGGCTATGGTGTTGATGTAGAAGCCCTCCGTGATCAATGCCCCCTCAGGCGGAGCGCCGGAAAAGGCCCCAAGATGGGATCTCATGGGTACAGAAGGTTGCGGCGGTGGAAATAGGGTTTTGGCTCCTCCTCTGATGTTTTCGGGGTACATAGGTATATATAGGAGGAAGAAGTACGTCGGTGGAGCTACGAGGGGCCCACGAGGGTGGAGGGCGCGCCAAGGGGGTAGGCGCGCCCCCTGCCTCGTGGCCTCCTCGTTGATTGCTTGACGTCCACTCCAAGTCCTCTGGATCACGTTTGTTCAGAAAATCACGTTCCCGAAGGTTTCATTCCGTTTGGACTCCATTTGATATTCCTTTCCTTCGAAACACTGAAATAGGCAAAAAACAGCAATTTGGGTTGGGCCTCTGGTTAATAGGTTAGTCCCAAAAATAATATAAAAGTGTATAATAAATCCCGTTGAACATCCAAAACAGATAATATAATAGCATGGAACAATCAAAAATTATAGATACGTTGGAGACGTATCAAAGCACGCTCGTCGAGTGCATGCTGGAGGTTCTCCAGTCGAGTGCGCTCAGCCAAAGTGGCCAGGCGCGCTGCCTCCAAGGCCCGAGCCTCGGGGGTCTCCCCGACGATAGGCGTGTGAAGCGCCTCCACATTGCGGCGGTGAAGTTCCTCCCTTTGCTGTGAGGGGGGGGGGGCTTCAGGATGAAACTCCTCGTGAACACGTGATGGATCGCCACTGTCGCCACCGCCGTTGCGACGAAACCCGGGTGGGCTGTGTGGCGCATTGACCACCAAGACCTCCGCCATAGGGTCGCTGTTGTCACATTCGGAAAGGGTCTCGACGGAGCCAGTCGAACAGGCCATAGAGAGATTCGTCGGGCTCGATTGCCGCGACTTGTGGGGTGGCCGACTGACGTGCCACCGCGTGTTTCACCCACCGCTGAAGCCGCGACCGACCGGATCGCTTGCGTCGGCGAACAGCGGGGAGCGAAGACACCACGGGAGCTGACCGATACTGGATCGACGGCTGCCACAGAAGGACGCCACGAATGCACGCGCGAAAGTGCGTTGCCCCATGGACGGGGAGTGTCTCGACGTCGAGGGGGGCCTCCTGGAGCCAAGCGGAGTCGTCGGCGACGAAAATGAGCGCGCCGATACGGATCTCGCGGCCTTCAGCCAGTCCACCGCCGGAAACCATGATGATGGGAATCGGAAAAAACTGTTGAAAGGACATGCGGTGCCCCCATGTGTGGTTTTGGTAATTGATGACATTCTCTATGGACTAATGGTTGCATTGAGTTATATTTGAAGGATTTGTCCATAGGCATTTCTTGAAGTCCATGTGTTGGTTTCAAGTAGTTTATGTGTTGACTAAGGTGCTATTAAGGAATTATCCAAAGATTGGTCATGTGAGAGTTGAGCTTATTGCAAGCATGTCTTGAAGAAGAAGATTGTGTGATCATTCATGCTTACCTTCAAGGCATCATCCAAATAAAGAGAGTTGGAAAGATTCAAGGTTGATCAAGACTAAGTCAAGAGTGAATCAAATTGATTAGCTCACAAAGCGTAGAAGATGTACCGAGAGGGATCAAGTGATCCCATGGTATGGTAAGCATTGTCCATTGCACTTTGTGTACTAACCCATGGTCTATGTGAGAGTTCTATGTGGGGTTAGGTATGTGTCCATGGGCTTGCGTCAAGAGGAAGATATCATACAACCCATGGAAAGGATGACATCAAGTGGTGATCGTCATCAAGATTGTCGTGTGCAAGTTCAAGTGTAGCATCACGAAGAGATCAAGTGCTTGAAGCTTTCCATCCATGTGGTGTCAATGGACTTGTGAAGATGTGCCGAAGAGTGGCTCACCTAAAGTGGGGTATGGGGGAGCAATCATATAGTCTCCATCGACCCAACGCAATCAAGAAAGGTGGTCCATCTTGATGAGGACAAGATCGTCATCATCTAGCTCAAGTGGATCATGTGCAAGGCAAAGGTTTGCCCTTGATAGGTTTTCTATTTTACCGGTCTCATGGTGGTAGTTGGGAGACCGGGTTATAGGATCGTTTGCCGTACTATCAAGGGGGGCTCTCAAGTTGGTAGCTTGATCGTATCGTTCGTAGAGAGCTCAAACAATTGCATCCTTGCATCATCTTTCTTGGTTCTTGTTTGGTTCTCTTTGTGAGTCTTAGAGCTTATGGTCATCTTGATGACAAGCTCGAGTTCATTGAAAACGGAGTTCACATGCTTGTTCTATTGCGTTTTTGGTGTTGGAGGTTTTACCGGTCTTATTCGAGGAAGGGTTCTCACCATTTTCTTATGGGCCTTTTCTAATTTGCTTCTTATTGTTATTTCTTTCAAGATTGTGTTAGCCCTTGTCGCTATCTTTCCAACAAACTTGGTTTCGTCGAATTCGGAGTCCGTTTGCATAAGTTGTGGTAGTTTTGGTGTTTTGAAAAGGCTGCAGCGGTACTACCGCGGCTACTGCCGCTCCGGACCAAAAACTCGTTACAAGTCCAGTGATGGTAGGCACGGATGTATTTTTTTAGTACCGCTCGCAAGCAGTAGTACCGCTACCGTTAGCGGTAGTACCGCTACCCCTAGCGGTAGTACCGTGAGGTCGAGCGGTAGTACCGCTCTGTGCGGGCTGTGAGCATAACGGTTGGATTTTTCCCCACCTATAAAAGTCTTCTTCCCCAATGAACTTTATCTCTTGAGCTCGTGTTCTTCCCCCATTGTTGACCTTCTTCGAGCTTGCTAACTCTCAATCCCTCCATGGATTCTTGCTAGTTTTTAGGAAAAGAGAGGAGATCTAGATCCACATTTCCACCAATCACTTTCTCCTCTATGTGAGGGGAACCCCTTGGATCTAGTTCTTGGAGTTCTTGGTGTTCTCCTTCTTGTTCTTCCTCTCATTTTCCTCCCTAGCATTAGTTGCTTCAGTGGGATTTGAGAGAGAAGGACTTGGGCACTCCGTCTGCCCTTTCCATTGCATTTGGTGCATCGGTTTGAGTTCTCCACGGTGATATGTGGAAGCTACAAGTTGAGAAGCTTATTACTCTTGGGTGCTTGGTACCCTTGAGCTTGTTCCTCTTGGGTGCTTGGGCGCCCTAGACGGTTGGTGGTGTTCGAAGCTCAATCATTGGGTGTAAAGCTCCGGCAAGCGCCGGGTCTCCAATTAGGTTGTGGAGATCGCCTGAGCAATTTGATGAGTTCCGTGACCGCCCCAAGGGTTGCCAAAGTGTACGGGTTCGTGACTGCCCCAAGGGTTGCCATTTGTATGGGTTTGGTGACCGCCTCAAGGGTCCCTTAGTGGAATCACGGCATCTTGCATTGTGCGAGGCGTGAGGAGATTACGGTGGCCCTAGTGGCTTCTTGGGGAGCATTGTGCCTCCACACCGCTCCAAACGGAGATTAGCATCCGCAAGGGTGTGAACTTCGGGATACATCGTCGTCTCCGCGTGCCTCGGTTACCTCTTACCCAAGCTCTTTACTTATGCACTTTACTTTGTGATAGCCAAATTGTTTCTTGTCATATATCTTGCTATCACCTAGTAGTTTATCTTGCTTAGCATAAGTTGTTGGTGCACATAGGTGAGCCTAGTTGTTGTAGGTTTTGTGCTTGACAAATTAAGCGCTAGGTTTATTCCGCATTTGTTCAAGCCTAAACCGTAATTATTTTAAAGCGCCTATTCACCCCCCCCCCCCCCTCTAGGCGACATCCACGATCTTTCAACTGCAACCTCACCGGAAAGTCGCTAAGACGCCTGCCCCACGGTAGGCGCCAACTGTCGTGGTTCTAAGTCTGACAGTAGAATGGGGGTAAGTATGAGGAGGCAAGATCGTAGCTATAGTGAAGTTGTGCACGCAAGATTTACGAGTTCAGGCCCTTCTCAGAGGAAGTAACAACCCTACGTATCGGTGCCCGGGGGCTCGGTCGATTGGATTATGCGTGATGTTACAGGGGGTGTGAACCCTTGTGCCAGTGGTGGGGGTGGCTTATATAGAATGCGCCAGGACCCCAGCCAGGCCACGTTACAAGGGGTTCAATGTACATAAAGATGGGGTGTTACTGGTAACGCCCATAGTAAAGATACATAAATGATCATTAAGACTACAGAGTGAACGCCCAACTGTTGCCTTACTGAGTGACTTTAGATCTCCTGTATTCCGAGTGATTTATGAGGTGGTCGAGTGAGTATACTCTGGTCGAGTGGGATTGGGTCTTCCGAGTGGAATGCTTCTAGTCGAGTGGATGGTGTTGTCCTTTGAATATCCTTGACTTTAAGGTAATGTCCTTGGGAAGAGTGTCTAGGTCAGGCCTATTACCCTGCCCCAGGTACATGTCGTCGTCAGGGATTATTAAGAGGATTCTGGATGCTTTCTCTGGTTTGACTAGGCTAAAAATTAACTATCATAAGAGCATTTTTGTTCCTATTTGCTTGGACCAGCCAGTTTGGCAGGCAATTGCTGATATCCTACAGTGCTAGACTGAATCCTTTCCTTTTACATATCTGGGTCTAGCTCTCTCCCCTCACAAGATCACTCATGGTGTGTTGATGCCCGTGATCCACAAGGTTGACAAGAGGCTGTTTGGCTGGCTTGCCACTTTCTTGTCCTGGGGAGGACGACTTACTTTGATCAATGATGTCCTGGCAGCAATTCCTAGCTGCTTTATGGGATGCTTTATGTGGTCCAAATAGTTGTTACACAAGCTTGAACAGATTCTGAGGGGTTTCTTATGGCAAGGCAAGAACCATGCCAACGAGGGACAGTGCCTTGTTGCATGGGAGATGGTCACGCTCCTGAGGATGAATGGAGGGCTGGGAGTAAGAGATCTTAGGGCTCACGACATGGCTATGGTCTGCAAATTCATGGCTAAGGTTTGCAACATAGTGAGGTTCTGTGCTACAATTGGTTTGCACTCAGCTACTGCCGAGAGGGAAATCTCCTAGATTTTACACGGTGGGGATACTGCTATTTGGCGATGCCTCAAGTCATCCTTACAGTTGGTTCTGGGGGCCACTAAATGCAAGCCAGGAGACGACACGGGAATCTCCTTCTGGTTTGACCTCTAGCTGGACTGTGGTCGGCTCATGTTATCTTTCCCGACGCTCTTCACCTTCTTCACATCCAAGTTCTGCATCGTCGCCTCCCAATATGGTGATGGCCAGTGGATAGTTCAGTTGCACCCAAATTTGTCTCTCATGGCATCACAGGAGCTAGAAGCCCTTAATGGAATTTTAGGCAACATACACTTAGATGTGGGTACGCCGGATACCAAACTGCCTATCACATATGACAAGAACCTATCTACTGCATACTTCTACGAACTACTCACCTTCAGGGAAGGAACTGTTGGGCCTAGAGGCAATAATAAATTAGTTATTATCATATTTCTCTGTTCATGATAATCATTTATTATCCATACTAGAATTGTATTGATCGGAAACTCAAATACATGTGTGGATACATAGACAATAACATATCGCTAGTAAGCCTCTTTCGGACTAGCTCGTTGATCAAAGATGGCTATGGTTTCCTAGTTATAGACATGAGTTGTCATTTCATAACGGGATCACATCATTGGGAGAATGATGTGATGGACAAGACCCAAACTATAAACGTAGCATATGATCGTATCAAGTTTATTGCTATCGTTTTCTGCATGTCAAAGTATATGTTCCTATGACCATGAGATCATGCAACTCACTGACACCGGAGGAGAACCTTGTGTGTACCAAACATCGCAACGTAATTGGGTGACTATAAAGGTGCTCTACAGGTATCTCCGAGGGTGTCTGTTGAGTTGGCATGGATCAAGACTGGAATTTGTCACTCCGTATGATGGAGAGGTATCTCAGGGCCCACTCGGTAATACATCATCACAATAAGCTTGCAAGCAATGTGACTAATGGGTTCGCCACAGGATCTTGTATTACAGAACGAGTAAAGAGACTTGTCGGTAATGAGATTGAACTAGGTATGGAGATGCCGACGATCAAATCTCGGGCAAGTAACAAATCGATAGACAAAGGGAACTACATACGCGATTAGCTGAATCCTTGGTATCGAGGTTCGACTGATAAGATCTTCGTAGAATATGTAGGAACCAATGTGGGCATCCAGGTCCCGCTATTGGTTATTGACTGTAGAGGTGCCTCGGTCATGTCTGCATAGTTCTCGAACCCGCAGGGTCTACACACTTAACGTTTGGTGACGATATAAGTATAGTTGAGTCATTATGGTGGTTACCGAAGGTTGTTCGGAGTCCCGGACATGACGAGGAACTCCGAAATGGTCCAGAGGCAAATATCGATATATAGGACGAAGGGTATTGAAGTCCGGAATTGTTCTGAGGTACCATGTGATGACTATCATGACCGAAAGGGGTTTCGGGGAGGGGCGGAGGGGGCGGCAAGTGTTGGGGGACCTCATGGGCCAAAGGGAGGGGGCAAACCAGCCCACTAAGGGGTTGTACGCCCCCCTCACCCTATCCCACGTAACGAGAAGGGGTGGGGCGCCCCATAGGCCAATGTAATGACTTCCACCTATAGCTAATCTAGAGCTTTTTCTTTCATCCCTCTGATGTACCACTTATGTAGGTCCGGTGATGACCTGCTGCATGTGTTGTACAGCCCTAACATCATCTTCATGTAAATGACTTTGGTCATTCGGACGCTTTGCCCGTTTAAGTCCCGAGCCGGGTTGAGCTGCAGAAGAAACGAGTGGCAACGCTCAAATCTGTACATGATCGGCTTCGCAGATATTTATCCAGTTTTATATTGAGAAACTTGCACGTGTTTACTACAGCTTGCTTGGAAAAATCTGCGGAGGTATTCGCAAAAGGCCGAGGTGTTAGCAAAAGACGGCGTCCGCATGTTCGCGAAGCAAAAATTACACTAATTTTTATTACTTTAATATAATTGTGTTAATTTAATTTTCCCGTACGCCGACGGGTCGTGGAGTGCAACATTGGTTAGTGCGAGACAGCTCCGTGGCTTTTTCGCCACAACGTGCCAAGTTTGTGAACTGCGGCGTTACATTTTGCAAGTTTGAGGCTAAAAAGACATTCTGCAAGTTTATGTATGAATAGTACTCATGAATGGCAAGTTTCTGGACCGCCGATGCAATTACCTCTTTATTAACTGTCCAAGTTACAGTCTAGTGTAAAGCTTGAACATTTACGCTGAAGATGTTGTGTATGCATATAATTGTCCACTCTACCTACTAGTACTACTCCCTCCGTCCCATAATATAAGACGTTTTTTGGTACTAGTGTAGCATTAAAAAACGTCTTACATTATGAAACGGAGGAAGTAGTTAGTATTCTCTCTTTTTGTAGATGCAATGTATCCATTCCGATGCAACATCTCCATGTTCTCTCTGGGGCCAGCGGTAGTTCAAGCTTGCAGGTGGTTCAGATGAATCATGCAAGAAACCAACTATTACCTCCGTATCAAAATGTAAGACGCTAGCCTAGACTCTTATATTTTGGTACGGAGGTAGTACATTTCTATGAGACGCCACCTACACACGATGAATGCCCAAATTTCACATGGCAATCAGCTCAAATGAAGACAAATCCAGAAAGGTAAAAAAAATGAAAGCAATATCTAACCTAAAACGGCCAAACACGCGAGAAGATAGCTGTAATTCTATCTAATTTAATAAAGTACCACAAGATGGTGTACATTCAAACAGAAAAAATCCGGCTTTAACACTTAAAAATGCAATTCATAAGAAACTTATGCAGTCCAGCATAAGGGCACATACCGAATAACCAAACTCAAATGCTGGAAGAAGCTCACTCCGAGCAACCTATTTCCAGCACCCAGCAAAAAAGGGCGGCTGGAACAAAGTATTTACAACGCCATTGTACACCAAAAAAATCAGAGCATGGATCAAATAGTCTAGCGACTGATAGAAACCGTAAGCACACTTGAATCACAATAAACATGATGTATAAGCTGTACAACGCCAAACAGTGGCAGTAACTCTTCACTATGGGGCATTTTCAGGTGGAATCGTCGTTTTGCTCACTACGCCCTTGCTGAAGTAGTCTGCTACCACAGAAAAGCCATCCTTCGAACCCCTTAACTGCCTGAAGAAGAGATCATGATCCCTGGCATTTAGTTCTAGCTTCTGCTTCGCCTCCATAACAGATCTGTATTCAGGTGCACATTCTGGGCACTCCTTCTCATTGTCCCCGAGGCAGCGAAGATGGAACGAGTGCATGCACATGAAATGGACAGCAGGAAGATCAAGGGTGAAGGTGCATGCTGTGCACTTGCTTAGTTGAAAAACCTTTGCGTTTGTCTTGAGGTCTTCTATCTCCCTTTTCATCAATTCTGTCTCTTCCTGTATAAACAAAAACTCTCATTTCATTATGCGTTCCTTGTTTGATCACTGAAGAGTGTAAATGTACTCAAGCTAAAGTTTCGAATATTTGCTCAGATCTTGCTACATCAGAGAAATCTTTTATAACGATCCTTCCCTTTAGCAAGAATCTGAAAATTGCCGTCATTACTAAGTATGACTGGGTCACCAATTTTATTGGAATGATTAAACTTAATGTATCAAAAGCATGTGATTCCGTTAGACATGTCTGTAGTATGAAAGACTGAACTTTTGATAACTGCCAGCTTCAAGCACTTTATTGCTAGCGTGGAAGCAAAGTTTCTTACATGTTACCCTCCCAAGTCCCAACGAAAAACATGACTATAATTATTAACCACTCCAATTATGTAGTGTGCATGATAATTATGTTTATGCCAATAAACATATTAACTCTAAAGTGAGTTCAAGCTTCACTTGTGGCATGGTATGCAGAAGTCAATTGTCGAACATCAGCATACGAGGACAAAATGGCGTGCTACACATCCTCCTCTTCGCAAAGAAAACTTGATACCGATTTAGATGTAAAATAAACTTGATTTCTACTGAACCATGGGTTTTAGGTACATAGGTTCATCGAACAAAAGCCAGCTTTTAAGAGCTGCTGCTGCGCACTATACAACCTCAGCTAACAAATTTCAGTCAAAGCTTCAGAGTTGTTGTTGGCACAAACAGCTGAACAAAAAATTCCCTAATATCTAGCTTGACCATATAACAGCACATTAGTTATCCTTTACATAGTAATATACCGACACCAAACTATGCTACACTAAGTGATTGCCTAAAGATTGTAAAAGATGTTGAGAATAGCAATAGAGAAAAGAAATGCTGCAGAAGTATCACATTCAAACTACTACTAACCTGGTACTTGTCAACAGATTTTCTGTCATCTTCGATTAGCTTTGATTCTTGCTCAAGTTTGCGAGCAATGTAATCCTTGACAACTGAGAGAGTCAAGCATGGGTTTTTTGATAGTGTCTGTAGGACAACAATTGGAGGCAAAACATCCGCCTTCTCAACGTAGGTCAAGACCTCTTTAACTTCCTTAGAGCAATCTTCCCCAAGCTCACCAAAATAATTCAACAGGTCACCCCAGAGAGATGGATCCCCTCCTTGAGTTGAGTCCCCTAGCTTCTTACAGCATGCAATTAAACCTTCATGGTCATGAGCTTGCTTGTAGCAACTGATAACCTCTTTGTAGAGTTTTAATTTCTCATACAGAAATAACAAGCCATCTTTAAATGCATTTGCATTACAAATGATAAGAGCGAGATCAACAGAATACAAAGGTTCTTCCATCTCAGGTGTCCAAGCAGACTTCAGCAAAGCAAGTCCTTTCCTTTGTCTGTCAACAATATCCTTTACTGTTTTATTTTCTTCTTTAACAAGTTTCGCTTTCTCCCTTGTGCCTGATTTATAGCCGTTTGTAATTTCCTTCCCTTTTCTTTCTTTACTATTGTGATCATCAAAGCCATTTTCTTGTGACATAGATGGGAAGCTTAAATCTTTTGATATATACAGCTCCAGAAGGGTGTTATGGATTTCTGTCTGAGCAGGTGAGTCCTTGACTGCCTTGATATAGTTTTCTAGAAATTCCATGAGATATTGTGGACTGTGCACAAATATATTTACAAAGTCCATTGGTGAAGGTATCATAAGCAAGCGCATGCTATTTGAACCTCTCCTTGTCTTAGGATCTTCCCCATCAGTACAAAGCCTCAACAGTATTTTAACAGTTTCAGCAGGTCTATGGTCCACAAGAATTTTTCCATATTCTTTTACAGTAAGACCAGCTTGATTTGCCTCAAGGCCAGATATATACTGCAGCGCCTCATCATATCTAGCAAGATCCTCAAGCAAAATCTTCAAATACAGCTCATGTCTCCCAGCCTTTTTGGCCACAAACATAGCATGTTCATGATATCCAGCTGCACGACATACTCTTATGGCAGTTTCCACATCAAACTTAATTTCACCTACCCCATCTTCGTCTTTGATGAAATGGTTCAGCTTCTCAACATCTTTCAATTTGGTATAGCAGTTCAACAGAAGGGTTGTGTGGTCTTTGGATGCTAATCCTCTATCATGTAACTTTTCTAGATAATTTGTCAGGTTGTGGATGCGCTTTGCATCAAGAAACTTCTGTATAACATATGACGGTTCAAGATGACCAATGGTGTGGATATATTGAGACATGGCCTCATCATATTCTTGTTTTCCATACAGATGGTCACCATACTTACGTAGAACCTCGGCAGTTGAAGCAGGATCAGCCTGCTGACTTTGTACAAGATTGATTGCGACTGTATAAAGATTTTTCTTAAATAACATGTCGAGCTTACTTTCCATGTCTTTCTCCCCAATGCAGAGTATCCTTTTATCACTCATTATGAGAATAATATAGCCCCACTCAGTGACCAAATGTGAAACATCCCCCACAGGCATGCTATGCGCAATTAACCGATTCTTAAGATCGTAAACATTAAGAGTATTCTTTCGGCTTCTCTGATCTTCAATTATGCAAAGTAAATAACCCCGAAACCAACCCACAAACTTCTTCTCACCATCGAAAGCCCAACAAGGGCCTCTACCATCAACTTCGTAGAAATACACAGCTTCTGGTCTACCAACAATCAGATCCTGCACAGATACAAATAAAAACAAATAAGGTTTGCAGTAGAGCAAGATAATTGGACTGTTAAAAAAATGCTAGGCGTTAATTGTGCATTTTGCCACTGCCTTGTGCTTTTCTGACCAAAGCGTGCACTTATGCGCAGATTAAGCACAATTAAGCCCTGTGCGTTTTGCTACGGCCTAGAGACTAGGCGCACTTAAGTGCCCGCCTAGGCGTGCCTTTTTTAACTAAAAATCCTAACAGCAAAACACAGGTAGGAATGTAATAAATTGAGTAATTGACTGAGTAGCTCCAGGTCAGAAATACTAGCTAACTCTTTCCAAATTTTGCAGCACAAATTGTTTATGTGGACTTAGTTAGTTTCAGTGATCACGTGGAGATCTGGTACAGCTTTTTTTAGTAGCGGTTGTGCAGAACAACTATACTGACCAAGGGCCTATGAGACTAACAGGTGGCCTAACCAAACTTGCCATGTTATTCCTTGTACCCTGCTGTCTAGTTGCGAACTACTGAGTTGGGGCAACTACCAAACAGGTCCCAACACATAATTACCAGCACATTTGAAGAAATAAATGCACAATCAGATGAACAAGCACAATGATTTGAAGTTTGTATAGTTATGATTTGAAGAATAACAAATGAAAAAGCACAAAAACAGAACATATCACACTAACCATGCGGTCACTCATTGCTGCGGCATTGGTCTCACAACCAATTTGGTCAAGTGTTTGCCTCCTTGGTGGTTGATGATGCAAGCTGAACAAGGTTATGGAACTAGGAGTAATGGCAAAGAGCTGATGTGCCTGCCCTTCAACTCGGAACCCAAGACCAGTAATAGGTGAACGTGTGCCGTCTGAAACAGGTTCAACTTGCAATGTGAAGCGTGTGATACGCTCACGTGCAATATCACCTTTGATGCAATAAATGCAACCATTGTCCAATCCGATAGCAATCAACAGGATGGGAGGAGCTTCTTCTAAAACCAAAAATGATGTAATCTGCAGAATTAAAAAGAGTATTACAAGTAGAATAGGATGTTACTGTGTGCAACGTATATTCAAATTTTCTTAGCAGAAGAACACAGAAGGTAACCTGCAAAGGGGAAGATTTACCTTGGCCTCAGGAAATTGATTCGTGAAGACCCGCAAAATTTGAACACAGAAAGGGGTTGTCGTACTTGAACCCTCTTCTTGTACTTTATCAAGGTCGAAAACTTTTAGACAGACTGCCGATGACTGTGAAGATGCTTGATCATCATCTCCAACCGTGACAAGAACATTTCTTTGCTAATCATACAAAGACATTAAGTTGTAAATATCACCTTTAGCTGTTATTATCATGAATGACAAAAACAACATGAACGAGAAAACAGAAGAGGAAATGCATTACGAACAGCGAGAGAAACCGAGGTAGAGTAGGTAAGAAATTAGTGACAAAAAAGTAAGCACCATATTGTCAGTAAGAAATAGTAGAAAGTTAGCATACATATAATCAATGTTATTGGATAATGGTAACCCAATTTAGTTGAACTTCATCCCTTCCAAAAATAAACAAAAAGTTGTGGTCCGAACTCTGAAGCCTTAAGCAAGTCTTGTTGCCGAATCATATAAGTTTCTGCAATTGTTCAGGGCAGTTCGACAGAGCGATGCTTATCATCCCATCTGGGATTGACGAACTACTAGTTCACTAGGCATAATTAGAAGTTCATTTCAAATAATAAAATCGTAACATTGTTTATTCTGTCTCCTGATTGTACAGGACAAATATTGCAAATTCGAATACATATGGCGAGCAAGTCCACAGTTCCAGATGCGTTTCCATGGGTGTACGTACCTTGAGCTGCTGGAGGAAGAGGACGGATGAGGCGTAGGCCTGGAACCCGTAGGAGAGGCGGAACCCGCGGTCGAGGAGCCCCACGGTGCCGTCGTCGCAGCCGATCGCGACGCGGCCGCGGCCGCCCGAGGAGCAGGTCACTCGGCCCGCGATCTCGGCTGGCACGGCCGGGGCGCCGCCTCCCCCGCCGCGCCCTGCCCCCTTCTCCTCGAAGAACTCGAACTTGCGCCACTGGTACATGCTGGGCGCAAGGGGAGGCAGATCGGGAGCGCACTGCCGGTCAGCTCGGGTGGGAAGGGATCGACCTCCGCGCCGGCCGGTGGAAGGGAGGGGGAGGGGGAGGAGAAGCGGCCTTCGGTCGGGCCCGGGCACGACTGGACAGGTCGGGTCGGCTTCCGTTGCGGCCTTGGGTCGGGCACGAGCGCGACTGGACACATCGGGTGCGGCCTCGCGGGGAGGTGCGCGGGGATCGGACTCGGAACACAACACGGGAGCAGCAGTCGATGTCCTCAGCCGTCCGATCTAACTTAAACAGTCCGGATTCCACTGTTTTATCTGAAAAAATCTTGCCACATACTCTACTTTAGCTTCCCCGTCTTGTGCTCTATTTTTTTCAAAAAGATCATATTATAAATATTCATAGGAGGTACAAAACACCTTATAAATATAATAAAAATTACATTGAGATTCATGGACCACCGAACGACCATTGTCGCCGTCAGAACGAACAGCCGGCGCGTCGTTGTCGCTGCTCACATAACCGGAGCCGGCCTGACTTGTCGATGACAGCCGAGAAGTCTTCGTGCACGAGCCCCGAAGGACCAGTGTCACAGAGCCGCAGTCGTTACCATTGAATGCTTAAATCGATCTGGAGAATTTGACACCAAATATCGCGTTACGTACGCACAGCGAGAAACCCTAACCTCGCTGCCCTGAGGAGCCGACAGGAATCTACGCCGGAGCTCCATCTAGTCCGTCCCAGCGAACGAACTTGAGGAAGATAGGAAGCCGAAAGACTGACTCGAAGAAAAAGCGTCACCATCCGTCCAAACACCGCCCCTGCAAGAACTAAAGCCCTAGCTATCTGCTAGCCGGAGACGAGGCACCAGAAATCTCCTCCCCGCCACCGGTCGCCGGAGCGGCAAGTGGGGGGAAGGCGAATCCATAGGTACGCCGGCGGAGACCGAGGGGAGGAAGGCTTTCCCTTGTCGTCTTGTCACTAGTGGAAAAAGTGCTAGCTACAACTTTCGTTGGTGGCACGACATTTTACATCCGCGCCAGCACTATTTTTTTAAATAGTGCTAGCGTAGGCCAAATTTGTATGCCAGCTTTACAAGCATAGTGCTGGCGTTGATTGTTTTGTAAACGTCACAAATCTATTGGCCCATATACACTCACTGTTTGGAAACAACTAGTGACGTTGGTTTTCTTTGCACGCCATTGTTATTTTGTTAGTGCTGGCGTTATTTTTCTTTGCACGCCATAGTATATAATTATATTATGTTTTTTTTGCCATCATTCTATTTGGCCTGTGATTAGCTATGGCGTAGTCATTTTATCCAATGTGATTAGCTATGGCGTAGTCATTTTATCCAATGTGATTAGCTATGGCGTAGTCATTTTATCCAATGCCACCAATGACCTAGTAAAATACCTAAGTCCACCGCTCGCTCTCATTTCACACCCCACCTGACCCGGTCGTAGCTAGACACAACTTCCGTTGGACCAAAGCCGCCGCCGCCCCCGTCGCCGTCCCTCGTCGGCGCCAAGGTTAGATCTATTGGGAATCGTTGCATGGAAAACAAAAAAAAATCTATGCACACGTAATGATCTATCCATGGAGATGCATAGCAACGAGGAGAAGAGTGTGTCTACGTACCGTCATAGACCGAAAGCGAAAGCGTTTGACAACGCGATTTATATAGTCGAACTTCTTCTAGCTCCGACCGATCAAGTACCGAACGTACGGCACCTCCGAGTTCTGCACATGTTCAGCTCGGTGACGTCCCTCGCCTTCTTGATCTAGCAAGATGTCGAGGTAGTAGATGAGTTCCGTCAGCACAACAGCGTGGTGACGGTGATGGTGAAGTGATCCGCGCGGGGCTTCGCCTAAGCACTACGAAGATATGACCGTGGGAGTAAACGGTGAAGGGGGGCGCCACACACGGCTAGGCAATGGTCTTGGGTGTGCTAGGGGCGCCCCCCACATATATATATAGGTGGGTGTCGGTGTCAAAACTGGCGGATCTCGGGTAGGGGGTCCCGAACTGTAAGTCTAGGGTCGATGGTTACAGGAGACAGGGGACACGATGTTTACCCAGGTTCGGGCCCTCTCTATGGAGGTAATACCCTACTTCCTGCTTGATTGATCTTGATGAATATGAATGTTACAAGAGTTGATCTACCACGAGATCGTAATGGCTAAACCCTAGAAGTCTAGCCTGTATGACTATGGTAATGAGTATATCCTTTCCGGACTACACCCTCCGGTTTATATAGACACCGGGGGGATCTAGGGTTACATAGAGTCGGTTACATAGGAAGGAATCTTCATAGTTGGTCACCAAACTTGCCTTCCACGCCAAGGAGAGTCCAATCCGGACACGGGTACAGTCTTCGCCTTCATGTCTTCACAGCCCATCAGTCCGGCCCATGGATAATAGGCCGGACGCCCGAGGACCCCTTAGTCCAGGACTCCCTCAGTAGCCCCCGAACCAGTCTTCAATAACGAAGTGTTCGGCACACAAATTGTCTTCGACATTGCAAGGCGGGTTCCTCCTCCGATGACCTCCAAGTAATGTATCCGGCCGTTGATCAATGTCGCTCCCCTTGGCTTCTGCGCGTCAAATAACTTCGTCTTCCACGTGTCGAGCGAATGCGGAAGGTCAGGGTATTTTTGCAAATAGCACCCCGTCCAGGCAAGGAAGAGCGCCTATTTAAAGAGATTGGATCCTAGATCCATTCGGCACCACGCAGAGCAAAATCTCCGGAGACTGCTAGGAGAAACCATTCCAACATGGCTAGCGTTCCCAGCTCCTCCTCCCGTTCCGGCCCAGAGAAAGGCGAGTGGGAGAGGTGTTCTGTGCCCCACAGTCAATTAACGAAGCTGGAAACATAGGGATTTGTAGGGGAACGTAGTAATTTCAAAAAAAAATCCTACGCACACGCAAGATCATGGTGATGCATAGCAACGAGAGGGGAGAGTGTGTCCACGTACCCTCATAGACCGAAAGCGGAAGCGTTAGCACAACGCGGTTGATGTAGTCATACGTCTTCACGATCCGACCGATCAAGTACCGAACGCACGGCACCTCCGAGTTCAGCACACGTTCAACTCGATGACGTCCCTTGAACTCCGATCTAGCCGAGCTTTGAGGGAGAGTACCATCAGCACGACGGTGTGGTGACGATGATGATGTTCTACCGACGCAGGGCTTCACCTAAGCACTGCTACAATATGACCGAGGTGGATTATGGTGGAGGGGGGCGCCGCACACGGCCAAAAGATCCAAGGGATCAATTGTTGTGTCTCTAGGGGGTGCCTCCCTCCCCGTATATAAAGGAGTGGAGGAGGGGGACGGGGCCGGCCACCCTTGGCGCGCCCCATGAGGAGTCCTACTCCCACCGAGTAGGACTCCCTCCTTCCATGTTGGAGTAGAGAGAGAGAGAGGAGAGAGGGGAAAGGAAGGGGCGCCCCCCTCCTTGTCCATTCGGACTTGGGGGAGGGCGGCTGCCCTTGGCCGCCTCTCCTCTTCCACCACTTGGGCCCATGAGGCCCAATAACCTCCGGGGTTCCAGAACCCCGGTACTCAGATATATCCGATAACCCCGGAACCATTCCGGTGTCCGAATATAGTCGTCCAATATATCAATCTTCATGTCTCGACCATTTCGAGACTCCTCGTCATGTCCGTGATCACATCCGGACTCGAACTACCTTCGTACATCAAAACACATAAACTCATAATATAACCATCATCGAACTTTAAGCGTGCGGACCCTACGGGTTCGAGAACTATGTAGACATGACCGAGACACGCCTCCGGTCAATAACCAATAGCGGAACACGGATGCTCATATTGGCTCCTACATATTCTACGAAGATCTTTATCGGTTAAACCGCATAACAACATACGTTGTTCCCTTTGTCATCGGTATGTTACTTGACCGAGATTCGATCGTCGGTATCTCAATACCTAGTTCAATCCCGTTACCCGCAAGTCTCTTTACTCGTTCCGTAATACATCATCCCGCAACTAACTCATTAGTTGCAATGCTTGCAAGGCTTAAGTGATGTGCATTACCGAGTGGGCCCAGAGTTACCTCTCCGACAATCGAAGTGACAAATCCTAGTCTTGAAATACGCCAACCCAACAAGTACCTTCGGAGACACCTGTAGAGCCTTTATAATCACCCAGTTACGTTGTGACGTTTGGTAGCACACAAAGTGTTCCTCCGGTAAACGGGAGTTGGATAATCTCATAGACATAGGAACATGTATAAGTCATGAAGAAAGCAATAGCAACATACTAAACGATCAAGTGCTAAGCTATCGGAATGGGTCAAGTCAATCACATCATTCTCCTAATGATGTGATCCCATTAATCAAATGACAACTCTTTGTCTATGGCTAGGAAACATAACCATCTTTGATTAACGAGCTAGTCAAGTAGAGGCATACTAGTGACACTCTGTTTGTCTATGTATTCACACATGTATCATGTTTCCGGTTAATACAATTCTAGCATGAATAATAAACATTTATCATGATATAAGGAAATAAATAATAACTTTATTATTGCCTCTAGGGCATATTTCCTTCAGTCTCCCACTTGCACTAGAGTCAATAATCTAGATTACAAAGTAATGATTCTAACACCCATGGAGTCTTGGTGCTGATCATGTTTTGCTTGTGGAAGAGGCTTAGTCAACGGGTCTACAACATTCAGATCCGTACGTATCTTGCAAATCTCTATGTCTCCCACCTGGACTTGATCCCAGATGGAGTTGAAGCGTCTCTTGATGTGCTTGGTTCTCTTGTGAAATCTGGATTCCTTTGCCAAAGCAATTGCACCAGTATTGTCACAAAAGATTTTCATTGGACCCGATGCACTAGGTATGACACCTAGATCGGATATGAACTCCTTCATCCAGACTCCTTCATTTGCTACTTCCGAAGCAGCTATGTACTCCGCTTCACATGTAGATCCTGCTACGACGCTTTGTTTAGAACTACACCAACTGACAGCTCCACCGTTTAATATAAACACGTATCCGGTTTGCGATTTAGAATCATCCGGATCAGTGTCAAAGCTTGCATCGACGTAACCATTTACAACGAGCTCTTTGTCACCTCCATAAACGAGAAACATATCCTTAGTCCTTCTCAAGTATTTCAGATGTTCTTGACCGCTGTCCAAATGATCCACTCTGGATTACTTTGGTACCTCCTCGCTAAACTAATAGCAAGGCACACATCAGTCCGTACACAAGATTGCATACATGATAGAGCCTATGGTCAAGCATAGGAACATCTTTCATTTCTCTCTATCTTCTATGTTGGTCGGGCATTGAGTCTTACTCAACTTCACACCTTGTAACACGTGCAAGAACCCTTTCTTTGATTGATCCATTTTGAACTTCTTCAAAACTTTGTAAAGGTATGTGCTTTGTGAAAGCCCTATTAAGCGTCTTGATCTATCTCTATAGATCTTGATACCCAATATATAAGCAGCTTCACAGAGGTCCTTCATTGAAAAACTCTTATTCAAATATCCCTTTATGCTATCCAGAATTCTATATCATTTCGATCAATAATATGTCATCCACATATAATATCGTAAATGCTACTGAGCTCCCACTCACTTTCTTGTAAATACAGGCTTCTCCAAAAGTCTGTATAAAACCATATGCTTTGATCACATCAAAATGTTTATTCCAACTCCGAGAGGCTTGCACCAATCCATAAATGGATCGCTGGAGCTTGCACACTTTGTTAGCTTCCTTTGGACCGACAAAACCTTCCGGTTGCATCATATACAACTCTTCTTCCAGAAATCCGTTCAGGAATGCAATTTTGACATTCATTTGCCAAATTTCATAATCATACAATGCGGCAATTGCTAATATGATTCGGATAGACTTAAGCATTGCTATGGGTGAGAAAGTCTCATAGTAGTCAACCCCTTGAACTTGTCGAAAACCTTTGCAACAAGTCGAGCTTTATAGACAGTAACATTATCGTCAGTGTCAGTCTTCTTCTTGAAGATCCATTTATTCTCGATGGCCCGCCGATCATCGGGCAAGTCAACCAAAGTCCACACTTTGTTCTCATACATGGATCCCATCTCAGATTTCATGTCCTCAAGCCATTTTTCGGAATCTGGGCTCACCATCGCTTCTTCATAGTTCGTAGGTTCGTCATGGTCCAGTAACATAACCTCCGAACAGGATTACCGTATCACTGTGCGGATCTTACTCGTTGACCCACGAGGTTCAAGAATAACTTGATCTCAAGTTTCATGATCATCATCATTAACTTCCTCATTAATTGGTATAGACGCCACAGGAATCGGTTTCTGTGATGAACTACTTTCCAATAAGGGAGCAGGTACAATTACCTCATCAAGTTCTACTTTCCTCCCACTCACTTCTTTCGAGAGAAACTCCTTCTCTAGAAAGGATCCATTCTTGGCAACGAATGCCTTGCTTTCGGATCTGTGATAGAAGGTGTACCCAAAAGTTTCCTTTGGGTATCCTATGAAGACACATTTCTCTGACTTGGGTTCGAGCTTATCAGGTTGAAGCTTTTTCACATAAGCATTGCAACCCCAAACTTCAAGAAACGACAACTTTGGTTTCTTCCCAAACCACAGTTCATAAGGCGTCGTCTCAATGGATTTTGATGGTGCCCTATTTAACTTGAATGCGGCCGCCTCTAAAGCATAACTCCAAAACGATAGCGGTAAATCAGTAAGAGACATCATAGATCGCACCATATCTAGTAAAGTACGATTATGACGTTCGGACACAACTTTACACTGTGGTGTTCCGGGTGGCGTGAGTTGCGAAACTATTCCACATTGTTTCAAATGTAGACCAAACTCATAACTCAAATATTCTCCTCCACGATCAGATAGTAGAAACTTTATTTTCTTGTTACAATGATTTTCAACTTCACTCTGAAATTCTTTGAACTTTTCAAATGTTTCAGACTTATGTTTCATTAAGTATATATACCCATATGTTCTTAAATCATCTATGAAGGTGAGAAAATAACGATACCCGCCGCGTGCCTCAACATTCATTGGACCACATACATCAGTATGTATGATCTCCAATAAATCGCTTGCTCGCTCCATAGTTCCGAGAACGGCGTTTTAGTCATCTTGCCCATGAGGCATGGTTCACAAGTACCAAGTGATTCATAATCAAGTGATTCCAAAAGTCCATCAAGATGGAGTTTCTTCATGCGCTTTACACCAATATGACCCAAACGGCAAGTGCCACAAATAAGTTGCACTATCATTATCAACTCTGCATCTTTTGGCTTCAACATTATGAATATGTGTATCACTACTATCGAGATTCATCAAAAATAGACCACTCTTCAAGGGTGCATGACCATAAAAGATATTACTCATATAAATAGAACAACCATTATTCTCTGATTTAAATGAATAACTGTCTCGCATCAAACAAGATCCAGATATAATGTTCATGCTCAACGCTGGCACCAAATAACAATTATTTAGGTCTAATACTAATCCCAAAGGTAGATGTAGATGTAGCGTGCCGACGGCGATCACATCGACTTTGGAACCGTTTCCCATGCGCATCGTCACCTCGTCCTTAGCTAGTGTCCGCTTAATCCGTAGTCCCTGTTTCGAGTTGCAAATATTAGCAACATAACCAGTATCAAATACCTGTGTGCTATCTGCGAGCTCGTAAGGTACACATCAATAACATGTATATCACATATACCTTTGTTCACCTTGCCACCCTTCTTATCCACCAAATACTTGGGGCAGTTCCGCTTCCAGTGACCAGTTTGCTTGTAGTAGAAGCACTCAGTCTCAGGCTTAGGTCCAGACTTGGGTTTCTTCTCTTGAGCAGCAACTTGTTTGTTGTTCTTCTTGAAGTTCCCCTTCTTCTTCCCTTTGCCCTTTTTCTTGAAACTGGTGGTCTTATTGACCATCAACACTTGATACTCTTTCTTGATTTCTACCTCCGCAGCCTTTAGCATTGCGAAGAGCTCAAGAATCGTCTTATCCAATCCTTGCATGTTATAGTTCATCACGAAGCTCTTGTAGCTTGGTGGCAGTGATTGAAGAATTCTGTCAATGACGCTATCATCCGGAAGATTAACTCCCAGTTGAATCAAGTGATTGTTATACCTGACATTCTAAGTATATGCTCACCGATGTAACTATTCTCCTCCATCTTGCAGTTGTAGAACTTATTGGAGACTTCATATCTCTCAATCGGGCATTTGCTTAAAATATTAACTTCAACTCCTGGAACTTCTCATATGCTCCATGACGTTCAAAACATCGTTGAAGTCCCGGTTCTAAGCCGTGAAGCATGGCACACTGAACTATCGAGTAGTCATCAGCTTTGCTCTACCAGACGTTCATAACATCCGGTGTTGCTCCTGCAGCAGGTTTGGCACCTAGCGGTGCTTCTAGGACGTAATTCTTCTGTGCAGCAATGAGGATAATCCTCAAGTTATGGACCCAGTCCGTGTAATTTCTACCATCATCTTTCAACTTTGCTTTCTCAAGGAACGCATTAAAATTCAACGGAACAACAAAGACGAGCCATCTATCTACAACAAACATAGACATGCAAAATACTATCAGGTACTAAGTTCATGATAAATTTAAGTTCAATTAATCATATTACTTAAGAACTCCCACTTAGATAGACATCCCTCTAATCATCTAAGTGATCACGTGATCCAAATCAACTAAACCATAACCGATCATCACGTGAAATGGAGTAGTTTTCAATGGTGAACATCACTATATATATGATTCACGCTCGACCTTTTGGTCTCAGTGTTTCGAGGCCATATCTGCATATGCTAGGCTCGTCAAGTTTAACCTGAGTATTCTGCGTGTGCAAAACTGGCTTGCACCCGTTGTAGATGGACGAGAGCTTATCACACCCGATCATCATGTGGTGTCCGGGCACGATTTAACTTTGGCAACGGTGCATACTCGTGGAGAACACTTTTATCTTGAAATTTAGTGAGAGATCATCTTATAATGCTACCGTCAATCAAAGCAAGAGAAGATGCATAAAAGATAAACATCACATGCAATCAATATAAGTGATATGATATGGCCATCATCATCTTGTGCTTGTGATCTCCATCTCCAAGCACCATCATGATCACCATCATCACCGCGCGACACCTTGATCTCCATCATAGCATCGCTGTCGCCTCGCCAACTATTGCTTCTCGACTATCGCTACCGCTTAGTGATAAAGTAAAGCAATTACTGTGGCAATTGCATTGCATAAAATAAAGTGACAACCATATGGCTCTTGCCAGTTGCCGATAACTCGGTTACAAAAACATGATCATCTCATACAATAAAATATAGCATCATGCCTTGACCATATCACATCACAACATGCCCTGCAAAAACAAGTTAGACGTCCTCTACTTTGTTGTTGCAAGTTTTACGTGGTTGCTACGGGCTGAGCAAGAACCGTTCTTACCTACGCACCAAAACCACAACGATAGTTCGTCAAGTTAGTGTTGTTTTAACCTTCTCAAGGACCGGGCGTAGCCACGCTCGGTTCAACTAAAGTTGGAGAAACCGACACCGCCACCACCTATGTGCAAAGCACATCGGTAGAACCATCTCGCAGAAGCGTCACGCGTAATGTCGGTCGGCCGCTTCATCCAACAATACCGCCAAACCAAAGTATGACATGTCGGTAAGCAAGATGACTTGTATCGCCCATAACTCACTTGTGTTCTACTCGTGCATATAACATCAACGCATAAAACCTGGCTCGGATGCCACTGTAGGTGAGGGAGTCCTGGATTAGGGGGTGTCCAGATAGCCGGACTATAACCTTTGGCCGGACTCCTGGACTATGAAGATACAAGATTGAAGACTTCGTCCCGTGTCCGGATGGGACTTTCCTTGGCGTGGAAGGCAAGCTTGGCCATACGGATATGTAGATCTCCTCCCATTGTAACCGACTGTAACCCTAGCCCTCTCCGGTGTCTATATAAACCGGAGGGTTTTAACCGTGAGGACTAACAACAATCATACCATAGGCTAGCTTCTAGGGTTTAGCCTCTCGATCTCGTGGTAGATCTACTCTTGTACTACCCATATCATCAATATTAATCAAGCGGGAGTAGGGTTTTACCTCCATCGAGAGGGCCCAACCTGGGTAAAAACATCGTGTCCCTTGTCTCCTGTTACCATCCGCCTAGACGCATGATTCGGGACCCCTACCCGAGATCCGCCGGTTTTAACACCGACATTGGTGCTTTCATTGAGAGTTCCTCGTGTCGCCATCTTTAGGCCCGATGGCTCCTCCGATCATCAACAACGATGCGGTCCAGGTGAGACTTTTCTCCCGGACAGATCTTCAGATTCGGCGGCTTTGCACTGCGGGCCAATTCGCAGCCATCTGGAGCAGATCGAAGCTACGCCCGCCATCGTGTCGATTTGAAGTTTAAACTACACGGCTGACGTCCGCGGAGACTTGACCTTCGACGGATCCAAGCCACAGCCGAGCGAGCCACACTGTCACGATGGGCATGATTTAGCTCTGCCGCCGAACAGTGCCCTGGAGGCTGCACCCGTGACCGCTCCGACCCTTAGCTCGGAGCCGACTGCGCCAATCAAGGACGGGTGGCTGGACACTGCCTCGGGGGCTGCAATCTCTACGGTGATCGAGCCGAATACCAGCCTTGTCCTCTGCGAAGCCCGTGACTCCAAGGTGCCAGACTCCTCTCCGGACCAACCTTCCGCCCCCGCCAATCGAATCCAACCGGCGCCGATCATGGAGTTCGCCGCCGCGAACATCTTTCAGCATTCGCCCTTCGGCGACATTCTTAATTCACTAAGGTCTCTCTCTTTGTCAGGAGAGTCCTGGCCGGATTATGACCGGCAGGACTGGGATGCAAACGACGAAGAAATTTGACGCCCACCCACCACCCACTTCAGAGTCAGCGCCGATTTATTTAACCGACATGCTGGACTTTGACTCAAGACATCGACGGTATGGACGACGATGTAGGAGACAAACAGGAACCAGCGCCTATAGGGCACCGGACAACCACCTCATCTCACGATGTATACATGGTGGACACACCTAAAAGAAATGACGACGAGGAACAAAGGGACGCAAGAAGGGATCGTTCCTAAAAGATCAAAGCAGCGGCGTAAGCGCCGCCCAAACCCCACCTCGACAGAGACAAGAACCATCTGCACCCAGCCACAGGCGAGGCGAACCGGCGGACGATTTAACATGCCATCAAGCAACCGTCCGAACAGGCAACTTGGATAAACAAACCTAACAACCCGTCCCGGCGAAGATAACAATCCGGACGACCTCACGCCGGACAAGTTGCCGGAGCAGAAGAACCTCCACAAAAGGCTCGCCGCCCGCAGCGTAGCTGAAAAAAGGAAGCGGAAGCTCAAAACAGCGGAAGATGCACTCGAATTAGATGGAGCAAAGTACTCAACACCATGAGACAAACACTGGCGATAGGCCGCCACACAAAGAGCTATCTGAAGCGAAAATTACTTCCGGAATTTGATGAGGAGGCCTTAGAGCCCCCGCAATCAAAAAATAAGGAAGCCACCCGGTCGGATAAACAACCCCATGGCCAACATAGAGCGGCAAACGGCGCCGCACCCAAGCCAGCACGCGATCCACCCAAGGATTCACATCACAAAGATGGCCTCGCCAGATCTATCTACGGGCCAAGAAAGCAAGCTCTAGAAAGCAATGCAACACAACAAATATCCGAACAACACGACACACCCAAGTACAGGGGTGCCGCACACCCCCTATGTTTCACCGACGAGGTGCTAGACCATGAATTTCCAGCGGGATTCAAACCCGTAAACATAGAGGCATACGACGGAACAACAGACCCTGGAGTCTGGATTGAGGATTATATCCTCCACATACACATGGCCAGAGGAGACGACCTCCACGCCATAAAATACTTACCCCTCAAGCTCAAAGGGCCAGCCTGGCATTGGCTTAAAAGCCTTCCCGAAAACACCATTGGAAGTTGGGAAGAGCTCGAGGATGCTTTTCGGGCAAATTTTCAAGGGACCTATGTCCGACCTCCGGATGCAGACGATTTAAGTCATATAACTCAACAACCCGAAGAGTCAGCCCGGAAACTCTGGAACAGATTTCTTACTAAAAAGAACCAGATAGTCGATTGTCCGGGCGTTGAAGCCTTAGCAGCTTTCAAACACAACGTTCGAGACGAATGGCTCGCCAGACACCTCAGCCAAGAAAATCCAAGAACAATGGCCGCATTAACAAGCCTCATGACCCGCTTTTGCGCAGGAGAGGATAGCTGGTTGGCAAGATGTAGTACCAGCGACCCAAGTACATCCGAAGTTAGGGATGGAAATGGGAAACCGCGACGCAGCAAGGACCAGCGCCGGACCAAGGGAAACAGCCCGACGAGCACGGCAGTCAACGCCGGATTCAAAAGCTCTTGGCAGAATCAGAAAAAGCTGCCCCTCAAGGATAACAGGGACGAGCTATCTAACCTAAACAAAATCTTGGACAAGATATGCCAAATCCACAAGACTCACAGGAAGCCCGCAAACCATACCCACAGAGATTGTTGGGTCTTCAAGCAATCCGCAAACTCAACGCCGAACACAAGGGCTCGACACACCAAGCGAGGACGATGACGAACCCCACAAGCAGAGCACGGAAAACAAAAGAATTTCCCACAAGAAGTCAAAACAGTAAACTCACTTCACGTGACAAAGGGAAAACAGAGTGGCGCCTATAGAGATACGCGCCATACGGCCTATCCCAGAGGAGTCCCGCCATGGTTGTTAAAACCAATCACCTTCACCATCAAGATTACTCTAGAAGTATCCGAACGCAGTGGACTGCCTTGATATTAGATCCGATAATTGACGGACTCCACTTTACACAAGTCCTAATGGACGGTGGCGATGGTCTAAACCTGCTATATCGTGACACAACACGCAAAATGGGGATAAACCCAACAAAAAATCGCCATAGCAACACTTCCTTTCAAGGGGTAACGCCAGGCCCAGATGCCCATTGTACGGGTTCTCTCCTGCTAGAAGTTATGTTCGGCTCCCCCGACAACTTCCGCCGTGAAAAGCTAACCTTCCACATCGCCCCATTTACAAGTAGCTATCAAGCACTATGAGACGCCAAGCTTTACCGCTTTAACGCAATACCACATTATGCATCTCTTACACTTAAAATGCCCGGTCCGCGAGGCATCATCTCATTAAAGGGACATATCGAGTGTTCCTCGAGCGCGGAAGACTGTGCGGCTGCCTTGACAGCCACACACTAAACCGGCTTCACTAATCAAAGCACCTAAACAGGTCGTTCAGACCCGGACATGGCTAGACGAGTCCGCGTAAACATCTAAGGGCTTACTAGCCGCATACCCCGCATAAGGGCTCCGCATGTACAACAAGAGACAATAAAGCTCAATTTTACCCATTTTTTGAATTATACTTTGTTTATTTAATGTAACATACATTTTCGCATGATCTTTTTCAACTAAGTTCCTCTCTTTTACAGATGAACACCATGCTACACCCGTCCAGGATACGGCACAACGGAGACACAGCGCAGACGCAAGAGGGACCCGCTCCAAGGATTCTTTTAGATTAAGACCCACGTAAACCTTTTTCACTGTCTCTTGTTGATACACATCCCGGTTTCTTGGTATAACCGAGGAGGAGGCTGGCGCCTTGGCATGTGGCCACGTCTGAATTTTGCGCTGCACTGGACACGGGGCTTATTACCAAGGGCGTTGTTCAGCCCGTTTTCATAAAGACCGAATACCTTAGGGAGTGTTCAGCGTCATGAAGTTTGGCCTTATATGCATCAGCTCAATCATGTCTTTGGTCAAATGTTGGGTTTGCCCGGCTCCGTGTTTTGCTGCCTTACGCCCGCTCTATCGGCTAAGGCGGCACCGGGAGAACTATGCGATTGTGCCCGGTTCGCCAAAGCGAGCACTCAAGAGAGAAAGCCAAAACTGATTGTCATGATATAGCGTGAGACTGGTCAACCACTGATGACCCGCCGAATCTTTAGGATTCCTCCGCAGATAACGAAGGGCCGTTTCGGCCAGCACACACGCGCCCAATTCGGGTGAGCGCGGTGCCCCTAGGGGCTATATAGTAGCCCCACTGTCAAACTCCTATGGCTAAGTGAAAGTGATAAAGCATTATAGTCCGGTTGCCTAGTTCGCCGCGCTATCACCTCCTTAATAGGACCAAGACGTTGGATCAAGTGTGAAAATGCGCTCATAACACCCCGCATTATATGCGTGGGGCTGAAGTCAAGACTACCATCTTTCAAAGTTATATACACATATACATTAACGGCCGCACGGGAGGTATTTTAATTCTTGAAGGCACAAGTATAAAAAGCTTTTATATTCCTCGAAACATTGTTTTACAATAATACATGTTATTCAACATAATATCCTTCGAGCAATGCGTCTCTATTAAACGAGCGCCCTACGTAACTTCCCGAAAATAGTGCTCGGATGTACTCGGCCCCGTCCAATCTTGGGATGCAACAATGATGGCCTTCATCTCCGCCCAAGATGTCTTGACACGGGCAAGAGCCATCCGCGCACCCTCTATGCACGCTGACCTCTTCATTGCATTGATATGTGGCACCTCACCAAGGAACTGTTGCACCAAGGTAAAATAACTCTTCGGCTCGGGCCTTTCCGGCCACAGATGACTCACGACATACTTCATGGCGAGTCCGGATAACCTATTCAGCTCTGCCCATGTGGCCAAACGATCGGTTAATGGAAGTGGGCGCTCTGGATTGTGGAACTGCGGCCAAAAAATCTTTTCCACTTCGTGATCCTTTTGATCTCGGAAGTGTTCGCGCCATTCATGCAGACTCGCCGCCAAGTCCAGATAAGTGTCCGTCGCACTCCACAGCCGGTCCAACGGAGCATATTTAGGATCCCCGAACTTCATCCACAGCTTAAAGGGCTTTCCAGCCGCGATATCTCTGGCCTGACGTAGCTCCTCCTTCATAGCTCTCATCCCAGAGCGAGTATCCTTGGCCTCGATAGTGGCCTTCTCCAGTCCTTCTGTTCGCCCGATCTTCTTTTTTCAAGAAGCTTGCAGCGGTCGGCAGATTCTTCAACTTCACAGCCATCTCGGCCATTTCCTTCTTGCTTCGGCAAGGAGCAGCCTGTTCGTTTTCAGCTCTTCACCGCCTTTAAGGCAGCCGATCGCTTTTCTGGCCTGCTCCTTGGCTCGGGCAAGTTCCGCCAAGGTTCTCCATGGCAGCGGCACCATCGCATCAAGCACACATGTTGTAAGATACGGGCATCAAGCTCCTCTTACCGGGTGTCTTCGAGAAATTACATACCTTGTGCCTCGCTGCCGCTTGTTGACAAGTGCGATGTCGGCATCTGCCACGTCAAGTTGCCGCTTAGCTCGGCATCCATCGGTCCGCTAGCCACGACACTTCGCCACCTACATAGGAAGGGTGACATATTATACCTAGGATTATGATCCTCGGCGCGCTGTCATTTTTGACAACGCACAGAGTCTCAGGGGCTACTATCTACACAGGGCGCATCTTATATATGCGGAACTGTCAAAAGGTACATCATTTCGCGTACTCAAAACCTGTCAAGAACTCCCGACGGCCTCGTATAACCCGCCTCCGTGGATGAAATCCTTTCAATCACCGTATCCATCAACGCACGGTGTTCTTCTCGAGATAGACGCCGACGAGCAGATCCTTCAGCTCCTCCGACCATGCACCGGACGGTGCCGGACTCGTCCGATGGCCTTTTTCGAAGGCCGGACATGGAGGGCTTTGGGGGCCAATACGACTGCCTTCCGGCCCTGCCATATTCAGAGAAACCTCCGTGATTTACACTCGGGGTTGCCGCCGCCGCAAGGCGGTACGGCAGGGGAGGCGTTCGCTCTCCATCATCTCCGGACGAAGATCCTCAAGATGAGCTCACGAGAAGGGCTGAGATCCGAACTGCAAGGTAAAATTTCGGTTATCTTCCTCAGAAATAGAACAGGGATGTCTCTCATTTTAAAACTCCCCTCTCTACTTACGGCTTGGTGGAGGGTTGATCCCCTTGGGGGCACAGTGCGGCCGAGGCATCCCCCGGCGCAGGACCCTCTGACGAAGATTTCTTCCCCCGCTTTGAGACCATGGTCTCCGGGTCTTCAGAGGCGGTCCTCTTCTTCCCCTGGATAGAGGAATTCTTGATTCCTCCTTTCCTGACAGCCTCCTTCGGGGAGGCGGTAGCTTCCTTGTTCCCCCCTTCGCGTTCTTCCAAAGGCGCAACCTCTAGCATCCTGGTTAACAAGAGATCCGGCGTGGTCTCAGGGAGGGGGGCCGGACACCTGATTAGCTTTGCTTTCGCTATCCACTCGTGTTTAAGGGACAACTCTTTTAAGGGCAATTTTATGATAAATATATGGATAGCGTGTCCGGGTACAGGGCTACTTACTTGAGTATCCGGGCGATTGCAGCTCAGACCTGCGTCCTCGGTCGAGTCCGGACACATTGCTTGTGATCCGAAGAACAATTTGTACATCTCCATGGGTGTCGCGCCAGAAATGTTGGAGGGCTCATGGTCCTCCGGATTAAACTCCCACAAAGCGGAGGGGACGACGTTTGGAGGCAGGTGCGGCGAATCAACATGACCTGCGTCACTACGACCAGATTGATGCCTCTTTCTAGGAGATCTTGAATGCGGCCCTGCAACAAGGGCACGTCCTTGGACGACCCCCAGTTAAACCCTTTATTGACCCATGACGCTAGCTGTGGTGGGGACCCGAGCGAAGGCAGGTGGCGCCACCCACTTGGTGCCCCCAGGAGCTATGGTATAAAACCACTCGTTGCCATAAGTGAACTCCTCTTGAAAAGAGCCCTCGGGCCATGGAGTGTCAAGATTCTTGCTTATAACAAGCACCTCCAAGACTCCAGGCTGCCCCTCGATCATCTTGGCTGTACTTTGAAGGTCTTGAGCCACAATCAAGTGAGGAGTAATACGGAGGAAGGCTTCGCACACGACAATGAACGATGAGATGTGGAGGATGGACTCGGAGCCAAGTCGTGAAATTCCAGCCCATAATAAAACAGAGCCCCCTCACGAAGGGGTCCGCGGAAGCCTAGCCTCAAGGAAATGAGACACGAACACCACGCCTCGCCAGCTTGGGAGTGGGAATAACCTGCCCTTGAGCAGGCAGCCTATGCGGGATTTCGCCGGTTAGATACCTGGCATCTCTTAGCTTTAACATGTCTTCTTCCGTAACGGAGGAAGGCATCCACCAGCCTTGAAGGTCGGAGCCGGACATCATCGAAGGTCCGACGCGCCTGAATTTGGAGCTTTGGGTGTTGGAACTCGAGGTGAGAGGCGGATTTGATTGAGATTGAAAGAAAGGAGTAGAGCCTTGGTCTCTTTATAAAGAGGTTGAATACCAAGAGCCCTCCCCGTGACCGTCTAGGACTCGCCTTCGATTGAGGAGACATACCAACGGGCACGATTGGGATACCCACGCCTGTATTGATGAGAATCCTGGAATAAGGGGACACGATCTCTGCTTCAACAAGACGTACCAAGGAAACCGCCTCGCTAAACGCGCTGAGGTGGGATAGTAAAACGATTCGAATAAAGACTTGGCTATGGTGTGATGTCATGCTACGGAATACGTCAGCAGATTAGATTTGTGCAAATATTATTCTCTCTACGGTGGTATGTGGAACTTGTTTTGCAGAGCTGGACATTGTCCTTGTGTTCAAAATCTTCTATGAAGTATTCGGAGGAGGAACCCACCTTGCAATGCCGAAGACAATCTGCGCGCCGGACTCGTCGTCATTGAAGCCTGGTTCAGGGGCTACTGAGGGAGTCCTGGATTAGGGGGTGTCCGGATAGCCGGACTATAACCTTTGACCAGACTCCTGGACTATGAAGATACAAGATTGAAGACTTCGTCCCGTGTCCGGATGGGACTTTCCTTGGAGTGGAAGGCAAGCTTGGCGATACGGATATGTAGATCTCCTCCCATTGTAACCGACTTTGTGTAACCCTAGCCCTCTCCGATGTGTATATAAACCGGAGGGTTTTAGTCTGTAGGACGAACAACAATCATACCATAGGCTAGCTTCTAGGGTTTAGCCTCTCTGATCTCGTGGTAGATCTACTCTTGTACTACCCATATCATCAATATTAATCAAGCAGGAGTAGGGTTTTACCTCCATCGAGAGGGCCCGAACCTGGGTAAAAACATCGTGTCCCTTGTCTCCTGTTACCATCCGCCTAGACGCACAGTTCGGGACCCCCTACCCGAGATCCGCCAGTTTTGACACCGACAGTAGGGGAACATAGTAATTTCAAAAAAAAATCATACGCACACGCAAGATCATGGTGATGCATAGCAACAAGAGGGGAGAGTGTGTCCACGTACCCTCGTAGACCGAAAGCGGAAGCGTTAGCACAACACGGTTGATGTAGTCGTACGTCTTCACGATCCGACCGATCAAGTACCGAACGCACGACACCTCCGAGTTCAGCACATGTTCAACTCGATGACGTCCCTCAAACTCTGATCCGGCCGAGCTTTGAGGGAGAGTGTCGTCAGCACGACGGCGTGGTGACGATGATGATGTTCTACCGATGCAGGGCTTCACCTAAGCACCGCTATGATATGACCGAGGTGGATTATGGTGGAGGGGGGCACCACACACGGCTAAGATATCCAAGGGATCAATTGTTGTGTCTCTAGGGGGTGCCTCCCTCCCCGTATATAAAGGAGTGGAGGAGGGGGAGGGGGCCGACCACCCTTGGCGCGCCCCATGAGGAGTCCTACTCCCACCGGGAGTAGGACTCCCCCCTTCCATGTTGGAGTAGGAGAGGAGAGGGAAGGAGAGAGAGAGGGGAAGGTAGGCGCCGCCCCCCCTCCTTGTCCAATTCGGACTTGGGGGGGGGGGGGGCGCGGCTGCCCCTTGGCCGCCTCTCCTCTTCCACCACTTGGGCCCCATGAGGCCCAATAACCTCCGGGGGGGTTCCGGTAACCCCCCGGTACTCCGGTATATATCTGATAACCCCCAGAACCATTCCGGTGTCCGAATATAGTCGTCCAATATATCAATCTTCATGTCTCGACCATTTCGAGACTCCTCATCATGTTTGTGATCACATCCGGGACTCCCAACTACCTTCGATACATCAAAACACATAAACTCATAATAAAACCGTGCTACCTCTTGAGCACTGTGTTGGATTTCTCCGAAGAGGAGAGATGATGCAGCAAAGTAGCGTAAGTATTTCCCTCAGTTTTTTAGAACCAAGGTATCAATCCAGTAGGAGACTACGCGCAAGTCCCTCGTACCTACACAAAGCAAATAACTCCTCGCAACCAACGCGAATAGGGGTTGTCAATCCCTTCACGGTCACTTACGAGAGTGAGATCTGATAGAGATGATAGATAATATTTTTGGTATTTTTTTATAGGATGCAAAGTAAAAATAAAAAGCAAAATAAAAAGCAAAGCAATAATAAAGTGATGGAAGATTAATATGATGAGAATAGACCCGGGAGCCATAGATTTCACTAGTGGCTTCTCTCAAGAGCATAAATATTTTACGGTGGGTGAACGAATTACTGTTGAGCAATTGATGTAATTGAGCATAGTTATGAGAATATCTAGGTATGATCATGTATATAGGCATCACGTCCGAGACAAGTAGACCGACTCGCCTACATCTACTACTATTACTCCACTCATCGACCGCTATCCAAAGATGCATCTAGAGTATTAAGTTAATGAAAACAGAGTAACGCCTTAAGCAAGATGACATGATGTAGAGGGATAGATTCATGCAATATGATAAAAAACCCCATCTTGTTATCCTCGATGGCAACAATACAATACGTGCCTTGCTGCCCCTACCGTCACTGGGAAAGGACACCGCAAGATTGAACCCAAAGCTAAGCACTTCTCGCATTGCAAGAAAAACCAATCTAGTAGGCCAAACCAAACTGATAATTCGAAGAGACTTGCAAAGATAACCAATCATACATAAAAGAATTCAGAGTAGATTCAAATATTGTTCATAGATAATCTTGATCATAAACCCACAATTCATCGGTCTCAACAAACACACTGCAAAAAGAAGATTACATCGAATAGATCTCCACGAAAGAGGGGGAGAACATTGTATTGAGATCCAAAAAGAGAGAAGAAGCCATCTAGCTACTAACTATGGACCCGAAGGTCTGAGGTAAACTACTCACACTTCATCGGAGGGGCTATATGATGTAGAAGCCCTCCGTGGTGGATGCCCTCTCCGGCGGAGCTCCGGAACAGGCCCCAAGATGGGATCTCGTGGGTACAGAAGGTTGCGGCGGTGGAATTAGGTTTTTGGCTCCGTATCTGATCGTTTGGGGGTACGTAGGTATATATAGGAGGAAGAAGTACGTCGGTGGAGCAAGGTGGGACACATGAGGGTGGAGGGCGCGCCTGGGAGGGAGGGCGTGCCCCCCTGCCTCGTGCCCACCTCCTTTCTTTCTTGATGTAGGGTCCAAGTTTCCTGGATCATGTCCGGTGAGAAAATCACGTTCCCGTAGGTTTCATTCCATTTGGACTCCGTTTGATATTCCGTTTCTTTGAAACACTGAAATAGGCAAAAAACATCAATTCTGGGCTGGGCCTCCGGTTAATAGGTTAGTCCCAAAAGTAATATAAAAGTGGAAAATAAAGCCTAATATGGTCCAAAACAGTAGATAATATAGCATGGAGCAATCAAAAACTATAGATACGTTGGAGACGTATCAGGCATCCCCAAGCTTAATTCCTGCTCGTCCTCGAGTAGGTAAATGATAAAAACATAATTTTTGATGCGGAGTACCACTTGGCATAATTTCAATGTAATTCTTCTTAATTGTGGTATGAATATTCAGATCCGAAAGATTCAAGATAACAGTTCATATTGACATAAAATAATAATACTTCAAGCATACTAACTAAGCAATTATGTCTTCTCAAAATAACATGGCCAAAGAAAGTTCATCCCTACAAAATCATATAGTTTAGTCATGCTCCATTTTCGTCACACAAGAATGCTCTCATCGTGCACAACCCCGATGACAAGCCAAGCAATTGTTTCATACTTTATTAATCTCAAACTTTATAAACCTTCACGCAATACATGAGCGTGAGCCATGGATATAGCACTATGGGTGGAATAGAACATGCTGATGGGGGTTATGTGGAGAAGACAAAAAGGAGAAAGTCTCACATCAGCGAGGCTAATCAATGGGCTATGGAGATGCCCATTGATTGATGTTAATGCAAGGAGTAGGGATTGCCATGCAACGGATGCACTAGAGCTATAAATGTATGGAAGCTCAACAAAAGAAACTAAGTGGGTGTGCATCCAACTTGCTTGCTCACGAAGACCTAGGGCACTTGAGGTGGCCCATTGTTGGAATATACAAGCCAAGTTCTATAATGAAAAATTCCCACTAGTATATGAAAGTGACAAAACAAGAGACTCTCTATCATGAAGATTATGGTGCTACTTTGAAGCACAAGTGTGGAAAAAAGGATAGTAGCATTGCCCCTTTTTATTTCTTTTTTTGGGCCTTTTTTTTCTTTTGTCCTTTCTCTTTTTTTGGGACAATGCTCTATTAAATGATGATCATCACACTTCTATTTATTTACAACTCAATGATTACAACTTGATACTAGAACAAAGTATGACTCTATATGAATGCTTCCGGCGGTATACCGGGATATGCAAAGATTCAAAAGTGACATGTATGAAAGAATTATGAACGGTGGCTTTTGCCACAAATACTATGTCAACTACATGATCATGCTAAGAAATATGACAATAATGAGTATGTCATGATAAACGGAATGGTGGAAAGTTGCATGGCAATATATCTCGGAATGGCTATGGAAAGGCCATAATAGGTAGGTATGGTGGCTGTTTTGAGGATGATATAAGGAGGTTCATGTGTGAAAGAGTGTGTCATATCACGGGTTTGATGCACCGCTAAGTTTGCACCAACTCTCAATGTGAGAAAGGGCAATGCACGGCATCAAGAGGCTAGCAATGATGGAAGGGTGAGAGTGCGATAATCCTGGACTCAACATTAGTCATAAAGAACTCACATACTTATTGCAAAAATCTACAAGCCATCAAAACCAAAGCACTACGCGCATGCTCCTAGGGGATAGATTGGTAGGAAAAGACCATCGCCGTCCCGACCGCCACTCATAAGGAGGACAATCAAAGAACACCTCATGTTTCAAATTTGTTACATAACATTTACCATACGTGCATGCTACGGGACTTGCAAACTTCAACACAAGCTTTTCTCAAATTCACAACTACTCAACTAGCACGACTTTGATATTATCACCTCCATATCTCAAAACAATCATAAAGCATCAAACTTCTCTTAGTATTCAACACACTCAAAAGAAAGTTCTACAAATCTTGAATACCAAGCATATTAAGATTTTTAAGCAAATTACCATGCTACTTAAGACTCTCAAAATAATCTAAGTGAAGCATGAGAGATCAATAGTTTCTATAAAACAAATCCACCACCGTGCTCTAAAATATATAAGTGAAGCACTAGAGCAAAACTATATAGCTCAAAAGATATAAGTGAAGCACAAAGAGTATTCTAACAGATTCCAATTCATGTATGGCTCTCTCAAAAGATGTGTACAACAAGGATGATTGTGGTAAACTAAAAATAAAAGACTCAAATCATACAAGACGCTCCAAGCAAAACACATATCATGTGGTGAATAAAAATATAGCTCCAAGTAAAGTTACCGATGGAAGTAGACAAAAGAGGGGATGCCTACCGGGGCATCCCCAAGCTTTGAATTTTTAGTGTCCTTAGATTATCTTGGGGGTGCCATGGGCATCCCCAATCTTAGGCACTTGCCACTCCTTGTTCCATAATCCATCAAAAGATTTCACCCAAAACTTGAAAACTTCACAACACAAAACTCAACAGAAATCTCGTGAGCTCTGTTAGCAAAAGAAAACAAAAGACCACTTCAAGGTACTGTAATGAACTCATTCTTTATTTATATTGGTGTTAAACCTACTGTATTCCAACTTCTCTATGGTTTATAAACTATTTTACTAGCCATAGGTTCATCAAAATAGGCAAACAACACACGAAAAACAGAATCTGTGAAAAACAGAACAGATTGTAGTAATCTGTAACTAACACAAACTTATGGAACTCCAAAAAATCAGCCAAAATAGGACGACATAGGCAATTTGTTTATTGATCAGCATCAATTTTAATAACTATTATGGTGATTTTTAACAATTGTTTTCGTGAACAGAAAGTTTCTGGAAATTACAGCAAGATCAAATAACTATCACCCAAGAAGATCCTATAGGTTTAACTTGGCACAAACACTAACTAAAACATAAAACCACAGCTAAACAGAAGGTAGATGGATTATTTATTCCTAAATAGAAGCAAAAACTAAAAACTAAAAACAAAATTGGGTTGCCTCCCAACAAGCGCTATCGTTTAACGCCCCTAGCTAGGCATAAAAGCAAGGATAGATATAGGTATTGCCATCTTTGGTAGCAATCCATAAGTGGCTCTCATGATAGATTCATATGGTAATTTTATTTTCTTCCTAGGGAAGTGTTACATGCCTTTCTTTAATGGAAATTGGAATCTAATATTCCCTTCCTTCATATCAATAATTGCACCAATCGATCTAAGGAAAGGTCTACCAAGAATAATAGGACATGAAGGATTGCAATCTATATCAAGAACGATAAAATCTACGGGCACATAATTCCTATTCACAACAATAAGAACATCATTAATTCTTCCCATAGGTTTCTTAATTGTGGAATCCGCAAGGTGCAAGTTTAGAGAGCAATCATCAAAATCACATAAATCTAGCAAATCACACAAAGTTTTGGGAATAGTGGACACACTAGCACCCAAATCACATAAAGCATAAAATTCATGATCCTTAATCTTAATTTTAATGGTTGGTTCCCACTCATCATAAAGTTTTCTAGGGACAGAAACTTCCACCTCAAGTTTTTCTTCATAAGATTGCATCAAGGCATCAACGATATGTTTAGTAAACGCTTTATTTTGACTATAAGCATGAGGAGAATTTAGCACGGATTGCAACAAGGAAATACAATCAATTAAAGAGCAACTTTCAGAATTAAATTCCTTGAAACCCAATATAGTGGGTTTAGCAACATCTAGGGTTTTGATTTCTTCAATCCCACTTTTATCAATTTTAGCATCAAGATCTAAAAACTCCGAATTTTTGGAACGCCTTTAGGTAAAGGTGGATCATATTCAGCCTCATCATTATCAAGATTCATATTGAAAAACAAGGATTTAATAGGAGACACATCAATAACTTTTAGATCTTCATCTTGATTTTCACAGAAATTGGAAGAACACGCTTTAATAAAGGCATCTTTCGTAGCACGCATCCTAGCGGTTCTTTCCTTGCACTCATCAATGGAAATTCTCATGGCTTTGAAAGACTCATTGATATCATGCTTAGGAGGAGTAGATCTAAGCTTTAAAGAATCAACATCAAGAGAAATTCTATCAACGTTCCTAGCCAACTCATCAACTTTAAGACTTTTCTCTTCAAGCAAAGCATTAAAATTCTTTTGCGAATTCATAAACTCTTTAACACTAGTCTCAAATTCAGAGGACATCTTATTAAAATTTCCATAACAGTTGTTGTAGGAATTTCCATAATTATTAGAAGGATTACTAGGATAAGGCCTAGGATTAAAGTTCCCGATTTTTTTTTCAAAACTATCACCTTTTTTATATCTAATTCGGAAACTATAGTACCAATTGCCAATATATCAAAAATATAACCCTGTTGGTCTCGTGGTGGTCGAAGTGGCACTTTTCGCCGTAACTAGGCGAAGGACTTTAAATCCACTGTAGGTCGAAATGAGCCTCGCCAATGTAAGAGGTCTCGTCGGGTGGGCTGGGCGAAAATAGTAGCTTCGCCAGGCCTAGACCGAACGGGCCGCTGCCAGCTCAAGAATCAAAAGCTTTTCGCCAGAGTTGACCGAAAAGGTCGGGATAAGGCCGACGGGCACCTTCCTCTTCCCTGCCGCCCCTGTTCTATCTAGTTCCTCTCGTTCTTCTCTCAGAGCTCGGCCTCCTCCCGATCTCCTCCAATTTGCACTCATTTACACAACCAAGGCATGTAATAGATAGATCATAGCATTCTCCACCGCCTACGGTGTTTTTTTTTTTGTTATGGGATAGTTTTTGTGCGCTTGGGGAGGAGCCATGGTGGGGTGGAGGAGGTCCGTTGGGAAGGAGGTGGTGGTGAGGAGGAGCAGGAGCTGTGGAGGAGGAGGTGGTGAGGAGGAGCAGCAGCTTGGGGTTGACGGAGTTGAACCTCCGGTCGTCGAGTGGGTGGCGCTGCCGTTGTCCGGTGGTCGGTGCGGTGACGGAAGAGACGACGCTCAAGGTATAACCATGGCGTCACAAATTTTCTCTAAATTGTATAGTTTGTTAGTTAGTGTTAGTATGTTCGTGGTGGCATTTTAGCGCGTAGTTAGTGTAACGGATAATATTAGTCTTTGTTGTGATTAATAAGAGGATGACAATGTCTGACAGGTGAAAATGTCTGAATCAAGAATTTGACTGTTTACTACGGTACTGGTAATGTTCGATATAATGAGTTGGGGTTGATCTTAGCGAGTTTAAAATGGCGCCATGACACTAGTGACCTGCATGATTGGACATTAGACAGTTGAAGTAATCGTTGACAACTAGTTTCGGTTTGGATCCTCAAGTATGTTCTGTCAAGATTCATGCATTGTGGACCAAATCGTAAAAATGTCAAGTGGGAGTTGATGCCAGAGATAGGAGCCAGCATTGGTTGTCCTGTTAAGACGCTGCCGAGACCAAGAATCCACCCATATGCACTTGTGCAACCTGTCAAGGAGGAGAATACCATAGAACTCCACAGGGGTATGAACCCGCCAAGGCAGTGAAGTGGCTAACGAGATTGTTTTATCCGGTCACAGCCACAAGATGTGGATGCTAGCCAACCCGAGAAAGAGTCGACACGTGCCACACAATGTTTGTGGTCCCGACATCGGGCGAGTAGCCGGTCGATAATATTAGCTGGTTCAGGTTTTCTTGATGGGGATGAGGAAGGGATGAAATGCGAGGGTGATGGAGGAAGAGGACGAGGATGGATTGGTGGAGGAACTGGATTCTGAAAATTCGAGGATGAAGTTGAGGTACCGATTCCTTTCGCATGGGAGCAGGACATATCCACCGCCTTACGGTGAACGATGGCCATGAGACTCCATGGCGAGATAATCTGAACCAAGTACAAATAGGGGCTATGTTTGATACAAAGAAAAATTGAAGTATGCGGTGATAAAGTGGGCTATGTCTACATAAAGGGTTTTCAAGACACACATATCAAGTCCAACAAACTATACCGTGAAATGTGTTGAAAAAGGTTGTCCAGGGAAGGTGCACGGCACGCGTCAAGCACGACATCCACCGGGTTGTCACCATTGTCATCCCACATAATTGTGTGAGGAAGAACCTGCTGGTGAAGCATCCGAACCTGACTTCAAGTCTCATTGCGCAACTCATGTATACCGAGATAGTAGAGAAGAAAGATATGGAAGCAAAACACATCCGCAGCAGTGAAGGTCGGATGGAAGTATGTCATTCCTTATGGGAAGGCTTGGAGGGCTAAGCGAGAAGGCTATGGAGGAAAGGTTTGGGACGTTCTTGACTCATATGATAATGTTGTCCGCCTCCGGCATATCAAGGAGAGGAATCCGGCACTTATGTGAACGTACAACACATGAGGTTGCTGAGTATACCAGATTTCAAGGTGTTGAAACGAGTGTTCTTCTCTTTGGTATGTGCATCAAGCTTTCCGCATTGTCCTCCTGCTCATTTGTGGATGGTACATTCTGACCGGTCAAGATAGAGGGCAAATCCTGACTGCTATTGGTGTGGACGGAACAATCAAATCATCCCACTTGCCATGGCATTTGTGGAGGGTGAGAACTTTCTCAGCTGGGTATGGTTCTTCCGCCAAGTGAAAATTGCCATTGTGAAGGACTTGCCAGGAATTGACCCTCCTAATACTACGAGAAAGAAGGGAAGGGCAATAAAGAATTTTTCTGAGTGGATAGAGAAAGAGCCTCCAGTGAATTGGTCTTTGCTGCATGACACACATGGAGCTAGGTATGGCCACATGACAACCAATCTTGCAGAGGTGTATAACTTTGTGCCGAGAGGGAACAGAGCATTGCCACTCACAGCTATTGTGGAGGCTGTATTCCATGGCACTTTGAGATATTTCAGAGAAAGGCACGAGTTAGCATGTACATATTGAAGATAATCGAACACACCTTATTGTAGCCGTGTCATGGAATACATGGCAAAGAAGATAGAGAAAGCAAAGAAGCACACCGTCGACTTATAGGGAATCAAGAAAGGAGGTATGAGGTTCAGCTTCCTACCGATGGTTTTGGTTCGGAAATGAGGTGAAGACACACGAGGTAAAAATTGAACGGAATTTTATCCAACATGTGAGTGTACATGCAACAAACCGAAGTTGTTGCACCTACCTTGCTCTCATGTGTTGGCTGCTGTGGGCAGATTGAGTTGGATGCTATCTTCTTCGTGTCCCCATACTATTTAAAAGAGGCAGTGCTCAACACCGGACAAGCGAGATGACAGGTTTAGAGTCGCCGGCAATTTCAACAAGGTAAACGACGGTGAGAGAGTATATATCCCGCATCCGACCTTCGCGTAACAAGTAGGGCAGACGGAAGGCCCGTCGATCCGGAACGATATGGACTACCTGAAGTGGTGGAGCAACCAGCAATGTTTGTTATGCGCGGCTTATGGGCATAGGATGAAATATTGTCCCGACCTGAACAAAGATGGTGCTTCAAGATCGACGAGTGCTTCCACATCGACGGCTGCGACAACAAGAGGAAGAGGCGGACGTGGTCGTGGCAATCGAGGCCAAGGGGCGGACGAGGAAGAAATAACTCACAAGCTATATAATGTGTCGAGTGGGTTTTAATATGTCGTGACTATGTTTTAATTTGTAATATGTCGGGACTATGTTTTAATTTGTAATATGTCGTGACTATGTTTTAATTTGTAATATGTCGATCTATGTTTTAATTTGTAATATGTCGGGACTTTGTTTTAATATGTAAATCCTCATGGACTATGTTTTAATTGTACTATGTCGGGACTATGTTTTAATTGCACTATGTCGGGACTATGTTTTAATTTGTAATATGTCGATCTATGTTTTTATTTGCCGAGATTTGTTGTTTGAATTGCAGATATGTCTTTGTATCCGCTGCTTAATGGCAACATCGATAGAAAGCACCGGGCGCCCTATTGGAAGCGGGCAACAACTTAGACGTGTTGGTCACTCGCACCCCAAAGACTAACCGGCTGATACACGATTCATGGGTTGATAGGTATGTGTGCATATAATGGAGTCCATATAATGACTTACTATGTTTTACATACTTTTTATAGCCGCTAACAATATTTTTATTTTGTAGGTTGTTGGCTGGACTTCTACCCTTGGCACGGCTGGTTCAGGTACATTGGATGAGTGGATTGATGGTCCGGACTTAGATGAGGCAGGTGAACCAAAGTGTAGTTACACAAGAGGCAAGTGAGACGTTTCTCTTCGACAAGTCACTCCTTACCGCTTAGTAGATAGATGGAGGCCGAGACACATGCGTTTCACTTCCCATGGGGAGAGATGGCGCCTACTTTACAGGATGTGTCGTCGACTTGTTGGGATTACCTCGGCGGTGCTGCCATAGGTCCCTTAGAGGCGTAATCGGGGTGGCAAACAGCGATGCAGACCCGTTTTTGGCTGCGGTCCCGACTGCTAGGGCCATAGACAACGATCCTCATGGACCTCTTTTTAGATGGTTGAGCCAGCCAGTAACCATCACGGCCACGTAAACAAATGTTGTTTTTAGTTGCCCGATTTTCATACAATTATTACGTTTCTATGTAGATTGTCTCGTTAGGACATCCCAATGTTGAGTTGTCGGAGGCACAGATTGACCGGTCCTTAGAGGCATATATTCTTTGGCTGTTCGGCAAGACGATGTTTACGGAGAACCACGTGACCACCGCCGATGCACGACTCATCGGTATTGCACGAGAGATAGCCGACGACGTTGCCCGCGGATATTCTCTGAGAGGAGTTTTGGTTCTGCTGTGTTAGCGGCTACGACAGAGGCCTGTGCAAAGCTTGCTTGTTGAAGTCTAGAAAATCTGGTGTTGTTGGATGTCCATTATTGTTGCAGCTCTGGTCATACGAGAGATTCCCTATTGGGCGACCCTATGTCTACATTGATAAACCTTTTGGTTTGGAGGACTTAGCTGGGGCTTATGTGCCTCGCTATCGGCGACTTACCTACTATGGGTTCTGTTTGGGCACGGCGAGAGGTACATTTATATTAAGTAACAATTAATTTAATTATTTTTGCCATTCATTAGTATTACTAATGCTTATTTGTTGTCATGCATGAGACAGTTTATGATAGTCGTTAGGGATGCTACCCGTCCTTCACGGCGCAGTTTGATAGTTTGCACGAGGATCAAGTTATCTGGGAGCCATACTGGCCGAGGCTATATCATCGAGGTACCCAGTTGGGATTTCTGGATTGTGCACTAGAGATCGGCATTTTGGATGACCAAGGCCAAGTTGGTGTTCGATGTGACGGTTGAGGAGATGTCTCTTCATAGAGTAATGAGACAGTTCGGTCTATATCAAGAGCCCGAGATTCCAAAAATTCCACAGTTGCGAGCACTTGCACAAGTAAGTACTAATACTATTTTAGTTGTCACTATACATTCATAATATACCTAATTTCAGTATCGCGCATGTCAATATCGAGGGACGACGCTTAGGAGGAAACAAGTCCATGGATTATTGGCTTAAGAGCATTACCCCTTACGTTGTGAATGGACTACCGCTGCGACAAATACCGGGTGAGGGTCGGGCCTTTAATCGGCAAATGTTGGGTTGTATCTGCAGCGTTACGCATACAACAAGGATCTACTTGGTTCCATCAGCTGCTCTGATCGATCGAAGCCCCTCTCACCAGCGATATGTACCCAATCGCCTCTGTTAGGGAACCGACACCACGCTGTAAATGCCTTGGTTCTTATATGTTGAGTCTTTTGTTAATCTGGACATATTCGCTTGGGTGTCTATTCGTGGTGTCTATCATACAACGAGGATATAATTGGTTAACTCTTCATCTGCTGTGGTGACTTGACAAGACAGCGCGAGAGGAGGTTTCCGCTTTAATGCGGCGCTTTCAGAGGGGAGAAACTATCCCACCGCGAGAGGGCGTCTCATGGTTGAGGCGTCTTGATGACAAGCTACGGGATTTACGCTGCTGTTACGTGTAGACGGTCTTGGATGTTGCACTTCCTCCTCCAAAGACATCGTCCGCCACGCCCCTCATGACAGCATTCGAACCACGACCCTCGTGCAACGCTCACAACCACGACCTTACATGCACCGTGCAGAACCTCATCCTTCACAGCCGTGGAGCTCTTCCGGGCATGAGCCACCTCCTTCACAGCCGGGGAGCTCTTCCGGCATGAGCCACCTCCTTCACAGCCGGGAGCTCTTCCGGCATGAGCCACCTCCTTCACAGCCTGTGGAGCTCTTCCGGCATGAGCCACCTCCTTCACAGCCAGGAGCTCTTCCGGAATGAGCCACCTCCTTCACAGCCATGGAGCTCTTCTGGAATGAGCCACCTCCTTCACAGCCAGGGAGCTCTTATCGCATCAGCCACCTCCTTCACAGCCGTGGAGCTCTTCATCGCATCAGCAGATGGAACTAGGTAACCCTACTCACTACATTCTTTTGAACAGAGTAGTAATCGCTCATGCATTTGTATCAATTTTACAAGTTTTTACTTTACCGCAGCGGCAACCTGTCGCAACTGCTCATGCATTCAGAGCAGTCACCCATCCTTAGTGGTGGTGCTGATTACTTTGAGGGCGACCGCGAGGATGATGACCATGCTACAAACATTTATGGCTTCTCGCAGACAGTGTTTCACACTCCACCACCACCACCGACGCAGGAGACACAGACCGTGATGACGAGGTTAACTATGGTCGTGGTTATCGCGAGCCTCGCCCACCGCCTCGGCGCTTATCGCCTTCCGGTCCTCGCCGAGGAAGACCTGCACTCGTCGCCGCCCCCGCAGTGATATGCTTATTATCTATGTATGACTCATTATCTATGTTAGTTTCAGACTATTCGCATATGCTTATTATCTATGTATGACTCATTATCTATGTTACTATCGCACTTCCTTCTATCGATCAGAGACATATATTGTTTTATGTATGCGAGAGACATATTACTATTAATTAGCATTCTTATTCCATTACATTTCCAAATAGATTACAACCGATAATTAAGATACAAGTACATCTGAATTAAACGGTGCGGCTGAACTTGTGCAATACATCTTACATACTACAAAATGAAATTCAGATAGAACATAATGCCCTACAATAATACAATACAAACTGGAATACATCTTACATACTACATGAAGTCATCATCGTCATCCTCTGTTGATGCAGCCCTCTTGCCCTTCGACGATGCGGTCCTCTTGCCCTCCGTCGATGCAGAACTCTTGCCCTTGCTGGATGCGTAACTCTTGCCCTTCGAGGATGCGAAGTCTTGCCTTTGGACGATGCGTAACTCTTGCCCTTCGACGATGCGTAACCCGGAAGCGGCGGCATGAAGACATCTTCGTCGTCCTCGCTCTCCTCAGTCCATAAAATGTATTCTTTGCTGCAGTCCTTCCGAAAGTTTCACTCTTCGCTCCACTACCTTCTTCCACCTTTCATGCAACCTAAGAAGTTCTTGACGTACCTCCTCATAGGTCCTTTCGTGCCACCTGGACCACGTAATTGGTGAGCCAACTCATTCATTATGGTGTCACTACCGGTGAGTTCGTCCCATGGAACTATCCTATTGTCCATCCTGAAATCGGTAACTAGACTCGAAGAGTGCTGCTCATCCTGTGGTGAAAACTACGATCGAATGGATAATGGGACATCTCGACTACACTACACCGAATGCTTATCCACCTTCACTTTCAAGGGGTTTTATAGATACTGAGGAGAAAATAAGGCGGGAAAGAGTTGGCGGGAAACGGGTGGCGGGAAGGGGTTGGCGGGAAACGGGTGGCGGGAACATATGGCGGGAAACGGGTGGCGGGAAGGGGTTGGCGGGAAACGGGTGGCGGGAACATATGGCGGGAAACGGGTGGCGGGAAGGGGTTGGCGGGAAACGGGTGGCGGGAAGGGGTGGCGGGAACATTTCAGCACGAGCCATGCAACTTCGGCCTACATGAGACCGAAGTAGAACTTTTCGGCCTAGACTAGACCAAAAAGTCTATTTCGGCCTAGCTTTGGCCGAAATGCTCCACTTCGGCCTAATGATGGCCGAAATCACCTACTTCGGCCTAATGATGGCCGAAATCATCTACTTCGGCCTAGCTTTGGCCGAAAAGCCCTACTTCGGCCTAGCTTTGGCCGAAAAGCCCTACTTCGGCCAGAGGATGGCCGACGGGCTACTAGTTCTGGTTTTTTTGCATTACGTCATATAGTTTCCGAAAATGCTATAAAATCTATCACAGTTTTGAAAAAAATTCTCTATACGCGTTGTTACCAAAATTATTCCTACCAACAAAATTCACATCCATAGATTCATTATTATTCTCAATCAAAGTAGACAAAGGCATATCATTAGGATCAGAAGAAACACTCTTAGTAGCAAATAATTTCATAAGTTCATCCATCTTTCCACTCAAAACATTGATTTCTTCTATCGCATGCACTTTTTTATTAGTAGATCTTTCAGTGTGCCATTGAGAATAATTAACCATAATATTATCAAGGAGTTTAGTAGCATCTCTGATACGTCTCCAATGTATCTATAATTTTTGATTGCTCCATGCTATATTATCTACTGTTTTGGGCAATATTGGGCTTTATTATCCACTTCTATATTATTTTTGGGACTAACCTATTAACCGGAGGCCCAGCCTAGAATTGCTGTTTTTTTTGCCTATTTCAGTGTTTCGAAGAAAAGGAATATCAAACGGAGTCCAATTGACCTGAAACTCCACGGTACTTATTTTTGGACCAGAAGAAGCCCACGGAGTACAGGAGTTGCACCAGGGGAGTCCCGAGCTGCCCACGAGGGTGGGGGGCACGCCCACCCCCATTGGGCGCGCCCCTGCCTCGTGGACAGCCCGAAGGTCCACCGACGTACTTTTTCCTCCCATATATACCCATATACCCTAAAAACTTCGGGGAACAGAATAGATCTGGAGTTCCGCCGCCGCAAGCCTCTGTAGCCACCAAAAGTCAATCGGGACCATGTTCCGGCACCCTGCCGGAGGGGGGGAACCCTCACCAGTGGCCATCTTCATCACCCCGGCGCTCTCCATGACGAGGAGGGAGTAGTTCACCCTCGGGGCTGAGGATATGTACCAGTAGCTATGTGTTTGATCTCTCTCTCTCTCTCTCGTGTTCTTGATTTGGCACGATCTTGATGTATCGCGAGCTTTGCTATTATAGTTGGATCTTATGTTTCTTCTCCCCCCTCTACTCTCTTGTAATGGATTGAGTTTTCCCTTTGAAGTAATCTTATCGGATTGAGTCTTTAAAGATTTGAGAACACTTGATGTATGTCTTGCCATGCGTATCTGTGGTGACAATGGGATATCACGTGATCCACTTGATGTATGTTTTGGTGATCAACTTGCGGGTTCCGCCCATGAACTTATGCATAGGGGTTGGCACACGTTTTCGTCTTGATTCTCTGGTAGAAACTTTGGGGCACTCTTCGAGGTTCTATGTGTTGGTTGAATAGATGAATCTGAGATTGTGTGATGCATATCATATAATCATACCCGCGGATACTTGAGGTTACATTGGAGTATCTAGGTGACATTAGGGTTTTGGTTGATTTGTGTCTTAATATGTTATTCTAGTACGAACTCTAGGGCTGTTTGTGACACTTATAGGAATAGCCCAACAGATTGATTGGAAAGAATAACTTTGAGGTGGTTTCGTACCCTACCATAATCTCTTCGTTTGTTCTCTGCTATTAGTGACTTTGGACTGACTCTTTGTTGCATGTTGAGGGATAGTTATATGATCCAACTATGTTATTATTGTTGAGAGAACTTGCACTAGTGAAAGTATGAACTCTAGGCCTTGTTTCCTAGCATTGCAATACCGTTTGTGCTCACTTTTATCATTAGTTACCTTGCTGTTTTTATATTTTCAGATTACAAAAACCTATATCTATCATCCATATTGCACTTGTATCACTATCTCTTCGCCGAACTAGTGCACCTATACAATTTACCATTGTATTGGGTGTGTTGGGGACACAAGAGACTCTTTGTTATTTGGTTGCATGGTTGCTTGAGAGAGACCATCTTCATCCTACGCCTCCCACGGATTGATAAACCTTAGGTCATCCACTTGAAGGAAATTTGCTACTGTCCTACAAACCTCTACACTTGGAGGCCCAACAACATCTACAAGAAGAAGGTTGTGTAGTAGACATCAAGCTCTTTTTTGGTGCCGTTGCCGGGGAGGTGAGTGCTTGCAGGTATATCTTTAGATCTTGCAATTGAATCTTTTTGTTTCTTGTTTTAGCACTAGTTTAGTTTATAAAAGAAAATTACAAAAAAATGGAATTGAGTCTACCTCATACGCTTCATCTTTTTAATATCTTTAGTGAGTATGATGGAAAGGAGAATTGTGCCAAAGTGTTAGAAGAAGAATGCATTAAAATGTTTGGCACTAAATATTTGAATGATGAGCATGATTGCAATGTTGTTAGTATGAATTCCTTGAATATCCATGATGCTAATGATATGCAAAGCCACAAGCTTGGGGAAGCTATGTTTGATGAAGATGATATTTTTTGTCCCCCAAGCTTTGATGAGCAAATTTACTATGATGAAAGCATGCCTCCTATCTATGATGACTATTGTGATGACACGTATGCTTTGAGGAATACTGATGACCATGAAACTTGCCATCTTGATCTTAATTTTCAATCACATGATAGTTATTTTGTTGAGTTTGCTCCCACTATTGTTGATGAGAATAAATTTGCTTATGTGGAGAGTAATAAAATTTCTATGCCAGTAGATCATGAAAAGAATGATTTAGGTGCTGGTTATATTGTTGAATTCATTCATTATGCTACTAAAAATTATTATGAGGGAGCAATATATGCTCGTACGAATTGCAATAATATCAAGTTTCCTCTCTATGTGCTTAAAATCTTGAAGTTATGCTTGTTTTACCTTCCTATGCAAGTTGATTCTTGTTCCCATCAGTTGTTTGCTCACAAAATCCATATGCATAGGAAGTGGGTTAGACTTAAATGTGCTAGTCATATTCTTCATGATGCTCTCTTTATGTTTCAATTCCTATCTTTTATGTGAGCATCATTGAAATCATTATGCCTAGCTAGGGGCGTTAAACGACAGCGCTTGTTGGGAGGCAACCCAACTTTATTTAGTTTCTTGCTTTTTGGTTCTGTTTAGTAATAAATAATCCATATAGATTATGTTTAGATGTGGTTTTGTGTTTTAATTAGTGTTTGTGCCAAGTAGAACCTTTGGGAAGACTTGGGTGAAGTCTTTGTGATCATGCTGTAGAAAACAGAAACTTTAGCGCTCACGAGATTAGATTCAACTTTTTACTGGAGAGTGATATTTAGTTGATTATTTTTTAAGATGATTACTAGACAAAATCCTCAGGTCCACCAATTTATTTTAGAATTTTTGGAGTTCCAGAAGTTTGCGTTAGTTACAGATTACTACAGACTGTTCTGTTTTTGACAGATTCTGTTTTTCGTGTGTTGTTTACTTATTTTGATGAATCTATGGCTAGTAAAATAGTTTATAAACCATATAGAAGTTGGAATACAGTAGGTTTAACACCAATATAAATAAAGAATGAGTTCATTACAGTACCATGAAGTGGTGTTTTGTTTTCTTTCGCTAACGGAGCTTACGAGTTTTCTGTTAAGTTTTGTGTTGTGAAGTTTTCAAGTTTTGGGTAAAGATTCGATAGACTATGGAATAAGGAGTGGAAAGAGCCTAAGCTTGGGGATTCCCAAGGAACCCCAAGGTAATATTCAAGGATAACCAAGAGCCTAATCTTGGGGATGCCCCGGATGGCATCCCCTTTTCGTCTTCATTCATCGGTAACTTTACTTGGAGCTATATTTTTATTCACCACATGATATGTGTTTTGCTTGGAGCATCATTTCCTTTTGTTAGTTTTTGCTTTCTGTCATTTAGACTAATGTTTTGCATCTCTATTTTCAATAAAAATGTCAAGGATAGCTTTTGCCATGCTTATTTTGCAAGTATGCATGTTGCTGTTTGAAAACAAAAAGTTTACCGCTGTTGCAAAAATTCTCTAGAAAATTCAGAATGTGATAAAATGTTGAAACCTTTTGCATAAGTAGCTCTGATAAATTTACTACAGTGGGAATTTTCTTTCATAATTTTTGGAGTTAGGGAAGTATGATGAATCTTGCATTCTTTACAGACTGTACTATTTTGGCAGATTGCTGTTATGTTTGTATTGTTTGCATATGTTTGCTTGTTTAATGATTCTATTTGAGGATAGAATGATACGTCTCCAACGTATCTATAATTTTTGATTGCTCCATGCTACTTTATCTACTGTTTTGGACTATATTGGGCTTTATTTTCCACTTTTATATTATTTTTGGGACTAACCTATTAACCGGAGGCCCAGCCCTGTAATTGCTGTTTTTGCCTATTTCAGTGTTTCGAAGAAACGGAATATCAAACGGAGTCCAAACGGAATGAAACCTTCGGAAACGTGATTTTCTCACCGAACGTGATCCAGGAGACTTGGACCCTACTCCAAGGGATAACAGAGGCGGTCACGAGGGTGGGGGCCCCCCCCCTAGGGCGCGCCCCCTGCCTCATGGGCCCCCTGTTGCTCCACCGACGTACTCCTTCCTCCTATATATACCTACGTACCCCCAAACGATCAGATACGGAGCCAAAAACCTAATTCCGCCGCCGCAACTTCCTGTATCCACGAGATCCCATCTTGGGGCCTATTCCGGAGGTCCGCCAGAGGGGGCATCCACCACGGAGGGCTTCTACATCATCACCATAGCCCTTCCGATGAAGTGTGAGTAGTTTAGTTCAGACCTTCGGGTCCATATCTAGTAGCTAGATGGCTTATTCTCTCTTTTTGGATCTCAATACAATGTTCTCCCCCTCTCTCGTGGAGATCTATTCGATGTAATCTTCTTTTTGCGGTGTGTTTGTTGAGAACGATGAATTGTGGGTTTATGATCCAGCTTATCTATGAATAATATTTGAATCTTCTCTGAATTATTTTATGTATGATTGAGTTATCTTTGCAAGTCTCTTCGAATTATCCGTTTGGTTTGGCCAACTAGATTGGTAGTTCTTGCAATGGGAGAAGTGTTTAGCTTTGGGTTCAATCTTATGTGTCCTTACCAAAGGATGTAAAGGGTTGCAAGGCACGTATTGTATTGTTGCCATCGAGGATAACAAGATGGCTTATTTATCATATTGCATGAATGTATTCCTCTACATCATGTCATCTTGCTTAAGGCGTTACTCTGTTTTTAACTTAATACTCTAGATGCATGCTGGATAGCAGTCGATGAGTGGAGTAATAGTAGTGGATGCAGAATCATTTCGGTCTACTTGTCTTGGACGTGATGCCTATATACATGATCATACCTAGATATACTCATAATTATGCTCAATTCTATCAATTGCTCAACAGTAATTTGTTCACCCACCGTAGAATACTTATGCTCTTGAGAGAAGCCACTAGTGAAACCTATGGCCCCCGGGTCTATTCTCATCATATCAATCTCCATCACTTTTATACTTGCTTTGTTTTTACTTTGCTTTTTACTTTTTACTTTGCATCTATATATCAAAAATACCAAAAATATTATCTCTATCAGATCTCACTCTCGTAAGTGACCGTGAAGGGATTGACAACCCCTAATCGCGTTGGTTGCGAGTAGCTATTGATTTGTGCAGGTACGAGGGACTTGTGCGTGGCCTCCTACTGGATTGATACCTTGGCTCTCAAAACTGAGGGAAATACTTATGCTACTCTGCTACATCATCCTCTCCTCTTCGGGGAAAACCAACGCAAGCTCAAGACGTAGCAAGAAGGATTTCTGGCGCCGTTGCTGGGGAGTCTACGCAAAAGTCAACCATACCAAGTACCCATCACAATCCCTATCTCTCGCATTACACTATTTGCCATTTGCCTCTCGTTTTCCTCTCCCCCACTTCACCCTTGCCGTTTTATTCGCCCTCTCTTTCCCAATCTCCTCCTCTTTTTCCCGTTGCCTTTTCCTCGTCCGTTTGGATTGCTTGTTTGTCGCGATGGCTCTACCTAGATTTGGTGATCTCCGCCTTAAAAGGTTAGAGGAGATCAAAACCAATGTCAGGAAGTTTATGGTTTTGCAATTTGAACATAATAATTTCTTTAGAAATGAGCTTAAGGAAAAAAAAGGTTTTATGAGTTATATGAATAAAGAGCTCGATGATATGTCCAAAGAATTAGATGGTATAAGATCCCAAATTGCTCGTCTTGAAAAGTTGACCGCTGAAATTTTGGATATGCAAGCTACCTTAGTCAATAAGATGGCCGCTAAACCGAATTCCTATGAAAATCAAGATGAAGATCTAAAAGTTATTGATGTGTCCCCCATTAAATCTTTGTTTTGCAATATGAATCTTGATGAAACTGAATTTGATCTTCCTTTACCTAGAAGGCGTTCTAAGAATTCGAAGTTTTTAGATCTTGATGATGAAATTGATAAAAGTGGGATTGAAAGAAATAAAAACCTAGATGTTGCTAAACCCACTATATTGGATCTCAAGGAATTTAATTATGAAAATTGTTCTTTAATTGATTGTATTTCCTTGTTGCAATCCGTACTAAATTCTCCTCATGCTTATAGTCAAAATAAGGCCTTTACCGAACACATTGTTGATGCCTTGATGCAATCTTATGAAGAAAAACTTGAGTTGAAAGTCTCTATCCCTAGAAAGCTCTATGATGAGTGGGAACCTACTATTAAAATTAAAATTAAAGATTATGAGTTTAATGCCTTGTGTGATTTGGGTGCTAGTGTCTCTACTATTCCCAAAACTTTGTGTGATTTGCTAGATTTCCGTGACTTTGATGATTGCTCTCTAAACTTGCATCTTGCGGATTCCACTATTAAAAAACCTATGGGAAGAATTAATGATGTTCTTATTTTTGCAAATAGGAATTATGTGCCCGTAGATTTTATCGTTCTTGATATAGATTGCAATCCTTCATGTCCTATTATTCTTGGTAGACCTTTCCTTAGAACGATTGGTGCAATTATTGATATGAAGGAAGGGAATATTAGATTCCAATTTCTGTTAAAGAAAGGCATGGAACACTTTCCTAGAAAGAAAATAAAATTACCATATGAATCTATCATGAGAGCCACTTATGGATTGCCTACCAAAGATGGCAATACCTAGATCTATTCTTGCCTTTATGCCTAGCTAGGGGCGTTAAACGATAGCGTTTGTTGGGAGGCAACCCAATTTTATTTTTTGTTTTCTTTGTTTTTGTTTCTGTTTAGGAATAAATAATCCATCTAGCCTCTGTTTAGATGTGGTTTTATCTTTTAATTAGTGTTTGTGCCAAGTTAAACCTATTGGATCTTCTTGGATAATAGTTATTTGATCTTGCTGTAATTTCCAGAAACTTTGCGCTCAGTGCCCGAATTATTAAAAATAACCAGAACGTGATAAAATACTGATTCCAATTGCTGCTGATCAATAAACAGATTGTATAGGTCGTATAATTTTGGTAGAATTTTTGGACTTCCAGAAGTTTGCGTTAGTTACAGATTACTACAGACTGTTCTGTTTTTGACAGATTCTGTTTTGCGTGTGTTGTTTGCTTATTTTGATGAATCTATGGCTAGTAAAATAATTTATAGTTCATAGAGAAGTTGGAATACAGTAGGTTTAACACTAATATAAATAAAGAATTAGTTCATTATAGTACCTTAAAGTAGTCTTTTGTTTTCTTTCTCTAACAGAGCTCACGTGATTTCTATTGAGTTTTGTGTTGTGAAGTTTTTAAGTTTTGGGTGAATTCTTTTGATGGATTATGGAACAAAGAGTGGCAAGATCCTAAGCTTGGGGATGCCCGTGGCACCCCCAAGATAATACAAGGACACCAAAAAGTAAAAGCTTGGGGATGCCCCGGAAGGCATCCCCTCTTTCGTCTACTTCCATCGGTAATTTACTTGGAGCTATATTTTTATTCACCACATGATATGTGTTTTGCTTGGAGCGTCTTGTATTATTTGCGTCTTTGCTTGTTAGTCTACCACAATCATCCTTGCTGTACACACCTTTTGAGAGAGCCATACATAAATTGGAATTTGTTAGAATACTCTATGTGCTTCACATATATCTTTTGAGCTTGATAGTTTTGCTCATAGTGCTTCACTTATATCTTTTGAGCGTGATAATTTTTGCTCTAGTGCTTCACTTAGATCTTTTAGAGCACGGTGGTGGATTTGTTTTAAAGAAACTTTTGATATCTCATGCTTCACTTGGATTATTTTGAGAGTCGTTAATAGCATGGTAATTTGCTTAATATTAATATACTTGGTATTCAAGATATGTGAAACTTTCTTTTGAGTGCGTTGAATACTAAGAAAAGTTTGATGCTTGATAATTGTTTTGACATATGGAGGTGATAATATCAAAGTCGTGCTAGTTGAGTAGTTGTGAATTTGATAAATGCTTGTGTTGAAGTTAGCAAGTCCCGTAGCATGCACGTATGGTTAAAGTTGTGTATCAAATTTGAAACATGAAGTGTACCTGGCTTGTGCATCCTTATGAGTGGCGGTCGGGGACGAGCGATGGTCTTTTCCTACCAATCTATCCCCCTAGGAGCATCCGCGTAGTACTTGATTTTTGATGACTTCTAAATTTTTGCAATAAGTATATGAGTTCTTTTGACTAATGTTGAGTCCATGGATTATACGCACTTTTACCTTTCTGCCTTTGCTAGCCTCTTCAGTACCGTGCATTGCCCTTTCTCACCTTGAGAGTTGGTGCAAACTTCGCCGGTCCATCCAAACCCCGCGATATGATACGCTCTATCACACATAAACCTCCTTATATCTTCCTCAAAACAGCCACCATACCTACCTATTATGGCATTTCCATAGCCATTACGAGATATATTGCCATGCAACTTTCCACCGTTCCGTTCATCATCATCATGACATACTTTACTTTTGTCATATTGCCATTGCATGATCATGTAGTTGACATTGTACTTGTGGCAAAGCCACCATGCATTACTTTTCATACATGTCACTCTTGATTCATTGCACCATCCCGGTACACCGCCGGAGGCATTCATATAGAGTCATATCTTGTTGTAGTTTTGAGTTGTAATCCTTATGTTGTAATTAATAGAAGTGTGATGATTATCATTATTAGAGCATTGCCCAAAAAAAGAGAAAGGACAAAAAGAAGAAGAAAAAGAAAGGCCCAAAAAAAAGAGAAAATAAATAAAAAGGGCAATGCTACTATATCTTTTTCCACACTTGTGCTTCAAAGTAGCACCATGTTCTTCATGTAGTAAATCTCATATATTGTGATTCAAAGTAGCATCTTGTTCTTCATGTAGTGAGTCTCATATATTGTGCTTCAAAATAGCACCATGTTTTTCATATAGTGAGTCTCATAAGTTGTCTTTTTATACAAGTGGGAATTTTTCATTATAGAACTTGGCTTGTATATTCCTACAATGGGCTTCCTCAAATGCCCTAGGTCTTCATGAGCAAGCAAGTTGGATGCACACCCACTAGTTTTGTTTTGTTGAGCATTCATTAGCTCTAGTTCATCTGTTGCATGGCAATCCCTACTCCTCATGTTGACATCAATTGATGGGCATCTCCATAGCCCGTTGATTATCCTCGTCAATGTGAGACTTTCTCCTTTTTTGTCTTCTCCACACAATCCCCATCATCATATTCTATTCCACCCATAGTGCTATATCCATGGCTCACGCTCATGTATTGCGTGAAGGTTGAAAAAGTTTGAGATTATTTAAGTATGAAACAATTGCTTGGCTTGTCATCGGGGGTATAGAAGTTGGGAACATCTTTGTGTGACAAAAATGAAGCATATCATAACTTTATGATTTTGTAGGGATGAACTTTCTTTCGCCATGCTATTTTGAGAAGACATGATTACTTTGATTAGTATGCTTGAAATATTATTATCTTTATGTTAATATGAACTTTTGTCTTGAATCTTTTGGATCTGAATATTCATACCACAATTAAGAAGATTTACATTGAAATTATGCCAAAGTAACACTCCGTATCAAAAATTCTCTTTTTATCATTTACCTACTCGAGGACGAGCAGGAATTAAGCTTGGGGATGCCTGATACGTCTCCAATGTATCTATAATTTTTGATTGCTCCATGGTACTTTATCTACTATTTTGGACTATATTGAGCTTTATTTTCCACTTTTATATTATTTTTGGGACTAACCTATTAACCGGAGGCCCAGCCAAGAATTGCTGTTTTTTTTTTTTGCCTATTTCAGTGTTTCGAAGAAACGGAATATCAAACGGAGTCCAAACAGAATGAAACCTTCGGAAACGTGATTTTCTCACCGAACGTGATCCAGGAGACTTGGACCCTAATCCAAGGGATAACAGAGGCGGTCACGAGGGTAGGGGGCGCGCCCCCTGCCTCGTGGGCCCCCTGTTGCTCCACCGACGTACTCCTTCCTCCTATATATACCTCACGCACCCCAAACGATCGAATCTGAGCCAAAACCTAATTCCACCGCCGCAACTTCCTGTATCCACGAGATCCCATCTTGGGGCCTATTCCGGAGGTCCGCCGGAGGGGGCATCCACCACGGAGGGCTTCTACATCATCACCATAGCCCTTCCGATGAAGTGTGAGTAGTTTAGTTCAGACCTTCGGGTCCATAGCAAGTAGCTAGATGGCTTCTTCTCTCTTTTTGGATCTCAATACAATGTTCTCCCCCTCTCTCGTGGAGATCTATTCGATGTAGTCTTCTTTTTGCGGTGTGTTTGTTGAGACCGATGAATTGTGGGTTTATGATCCAGCTTATCCATGAATAATATTTGAATCTTCTCTGAATTCTTTTATGTATGATTGAGTTATCTTTGCAAGTCTCTTCGAATTATCCGTTTGGTTTGGCCAACTAGATTGGTAGTTCTTGCAATGGGAGAAGTGTTTAGCTTTGGGTTCAATCTTGCGGTGTCCTTACCCAAGGATGTAAAGGGTTGCAAGGCACGTATTGTATTGTTGCCATCGAGGATAACAAGATGGGGTATTTATCATATTGCATGAATTTATTCCTCTACATCATGTCATCTTGCTTAAGGCGTTACTCTTTTTTAACTTAATACTCTAGATGCATCTTTGGATAGCGGTCGATGAGTGGAGTAATAGTAGTAGATGCAGAATCGTTTGATCTACTTGTCTTGGACGTGATGCCTATATACATGATCATACCTAGATATACTCATAATTATGCTCAATTCTATCAATTGCTCAACAGTAATTTGTTCACCCACCGTAGAATACTTATGCTCTTGAGAGAAGCCACTAGTGAAACCTATGGCCCCCGGGTCTATTCTCATCATATCATCTATATATCAAAAATACCAAAAATATTATCTCTATCAGATCTCACTCTCGTAAGTGACCGTGAAGGGATTGACAACCCCTAATCGCGTTGATTGCGAGTAGCTATCGATTTGTGCAGGTACGAGGGACTTGTGCGTGGCCTCCTACTGGATTGATACCTTGGTTCTAAAAAACTGAGGGAAATACTTACGCTACTATGCTGCATCATCCTCTCCTCTTCGGGGAAAACCAACGCAAGCTCAAGACGTAGCATAGGACTATTAAATATGCAGAGGCATTTAGTATGCAATGTTGAATAATAATTTTTGTGATTTGCTACAGTATAGTATGATAAGGTTTTTGCATTGGTTTATACTAACTTATCTCACGAGTTCTTGTTGAGTTTTGTGTGGATGAAGCTTTTGAGATTTAGGAAACCATGATATGAGAGGAATTAAGGAGACACAAAAGCTCAAGCTTGGGGATGCCCAAGGCACCCCAAGATAATATTTCAAGAAGTCTCAAGCATCTAAGCTTGGGGATGCCCCGGTAGGAATCCCACCTTTCTTCTTCAACAACTATCGGTTAGTATCGGTTGAACCTAAGTTTTTACTTCTTCACATGATGTGTGCTATCCTTGAAGCATCATTTTATTTTCTTTAGCTTTGCTTGCTGTTTGAATAAAATATCAAGATCTGAAATTATTAAATGGGAGAGTCTTTACATAGTTGCATAATTATCCGACTACTCATTGATCTTCACTTATATCTTTCGGAGTAGTTTGTTGTTTGCTCTAGTGCTTCACTTATATCTTTTAGAGCACAATGGTAGTTTTATTTTGAAGAAATCGATGAACTCTCAGGCTTCACTTATATTATTTTGAGAGTCTTAAATAGCATGGTGATGTGCTTAATCTTAATATGCTAGGTATTCAAGAATAGTAAAACTTTCTTAGGAGTGTGTTGAATACTAAGAGAAGTTTGATGCTTGATAATTGTTTTGAGATATGGAGGTGATAATATCAAAGTCATGCTAGTTGAGTAGTTGTGAATTTGAAGAATGCTTGTGTTGAAGTTTGCAAGTCCCGTAGCATGCACGTATGGTAAACGTTATGTAACAAATTTGAAACATGAGGTGTTCTTTGATTGTCCTCCTTATGAGTGGCGGTCGGGGACGAGCTATGGTCTTTTCCTACCAATCTATCCCCCTAGGAGCATGCGTGTAGTGCTTTGGTTTTTGATGGCTTGTAGATTTTTGCAATAAGTATGTGAGTTCTTTATGACTAATGTTGAGTCCATGGATTATGCGACTCTCACCCTTCCATCATTGCTAGCCTCTTGATGCTGTGCATTGCCCTTTCTCACATTGAGAGTTGGTGCAAACTTGCGGTGCATCCAAACCCGTGATATGATACACTCTTTCACATAAACCTCCTTATATCTTACTCCAAACAGCCACCATACCTACCTATTATGGCATTTCCATAGCCATTCCGAGATATATTGCCATGCAACTTTCCACCATTCCGTTCATCATGACACATCCATCATTGTCATATTGCTAGCATGATCATGTAGTTGACATAGTATTTGTGGCAAAGCCACTGTTCATAATTCTTTCATACATGTCACTCTTGATTCATTGCATATCCCGGTACACCGCCGGAGGCATTCATATAGAGTCATGCTTTGTTCTAGTATCGAGTTGTAATCATTGAGTTGTAAATAAATAGAAGTGTGATGATCATCATTTTCTAGAGCATTGTCTCAAGTGAGGAATAAAGAAAAGGCCATAAAAAAGAGAAGGCCCAAAAAAAAGAGAAAGGCCAAAGAAAAAAAAGAAGGCCCAAAAAAAGAGAAATAAAAAGGGGCAATGCTACTATCCTTTTTTCCACACTTGTGCTTCAATGTAGCACCATAATCTTCATGATAGAGAGTCTCTTGAGTTATCACTTTCATATACTAGTGGGAATTTTTCATTATAGAACTTGGCTTGTATATTCCAACGATGGGCCTCCTCAAGTGCCCTAGGTCTTCGTGAGCAAGAAAGTTGGATGCACACCCACTTAGTTCTTTTGTTGAGCTTTCATACATTTATAGCTCTAGTGCATCCGTTGTATGGCAATCCCTACTCCTTGCATTAACATCAATCGATGGGCATCTCCATAGCTCATTGATTAGCCTCGCTGATGTGAGACTTTATTTTTTTGTCCTCTCCACATAACCCCCATCATCATATTATATTCCACCCATAGTGCTATATCCATGGCTCACGCTCATGTATTGCGTGAAGGTTTATAAAGTTTGAGATTACTTAAGTATGAAACAATTGCTTGGCTTGTCATCGGGGTTGTGCATGATGAGAGCATTCTTGTGTGACGAAGATGGAGCATGACTAAACTATATGATTTTGTAGGGATGAACTTTCTTTGGCCATGTGTCGGTGTACTAGAGTAGGGGTACCCTAGTATCCCGAACTCGTGCACGGGCAGTCGCAGCACCCCGCGGCAAGGCTTGCCTAGTGACCGCCAAGGTCCTCCATGGTTCCTTTGGAGCCATTCAAGAACAATGTATTTAAGCCAAGAAGACAAGACCCTCCCTCAGCCGCGGCAAGCTCCCGGGCGCGACAAGGATTCAGCCGCGGCAAGGTGCTTGCCGCGGCAGGCAACCTCTCTTCATCTCCGCTCCAGCTCATCCACCAACGTGTCACCATGGGACCATCTCGGGCATGCGTGTCAAGAGGTCATGCAGCCAGCGGAGAGCAGATGAAGCGGCGCCGACAGAGTGCCATCGTGGCAAGCGGTGGCGCCCGACGGTCCCTTCTGCCTTTGTTTAGGCGACATGGACGGGCATTTATTGCTTTTGTCCCTTGCCGTCAGAGTTAGGTAGAATACACTGTACAAAGTAGCTGTACCAACCGCGACTCATTTTCCCATTTTGCCCTTGTTTACGTTGCCACCTGTGGTGACCCCTTGAGCCTATAAAAGGAGGCCCATGCGCAACGTAGAAAGGGTTCGGCTGGTTCGGCTGGTTTGATTCATTCGAGACTAGAGACACTCAAGCTAGGTTTTGTAGCAATGGTGTACTAGAGTAGGGGTACCCTAGTATCCCGAACTCGTGCACGGGCAGTCGCAGCACCCCGCGGCAAGGCTTGCCTAGTGACCGCCAAGGTCCTCCGTGGTTCCTTTGGAGCCATTCAAGAACAAAGTATTTAAGCCAAGAAGACAAGACCCCGGCAAGAGGAGCTTCCGGGAAGGTCACTCAAGGCACGCAGAAGACAAGACCCCGGCAAGAGGAGCTTGCCGGGAAGGCTTGGTGAGCGACAAGATCCCGGGCGCGACAAGGATTCAGCCGCAGCAAGGTGCTTGCCGCGGCAGGCAACCTCTCTTCATCTCCGCTCCAGCTCATCCACCAACGTGTCGCCATGGGACCATCTCAGGCATGCGTGTCAAGAGGCTGTGCAGCCAGCGGAGAGCAGCGGTAAGCGGCACGACAGAGTGCCATCGTGGCAAGCGGTGGCGCCCCTGACGGTCCCTTTCTGCACTGTTTAGGCGACATGGACAGGCATTTATTGCTTTTGTCCCTTGCCGTCAGAGTTAGGTAGAATACACTGTACAAAGTAGCTGTACCAACCGCGACTCATTTTCCCATTTTGCCCTTGTTTACGTTGCCACCTGTGGTGACCCCTTGAGCCTATAAAAGGAGGCCCATGCGCAACGTAGAAAGGGTTCGGCTGGTTCGGCTGGTTCGATTCATTCGAGACTAGAGACACTCAAGCTAGGTTTTGTAGCTCTCATTGCTCCCTAGCAAGAACAGAATACAATCAGACAAGCAGCAGTAGGAGTATTATCTCTCCGGAGAGCTCCGAAGCTGGGTAAACTGCTCGTGTGCATCGCCTCGATCTGCTCTTCGTGCAATCTCCGGCCCCCACCGAACCAAAAGGGGCTTGGTCCGCCGGTCCCATAGGTGTTCGTGGGTCACGATCAGCTTCCCCGACATCTTTGGCGCGCCAGGTAGGGGGCGTCGAGGCTGTGTGAACCTGATTCGGCGTTCACACGAGCAACATCTTCATCATCTTCATCAACATGCCACCGAAGAAGAAGGCTTCGGCGACAGCAGAACCGTCCGCGTCAAACCCACCACCACCGGAGCCGACGAGTGGTGGGGAAGATGCCGGCGGAAGAGCGGACGTCAACGAGGGAGCCCGTGTTGCTGCTAAGTCCAAGGACAAGGCGGCGCAAACCTCGGCGTCCGTACACGTACCGCGTCCATCTCAGGAGGCGCGGGACCGACAGCGTCATGGTGCTCGCAGCGTCATGCGTTCGTTGGGCCAAGATCGAGCTGGTGGATCCGGGGACGCTCAAGAACAGCTCACGCGCCAACAGGCTGGTGCGAGTGGGGCTGCGATCGCAGACGGGATCTGCTCCTTCTAACATATTTAGAAGTCCGAGCATATCCGCTCCTCGCACCGTTCACCATTGCCACCCACCACTCAAGCGAAGCTTTGGCGCGAGCTCAAGCGCTCTGGATTACCCTCCAACGGCGAGACAAGGTCGGCGAATGGAGGCCACCATCGAGTCTCATCGGCTTTGCTAACGGCGATACTCATGACAACCAATCGCATCCTTGCGCGGCGAGACGACAAGGCACGAGCGGTGGCGGCGAAACCTATGGGGTGCAACCACCATGCACTCTCCATCCGAAGGCCAAGATCACCAACTCGGCGGATCCACCTCGACAACGACTCCACCGCGTCGCCGGATCCACGAGCTCGCCGTGATCGTGCCAAGTTCTTCAAAACGGCAACAAGAAGACGCTTCGAACTCGTGATCGGCGCCAAGAGAAGCGGCGTCAATCGACCAGTAGCGCTGGGCCCATTGTCGGCGTGCAAGCGCCGGAGAACGGTGACTTGCCGACGCGGTAGGTTGCCCTGCGTTCACTCGTGAGCTGCGGCAAGTCGATGGTCCGACAAGAAAAATTTCAAGCCGGCGTGCGGAGAAGTATGATGGCGGGGCGCACCGTCGGAGTTCCTCAGCATCTACACCATCGCGGTGCAAGCTGCAGGGGGACGAGACGACAAGATCCTCGCCAACTACTTCCCGTTGGTACTCAAGCCCAATGTCAGATCTTGGCTCATGCACTTGCCGGACAGCTCCATATCCTCTTGGGCAGATCTATGCCATCAGTTTGTCGGTGCCTTCACGGTGCCACAAGCCTCATGGCCAGAAAGTGACCTTCACCTGCCGCCCGGAAGGAAGGAGAGTCCTGCGCAAGTTCATCCAGAGATTCAGCCGTGTGCACTACAACATCCCGGATGTCCACCTGCGCGCATGATGATCAGCGCGTTTCATCGAACATGCGGAATCGCAGAATGAGGAAGAGATGGCGATGTGCAAAGTCAAGGACGTCGATGAGCTGTATGCCCTGGCCGACAAGTGTGCACGTCTTTGAGGAAGGAAGAAGACTCGGGAGAGAATGCGAAGCAGGATCGATAGTGAGGAGACCGCCCGGCGAAGAAGAGCCGTGGCGGAACAACGAAAGAAGAAGGGCAAAGAAGTGCTGGTTGTCGAGCAGTCCGTCAGCGGTGGTGCCGCCAAAAAGCCAAGGTTGGTGGCTCGGCAAGGAGGTTGCCATCGGCACCGACCGCCAAGCTGTGGCGGCCGCCGACAAGCAGGACAGCTCCAGCAAACAGTACTGCAAGATTCACCGCACCAAGGGCCATGAACTACAGAGCTGCAAGAAGGTCGAGCAGCTTGTTGAACAGCAGAAGGCTGAGTACGAGCGGCGCGACAAGGAAAAGGCCCAGGAAGGTGCTGGGGGAGTTAGCAAGAAGCGACTCGGACGGGGAGGACGCAGCGGCAAGGCCAAGCAGCGGCAAGGAGACAGACCTCCCCGCGGCCGCGACAAGGATGAAGACGACGATGACGATGAAGATATGGAAGACGACGAAACTGATGAGCAGGAGTTTCAGAAAGCAACAGAGGTCCTCCGCGTTGACGGCGGTGCCTCTCTGCATACTTCACACCGCCAACTCAAGCAATGGATGCGGGAAGTTAATGCAGCAAGAACCATCCGTAGAGTCACACAAGCCTCGAAATGGTCCAGCACGCCTATCATCTTTGATATTGAGGACCACCCTGATCGCATAACTGCGGTCGGGTGCTTTCCGATGTTGGTCTCACCAACTATTCGCAACCTCAAGGTCACCAAGATGCTAGTTGACGGCGGGGCCGGCTTAAACCTGATCTCCTCCGCAGTGCTCCGAAGCTTCAAATCCTCGACGGCGAGCTCGAAGAGGCAGCACGTTCAAGGAATCAATCCAGGAAGGAGCAAGCGAAGGGAAGATCACGTTGCGGTAACATTTGGCGCGAGCTAAACTTCAGAAGCGAGAGGGTCACGTTCGGCGTTGCTGATTTTCCATTGCCTTATAATGGGATACTTGGCGTCCGGCACTCGCCAAGTTCATGGCAGCCTCTCATTATGCATACAACTTGCTCAAGATGCCAGGCCCGATAAGTGTCATTTCTGTTCATGGCGACAAGAAAGATGCTCTTATCTGCGCCGACAAGATTTACCGGAGGCAGCAGCTGCGACGGATAGCAAATCACTTGCGCTGAAGCTCCGGGAAGAAGAAGACCAAGTCCGGCAAGAGCTCGATGCCCACTCCGGCAAGCGCACCTCTTGGTGCTGCGCTACCGTCGAGGACGCACCATCGAGCTCCACCGGCAAGTGCAAGAAGGCGATGGCAGCTCCACGAAGACCAAGAAGGTGCCGCCAAGGAGGGCGGCACTGGTGGTACCTTCACCATCGATGCCACTCTCGACCCTAAATAGGAAGGCGCGCTCGTTGCTCTCTGGGCGAACGTTGACGTGTTTGCATGGAAACCGTCTGACATCCCTGGTGTTCCCAGGAAAGTAATTGAGCACCACCTAGCTGTCTGTTCTCATGCGCGGCCCGTCAAGCAGAAAGTCAGGAAGCAGGCAGTGGAGCGCCAAGAATTTATTGCAGAAGAGATCAAGAAGTTGGAAGCAGCAGGCCTTGTTAGAGGAGTGCTCCATCCTACGTGGTTGGCCAATCCTGTAGTTGTTCGCAAGGCAAATGGGAAATGGAGACTTTGTATTGACTTCACAGATGTTAATAAAGCTTGTCCCAACGACCCATTTCCCTTGCCGCGCATCGACCAGATTGTTGACTCCACGGCTGGATGTGATTTGCTTTCATTTCTTGATGCATATTCAGGATATCATCAGATCTTCATGGCAGAAGAGGATGAAGAGAAAACCGCATTCATCACCCCATGTGGCACATACTATTTTATACGGATGCCCTTTGGGCTAAAGAATGCTGGTTCAACGTTCACAAGAGTAGTCCATGACGCTTTTGAGCCCCAAATGCACAGAAATGTAGAAGCCTACATGGATGACATAGTGGTCAAAAGCAAGGACATGGCAACTCTGGTTCAAGATTTAGATGAGACCTTTGCAAATCTGCGCAAGATCAACCTCAAGCTCAACCCCGAGAAGTGCGTGTTTGGAGTTCCTTCCGGCAAGCTTCTCGGGTTCTTCGTGTCTCGGCGGGGAATTGAAGCCAATCCCGACAAGATCAAGGCCATTGAGCAGATTGAAGCACCAATGCGCGTCAAGGATGTACGAAGACTTGCCGATTGCATGGCCGCTCTCAGCAGGTTTATCTCTAGGTCTGCTGAGCGCGCCCTGCCATTTTTCAAGATTTTGAAAAAGGCAGGTCCAATGAAATGGACTCCCGAAGCGGAGGCTGCGCTGTAGGACTTAAAGAGGTACCTGTCCTCCACTCCAATACTTGTCGCACCTAGGCCACAAGAGAAGTTGCTGCTATACATAGCGGCAACCAATCAAGTGGTTAGCGCTGTGTTAGTAGCGGAAAGGGAGGCGGAGCGATGAGCCGCAACCAAGGCAGATGCATCCGGCGACAAGCGGGGGCTTCGCCGACAAGCTCTGGTCCCGACAAGGACGGATCTCTGCAGGATTGCAAGAAGATGCGAGAAAAGGATGGTGCAGCGCCCAGTTTACTTTGTCGGTTCCCTTCTGCAGGGGCTAGATCAAGGTACTCGGTGTGCGAAATTGCTTTCGGCCTCCTCATGGCCTCGAGAAAGCTGCGCCATTACTTCAAGCACATGAGATAACGATCGTCACTCGCTTTCCCTGAAGAGGATATTGCAAAATCCGAAGCAACAGGAAGGATTGTTGAGTGGGCCTTTGAACTGTCAAGCTTTGGCCTCAAGTTTGAAAGCACTTCAACTATCCAAAGCGAGCATTGGCAGAGTTTATAGCAGAATGGGCCTTGACGCAAGATGAAGAAATTCGAGCGAGTATCCCGTCAAGGAAGCAAGTAAAGAGTGGTGATGTACTTTGATGGTGCCTTTTCGCTGCAAAGGCGCCGGTGCGGCGTGTTGCTTATCGCACCCACCGGAGAACACCTCAAGTACATAGTTCAAATGCTCTTTCCCAAGGAGCAAGCAACAAACAATACAGCAGTATGAAGGTTTGCTTGCGGTCTCGAGATGCGGTAGACCTTGGGATCAAGAAGCTCATTATCGGGGTTGACTCGCAGACTTGTCGTCCGCCAAGTAAACAAAGATTATCGAGTCCGTTGATGGAAGCCTCGTTGATGAGGTGAGAAAGCTAGAAGAGCACTTTGACGGCCTACAAATGGAACATGTTCCAAGAGCTCGAGAATGATATTCTTGATGGCCCGTCAAGCGCGCCGCGACTCAAGTTACACGTGGAACCAGGGATTTTGTGCTCAAGCTGACTCGACCGACTGTAACACCATCAATTGGACAGAACAAGAAGAGGAAGTTGATTTCCGGTGACTACTTCCCGACCGAGCTACCAGAAGCCGCCGCCGCGAAGGTCCCCAGGATCAACACCGAAAATGCTGAGGAGCAGTCTGCTCCGACAAGCCCTAGGGTTTGTTTCGTTGAAGCGAGCGCCCCGACAAGTTTTGCTCCGGCAAGCTTGCCGGGCAACATCAACTCCGGTGAGCCGCAGGTTCTTGCCGTAGAAGCGGATGTTCCGCAGCAGCAGATGTGCCTTTAGTCCTTGTTGTCGAGCCGCAAGCTCCAGCATGGGCACGGCAGATTGTCCATTTCCTTGAGACGGAGAACTTCCGAAGAGCAAGAAGAAGCGGAGAGAGTAGCCCGGCGGTCAAGTATGTATCGGTTTGTCGACAACACGCTGTGTGAAGAAGACTCAACGGTGTGAAATTGAAGTGTATTCACGGGAAGATGGGCGAAGCTGTTGGCGGAGAAACATGGAGGCATATGTGGTCACCACATTGGCGCAAAACACTTGCTTAAGCAAAGCTTTTCGGCAAGGTTTCTTCCGCCGACAGCCCTCGAGGATGCAACTGCACAAGTAACCAAGTGTGAAGCGTGCGGTTCCATTCCAAGCAGATACACCAGCCAGCTCAAGCTCTCGGACGATCCCTTTATCCTGGCCATTTTCGATCAGGGGCTCGACATCCTCGGCCCCTTTCCCGAGCTGTCGGGGCTTTGAGTACTTATGCGTTGCAATCGACAAGTTCACAAAGTGGCGGAAGTGGAAGCGATGAGGAAGGTGACAGCACAATCAGCGATCAAGTTCTTGGTCAATTGTTTGCCGTTTTGGGATTCCTAACAGGATCATCACCGACAACGGCACACAGTTCTGAGCCGCACCTTCATGCGATCGTCCAAGATCTTGGCGCCAAGATCTGCTTTGCTTCATTGCTCATCCGAGAAGCAGCGGTCAAGCGAGAGGGCAAACGCTGAAGTGCTGCGAGGACTCAAAACGAGAACTTTCGACAGGCTGCACAAGTGCGGAAGAAACTGGATTGAGGAGCTGCGGTGGTTCTTTGGTCGATCGAGCGGCGCCAAATCGAGCCCGCGGCGGACACCTTCGCTCTAGTCTATGGAGCGAGGCAGTTCTCCCGCGGAACTTCGTATACGGGTCACCTCGAGTACTCGCTTATGATGAGCTTGAGCAAGAGCAGCTGCGACAAGATGACACGCTGCTCCTTGAGGAGGACCGTCTTGAGCTCTTTGTCTGAGCTGCTCGTTACCAAAGCAAGCTTTGCGCCGCTACCATAGCCGCAAAGTTAGTGCCGAAGTTTCGAGGAAGGCGACCTTGTTCTTGGTAGCGTTCAGTCCGCCAAGAATTCCAACAAGTTGGCCTTGAAGTGGGAAGGCCCTTATCGGGTGAAGCGAGTCACTAGGCTGGCGCTGTCCGCCTTGAGATCGAAGATGGCGTTCGGTGAGCAACTCTGGAACATTGAACATCTTCGTAAGTTTTACCCATAGGGCGCGGTTGCCGGAACCAGTTCCGGCAACCACCTTTTGTACAAGTCTTGCCCATGTTGCATGTAATCCTTTGTACAAAGCCGGGCGCAGACCCCGTGCATAAGTAAAGCTCATGTGTTGCGCACAACTTGTCAATTTCATGCTTTCATAATCAATTTGCATGTATTATCTGACATTTTGTGCAGCATCCACACCCGGTAAGCAATAACGAGCCACAAGGCTCCATAACTTTATTTTCTCTTCTTTCTTATCAAAGAAAGGAAGGTTCCCTCGCGCACAAGTTAACCAGGGGGGAAGGAGAAGATAATGGTGTGGGCCGCCAAGCATCGCTCGAGGAAGTTTCGCCTTACCGGGAAGCAAACGACAGAAAAGCTAAGTTGCCAAAGTTTGAGCAATCAGTTTTTAAATTTTTTAAGTTATCTTCCTCGAACGATAGTACTTTGTATGGAAAACCTGTGCGCGGAGGAACCAACTCATAGCTAGTTTGCGCCCTTACTTTGTTTCGAGTCCGCTCAACAACTTAAGTGAGCTGCAACTAGTTGCGACAAGGTTGCTTGTCGGAGGCGGCATCGCCAGCAAGCTGCTGATGTTCCGCACTCAGCGCTCGCGACAAAGGTGCCCGCGCCGACAAGTTCCCTAAAAGCGTAGGGCACAAACATACAAAGGAAGGAATCAAGTAAAGGAAATAACATTGCAGTCATTGCCTAAGATAGAGTTATATTACAAAAATAGCTTGTCGCAGATCTAATAAACTGTTCTCCTAAACATGATCGCAGCGACAAGGAAAGATAAATTGGCGGCCTAGTCTCACGCGGTCGCCATCAACCCGCTTGATCTTGCCCACCTTGTCCACAATGGGTGCGACAAGGGCTTTGAGCACCTCCACATCGGCATCTGGCGGCAAGGATCACGAGGGCGCCGTTGAGGTTGAGGCCTGGATTCGGAAGGCCACCTTCATCAACACCTTACGGAGAGCTCCCCACAGATCTGCGCGATTCCTCGGCCAGCTGCTTTGGGATCTCTTCCGGAGCATTGGAGAGCCGTCCTGCGCCCTTGAGAACAGGTGAGCTTGGCGCTGGGTTGGGCGCTTCGTCGGAGGAGTACCCAAGGTCCACCATCCCAGCTCCATCAGCTCCTTGTCAATGGCGGCGGCGGTATCCACAAGACCCTCCGTCCGATGCATCACGTTCTCTCTGAAGGTGTTCTGGGCGGTCGTGGCACTCGTTAGCAGCTCCTCGTTGGTCTTGATCGTCTCCAACAGGGCCACCTCCCGCTCCTTGGCGCCATCCGGCGTCTCCATCGGGGTGGTCAGCTTCAACTCAAGATCTGCCTTGGAGTCCTTGGCGGCATCGAGCTCTTTGATCCTCTCGGCGAGCGGCCCCTGCAACTTCGCCAAGAGTGTAGGCGTCCTTCTCGTGCTCGTGCTTCGGCCAGCGGCAAGCTCTTCGCCACTCTTCCGCAGGTGGCCTCCGGCTGCGTCACTTTGTCTCCAACTCCTTCTTGGCGGCCTCGGCAGCCGTGGCAGCGTCCTTTGCTTCCTTGAGAGCTCCGCCAAGTGATTGCTCGCGCCACGGCAAGCTCTTCCTCATAGCTGTCAAGGTTGATCTTCCGCTCGCCATTTCGCCTTCTTCGCGAGATAGCTTCTCGCCCGGCAAGCCGTTGCTGCTCCTCGACCTCAGCCTTCTCAAGGATGAAGGCTGTGCGCTCTTCGGCGAGTCGCCCGCTCTTACGCCACGTCCGGAGAGCTTCTTGGTTGGCGCACCGAAGCTCTTCTGCGCTTCTCCATGTCGCTCCGCCCTCGCGACAAGTGCTTCCGGGACTCCGGCTTGGCTTGTCGGTAGCGGTAGAGCGACAACGGCTTCTTCGGCGGCTGCTCCTCCTCGAACTTCGCCCGCACTCTGCTTGGCGCGTCAACCAGCGACAGCCCAGCGGAGGCGAGCAGCTCTTCGTCGAAGGTCTCCCCTTCGACCGGCGCCCTGGAGCTCGACACCCAGGGGAGCTTGATGAAGACGCCGTCGCCGACCTTCAGGTAGGCGCCGGGCTGGGGCTCTTTGGAGCCTAACGCTGCATCGGTGGCGGAGGGATCGGCGGTCGGTGTAGCGCCTGGCGCTCCTGCGCCTCGTGGTCGTCGATCGATCGCGGACCCTCGCCCGACCTTTGCGGCGGCAGCCTTGGCGGCCTCTTCGCCGGCGGACCCATCGGCGCCAGCCTCTTCCTCCATGGCGGCGACGTCGTCAGTGTCGCCGCGCGCGTCCTCCTCGCCGGCGACCTCAGTCTCCATCGGCTCTCCGGCAGATGGATCGGCGATCGAAAAAAGAAAAACGATCAAGCAAATGTTGAAAAAAAACAGAAGAAAAAGAACCCAAGGGAAATTTTCAAGCAAGAAGATTACCTGCGATGGGATCTACAGCCATGGTCTCGACCACCGGAGGATCACTGGTGATGTCCCTTGGCGGAGAAGTCTCCCTTGTCAGAGAAGCATCCCTTGCCGGAGAGCGTTCCCTTGCCGGGGAATTCTCCCTTGGCGGCATAGTTGAAGCAGATGGTATTTCGGGAGCGGCTTCCGGGCCCTCCTGATGAGGCTACTCTGCTCCTACACAAATCAACAAGTCAGATATCAGCAAAGAAGGAGCACCCATGCACACCTAACCGTAAGAAATAAACCAAATACTTACGCTGGGGGCTGTGCTGGGGGCTGCTTTGAGTAAGGGTTGCCGGGTCCGGCAAGGGGGTCTCAGATGCGCCTCCTGTTGCCACAGGGGGATCATCTTCGATGACAACCACCGGGTCTTGGCTCTCTTTGGCGCTCTGGACCAGCATACGAAAAGGGAAGAGTTCAGAATGAAGCAAATCAGATACAAGACAAAGCAACCAAATTGAAGAAATACAAACACAGCATAGAAGCTTACTCTTCTTCTTCTTCCTCGTCGGAGCTGAGCGCGGAGAGATCAAATTCCGGCTCGCCTCCGGTGCGAAGAGGTGGAGGAGTAGGTTCCCTTGGCCGCTTGGCGGGAGTGGCAGCGGTGGCCTGAGAAGATCCCGCCTCAGTTGTTGCAGCGGTGTGGGGTGCTCCAGCAACTTGATGTTTGCTGTGTGGAAGCGCGTCGCCTGGCGCGCTGCGGCTGTTAGCCCGTCTGCCGCCCGTCACTTCCCGGCCTTGCGGAGACGCCTTCTTGGTGGGGATCACGGGCTCCGCTCATGCAAACTACTCGAAGGTGTGGAGGCGCCCTCAGCGTACTCGCTCGGCTCAACCGGGCTCGGCCTGCTCCTCCTCGCCGGCAAGCTCCTCTCGTCGGCAAGGCTTGCCGCCTCTGCTGCCTCTGCCTCCTCCACGGTGAACCCGATTCGCCCGGCAGCAGCTGCTGCCGCCTCCTCAGCCCAGTGGCAACGCGCTGCATCTCGGCGTCGGTGGTGTCATGGGTGAGCCACTTACGCTCGTCGGCGCGGATCGGCACTTCTACCAAGCTATCGAAGAACTGCCGCAGACGGCGTCGTCCGCGAGCTCTTGCGAGTTGGAGCGATCCCATGCGAATCGCACAAGGGCATCATGGCGCGAATGCGGTCGGCGATTAATTGTTGCACAATGGGGCGACCCCCTCGGCAACATAAACCACTCGGGGTGATCGGGTCGTGCTTGAACAACTCCGAAGCATTCGTCCAACTCCAAGGCGGTGAAATTCCAGTTGAGGCCAGGCGCAACCTCATGATATCCGCCGGGTTTGGAACTCCCAAGCAAGTCTCCTCCTCTCCGCAAGGGAAGCGTGCGGCGGTGAAGGAAATCTCGCCAACTGCCCTGATGAGTCCGGCAAGCACGAGGCGCAGGATCCGGTCGCAGCAATCTTCAACCTAGCATCCTCCGCGCCAAGTTGCTCCAATCGTTGCCGCGCACTATGGGAGTTTGCGCTGGGCGATGAAAGCTGCTGGGTTCTCCTCTCGATCCAGCACCAATCGGCTCTCCACTCCCCCCACTTGCTGCGGAGCTCTCCTTCCAGATAGGATTCTTTCTTGCCGATCCTGGAGATCCAAGCAATCCCTCCGGCAAGTGGCTCTCCTCTCTCGACGCGGGGCATGAAGAAGTGGTGGAAAAGGGCTACGTTTGGGTGGACTCCGACAAAGTTTTCGCAGAGGTGTGCGAAAACCGCCATGGTCAGGACAGCGTTGGGGGTGAAATCAAGGAGGAGAAACCCGTAGGTGTTCATGATATCATAAAGAACTTCAGAGAAGGCGGGTAGAGCCCGCAATAGAAGAAGAGCGCGAAGAAGGGGTACCCGCTCGAAGCTGACTCTGATGCGGCGGCGGAGAGTACCTTCGTGCGCGGATGCGCCCGCGTCTCCGTCAACAAGAAGAGGTAGTAGCCCTCCCTCAGCTCCTTCGCGTCAAGCTGGAGGGGGGGGGAGGGCCCGCTCCTTTCGCAGCGCCGCGAGCTGCTGCGCCTCGGCCGACTTCACGCCCTTCCCCTTGTCGGCTTTCGGAGCCATGGCGGAGGTGGTGGAGGAGGTCGACGGCGTTGATGGCGTTGGTGGCGATGGGGGGCGGAGCGTTGCTCTCTTCAGGCTAGAGAAGAAGGGGGGAGCGATGGTGGTTTTCAAGATGGGACAGCAAATGGCGAGGTGGGCGACCTGCCCTGATTCCCCTGTTTATAAGGAGGAGAGGGCGGACGTTCCGCTTTTCAATTAAAAAAGCCCCCACAATCTCTCCCACGATGCCACGTTCGACGCAGGCTGTTCGTGGGGGCGTGGTGGGTCCGGAGCAAATAACGGCGTGATCTAGGCAGCGTGCCCGTGCACTTTGTTTTGGGCTGGCCCAACAGCGCTCGGCACCGTGTGGCCCGAGCCGGGGCTCTGTCGGTGTACTAGAGTAGGGGTACCCTAGTATCCCGAACTCGTGCACGGGCAATCGCAGCACCCCGCGGCAAGGCTTGCCTAGTGACCACCAAGGTCCTCCGTGGTTCCTTTGGAGCCATTCAAGAACAAAGTATTTAAGCCAAGAAGACAAGACCCCGGCAAGAGGAGCTTGCCGAGAAGGTCACTCAAGGCACGCAGAAGACAAGACCCCGGCAAGAGGAGCTTGCCGGGAAGGCTTGGTGAGCGACAAGCTCCCGGGCGCGACAAGGATTCAGCCGCGGCAAGGTGCTTGCCGCGGCAGGCAACCTCTCTTCATCTCCGCTCCAGCTCATCCACCAACATGTCGCCATGGGACCATCTCAGGCATGCGTGTCAAGAGGCTGTGCAGCCGGCGGAGAGCAGCGTAAGATGGCAATGACAGAGTGCCATCGTGGCAGCGGTGGCGCCCCGACGGTCCCTTCTGCCTTGTTTAGGCGACATGGACGGGCATTTATTGCTTTTGTCCCTGCCGTCGAGTTAGGTAGAATACACTGTACAAAGTAGTTGTACCAACCGCGACTCATTTTCCCATTTTGCCCTTGTTTACGTTGCCACTGTGGTGACCCCTTGAGCCTATAAAAGGAGGCCCATGCGCAACGTAGAAAGGGTTCGGCTGGTTCGGCTGGTTCGATTCATTCGAGACTAGAGACACTCAAGCTAGGTTTTGTAGCTCTCATTGCTCCCTAGCAAGAACAGAATACAATCAGACAAGCAGCAGTAGGAGTATTATCTCTCCGGAGAGCTCCGAAGCTGGGTAAACTGCTCGTGTGCATCGCCTCGATCTGCTCTTCGTGCAATCTCCGCCCCCCACCGAACCAAAAGGGGCTCGGTCCGCCGGTCCCATAGGTGTTCGTGGGTCACGATCAGCTTCCCCGACACCATGTTATTTTGGAGGACATAATTGCTTAGTTAGTATGCTTGAAGTATTATTATCTTTATGTCAATATTAAACTTTTATCTTGAATCTTATGGATCTGAATATTCTTACCACAATTAAGAAAGATTACATTGAAATTATGCCAACTAGCATTCCACATCAAAAATTATCTTTTTTATCATTTACCTACTCGAGGACGAGCAGGAATTAACCTTGGGGATGCTTGATACGTCTCCAACGTATCTATAATTTTTGATTGCTCCATGCTATATTATCTACTGTTTTGGGCAATATTGGGCTTTATTATCCACTTTTATATTATTTTTTGGACTAACCTATTAACCGGAGGCCCAGCCTGTAATTGCTGTTTTTGCCTATTTGGTGTTTGAAGAAAAGGAATATCAAGCGGAGTCAATTGACTGAAACTCCACGGAACTTATTTTTGGACCAGAAGAAGCCCATGGAGTACAGGAGTTGCACCATGGGAGTCCCGGGCTGCCCACGAGGGTGGGGGCGCGCCCACCCCAGGCGCGCCCTGCCTCGTGGACAGCCCGGAGGTCCACCGACGTACTTTTTCCTCCCATATATACCCATATACCCTAAAAACTTCGGAGAACAGAATAGATCTGGAGTTCCGCCGCCGCAAGCCTCTGTAGCCACCAAAAGTTAATCGGGACCCTGTTCCGGCACCCAGCCGGAGGGGGGAACCCTCACCGGTGGCCATCTTCATCATCCCGGCGCTCTCCATGACGAGGAGGGAGTAGTTCACCCTCGGGGCTGAGGGTATGTACCCGATAGCTATGTGTTTGATCTCTCTCTCTCGTGTTCTTGATTTGGCACGATCTTGATGTATCGCGAGCTTTGCTATTATAGTTGGATCTTATGTTTCTTCTCCCCCTCTACTCTCTTGTAATGGATTGAGTTTTCCCTTTGAAGTAATCTTATCGGATTGAGTCTTTAAAGATTTGAGAACACTTGATGTATGTCTTGCCGCGTGATCTGTGGTGACAATGGGATATCCGTGATCCACTTGATGTATGTTTTGGTGATCAACTTGCGGGTTCCGCCCATGAACTTATGCATAGGGGTTGGCACACATTTTCGTCTTGATTCTCCGGTAGAAACTTTGGGGCACTCTTTGAGGTTCTATGTGTTGGTTGAATAGATGAATCTGAGATTGTGTGATGCATATCGTATAATCATACCCGCGGATAGTTGAGGTGACATTAGAGTATCTAGGTGACATTAGGGTTTTGGTTGATTTGTGTCTTAAGGTGTTATTCTAGTATGAACTCTAGGGTTGTTTGTGACACTTATAGGAATAGCCCAACGGATTGATTGGAAAGAATAACTTTGAGGTGGTTTCGTACCCTACCATAATCTCTTCGTTTGTTCTCCGCTATTAGTGACTTTGGAGTGACTCTTTGTTGCATGTTGAGGGATAGTTATATGATCCAACCATGTTATTATTGTTGAGAGAACTTGCACTAGTGAAAGTATGAACCCTAGGCCTTGTTTCCTAGCATTGCAATACCGTTTGTGCTCACTTTTATCATTAGTTACCTTGCTGTTTTTATATTTTCAGACTACAAAAACCTATATCTATCATCCATATTGCACTTGTATCACCATCTCTTCGCTGAACTAGTGCACCTATACAATTTACCATTGTATTGGGTGTTTTTGGGACACAAGAGACTCTTTGTTATTTGGTTGCAGGGTTGCTTGAGAGAGACCATCTTCATCCTACGCCTCCCACGGATTGATAAACATTAGGTCATCCACTTGAGGGAAATTTGCTACTGTCCTACAAACCTCTGCACTTGGAGGCCCAACAACGTCTACAAGAAGAAGGTTGTGTAGTAGACATCAATCTCCTAAAGTGATTTCCATAAAAGTGCCTCCCGCGGCCGAATCTAAAAGATTTCTAGAAGCAAAATTCAATCCGGCATAATTTTTTTTGTATAATTATCCACAAATTCAAACCATGAGTAGGGCAATTACGTATCATTAATTTCATCCTCTCCCAAGCTTGTGCAACATGTTCATGATCAAGTTGCTTAAAATTCATAATATCGTTTCTAAGAGATGATCTTAGCGGAGGAAAATACTTAGAGATAAAAGCATCTTTGCACTTGTTCCAAGAGTCAATACTATTTTTAGGCAAAGCGAAAACCAAGCTTTATACGATCTCTAAGCTTAAAAGGAAATAGCTTGAATTTAACAATATCATTATCAACATATTTCTTCTTTTGCATATCACATAAATCAACGAAGCTATTTAGATGAGTAGCGACATCTTCACTAGGAAGGCCGGCAAATTGATCTTTCATAACAAGATTCAACAAAGCAGTATTGATTTCACAAGATTCAGTGTTGGTAAGAGGAGCAATCGGAGTGCTAAGGAAATCATTATTGTTGGTATTGGTAAAGTCACACAACTTGGTGTTATCTTGAGCCATCGTGACAAGCAAGCGATCCAACACACGAGCAAACAAAAAGCAAGCGAGAAAAAGGCAAACAGAAAAGAGAGGGCGAATAAAATGGCAAGGGTGAAGTGGGGGAGAGGAAAACGGGAGGCAAATGGAAAATAATGTAATGCGAGAGATAAGGGATTGTGATGGGTACTTCGTATGTTGACTTTTGCATAGACTCCCCGGCAACGGCGCCAGAAATTCTTCTTGCTACCTCTTGAGCACAGCGTTGGATTTCCCCGAAGAGGAGAGGATGATGCAGCAAAGTAGCGTAAGTATTTCCCTCAGTTTTTGAGAACCAAGGTATCAATCCAGAAGGAGGCTACATGCGAGTACCTCGTACCTACACAAAGCAAATAACTCCTCGCAACCAACGCGAATAGGGGTTGTCAATCCCTTCACGGTCACTTACGAGAGTGAGATCTGATAGAGATGATAGATAATATTTTCGGTATTTTTGTTATAAGATGCAAAGTAAAAATAAAAAGCAAAATAAAAAGCAAAGCAATAATAAAGTGATGGAAGATTAATATGATGAGAATAGACCCGGGGGCCATAGATTTCACTAGTGGCTTCTCTCAAGAGCATAAGTATTTTACGGTGGGTGAGCAATTCTTGTTGAGCAATTGATGAATTGATCATAGTTATGAGAATATCTAGGTATGATCATGTATATAGGCATCACATCCGAGACAAGTAGACCAACTCCTGCCTGCATCTACTACTATTACTCCACTCATCGACCGCTATCCAGCATGCATCTAGAGTATTAAGTTAATGGAAACAGAGTAACGCCTTAAGCAAGATGACATGATGTAGAGGGATAGATTCATGCAATATGATAAAAACCCCATCTTGTTATCCTCGATGGCAACAATACAATCGTGCCTTGCTGCCCCTCATCCTTTGGGAAAGGACACGCAAGATTGAACCCAAAGCTAAGCACTTCTCCCATTGCAAGAAAAACAGATCTAGTAGGCCAAACCAAACTGATAATTTGAAGAGACTTGCAAAGATAACCAATCATACATAAAGGAATTCAAAGAAGATTCAAATATAGTTCATAGATAATCTTGATCGTAAACCCACAATTCATCGGTCTCAACAAACACACCGCAAAAATAAGATTACATCGAATAGATCTCCATGAGAGAGGGGGAGAACATTGTATTGAGATCCAAAAAGAGAGAAGAAGCCATCTAGCTACTAACTATGGACCCGAAGGTCTGAGGTAAACTACTCACACTTCATCGGAGGGGCTATGATGATGTAGAAGCCCTCCGTGGTGGATGCCCTGTCTGGCGGAGCTCCGGAACAGGCTCCAAGATGGGATCTCGTGGGTACAGAAGGTTGCGGCGGTGCAATTAGGTTTTTGGCTCCGTATCTGATCGTTTCGGGGTACATAGGTATATATAGGAGGAAGAAGTACGTCGGTGGAGCAAGGTGGGGCCCACGAAGGTGGAGGGCGCGCCTGGGGGGAGGGCGCGCCCCCTACCTCGTGACCACCTCCTTTCTTTCTTGATGTAGGGTCCAAGTCTCCTGGATCATATCCGGTGAGAAAATCACGTTCCCGAAGGTTTCATTCCGTTTGGACTCCGTTTGATATTCCGTTTCTTCGAAACACTGAAATAGGCAAAAAACAGCAATTCTGGGCTGGGCCTCCGGTTAATAGGTTAGTCCCACAAGTAATATAAAATTGGAAAGTAAAGCCCAATATGGTCCAAAACAGTAGATAATATAGCATGGAGCAATCAAAAATTATAGATACGTTGGAGACGTATCAAACCGTTATCGAACTTTAAGCGTGCGGACCCTACGGGTTCGAGAACTATGTAGACATGACCGAGACACGTCTCCGGTAAATAAGAATAGCGGAACCTGGATGCTCATATTGGCTCCCACATATTCTACGAAGATCTTTATCGGTCAAACCGCATAACAACATACGTTGTTCCCTTTGTCATCGTATGTTACTTGCCCGAGATTCGACCGTCGGTATCTCAATACCTAGGTCAATCTCGTTACCGGCAAGTATCTTTACTCGTTCCGTAATACATCATCCCGCAACTAACTCATTAGTTGCAATGCTTGCAAGGCTTAAGTGATGTGCATTACCGAGTGGGCCGGAGACACCTCTCCGACAATCAGATGACAAATCCTAATCTCGAAATCGCCAACCCAACAAGTACCTTCGGAGACACCTGAGAGCACCTTTATAATCACCCGATTCGTTGTGATGTTTGGTAGCACACAAAGTGTTCCTCCGGTAAACGGGATTTGCATAATCTCATAGTCATAGGAACATGTATAAGTCATGAAGAAAGCAATAGCAACATACTAAACAATCAAGTGCTAAGCTAACGGAATGGGTCAAGTCAATCACATCATTCTCCTAATGATGTGATCCCATTAATAAAATGACAACTCTTTGTCTATGGCTAGGAAACATAACCATCTTTGATTAACGAGCTAGTCAAGTAGAGGCATACTAGTGACACTCTGTTTGTCTATGTATTCACACATGTATCATGTTTCCGGTTAATACAATTCTAGCATGAATAATAAACATTTATCATGATATAAGGAAATAAATAATAACTTTATTACTGCCTCCAGGGCATATTTCCTTCAGGATTTCTTCCCCCTGCAGATCTGGTCTCTATTCGAGCGGGGCTGACCTCCTTTAATGGTGAGACTCAGGCAGAGGACTTCCCAAATCCATCCGGAGGGGAGCGAGTGTGTTTCGTCCCCTATCTGCTAAGAGGTGTCGGATCCAATCCATCTATTCCTCCGAGGGTTGCTGGAATACTATGGCCTCCAGTTGCACAACTTCACCCCTGCCTCATTCTGCACATTGCGGGTTATGTCGCTTTATGCGAATTATTCCTGGGCATTGAGGCCCATTTTTAGTTGTGGAGGAAGTTGTTCTGTCTTGTCTGCGCAACCATGAGGGGTCAATATTTGAAGTGGGCGGAGCCGAAGTATGGCGCATCACCGATACCGGATATCTGTCCAGCACACCAAGGAAGGCATCTGAAGAATGGCCTTCCAAATGGTTCTATATTGAGGACGTCACGCTTCCCGACCTAGTTCGAAAGAGTCTCCCAGAATTTGCAAGTGTTCCGTTGAGGAAACGCCACAGCTGGCGTCCCCAAAGTCTTGAAGAAGAGGATAGTGCGGAGGTTCGTCAGCTCCTGGGCAAGATAAGGATGCTTTCCCAGTCCGGCTTTACAATAGTAGAGGTAATGGCGACCTCCATAGTGCGTGGGGTTTAGCCACTTCAATACAGAGGGCTCCCAATGTGGCACTATAATGGGGAGGATGATGCCTCCCGTTGTGGTCGGAAAGGTCCGGACACCCCTGCCGCTCTAGCCAAGATACTGGCCGAGCTGTTTAAAGGGGAAGAAGAAGAATTTCTCCGCATCAATCGCAGAGAGGGGTACTCCATGTACAACCCTCCCAGCTGGGTAAGTCCCACCCCATTTGCTTTTATTCGCTCCGCTCTCTTGGCCATCTTTAACGAATCCCCAATCCGTCTTATTTTGAAACAGCACTGGCGGAAGGTAACCGAGGGGCTTAATAGCCCTGCCCCATAGCCGGAGAGCCACAACCGGGATCTTTATCCTGGGTTTGAAGAGGACCCGGATATATTCGTGGTGCTCACGGAAGGGGTGTTTTACCAGGCAAGCTATGATGGCATAGAAGTGGCCATCATCGCCGATTATCCTGGTCTTCTTCCAGCTTCCCACGTAAGTAATCAAGAGAAACCCCCCTCGAAAGAGTTTCCTCGCACTACCTCACCCACCGCACTATCTCATGCTTCGAAGAGGAGGCGTTCGACGCGTCATGCTACGCCGGGGATGACTCCAAGAAGAGCGGCCCCCGCACCGAGAAAGGCCTCGAAAAGGAAGGTTAGGGAAGACAAGGCCGGCTCTCCGTCGAAGAGGTATGGATTTGAAGGTATGCTTTGGTAGTCATACCCAACCGTGATTGTTGTATTGGTCCTGTATCAGGAAAAAGGTTCGCCGGACTATGTCCGGGGATTCGGCCGGTCGCACTCCCAACAACCGGGATTTAGATCCCACTGGAGAGGTGGGGGCCGCTATGGGGACAACGCCGGACTGTCCTTCGGCCTAGGGTTCGGAAGACATGTCCGTTACCAACTCGGAAGTAGAGAGCGCCATGAATCATCGGTGTTGTAGGGTTGTCGTACGAGACCCCAAGTTCTCGGAAGAGGCATTCAATGCCTTAAGCTCGGCTTATGTCGGTGTCAAAACCGGTGGATCTCAGGTAGGGGTCCCGATCTGTGCGTCTAGGCTGATGGTAACGGGAAGCAAGGGACACAATGTTTACCCAGGTTCAGGCCCTCTCGATGGAGGTAAAACCCTACTTCCTGCTTGATTAATATTGAAGATATGAGTAGTACAAGAGTAGATCTACCACGAGATCATAGAGGCTAAACCCTAAGAGCTAGCCTATGATGGTATGATTGTAATTGTGATTGGCCTTCTAAGGACCATCCTCTCCGGTTTATATAGACACCGGGGAGGGCTAGGGTTTACATGGAGTCGGTTACAAGGAAGGAAATATAATATCTGGATCGCCAAGCTTGCCTTCCACGCCAAGGAGAGTCCCATCCGGACACGGGATGGAGTCTTGAGTCTTGTATCTTCACGCTTCAATAGTTCGGACGATGTATACAGTCCGGCTGTCCGGATACCCCCTAATCTAGGACTCCCTCAGTAGCCCCTGTACCAGGCTTCAATGACGATGAGTCCGGCACGCAGTCTTGTCTTCGGCATTGCAGGGCGGGTTCCTTCTCCGAATAATCCATAGTAATTATCGAACACTTAAACCGCGTCCGGATCAACGAGGTGATTCTCACATGCCATCGCAGGGAACACAGTATAAATCCGATCTGCTGGCAACCTCCGTGCCTTTGCATCGTGGCCTGGTCCAACACGAACCGGCGTTTCTCGCCCCACATCGACTCGCATTGCGAGGCGGTTTCATTGGCACGTCCTTCCAAAGCAGAGATCGTGTTCCTCTTATTACGGGATCTTCCATCAATATGGGCGTGTGTAACCCTACGACGACCGTTGGTATGACTCCGTGTGTTTTTAGATAAGCCTCAAGCGGTCACGCTGAGGACTCTTGATATTCACCCTCTTTATAAAGGGGCCGAGGCCTATGCCTCTTTTCCACCTCCCTTGCGCCTTCTTGCACCTCGAGTTCTAACACACGAGACCTAAGCTCCCACGCCCTAGATCCTCCAATATGTCCGGATCCAACCCTTAAGGCTGGTGGGTGGCCTCCTCGATCCAAGAGGAGGACATTGCGAGGCTTAGGGAGGTCGGATATCTGACCGCCGACATCCAACATAGGCTTCCTGCTCTAGGGCAGGTCATCCCTACACCAGAGCCCAATGAGAGCGTCGTGTTTGTTCCTCACTTCCTCCGCAGCTTGGGCCTCACCCTCGATCCCTTTGTGAGGGGGCTGATACGTCTCCAATGTATCTATAATTTTTTATTGTTCCATGCTATTATATTACCCCTTTTGGATGTTTATGGGCTTTATTTTACACATTTATATCATTTTTGGGACTAACCTACTAACCGGAGGCCCAACCCATATTGCTGTTTTTTTTGCCTATTTCAGTATTTCGAAGAAAAGGAATATCAAATGGAGTCCAAACGGAATGAAACCTTCGGGAGCGTGATTTTTGGAACAAACGTGATCCAGAGGACTTGGAGTGCAAGTCAAGAAGCAGCCGAGGCCTCCACGAGATAGGAGGACGCCCCCCCTATAGGGCGCGCCCTCTGTCTCGTGGGCCCCTCGAGCGGCCACCGACGTACTTCTTCCTCCTATATATACCTACGTACCCCGAAAACATCCGGAGGCACCACGAAACGCAATTTCCACCGCCCGTAACCTTACATATCCGCGAGATCTCATCTTGGAGCCTTGGCGGCACTCTGCGGGAGGGAATCAACCACGGAGGGCCTCTACATCAACATCCTTGCCCCTCCGATGAGTTGTGAGTAGTTTACCACAGACCTCACGGGTCCATAGTTATTAGCTAGCTGGCTTCTTCTCTCTTTTGGATCTCAATACAATGTTCTCCCCTCTCTTGTGGAGATCTATTCGATGTAAACTCTTTTTGCGGTGTGTTTGTCGAGATCCGATGAATTGTGGGTTTATGATCAAGTTTATCTATGAATAATATTTGAATCTTCTCTGAATTCTTTTATGTATGATTAAGTTATCTTTGCAAGTCTCTTCGAATTATCAGTTTGGTTTGGCCTACTAGATTGATCTTTCTTGCCATGGGAGAAGTGCTTAGCTTTGGATTCAATTTTGCGGTGTCCTTACCCAGTGACAGAAAGGGTTGCAAGGCATGTATTGTATTGTTGCCATCGAGGATAACAAGATGGGGTTTATATCATATTGCATGAGTTTATCCCTTTACATCATGTCATCTTGCTTAAAGCATTACTCTTTTCTTATGAACTTAATGCTCTAGATGAATGCTGGATAGCGGTCGATTTGTGGAGTAATAGTAGTAGATGCAGGCGGGAGTCAGTCTACTTGTTATGGACGTGATGCCTATATACATGATCATGCCTAGATAATCTCATAACTATGCACTTTTCTATCAATTGCTCGACAGTAATTTGTTCACCCACCGTAATACTTATGCTATCTTGACAGAAGCCACTATTGAAACCTATGGCCCCCGGGTCTATCTCTTATCATATTTGCTCCCAATCTACTTTTATTTGCATCTTTACTTTTTTGCATCTATATTATAAAATACCAAAAATATATTTATCTTATCATACTATCTTTATTAGATCTCACTTTCATGAAGTGGCCGTGAAGGGATTGACAACCCTTTATTGCGTTGGTTGCGAGTTCTCAGTTTGTTTGTGTAGGTGCGTGGGACTTTTGAGGGGCCTCCTACTGGATTGATACCTTGGTTCTCAAAACTGAGGGAAATACTTACACTACACTTGCTGCATCACCCTCTCCTCTTCGACGAAAACCAACGCAAGCTCAAGACGTAGCAAGAAGGATTTCTGGCACCTTTGCCGGGGAGGTCTTCGCTCAAGTCAAGACATATCAAGTACCCATCACAAACCCATCTCCCTCGCATTTACATTATTTGCCATTTGCCTCTCGTTTTCCTCTCCCACACTTCACCCTTGCCGTTTCATTCGCCTCTCTTTTCGCTTGCCGTTTTTCTGTTTGCTTGTGTGTTGGATTACTTGTTGCCATGGCGCAAGATAATACCAAATTGTGTGACTTCTCGAGTACCAATAATGATGATTTCCTTAGTACTCCGATCGCTCCTCTTAATAATGATGAGTCTTGTGAAATCAATACCACTTTGCTGAATCTTGTTATGAAAGATCAATTCGCAGGCCTTCCTAATGAAGATGCCCCTACTCATCTAAGGCCCCGATTGGATGGTTTGATATTTCCTACCCCCGCAAATCTATACACCCGTAATTTACGGGTCACCAACAGAATACCCCCACCGGTTGTATTTATAATACGGATGGGCGGAGGGGTGTATCACATACCAGCCTAATACAAGCGGATTTGGAGAAACCAGCGTAATTATTACCCCCCTAAAACGACGTTCCAATCGCATGGCCGACCCACCCATCGGTGGTTTTTACAGGTGCATGTTTTATGGGTGTAATCGGGCGGAAAACAACATTCCAAGCGCAGCCTAAACAACTTTGTTGATTTGTGTGATATGCAAAAGAAGAAAGATACGGATAACAATATTGTCAAATTGAAGTTATTTCCGTTTTCACTTAGAGATCGTGCTAAAGTTTGGTTTTCGTCTTTGCCTAAGAATAGTATTGATTCTTGGAACAAGTGCAAAGATGCTTTTATCTCTAAGTATTTTCCTCCCACTAAGATCATCACTCTTAGGAATGATATTATGAATTTTAAACAACTTGATCATGAGCATGTTGCCCAATCTTGGGAAAGAATGAAATTGATGCTACGCAATTGCCCTACTCATGGTTTGAATTTATGGATGATCATACAAAAAAATTATGCCGGTTCGAACTTTGCTTCTAGAAATCTCCTAGATTCGGCCGCGGGAGGCACGTTTATGGAAATCACGTTAGGAGATGCTACAAAACTTCTTGATAATATTATGGCTAATTATTCTCAATGGCACACCGAAAGATCTTCTAGTAAAAAAGTGCATGCTATAGAAGAAATCAATGTTTTGAGTGGAAAGATGGATGAACTTATGAAGATGTTTGCTACTAAAAATACTCCTATTGATCCCATTGATATGCCTTTGTCTTCCTTGATTGAGAATAATAATGAATCTATGGATGTGAATTTTGTTGGTAGGAATAGTTTTGGAAACAATGCTTATAGAGGAAATTTTAATGCTAGACCGTTCCCTAGTAATCCCTCTAATAATTATGGAAATTCCTACAATAATTCTTATGGTAATTTTAATAAAATCCCCTCTAATTTTGAGAATAGTGTGAAATAATTTATGATCTCTCAAAAGAGTTTTAATGCCTTGCTTGAAGAAAAATTGCTCAAAGTTGATGATTTGGCTAGGAACGTTGATAGACTTTAAGCAGCGTTGATTCTCTTAAAATTAGATCTTCCCCTCCTAAGCATGATATCAATGAGTCTCTCAAAGTAATGAGGATTTCCATTGACGAGTGCAAGGAAAGAACCGCTAGATTGCGTGCTACTTATGAGTTTAGTGCCAAAGATGGCACTCGTTAGATCTATCTTCGCTTTTATGTCTAGCTAGGGGCGTTAAACGATAGCGCTAGTTGGGAGGCAACCCAATTTTATTTTTAGTTTTTAGTTTTTGCTTCTGTTTAGGAATAAATAATCCATCTACCTTCTGTTTAGATGTGGTTTTATCTTTTAATTAGTGTTTGTGCCAAGTTAAACCTATAGGATCTTCTTGGATGATAGTTATTTGATCTTGTTGTAATTTCCAGAAACTTTTGGCTCACGAAAATAATTGTTAAAAATCACCAGAACGTGATAAAATAGTGATTCCAATTGCTGCTGACCAATAAACAAATTGCCTAGGTCTTCCTATTTTTTCTGAATTTTTTGAGTTCCATAAGTTTGCGTTAGTTACAGATTACTACAGACTGTTCTGTTTTTGACAGATTCTGTTTTTGTGTGTTGTTTGCTTATTTTGATGAATCTATAGCCAATAAAATAGTTTATAATCCATAGAGAAGTTGGAATACAGTAGGTTTAACACCAAATTAAATAAAGAATGAGTTCATTGCAGTACCTTATGTGGTGGTTTTGTTTTCTTTCACTAACGGAGCTTATAAGATTTCTTGTTGAGTTTTGTGTTGTGAAGTTTTCAAGTTTTGGGTAAAGCTTTTATGGACTATTGGAATAAAGGGTGGCAAGATCCTAAGCTTGGGGATTCCCAAGGCACCCCAAGACATTCAAGAATAGCCAAAAGCCTAAGCTTGGGGATGCCCCGGGAAAGCATCCCCTCTTTCGCCTTCGTTCATTGGTAACTTTACTTGGAGCTATATTTTTATTCACCACATGATAAGTGTTTTGCTTGGAGGGTCGTGTATTATATTATTCTTTGCTTTTTAGTTTACCACAACCATCCTTGCTGTACACACCTTTTGGGAGAAGCCTATTTTATTAGAATTTGCTAGAATACTCTATGTGCTTCACTTATATCTTTCGAGCTTGATAGTTTTTGCTCTAGTGCTTCACTTATATCTTTTAGGGCACGATGGTGTCTTAATTTTGAAGAAATTGCTAGTCTCTCATGCTTCACTTATATTATTTTGAGAGTCTTTTAGAACAGCATGGTATTTGCTATGGTCATAAAATTGGTCCTAGAATGGTAGGCATCCAAGTTGGGTATAATAAAAACTATCATAGGAAGTGAATTGGATGCTATGATCAACTTGATACTTGATAATTGTTTTGAGATATGGAGGTAGTGATATTAAAGTCATGCTAGTTGGGTGATTATGAATTTAAAGAATGCTTGTGTTGAAGTTAGCAAGTCCCGTAGCATGCACGTATGGTTAAAGTTGTGTAACAAATTTGAAACATGAAGTGTACACGGCTTGTGCATCCTTATGAGTGGCGGTCGGGGACGGCGATGGTCTTTTCCTACCAATCTATCCCCATAGGAGCATCGCGTAGTACTTGATTTTTATGACTTCTAAATTTTTGCAATAAGTATATGAGTTCTTTTGACTAATGTTGAGTCCATGGATTATCGCACTTTTACCTTTCCGCCTTTGCTAGCCTCTTGATGCCGTGCATTGCCCTTTCTCACCTTGAGAGTTGGTGCAAACTTAGCGGTGCATCAAACCCGTGATACGATCGCTCTATTACACATAAACCTCCTTATATCTTCCTCAAAACAGCCACCATACCTACCTATTATGGCATTTCCATAGCCATTCCGAGATATATTGCCATGCAACTTTCCATCGTTCCGTTCATCATCATCATGACATACTTTACTTTTGTCATATTGCCATTGCATGGTCATGTAGTTGACATCGTATTTGTGGCAAAGCCACCATGCATTATTTTTCATACATGTCACTCTTGATTCATTGCACCATCCCGGTACACCGTCGGAGGCATTAATATAGAGTCATATCTTGTTCTAGTTTTGAGTTGTAATCCTTATGTTGTAATCAATAGAAGTGTGATGATCATCATTATTAGAGCATTGCCCAATAAAAAAAAGAGAGAGAGAAAGGCCAAAAAGAAAAAAGAAAGGCCCAAAAAAAGGAAAATAAATAAAAAGGGCAATGCTACTATCCTCTTACCACACTTGTGCTTCAAAGTAGCACCTTGTTCTTCATGTAGTGAGTCTCATATATTGTGCTTCAAAGTAGCACCATGTTTTTTTCATATAGTGAGTCTCATAAGTTGTCTTTTCATACTACTGGGAATTTTTCATTATAGAACTTGGCTTGTATATTCCTACGATGGGCTTCCTCAAATGCCCTAGGTCTTCATGAGCAAGCAAGTTGGATGCACACCCACTAGTTTTCTTTTGTTGAGCATTCATTTATAACTCTAGTGCATCCGTTGCATGGCAATCCCTACTCCTCATGTTGACATCAATTGATGGGCATCTCCATAGCCCGTTGATTATCCTCGTCAATGTGAGACTTTCTTCTTTTTTTTTGTCTTCTCCACACAATCCCCATCATCATATTCTATTCCACCCATAGTGCTATATCCATGGCTCACGCTCATGTATTGCGTGAAGGTTGAAAAAGTTTGAGATTATTTAAGTATGAAACAATTGCTTGGCTTGTCATCAGGGGTATAGAAGTTGGGAACTTCTTTGTGTGACGAAAATGAAGCATAGCCTAACTATATGATTTTGTAGGGATGAACTTTCTTTTGCCATGCTATTTTGAGAAGACATGATTACTTTGATCAGTATGCTTGAAGTATTACTATTTCTTTTACCAATATGAACTTTTATTTTGTATTCATTTGGATCTGAACATTCATGCCACAATAAAGAAAATTACATGATGAATTATGCTAGGTAGCATTCCAAATCAAAAATTCTCTTTTTATCATTTACCTACTCGAGGACGAGCAGGAATTAAGCTTGGGGATGCTTCATACGTCTCCAACGTATCTATAATTTTTTATTGTTCCATGCTATTATATTACCCCTTTTGGATGTTTATGGGCTTTATTTTACACATTTATATCATTTTTGGGACTAACCTACTAACCGGAGCCCAGCCCATATTGCTATTTTTTTTTTGCCTATTTCAGTATTTCGAACAAAAGGAATATCAAACGGAGTCCAAACGGAATGAAACCTTCGGGAGCGTGATTTTTGGAACAAACGTGATCCATAGGACTTGGAGTGCAAGTCAAGAAGCAGCCGAGGCCTCCAGGAGATAGGAGGGCGCCCCCCCTATAGGGCGCGACCCTGTCTCGTGGGCCCCTCATGACCACCGACGTACTTCTTCCTCCTATATATACCTACGTAGCCCGAAAACATCCGGGGGCACCACGAAACACAATTTCCACCGCCGTAACCTTCTGTATCTGCGAGATCTCATCTTGGAGCCTTCACCGGCACTCTGCCGGAGGGGGAATCAACAATGGATGGCCTCTACATCAACATCCTTGCCCCTCCGATGAGTTGTGAGTAGTTTACCACAGACCTACGGGTCCATAGTTATTAGCTAGATGGCTTCTTCTATCTTTTTGGATCTCAATACAATGTTCTCCCCCTCTCTTGTGGAGATCTATTCGATGTAAACTCTTTTTGCGGTGTGTTTGTCGAGATCCGATGAATTGTGGGATTATGATCAAGTTTATCTATGAACAATATTTGAATCTTTCTCTGAATTCTTTTATGTATGATTGAGTTATCTTTGCAAGTGTCTTCGAATTATCAGTTTGGTTTGGCCTACTAGATTGATCTTTCTTGCCATGGGAGAAGTGCTTAGTTTTGGGTTCAATCTTGCGGTGTCCTTACCTAGTGACAGAAAGGGTTGCAAGGCACGTATTATATTGTTTCCATCGAGGATAACAAGATGGGGTTTATATCATATTGCATGAGTTTATCCCTCTACATCATGTCATCTTGCTTAAAGCGTTACTCTGTTCTTATGAAATTAATACTCTAGATGCATCTTTGGATAGCGGTCGATGTGTGGAGTAATAGTAGTAGATGCGAGGCAGAGTCGGTCTACTTGTTATGGACGTGATGCCTATATACATGATCATGCCTAGATAATCTCATAACTATGCGCTTTTCTATCAATTGCTCGTGATAATTTGTTCACCCACCGTAATACTTATGCTATCTTGAGAGAAGCCACTAGTGAAACCTATGGCCCCTGGTCTATCTCTTATCATATTTGCTCCCAATCTACTTTTATTTGCATCTTTACTTTTTGCATCTATATTATAAAATACCAAAATATATTTATCTTATCATACTATCTTTATTAGATCTCACTTTCATGAAGTGGCGTTAAGGATTGACAACCCCTTTATTGCGTTGGTTGCGAGTTCTCAGTTTGTTTGTGTAGGTGCGTGGGACTTTTGAGGAGCCTCCTACTGGATTGATACCTTGGTTCTCAAAACTGAGGGAAATACTTACGCTACACTTGTTGCATCATCCTCTCCTCTTCGAGGAAAACCAACGCAAGCTCAAGACGTAGCAGGGGCTCATGTTCTATTACGGGTTGGATTTTCATGATCTAGCCCCGGACGCTATCCTCCATATCTCGTCGTTCATCATTGTGTGCGAGGCTTTTCTCCACGTCACTCCACACTTTGGCTTATGGCTCAAGACCTTTAATGTGAAGCCGAAGATGGTCGAAGGGCGACATGCGGAGTGCAGAGGTGCCATAATAAGCAGGAACGCCGATGCCCCATGGGCAGAGGATTCTTTTCCAGAAGTATCTGATGTATGGCAACGGAGGTGGTTTTATGTTACGGCTCCTAGAGGCACAAAGTGGGTAGCCGCCCCCGAGTTCCGCTCGGGCCCTCCATCACAACTGGCGTCTTGGACCAACGTGGGGCGGGCGGGGGCCCCGGTGATGTACCGATCTTCTTGAGAACCGCATCCGGGAGCTTCTTGAGAGGGACATTAACCTTGTCAGCATAATTCAAGTGATGTTAATCCAACGGATGTTGCCGTGCGAACGCCGACCTCTCCGGATGTGGGAGTTCAATCCAAAGGGTCCGCGGACTGTTAAGCACTTCTTCGGCATGAAGCTCGAAGGGATGTATAAATTATTCTTCGGACCTCAAGTAGAGTGTTCGGACACCACCGAGGATGCGGGCCTACGCTGCAATCGCCTAGATACCCAAGTAAGAAACCTTGATACCGGACACTTTGTTTTATATTGGTCATAGTCGTTATTCTGAAAATCATCTGTGGCCAGGAATGGCTCAGTATGGCGGAGAGGATCAGGTGTCCGGGGCCACTTCACGAGGGCTCGCCTAATCCCACCATTGCCAAGATGCTTGACCGGGTGCTCGGCAAAATGCCCTCAGGGAAAGATAAGGGGAAGAACGAAGAAACCGAACTTCACACGCTGCGCATCCTAACCGGGGGAATTGTTACCTCCCCTAAGGAGGATAGTCGGGAAGGGGACGCTAAAGCCTCCTCCCCGCGCGGGAAGAAAAGGGTTGCCTCCAAAGACTTGGAGACGGAGATGCCCAACCTAGGGAAAAAGGTATCACCAGGGGGCTCTGCCACGACGGGCACCCTCACCGCGTCATGCCCGCCAACGGGCCAGCCCTCCACCGAGCTGTAAGTTAATCGTTAATTGAAGGTCTGCGTTTCTCCGAGATCAATAACAGGATTAGTCTTTTGCAGTCCGGCTAGCAGCTCTTCTCAACGAGTTCGTCTTGAGGATCTTCCTCTGGAGATGATGGAAGCGAGACCCCACCCACCTCTCCGCCTCATGAAGCGGGCGACACCGAGGTGTCATCACGGAGGAGTCCGGATCTGCAGGGCGGAAGCCAATATGCCGGCCGCCCGAGCCGGGCGTTTGGCTCCCCCGAAGGCGATAAGAAGGGTCCGGCACGATTCGATGTCCGGCGGACATCTTGTGAGCCTTACGAGGCGAGCTGCACTTTCGAGGAGCACCGCTCATTAATGGCGAGGTGCTCAAGAAGATTTCATCCGCCACAAGCGGTTTGAATGAAGCATTCTGAGCCTGCTCGAGGCTTTGAGGTATGTAGTGAAAAATACACTATTGTTTGGTTGTGAGGCACGCTTGTGGGTGTGCTCCATATGGATAGTAGCCCCTGAGACTCTGGTTGCCCGCCCTAGGCGGCAAACGGGGGATCATATAGTAATGATTGTGCTGTGCATATGCGCAGGTATCAAAGGGTCGGCAGCCGACCACTCCGTTGAAGTTGCCGAGCTAAGGAGGCGGATCGGATCCATTGATGCCGATATCAAGCTGGTGAACAAGCGGCTGGACGATTCACAAGGTATGTGCTCTGTTCTCCTTATTATGTTGTATAGGAAAATGAGAGACGGGCATAATATTAATGCAATATGCTTGGACTGCAGATGGTGCTGCTGTCGTGGAAGCCCTAAGGGCGGAACTTGCCCAGGCCAAGGAGCAAGCTTGGGTTAGCAGTGTGGCTTCCCTAAAGGCGGCCGAAGAATTGAGAGCCGAACATGCTGCTCATCGCCGAAGCGAGGAAAAGATAGCCGAAATGGTTGTGGAGTTAAAAAACGCCGCCGACCGGTATGAACTCCTTGAAAAGGAGAATAAGGCTAATTCGGACGACCTGATCAAGGCACTTAATGCCACCAAGGAGATGCGGACCGAGGTCAGGGGTGTGCGGGAGGAGCTTGAATAGGCCGGTAAAATCGCGGCTGGGGGCTCCTACTTACTGCGGATGAAGTTTTTGGATCCGAAGTATGCTCCGCTGGGTGGACGCTGGAGTCCTGCAGATGCGTATGCTGACTTGGCGAAGAGTGCCGCTGATGCAGCCAAGTTTTTCGAGGATCAAGATGATAAAGCAGTGGAGAAGCTCTTCTGGTCGCAACTCAATGCTCCTGCGCGTTCGCTGCCATTAAGTGAGAAGATGGCAGCTGTGGCGGAGCTTCACAGGTTGTCCGGGCTTGCAATGCGGTCTGTAATAGACCATCTTTGGCCAAGGGGGCCTAAGCCGGACAGTTACTTTGCTTTGGTGCAGCAGTTCCTTGGGGCTGTGCCTCAGATCGATGCCATGAGGAGGTCGGCGTGCATAGAGGGTGCACGAATGGCTCTTGCCCGCGTTAAAGCATATTGGACAGATATGGAGGCCACTATTGTAGCAACCCAGAATCCGGCGGGAGGACAGTATCCGGCCGAGCACTATTTGGCGCAGGTAACAGAAGGTGCCCGCTTAATAGAGCCATTGTAAAAACAATGTTATTTTGGTTGTAAGGCTATATTTATACTTTTTGCCGAAAGTATTATTGTGTCTCCGGTGCGGCCGTGTATATATATATATGTGATCCGAAAGTTAGCAGTCGTTGGCTTCAGCCCCCACGCATACAATGCAGGGGTGTTCGCGAAAAATATGCATAATCACTCTTGATCCAACGTCTTGGTCCATTAAGGAGGTGATCGCACGTCGAACTAGGCAACCGGACTATATAGCTGTAACACCTTCGCTTAGCCATGGGAGTCTAACGGTGGGGCTACTATGTAGCCCCTGGTACTTTCGCGTGCATCCGAATACGGTAGCGGGTGGACATGACCGGAAGCGGTCCTTTGTTATCTGGAGGGATCCTAAAGATTCGGTAAGTCTTCAAGTGGTTGAACAGTCTCTCTTTGTATCATGATGATCGGTTATCGGCTTTCTCTCTTGAGGTGCTCATCCGAATAACCAGGCACAATCGCAGTAGTTCTCCTTTGGCCGCCTTAGCCGATAAGAACGGAGCGTAAAGGCGACAAACCGAGAGCGGGCAAACCCAACATTTGACCAAAGACATGATTCAGAGCTGATGCATATAAGGCCAAACTCGTGACGCCGAACACTCCCGAAGGTATTCGGACTTTGTAAGAGAAAATGGGCTGAAGAATGCCCTTTCATTATAAACCCTGTATTTCCAGGTACGTGCGTTAATCTGCCGTGGCGAAATGCCAATAACGGCAGTATCCTCTGTGGGTGTAGTACCCATGGGATGTGTGAACAACAAGAGGCAATATAAAAGGTTTACACATGGGCTTAATCTAAAAAGAAACCTTTGAGCGGGGCCCTGCTGCACGTCTGCGCCTTTATCTCTGTTGTGCCGTTTCCTGGAAGGGTATTGCAAGCGTTGTGTCTGTAAAAAGGAAAAACTCGTTTAGGAGAGTACAACTTGAGTATGCGCTTGATACGTCTCCAACGTATCTATAATTCTTGATTGCTCCATGCTACTTTATCTACTGTTTTGGACTATATTGGGCTTTATTTTCCTCTTTTATATTATTTTGGGACTAACCTATTAACCGGAGGCCCCACCCGTAATTGCTGTTTTTGCCTATTTGGTGTTTGAAGAAGCGGAATATCAAACGGAGTCCAAGCGGAATGAAACCTTGAGCGTGATTTTCTCACGAGCGTGATCCGGAGACTTGGACCCTCGCCAAGGAACAAAAAGCGGTCACGAGGTGTGGCGCGCGCCTGTCGAGATATACCCGTGGCGTAAACCGGCCGGAAGTATAACCCGGCCAGACTAGAAGACTCACTGGTAACCCGCCCGGAGCTTGGCGGTTCACGGGCTACCCGCCCGGTCTTGGCGGTTCATTAGTAACCCGGCGGGCGGGTCAGAGGAGCGACAAGACCCGGTTGCCCAACTGGCGGTTCATGAAGGCCGGTTCATACTATGGTGGGCTGGTTTAAGAGGAAAGGCATGACGAATATTTACCTTACAAGGAATTAAGACCAGGACTTGTATCCGGTTTATATTAGAGATAGACTAGTCCTAATCCTAATATGACTCCACATGTAACCCGCCCATTCAACATATATAAGGAGGGACAGGGCTCCCCAAAAGGGGGACAAGCTACAAGCAAGAAGAAACAATCTCTAGGGCTAGACACAAAGAGCGGTTCTGGCGTCTCCTCGTGATGATAATGAGACCTAGCCTTAAACAACATGTAGGGTTGTTACGGATGATGTTTCCGGGGCGAAGCTGTCTAAACCCTTGTCTTGTGTTGCGTCTCTCGATTCAGCTCAACCCTCTCAAGCTACCACATAGATGCGTTGGCCTCGCGACTAAGTCCTGACACTAAGGACATCTGCCGTGACAAATCCACGATGGTTGGCGCCCACCGTGGGGCCTGCGCACGGTGGTGTTGAGTTCTTGGAGGGCGCTATCCTAGGGATCGAGAAGCTCCGTCCGGCTCAATGAAAAGTTCGGCGGTTCATCGGAGAGTTCGGCCGGCTTGCGAAAAAGTTTCGTCGAGCTCATCGAAAGGTTCGCCGGTTCGTCCGGAAAGTTCGGCGGATCATTGAAAAGTTCCGACCGTCTCGACGAAAGGTTATGTCTGAATCATCAAAGAGTTCCGATCGCCTCGACGAAAAGTTCAGTCCGAATCACCGAATGGTTCCAACCGCATCACCGAAAGGTTATGTCCGAGTCGTCAAAGAGTTCTAATTTAGGCTACAGAAAAGTTCCGGATTATCAAATACTTCCGGATTAGCAAAAAGTTCTGGCCGGATTATCAAGAGCTTTCGGTTCAAAGGTTCCGGATTATCAAAAGGTCCGGCCGGATTATTAAGAGGTTCCAGTTCAAAAGTTCGGATTATCAAAAGTTCGGCGGATTATCAAAAGTTCGGTTCGAAATTCCGGCTCAAAAAGTACCGGCCGGGTTATATGGAGAGCTCAGGACCTAGAAGACACAGAACCAATCAATTCTTTTGTCAAAAACAAAAGCAGCACTATGCATTATCCAGCGCCAGCATCCGGCAAAATATACCAGGTGCTATACTTTCTATGTATTTTACCAGTACATGTTAATTCATCTGACAACAATTTCTCTGGCCTGTAATATTTTTACACAGGGCAACTATTAAAAGAAAAAAGGGGGTGGTGTTATACCACGGATGCACGTTCGGCTGTATCGCGCGGCTTCACGGACAGGGTGTCGCGGTCCGGTTTGCGTCACCGTACCGGCTGACTCGCTCGTACGCCCCCGCGGCCGGTTCACGCGCCGGCTTAAAACGTCGAGGACAAATTGCTCGGCTGCACCGGCTTACAACGCGGGGCCGACTCATCTGTCTGCTCCTATAGTTAACTCGGCCGTGATTAATTTTAGCATCACTGTGGTGATCATCAACTCCATGGCAGATAATTTCCGGCCTAGCACATCAGGTGATATCCATCTAAAAAATATTTTATTAGCACATATTATTTTTGTCAAAGAACAGTTTACCTTTGCCTTGGTCTGCAATATTGTTTATGCAGGACAATTGTTCACTGCAAAAGCTATGGCTGTGTCATGGATGTATAAACTCGCGCCACCATTATGAATGCGCTAGTATCTTACCATGCCATCAAGCTTGATGAACATATATGTAAACCGCCATTCTGCAGACCGGTCTACATCAATATGACGTGGCTAATTCGTCCGTCCATGCCGGTTTACAACGCCGCGGCCGACTCATCTATCTGTGCCGCCTCTGATACGACGGAAGTCTTTACCATCCATCTCTCGCGATCTGGTCTACATCAACACACCGGGCCGCACCTGTCCGCATGAGCTGTTTATTGAGTATGAGCAAGTCACAGCTTGGGTAGCCCGGTTTTCTTTCAACAAAATGGAGGCAAATTATCATATACTATCAACCGCCGCCCGCACTGGATGGCTCAATGGGCAGGCGCGCAAGTCGCCGCCACTACAGTTTGGTTAACTTTAAATCACCAGTTGGAAGGAACCATTGGCTGAGTTGCTGACACGGCTCATACGGGATCATTTATAACCCGCCGCAGTCACCTCAATCTTCTGTAGATTCACATCGGGCTATCAACACCGATGATATATAACTTATGCCGGTTTAAATCACGGTCACATATGGAGAGTCTCAAGCCAACTCCTTGAGTCACCTTTGAGACTCAGGGGCTACGATGACATGACTCAGAAAATCTTGCCAGTTTCAGCAAAATTAAGAACCCTAGGATGATGGAAGGAAAGATAACCCGGTCCGGAGGCTCCTGTTATATTGATGAAAACTTAAAGGCCGTCAGAAAATTTTCGGCTTAGAAAGTATATGACAGTTACAAAATCCGGGCTCAATGAAGAAGTCCCGGGTCATCAGAAAGGATTCCGGTTTAAAATCCGGCTCAAGGGAAGTCAGTCTCGCTAAAGCTCTCAAATATCCGGGTTACAATCCGGTTCAAGGGAAATCTGTTCTCCTGCAAAGCTCTGAAGCTCTCAAATCCGGTTTAAAAAATGTCCGATTCAAAAAGGAATTAACTTCTCGCAAGTTCGAGTTTAAAGGCCGTCAGAAAATTTCCGGCTAAAAATGAAGATTCCCGTTTAAAATCCGGTTCAAGGGAAAGATGTCTCCCACAAAGCTTTGAAGCTCTTGATATCCGGTTCAAAATCCCGGTTCAAGAAGGATTTATCTCTTGCAAAAAGTTAAAGGGTGCCAAAAAGGACATGCTGCCATGATGCGCGGTTCAAACATGGGTATCATGCCTTATTGGCTTATCATATTATTGATCGCTTGGGGGCTTGGTCATGTCTGAACCATAGTCACACCTCTTGATCGTCTCAATGCCACAACATCACTTGGGGGCTTGGTCGTATCCGAACCATAGCCACGCCTCTTGATCGGCGTAATGCCACGATGTCATTTGGGGGCTTTGGTCTTGTCCGAACCATAGCAACACCTTTTGATAGGCGAAATCCACAACATCACTTGGGGACTTGGTCATATCTGAACAAGTCACGCCTCTTGATCGGCCTAGTGCCATAACATCACTTGGCGGCTTGGTCGAACCCGAACCATAGCTACACCTCTTGATCGGCGTAATGCCAAAGCATCATTTGGGGACCTGGCTGACTTGAACCATAGCTACGCCTTTTGGGGGCATGGTCTTGTCCGACCATGGTAATGCCTCTTGATCGGCTCAAAGCCTCATTTGCAATGGTTTTATCTTTGCCTTTGCTCTAATTCTGTTTTACTTTTGATAAACATTTCTTTGTTGCGTTTTTGAACTGACATTGTTAATCCGGTTCAACTGTCAATTACAAATTGACGGAACACGGTCAAATCTTAATCCGGAGACTATCTGCCCGGTCTGATTTTCTGTTACCATCCTATTATGGAGTAAATCGGTGTTTATTATAACCCGGAGCGGTTTACATTGTAAACTGACCTTATATTAACAGGAGTTGTTTTCTCCAAAATTTGGGATTTCAACCCCGCTTCAAGATTGGCCAGCCAACATCATGCCTGACGGTGGCAGGGCCTTTTAAGCTTCTTAACTGCAGAAAATAGTTTGGAAACATATGATTCAAACATGCATCAGTTGAAGATAAATATGCACGAAGGCATACCAAGACCAGTGGTCTAAACCGGCCTCCGGTTCACGCTTGGTTTGACTACAAGTCACCGGTATTCTATATGGTTAATCCGGTGTTTATCACAAACCCGGTACGGTTTTATCATAAACCGTCAAAGTATGAAAGGAATTATTATTACTCAAGATTGGGGTTATCACTCTTACTACAAAAAGTTGGTAAATCAACGATGTGATTCAATGTCACAGGACACTTTAAACTTGTTGTATGCAGAAACAGGTTGAATAAAGAATGATTATAAATCACCGGCGTTTACTAACCCGGCCTGGCTTTAAGACGATAAGTCTCCAGTATATGATGAGAAATTATCCGGTGTTTATTAAACCAGCCTGGCTTTAAGACGATAAGTCGCTAGTATATGATGAGAAATTATCCGGTGTTTATTAAACCGACCTAGCTTTGGACTATAAGTCGCCAGTATATATTTGGATTGCGCCATTGGAATCATGCGCTTATAAATGATTGGGTTATATTATTCAAATAGCCAAACTTGGCTGAATTTTCATTATGATATTGGATGAATAAGGTTTTCATACCGGATTATATTATCTTGAATAGCCAACATGGCTGGATTTTTATTATGGTTATTAATATTATGATTGAGGTTTTCAAAGTCGCTTTAGCGCAATGGATATTATTTTGTCGATGAATATGATTTATTCTGCAATGGAAGGAATAGTCCCGAGTCGCTGCAGGCTTACGACCCGGCACTTGGGGGCTACATTATTCAAAGTTGAGATTATATCAAATATGCAAGTCTCATGTCGCTGCAAGCATGCACCATGACACTTGGGGGCTAATGCAAAGACATTTTTTGCTCATCTTATTGAAGACCCGACTCATCATATCATAATAAGCCGGCCCTTGGGGCTACCAATTCCTCCTGTCAAACATTCAAGGTATACAAGCCTTAATCCATTATATTAAAGGGTTCATTGCTCGGTTGGTAAAACACAAAGCTCTTAACCTTGTGGACGTGGGTTCAAGCCCTACGATGGAAGCTACATTATAAGATGTTATTTTCATTGAAGTATATATCAATTCCCGGTTCAGTATTATCTTACTAAGCCAGCCCTTGGGGGCTACACATCACTGCTCAAATCTATATGATTATATTTACAAAGTCCCTGCTCATTATTGCATAATGACCCGGCCCTTGGGGGCTACACTTGTTGAAGTTTTTGAGCATCGAGCAATTACAAGTCCCGTGTTGCCGCAAGCATGACAACCGAGCACTTGGGGGCTACATAATATGGAGTGTTCAGTTTTTATTCGTGAGTGGGATGAACAACATGGATTTCTTCAAAAGTGGCAGTATTCATATTGAAGCAAGTCTTAAACCATCACATTGTTACGCTCAAGACTTGGGGGCTACGGGTAATATGCATATAAGGAGAAATATTTTCAAATTCTCGTTTTGAGCAAACCAGATTGACCGGTGTCACCAATTAATCATTACGACCCTATGGCTGCAACCCGGCATCATCAACAATCATGAACCGGCGTTGGCAACAATCATGACCCGGAATTATCAGTTTTTATAACCCGACAATGGTGGTTATCATAAACCGACAAGTTCTACATCTTCAAACCGGTGAATATCGATGAGTATTTCAAGACCAACATTTCTTAAGCGGCGCTTTGGAAGCCGACTCAAGTGGATTATTCTTCACAATATTTTTCTATGAGAAACCAACGTCAGCAATTTGAGTATGAAGCTAGTTATTGACCTGGATTTTCTAGAAGGAGGAAATGACAAAGACTTAAGGATGATCAGGAGCCGGTTTACAAAAATTCTTAACCCGGAGCACAACCTGTCAAATTTGTTCTTGGGTTTATTTTACAGGATCAGTTTAACATGGATAAATCCAAATTAAACTGGGGGCTAATGTCGGGGATATACCCCATGGCGTAAACTGGCCGGAAGTATAACCCGGCCGGACTAGACGACTCACTGGTAACCCGCCCGGAGCTTGGCGGTTCACGGGCTACCCACCCGGTCTTGGCGGTTCATTAGTAACCCCGTGGGCGAGTCAGAGGAGCGACAAGACCCGGTTGCCCAACTGGCGGTTCATGAAGGCCGGTTCATACTATGGTGGGCCGGTTTAAGAGGAAAGGCATGACGAATATTTACCTTACAAGGAATTAAGACCAGGACTTGTATCCGGTTTATATTAGAGATAGACTAGTCCTAATCCTAATAGGACTCCACATGTAACCCGCCCCTTCAACATATATAAGGAGGGACAGGGCTCCCCAAAAGGGGGACAAGCTACAAGCAAGAAGAAACAATCTCTAGGGCTAGACACAAAGAGCCGGTTTACGACGTCTCCCTCGTGATGATAATGAGACCTAGCCTCAAACAGCATGTAGGGTTGTTACCGGATGATGTTTCCCGGGGCCCGAAGCTGTCTAAACCCTTGTCTTGTGTTGCATCTCTCGATTCAGCTAAACCCCTCTCAAGCTACCACATAGATGCGTTGGCCTCGCGACTAAGTCCTGACACTAAGGACATCTGTCGTGACAAATCCACGACACCCCCTAGGGCGCTCCCCCTGCCTCGTGGGCCCCCTTTTGCTCCACCTACGTACTCCTTCCTCCTATATATACCTACGTACCCCCAAACGATCAGAACAGGAGCCAAAAACCTAATTCCACCGCCGCAACTTCCTGTATCCACGAGATCCCATCTTGGGGCCTATTAGGAGCTCATGGAGGGGGCATCCATCACGGAGGGCTTCTACATCATCACCATAGCCCTCCGATGAAGTGTGAGTAGTTTACTTCAGACCTTCGGGTCCATAGCTAGTAGCTAGATGGCTTCTTCTCTCTTTTTGGATCTCAATACAATGTTCTCCCCTCTCTCGTGGAGATCTATTCGATGTAATCTTCTTTTTGCGGTGTGTTTGTTGAGACCGATGAATTGTGGGTTTATGATCCAGATTATCTATGAATAATATTTGAATCCTCTCTGAATTATTTTATGTATGATAGGTTATCTTTGCAAGTCTCTTCGAATTATCCGTTTGGTTTGGCCAACTAGATTGGTAGTTCTTGCAATGGGAGAAGTGCTTAGCTTTGGGTTCAATCTTGCGGTGTCCTTACCCAAAGGATGTGAGAAAGGGTTGCAAGGCACGTATTGTATTGTTGCCATCGAGGATAACAAGATGGGGTATTTATCATATTGCATGAATTTATTCCTCTACATCATGTCATCTTGCTTAAGGCGTTACTCTGTTTTTAACTTAATACTCTAGATGCATGTTGGATAGCGGTCGATGAGTGGAGTAATAGTAGTAGATGCAGAATCGTTTCGGTCTACTTGTCTCGGACATGATGCCTATATACATGATCATACCTAGATATACTCATAACTATGCTCAATTCTGTCAATTGCTCAACAATAATTTGTTCACCCACCGTAGAATACTTATGCTCTTGAGAGAAGCCACTAGTGAAACCTATGGCCCCCAGGCCTATTCTCATCATATCAATCTCCATCACTTTAATAATTGCTTTGTTTTTACTTTGCCTTTTACTTTTTACTTTGCATCTCTATACCAAAAATACCAAAAATATTATTTATCATCTCTATCAGATCTCATTCTCGTAAGTGACCGTGAATGGATTGACAGCCCCTAATCGCATTGGTTGCGAGGAGCTATCGTTTTGTGCAGGTACGAGGGACTTGTGCGTGGCCTCCTACTGGATTGATACCTTGGTTCTAAAAAACTGAGGGAAATACTTACGCTACTTTGCTGCATCATCCTCTCCTCTTCGGGGAAATCCAACGCAGTGCTCAAGAGGTAGCAAGAAGAATTTCTGGCGTCGTTGTCGGGGAGGCTCACGAAAGAGCAAGTCAAGCACCATACCAAGTACCCATCACAATCCCTATCTCCCGCATTACATTATTTGCCATTTGCCTCTCGTTTCCTCTCCCCCACTTCACCCTTGCCGTTTTATTCGCCCTCTCTTTCCCAATCTCCTCCTCTTTTCCCCGTTGCCTTTTCTCGCTTGCCTTTTGTTTGCTCGTGTATTGGATTGCTTGTTTGTCGTGATGGCTCAAGATACTACCAAATTGTGTGACTTCACCAATACAAATAATAATGATTTCCTTAGCACTCCGATTGCTCCTCTTGCCAATACTGAATCTTGTGAAATCAATACTGCTTTGTTGAATCTTGTTATGAAAGAACAATTCGCCGACCTTCCTAGTGAAGATGCCGCTACTCATCTGAATAGCTTCGTTGATTTATGTGATATGCAAAAGAAAAAAGATGTCGATAATGATGTCGTTAAGTTGAAGCTATTTCCTTTTTTGCTTAGAGATTGTGCTAAAGCTTGGTTTTCATCTCTGCCTAAAAATAGTATTGATTCTTGGAACAAGTGCAAAGATGCTTTTATCTCTAAGTATTTTCCTCCCACTAAGATTATCTCTCTTAGGAACGATATTACGAATTTTAAGCAACTTGATCATGAACATGTTGCACAAGCTTGGGAGAGAATGAAATTAATGATACGTAATTATCCTACTCATGGTTTGAACTTGTGGATGATTATACAAATTTTTTATGCCGGATTGAATTTTGCTTCTAGAAATCTTTTAGATTCGGCCGCGAGAGGCACTTTTATGGAAATCACTCTAGGAGATTCTACTAAACTTCTAGATAATATTATGGTTAATTATTCTCAATGGCATACCGAAAGATCTACTAATAAAAAAGTGCATGCGATAGTAGAAATTAATGTTTTGAGTGGAAAGATGGATGAACTTATGAAATTATTTACTACTAAGAGTGTTTCTTCTGATCCTAATGATGTGCCTTTGTCTACTTTGATTGAGAATAATAATGAATCTATGGATGTGAATTTTGTTGGTAGGAATAATTTTGGTAACAACGCGTATAGAGGGAATTTTAATCCTAGGACTTATCCTAGTAATTCCTCTAATAATTATGGAAATTCCTACAACAACTCTTATGGAAATTTTAATAAGATGCCCTCTGAATTTAAGAGTAGTGTTAAAGAGTTTATGAATTCACAAAAGAATTTTAATGCTTTGCTAGAGGAGAAATTGCTTAAAGTTGATGATTTGGCTAGGAACGTTGATAGAATTTCTCTTGAAATTGATTCTTTAAAGCTTAGATCTATTCCTCCTAAGCATGATATCAATGAGTCTCTCAAAGCTATGAGAATTTCCATTGATGAGTGCAAAGAAAGAACCGCTAGGATGCGTGCTTCAAAAGATGCCTTTATTAAAGTGTGTTCTTCCAATTCCTATGAAAATCAAGATGAAGATCTAAAAGTTATTGATGTGGCCCCCATTAAATCTTTGTTTTGCAATATGTATCTTGATGAAACTGAATATGATCTTCCCTTACCTAGAAGGTGTTCTAAGAATTCAGAGTTTTTAGATCTTGATGATGAAATTGATAAATGTGGGATTGAAAGAAATAAAAACCTAGATGTTGCTAAACCCACTATATTGGATCTCAAGGAATTTAATTATTAAAATTGCTCTTTAATTGATTGTATTTCCTTGTTGCAATCCATGCTAAATTCTCCTCATGCTTATAGTCAAAATAAGGCCTTTACCGAACACATTGTTGATGCCTTGATGCAATCTTATGAAGAAAAACTTGAGTTGAAAGTTTCTATCCCTAGAAAACTCTATGATGAGTGGGAACCTACTATTAAAATTAAAATTAAAATTAAAATTAAAAACTATGAGTTTCATGCCTTGTGTGATTTGGGTGCTAGTGTCTCCACTATTCCCAAAACTTTGTGTGATTTGCTAGATTTCCGTGACTTTGATGATTACTCTCTAAACTTGCTATCTTGCGGATTCCATTATTAAAAAACCTATGGTAAGAATTAATGATGTTCTTATTGTTGCAAATAGGAATTATGTGCCCGTAGTTTTATCGTTCTTGATATAGATTGCAATCCTCCATGTCCTATTATCCTTGGTAGACCTTTCCTTAGAACGATTGGTGCAATTATTGATATGAAGGAAGGGAATATTAGATTCCAATTTTCATTAAAGAAAGGCATGGAACACTTTCCTAGGAAGAAAATAAAATTACCATATGAATCTATCGTGAGAGCCACTTATGGATTGCCTACCAAAGATGGCTAGATCTATCCTTGCTTTTATGCCTAGCTAGGGGCGTTAAACGATAGCGCTTGTTGGGAGGCAACCCAATTTTATTTTTAGTTTTTTTAGTTTTTGCTTATGTTTAGGAATAAAAATCCATCTAGCCTCTGTTTAGATGTGGTTTTATGTTTTAATTAGTGTTTGTGCCAAGCTAGACCTATTGGATCTTCTTGGATGATAGTTATTTGATCTTGCTGTAATTTTCAGAACCTTTGCGCTCAGTTCCCGAATTATTAAAAATCACCAGAAAGTGATAAAATACTGATTCAAATTTCTGATGATCAATAAACAAATTGTATAGATCTTCTAATTTTGGTAGAATTTTTGGAGTTCTAGAAGTTTGCGTTAGTTACATATTACTACAGACTGTTCTGTTTTTGACAGATTCTGTTTTTCGTGTGTTGTTTGCTTATTTTGATGAATCAATGGCTAGTAAAATAGTTTATAATCCATATAGAAGTTGGAATACAGTAGGTTTAACACCAATATAAATAAAGAATGAGTTCATTACAGTACCTTAAAGTAGTCTTTTGTTTTCTTTCTCTAACGGAGCTCACGAGATTTCTATTGAGTTTTGTGTTGTGAAGTTTTCAAGTTTTGGGTAAATTCTTTTGATGGATTATGGAGCAAGGAGTGGAAAGAGCCTAAGCTTGGGGTTGACCATGGCACCCCCATGATAATCCAAGGACACCAAAAAGTCAAAGCTTGGGGATGCCCCGGAAGGCATCCCCTCTTTCATCTACTTCCATCGGTAATTTACTTGGAACTATATTTTTATTCACCACATGATATGTGTTTTGCTTGGAGCGTCTTGTATCATTTGCGTCTTTGCTTGTTAGTTTACGACAATCATCCTTGCTTTACACACCTTTTGAGAGAGCCATACATAAATTGGAATTTGATAGAATACTCTATGTGCTTCACTTATATCTTTTGAGCTTGATAGTTTTGCTCATAGTGCTTCACTTATATCTTTTGAGCGTGATAAATTTTGCTCTAGTGCTTCACTTAGATCTTTTAGAGCACGGTGGTGGATTTGTTTTAAAGAAACTATTGATCTCTCATGCTTCACTTATATTATTTTGAGAGTCGTTAATAGCATGGTAATTTGCTTAATGTTAATATACTTGGTATTCAAGATATGTGAAACTTTCTTTTGAGTGCGTTGAATACTAAGAAAAGTTTGATGCTTCATAATTGTTTTGAGATATGAAGATGGTGATATTAGAGACATGCTAGTTGAGTAGTTGTGAATTTAAAGAATATTTGTGTTGAAGTTTGTGATTCCCGTAGCATGCACGTATGGTGAACCGTTATGTGATGTACTCGGAGCATGATTTATTTATTGATTGTCTTCCTTATGAGTGGCGGTCGGGGACGAGCGATGGTCTTTTCCTACCAATCTATCCCCCTAGGAGCATGCGCGTAATACTTTTCTTTGATAACTTGTAGATTTTTGCAATAAGTATATGAGTTCTTTATGACTAATGTTGAGTCCACGGATTATACGCACTTTTCCCATCCTTCCACCATTGCTAGCCTCTCTAATACCGCGCACTTTTCGCAGGTATCATACACCCACCATATATCTTCCTCAAAACAGCCACCATACCTACCTATCATGGCATTTCCATAGCCATTCCGAGATATATTACCATGCAACTTTCCACCGTTCCGTTTATTATGACACGCTCCATCATTGTCATATTGCTTAGCATGATCATGTAGTTGACATCGTATTTGTGGCAAAGCCACCGTTCATAATTCTTTCATACATGTCGCTCATGAGTCATTGCACATCCCGGTACACCGCCGGAGGCATTCATATAGAGTCATACTTTGTTCTAAGTATCGAGTTGTAATTGTTGAGTTGTAAGAAAAATAAAAGTGTGATGATCACCAAGTGAGGAAAGGATGATGGAGATTATGATTCCCCCACAAGTCGGGATGAGACTCCGGACGAAAAAAAAAGAGAAAAATAAAAAAAAGAGGCCATAAAAAAAGAGAAAAGGCCCAAATTAAAAAAAATAAAAAAATGAGAGAAAAAGAGAGAAGGGACAATGTTACTATCCTTCTACCACACTTGTGCTTCAAAATAGCACCAAGATCTTCATGATAGAGAGTCTCTCATTTTGTCACTTTCATATACTAGTGGGAATTTTTCATTATAGAACTTGGCTTGTATATTCCAATGATGGGCTTCCTCAAATGCCCTAGGTCTTCCTGAGCAAGCGAGTTGGATGCACACCCACTTAGTTTCTTTTGTTGAGCTTTCATATACTTATAGCTCTAGTGCATCCGTTGTATGGCAATCCCTACTCACTCACATTGATATCTATTGATGGGCATCTCCATAGCCCGTTGATACGCCTAGTTAATGTGAGACTATCTTCCCTCTTTTTGTCTTCTCCACAACCACCATTCTATTCCACATATAGTGCTATATCCATGGCTCACGCTCATGTATTGCGTGAAGATTGAAAAAGTTTTGAAAATGTTAAAGTATGAAACAATTGCTTGGCTTGTCATCGGGGTTGTGCATGATTTAAATATTTTGTGTGGGGAAGATGGAGCATAGCCAGACTATATGATTTTGTAGGGATAACTTTCTTTGGCCATGTTATTTTGAGAAGACATAATTGCTTAGTTAGTATGCTTGAAGTATTTTTTTTAATGTCAATATGAACTTTTGTCTTGAATCTTTCGGATCTGAATATTCATATCACAATTAATAAGATTTAAATTGAAATTATGCCAAAGTATCACTCCGCATCAAAATTCTCTTTTATCATTTACCTACTCAAGGCGAGCAGGAATTAAGCTTGGGGATGCGATACGTCTCCAACGTATCTATATTTTTGATTGCTCCATGCTACTTTATCTACTGTTTTGGACTATATTGGGCTTTATTTTCCACTTTTATATTATTTTTGGGACTAACCTATTAACCGGAGGCCCAGCCAGAATTGCTGTTTTTTGCCTATTTCGGTGTTTCAAAAGCGGAATATCAAACGGAGTCCAAGCGGAATGAAACCTTGAAACGTGATTTTCTCACGAGCGTGATCCGGAGACTTGGACCCACGCCAAGGAACAAAGAGGCGGTCACGAGGTGGGGCGCCCCCTAGGCGCGCCCCGCCTCTTGGGCCCCTGTTGCTCCACCGACGTACTCCTTCCTCCTATATATACTTACATACCCCCAAGCGATCGAGAACAGGAGCCAAAACCTAATTCCGCCGCCGCAACTTCCTGTATCCACGAGATCCCATCTTGGGGCTTGTTCCGAGCTCACGGAGGGGCATCCACCACGGAGGGCTTCTACATCATCACCATAGCCCCTCCGATGAAGTGTGAGTAGTTTACTTTAGACCTTGGGTCCATAGCTAGTAGCTAGATGGCTTCTTCTCTCTTTTTGGATCTCAATACAATGTTCTCCCCCTCTCTCGTGGAGATCTATTCGATGTAATCTTCTTTTTGCGGTGTGTTTGTTGAGATGAATTGTGGGTTTATGATCCAGATTATCTATGAATAATATTTGAATCTTCTCTGAATTCTTTTATGTATGACTGGTTATCTTTGCAAGTCTCTTCGAATTATCCGTTTGGTTTGGCCAACTAGATTGGTAGTTCTTGCAATGGGAGAAGTGCTTAGCTTTGGGTTCAATCTTGCGGTGTCCTTACCCAGTGACAGAAAGGGTTGCAAGGCACGTATTGTATTGTTGCCATCGAGGATAACAAGATGGGGTATTTATCGTATTGCATGAATTTAGTCCTCTACATCATGTCATCTTGCTTAAGGCGTTACTCTGTTTTTAACTTAATACTCTAGATGCATGCTGGATAGCGGTCGATGAGTGGAGTAATAGTAGTAGATGCAGAATCGTTTCGGTCTACTTGTCTCAGACATGATGCCTATATACATGATCATACCTAGATATACTCATAACTATGCTCAATTCTGTCAATTGCTCAACAGTAATTTGTTCACCCACCGTAGAATACTTATGCTCTTGAGAGAAGCCACTAGTGAAACCTATGGCCCCCGGGCCTATTCTCATCATATCAATCTCCATCACTTTAATACTTGCTTTGTTTTTACTTTGCCTTTTACTTTTTTACTTTGCATCTCTATACCAAAAATACCAAAAATATTATTTATCATCTCTATCAGATCTCACTCTCATAAGTGATTGACAACCCCTAATCGCGTTGGTTGCGAGGAGCTATCGTTTTGTGCAGGTACGAGGGACTTGTGCGTGGCCTCCTACTGGATTGATACCTTGGTTCTCAAAAACTGAGGGAAATACTTACGCTACTTTGCTGCATCATCCTCTCCTCTTCGGGGAAATCCAACGCAGTGCTCAAGAGGTAGCAGGGATGGATAGTAAAAAGTGTAAGACGTTGGCCTGCCAATAAGGTTGAGCCAAGTGTGGGGCTATATTAAATATTTATAGCCCCTAGTGTCCTCTATGGGATTACATATATGGCGCCCTGGTTCATTTTTATCCAGGTTGCCGGACCCGTCTAACCGTGTCCGTGGTGTTGACGACCAGTCATGCTTTTTGGTATCGGAGGCCGCTTAGAGTTCGGCCGCTAGAGCCGTCGCGAGTTCCTCTGCACGTGAAGAGCGCTCTGCGTTTCCGTTGACGGTGATGATGCCACGTGGACCGGGCATCTTGAGTGTAAGGTAGGCATAGTGCGGTATTGCGTTGAAGCGGACGAAGGCCGCTCTTCCAAGCAATGCGTGGTAGTTGCATTGGAAGGGTGCGATGGTGAAGAGTACTTCTTCACTTCTGGAGTTGCCTGGGGAGCCAAATGTTACCTCCAGTGCGACGGAGCCCCTGCCGTAGGCTTCAACGCCTGGTATTACCCCTTCAAAGGTGGTGTTGCTTTGGCTGATTCTAGATGGGTCTATCCCCATTCTGCGGACGGTGTCCTAGTATATTAAATTGAGACTACTGCCGTCGTCCATAAGGACGTGGGTGAGATGGTATCCGTTGATTATTGGGTCAAGCACCAAGGCCTCTGATCCTCCGCGCCGAATACTAGTTAGGCGGTCCGTGTGATCGAAGGTGATCGGACAAGCCATCCAGTAGTTAGGTGTGGGTACGATGGGCTCTATAGCGTACGCGTCTTTGAGCGCGCGTTCGTGCCTTCTCATGGATGTGTGAGTCGCGTGGATCATGTTTACTGTTTTAACCTCTGGTGGGAATGTTTTCTGTCCCCCAGTGTTCGACTGACGAGGTTCATCCTCGTCTTCACTTGGTGTTTCCCTTCCCTTGTGTTCGGCATTTAATTTGCCGGCCTGCTTGAAGACCCAGCACTCTCTGTGCGTGTGGTTCACAGGTTTGTTGGGGGTGCCATGAATTTGGCACAGTCTGTCGAGGACTCTGTTCAGACCGGACGGTCCCTCTTTACTGCCCTTAAGTGGCTTCTTTTGCTGATCGGGTCAAGAGCCCCTGAATCCGGCGTTGACCGTTGTGTTGTTCGGGATCTCTTCCTTGTTTTGGCGTTTGTTTTTATGACGCCGTGGCTTCCCGTTGCCATCCCTTATTTCGGATGTGCTGGGATCGTTGGTGCCTTTACGGGCCAGCCAGCTGTCTTCACCCGCACAAAAGCGGGTCATAAGGCTTGTTAAGGTTGTCATTGTCCTTGACTTTTCTTGGCCGAGGTGTCTGGCGAGCCACTCGTCGCGGATGCTGTGTTTGAATGCTGCTAAGGCTTCAGCATCCGGACAATCGACAATTTGATTCTTCTTAGTGAGGAATCTGTTCCAAAGCTTGCGGGCGGACTCTCCGGGATATTGGATTATGTGACTTAAATCGTCCGCATCCGGAGGCCGGACATAAGTACCTTGAAAATTGGCCCTGAAAGCGTCCTCGAGTTCCTCCCAACTCCCAATTGAATTTTCGGGGAGGCTTTTCAACCAGTGTCGAGCTGGTCCCTTCAACTTGAGGGGAAGGTATTTGATGGCGTGGAGGTCGACCCCATGAGCCATGTGAATATGCAGGATAAAATCCTCGATCCAGACCCCTGGGTCTGTCATTCCGTCTTATGCCTCTATGTTCACAGGTTTGAAGCCTTGTGGAGATCCATGGTCCAGTACTTCTTCGGTGAAGCACAGGGGGTGGGCAGCCCCTCTGTATCTGGACATACTATGGCATGGCGTCGGCTGTTGTTGTGCCGGTGCATATTCCGAACTGGTATTTGGTTGGTAGGGTCGTTTTGATGACCACAGTCCCTCGCCGGGGTGTGTCCTTTAGATCCGTAGATGGACCTGGCCGCGCCGGCTTTCTTATCCAGGTGCTCACGCAAATCATGCGCGGCGTCGGTAGCCGCTCTGTTGCGGTTATGAAGCGGTACGTCTGGCCTCCTGGTCGTGTTATTCTTTGGTGGAACGGCCTCGTCGTCGAATTCTGGCAGTAGCTTACGATTTGGATAGCTCTTTGTATGGCGATCGTCGCCATATTTTTCTTCAGAGTCTAGCACTTTATTCCATCTGCGATTGAGTGTTTCCTATGCGGCTTTTAGCCGTTGCTTCTGCTTCATTAGACATCTTGCGGTGGCCATAAGCTTTCTGTGGAGGTTATCTCGTTCCCCGCGTGTTTCCGGGATGATGAATGCGTCGTCATCCGGACTTTGTTCTTGTCCTGGGGCCGTTTGATGAGCTCGTCCCTCGGGATCATTGTGATCGGGAGTCTGCTCCGAACTGTGTTCGGCATGACCTGGCTCGCCCTGCTCCATCACTGGGTCCGTATGGTCATTGTTGCCTTCGGAGTTGACTGGGGTGTCGATCCTTCTGGCGCTCTTGTCGCTACTTTTATGCTACGTCTTGAGCTTGCATTGGTTTTCCTCGAAGAGGAGAGGGTGATGCAGCAAAGTGTAGCGTAAGTATTTCCCTCAGTTTTGAGAACCAAGGTATCAATCCAGTAGGAGGCTCCTTAAAAGTCCCACGCACCTACACAAACAAACTGAGAACTCGCAACCAATGCAATAAAGGGGTTGTTAATCCCTTCACGACCACTTGCGAAACTAAGATCTAATAAAGATAGTATGATAAGATAAATATATTTTTGGTATTTTATAATATAGATGCAAAAAGTAAAGACGCAAATAAAAGTAGATTGGAAAGAGATAGACCCGGGCGCCATAGGTTTCACTAGTGGCTTCTCTCAAGATAGCATAAGTATTACGGCGGGTGAACAAATTATTGTCGAGCAATTGATAGAAAAGCGCATAGTTATGAGATTATCTAGGCATGATCATGTATATAGGCATCACGTCCATAACAATAGACCGACTCCTGCCTGCATCTACTACTATTACTCCACACATCGACCGCTATCCAGCATGCATCTAGAGTATTAAGTTCATAAGAACAGAGTAACGCATTAAGCAAGATGACATGATGTAGAGGGATAAACTCATGCAATATGATATAAACCCCATCTTGTTATCCTCGTTGGCAGCAATACAATCGTGCCTTGCAACCCTTTACATCCTTTGGGTAAGGACACCGCAAGATTGAACCCAAAGCTAAGCACTTCTCCCATGGCAAGAAAGATCAATCTAGTAGGCCAAACCAAACTGATAATTCGAAGAGACTTGCAAAGATAACTTAATCATACATAAAAGAATTCAGATAAGATTCAAATATTATTCATAGATAAACTTGATCATAAACCCACAATTCATCGGATCTCGACAAACACACCGCAAAAAGAGATTACATCGAATAGATCTCCACAAGAAAGGGGGAGAACATTGTATTGAGATCCAAAAAGAGAGAAGAAGCCATCTAGCTAATAACTATGGACCCGTGAGGTCTGTGGTAAACTACTCACAACTCATCGGAGGGCAAGGATGTTGATGTAGAGGCCCTCCGTGCTTGATTCCCCCTCCGTGAGTGCGTGAAGGCTCAAGATGGGATCTCATGGATACAGAAGGTTACGGTGGTGGAAATTGTGTTTCATGGTGCCCCCAGATGTTTTCGGGGTACGTAGGTATATATAGGAAGAAGAAATACGTCAGTGGCCGCCCGAGGGGCCCACGAGACAGGGGGCGCGCCCTATAGGGGGGCGCGCCTTCCTATCTCGTGGAGGCTCCGGTTGCTTCTTGACTTGCACTCCAAGTTCTCTGGATCACGTTCGGTGAGAAAATCACGTTCCCGAAGGTTTCATTCCATTTGGACTCGATTTGATATTCCTTTTCTTCAAAATACTGAAATAGGCAAAAAAAACAACAATATGGGTTGGGCCTCCGGTTAATAGGTTAGTCCCAAAAAATGATATAAAAGTGGAAAATAAAGCCCAATAAAGCCTAAAACAGTAGATAAAGTAGCATGGAGCAATCAAAAATTATAGATATGTTGGAGACGTATTTGGCATCCCCAAGCTTAATTCCTGCTCGTCCTCGAGTAGGTAAATGATAAAAAGAGAATTTTTGATGCGGGGTGATACTTTGGCATAATTTCAATGTAAATCTTCTTAATTGTGGTATGAATATTCAGATCCGGAAGATTCAAGACAAAAGTTCATATTGACATAAAAATAATAATACTTCAAGCATACTAACTAAGCAATTATGTCTTCTCAAAATAACATGGCCAAAGAAAGTTATCCCTACAAAATCATATAGTCTGGCTATGCTCCATCTTCCCCACACAAAATATTTAAGTCATGCACAACCCCGATGACAAGCCAAGCAATTGTTTCATACTTTAACATTTTCAAAACTTTTTCAATCTTCACGTAATACATGAGCGTGAGCCATGGATATAGCACTATATGTGGAAGAGAATGGTGTTGTGGAGAAGACAAAAAGGGAGAAGATAGTCTCACATCAACTAGGCGTATCAACGAGCTATGGAGATGCCCATCAATAGATATCAATGTGAGTGAGTAGGGATTGCCATGCAACAGATGCACTAGAGCTATAAGTATATGAAAGCTCAACAAAAGAAACTAAGTGGGTGTGCATCCAACTCGCTTGCTCACGAAGACCTAGGGCATTTGAGGAAGCCCATCATTGGAATATACAAGCCAAGTTCTATAATGAAAAATTCCCACTAGTATATGAAAGTGACAAAATGAGAGACTCTATCATGAAGATCTTGGTGCTACTTTGAAGCACAAGTGTGGTAAAAGTATAGTAACATTGCCCCTTCTATCTTATTCTCTCTTTTTTATTTTTTTTCTTTTTTTCTTTGGGCCTTTTCTCTCTTTTTTATGGCCTCTTTTTTTATTTTTTTATTTTTCGTCCGGAGTCTCATCCCGACTTGTGGGGGAATCATAGTCTCCATCATCCTTTCCTCACTGGGACAATGCTCTAATAATGATGATCATCACACTTTTATTTACTCAACAATTACAACTCGATTATTAGAACAAAATATGACTCCATATGAATGCCTCCGGCGGTGTACCGGGATATGCAATGAAACATGAGTGACATGTATGAAAGAATTATGAATGGTGGCTTTGCCACAAATATGATGTCAACTACATGATCATGCTAGCAATATGACAATGATGGAGCGTGTCATAATAAACGGAACGGTGGACAGTTGCATGGTAATATATCTCGGAATGGCTATGGAAATGCCATAATAGGTAGGTATGGTGGCTGTTTTGAGGAAGATATATGATGGGTGTATGATACCGACGAAAAGTGCGTGGTATTAGAGAGGCTATCAATGGTGGAAGGATAGGAAAAAGTGCGTATAATCCATGGACTCAACATTAGTCATAAAGAACTCATATACTTATTGCAAAAGTCTAGAAGTTATCAAAGCAAAGTATTACGCGCATGCTCCTAGGGGGATAGATTGGTAGGAAAATACCATCGCTCGTCCCCGACTGCCACTCATAAGGAAGTCAATCAATAAATAAATCATGCTCCGAGTTCATCACATAACGGTTCACCATACGTGCATGCTACGGGAATCACAAACTTCAACACAAGTATTCTTTAAATTCACAACTACTCAACTAGCATGACTCTAATATCACCATCTTCATATCTCAAAACAATTATGAAGCATCAAACTTTTCTTAGTATTCAACGCACTCAAAAGAAAGTTTCACATATCTTGAATACCAAGTATATTAACATTAAGCAAATTACCATGCTATTAACGACTCTCAAAATAATTTAAGTGAAGCATGAGAGATTAATAGTTTCCTTAAAACAAATATACCACCGTGCTCTAAAAGATCTAAGTGAAGCACTAGAGCAAAAATTATCACGCTCAAAAGATATAAGTGAAGCACTATGAGCAAAACTATCAAGCTCAAAAGATATAAGTGAAGCACATAGAGTATTCTATCAAATCCCAATTTATGTATGGCTCTCTCAAAAGGTGTGTACAGCAAGGATGATTGTGGTAAACTAAAAATCAAAGACTAATATAACACACGACGCTCCAGGCAAAACACTTATCGTGTGGTGAATTAAAATATAGCCCCAAATAAAGTTACCAATGGACGGAGACGAAAGAGGGGATGCCTTCCCGGGGCATCCCCAAGCTTAGGATTTTGGCTATTCTTGAATATCTTGGGGTGCCATGGGCATCCCCAAGCTTAGTCTCTTTCCACCCTTTATTCCATAGTCCATAAAAGCTTTACCCAAAACTTGAAAACTTCACAACACAAAACTCAATAGAAATCTCGTGAGCTCCGTTAGAGAAAGAAAACAAAAGACTACTTTAAGGTACTTAATGAACTCATTCTTTATTTATATTGGTGTTAAACCTACTGTATTACAACTTCTCTATGGATTATAAACTATTTTACTAGCCATACATTCATCAAAATAAGCAAACAACACACGAAAAACATAATCTGTCAAAAACAGAACAGTCTGTAGTAATCTGTAACTAACGCAAACTTATGGAAATCCAAAAAATCTAAAAAATTTAGACGGACTAGAAAATTTGTTTATTGATCAGCAGCAATTGGAATCAGTATTTTATCACGTTCTGGTGATTTTTAACAATTCGGGCACTGAGCGCAAAGTTTCTGGAAATTACAGCAAGATCAAATAACTATCATCCAAGAAGATCCAATAGGTTTAACTTGGCACAAACACTAATTAAAACATAAAATCACATCTAAATAGAGGCTAGATGGATTATTTATTCCTAAACAGAAACAAAAAAAACATAAAGAAAATTGGGTTGCCTCCCAACTAGCGCTATCGTTTAACGCCCTAGCTAGGCATAAAAGCGAGGATAGATCTAACGAGTGCCATCTTTGGCACTAAACTCATAAGTAGCACGCATGATAGATTCATAAGGTAATTTAACTTTCTTTCTTGGAAAGTGATCCATGCCTTTATTTAAGGGAAATTGGAATCTAATATTCCCTTCCTTCATATCAATAATCGCATATATCGTTCTAAGGAAAGGTCTACCAAGAATAATAGGACATGAAAGATTGCAATCTATATCAAGAACGATAAAATCTATGGGCACCAAATTTCTATTTGCAATGATGAGAACATCATTGATCATTCCCACAGGCTTTTTAATGGTGGAATCCGCAAGGTGCAAATTTAACGAGCAATCATCAAGATCATGGAAACCTAGAATATCACATAAAGTTTTCGGAATCGTGGAAACACTAGCACCCAAATCACACAAAGCAAAACACTCATAATCTTTAATTCTAATATTTATAGTAGGTTCCCACTCATCATTAAGTTTTCTAGGTATAGAAACTTCCAAATTAAGTTTCTCATCATAAGATTGCATCAAGGCATCAACAATATGCTTGGTAAAAGCTTTATTTTGACTATAAGCATGATGAGAATTAACAACGACTTGCAACAAGGAAATACATCCTTTTAAAGAGCAATTATCTTAATTAAATTCCTTGAAGTACAAGATAGTAGGTTCAACATTATTAGAAGTTGAGGATTCTCCAATCTCACTTTTACCAAATTTAACATTAAGATCTAAAGATTCCGAATTCTTGGGACGCCTTCTAGGCAAAGTTGATTCATCATCAGTCCCATAATCATCAAAGTTCATATTGCAAAACATAGATATAATTGGAGATGCATCAATAACTTTAGGATCCTCATCATTATTTTCACGGAAACTAGATGAACACGCTTTTATAAAGCTTTCTTTCTTAGCACGCAATCTAGCGGTTCTTTCCTTGCACTCGTCAATGGAAATTCTCATTACTTTGAGAGACTCATTGATATCATTCTTAGGAGAAGAAGATCCATGTTTAAGAGAATTAACATCAAGGGAAAGTCTATCAACGTTCCTAGCCAAATCATCAACTTTGAGCAATTTTTCTTCAAGCATAGCATTAAAATTCTTTTGAGAGATCATAAATTCTTTCACACTATTCTCAAAATCGGAGGGCATCTTATTAAAATTACCATAAGAATTATTGTAGGAATTTCCATAATTATTAGAGGGATTAGTAGGGAACGGTCTAGCATTAAAATTTCCTCTATAAGCATTGTTTCCAAAACTATTCCTACCAACAAAATTCACATCCATATATTCATTATTATTATCAATCAAGGAAGACAAAGGCATCTTCATGAGGAGTATTTTTAGTAACAAGCATCTTCATAAGTTCATCCATCTTTCCACTCAAAACATTGATTTCTTCTATAGCATGCACTTTTTTACTAGAAGATCTTTCGGTGTGCCATTGAGAATAATTAGCCATAATATTATCAAGTAACTTTGTAGCATCTCCTAAAGTGATTTCCATAAAGGTGCCTCCATGGCGAATCTAAGAGATTTCTAGAAGCAAAGTTCAAACCGCATAAAATTTTGTATGATCATCCATAAGTTCAAACCATGAGTAGGGCAATTGCGAAGCATCAATTTCATTCTTTCCCAAGATTGGGCAACATGCTCATGATCAAGTTGTTTAAAATTCATAATATCGTTCCTAAGAGTGATGATCTTAGCGGGAGGAAAATACTTAGAGATAAAAGCATCTTTGCACTTGTTCCAAGAATCAATACTATTTTTAGGCAAAGACAAAAACCAAACTTTAGCGCGATCTCTAAGTGAAAACGGAAATAACTTCAATTTGACAACATTGTTATCCGTATCTTTCTTCTTTTGCATATCACACAAATCAACAAATTTGTTTAGATGAGTAGCGGCATCTTCGCTAGGAAGGCCGGCGAATTGATCTTTCATAACAAGATTCAGCAAAGCGGTATTGATTTCACAAGACTCATCATTATTAAGAGGAGCAATCGGAGTACTAAGGAAATCATTATTATTTGTATTCGATAAGCCACACAATTTGGTATTATCTTGCGCCATAGCAACAAGCAATCCAACACACAAGCAAACAGAAAAACGACGAGCAAAAAAGAGAGGAGGAGATTGGGAAAGAGAGGGCGAATAAAACGGCAAGGGTGAAGTGGGGGAGAGGAAAACGAGAGGCAAATGGCAAATAATGTAAATGCGAGGGAGATTGGTTTGTGATTGGTACTTGGTATGTCTTGACTTGAGCGAAGACCTCCCCGCCAACGGCGCCGGAAATCCTTCTTGCTACGTCTTGAGCTTGCGTTGGTTTTCCTCGAAGAGGAGAGGGTGATGCAACAAAGTGTAGCATAAGTATTTCCCTCAGTTTTGAGAACCAAGGTATCAATCCAGTAGGAGGCTCCTCAAAAGTCCCACGCACCTACACAAACAAACTGAGAACTCACAACCAACGCAATAAAGGGGTTGTCAATCCCTTCACGGCCACTTGCAAAAGTGAGATCTAATAAAGATAGTATTATAAGATAAATATATTTTTGGTATTTTATAATATAGATGCAAAAAGTAAAGACGCAAATAAAAGTAGATTGGAAAGAGATAGACCCGGGGGCCATAGGTTTCACTAGTGGCTCCTCTCAAGATAGCATAAGTATTACGGTGGGTGAACAAATTACTGTCGAGCAATTGATAGAAAAGCGCATAGTTATGAGATTATATAGGCATGATCATGTATATAGGCATCATGTCCATAACAAGTAGACCGACTCCTGCCTACATCTACTACTATTACTCCACACATCGACCGCTATCCAGCATCTAGAGTATTAAGTTCATAAGAACAGAGTAACGCATTAAGCAATATGACATGATGTAGAGGGATAAACTCATGCAATATGATATAAACCCCATCTTGTTATCCTCGATGGCAACAATACAATACGTGCCTTGTAACCCTTTCTGTCACTGGGTAAGGACACCGCAGGATTGAACCCAAAGCTAAGCACTTCTCCCATGGCAAGAAAGATCAATCTAGTAGGCCAAACCAAACTGATAATTCGAAAAGACTTGCAAAGATAACTTAATCATACATAAAAGAATTCAGAGAAGATTCAAATATTATTCATAGATAAACTTGATCATAAACCCACAATTCATCGGATCTCGACAAACACACCGCAAAAAGAGATTACATCGAATAGATCTCCACAAGAGAGGGGGAGAACATTGTATTGAGATCCAAAAAGAGTGAAGAAGCCATCTAGCTAATAACTATGGACCCGTAGGTTTGTGGTAAACTACTCACAACTCATCAGAGGGGCAAGGATGTTGATGTAGAGGCCCTCCATGCTTGATTCCCCCTCCGATAGAGTGCCGGCGAAGGCTCCAAGATGGGATCTCGCGGATACAGAAGGTTACAGTGGTGGAAATTGTGTTTCGTGGTGCCCCCGGATGTTTTCGGGGTACGTAGGTATATATAGGAAGAAGAAGTACGTCGGTGGCCGCCCGAGGGGCCCACGAGACAGGGGGCACGCTCTATAGGGGGGGTCGCCCTCCTATCTCGTGGAGGCTCCGGTTGCTTCTTGACTTGCACTCCAAGTTCTCTAGATCACGTTCGGCGAGAAAATCACGTTCCCGAAGGTTTTATTCCGTTTGGACTCAGTTTGATATTCCTTTTCTTTGAAATACTGAAATAGAAAAAAAAACAGCAATATGGGCTGGGCCTCCGGTTAATAGGTTAGTCCCAAAAAATGATATAAAAGTGGAAAATAAAGCCCAATAAAGCCTAAAACAGTAGATAAAGTAGCATGGAGCAATCAAAAATTATAGATACGTTGGAGATGTATCATTTTACTGTTGCTGGACTTGGAGCGGCGTCTGCACCGTCGTTTTGGCTTTTGCCCGGGGGTTTTATCTTCCGGATTGTCGCCGTCGTCCCCCTTGGGCGTGTCCACCATGTATATATCGCGTGACAAGGTGGCAGTCTAGTGCCCCAGAGATTCTGAATCTTCTCCTGCATCGTCGTCCATCCCGTCGATGCCTTCGGAGTCGAAGTCAAGCACGTCGGTTAAATCATCGACCGTGGCAATGAAGTGGGTGGTGGGTGGGCAACGAATTCCTTCTCGCCTGCTTTCCACTCGGGCCGGACATAGTTCGGCCAAGAGCCTTCTGACAAAGAGAGAGACTTTAATGAGTTCAGCATGTCGCCAAAGGGCGAGTGCTGGAAGATATCCGCAGCGGTAAACTCCATTACCGGAGCCCGACCAGGCTCGGCGGGCTCGGGAGTGTGCGGACTGGAACCTACAACAGGACGCGAGTCCGGGGGTCCGGAGTCACAGGCTTCCTCAAAAGTGAGGCCTGTGTTCGGCTCCACCGCCGATGAGTGTACGGCCTGCGGGGCCGGGTCCATCCCTCCGTCCTTAGGCCATGCAGCCTGCTCCGGATTTAGACCCGGGGCTTCTGCAGGGGTGATATCCCGAGCATTGTCCGACAGCAGGTCTAGGCCGTGCTCGTCGTGACTGTCCGGTGCTCCTGGCATAGGCCCGAATCCGTCGAAGATCAAGTCTCCGCAGATGTCCGCCGTGTAGTTTAGGTTTCCAAACCTGATCTGGTGGCCAAGGGCATAGTTGTCGATCTGCTCCAGATGGCCAAGCGAATTAGCCCGCAGTGCGAAGCCACCAAACACAAAGATCTGTCCGGGGGGAAAAGTTTCACCCTGGACCGTGTCGTTGACGATGATTGAAGGAGCCATCGAGCCCTGCAGCGATGACACAGAGGAACTCTCAATGAAAGCACCAATGTCGGTGTCAAAACCGGCGGATCTCGGGTAGGGGGTTCCGATCTGTGCGTCTAGGCTGATGGTAACATGAAGCAAGGGACACAGTGTTTACCCAGGTTCGGGCCCTCTCGATGGAGGTAAAACCCTACTTCCTGCTTGATTAATATTGAAGATATGAGTAGTACAAGAGTAGATCTACCACGAGATCGTAGAGGCTAAACCCTAAGAGCTAGCCTATGATGGTATGATTGTAATTGTGATCGGCCTTCTAAGGACCATCCTCTCCGGTTTATATAGACACCGGAGAGGGCTAGGGTTTACATGGAGTCGGTTACAAGGAAGGAAATATAATATCTGGATCCCCAAGCTTGCCTTCCACGCCAAGGAGAGTCCCATCTGGACACGGGATGGAGTCTTGAGTCTTGTATCTTCACGCTTCAATAGTCCGGACGATGTATACAGTCCGGTTGTCCGGATACCCCCTAATCCAGGACTCCCTCAGCTAACGCATATGTCCGAGCTGCTCGAGATGGGCTTAGAAAAGCCACAAAGCAACATTTGACAGATGTGCAGGTAAGTTTTTTCTTCGTCCGAAAAGGATAACCATATGCCCGTAGCCCCCGAGACTGAAAGCAGTTGGTACAACTGATTTAAGGATCGTTGTATAACCAAGTCCTTATCGAGAAGAATGCCCTGCTAGCCCAAGAGCTGGAGCAGAGTCGAGCGCAGCTAAATGCTGCTACCACCGAACTGGAAAACTTTAAGAAGGCGTCTTCTGGTAACATTCCCCTCCATCGAGGAACGATAATTGTATACCAACTGTACTAATATTGTTGCTGATTGCATAATAGGATCGCCCTATCAACTTGAGGAGAAGATGAAGATCGCCCAAGAGGGGGAAAGACAGGCGAAAAGGTTATGCGCCGCAGGCGAGCGTGTGCTGACCCGGGTCAGAGAGGAGAAAAACAAGCTACAAGATTCCAACACCACCTTGGGCGAAGAATTGAAAGATGTGCGAGCCCAGCTAGCCGACTCCGTGAAGGAGAACAGGAAGTTGCGGGGCGGTATATTCAGTATGTGTCTGTAACATCCCAAATTTTCAAGTTGGCATGTTATACATAGGTCATCCATGCATATCATATTTTATTGCATTTTCGTTTGCAATCCTCGAAATCCTAAGCAACTCAAGGACCCTCGGAGAGAGTTGGGGATTTTCTGATTTTCATATTTGATTTTTATCAAATACTGAAGACGAGGATTTTTGATTTTAATTATTTTCTCTCCGAAAAATATTTCATTTTAAAATAATAAATGAGGGGAGATAATATGACTTCTCCAAAATAATTGAAATATCGGAGGAAAAATGTTAAAATCATTATTTGGTTTTTATTTGATTTATTTTGGAATTTTATTCGCCCTAGAAATTTTTTGCATGTTTTCAAAAATTGCATTTTAGGGGCCAAGAAAAGTTCATCCTGTTCTAAATATTCCATTTAGACGGAGAAAACTTATTTTGGAATTTTCAGATTTTTATTTATATTTTTCTAGGATTTTTCTTAGTCGGCGGAACGTTTTTTAAAAAATAAAAAATAAAGAGGACCCGCGCCTCTGGGTCGAAGCCAGCCGAGCCAGCCGGCCCGCCTGGCAGAACCGCCTCCCGTCGTGTCGCCGCCGGGACTCGGAGAGTCGGTCGCCGCCGCTCCGCCCCCGACCCCTCCCAAGTCGAGCCCCCAACCTATATAAGCCGCCCCCTCTAAACCACCACCACCACCGCCGAGTCGCCGCCCTTGAGCCGAACCCGCCGCCCCTCGCCGCGCCTCTCCGAGAGCTGCCGCCGCCGTGGTCGTCGCCGCCGCCTCCGCGCCGCCCAGCGCCCTCGCCGCCACCCGCCGCCTCTCCGAGCCCGCAGAGCGCCACCACGGACGACCTCGCCGGAGGTAGCCGCCCGCCGCCCGGTTTGTTTTGGAAAACCCCTTCGGTTTTTTTTAGAAAAAAACCCTAGTTCGTTTTTTATAGATCAGTTTTATTCTCCGGTTTATTTGTTTAGCGAGCGTTCGCTCGTTCGTTCGTTCTAACGAACGTGTTCGTCGTTTAGATTCTGCTAACGAACGTTCGTTCGATTAGCCGTTCGTCGTTTTCTTTTTATCGGATTTATTCCGCGATTTTCCCGATCGCGATTTCTGATCCGATGTTCGAACTAGTTTAACTTTTCGCTCATTTATCAGAATCAGGTGATTCAAGCGCCTAGAGTTTCATCTCAAAACCCTCTTTTCGAATAGCCAACACAAACAAGTTTTTGCCTCTGTAAAATTTGACCCTGGTTCAGATTAGTAAACAGATCTTGTTTCTTTCGCCGTTTGAGTTTCGTTGCTCCGTTTGGTTTGATTCTTCTTGTGAACCGGAGTTCTTAAGTTGAACTCTCCGGTCAACCTCTTTCAGTTGAAGTTTTGTTTGTGCTTCTTTGCTTGTTGCTTATGTATGCTGTTGTTTGTTTGCGATAGAATTCCCGTAGTGCGAAGCGTGTTACTACGAGTCTCTAGGATTCCCGGATCGTCAGCAAGGCAAGTAACACTTTGATCATACTCTTTTCATACCCAGTTTTTATGCATTAGTTTCAACCCTCAAACATTGCATGGTTAGGATGTCATTAATTTGTGGGTTGGGAAGTAGATGATGAGGTAGGAACCTATTGGCCTGTTACTGTCAAACCCTTGGGAGTTACTTCTACGCATTGTTTACATTGCTATGCTAAGCTCGTAGACGTGGATTGGGTTTGAGAGTTATTCATGACAGATGTGAGATTGTTAATTAATGGTTAACTTAAGGTGGCAACTTTAATACACATCTGGGTGGATTGAGGCACCTGGGGAACCCAATGTTGTCTGTTTTACTTTTTGGAAATCCCGGGGTACCCGTGTGATCTTCCTATGGACCGCCACCCAGGCTCAAAGGGAACTGAGATTATTCATACTAGAAACTTCCGTGTGCAGCCACAAGCTATTATGGGCTCTAGCATAGTTGAGTAAGTTACGTGAAGCTCTTGAAGAGGTAGATCAGCAGGTAGTGGGTTTTGTAGGTTTGGTATGATCTACCCGGAGTAGAGAGTTAATGTTTCGAAAGGCGTGTCTCGGTCATCCGTTTCTCAAACACCATGCAAAGGCGAGAAATCAACGGAGGCGATCGAGTCTTGTGGGGAAAAGTCATAAACCTCTGCAGAGTGTACAATCTAATCATGGTTAGCCGTGTCCCGGTTATGGACAATTTCGAGTATCTAGTACTTGAGTATTCACATGTATCTCATCAATCTAAATTAATATTGCTGGGATGTTAAGTACCTTAATTGGGATTGAGTTGGGGTTATACCTTCTCAATGATGTTTCAACCACCATGATAGTTAAAGTAAAACTTATTCCTTTGTTGTAGGGAAAAATTGGCTTTCCATAAAATTGTAACCAGAGAGCTTTCCACCAGCCAAATATGCATGTAGTGGTAGCATTATTCTGTTATTGCTCTATTGTGTTACATTGCCAGCATATTCCATGTGCTGACCCGTTCTCGGGCTGCAACGTGTTATGTTGCAGACTTTTCAGACGAGGAGTAAGGTTCGATAGGTCATTGCCGTGCAGCTCAGCTATGCCGTTGGAGTTGATGGACTCACTTTATGTTCCAAGCCTTCCGCTGTTATCGTATTAGATGGCCTTAAGCCATATTATTGTAACAAGTTCTCTTTTGAGACATTCGATGTAATAAGTGTGTGATTGCTACTCTGTTTTAAATCCTTCGAGTACTGTGTGTATCAGCATTACCGATCCAGGGATGACACGGAAGCACAGAGACTTGACCATCTGAGGTCGGGTCGCTACAAGATGGTATCAAGCACACGTTGAGTGTAGGACACGACCACTAAGATAAAACCATAGGTCACTCTTCTCCACTCATTTCTGACTCCTCTCCATTTTTCCACTCTTTAGGATGACGGAGATGAAGAACAAGTTTGTACAACGGGATGAAGACACACCTTTTGGACGCCACTTGAAGGAAGTCATTAGGTACCTGAATATTGGAATACCAAGCTTCACCGGGACGTACAACGCCACTTTACCAGAAGAAGAGTGCTGGATGATTCAAGTACAAGTTCCAGGAAGGACGTTCTCGCCAACTTCCAAGCCCATAGAGTTTTCTTTTGAAGCACGCACCTGGAGCCTTGGCAAGAGTATGGCAGCTCACATTACCATGGGATGCATTGGAGAAGTCTACAACGGGGAGCTTAAAGACACGATATATCAAATATGTGGGCGACGAGACGAGCAATGGGAAGTAATCAGCACTAAGAAGGATAGATCCATTGCAGCTTATATCCAGGAGCTAAACCAGCACATTCGACGTCAGGAGAACCAGATGTGCGCAGACATGACGGAGATGAAGAAGGCGAAAACTAGGATCATCGAGCTGGAGGAAGAACTCAAGTTTACACGCGATGGATATGAGGAAGAAATCAAGACCCTACTGGAGAAGAATGACGACCTAGTCAAGAAGATCGGAGTCTTCATGGGGGGACCAGCACCGGAAGAAGAGGAAGAAGATCCCACTTGTCCGGACAACTACATCATCATCGACGACACCGATTCCGATCCAAGTGATGATGACTACGAAGATGAAGCTGGAGCAGACATCATGGAGTCTTCCACCGATCAAAATTTCTAGATGACCACCATATAATAGTAGTATTTCCCCATGTAATTAGTAGTAGTTGAGAACTTATGCGATAGTCCTAGACCGTTTTGTATACCCTTGCTTGATTGATTGAATGAATGTGTGTGTTTGCCTCATATGCATATGGGTAGTGTTTCTCCCCTAGATCTTTTTCTATTCTAATATCTTCCATCTAAAACCCTCAGATGCCTCCAGGCGTGACCCGGTTTTGTTTTCCCACCGGAGCTCACCCAGTTGATCCAAAGAGAGAATGCCTTGATGCGATTGCTAGTTCGAACTGTGGCAACAACAACAACAACGCCAACAACAACCCGCCCCGGTGGACAATTTAACCCGTTTTCGAGGCTACAACCGCGGTGTTTTCAAAGAGCACCGAGCCAATAGTTGTCGATGATTGGCTACGCCGTATTGGAAGGAGTTAACCACCGCAGGATGCACGGATGTTGAAAGGTGCGCTTTGCGCACATTAATTGGATGGACCAGCAGCCGCATGGTGGGAGAATTACACGGCTACTTTTCCTATACCCAATGTCACTTGGGACCAGTTCAACAAGCTTTTACGACGGCCCATGTCTCAACCGGAGCCATGCAGATAAAGAAGCGTGAGTTTCGCAACTTACGCAAGGGGAACCGTACTGTGGCCCAGTACGTGGATGAGTTTAGCAAGTTATCACGCTATGCCCCTGATGATGTGGCCACAGATGCCGCAAAGCAGGAGAAGTTTATGGAAGGGCTGAATGATGAGATGAGTATGAAGTTGATGGTGGCAACTTTCAACAACTACCAGGAGTTTGTAGATAAGGCACTAATGATTGAAGGAAAGCAACAGCAGATTGAGAACCGTAAGAGGAAGTATGGACAAGGGAAGTATAACTCAGGAGCTCACCAGAAGCCTTGCTTAACCCCGAACTCGGGAGGACTTGTTCATAACCATGGAGGTCATAACCATCTTTGGAGGAGGATCGCATAATCAAAATGGTGCGAAGGGCGGAATGGGAATGGAGTCAACAATAATCGAATCGCTCTAACCCAGCTACACCCGCCAAGAGGGACTTAAGCCAAGTTATTTGCTTCAAGTGAGGGAAGACAGGCACTATGCCAATGACTGCCTGAAGGAAAGAATGGAAACGGAAATGGGGCGCTGGGAAGAAGTCCAATCCATTCAACAAAGGACAAGTGAACCACGTTAACGTGGAGGAAGTTGAAGAGCAGCCGGACGCGTAATAGGTAAGTTTTGGTTCGGTCATTTACCGCTATTGTTCTTTTCGATCTTGGTGCATCGCATTCATACATATCAAGGGGATTTGTGGATAAGTTTAAGTTACCAACCCAAACCCTTAGGACCCCTCTTCTAGTGAGCTCGCCTGGAGCAGAGTACATGGCTAGAAGATGGTGCACCCAGATATCCCTAATCATTGGCACGCATGTTTTTCCGTCTGACCTAATTATCTTGGAGTCGCAAGGATTGGATGTGATATTAGGTATGGACTGGATGTCAAAGTATGGAGGAAGTATTGACTGTGCTAGCAAGTCAATTTATCTTACCACCCCGGAGGGAAAAAGGATTAAGTATGTATCTAGGCATGTGCCTAGGAGGAGCGAAGTGAATGCCCTCACGGGAGTTGTACAGGAGGAGTACCTGTAGTAAAGGATTGTCCGGATGTTTTCCCAGAGGAGTTACCAGGCATGCCACCGGATCGAGACAACGAGTTTCTGATAGAGCTATTGCCAGGTACATGGCCAATATCCAAGAGACCCTATCGGATGCCCGCAAATGATCTGGAGGAAATTAAGAAGCAGATCAAGGAGCTATTGGAGAAGGGTTACATTCGTAGAAGTTCATCACCTTGGGGAGCCCCCGTACTTTTGGTGGAGAAGAAGGATAAATCCCTGAGGATGGTTGTTGATTATCGAGCTCTGAATGAAGTAACGATAAAGAACAAGTATCCCTTACCGATGATTAATGATCTGTTTGATCAGTTGCAAGGAGCTAAGGTGTTTTTGAAGATTGATCTACGATCAGGATACCATCAGTTGAAGATCCAAGAGAAGGATATACCAAAGACAACATTTACCACACGGTATGGATTATATGAGTATACGGTCATGTCATTTGGGTGACTAACGCCCTGCCTATTTCATGAGTATGATGAACAAGGTGTTCATGGAGTATTTGGACAAGTTTGTTGTGGTGTTTATTGATGATATTATGGTATACTCGAAGAACGAAGAGGAGCACGCGAACACTTGCGTTTGGTTCTCGAGAAACTCGAGGAACACCAGTTATCGCCAAGTTCAGCAAGTGCGAGTTTTGGTTGAAGGAAGTTGGATTTCTTGGGCATGTTATATCGGGAGAGGTATAGCAAGTAGATCCCAAAGAAGGTTCGATCGATCCTTGAATGGTTGGCACCCACTTCAGTTGGCGAGATCCGATTTCCTTGGACCTGGAAGGATATTATCGAGATTCATTGAGAATTTTCCAAGATTTCTAAGCCAATGACTGAATTGCTAAAGAAGGACACTAAGTTCAAATGGACAGAGGATTGCGAGATAAGCTTTCAGGAGTTGAAGAAATGGTTGACTACAGCCCCAAGTCTTGACATTGCTGATATACATAAGGAGTTTCAAGTGTATTGTGACGCCTCTCGCTTGGGACTTGGATGTGTTCTTATGCAGGACGGAAAAGCTGTTTCGTATGCCTCACGACAACTGAAGCCACATGAGTTGAACTATGCCACGCATGATTTGGAGTTAGCAGCTATAGTACATGCGTTGAAGACCTGGAGACATTATCTTATTGGAAATTGTTGTGATGTGTACACGGATCATAAGAGTTTGAAGTACATTTTCACACAGAAGGAGTTAAACCTCAGACAGAGGAGATGGCTGGAACTTATAAAGGATTACGACATGAAGCTACACTATCATCCAGGAAAGGCCAACGTGGTAGCAGACGCTTTGAGCCGGAAGAGTTATGCTAATATCCTTGAAAGCAAAGCATTGCCAAAGGAGTTAGCTGCGGAGATCATGGAACTTCGATTGGAGATTGTTCCAAGAGGTTTTCTTGCAACAATGGAGGTTCAGTCGACATTGTTGAACAAGATTCGAGAAGCTCAGAAGGAGGACAAAGAGATTGCTGAGATAAGAGAGAAGATGGGCGAAGGAAAAGCCAAAGGTTTTCGCGAGGATGAGCACGATACCTTGTGGTTTGAGGACGGATTTATGTGCCCAACAATTGGAGACCGGAAGTTAATACTTCAGAGGCCCATGACTCACCATACTCGATTCACCCGGAAACACCAAGATGTATTTGGACTTGAAGGAGCGTTTACGGTGGTGGTATGAAGAAGGATATTGCCGAGTATGTAGTCGTATGTGATGTATGTCGAGAGTGAAGGCGAGCATCGAAGCCGGCAGGATGTTACAGCCTATGCCAATACCCAATGGAAGTGGGACAAACTTGGCATGGACTTTATTACCGGATTACCCAGAACCAAGGCAGGATATGATTCAGTTTGGGTAGTTGTGGATCGTTTGACCAAAGTAGCCCATTTCATCCCAGTGAAAACAACCTATACAAGTGCAAAGTTGGCCAAGATATATATGTCCAGGATCGTATGTTTGCATGGAGTTCTGAGGAGCATCGTATCAGATAGAGGAACGCAGTTTACTTCAAAGTTTTGGCATCAGCTACACCAGACTTTGGGTACCAGATTGGAGTTCAGTACCGCTTTTCACCTGCAGACGGATGGACAGACAGAGAGAGTCAATAAGATTCTGGAAGACATGTTGAGAACCTGTGCGCTATATTATGGATCTAGTTGGGATGACAATTTACCGTACGCAGAGTTCTCATATAACAACAACTACCAGGCCAGTTTGAAGATGGCACCGTACAAAACCCTATATGGACGCAGATGTAGAACACCATTGATGTGGGATGAGGTTGGAGACCGTCAGTTGTTTGGACCAGATTTGATTAAGGAATCAGAAGAGAAGGTTAAACTGATCAGAGGCAGACTAAAGATTGCTCAGTCTAGACAGTAGAGTTATGCAGATTCAAAACGCAAGGAAGTAATCTATGAAATTGGAGATAGAGCCTATCTACGAGTATCACCCTTGAGGGGAGTGAAACGTTTTGGAGTTAAGGGAAAGTTAGCCCCAAGATTTGTAGGACCATATCGTGTTTTGGAACGGATGGGAGAAGTTGCCTACAAGCTGGAGTTACCTGAAGGATTGTCAGGAGTTCACGATGTGTTTCACGTATCACGGTGAAGAAGTGCCATCTTGAGATGGCCGATATACCGCTAAATGATCTGATTGCCCTTGGAGGCGATTCAATTTGGATAGTAATCGACCTATGAGGAGAAGCCAATAAAGATTCTTGATTTCGACAATGAGTCACTCATGACAAGGTTATCAAGTTTTGCAAAGTCGATGGAGCCACCATACCGAGGAGGAAGCCACCGGGGGCGAGAAGAGGATATTCGCAAGGACCATCCGCACCTATTTTCTAGTTAACCCGAATCTCGAGGGTGAGATTCATCTTAAGGGGTAGGTTTGTAACATCCCAAATTTTCAATTTGGCATGTTATACATAGGTCATTCATGCATATCATATTTTATTGCATTTTTGTTTGCAATCCTCGAAATCCTAAGCAACTCAAGGACCCTCGGAGAGAGTTGGGGATTTTCGATTTTCATATTTGATTTTTATCAAATATTGAAGGCGAGATTTTGATTTTAATTATTTTCTCTCCGAAAATATTTCATTTTAAAATAATAAATGAGGGAGATAATATGACTTCTCCAAAATAATTGAAATATCGGAGGAAAATGTTAAAATCATTATTTGGTTTTATTTGATTTATTTTGGAATTTTATTAGCCTAGAAAATGTTTGCATGTTTTAAAATTGCATTTTAGGGGCCAAGAAAAGTTCATCCTGTTCTAAATATTCCATTTAGACGGAGAAAACTTATTTTGGAATTTTCAGATTTTTATTTATATTTTTCTAGGATTTTTCTTAGTCGGCGAAATGTTTAAAAAAGAGGACCAGCTGACCGGGGCGAAGCCACCGAGCCAGCCCGGCCCGCCAGCGCCACCGCCTCCCCGCCCGTGCCGCCGCCCGGACTCGGAGAGTCCGGTCGCCGCCGCCTCCGCCGCCCGACCCTCCCAAGTCGGAGCCCCCAACCTATATAAGCCGCCCCCCTCTAAACCACCACCACCACCGCGGAGTCGCCTCGCCGCCGAGTCGAACCCCCCGCCGCCGTGAGTCGCCGCCGCCGCCTCCAGCGCCCTCGCCGCCACCCGCCGCCCCTCGCCGAGCCCCGCCGAGCTGCCCGCCCACGGACGACCTCGCCGGAGGTAGCCGCCCGCCGCCCGGTTTGTTTTGGAAAACCCCTTCGGTTTTTTAGAAAAAAAACCCTAGTTCGTTTTTTATAGATCGGTTTTATTCTCCGGTTTATTTGTTTAGCGAGCGTTCGCTCGTTCGTTCGTTCTAACGAACGTGGTTCGTCGTTTAGTTTCTGCTAACGAACGTTCGTTCGATTAGCCGTTCGTCATTTTCTTTTTATCGGATTTATTCCGTGATTTTTCCGGTCGTGATTTCTGATCCGATGTTCGAACTAGTTTAACTTTTCGCTCGTTTATCGGAATCAGGCGATTCAAGCTCCTGGAGTTTCATCTCGAAACCCTCTTTCCGAATAGCCAACTCAAACAAGTTTTTGCCTCTGTAAAATTTGACCCTAGTTCATATTAGTAAACAGATCTTGTTTCTTTTGCCGTTTGAGTTTCGTTGCTCCGTTTGGTTTGATTCTTCTTGTGAACCGAAGTTCTTAAGTTGAACTCTCCGGTCAACCTCTTTCAGTTGAAGTTTCGTTTGTGCTTCTTTGCTTGTTGCTTATGTATGTTGTTGTTTGTTTGCGATAGAATTCCCGGAGTGCTGAAGCGTGTTACTCTGAGTCTCTAGGATTCCGGATCGTCAGCAAGGCAAGTAACACTTTGATCATACTCTTTTCATACCCAGTTTTTATGCATTAGTTTCAACCCTCAAACATTGCATGGTTAGGATGTCATTAATTTGTGGGTTGGGAAGTAGATGATGAGGTAGGAACCTATTGCCCTGTTACTGTCAAACCCTTGGGAGTTACTTCTATGTATTGTTTACATTGCTATGCTAAGCTCGTAGACGTGGATTGGGTTTGAGAGTTATTCATGACAGATGTGAGATTGTTAATTAATGGTTAACTTAAGGTGGCAACTTTAATACACATCTGGGTGGATTGAGGCACCTGGGGAACCCAGTGTTGTCTGTTTTACTTTTTGGAAATCCCGGGGTACCCGTGTGATCTTCTTATGGACCGCCACCCAGGCTCAAAGGGAACTGAGATTATTCATACTAGAAACTTCCGTGTGCAGCCACAAGCTATTATGGGATCTAGCATAGTTGAGTAAGTTACGTGAAGCTCTTGAAGAGGTAGATCAGCGGTGTAGTGGGTTTTGTAGGTTTGGTATGATCTACCCAGTAGAGAGTTAATGTTTCGAAAGGCGTGTCTCGGTCATCCGTTTCTCAAACACAATGAAGTGCGAGAAATCAACGGAGGCGATCGAGTCTTGTGGGGAAAAGTCGCAAACCTCTGCAGAGTGTACAATCTAATCATGGTTAGCCGTGTCCCGGTTATGGACAATTCGAGTATCTAGTACTTGAGTATTCACATGTATCTCATCACTCTAAATTAATATTGCTGGGATGTTAAGTACCTTAATTGGGATTGAGTTGGGGTTATACCTTCTCAATGATGTTTCAACCACCATGATAGTTAAAGTAAAACTTATTCCTTTGTTGTAGGGAAAAATTGGCTTTCCATAAAGCTGTAATCAGAGAGCTTTCCACCAGCCAAATATGCATGTAGTGGTAGCATTATTCTGTTATTGCTCTATTGTGTTACATTGCCAGCATATTCCATGTGCTGACCCGTTCTCGGGCTGCAACGTGTTATGTTGCAGACTTTTCAGACGAGGAGTAAGATTCGATAGGTCGTTGCCGTGCAGCTCAGCTATGCCGTTGGAGTTGATGGACTCACTTTATCTTCCAAGCCTTCCGCTGTTATCGTATTAGATGGCCTTAAGCCATATTATTGTAATAAGTTCTCTTTTGAGACATTCGATGTAATAAGTGTGTGATTGCTACTCTGTTTTAAATCCTTCGAGTACTGTGTGTGTTAGCATTACCGATCCAGGGATGACACGGAAGCACAGAGACTTGACCATCTGAGGTCGGGTCGCTACAGTGTCTGAACTATTTTGAAAGTAGTTCGAAGATAAATGGAACTGATCTAATTATGATTGCAGGTATATTGACGGGCCGTCCCGACGAGGAGGTGTCCGGATCATCAAGTGATCTGCTGCAAAGGCTGTCGCAAGTGCACGAGCAGGCTCGGCTGGCAATGCGGAGTGTTGCCAAGGCCCTATGGCCATCTACCTCCCCTCCAGGAAGTATGGAGGAGCTTGTAGAGCTGTTCAAGGGGGCGCGGTGGCGTATCCGACTATGGAAGATATCGGCCTTCCTAGAAGGTGCGCGAGAGGCCTGGGCCATGGTGAAAATGCGATATACCGAGCTGGATCCTAATCACATGTCCCGGGTCGGACCGCTAGGGTCAAATGGGGAAGAAATTCCCGCTAGTTTAGTATATGACCTAGTAGAGGTGGCCACCAAATATTCCCAACAGGATTGTAAGTTAGACCGCCTGTTGGACGGTATAGAGGAGGAAGTGTTTGAGTCCAAGTGACCATGTACTTTCCTTAACATGTGTAATTCTAGCTGAATTGTATAGCATTTGTCATGGCAGACCTTTTCGCTTCAACCTCCGCACCCGAGGGTGCGGAGTGTTTCCGAATACCCTCTCGGCCGAATAGACCAGGGTATGCCTGGAAAACTAGGCGAAGGGGTCATAGTTGCTTGAACAGACAAGTTGTATCCTGCTAGTTATGTTATATTACATTGAGATCGTAAGAAACATCTTCCAGGGAGAATAGTTCCGTTAAGGGTTCCTTTCCCTGGGTGTGCATGTATTAATGTACATGTCCTAATTGTGATGGAAAAATCACAGTGTATGTAACTTCCGGGGGTTCGCAATGGAGTAAATGCAAAAAACATCTTCAATTCACCGACCGAATATTCCCTTAAGAACGCTAGCTTTCGGCTTCACCCAGTCTGAGGTACACATTTGGATGACCCGGCAGTAACAATCGCAGAGGTGCTCCTTTTATGCCCTAGCCGAACTAACAAGAACGTAGGGCTTAAGCATAGGAGCCAGGCAATCCAGCTTGGCCAAAACTTAAGTCATATCGATGCATATAATGGCGAAGAAAAGGTACATATGGAAAAACTCATATGTGAAGAGCTTGATGCTCGAGGGATAATAATAAAAGCTTCATCCAAGAAGCCCCAGTATAATGGACATACATATTTAAAGATGTATGTGTCAGGGGTGTGCGGTCTAGCCGTACCAAAGCTTTAAAGCGAGAAAGAAAAAAGTAATCGGAAAAGAGAGAAAAAATAATGGAAACTACAGGGGAGAAGGAGACGAACAGGAGTTCGGCGCTAGGCATAGAATCTTCGGAGTCTGGCCGCGTTCGAGGGGTTCGGCTCGAGGCGATTGTCTGATGCATCAGGAAGACGGTACGCTCCTCTGGTGAGAACTTTGTTAATTATGAAGGGACCCTCCCATTTGGGCTTGAGTTTGTCCTTTTTCTTCTCCGGCAGGCGTAGAACGAGTTCGCCAACGTTGTAAGTCTTGGCCCGTACTTCTCTGCTTTGATATCTTCGAGCCTGCTGTTGGTAAAATGTTGAACGGGCTTTTGCGACATCGCGTTCCTCCTCCAGGGCATCTAGGCCGTCCTACCGATCAAGCTCGGCCACTCTCTCTTCGTACATACGCACTCGAGGTGAGTCGTGAATAATATCGCAGGGCAACACGGCCTCTGTGCCATACACCATGAAGAAAGGTGTGTATCCGGTAGTACGGTTGGGCATGGTCCGCAGCCCCCAGAGTACGGAGTTGAGCTCCTCAACCCAGTGCTTGTCTGATTCTTTCAAAGACCGCACTAGTCTGGGCTTGATGCCGCTCATAATAAGACCATTGGCTCGTTCGACTTGACCGTTGGTTTGCGGGTGGTAGACGGAGGCGTAATCGAGTTTAATGCCCAGATTAGTACACCAGGTTTTTACCTTGTCGGCTGTGAAATTAGATCCGTTGTCGGTGATGATGCTGTGTGGGACACCATAACGGTGCACAACACCGGATATTAAGTCTATCACCGGGCCGGACTCAACCGTTTTGACCGGTTTAGCCTCTATCCATTTAGTGAATTTTTCCACCATAACCAGTAGATATTTTTTCTTATGGTTTCCCCCTTTAAGGGGTCCAACCATATCCAGTCCCCAGACCGCGAAAGGCCAAGTGATGGGGATAGTCTGTAAGGCAATTGGGGGCATGTGGCTTTGGTTGGCGAAGAGTTGGCACCCGGCGTAGTGTTGGACAAGGTCCTGCGCGTCTGCTCGGGCCGTCGGCCAATAAAACCCTGTACGGAAGGCCTTGCTAACAAGGGCCCGGGCTGCGGCGTGGTGTCCGCCTAGACCAGCATGAATTTCTGCCAAAGTCTGCCGCCCCTCCTCCTCGGAGATACATCTTTGAAGTACTCTGGTAGTACTTTTCTTGTAGAGCTCTCTGATAACCCACAAGTATAGGGGATCACAACAGTTTTTGATAAGTAAGAGTGTCGAACCCAACGAGGAGCTAAAGGTAGAACAAATATTCCCTCAAGTTCTATCGACCACCGATACAACTCTACGCACGCTTAACGTTTACTTTACCTAGAACAAGTATGAAACTAGAAGTACTTTGTAGGTGTTTTGGGTAAGCTTGCAAGAAAGTAAAGAGCACGCAAACATAAACTAGGGGCTGTTTAGATAAAGACACAACTAAATTAGTTTTAGTAAAGAGCTTGTTGTCACGAGAAAGTTATTTGTCCCTAGGCAATCGATAACTAGACCGGTAATCATTATTGCAATTTTATTTGAGCGAGAGGCATAAGCTAACATACTTTCTCTACTTGGATCATATGCACTTATGATTGGAACTCTAGCAAGCATCCGCAACTACTAAACATAATTAAGGTAAAACCCAACCATAGCATTAAAGTATCAAGTCCCCTTTATCCCATACGTAAACAACCTACTTACTCGGGTTTGTGTTTCAGTCACTCACGCAACCCACTATAAGCAAATCATAAACATATTGCAAACCATACAGCGGAGACCCCTCACGCTTGCGCGACACGAAGAGAACCATAGGACAACACCAATAATAAAACATGCAACTCAAACCAATCTTGATCATCAAATAGCCATTAGGACAAAACAGATCTACTCAAACATCATAGGATAGCCATACATCATTGGGAAATAATATATAGCGTTGAGCACCATGTTTAAGTAGAGATTACAGCGGGTAAGAGAGAGGTTACACCGCTGCATAGAGGGGGGAAGAGTTGGTGATGATGGAGGTGAAGTTGTTGGTGAAGATTGCGGTGATGACGATGGCCCCCGGTGGCACTCCGGTGCCACCGGAAGCAAGGGGGAGAGGGGCCCCCTTCTTCTTCTTCTTCCTTGACCTCCTCCCTAGATGGGAGAAGGGTTTCCCCTCTGTTCCTTGGCTCCCATGGCGTGGGAGGGGCGAGAGCCCCTTCGAGATTGGATCTATCTCTCTGTTTCTACGTTCTCTTCTGGCCCTGTTTCACCGTTTCGTGTATATATGGAGATCCGTAACTCCGATTGGCCTGAAACCTTTGCCGTGATTTTTTTCCGAATATTATCTTTCTTGCGGCAAAAGAAGAGTGTCAACCGCCTTACGATGGGCTCACGAGGGTAGGGGGCGCGCCAGGGGTCAGCGCCCCCTACCTCGTGACCACCTCGGCACCGTCTCGCGTGGATTTTTCTTCCGAATTTTCCATATTTTCCAAAAATAAGCTCCGTCCGTTTTATCCCATTTGGACTCCGTTTGATATGGATATTCTGCGAAACATAAAACATGCAATGACAGAACTGCACTGGGCCTTTGGATCAATATGTTAGTCCCAAAAATAATATAAAAAGTTGCCAAAAAGTATATGAAAGTGAATAATATTGGCGTGGAACAATAAAAAATTATAGATACGACGGAGACATATCAGCATCCCCAAGCTTAATTCCTGCTCGTCCTCGAGTAGGTAAATGATAAAAAAGAATAATTTTTGATGTGGAATGCTACCTAGCATAATCTTGATCATATGTCTAATCATGGCCTGAATATTAAGACACGAGTGATTCAAAGCAATAGTCTATCATTTGACATAAAAACAATAATACTTCAAGCATACCAACCAAGCAATTATGTCTGATTGAAATAACATAGCCAAAGAAAGCTCATACCTACAAAATCATATAGTCTGGCTATGCTCCATCTTCACCACACAAAGCATTGACATCACGCACAACCCCGATGACAAGCCAAGCAATTGTTTCATACTTTTGACGTTCTCAAACTTTTTCAACTTTCACGCAATACATGAGCGTAAGCCATGGACATAGCACTATAGGTGGAATAGAATATGATGATGGGGGTTATGTGGAGAAGACAAAAAAAGGAGAAAGTCTCACATCAACTAGGCGTATCAACGGGCTATGGAGATGCCCATCAATAGCTATCAATGTGAGGAGTAGGGATTGCCATGCAACGGATGCACTAAGAGCTATAAGTGTATGAAAGCTCAAACTGGAAACTAAGTGGGTGTGCATCCAACTTGCTTGCTCATGAAGACCTAGGGCATTTGAGGAAGCCCATCGTTGGAATATACAAGCCAAGTTCTATAATGAAAAGTCCCACTAGTATATGAAAGTGATAACTCAAGAGACTCTCCATATGAAGAACATGGTGCTACTTTGAAGCACAAGTGTGGTAAAAGGATAGTAACATTGCCCCTTCTCTCTTTTTCTCTCATTTTTTTATTTTATTTATATATATATTTATATTTTTTTGGTGGGCTTCTTTGGCCTCTTTTTTTATTTGGGCTTCTTTGGCCTCTTTTATTTTTTTGTAAAGTCCAGAGTCTCATCCCGACTTGTGGGGGAATCATAGTCTCCATCATCCTTTCCTCACTGGTGCAATGCTCTAATAATGATGATCATCACACTTTTATTTACTTACAACTCAATATTACAACTCGATATCTAGAATAAAGATATGACTCTATATGAATGCCTCCGGCGGTGTACCGGGATGTGCAATGATCTAGCATAGCAATGACATCAAAAAACGGACAAGCCATGAAAACATCATGCTAGCTATCTTACGATCATGCAAAGCAATATGACAACGAATGCTCAAGTCATGTATATGATGATGATGGAAGTTGCATGGCAATATATCTCGGAATGACTATGGAAATGCCATGATAGGTAGGTATGGTGGCTGTTTTGAGGAAGATATAATGAGGATTATGTGTGACAGAGCGTATCGTATCACGGGGTTTGGATGCACCGGCGAAGTTTGCACCAACTCTCGAGGTGAGAAAGGGCAATGCGCGGCACCGAAGAGGCTAGCAATGATGGAAGGGTGAGAGTGCGTATAATCCATGGACTCAACATTAGTCATAAAGAACTCACATACTTATTGCAAAAATCTATTAGTCATCAAAACAAATTACTACGCGCATGCTCCTAGGGGGATAGATTGGTAGGAAAAGACCATCGCTCGTCCCCGACCGCCACTCATAAGGAAGACAATCAATAAACACCACATGCTCCGACTTCGTTACATAACGGTTCACCATACGTGCATGCTACGAGACTTGCAAACCTCAACACAAGTATTTCTCAACTTCACAATTACTCAACTAGCACGACTCTAATATCACCACCTTTATATCACAAAACTATTGCAAGGAATCAAACATATCATATTCAGCGATCTACAAGTTTATGTAGGATTTTATGACTAACCATGTGAATGACCAGTTCCTGTCATCTCTCTAAATAGATATAAGTGAAGCAAGAGAGTTTTAATTCTTTCTACAAAAGATATGCCCACGCTCTAACAAATATAAGTGAAGCAAAAGAGCATTCTACAAATGGCGGTTGTCTATGTAAAGAGAAACAGACAATCCAAACTTCAAATGATATAAGTGAAGCACATGAAGCATTCTATAAAGCCATACTCAAAAGATATAAGTGAAGTGCATAGAGCATTCTATAAATCAACCAAGGACCATCTCATACCAGCATGGTGCATAAAAGAAAAATAAAAACCTAATTGCAAAAGATGCTCCAAGACTTGCACATAATGCATGAACGAAACGAATTCGAAAACATACCGATACTTGTTGAAGAAAGAGGGGATGCCTTCCGGGGCATCCCCAAGCTTAGACGCTTGAGTCTCCTTGAATATTTACTTGGGGTGCCTCGGGCATCCCCAAGCTTGAGCTCTTGCCTCTCTTCCTTTTCCTCATATCGAGACATCCTTGATTAGACACTACATCCACACAAAACTTCAACAGAAAACTCGGTAAGATCCGTTAGTATAATAAAGCAAATCACCACTCTAAGTACTGTTGCAAACCAATTCATATCTTATATTTGCATTGTGTCTACTGTAATATAACTTTTTCATGGATTAATCTAATGATATAAATTGATAGTTTCATCAAAACAAGCAAACTATGCATCAAAAACAGAATCTGTCTAAAACAGAACAGTCTGTAGCAATCTGAACATTCACCATACTTATGATACTTGAAAAATTCTGCCAAAATTAGGAAAAATAAAAAATTTGTACAGCAAGACAGTGCAAAAAGAAACTAAAATTCGCGTACTACAGCCAAAGTTTCTGTCCTGCACCGCACAAACCAACAAGCATTGTAAACATCCTAAAGGCAAACCTTGGCACATTATTTTTATAATACAATGGAATTGTACAAGGGTATAATTAATTTTGTTGAAAAGTTTTTGTAATCAAGATTCACAAAGTTGCCGTGAGCATGAACAAAGTTCAAGGAGCTCTCCCACTTCAACAATGCTTGTCTTTCTCACTTTCACTTTCCTTTTTGAAAAAGTTTTGGGTTCCCCTCTTTATTTTTGTTGTTTTTAAACTATATGAAAGCACTCAACAGAAATAAATGACTCTCTAAAACTTTCGGGTTGTCTCCCTGGCAGCGCTTTCTTTAAAGCCATTAAGCTAGGCATATAGTGCTCAAATAACGAATCCACCCGGATCCCAAGGTATATCAAAGCCAATTTTAATTAACAATGATTTGGCATTTAGTAGTGAGCACAAAGCAACATATATCTAGCAATTATGAAGTCTAACTCTCTTCCTATGCATCGGCATGTCATAAAAGAACAATTCATGCACACATAGTAAAGGCCAATGCATAGTATAAGTAGATTCTTGCAATCCTATCGTGTTAGAAACATAAAGAGGCGGAGATATAGTTCCTCTTTCATAATAATTGCAAGTAGGAGCAGCAAGCACATGCATATTATATTCATCAAAATCATCATGTGTAGTGGTAAAAGGCAACCCATCAATATAATCCTTAATAAGCACAAACTTCTCCGATATAGTATAATCGAGAGAATTCAAAAAGATAATAGGACTATCATGCGTGGGTGCAATAGCAACAATTTTATGTTTAACATAAGGAACCATAGCAAGTTCATCTCCATAAGCATAATTCATATTGGCATCTCGGCCACAAGCATAGCAAGCATCATCAAAAAGGGATATTTCAAGAGAATTAATGGGATCATAATATTCATCATAGCAATCATCCTTCGGTAAGCACGAAGGGGAATTAAACAATGTATGAGTTGAAGGATTACCCTCATTAGAAGGTGGGCACGGGTGATCAATCCGCTCTTCCTCCTTTTGTTCTTCGCTCTCCTCATCTTTTTCATCCAATGAGCTCACAGTTTCATCAATTTCTTCTTCCATAGTTTCCTGCAAAATATTAGTCTCTTCTTGGACAGCGCTGACTTTCTTCATAAAAGCATTAATATAGTAATTGTATTCATAATTTTCATAGCAATATCTAAGTATAGCAAGATTTTCAGGCCTATAAGCATCATCATCTAAAGCTTCATACTTTTCAAACAAAGATTCAATTTCATAAGCAGCCCTAAAAGCAACAAATTCTTCTATTTGTTCCACATCATAGTAATCATATATACCATTAGCATAAGAAGCTAAGGTTTCATTATCATTAAATTCACATGAAAAGGGAAGGTGTGGAGCCTTCATCCTAGAGCAACAAGTATAATCATATTCCAAGCATAGTTGTCTAGCATACCATTGCAACATAATAAATTGATCCCATAATAGTTTCCCTTTTTGTGTCGAGCGATAATCCCTAAAGTATTCACGTTGATCCAACGTGTCTCCCATTATAAAGTTGAATGGGGTTTTCTCAGGATTATCAAAGTAGTACATAATATTTCTCACATAATGAGAATCGGGGGTTTTAGGAGTTACCCCATCCTCATGAGTAGCAAGTAAACCTAATTTTTTTGGTATTTCGTGTTCCATATCCATAACTAAAGATAGAGAACAACTAAGAACAGCAAATAAAAATTACTTAGTGATAAAGCAAACAAGCACACACGAGAATATTCACCCACGCTATGACTCCCCGGCAACGGTGCCAGAAAAAGGTCTTGATAACCCACAAGTATATGGGATCGCAACAGTTTTCGATAAGTGAGAGTGTCGAACCCAACGAGGAGGTGAAGGTAGAACAAATATTCCCTCAAGTTCTATCTACCACCGATACAACTCTACGCACGCTTAACGTTTACTTTACCTAGAACAAGTATGAAACTAGAAGTACTTTGTAGGTGTTTTTGGTAAGCTTGCAAGAAAGTAAAGAGCACGTAAACATAAACTAGGGGTTGTTTACATAAAGACACAACTAAATTAGTTTTAGTAAAGAGCTTGTTGTCACGAGAAAGTTATTTGTCCCTAGGCAATCGATAACTAGACCGGTAATCATTATTGCAATTTTATTTGAGCGAGAGGCATAAGCTAACATACTTTCTCTACTTGGATCATATGCACTTATGATTGGAACTCTAGCAAGCATCCGCAACTACTAAAGATCATTAAGGTAAAACCCAACCATAGCATTAAAGTATCAAGTCCCTTTATCCCATCGTAAACAACCTACTTACTCGGGTTTGTGTTTCAGTCACTCACGCAACCCACTATAAGCAAATCATAAACATATTGCAAACCCTACAGCGGAGATCCCTCACGCTTGCGCGACACGAAGAGCACCATAGGACAACACCAATACTAAAACATGCAACTCAAACCAATCTTGATCATCAAATAGCCATTAGGACAAAACAGATCTACTCAAACATCATAGGATAGCCATACATCATTGGGAAATAATATATAGCGTTGAGCACCATGTTTAAGTAGAGATTACAGCGGGTAAGAGAGAGGTTACACCGCTGCATAGAGGGGGGAAGAGTTGGTGATGATGGCGGTGAAGTTGTTGGTGAAGATTGCGGTGATGATGATGGCCCCCGGTGGCACTCCGGTGCCACCGGAAGCAAGGGGGAGAGGGGCCCCCTTCTTCTTCTTCTTCTTCCTTGACCTCCTCCCTAGATGGGAGAAGGGTTTCCCCTCTGTTCCTTGGCTCCCATGGCGTGGGAGGGGCGAGAGCCCCTCCGAGATTGGATCTATCTCTCTGTTTCTGTGTTCTCTTCTGGCTCTGTTTCACCGTTTCGTGTATATATGGAGATCCGTAACTCCGATTGGCCTGAAACCTTCGCCGTGATTTTTTTCCGAATATTATCTTTCTTGCGGCAAAAGAAGAGCGTCAACCGCCTTACGGTGGGCTCATGAGGGTAGGGGGCGCGCCCCCTACCTCGTGACCACCTCGGGCACCGTCTCGCGTGGATTTTTCTTCCAGAATTTTCCATATTTTCGAAAAAGAAGCTCCGTCCGTTTTTATCCCATTTGGACTCCGTTTGATATGGATATTCTGCGAAACATAAAACATGCAATGACATGAAGCGCCTTTGAGCCTTTGGACCAATATGTTAGTCCCAAAAATAGTATAAAAAGTTGCCTAAAAGTATATGAAAGTGAATAATATTGGCATGGAACAATAAAAAATTATAGATACGACAGAGACGTATCACTCTCCGTCGTGAACCTTGTAGGCCTTCGAGCGCCGGACAATGCGTCAGGCCTCATTCTGGTCTTCGGGAAGCTCCTTCCTATCAATGTAGGCCAAGAAGGGTTCGGTCCATGGGGCAATGACTGCCATAATGAGATGGGCCGACGGTGTAATTTTGGTGGCTGAGCCCCTGATGATATCAGTGTGTTCAGAATCTAGGGTTGTGTTCGGATCTGGACTGTTGTTGCTGCCCTCCCCTTGCCACACCACGGATGGCTTGAAAAGCCTTTCCAGGAAGATGTTAGGTGGGACGGGGTCGCGCTTAGCGCCAATGCGAGCAAGGACGTCCGTCGCCTGGTTACTTTCTCGGGCGATGTGATGAAATTCAAGCCCCTCGAACCGAGCTGACATTTTTAGGACGGCATTACGGTAAGCTGCCATCTTTGGATCTTTGGCATCAAAGTCTCCGTTTATTTGAGATATTGTGAGGTTTGAGTCCCTGCGCACTTCCAGGCGTTGTATGCCCATGGATATGGCCATCTGAAGACCATGCAATAAGGCCTCATATTCGGCTGCGTTGTTGGAGTCTGTATACAATTTTTGGAGCACATACCGAACGACATCTCCAGTGGGGGACGTTAACACGACGCCCGCTCCCAGCCCCGCCAACATTTTGGAGCCATCAAAATACATAACCCAATTGGAATATACTCCATACTCTTTGGGGAGTTCGGCCTCTGTCCATTCGGCGACGAAGTCAGCCAGCACTTGGGATTTGATGGCTCGACGTGGCTTGTATGTTATGTCAAATGGGAGTAGCTCTATGGCCCATTTGGCGATCCGTCCCGTGGCATCGCGATTGTTTATTATATCATTGAGTGGGACTTCAGAAGCCATCGTGATTGAACACTCCTGGAAGTAGTGTCGTAGCTTTCGAGATGCCATGAAGACCGCGTATGCTATCTTTTGGTAATGGGGGTACCGGGATTTGCATGGTGTGAGGACAGTAGATACGTAGTATACTGGTTTTTGAAGTGGGAATTTGTGTCCGTCGTGTTCTCGTTCGACGACAAGCACGACGCTCACCACCTGGTGTGTTGCCGATATGTATAGCAACATGGGTTCGCCAGCGTTTGGTGCGGCCAGGATTGGGTTGCTTGCTTGGAGGGCCTTTATTTCCTCCAGTTCGGCAGTCGCCTCGTCTGTCCATTCAAAGTTATCGGTGCGTCGTAAGAGGCGATAGAGTGGTAGTGCCTTTTCTCCTAATCTGGAGATAAAGTGACTTAATGCTGCCACGCAACCAACTAGTTTTTGGACTTGTTTGAGGTCTGTTGGCGTAGCCAACTGTGAAAGAGCTCGGATTTTAGCTGGATTTGCTTCTATTCCTCTATTGGAAACGATGAAGCCCAGTAGTTTTCTAGCGGGGACGCCGAAGACACATTTTTCTGGGTTGAGCTTAATGTCATACGCATGGAGGTTGTCGAATGTAAGACGTAAGTCGTCTATTAGTGTTTCGACGTGCCTAGTTTTGATGACGACATCATCGACGTAGGCTTCTACTGTCTTGCTGATCTGCTTCTCCAGACATGTTTGAATCATGCGTTGGTATGTGGCTCCAGTGTTCTTGAGCCCGAAGGGCATGGTGTTGAAGCAGAATGGCCCATATGGGGTAATAAGTGTTGTTGCAGCTTGATCGGACTCCTTCATTTTGATTTGATGGTATCCGGAATATGCATCGAGGAAACACAGTGAGTCGTGTCCTGCGGTGACGTCAATGATTTGATCAATGCGGGGGAGGGGGAAGGGATCCTTAGGGAAAGCCTTGTTGAGGTCTTATCGACACACAGGCGCCAAGATTTGTCCTTCTGTGGTACCATCACCAGGTTTGCCAGCCAGTCCGGATGTTTGATTTCTCTAATGAATCGACCTCGATAAGCAGCCAGCTCCTCCCCATGGCTTGTCGTTTGGGTTGGAAAAGCGCCGCGATGTTTGCTTGACGGTTTAAATCCCTTTAGTATATTGAGACTATGTTCGCCAGCTTGCGTGGGATCCCAGCATATCTGAAGGTGCCGAGCAAATATGTCGATTTTCGCGCAAGAATTCTCGTAGTGCGGCGTCAACTGTTGGGTTCAGTTGTGCTCCAATAGATGCTGTCTTCTTGGGGTCCGTTGGGTGGACCTGGAATTTGAATATTTCTTCTACTGGTTTGAAGGAGGTGGATTTGGGGCATTTCTCGAGGATCACGTCGTCCCTGTCCACCGTGGAGTGTAGTGCGGTTAATTCTTCCGCTGCAAGCGCTTCGGATAACGCCTCAAGGGCCAGGGATGCAGTTTTATTTTCAGCGCGGATTGCTATGTCTGGATCACTGACGAGAGTGATTATACCGTTTGGTCCGGGCATTTTGAGCTTCATATACCCGTAATGAGGTATAGCTTGGAAGCGTGTAAAAGCATCCCGCCCCAACAGGGCGTGGTATCCGCTGCTGAAAGGGGCCACTTGGAAAGTGATTTCTTCGGACCGATTGTTCTCCGGCGTGCCGAATACCACGTCAAGTGTGATTTTGCCCACGCACCATGCCTCCTGACTGGGAATGATTCCTCGGAAGGTTGTGCTATTTTGCTTAATGTGGCTCCTGTCTATTTCCATTTTGTGGAGTGTGTCCTCATAAATGAGGTTTAATCCGCTGCCGCCGTCCATGAGGACCTTAGTAAGTCGAAACCCGTCCATGATGGGACTGAGGACTAATCGGCCGCTTTCGGACTATCCTATACCTCGGTTAAATGCCGACATTAAATGTTATAGCCGTGTCGTTCCAAGGGTTTATTGCAGCGATTTGGCAGACTTCGGCGAGGTCGCGAAGTGCCCTTTTGCGCTTGTTGTTTGAAGCAAATGTTTCGAAGATCGTCAATACTCTTGTGTCGTCATTTTCTGGGGGGTGCTGCTCTGGGGTGTCCTTGATAAGGATTTCCTCACCGCTCTTGGCTACCTGCTGGAGTATCCAACATGATCTAAGGCTGTGGGTTGCCACGGTATCTTGTGTCGTGTGTATTTTGCATGGGCCGTCGAGCCATCCCTCCAGAATGGTGCCATGCTGCATAATGGGTTTATGTTTCTTGACTGTTGGACTGGGCGTGCCACGGTGGTGGGCCCTCTTCGCGTGTAGGAGGAGTTGAGTTGGGAGCGACGGTTCCCCGCAAGCTGCCTGAGTTTTCCAGGCGCTTTCCATCGCGCTGTACTTCTGTACGATAGTTGCTAAGTCAACGAACTTCAGTATGCGGCAGCGATTGATGGCGTTGAGGATTCCTTCATCCGTGCAGTTGTTGCAGAACGCTGATATCGCGTCCTTGTCGCGGCAATCTTTTACCTTGTTTTTTACGAGGAATCTGGCCCAGAAGTGGTGGACCGTTTTCTGATACTGCTGTTTTATGCTCATGAGAGCGTCTATATCCGGGTGGGTGGGTGGAATTAAATCCGAACCCCAACCTGGCCGATTATCCGGAGTCTGAAGACCTTCCAGACTCAACAGTCCGGGCTCCGGAGTATCTTCTGATTGTTTAGGATTGCCAGCCGATTCCATGTTCGGAGGGCTGGACGCATCCTTTCACTGGTGAGTATCCGGTTCTTCCTGATCGGCGATCCGAACATAGTCCGTCTTCGATATAGAAGAAGACTCGCCGTCCTGCTCCTCGACTACCGCTATCTGGTGGGTGACCGGTGGAGTTTTGATTTCTCCTTGATCGGTTTTAGGCCTGATCCGATCGTAATCTGTGGCGATTCCCAAAGCGGCAATACGATCTAGGAGCTCATTTAAGGACGAAAACTCTGCCGGATCCATCTGTTTGGAGTGTTCGGAGTTGATGAGAAGGGGGTTTTCGATGGCCCGAGAGGTAATCGTCGGCTCAACGGCCGAACGGGCGATCATGGTAAAGTCGCCCAACCAGAGGGTTTGGCCTGGGGCCAGGACTCCCCCGGAGGTGATGTTGTCTTTAAGGACAAAGCGAGCCATCGAACCTTTCGTCGACGTCATAGTGGAACTCTCAATGAAAGCACCAATGTCGGTGTCAAAACCGACGGATCTCGGGTAGGGGGTCCCGAACTATGCTTCTAGGGTCGATGGTTACAGGAGACAGGGGACACGATGTTTACCCAGGTTCGGGCCCTCTCTATGGAGGTAATACCCTATTTCTTGCTTGATTGATCTTGATGAATATGAGTGTTACAAGAGTTGATCTACCACGAGATCGTAATGGCTAAACCCTAGAAGTCTAGCCTATATGACTATGGTAATGAGTATATCCTTTTCGGACTACACCCTCCGGTCCATATAGACACCGGGGGGATCTAGGGTTACATAGAGTCGGTTACATAGGAAGTAATCTTCATAGTTGGTCGCCAAGCTTTCCTTCCACGCCAAGGAGAGTCCAATCCGGACACGGGTACAGTCTTCGGCCTTCATGTCTTTACAGCCCATCAGTCTGGCCCATGGATAACGGGCCGGACGCCCGAGGACCCCTTAGTCCAGGACTCCCTCAGTGGGAGGGAGAGGGGAGGCAACCAGGGCGCGCCCCAAGTAGGATCCAAATCCTACTTGGGGTTTCCCCAAGTGGGGCCCCCTGCCTTTTTCCACCGGAGAAGAAAGGGAAGGGGAAAGAGAGAAAGGAAGGGGGCCGAACCCCCTTTTTCCTTCTCCCAATTCGGCCTCCTGCCATAGGGGGGGGGGGGTGCGCGCCCCCTTGTGGGCTGATGTGCTCCCCTCTCATGGCCCATATATTCCCCGGGGGTTCCGGTAACCCCTCCAGTACTCCGATAAATATCCGATACACTCTGGAACACTTCCGGTGTCCGAATACTATCGTCCTATATATCAATCTTTACCTCTCTACCATTTCGAGACTCCTCATCATGTCTGTGATTTTATCCGGGACTCAGAACAACATTCGGTCACCAAATCACATAACTCATATAATACTATATCGTCAACGAACGTTAAGCGTGCGGACCCTACGGGTTCGAGAACTATGTAGACATGACCGAGGCACATCTCTGATCAATAACCAACAGCGGAACCTGGATGCTCATATTGGCTTCTACATATTCTATGAAGATCTTTATCAGTCGAACCGTTATGACAACATATGTTTTTTCTTTTGTCCATCGGTATGTTACTTGCCCGAGATTCGATCGTCGGTATCTTCATACCTAGTTCAATCTCGTTACTGGCAAGTCTCTTTACTTGTTCTGTAATACATCACTTCGTGACCAACTCCTTGGTCGTTTGCTTGCAAGCTTATTATGTGTATTACCGAGAGGGCCCAGAGCTACCTCTCCGATACTCGGAGTGACAAATCATAATATCGATCTATGCCAACCCAACAAACACCTTCGGAGATACCTGTAGAGCATCTTTATGATCACCAGTTATGTTGTGACGTTTGATAGCACACAAGGCATTCCTCTGGTATCTGGGATTTGCATAATCTCATAGTCGAAGGAATATGTATTTGACATGAAGAAAGCAATAGCAACAAAACTGAACGATCAATATGCTAAGCTAATAGATGGGTCTTGTCTATCACATCATTCTCCTAATGATGTGATCCCGTTATCAAATGACAACTCATGTCCATGGTTAGGAAACCTTAACCATCTTTGAGGAACGAGCTAGTCAAGTAGAGGCTTACTAGGGACACAGTGTTTGTCTATGTATTCACACATGTATTTAGGGTTCCGATTAATACCATTCTAGCATGAATAATAAACATTTACAGTGAATAAGGAAATATAAAATAACAACTTTATTATTGCCTCTAGGGCATATTTCCTTCAAGATCCACTTCTCCATTCACGCGAACACGCCAAACGGTCGGAAATTGTAGTGATAATCGTCCGATTGCTATTGTGTCTCCCCTCCGTTGGCGGATCTGAGCAAGTTTAGTAGAAATTTATAGAATGTGTTATGTATATTCTTCAAACTTACTTAGTTTTCTGTACACATTTATGTATAGGTTGACTAGTATATGTAAATCAAATAGCTTTTCATATAGATGTTATTCTTATATACCATAGTATGTGTATGTATAGAAGTCAGTTTGCTATATCTTATTTATCAAAATAGATTCATATTCTACTTAATTAACAAAATCATGTCTTTTCAACACATGCACTATTCACTATAAAAGTATCTGACTTTGTTTTGATACAGCTCACACCAAGTATTTGATAATGAAACTTTACAAATCATATCTTTCCAACACATGAACTATTTTACATTGCATATTATCTTGATCATATATATATATATATATATATATATATATATATATATATATATATATATATATATATATATATATATATATATATATATATATATATATATATATAGGAAAATGCATCCTACTACGGGTGTAGCTACACCCATTTCTCATATACTATCATGTGGTAGTATATACTCTACTTTATTATTTTAGTATGTTCATATACTATATCTAAGATACTCCCAAGTGATTTATATGAAAAAATGGCAAGGGAGCTCATAATTTTATTGTATTTGTGAAATACGTACATATTTATACGTGAAATAAAGTATCATAAAATATGATACATACTACCAAAAAGTAGTATATATACTACCTAAATATTCTTATATACTACATACTACGTACATACTCTTGATATGATAGATACTACATAGAGCATTATGAAACAAAAGTGGGAGTAACTACACCCGGTAGTAGGGAAAATTTGTCATATATATATATATATATATATATATATATATATATATATATATATATATATATATATATATATATATATATATATAGGAAAATACATCCTACCACCTAGTGGTAGTTACCCACATGTCTCATATACTAACATATGGTACTATATATTCTACTTTATCACTCTAAATATGTTCATATACTATATCTAAGATATTTGAACACAAGTTACATGAAAAATTGCATATGAGCCCATAATTTTTGTTATATTTATGAAATACGTACATATTTGTACGTAAAAAAGAGCATGCTTAAAATATGGTACATACTACCTAAACATCGTTATATACTACATACTACACGTACATACTCTCGGTTTTTACAGATACTACATACAACATACCAAACGCAAGTGGTGGTAACTACCACTGGTGGTAGATAAAATTTGTCCTATATATATATATATACACACACACGCGTGCGCGCGATGTGTTTGTAGGTCATGGCCAATTCTGGAGGCAACAACGAGTCGGTGTGAGATGTGGACATGGCCAACAATGAATTCTTAGTATGTCATCAAGAGCATGCAAGGGGCAAATGACGATCTAAATTAAGGGGTAGATTAAAGAGCTATGCAAGAATGTTGTTCGGCTCGTTCAGGAGACTAGGGACGAGAAGGATAAGCTCGTCGAGGATCGGGATAAACTGAAGGAGGATATGAGACGCCTCAGGGGTGAGAGGATTGACCTGAAGATGGACATAGATCATTTAAGAAGAGAAGGAGAGACAGATAGAAAGAAGCTGATACAGCCGGGCATACTCCTTGCTGAAGATTAGTTTTTTAAGTAGCTAGCTAGCTCATCTTATTAGTTGATGATGATCGAGTAACTAGAGTACATGAGTGAACTTTTGTGAAGTTTAATATCAACTTGTTGAGTTCATGAGCCTCTTTATGTAATGATTATCTATTAAGTAAGTACCTAGTGTTGATGAGTATATTGTGTTCAATAGTATCTATTAGTGCTGATGAGTAATTTTTTTATTACAAAAAAACCATTTGCTGGCATTGGACGAGCAGGCACGCCAGATTTATGATGGACTTAATGCTGGCGCTGGACTGGTGATACGCCAGCACGATGTAGGATACTGTTGACATGTCCTCCAGCGTCACCACTACATTTTAGCAATGGCGCCATATCAGTGGTGTCGTGTGTCTACGCCAACAAGGCTATTTTTGGCACGCCATAGCTAGGCTTTTTCCACTAGTGTGTGCTCCACTTGCTGAAGAAAAAAAAAACAAAGAAACAGGCAGTGCACAGCATACTTGCAGAGTGTTGGCAGATTATGGGACCCCCTACCTCGCCAAGGGCAAACGAAACAATTTTTCGCATTATACCCATATAAGATCTAGGCATTTACTATGTTATAGAGTGGAGTATGGAAGAGCAAAGGAAGCTGAGTGTGGAAGTGGGTTTGTAGTATCTGGGTGCTCCACACCCTTATACGAACATTAAATTCAAAAAAATATCGAGAAATTTGAAAAAAAAAATCTAAGATTTTGGGATATCAAAATGGGGTCCCGATCTACTCTCGTGTGAAATTTCGTGAAAAAAATATCAGGAAACATATTCATGGCGAAAAAGACAAATTTTTTCAAACAGTTGTTTGGATGGATTTTTGTTCGGACAGTATATCCTTCGTCACGGATACATTTCCTGGTATTTTTTCACGAAATTTCACACGGAAGTAGATTGAGAACCCAGGTTTGATATCCCCAAATTTCAGATTTTCTTGATTTTTCTGGTATTTTTTACATTTAATATTTGTATAGGGGTGTGGAGTACCTAGAAGCTCCCGTGTATTTTTCAAGCTGACTCCCTCTACTCTTCACGAAGGCCAACAGAGAAAGTAAGGGAGGAAGCCCTATAAAAAGATGTACGCGTGCTAATTGACGCAAACGATGCAGTGGCGCAGCGGCCACGAGCCTGCGGTGCGAACGGATCAGCACGGGATTGAATCGCGGCGGGCGCGTGTGTTCAATTTGTTTTTCTAGTTCAACTATTGTCAAAGGAGTAATACATCTGCGGGAGCAAGAGCTTTTTCCTCCTTCACAAAAAAAGCGCTTCTCCTTCCGTTGGCGCTGCCGCCGGTACATCCCATCTCCAATGGCCTCCAGGGCGTGGAGGTGCGGAGGATCTCGGCCCCCTGCCAGCTGGAGGTTTGTATCTGTCGGATCTCGCGGGATTTGGTCGGTGCTTGTCTTCGGTGACTCTATTTGGTTCCGGTCTTCGTTAGGTGTTTACAGGTTTGATCCTTCTGATCTACAACTTTTTACCGATGGTGTTTGCTACTCTGGTGCGCTGGTCCTATGGTGTCTTAGCACGACGAGTTCCCAACTGTCTATTACAACAAGGTTTGCCCGGCTCCATTGAGGGATGGGTAATGGTTGTAATTTGTATTACCTCTATTGTTTTTTGTACTGTCATGATTGAAAATAAATAGATTCACAGTTTCTCGAAAAAAAAACTATTGTCAAAGAGAATATAACTGCCTGCGTTACCTCGTAGCGTTGTTTTGATACTCGTTCAAAAAGTTGGCTGCCAGTCCAAAAAGATCGAGAACTTCTCTAAAACACAATAGAAACGTCACGCTGCTGGCACATTCATCTTTTTACTGAAAAATTGTGGAACATTGTTTTACTTTTAAGCAGGGCTACCTCCAACATTTTCTGACAAATATATGGGCGGCTCATCGGATCAAAATCCAAGAGACCATCGCCTAGAAGTATTTCCTGACACTCTTCTTTAAGAGAATTTTGGAACGAGTCAGATAAAGTGATAAACTACTCTAGAAGTTTTCTCTGTCCCCTTTTGGTTTGTTGAAAAAAATAAGAAACGAACCAGACTAAGAGGAATTGAAGGTCTAAATTTTCAATGGCAGCATGAACTAGATTCTGGAAGCTCCCTTAGCCTAAAGAAACCCAACTTATGGTTAATCCTAGACGCTATGAAGTATTTTGCTCGCCAAACAGGCAACATGCTAATAGCAGATGAGCAATGGCAAGCAAAGATGACCGCCAGACAGGCAAAAAACGGTGCTGTTAATAACGTGTGTCAGCCGAGCTCGCCACCACCCATATTTATCCATTGACATCTCATAGCAGGTTTGTGGACGGGCAAACCTCAGTTTTGTCCCACGGCCAACGACAACTCATAAATTTTCTCCCGCATCTATCTGCTGATTGGTCTGCAAATAGAGGACCAATTCGCGGACACGGATACGGGAGAAAGCCATCCAACGCTAACCGCACAAATTTCAACCTCCATTTTAATAAACCGAACGAAATTCATGCAAGTCGGTTGATACTCATCAAAATTCAGATAGAAAATTGTAACATCCCAAATTTTCAATTTGGAATGTTATACATTAGGTCATCGTGCATATCATATTTTCTCGCATTTTTCCGATCCTCGAAAATTTCACGCAACTCAAGGACCCTCGGAGAGAGTTGGAAGTTTCATTATTTTCATATTTAGGATTTCTCAAATTTTGAAAATAGGATCATTTGGATTTATTTAATTATCTTCATAAAATTTTTCCTATAAAATTTTAAGAGAGGGAATAATATGACTTTCCCAACATTTAGGAAAAATGAAGATTTTATAAATAGATAAAATTTGGCTTTTGGAAGATTTATTTTGCTTAGGCAAAAATGAGCAAAAAAAAAATATATGCATGTTTGCCGTTTTAAAGTTCATTTTGTTCGACTCTTTTTTAGGAGTCGGGGAAAATTATTTTTATTAAAATCGGAGTTCATTTGATTTTTTTTAATTAGTTTGGTTTAAAAAACGCGCCCAGCAGGCAGGCAGGGCCCTGGCCCGGCCGACCCGGTGCCCAGCCCACCTCCCTCCTCTCCCAGCAGCGCCGCCTGCCATGAGCGCCGCCCCCGCCGCCCGCCACCCGCCGCCCGGGACTCCGCCTCGACCCGGCCCCGCTGCCCCCTCCCCAAGTCGCCGCCCCCCCTCTTAAATACCCCCCCCCCCCTCTCACCTCACACGCCGCCCGCCCTCCCGGCCGAGCCCGCCCCGTGGACGCCGCCGTTCCCCCGCCCAGCGGAGCCCCGCCGCCGGACCTCGCCGCCCGGGGCCCATGGACCTCGCCGTGGAAGCCCCCGGAGGTAGCCGTCGCCCGCTCCGTTCCGATCCGGTTTTCCCTAAAGACCGATCCGTTTTTTAAGATATTCGGTTTTTTAAAAAAACCTAGATGGTTTTATTTTTTGGTTTTCTTATTTATGACGTTCACGAACCGTTCGTTTCAATAAACGTGTCCGTTGGATTAGTTCTGTTAACGAGCGTCCGTTATTTAATCCGTTCGTCGTTTTCTTTTAATCGGAATTAATCCGTTATTTTTACGATTCGATTTCGATCCGATTTTCAAATCTGTTTTATTTCTCGCTCGTTTATCGGAATCGGGTGATTCAAGCGCTGGAGTTTAAATATGAAACCGCCGTTCGACTACCCTACTTTCACAGAGTTTTGCTACTGTGAAATTTTGACCTAGTTTCAGATTGCTAAACCGAGTCGTTCTCTCTCGAGTTTCGACTTTCGATGTTTATTTTGATTGAATCTTTTGCAACCAGGGTTTTTAAGTTGAACTTTCTGGTTAGATCTTTTATTCGAGATTTCCCTGTGCATTAGATGAGTACTTATTGTATGCTTGTTGTTTGTCTGCGTTAGATCACCCGGAGTGCGCCGCTTGTTACTTCAAATCTCTAGGTCTCGCGGATCATCAGCAAGGCAAGTAACACTTGATCATACCTTTTCTATTACCCAGTTTTATTGCATTAGATCAAACCCTCAAACACTTGCATGTTTAGGATCAAATTAAATTGTGGGTTTGGGAAGTAGATTGAGGTAGTACCTATTACTGTTTTACTTATGAAACCTTGGGAGTTACTTCTACGTTTGCTTGTTATGCCATGCTATGCTAGTAGACGTGGATTGGGTGAGTGAATATCCATGACAGATGTGAGATTGTTAATTAATGGTTTATCTAAGGTGGCAACCTAAACACACATCTGGGTGGATTGAGGCACTGGTTTCCATCGAGGACTTACTGTATTTCTTGGACCGCCACCCGGGCTCTAAGGGATCATGAGATCATTCAAGCTGGAAACTTCCGTGTGCAGCCACAAGCCAATTATGGGCTCTGGCGTAGTTGACTAAGTCGTGCGAACTCTTACGGGTAGGCTAGCTGATGTAGGGGATGTAGGTTGGTACGGTCTACCCACATGTAAGGTGCTAAGCGCTTACGAAGACTATGTCTCGGTCATCCGTTTCTCAAACACCATGTAGTCACGAGAACCAAGCGGAGGCGATCGAGTCTTAATGGGGAAAAGTCGCAAACCTCTGCGAGTGTATAAACTAATCATGATTAGCCGTGTCCCGGTTATGGACGTTTTGAGTATCCGGTACTTGAATATCATGTGAATCTCAACATGTTACTTCTAAATAAAAGTTATTGGGTTTTGATGAGTACTTTTTAATTGGGATTGAGGATCTTGTCAACCATTCTCAATGTTTAACAACCACCATGATAGTTAAATAAAATTATTCCTTTGATGTAGGGAAAATCAGCTTTATGCAAATGTAACGTCAGAGAGCCTTACCACCAGCCATATATGCATGTAGTGTAGGCTTATTCATTCATTGCTCTTATGTGTTACATTGCGGCATATTCCATGTCTTGACCCGTTTTGGGCTGCAACTTTCACGTTGCAGACTTTTGAACGACAGTAAGGTGTTAGGTCGTGGTTCTATACTCGATGATGCCGTTGGAGTTGATGGACTCACTTATCTTCCAAGCCTTCGCTGTTATTATTAGATGGCCTTAAGCCATATTATTGTAATAAGTTCCCTTGTGGACAACGATGTAATAAGTGTGTGATTGCTACTGCTATAAATCCTTGAAATCTTGTGTGGTGTCGGCATTCTTGATCCGAGGATGACACCGAGCACGAGACTTGATCCATTGGTGCTGGTCGCTCTGAGAGAATGGTATCGAGCACACGCTGTTGTAGGACACGACCACTAAGTTAAAGCCATAGATCACTACTCTCTTCCCATTTTCTAACTCCTCATCTTTTCTACTCTCTTTAGGATGATGACGCGAAGATCAAGTACACCCAACGGATGAAGGCACACCTTTGGATTTCACTTGAAGGAAGTTACTAAGTACACGAACATTGGACTACCAAGCTTCACGGGACTTTCAACGCCACTCTGCTGAAGAGGGCTGGAAGATTCACGCTCACGTTCGGGAAGGACATTCGCCCCAATCACCAAGCCTATAGATAGTGTTTCGATTGCACCAACTTGGAGTGCAGGAAAGAGCATGGCAGCTCACATCACCATGGGGCGCATTGGAGAAGTTTATCAAGAAGACCTCAAGGACACCATCTACCAGATTTGCGGACGTCGAGATGACAAGCTGGGACGTCGTCGGCACCAAGAAGGATAGATCCATTGCAGCTTTCATCCGGGAGTTAAATCAGCACATTCGGCGCGGAGAACCAAATGTCTGCGACATGTTGGAGTTGCGAAGACAAAGGAAGGATCATCGAGCTGGAAGAAGAACTAAAGACTACGCAAGGACTACATGGGCGAGATCGTAGCTCGGCAAGACACAATAACGATCTTAAGTACGAGATCGAAGAACTCAAGAAGAAGTTGGCGCTCGGGAATGAAGACCGGTATGTCGAATACCCAGCGACTACATCAACATCGGCGACACCGATTCGGATCCAAGTGAACCCGACTTTGAAGGCGAAGCTGGAGCGGACATCATGGAGTCTTCCACGGTTCAAATTAGTAGAAGTCCCCACATATTAGTAGTATTTCCTCCATGTAAACATTATAGTACCGCACTTCGCGATAGTTAGATCGTTGTAAGCCCTTGTTTGATTGAATGAAGTGATTTTGTGTGCTTTTGCTCATGTGCATTTGGGTAGTGATTCCCCTTAGACCTCATTCTATTCTACATTTCTCTTCTTTTCTAAAACCCTCGAGATGCCTCCGAGGCGCGACCCGGGTTCGTTTTCCTTGAGAGATCACCCAATTGATCCAGCAGCGAGAATACCTGATTCAAACATTGAGTGCGAACCAAGGCAACAACAACAACAACAACAACAACAACCCACCGCCACCACCACCACTGCGGATCATCGACTCGTTTCCTTAGACTGAATCCGCGGTGTATTCGATAACACCGAGCCAATTGTAGCAGATGGTGGCTCCATAAGATAGGAAGGAGCTGACCACTGCGGGATGCGAGATGGAGAAAGAGTGAAGTTTGCAGCACATCAGCTTGAAGGACCCTTGCAGAGCATGGTGGGAGAATTTCACGACCACTTACCCGTGACAACTTTGTCACATGGGATCGGTTTGACAAGCTTTTCGCCTTGCCCATGTTTCAGCGAGGAGCCATGGCCATGAAGAAGCGTGAGTTTAGCAACTTCGCCAGGAGGAAGGACTATTGGCGATCGTGGATGATTTTAGCAAATTAGCACGTTATGCCCCGGATAGCGTTACTCTGACGCTGCTAAGCAGGAGAAGTTTCTAGAAGGACTGAATGATGAGTTCAGCATGCCGTTGATGGTAGCAAGTTTCAACAACTACCAGGAGTTAGTGGACCGAGCCCTCATGATTGAAGGAAAGCAGCACAAATTGAGAACCATAGCGGAAGTATGGACAAGGGAAGTATAACTCGGGCCAATGAAACCTCGTTATACCCTAAAACAGAATTCAGTTTCAGCATACCCATGGAGGAGGAAATTCGCACAACCATAATGGCACCAAGAATGGGAGCGGGAATGGAGGAAGCAGCGGACAGAATCGCACCAACCCGTCAACACCATCCAAGGTAGACACTGAGTCACATTACTTGCTTTAAGTGCCATAAGGCTGGGCATTATGCAAATGGTATCGAGAAGGCGAATGGAAATGGCAATGGAAGCTCGGAAAGAAGCCCAACCCTTTCAGCAGGGGACGGGTGAACCACATTGATGTGGAGGAGGTTGAAGATCAGCCCGATCGATGTCGGTAAGTTTTTGGTTAAGTCATTTCTGCAATTGTTCTTTTCGATCTTGGTGCATCGCATTCATACATATCAAGGGATTTGTGGATAAGTACAATTTACCAACCCAAGCCCTTAGGTCACCCATGCTAGTAACCTCACGGAGCAGAGTACATGGCTAGTAAATGGTGTGATCGAATGCCACTAAGGATTGGACACTATGTTTTCCCCTCGGACCTAATAGTTACGGAATCCCAAGGATTGGATGTGATATTAGGAATGGATTGGTTATCAAAGTATGGAGGAAACATAGATTGCACCACAAGGTCAATTTTGCTCACCACACTAGAAGGAAGAAGGATTAAGTATGTATCACGGCACGAGCGAGGAGAGCACAAGTTAATTGCCTATCGGGGTGGTGCGGGAAGAAGTACCGATGGTGAAGGATTTTCTGATGTATTTCGGAAGAGTTGCGGGAATGCCACGGATAGAGACATTGAGTTTTGATCGAGTTGTTGCGAGAACAGGCCCGATATCGAAGCGACCATACGGGATGCCCGCAAAGGATTTGGCGGAAATCAAGAAGCAGATTAAGGAACTATTGGATAAAGGTTTTATTCGCCCAAGTTCTTCACCTTGGGGATCACCCGTTTGTTGGTGGAGAAGAAGGATGGATCTTTGAGAATGGTTGTGGATTATCGTGGATTGAATGAAGTAACAATCAAGAACAAATACCCACTACCTATGATAAATGATCTGTTTGATCGCTTGCAAGGAGCTAAAGTGTTTTCCAAGATCGACTTGCGATCGGTACCATCGATTGAAGATTCGGGAGCAAGACATACCCAAGACCGCATTTACCACGAGATATGGACTGTACGAGTATACCGTTATGTCATTTGGACTGACTAACACACCAGCCTATTTCATGAACCTGATGAACAAAGTGTTTATGGAGTTTTTGGATAAGTTAAATCGTGGTGTTCATTGATGACATTTTGATTTTCTCGAAGAATGAAGAGGAACACAAGGAACATTTGCGATTGGTTTTGGAGAAACTAAGGAACACCGGTTGTATGCCAAGTTCAGCAAATGTGAGTTTTGGCTAAAGGAAGTTGGATTTCTCGGACATGTTATATCCGGAGAAGGGATAGCAGTTGACCCCACAAAAGTTGAGACCGTAACCAAATGGGAAGCACCAGCGACAGTTGGAGAGATTGAGTTTCCTTGGACTCGCAGGATACTACCGAAGATTCATTGAAATTTCTCAAGAATTGCAAAGCCTATGACAGAATTGTTGAAGAAGGAAAAAAAATTCATATGGGTGAGGACTGTGAGGCAAGTTTTCAGGAGTTGAAGAAAAGATTGGTTACCTCACAGTTTGATATTGCGGATCGGACTAAGGATTATGAGGTGTATTGCGGCGCTTCACGTCGAGGACTTGGAGCCGTGCTTATGCAGGAAGGAAGAGTTGTTTCGTATGCTTCACGACAACTTAAGCCCCATGAGTTGAATTATGCCACTCATGATTTGGAGTTAGCAGCCGTTGTGCGCCTTAAAGACATGGAGACATTTTCTCATTGGAAATCATTGTGAAGTATACACGGATCACAAGAGTTTGAAGTACATCTTCACACGAAGAATTGAATCTCAGACAAAGGAGATGGTTAGAACTTATCAAGGATTATGATATGAGATTGCATTACCACCGGAAAGGCTAATGTCGTAGCAGGCGCATTGAGCCGTAAAGCCACGTCAATACCCTAATGATGGGAGGAATACCCAATGAGTTAGCGAGGACCTTGAGAGCTATGTTTGGAAATAGTTCGAGAGGCTATGTAGCAGCATTGGAGATTCGATCGACAGCGATGGACAAAATCAGAGAAGCCCAAAAGGCGAGATAAGGAAGTTGCCTCTATAAAGGAGAAAATGAGCAAAGGAAAAGCTAAAGGATTTCGTGAGGATGAGCACGATACCCTATGGTTTGAAGACCGTGTTTATGTGCCCAATGACCCGAGAGATCGGGAAGTTGATTTTACAAAAGCCCATGATTCACCCTATTCGATTCACCGGAAATACCAAGATGTATTTGGATTTGAAGAATATTTTACGGTGGACGGAATGAAGAAGGATATTGCGGAGTATGTAGAAGTTTGCGGACGTATATGTCGAAAGTAAAGCGAGCATCGAAGCCAGCAGGATTATTACAACCGTTGCGATACCGAATGGAAGTGGGATAAACTAGGCATGGATTTCATCACAGGTTTGCCAAAGACTCGTTCAGGATATGACTCGATTTGGGTCATAGTCGATCGTTTGACAAAGGTAGCTCATTTCATTCGATCAAGACTACCTATAGCAGTGCTAAGTTGGCAAAGATATACATGACCAGAATTGTGTGTTTACGGAGTTCGAGGAGCATCGTATCGACGAGAGGAACCCGGTTTACCTCGAAATTTTGGAACCGGTTACACGAAACATTGGGAACCAGACTAGAATTGAGACAGACTTTCCACCCACAGACCGATGGACAGACCGAGAGAGTCAATCAGATTTTGGAGGACATCTTTGAGAGCTTGTGCACTAGATTATGGATCTAGCTGGGATGATAATTTGCCGTATGCAGAATTTTCCTACAACAACAGTTACCAAACCAGCTTAAAGATGGCACCTTTCGAGGCTCTGTATGGAAGAAGGTGCAGGACACCGTTGTCATGGGAATGGCGGAGATCGTCGAGTTGTTTGGACCAGATTTGATTAAGGAGTGCGAGCAGAAGGTTAAGTTGATTGAGACAGGCTCAAGGTAGCCCAGTCCGAACGGAAAGAGCTATGCCGATTCAAAGCGCCAGCGATTGAGTATGAAGTTGGAGCAGTATATCTCGAGTATCCCGCTTGAGGAGTTAAGCGTTTTGGAGTGAAAGGAAAGTTAGCACCCCGTTTCGTTGGACCATATAAGATTTTGCAACGCATGGGGGAAGTTGCGTATAAGTTGGAATTGCCAGAAGAACTATCAGGAGTTCATGATGTATTCCATGTTTCTCAGTTGAAGAAATGTCACCCCGAGATAGCAGAGGTACCGTTAAGAGACACAGTGCCACTGGAAGCAATTCAGTTGAAGGATGACTTGACATATGAGGAAAAACCGGTTAAGATTCTCGATTATGCCAGCAGAGTTACCCGCAGCAAGGTTATCAAGTTTTGCAAAGTTCGATTGGAGCCACCACACCGAGGATGAAGCCACACAGGAAAGAGAGGAAGTTTTGCTCGGGGACCACCCTCACCTATTTTCTAGCCAACCCGAATCTCGGCGAGATTCATCTTAAGAGGTAGGTTTGTAACATCCCAAATTTTCAATTTGGAATGTTATACATTAGGTCATCATGCATATCATATTTTCTCGCATTTTCCGATCCTCGAAAATTTCACGCAACTCAAGGACCCTCGGAGAAAGTTGGAAGTTTCATTATTTTCATATTTGGGATTTCTCAAATTTTGAAAATAGGATCATTTAGATTTATTTAATTATCTTCATAAAGTTTTTCCTATAAAATTTTAAGAGAGGGAATAATATGACTTTCCCAACATTTAGGAAAAATGAAGATTTTATAAATAAATCAAATTTGGCTTTGGAAGATTTATTTTGCTTAGGCAAAATGAGCAAAAAAAATATATGCATGTTTGCCGTTTTAAAGTTCATTTTGTTCGACTCATTTTTAGGAGTCGGGAAAATTATTTTATTAAAATCGGAGTTCATTTGATATATTTTTAATTCGTTTGGTTTAAAAAAAAAGCGCGCCCCACAGGGCAGGCCAGTTGCCCGCCCCCTCCTCCTCTCCCAGCCCTCCCTCCCCAGCGCCCGCCGCCGCCGCCACCCGCCCGCCGGGACTCCGCCTCCGACCCGGCCCCGCTGCCCCCTCCCAAGTCGCCGCCACCCCCCTCTTAAATACCCCCCCCCTCTCACCTCACCTTGCCGCCCCCCTCTCAGCCACCGCCGTGGGCCGCCGCCTCCGTTCCTCGCCCGCCGAGCCCCGCCGCCCTCGCCCCCTCCCGACCCCCGGACCCCCCCCCGCCGCCGGGCCCCCGGGACCTGCCGTGAAGCCCGCGGAGGTAGCCGCCGCCCGCTCCGTTCGATCCGGTTTTCCCTAAAGACCGATCCGGTTTTTTAAGATATTGGTTTTTTTAAAAAACCTAGATGGTTTTATTTTTTGGTTTTCTTATTTATGAACGTTCACGAACCGTTCGTTTCAATGAACGTGTTCGTTGGATTAGTTACTGTTAACGAGCGTCCGTTATTTAATCCGTTCATCGTTTTCTTTTAATCGGAATTAATCCGTTATTTTTACGATTCGATTTCGATCCGATTTTCAAATCTGTTTTATTTCTCGCTCGTTTATCGGAATCGGGTGATTCAAGCGCTGGAGTTTAAAATGAAACCGCCGTTCGACTACCCTACTTTCACAGAGTTTTGCTACTGTGAAATTTTGACCTAGTTTCAGATTGCTAAACCGAGTCGTTCTCTCTCGAGTTTCGACTTTCGATGTTTATTTTGATTGAATCTTTTGCAACCAGGGTTCTTAAGTTGAACTTTCTGGTTAGATCTTTTATTCGAGATTTCCTGTGCATTAGATGAGTACTTATTGTATGCTTGTTGTTTGTCTGCGTTAGATCACCGAGTCGCCGCTTGTTACTTGAATCTCTAGGTCTCATGGATCATCGCAAGGCAAGTAACACTTGATCATACCTTTTCTATTACCCAGTTTTATTGCATTAGATCAAACCCTCAAACACTTGCATGTTTAGGATCAAATTAAATTGTGGGTTTGGGAAGTAGATTGAGGTAGTACCTATTACTGTTTTACTTATGAAACCTTGGGAGTTACTTCTCGTTTGCTTGTTATGCCATGCTATGCTAGTAGGCGTGGATTGGGTGAGTGAATATCCATGACAGATGTGAGATTGTTAATTAATGGTTTATCTAAGGTGGCAACCTAAACACACATCTGGGTGGATTGAGGCACTGGTTTCCATCAGGACTTGCTGTATTTCTTGGACCGCCACCCGGGCTCTAAGGGATCATGAGATCATTCAAGCTGGAAACTTCCGTGTGCAGCCACAAGCCAATTATGGGCTCTGGCGTAGTTGACTAAGTCGTGCGAACTCTTACGGGTAGGCTAGCTGATGTAGGGGATGTAGGTTGGTACGGTCTACCCACATGTAAGGTGCTAAGCGCTTACGAAGACTATGTCTCGGTCATCCGTTTCTCAAACACCCATGTAGTCACGAGAACCAAGCGGAGGCGATCGAGTCTTGTGGGGAAAAGTCATAAACCTCTGCGAGTGTATAAACTAATCATGATTAGCCGTGTCCCCGGTTATGGACGTTTTGAGTATCCGGTACTTGAATATCATGTGAATCTCAACATGTTACTTCTAAATAAAAGTTATTGGGTTTTGATGAGTACTTTTTAATTGGGATTGAGGATGCTGTCAACCATTCTCAATGTTTAACAACCACCATGATAGTTAAATAAAAATTATTCCTTTGATGTAGGGAAAAATCAGCTTTATGCAAATGTAACCGTAGAGCCTTACCACCAGCCATATATGCATGTAGTGTAGGCTTATTCATTCATTGCTCTTATGTGTTACATTGCCAGCATATTCCATGTGCTGACCCGTTTTCGGGCTGCAACTTTCACGTTGCAGACTTTTGAACGACAAGTAAGGTGTTAGGTCGTGGTTCTATACTCGGTGATGCCGTTGGAGTTGATGGACTCGCTTATCTTCCAAGCCTTCGCTGTTATTATTAGATGGCCTTAAGCCATATTATTGTAATAAGTTCCCTTGTGGACAACGATGTAATAAGTGTGTGATTGCTACTCGCTATAAATCCTTGAAATCTTGTGTGGTGTCGGCATTCTTGATCCGGGGATGACACTGAGCACAGAGACTTGATCCATTCGGGTCTGGTCGCTACAAAAATAGCATAAATCATCATACATTCGACTAGATCCTGGATGTCCAACAAGTTTTTCATGAACGGATGTTGTCCCACACATACTTCCCCTTCAGGTTCATCCAACAGTGCATGTAAATGACTGTCCCTCTATCCTGTGATACACCACGGCACCGCGTGCAGGCTACATATAATATGTAGACCAACATTGAGTGAATGAATCAATCAACAAGTTGAGCAAGAGGAAGAAAAACTTACAATCTCGTCCTCTGCCACGTGCAATGGCCACCTTGCCTCGAGCTGACGAACCACGTCGCAAAACGTGGTGACGCTGATCTGGATAGCATGCCAGCGATACGACAATGACCTCATGTTGCGTGGTTGAATGATGTACATGTCGTAGGGCGCAATGCACTTTCGTGCATGAAACTTTTCATGCACTTGCTCCTAGAAGGGCTCCCCTCTACTCCTGCCTACGAAATCCTCCGACACGGCCAACCACGCATCGCACAACAACTCATTCTCCATGGTCGAGTAGCTGACCGTCATGTGTACTCTAAAAAACGACATAGCACTTGAAAATAAGCTCAATGGCATTTGACCGAACACCTGTCGGGCGTGGAGTCCGCCATCGAGGTCATCGACAGGGGGGCAGTGTATCTGGGTACAAACGGCTCCAGGGTGGAAAGCTCTGTCGTAACGGCGAGCGGGCACATCGGTGCTGGTTGCGGACATCCGGCACTGCCTCTATGGCGGCAGGAGACGTACAACAGTGGTGGCGGAGGTGGATGGTGTGGATGTAAAGCAAGGGGGAGAAGGGCGGAGTGGAAGGAAATTGGACCGGGAGGGGGATTGGGTGGGCCGGGGGTGTCGGATTCCTACGTTTAGGGTGTCTGGACTCCCTCAAATCTCCCCACTTTGTCTCGAATTTATGGGAGAAATTGCGTCCGGACCGCCCCACGGACCGATACAGGCCCGCCTTGGATGACTTCCTCGGTCCGGACGAATGCGGGCGGTTTGCGGGCCTGCCTTGGAGATGCCCTTAGATGAGACCCGCTTGGCGGAGCTCTTGTCCGAGTATCAAACGACAACCAGTAACGCCGCGATGGAGCTGGACAGCTGGGCGGCCGCACACTCCCATTGGCGTCCCCCCACCCCAGGACAGCCTCCTGCGTATCTGCGAGCGGCGCGATGACTAGTTCGGGGATTGGTAACGGGGGAGGCCAGCAAATAGGTAGGAGAGAAAAATAAAATAGAAAGCTCCACGTGGAGGAAAGGAGGCCGCTCATCATATGCAACTTCTTGAGGTAGACTACCAGCGATGGAATTTTTTATTTTGATTCTAGTTGCAGTAGTATGTCCACCTGTCAGAATAGAAAGAGGGAGAGTGAACTCACCATCAACTCAAATCTTTATAAGTAGGAAAGATAATGAGTTACCCCAATGTCACTATGGGTGTCTCCAAGGATTATACTAAATATGCATCATGTAACCTCATTAAGTCCTAAAGCTCAGGAATTTAAAACAAAAAAGAAGCTAGCCAACTCACTTGGAGGATGCTCCCTCGATCGGTTCCTTCGCTGGCCGTCAGATCGAGGTAAAATTCCCACCACGCCTCTCCTCCACCGTTGGATATTCACTGCACGTTTCACCACGTTATTTCTTTCCCATATACATGACTGGTGGGCTGCTTAGTCGGTGGGGTCTTCATGTATTGGCTGGGTTCGTCGGTGTGAGGGTCTAATTGGTTGAGCCTCCTGGAAAGCCTATTGCCCCCCCAATCCCCACAGCCGCCCGCCTGCACCTCTCCCTCCTCCGGTCCTCCCTCGTCTCAGGCTCTCAGCCGCCACCCCCACGAACCCTAGCCACGCCCTCCTGCATCTGTCCTCCTCCCCCTTCCTGGTCCGCCCCAAGCCGGGGAAAAGCGGGGTGGCGTGACACCCTGGTCATCGGCCGACGGGGAGCCTGCGTAGAGGCGGTGGCGGAGACGATCCTAGATGGTGCCCCGTGAGCCGCCCGACCTCCTTTTGTGGATCTGCTCCTCCCATTCCCTTTCCGTTGATTTACTTTTTTTGTTCTTGTTTAATCTTCAGGGCCAAGATCTGGACAGGGCGCCTCAACCTCGCCTTCCTCTTCCACCTACTCGCTGATAACGAGACAACAACAGCGGTGGGAGGAGCCTGGGCGTAGAGGAGAGAAGTGGACGAGGGGGTGCAAAGCCAGGAGATGGGGGTCGCCGGATGAGCACAGCCGCACAGGGCCTGATCCCGCCGCTGCTAGAGCAGAGTGGAGGACCACACGGGGCCTGATGGGGTGGCCGGGAGCGCGCGGCATCCGCCTCCCAAGCGGCTCCCAAGCAGGGAATGCAGCTGTGCTGGCCTCTCCTCTCCCCGCGCCTCTGTCCTGTGTCGTCACTACCGCCACGACCTTGCTCGCCCTTGACCTCCCCAAGTGCTTTTCTCCACAAATGGTTCCGCCATGTCCAGATCAATTCAAGCGCCAGGTACCTCCTGATTTGATTTTGTTTAGGATTTGTATGGAGCTTGAATCAGATCAGCGTAACTTGGAGATGTTTTTTTCCTGCACGGATACTTGCAGATATATGGAGGAAGATTAGTTAGTAATTCCCATATGAAGTTTGAATGTCCAATTCATAGACGTCCTTCAATTTCATTACAATGATGACATGTTTGTTGTTGTTCATATTTCCAATAGGAAAGTACAACACGTGCACGTAACTTGTTTGAGGAAATTCCATCTGGAAGCAATATTTGATCATGACTTGTGTTCTTGATGCTTCATCTGCGGCTAGCTGACTACAACAACACATATGTAAAGGGAAACCATCATAAGAAACACAGGTAAAAAGGCATTTTCCTTGTTCTTATAGTTTTGGATCAAAGTTCACGTTTACCTTGAGGGACTCTTTTTTTGTTATAGAATGTATTCAACAATGATCAATAAGGAAGTGCAAACTGAGAGGGGTGGGCAAAATAACCTGAAAGAGAGCTAATTCTATGAAATGCTACTTTCCAAAGGATTTGTTGTGACTGTTAATTTTTCAAGATGGAGTTTGAAGTTTTAATGCAGATAGGAAGTTTCATTTTATTCTTATCCACATGCTTACTAAATTTACATTTTTATTTCATTTCTGGAAAGAGGCAACCATAAATAATTTAGAGGACTCTTCAGATTATAAGAGAAAAGCCATATAGGTCATAAATGCATAGGCATTCCAAAAAAAGGCACAAAAATTGAGCTAGAAGGTATGTATAAATTCATGTGAAACTGAGACATAGGCAAGCATACATAGGAATTTTGCAGGATCATTCCTACGAACTGGAGGGCCATTATAGCCAGATTTACCTAACGTCTCTAAGAAAATCTTTTGAAACTCGGACCATCCAGATATATCAACATGGAAAAGCCTGCTGAAAGAAACTTTTGCAGCTGAAGATGCCTGATTATACTTCCTATGGGCTTGTTTTGAAAAGAATTTTTCCTGGCATGCCATATCTGAGCCCCCAACCATCTCTCTCTCTCTCTCTCTCCCGCACTCATTTTCTCTCTCTCATGTTTTGCCTTTGAGGCTGTAGATCTAAGCGCTAGCTGTTTGTAAAAATGCTCGAGGTGGGCTGCTTAGAGGGGGGAAGTATGTTCTACAGTTTTAGTTATATGATTACATACAGCTAAAGAAAAGTTTACATGATCCTATAATTATTGTTGGAGATTTTACTCACATTAAATTTCTTCAAAGGATCATTTAAAGACAACAGCATATATTTGTACAGAGATCATATTATTTTGATGCCCATGTAAGTTCTCTTATCTCTTTGATGTGCATCTTCTTTAGGAACTTATCTCGTTGCAATTTCTGGTCATGCTTTGCATAGCTAAATCGGTATCAAGAATATTGTATTGTTTATTTCTTACCACGTCTGATCGACTAATATGGTTACGTCTATGCAATACTTTTATAGATGAAGTTGGTGGTTCATGGAGACCCAAGGTGCACTGACAGAAGATATTAGAGGAGCAGAGGAAAATGCAAGTGTGTATGTGTGAAAAATTATTTCTTTAACTCAAGGTATTGTTAACGGCCGTGTGATATATGAAAGTACATGATGTCACCACGCTCAAATTCCAGCTATTATCACTATCAAATAGTGTCAAACAGAGCATCTTATACTTTGTTTCTACGCAGATCAGCTCTTGGTTCTTTCAAGCGCTATGTTGCTTACTCAAATGTTTGTGGAGATTGTATCCTTGTGCCATGAATATTTGTACTTAGCAGATCAATATAAACATATTGGCTATCTATTTACCAATTCAGAATTTAAAGCACTTTATTTTATGGCCTTGAGTAAAAGTTCACCGTTGTTGGTGGAAGACATCTTCAATACACCGTCAACACGAGCTTCCCAAGGTAATGATCTATTTATTATCAACCCATATCTGGTCTCAGAAGAGCGTTCTTATGTTTCAAAATCCTCCGCATCGGAAAGAAGATTTTGTGGATGATGTAAGATATCCACCTGTTGTATATGTGGAAAACCAAAGGCCCTGGATGTCGATTTTTGGATGAAATGATTTATCGTGCAAAAACTACAAGTGAAATGGAAGGTAAGATACTGAATTGGAGTTATAGTAGTACCGGGCTTTCCATGATGATGTGCTGTTTATTGTCCAAGGACTTGATAAACTAGCGTAAACCATAGATGCCAAGTTTCTAATGGCGTAAGTCTTTACGTTGGTTCATGTTTGCATTGGAGCTAAAGTTTTGTTGTTATTTAGTGTGTTTTGTATTGTATCCAATACCGTTCCGTACTTCCATTTCTCCTGGATGATTAAGACGATATTTTTTCTAAATGAATTAATCTGTCCCCTATTTCAGAAGTAACGCTCAAAAGCCTGAATAGATTTCCTTGGGAAAGGGTAGATGTTAGCTTCAAGAGAAGTAGACAATGGATTTTTGCCCATAGCACCATTCAGGTATGATATGAACCCCATTACCTTGGTAATAGTTTTCCTGGTGTTACTTAATTATCCCCTGGTATATTCTGTTGTCTCCATACATGTTAATCTGATAACATATACAGAGGTTGTGTAGGTAATGGCATAGCAGATTTTAGTTTCATGATCTTACTTAAATGTAGTTCTGGCGATAGATAGCTTTACACTATCCGTCATGTGGGTCCCTCGCTTCCATTTGTTTTGCAGGTCCAGCTTGTCGCTGTTTCACTTGGTTTGTCGTTTACCGATCTGTCATTTCGCGGTTCCCTCGACTTGTTATCAAGGTTTGTGTTCGTGCCTCGATTTTCCGTTTTCTTTCTTTTTTGTTTCTCTATATTACTTACTATTTTATTCTGCTACCTGGCCGGGTGTTGCGTGCGTGTTTTATTTGTTTGTTTCGTTTCTTATGCTGCTTATTTCATTTATACTGCTTCTGTGCTAGGATGTGCCTTGCTATGTCTTTTGTGACCCCAATTTTTAGACCTGGCGGCGTAGTTTTGTTTGCCCGCTCTTTCATGCGTGTTTGAGATTATTGACGATGGGGTTGTGCTTGTTGGGTGGAGCCAGCAAAGTGTCTCCCTACCGCCAGATAGGATGTTCTTCCGGCAATCTGGCGGTATGGGGCCTTGTCCTCCTATGAACAAAGTTGCTTTGCAAGCTATAAAATTCTTACAGGACGATGTAAATCATGCTGCTGTTGATTAGGATGATTCATATACAACTTGTGTCTATATTTTTATTAGCCTGATTAGGGAGAGAGAGAGGTGGAGGTGCCTAGGATTTAGTAGGAAGGCTCGGGCAAAATTTTGCCGATCCTCTCAGATGTTCTGTTTTGCCCGACTAAACGTGTACACTTCATGTCATATAGCATAATAATAGCAGATGATAAACTATCGTTGTCATATTATTGAACTTGATATCCTATTTGAACTAGACAGATAATTTTGACAAGATTTTATCCTGGCGTAAACATGTTGTCATAGTGTCAACACAATAATAATAGAAAAACCTTTTCAAAATTCAGGTGAGGTGAAGCAAGCAAGCACTTCCCCGTGTTTTATATGTAAGCAATCACCTCCCCGTGTTGCTTTGCCCGACCATTGTTCGTTTAAACCTTTCTTCTGTATTAGCGCTACTGGATAACCGTTATTGATCTACCAAAAAGGTATCATAACACTACAAGTCATGGAAAATAGATATAATTAGCACATAATCCTGCAAGTTTCACCTAATATGCGCATGTCATTTCAGTTTTCCAAAATATATACCATTGAGAAACTTACTGGATGCAGTGCAGTAGGTTATTAACATTTGCAGCCATACGTTGGTTTCAATGGTGATAGATTTTTGTCAATCCCACAGAGATAATTTAATTCAAGACTAGCAAATACAGTTAAGTTTAAACTGTTTCCTTTGATGAAATTCTAATGTTTTTCCAAACAAAGTATGATGAACTTAAAATCCATAATATGAAGTTGTGTCTGCTGCATCGGTACAGTTGATGCTTAGGGACTAATTCTTTATATTTCCTGATGTATTAGTTGAGATCGAGGAGAGAGCAAGCCGCTGCAGAGGAGAGGGATACGAGGGTGTGCGGAGGTCGCATTGCTAACAGATTTGCGGCGGAGTGGGAGAGGTGACGCCGCCGGCGGCGCCTCACCACCGCCTGCTTGGCGGTGACAAAGAGAAGGGTGCCGAGGATGTGTTGCTCTATGCATGGCTGTCAAGTACATCATCGTTATCATGTGTATGGTTTCTCTATTTTCAGCCCTCTCGCCCAGAGCCCAAATCCCATGACCATGCCCCCACCTTTCCTTCGTTGAATGAAGGAGTCTGTTGCTAAAAAGTGAGTTTTCTTAATCAGTATGTATGGCCCCTCGCACATGTCGTTTCTTCAGATTTAAGAGGCCCTCAAGCTTTGTCGGTTTTCGATAGATATGGAATTCTAATTTTATAGTCCCAACAAAACGGTGGGTACCGATGGAGCTATCTATTATTTATTGTCAAACTGTAATACTTTTGTCACTTCTAGCATGTCGTTGCTCTACCAGAGTGCAATTTTTTTGCATGTCATACACCAGTTACCATTAGTTGATATGTTTGTTGAAGTTTTATTGCAAGTTAAATAAATGTGTAGTGTGGCATACTGATTATTATAGTTTGATAATGTCAGGCGCCGATGGCTTTAGATATGTAAATAAAATACCTTTAAGTAAAACTAAGCATTTAATTATTGTTCTGTTCTGTTATTGATTTCACCGGCTTTATGTCGGCCGATTAGTTCTGAAGGATTCCACATCGGCTAATTTAGATTATGTTACTAGAGTATTAGAAGAAGTTCCTGATATATGTATTTAGAGCATTTGCTGAGATTTGATGCAAAATATTGATGACCAGACATTATACTACGCATAAGCACAATTTTTTAGTTTTTCTTTTTATTGTTGCAGCAGCTTTTCTATAGAAATAGCCAAATAGTGTGACATAACACTATTCCATTTTCACAGGCCATATGACATCTTTACATGTAAGTTTGTTCTCTAGATAGTTATCTTTCCAAGATTTTCATATCATATTTGTCGTGGGCTCTGACTGCTTTACCATATTTTCCTGGTGTGGACGATGTTATAGAGTGAGCTACCATCACTTATTCACTTCTCATTACTGACTGTAATCAATATATATGTGTTTATGCCATAAAAGATGGATATTTGTCGAAGCCATTGTCGTGTCATGTAATTACTTGCAGATCAACTATATAGTTTTGTTCGGATTGTAAAGTGGAAACGATAAAACCCTACAACTCCTGTGTGATTGTTATTTGATTATTTACTTCCTCAAGTAGTATGGATATGGTGCTGCTAGGATATTAAGTATATTCATGAAGTTGTATAAACCACGTTCTACGATTCACTTCTGTTATGCATATTTACTTTCCAGCTTTAGGACTGAAATCCATCCATTGTAATGAATTTGGTTGTATGGGCATTACCTATTTGACTTAGGCTTGCTTCATCACATATAGACTGCTTTTCTTTTCCCCACTACTTGTATGGCCTAAAACTATCATGTATATGAGGCAAGTTATTAGCAATGTTTCACATTTTCTTACTTGCAATACCGTGCTTGCCTATTCAGGTGTTCCAAGACCCAAATCATAAAAAAAAACAACACATACATCACTTTTTTCTTTTGAACTTTGGTTACCCTTATACAAGCCCCCCTTCATTTTTTTTATATAGTGGTTAGAATAGTAACCATATGTGCTTGCTCAACACTGATAAATGAAATATTTTCAAAGCACGTATGGTGTGTGTCTTTTCGCAATTTGGCGCAATGGGAGATTACTGAAAATACTCATTTTTTCAACATGACATGGTATTGAAATGGGACTCTACTACCAAATTAAAATGTGTAGGTATATCTCATTGTAGATGACAAGTCTCTATTTTTATTAAAGGGGGGTTAAATTTGTTATCATATATGCTTGCCCGCTACTAAAACAACTAAAACATGGAATTTCTTTTCATGTTGAACATGGATTCGATTGGGTATCTCATGCCATTTGTTACCCAAATTGACGAACCGAGAAAGAAAGGAAGGGGATAGACAGTCTTCGCTCGCTTCGTCCCCTGCCGCTTCTTATTCCTATATCTTTGTATATGCACAACAAAGACATGTTTTTTTCTTAGGTTTCTTATCTTTTTTCCTCTTTTTTTAGGAAAAATATGCATGGCCAGGTTTCTCATCATGATAACCATGTTTCCAAACTTGCTAAAAAATACAACCATGCCAACTTTACTCTCTCATCATAGTGCCCATATTTTCGAACTGAGATATTCATATTATGCAAAGTTTCCCTTTTCCCAGACTATTATTTAACAATGTAATAAACGTGTTTAAAAATAGCATGATTTAGTTGAAGGTTCTTGCAGCATGAAACTATTTTTATCGAAAACATGTCTGCAGCAGGTCTCTGCGCCATTTGGCGCAACGGGTCAACTAGTATAATATATGATCAAGATTCGATCCATAATGGTACTCATCATGAGAGGCACATCATACAATTCAACTAATAGTCAATGCCTGTCACAGCCCTAGAATTGCTTGTAGTTAGTTGCATCTGTGAGACTCCATGCATCATGTTTAAATTCAATTTGAATTTGTAATGGGGGTGATCCAAACCCTAGCACCAATTAAATCAAACAGGTTCAAGTAAAATCTTTTAAATGAACCCAAAATGCCCTTCATAAATGTCCATCATTTTTGACATTGGACTAGAACCTCTGCCAAAAATGATGCACATATTTCTAGGCCATTCTGGATTTTGAATTAACTCATATTGTATTTGAAATTGGAGCATTTAAATACTATAAATATTTTAAATGCTCCAACAATTTTGAATTGGTTGACGGCCTCGAATATTTCATTTAGAGCCCATAACTATTTCCAGAATTTTAAAAATGATTTGGTTTGAAAACCAAATCTAAACAAATTTGCATAAATAGAAAATGAACAAATTAAATAAACACAGAGAGAGAGTCACTGGGCCACTCACTGGCGCCCACCAGCCACTGGCCGCCCGGTTGGCCAGCCCAGCCCACCTCCTCGCGCGTCATCTTCCCCATGCCTTATGGCATCGCGCGTGGCATGCACAGACAGCCGAGCCGCTGCCACCTCCTGCTTGCCACCGAGGCGCCCGACGCAGCTCGAGACGCCTGCAGCCCCTCGCCTCTTCCTCACTCTGTTCTTCCTCGCTCTCTAGCTTCTTCCCGAAAAGCGACCGAACAGAGCCGCCGCCACCGACGCCGTTCGCGCGGCCACTTCCACCGCCTAGCCTCCCAAAGATGTCTAGGAGATCCGCCCATCGTCTCACGCCTCGAGGACACACGCACCACCGGACGCCCCACATCATCGCTATCCTCAACATCTTCATCGCTGCCGCCGAGATCCCCTCGCCGCTTCGCCGCTCCGGTGCTTCCTCGAGCCACCCGACACCGCCAAACGACGCTACCGTGAGATTCGCCCGGACCCTCTTCTCCTCTCTCGCTTGCGCCGCTAGCCTCATCCCCAACCATGACCGGCTTCGCCCGCCCGAGCTCGCTGTCGGCGCCATTCGGTGACCTTTTGGTCACACCACCATGTCCAACGGATTCGTGGCACGCAGATGTCATGCATATGCCGTTAGCTAGTCGATCCGCACGTCAGAAGCTACTTAAACCGCCGCCAACCGAACCACGGCAGCTGCAAACCTCGCCGCGCGGCGCCGACCACGGCGACTTCGCCCAACTCCATCGCTTCCTTGATGCGGCAGAGAAAGGGCTATGCCTCGGTGCCTCAACGCTTGATCCCGCCATCAGAAGCGTGTTCCCGAGGGACGCCGCCGCGTTTGTGTGCTCGCCGGCGCTCAACTCGGCGAGCCGACGTGGCCTTGTCATTAGCTGCTAATGGGCGCTTAACCAACCCTAGTGCCACCGCCATGTGGGCCTCAAGGCCTGCTTAGTTTAACTTAATTTCCTGTTTAGATTAGTGCTAACCCCGTAGGCCCCACAGGTCAGTTTGACCTGGCCACGTCACTTGTTGACCTGACCCCACATGTCAGTGACCCTAGCCTTCACTATGAGACAGATCAGCGGGTCCCGCTGGTCAGGTTTGACCTGGACGGCGCCTGTTGACCTGCTGAGGTCAGCATGATGCAATGCTGACGCAGTAATTGATTTTCTGGATTTAATCTTTTCCAGGAAATTTCAGAAAATAGTGCTAACTTCTAAAAATCATATAAAATCAACCATAACTCCAAATGAGATAAATTATATATGAAAAATGATCATAAAAATCCAATCTATCAATCTGTACCATTTTCATGCATGTTAGAACAACTTATAGCTGCTGTTTAGCACAAATCATATAAATGGCATTTGAATTTCACATATGGAGTTTGGATTTGAACTTAGGGTTCAAACCAACTTCATTTAACTTTGTTGTTAGCTGCATTAGCTCAAAACACCAGCATGTTGCCATGTCATGAGCATACATCATATTGCGCATTGCATTGATTGTGTTTCTTTCTCAGTTGCCGGTGTTTGTCCCCTCTCGATAGACGTGGTTCCGACGATGAGTTCGATGACACCGATGAAGAACTATAATATCTTCGAAGTGCTGTGCAAGCAAAACCCCTTGTTCATTCCGATATAATCCCACTCTCTCGCCTCCTGCTCTATTTTACTGCATTAGGACAACAACGACTCATGTGTTACTTGCTGTGGTAGCTGAACCCTTTATCCTCTCGTGCATGACCTGTCATTCCACAAGAATTAGATGAAACCCACTAGCAAGAGTAGGAGTTGTTTGAGCCTGTTGTGCCTACTCATTCATGCTTGTTTGTCATGCCTGCCATCGCTTAGAGTTGAGTCAGTCGATTCATCGGGAATGAATTGGAATGGTTGTGTGAACATGTCCCACTGTGTGTGAGCTAAGTGTGTGAACACGATTTGGTAAAGGTAGCGGTGAGAGGCCATGTAGGAGTACATGGTGGGTTGTCTCATTGCAGCCGCCCTCGTGAACTGAGTTCTGTGTTTGTGATCCATGAACAGCCATTACCACACATTGGGTTCCGTAACTCGACCCTCTCGACTTATTAATCAACTTGATCTCTGTCCGTGAGTTGCAACTAGTTTCGTGTTTGTAGGTAGTGTTAGTAGTCTACCAAGTGGCACCCTGCATGTGGGCTTGGGACAGACTAGGCCTGATGGCACGGTGTACCAAGTGGCACCCGTTGGTGGGCTTGGGAACCCTGCTCACATCGCTTGGGGCCGTGAGCGACACCCCGGCCGGATCTCCTTGCGGATGGAACCCGAATAGGCGATAAACCTAGACGAGAGACTTGTGTGGTTAGTCAAGTCATGGCCGACTCCCTCGCCCGGCTTCCGCTTGAAGGTTGCCGAGGTACATGACGTGTACAGGGCGATAAGTGGCGAGAGCGTGTGTGAAGAAGTACACCCCTGCAGGGTTATCATTATCTATTCGAATAGTCGAATTCCTCGGATATGGAAACTTGGACCCCTTGCATAGTTCATAGACAAGTGAAAGTGGATACTCTAAAATACGCAAGATAAGCGTGAGTGCTATGGATGGCGTTCTCGTAGGAAGACGGGATCGGATCCATAGTGGTGTATTGATATGGTGAATATGTGGACTCGCGTGCGCCACCTCAAAAGAGTTACTTGCAGTCATAGTTCAGATAGCCACCGAGTCAAAGCTGGCTTGCTGCAGTCAAACTCCACCACCCCTTTGTTGATAACGATGCATATGTAGTTAGTTCGATAAGTCTTGCTGAGTACATTTGTACTCACGCTTGCTTATTTTATGTTTTGCGAGAGACGCGGCCTCGCTAGTAGTTCAGCGTGGACTTTGACGCTTAGCTTGTTACCTCAGCTACGATCTTGTGCCCCGGTAGGATGTGGTAGATAGTCGCTTCTCAGCCTTTTTCATTTGTAGATGTTTGTACTGACATGTTAAGCTTCCGCTTGTGCTTTGACTTGTATGTTTCGAGTGTTGGGTCATGAGACCCATGTTTGTAATATCTCACCCCTGAGCCTAATGAATAAATATTTGAGTCAGAGAATTATGTTGTGATGCCATGTTGTATTTACACATATTGAGCATATTGTGTGTATGTTTGAAATGCTTGGTATGTGTGGGATCCGACAATCTAGTTGTTTATCCTTGGCAGCCTCTCATATGGGGAAATGTAGTCTAGTGCTTCCTCAGCGATAGTAGTCCACTACAGCCCGGTTCACTGAGTCCTGCTAGCCCAAAGACTACTGCTCGGACACTTGGTGGCGGCATGTGTTTCACTTGCGTTCTGTCTACGTCCCTTCGGGAAATGTCATGCGGTGACATCCGAGTCCCGCCTAGCCTGCTACAGCCCGGTTACGGAGTCCTGTTAGCCAGTGCTACAGCCCGGATTCATACGCTGATGACCGACATGCTCGATGTGATTCATGTATGCCTGTCCCCATGGGTTAGTGCCGCTTTGGGTTCACGACTAGCCATGTCGGCCCGGTTCTCTGTCATATGGATGCTAGCGACACTATCATATACGTGAGCCAAAAGACATAAACGGTCCCGGCCATGGTAAGGCGACACCGTGGGAATACCGTGCGTGAGGCCGCAAAGTGATATGATGTGTTACCGGCTAGATCGATGTGACTTGGAATCGGGTCCCGACAGCCTTGGTTTCAGAGCCCGATTGCTCAGAGGATTACCAAGCCAAACTGGTGAAGTTGTGTCTAGAAATGCTTTAGTTATGTAAGGGAATTGATTGTGAAGGAACGTAAGGCTCTTTTTACTCCTTATACCTCATGACCTTCTGATCTGAGTCATCCTCTTCTCTTCTACGGGGTTTAAGAACTAGGCTTCTCATCTATCTATCAGGATGATGTGTTACTAATCCATAGACTTCTAAGATTGTTGGTTTCAAGCCTCAGTTCAGTTCCTACTATTTCTATATGTTAACTGTTGATCTCGGAGCCTTGATATGATGTTGTTAAGTGGCTATGCCACCATTTTGCATGATGTCTCAAATCTTTTTGAGCATTTACAGCCGTTATGCTGTCCGAGTCATCCCAGGTTTCTAAACTATCTGATGCATTTGCAAATCCCTTCCTCCCGTTCCTGATGTCCTTTTGGGCCAGATTAAGCACACTAATCGGTGAGTTGAGGTACCCTATTGCCTCGACATATATGTTGGAGTTATTATTATGACCCTAGGTGTCTAGAGTATCATTTAGTAATCCAGCCATGCTTTGTGTCCCCAGTGTGATGATTCTGGCCATCATTCTCGAAAGCATCCCGCGATGTTATTAGTTAGTAGGCATTCTATTCCTGGGTTCTTGAACCCGAGATTCACCCTACTTACCTCCTGTTGATAGTATTTGCTAGTTCCTTCAGGATATTAGTAACCTTGCGATAGCCCTCGAGGTCCGTGGTATATCCTTCTTCCAAATACCATGAACTACTTATGGCAAAAGTTCCTCGTTGAACCAAAGATCGCCGCCAGAGTGCTCATGATGAGTCCTCCATTCTATATGGTGATTCTGTCAGTTCTACCTTTCTGCATGGGTTATCCGGAAGAAATGTTGAGCTTTGCTCGACATACTAGTTTATGCATCCACAACTCAGAAAATCGTATGTGCCTTTGAGTTGTCCCTCTTTAGTTGTTTTCTGGGCCTCGTTTATCAATTGATAATCAGGACCAGTTGTGCATTCGTGTTATCGATGCCTGTTATTCTTGTGGCCCATCAAGCCATTCTACTTCGGAATGACTAGGAGAAACAAACTCCAGTACCTCATCCATATCTAGGATTGGGTCAAAGCAGTTGTATTCCGCAGATCAAAATGCCAATTCAGCTTTTGTTCTGTTCTACCCTGAAGTATTACCCACTTTATGTCAGGAACGTCTGAGAATTGCACCTTCTCTTATGAATTCTTGACGCAGTGATACCTCTCGCCATCATTATCCATTCCTCGGTCCCGAGTTGATGTAACCGGAGTGCCGACAAGTGAATTGTGATGTGTGAAATCAATACTCCGAGCAACTCGTTGCTTGGTAGCTAATGGACAATAATTTCATTCTTAGCGTGTTGGTTATTGAATCATCATTCTAAGATAGACTGTGCTACCTAGTCCTTATTTCCGGTGCACTCTTCGATCTATGAGTTAGGATTGCGTCAATCCCCCACTCTTTTTGATCATATTGTCTTGCCCTGAAAAGCAAGATTGTTCTCGAGCTTAGTAATATATCGGTGGTTCGTGACTTTCCAAATATCTTCTTGGAAGTGTTACCAGGTTGTCACCTGACCGCTATGTTGAGTTCGTGATCATATTGGTTTTTCTCTAAACCACCCATTCTCCAAGACTCTGTGTTGGATATCCCTGAACTAGTTGGTTGAGCTAGACAACAACTTGGAGAGTTGGAAGATAAAGCTTTGCTTAACTTAGTTCATCTCTAAGGGATATCTTCTGTGCGTGTGTGTGTTGAAGAAAGATGATATCTCCATTGATTGGTCCTCGTGATCAGTTGTTGGATCTATTGCCTTGTCAGAACTTTGACTTGAGTATGGGCTATCGTCAAGTCAAATTAGAACCAACGATATTCGTAATGTTGTCTTACTCGTGGTTGATCCCTTGAGCATACACCATTACATCTTTTGGTCTGATCAATACTATCACCGCGTTCACATGATGGTGGAAGTCCAGTGATATGGAAATTCCGATGAGTTGATGTTGAGCCCATTAGCAGCATTTTGTCTCCCCCATGATTCATGTTGAACATCAACCTAGTGTTGAAAACTTTGTAAGCAATGCCTTCGTGTTCCGTTCATGAAGCCTATGCTTGGATGGAAGAAATGACTTCCTCGAATTCATGTGCTTTAGGTGTAAGTTGCCGCTATGAATTCGAGAAAGGTTTGTTTTGTTTCCTATGGTACCATCCCAAGTCAGTCATGCACATGTGCAAAGTATTCTGTAGTCTGGAGACTTGCAACCTTCATTCTATATGTATTCCTAACACACCAAGCCACTGATTGAGTTGTTCAAAGATAAAGGAGTCTGTCCAAGGTGAACTCTTTGGACTTCCACGCGTGGAGACTTCGATGTCATTGATGATGGTTCCCTATCAGAACTCGGTAGTGTTTTATTGTAAGACTACTATGTGGTCATGCTTGTCTGGGACAACGTGTTCACATGTGTCTAGCAGAACCAGCTCATGTTTTGGAGCTTTCTACCTTGGTTCATTCCTCGAGAATCTCGCAACACCATCTCGTCGAATTGTGTTGCAACCTTTCTTTCGACATCTTTGAGTCCAAGTATCCTATTACCAATCGGATCTGAATCTCAGGCAGATATGATGATTGGAACATTCCAACAGTTGCATCTTGTTCCTAGCTTGCACCGCCTTGTGCCAATCTCCCTTGGATTGCCTTCTCAGCAATTGTTGTTCGGGATCATCTTCAGAGGTGATCCTACCATGGGTCCCATCCATCTCCGATGATAAGCAGAAATCATCCATTGCGTTGTCTTCAACAAGGTAGTCCACATCATCCATCCTAGTCCGGGTATGCCATTCCTTCGAACTCTTTCAACGATCAATTGTAAATTGCCTTAAGCTGGTACGAAGAGTGTCAATGATCTATGGATCAAAAGTAATTCTTTTTGCCACTTAAGGGAGCAGTTCTTCGAGTCACCTTTTCCAAAGTGCCCCGTTACGGGATCGTGGCAATTATTTCCTCGCCACCTTGACACCATCCACCATCTCTCTAAGCGTGGAATTGTTGCCCACTAATCAAACCTCGTTGTTTGTTCTTCCATCCCTCTCGATGTGTTTTGTGTCTCAACTCGAGATGTTTCAACATCTCATTCCACGAGTTGATCTTGAGTGCTCGATCTTCGAGGAGATCGTCTCCTATAGAGTTCTTTCTGTTGTCATAATGGGATGAAGATATCGAAAGCAAAGACGTCGAGCCAAGATGATGATCGAATCAAGGTTCTTATGAAGTGCAACCTGGATCGTGAAGATTGTGCTAGCTTCGTGCCCCCTCTGTCTTCTTACCTCACGTCTTGAATCTCGGGTCGAGATTCTTGTTTAGTGGGGGTGAGTTGTCACAGCCCTAGAGTTGCTTGTAGTTAGTTGCATCTGTGAGACTCCATGCATCATGTTTAAATTCAATTTGAATTTGTAATGGGGGTGATCCAAACCCTAGCACCAATTAAATCAAACAGGTTCAAGTAAAATCTTTTAAATGAACCCAAAATGCCCTTCATAAATGTCCATCATTTTTGACATTGGACTAGAACCTCTGCCAAAAATGATGCACATATTTCTAGGCCATTCTGGATTTTGAATTAACTCATATTGTATTCAAAATTGGAGCATTTAAATACTATAAATATTTTTAAATGCTCCAACAATTTTGGAATTGGTTGAGGGCCTCTGGAATATTTCATTTAGAGCCCATAACTATTTCCAGAATTTTTAAAAATGATTTGGTTTGAAAACCAAATCTAAACAAATTTGCATAAATAGAAAACAGAACAAATTAAATAAACACAGAGAGAGAGAGTCACCTGGGCCACTCACCTGGCGCCCACCAAAGCCACCTGGCCGGCCCGGTTGGCCAGCCCAGCCCACCTCCTCGCGCGTCGTCTTCCCCATGCCTTCGGCATCGCGTGCTGCACAGACAGCCGAGAGCTGCCACCTCCTGCTTGCCACCGAGGCGCCCGACGGCGTCGAGACGCCCGCAGCCCCTCTGCCTCTCCCTCACTCTCTGTTTCTCCTCGCTCTCTAGCTTCTTCCCGAAAGCGACCGAACAGAGCCGCCGCCACCGACGCTGTTCGCCACGCGGCCACTTCCACCGCTTAGCCTCCAAAGATGTCTAGGAGATCCGCCTCCGTCGTCTATGCCTCCTCGATGACACACGCACCACCGGACGCCCACATCATCGTCATCCTCAACATCTTCATCGCTGCCGCCGGAGATCCCCTCGCCGCTTCGCTCGCTCGGTGCTTCCCGAGCCACCCGACACCGCCAAACGACGCGCCTGTGAGATTCTGCCCGACCCCTCTTCTCCTCTCTCGTTTGCGCCTCTAGCCTCATCCCCAACCATGAGCGGCTTCGCCTCCGCCCGAGCTCGTCGTCGGCGCCATTCCGGCGACCTTTTGGTCACACCACCATGTCCAACGGATTCGTGGGCACGCGTATGTCATGCATATGCCGTTAGCTAGTCGATCTGCACGATGTAGCTACGAAACCGCCGCCAACCGAACCACGGCAGCCGCAAACCTCGTCGCCCGGCGTCGACTACGGCGACTTCAGCGCCCAACTCCATCGCTCCTTGATGCGGCAGAAAGGGCTATGCCCCGGTGCCTCAACGCTGATCCTGCCGCCTGTAGCGTGTTCCCGAGGGACGCCGCCGCGTTTGTGTGCTCGCCGGCGTTCAACTCCGGCGAGCCGACGTGGCCTTGTCATTAGCTGCTAATGGCGCTAACCAACCCTAGTGCCACGCCATGTGGGCCCTGCGCTGCTTAGTTTAACTTAATTTCCTGTTTAGATTAGTGCTAACCTCAGAGGCCCCACAGTCGGTTTGACCGCCACGCCACTTGTCGACTGACCCCACATGTCGCTGACCCTAGCCTTCACTATGAGATCGATCGGCGGGTCCCGTTGGTCGTTTGACCGGACGGCGCCTGTTGACCTGCTTGAGGTCAAGATGATGCAATGTCGACGTGAGAATTGATTTTCTGGATTTAATCTTTTCCAGGAAATTTCAGAAAATAGTGCTAACTTCTAAAAATCATATAAAATCAACCATAACTCCAAATGAGATAAATTATATATGAAAAATGATCATAAAAATCCAATCTATCCATCTGTACCATTTTCATGCATGTTAGAACAACTTATAGCTGCTGTTTAGCACAAATCATATAAATGGCATTTGAATTTCACATATGGAGTTTGGATTTGAACTTAGGGTTCAAACCAACTTCATTTAACTTTGTTGTTAGCTGCATTAGCTCAAAACACCAGCATGTTGCCATGTCATGAGCATACATCATATTGCGCATTGCATTAATTGTGTTTCTTTCTCAGTTGCCGGTGTTTGTCCCCTCTCGATAGACGTGGTTCCGACGATGAGTTCGATGACACCGATGAAGAACTATAATATCTTCAGAAGTGCCAGGCAAGCAAAACCCCCTTGTTCATTCCGATATAATCCCACTCTCTCGCTCCTGCTCTATTTTACTGCATTAGGACAACAACGACTCATGTGTTACTTGCTGCATGTAGCTGAACCCCTTTATCCTCTCGTGATGACCTGTCATTCCACAAGAATTAGATGAAACCCACTAGCATGAGTAGGAGTTGTTTGAGCCTGTTGTGCCTACTCATTCATGCTTGTTTGTCATGCCTGCCATCGCTTAGAGTTGAGTCAGGTCTGATTCATCGGGAATGAATTGGAATGGTTGTGTGAACATGTCCTACTGTGTGTGAGCTAAGTGTGTGAACACGATTTGGTAAAGGTAGCGGTGAGAGGCCATGTAGGAGTACATGGTGGGTTGTCTCATTGCAGCCGTCCTCAGGAAATGAGTTCTGTGTTTGTGATCCATGAACAGTTACTACCACACATTGGGTTCCGGTAACTCGACCCCTCTCGACTTATTAATCAACTTGATCTCTGTCCAGGAGTTGCAACTAGTTTCTGGTGTTTGTAGGTAGTGTTAGTAGTCTACCAAGTGGCACCCGTACAAGTGGGCTTGGGATGACTAGGCACTGATGGCGGTGTACAAAGTGGCACCGGTTGGTGGGCTTGGGAACCCTGCTCACATCGTTTGGGGCCGTGAGCGACACCCGGCCGGATCTCCTCATGGATGGAACCCTAATAGGCGATAAACCGGACGAGAGACTTGTGTGGTTAGTCGGTCGTGGCTGACTCCTCGCCCGGCTTCCGCTTGAAGGTTGCCGAGGTACATGACGGTGTCTGAGGCGATAAGTGGCGAGCGTGTGAAGAAGTACACCCTGCAGGGTTATCATTATCTATTCGAATAGCCGGATTCCTCGGATATGGAAACTTGGACCCCTTGCATAGTTCATAGACAAGTGAAAGTGGATACTCTAAAATACGCAAGATAAGCGTGAGTGCTATGGATGGCGTTCTCATAGGAAGACGGGATCAGATCCATAGTGGTGTATTGATATGGTGAATATGTGGACTCGTGAGCGCCACCTCAAAAGAGTTACTTGCAAATGTAGTTCGGGATAGCCACCGAGTCAAAGCTGGCTTGCTGCGGTCAAACTCCACCACCCCTTTGTTGATAATGATGCATATGTAGTTAGTTCGATGTAAGTCTTGCTGAGTACATTTGTACTTACGCTTGCTTATTTTATGTTTTGCGAGAGACGTCGGCCTCGCTAGTAGTTCAGCGTGGACTTGACGCTTAGCTTGTTACTTCAGCTACGATCTTGTGCCCCGGCAGATGTGGTAGATAGTCGCTTCTCAGCCTTTTTCATTTGTAGATGTCGTACTCGGACATGTTAAGCTTCCGCTTGTGCTTTGACTTGTATGTTTCGAGTGTTGGGTCATGAGACCCATGTTTGTAATATCTCGCTCCTCGAGCCTAATGAATAAATATTTGAGTTGTAGAGTTATGTTGTGATGCCATGTTGTATTTACACATATTGAGCATATTGTGTGTATGTTTGAAATGCTTGGTATGTGTGGGATCCGACAATCTAGTTGTTTATCCTTGGCAGCCTCTCATATGGGGAAATGTAGTCTAGTGCTTCCTCAGCGATAGTAGTCCGCTACAGCCCGGTTCATCGGAGTCCTCGCTAACCCAAAGACTACCGCTCTGGACACTTGATCTGGCGGCATGTGTTTCACTTCGCTCGTGGTTCTGTATCTTCGGGAAATGTCACGCGGTGACATCCGAGTCCTGCCTAGCTGCTACAGCCCGGGTTACCGGAGTCCTGTTAGCCAGTGCTACAGCCCGGATTCATACGTTGATGACCGACATGCTCGATGTGATTCATGTATGCCTGTCCCCATGGGTTAGTGCCGCTTTGGGTTCACGACTAGCCATGTCGGCCCGGGTTCTCTGTCATATGGATGCTAGCGACACTATCATATACGTGAGCCAAAAGACGCAGACGGTCCCGGGCCATGGTAAGGCGACACCCGTGGGAATACCGTGCGTGAGGCCGCAAAGTGATATGATGTGTTACCGGCTAGATCGATGTGACTTGGAATCGGGGTCCTGACAATGCCCAAGATCATAATCTTGCTTGCAACTCATAAAATTAAGAGAGTGAGGTACATGACACATAGCTATCCTTGAAGGTGGACTACTCCTGAGAGGTTGAAGTTGAAGAATCCCCCTCCGGAAGATCATAAAATTAAGAGAGTGAGGTACATGACACATAGCTATCCTTGAAGGTGGACTACTCCGGAGAGGTTGAAGTTGAAGAATCCCCCCTCCGGAAGATCATAAAATTAAGAGAGCGAGGTACATGACACATAGCTATCCTTGAAGGTGGACTACTCCGGAGAGGTTGAAGTTGAAGAATCCCCCCTCCGGAAGAGTAACAAGTATTCCTAAGCTTAATTCATGCTCGTGCTCGAGCATGAAGATGATAACAACGATAATTTTTGTATGTGAATGCTACCTATCATGAACTTGGTTAACTAATGCAAACACTTTTGGTGAGTCTAAATCAATAATAGAGATGTTTGGCAAAGGTTTATATTAACCATCTTCAACTATCACAATACATACAAAAGAAGTTGCCACGTATTCTTTGATAAAACATCCATCAAGTCAAAATCTAATGTCAAAGGTTTAGAAAGAATGCCAATATTTATTGGGAACACTATGATAATCATTTATGCATGTATCATGTCAATCACTCTAGGCTAAGCCTCAATATAAGGCAATACAATCACTTGTTGCATTTTTGCTCCATTCACGATTTTCACATATTCAGAATTTGTGCATAAGTATGAGTCTATGCCCTAATAATGGACAAGATAACATAATGTTGGGGTTTATAGAAGGTGAAAAACAAGAAAGCATTGCATCAATGCAACTGACCATTATGATAAGAGGAAGACCTTATGATTTATATTGTGCAAGGAATAGGGATTTCCATGCAAATATGATGCACGAATGAAAGTTCTACAATGAACTAATGGGGGTGCATCCAACTTGCTTGCTCATGAAGACTTAGAGCTCATTTGAGGAGGCTTATCCGGAATATACAAGCCATGTTTTATAATGTTAGGTTCCCACTAGTCTATAAGATAATGGAAGTCATGAACTCTCAACAATAATATGCATTGTGCTACTTTCAAGCACTTATTTGCTTTCAATGCTGGTGCTACTTTGAAGCACTTCATAAATTTTCTTTTTTTGACAGAAAGACTGTAAGGGAACCCCCTACAGTATAATTGGTGCAACAAATCCAAATTGCAAGTACCATGCCTTGAACCTGGGTGGGTGGGAAGGCATCAACCCCTTCCCACCACTAGGCAATGCTTTAGTCTGAACACTTAGTGCTATTTTGAAGCACTTAACATGTGTACTCTAAAAAGGGGGAAATAGTGTTGCTCCTTCTCTCTTACATCTTTTTGGTGCATCTGTGGCATATCTTTTCTCTCTTTTTCTAGTTGGCACCTCCGTGGTGCATCTTTTTATCAAGGGAGAAGCAACACCTTACAATAATGACCAGCACAGTTTTCTCAACTACATCTAAATGAGAACATAGCTCTTGCCATGAACATGAAAAGAAGCTCTGTATAATGGCTCAAGCAGTGTATCCGGAAGTGCAATGATCTAGCTTAATATTTATTTTCTCGGAGCCCAAGAAATACCAAAAATCAGGAAGTTAAAATCTTATAGGAAGAGAGCCAGAGCCAGACCCTGACCGAGGGGGCTCATGTGGGGCCCCTGCAGCCAGGCCCTTGGTCGCGACCCAAGGGCTCATGGGGCCTGTAGGTCACGCCTCCAGTGCTCTCTGACACCCTTGGACCTATTTTACCCTAAAACTCCAAAATTATTTTACGTGGTTTTCCCCATCGTTTTCAAGGCAGAAATAGAGCAGAGCACTTTTAGCTCTCGAAGGGTTGATTTTCCACGATGCACACCCATCGAGTGGGGAAATTCGAAGCCATTGACATCATCAATACTGTTCATCATGAGGTCATCATCATCCAACACCATCTCTATCATCGTCGATCTCCAACCCTACTTTTCAAACTATGAACTATTACATCATATTCTTACAGGCTGAAAATGGCATCTCTAAGAACACCATAACACATCGGGTTACTCAGTCCCCGGACGTTCCTGCAAGGAAATTGTGATGTACCATGGTCGAATGTTGAAGACGAGGAGTACTAGCTAGCGAGTTTGGAACAATGTTGAAGTCGTCCTCCCCTTGCTGCCACGTGAGGAGCAAGTCCTCTGTGATGACCCGGTGCCTGGACTTCATTCTTAAGGCACATTTCACACAAGAGTACAATGACACTCATAGCGTGGTGTCTTTCAGCTTCGCCATTGGCGCACCAGTGTCGCTGCAGGATCTCGGCTATCCGATGCCCTTCGATCGTGCCATCGATGTTCCTCCGTGAGCCTTTGCTTTGGTGATTTTTTGTTAGGGAACGAAGCATGCAATTTCAAAAAAATTCCTACGATCATGCAAGATCTATCTAGGATATGCATAGCAATGAGAGGGTGAGAGTGTGTCCACGTACCTCGTAGACCGAAAGCGGAAGCGTTAGCTATACGTGGCTCATGTAGTCGAACGTCTTCGCGATCCAACCGAAAAAGTACCGAACGTATGGCACCTCCGAGTTCAGCACACGTTCAACTCGATGACGTCCCTCGAACTCTTGATCCAGCAGAGGGTCGAGGGAGAGTTTCATCATCATGACGGCGTGGTGACGGTGATGGTGTAAACCATGGAGAGAGACGTCGCACACGACTTGGAAAAATTGGTGTGTCTCCAAGGGGTGCTCTGCCCACGTATATAAAGGAGGGAGAGGATGAGGCCGGCCACCAGGGGCGTGCCAAGGAGAGGGGAGTCCTACTAGGACTCCAGCCCTAGTAGGATTCGGCCCCCCTTTTTCCTTCTCATGGAGGGGGAAAGAAGGAAGGGAGAGGGAAGAGGAGAAGGAAAGGGGGGCGCGCCCCCTTCCCTAGTCCAATTCGGACTCCCTATGGGAGGGGGCGCGGCCACCCCTTGTGGGCTGCCTCCCCTCTCCCCTATGGACCATGTAGGCCCATTACTTTCCCCGGGCGGTTCCGGTAACCCCTCGGTACTCTGATAAATATCCGAAACATCCCGAAACCATTCCGGTGTCCAAATACTATCGTCCAATATATGAATCTTTACCTCTCGACCATTTTGAGACTCCTCGTCATGTCCGTGATCTCATCCGAGACTCCAAACAATCTTCGGTCACCAAAACACACAACTTATAATACAAATCGTCATCGAACGTTAAGCGTGCGGACCCCGCGGGTTCGAGAACTATGTAGACATGACCGAGACACATCTTTGATCAATAACCATTAGCAGAACCTGGATGCTCATATTGGTTCCTACATATTCTGTGAAGATCTTTTATCAATCATACCACAATAACAACATACGTCATTCCCTTTGTCATCGGTATGTTACTTGCCCGAGATTCGATCATCGGTGTCCTCACACCTAGTTCAATCTCGTTACCGACAAGTCTCTTTACTCGTTCCGCAATGCATCATCCCGCAACTAACTCATTAGTCAAATTTCTTGCAAGGCTTATTGTGATGTGCATTACCGAGAGGGCCCAGAGATACATCTCCGATATTCGGAGTGACAAATCCTAATCTCGATCTTTGCCAACCCAACAAACACCTTCGGAAACACCTGTAGAGCATCTTTATAATCACTTAGTTACGTTGTGACGTTTGATAGCCCACAAGGTGTTCCTCCGGTATTCGGGAGTTGCATAATCTCATAGTCAAAGGAATATGTATAAGTCATGAAGAAAGGAATAGCAGTAAAACTTAACGATCATTATGCTAAGCTAACGGATGGGTCTTGTCCATCACATCATTCTCCTAATGATGTGATCTCGTTCATTAAATGACAAAACATGTCTATGGTCAGGAAACTTAACCATCTTTGATTAACGAGCTAGTCTAGTAGAGGCATACTAGGGACACTTTGTTTTGTCTATGTATTCACACATGTATATAGTTTCCGGTTAATACAATTCTAGCATGAATAATAAACATTTATCATGATATAAGGAAATATAAATAACAACTTTATTATTGCCTCTAGGGCATATTTCCTTCAGTCTCCCACTTGCACTAGAGTCAATAATCTAGATTACATTATGATTCTAACACCCATGGAGTCTTGGTGCTCATCATGTTTTGCTCGTGGAAGAGGCTTAGTCAATGGGTCTGCAACATTCAGATCCGTATGTATTTTGCAAATCTCTATGTCTCCCTCCTTGACTTGATCGCGGATGGAGTTGAAGCGTCTCTTGATGTGTTTGGTTCTCTTGTGAAATCTGGATTCCTTCGCTAAGGCAATTGCTCCAGTATTGTCACAAAAAAATTTCATTGGACCTAATGCACCAGGTATTACACCTAGATCGAATATGAACTCCTTCATCCAGACTCCTTCATTTGCTGCTTCCAAAGTAGCTATGTACTCCGCTTCACACGTAGATCTCGCCACGACGCTCTGCTTGGAACTGCACCAAGTGACAGCTCCACCATTCAATATAAATACGTATCCGGTTTGCGACTTAGAGTCATCCGGATCAGTGTCAAAGCTAGCATCGACGTAACCATTTACGACGAGCTCTTTGTCACCTCCGTAATCGAGAAACATATCCTTAGTCCTTTTCAGGTATTTCAGGATGTTCTTGACTGTTGTCCAGTGATCCACTCGTGGATTACTTTGGTACCTCCCTGCTAAACTTATAGCAAGGCACACATCAGGTCTGGTACACAACATTGCATACATGATAGAACCTATGGCTGAGGCATAGGGAATGACTTTCATTTTCTCTATCTTTTGCGGTGGTGGGCATTCATCGACTCAACTTCACACCTTGTAACACAGACAAGAACCCTTTCTTTGACTGATCCATTTTGAACTTATTCAAAACTTTATCAAGGTATGTGCTTTGTGAAAGTCCAATTAAGCGTCTTGATCTATCTCTATAGATCTTGGTGCCCAATATATAAGCAACTTCACCGAGGTCTTTCATTGAGAAATTCTTATTCAAGTATCCTTTTATGCTATCCAGAAATTCTATATCATTTCCAATCGACAATATGTCATCCACATATAATATTAGAAATGCTACAGTGCTCCCACTCACTTTCTTGTAAATACAGGCTTCTCCAAAAGTTTGTATAAAACCATATGCTTTGATCACACTATCAAAGCGTATATTCCAACTCCGAGAGGCTTGCACCAGCCCATAAATGGATCGTTGGAGCTTGCACACTTTGTTAGCACCTTTAGGATCGACAAAACCTTCTGGTTGCGTCATAACAACTCTTCTTTAAGAAATCCATTAAGGAATGCAGTTTTGACATCCATTTGCCAAATTTCATAATCATAAAATGCGGCAATTGCTAACATGATTCAGAAAGACTTAAGCATCGCTACAGGTGAGAAGGTCTCATCGTAGTCAGCTCCTTGAACTTGTCGAAAACCTTTCACAACAATTCGAGCTTTGTAGACAGTAACATTACCATCAGCGTCAGTCTTCTTCTTGAAGATCCACTTATTTTCTATTGCTTGTCGCTCATCGGGCAAGTCAACCAAAGTCCATACTTTGTTCTCATACATGGATCCCATCTCAGATTTCATGGCCTTAAGACATTTCGCGGAATATGGGCTCATCATCGCTTCCTCATAGTTCGTAGGTTCGTGATGGTCTAGTAGCATGACTTCCAGAACAGGATTACCGTACCACTCTGGTGTAGAACATACTTTGGTTGACCTAGGAGGTTCAGTAGTAAGTTGATCTGAAGTTTCATGATCATCATCATTAACTTCCTCGCTAATTGGTGTAGGCATCACTGGAACTAATTTCTGTGATATATAACTTTCCAATTTGAGAGAAGGTACGTTTACCTCATCAAGTTCTACTTTCCTCCCACTCACTTCTTTCGAGTGAAACTCCTTCTCTAGAAAGGATCCATTCTTAGCAACAAATGTCTTGCCTTCGGATCTGTGATAGAAGGTGTACCCAACAATTTCTTTTGGGTATCATATGAAGACGCACTTCTCCGATTTGGGTTCGAGCTTATCAGGTTGAAGCTTTTTCACATAAGCATCGCAACCCCAAACTTTAAGAAACAAAAGTTTAGGTTTCTTGCCAAACCACTTTCATATGGTGCCGTCTCAACGGATTTAGATGGTGCCCTATTTAACGTGAATGTAGCCGTCTCTAAAGCATAACCCAAAAACGATAGTTGTAAATCGGTAAGAGACATCATAGATCGCACCATATCTAATAAAGTACGGTTACGATGTTCGGGCACATCATTACTACGTGGTATTCCAGGTGGCGCAAGTTGCGAAACAATTCCACATTGTTTCAAATGAAGACCAAAATCGTAACTCAAATATTGAAGGAAATATGCCCTAGAGGCAATAATAAAGTTATTATTTATTTCCTGATATCATGATAAATGTTTATTATTCATGCTAGAATTGTATTAACCGGAAACTTAGCACATGTGTGAATACATAGACAAAACAGAATGTCCCTAGTATGCCTCTACTTGACTAGCTCGTTAATCAAAGATGGTTATTGTCGGGGATATACCCCGCGGTATGACCCGCCGGAAATATGACCCGGCCGAACTTCGCGGTTCACCAGTGACCCGGCTGACATTTGGCGACTCACTGGAGACCCGCCCGATCCTCGGACTTATTAGTGACCCGGTGGGCGGGATAGACGGATGACAAGGCCCAAGGCCCAGTAGGTCAGTTCATATGATGGTGGGCCGGCTTAAGAGGAAAGGTATACGGAATATTCTCCTACAAAGGAAGCAAGACTAGGACTTCACTTGTAATAGAGTAATCCTAATCCTACTAGGACTAGTCATGTAACTCGCCCCTTCAACATATATAAGGAGGGGCAGGGCACCCCAAGAGGGACAGAAAATAATCGGTAAGGCTAGACACAACTAAAGGATAGCCGGCTTATGCGGCGAGTCCCTCATGAGTATAAGGAGACCTAGCCACAAACAGCATGTAGGGCTATTACCGGATGATGTTTCCTGGGGCCCGAAGCTGTCTAAATCCTTGTCTTGTGCTGCGTCTCTTGATTCCGCTCAACCCCTCTCAAGCTACAACATAAATGCTTGGCCTCGCGACTAAGTCCTCACACTAGGACATTTGCCGTGAGAATTCCATGACAGTTGGCGCCCACCGTGGGGCCTGCGCACGGTGGTGTGTTCTTGAAGGGAATTCTTCAGAGATCGAGAAGCTCGCGACTGTCCGGATCAAGAAGAGTCGACATGATAAGCCAGATGAAGGAGTACTGGCACACCATATATGAGATCGAGATGAAAAATTAGGGTTTGGAGTTCTGTGCACCGTCGACGCGAGGCGATCGGTTAAACCCACGGGAGATTGGTTCTGGCCGAGTACTAACAATCTGTCAAATCGTACTTCCCATCGAAGCAGACAAAAAAGTTTTCATTGTCTGATCCGCCTCGCTGTCTGATCCGCCGAGTCCCACAAGTTGCTACTACTGGGTTACAGGCTCAAGTCCCGAAGCAGCCCTCAAATTAGATGAGTACAATGCGGGACTCGAGGAAAATACACCGACGTCCAAAGAAGGAAGGAAATCAAAACTACTGGTACTTCTATGAGCATCAAGTATAGGCTGATTGCATGAGGAAAGATGGTAACCTATTGATGAAACGCCAATTTCCAAAGTACTGTTGCGTCCATCGTTTGACCTTGTGTCCACAACTGAAGCAAGCTCGGCGGCGGTTCGATAGTGCCACGCGGTGGCCACCACTGCTGCTCACAGGATACACCACCATCAAAATCCACCTGCTGCCTCAGGTCGCCATCATCGCAGAGTTGAAATTATGCTCCTCTCCGCTGGGCTCCGTTGAAGCCACCGCTTTACGCCTCGTCAAAGCTGCCGCCACGGGCCTATTTCCACCAAGTCTACGGCTCCTCTTCGCCTTCGTCGGCCTGCATCAGCCGCCGTCCGGGCCACCGTCCGCCTTGACTCTGCAGCCATGACGCGCTCGCCTCGAGCGTCTTCCGCTGCTGCTGCTGAGATGTGTAGCCGGATCTTCTGCCTCCGCCTTGCCGGCCCGCCGCGGTTCTCCGCCACCTCCAATCGTCGCCTAAGGCCTCGCCGAGCCGTTCTGTCGCGAGTAGCACAGCCTCAAAAGCCGGCTGCCTCGACGCCTGTCTCCTCCGATTCGTCCCGAGCCACAAGTCGTCGCCCCGTTGTCATCTCTACGGTCGCGGCTGTGCCTCACCAGCGCACTTCTGTTGCTGCGCCACCGTCGCCGGTTTGCCTCCGCGCCTGAACCGCCAGCGCCCCTGCTCCATGGCCGTGTCAGGCCGCCCCGGCCTCTGTCCCAGTCACTAATTCTACAGCCCCACGCGTTAAGCTGACCACGACCTCGCATCTGTGTTGAACCACCCGTCCCCGCCTCCTGCTGGGTGGTGTTGCTGTCCTTGAGTACAAGCCGGCCTACTGCTCAACTTTCCGCCACAAGCCGGCCTCGCCGAGTCACTGCCGGGTTACCGCTGAGCTGCCTCGCCTTCGCCTTGTCGCCCTGCTTCTTCGCCTGCATGTCAAGGCCGTCATGGCCACGACCCGGCCCGCTCTTTCTTGCAAAATGACGCTGGCTCGCTGCGCCTTCCCTCTGGCCATGGTCGCGCCTCTGCCGCTGCACTGCGAGCAGCCGCGCCCGTCGCTGTCTTTGTTGCTCCTCCCGGCTCGGCCTCCCTTGTGGCTGTTGAACCGCGCCTCTCGCGAGCCAGCCCTGTGTGCCTCTGAGCTGCCGCCTCTGTCACTGTGACATACTCAAAAGCATCGGCAGAACAAGTTGCAAGCACAATCCAAGATCAGTTTTTTCATTGTGGCCATTAGTACTGGTACTCCGTATTGAGTTAATTTTCTCTGGAGAGCAGTCTGTGTAAATCGGATGAAGCGCACATACGTGGAGACCAATTGCGCGCTAATGGCCGCACTCGCATGCATCCAAAATAAACAAATCAGGTGCTATTTCTCCTATATATTTTCTTAGTACACTTCAAATACTCCGAGCACAACTACTCTGCTCTACGATGTTTTTTATAGGCAGGTACCATTTACTACAAAAGTGGCATTATACCATGGATACGGACCACATCGGCTTACAACGCCGTGGCCATCTCTCGCGACCGCACCGGCTTAAAACACCATGGCTGTCTCTCGCGACCACGCCGGCATACAACGAGGAGGATAACTTGCCCGTTTGCGTCGGCTTACAACGCCACGGCCGACTCAACTGTCTGCTCCCACGTCCGTCTCGCCCGTGGTTAATTTCAGCTTCACCGTGGTAGTCATCAACTCCACGGCGGATAATTTTCGACCTAACATATCAGGACAAGTCGCCGCCTCTGCGGCTCAGTTTACATCAACATTACGAGGCTGACCCGTCTGTCCATGTGGTTTTACTTCGCCTGCGATTGACTCGCCCATCCGCACCGGCTTACAACGCCGCGGCCGATTCATCTGTCCGTGCCACCTCCAATACTGTGGATGTCTTTACCGTTCGTCTAGCACGACCTGGTCTACATCAACACACCAGGGCCGCACCTGTCTGCATGAGCTGTTTATTGAGTATGAGCAAGTCACTGCTTGGGTAGCCCGGTTTTCTTTTCCAACAAATTGGAGGCAAATTATCAGAAATTATTCGTCTGCACTGGATGGCTCAATGGGCAGGCACACAAGTTGCCGCTACTACAGTTTGGTTAACTTCAAAAGAGCCAGTTGGAATGAGCCGAGTTGCTGACACGGCTCATACGGGATCATTTATAACCCGCTGCAGTCACCTCAACCTTCTGTGGGTTCACATCGCATTATCAACGCTAACAATACACCTCTTATGTTGTGGTCAAATATGAAGAATCTCAAGCCAACTCTTTGAGTCGTCTTAAGACTCGGGGGCTACAATGACATGACTTAGCAAATCTTGCCAGTTCCAGCTAATTCAAGAAGCCCGGATCATCGGAGGGAAAAATAACCCGATCCCGGAGGCCGCTGTTATATTGATAAAAATTTCAAGGCCGTCGGCAAAATTCCGGCTCACAACGATGCTTCCGGTTTACAATCCGGTTCAAGGGAAATCTCGTCTCCCACAAAAGCGCTGAAGCTCTCAATATCCGGTTCAAAATCCAGTTCAAGGCAAATCTATCTCCCACAAAGCTCTAAAACTCTCAACATCCGGTTTACAATTCTGACTCAAGAAGAATATCATCTCTCGCAAGTTTGAGTTCTCAGAAAAATAGGTTGCCAAAGAGAACTTGCTGCTATGATGCACGGTTCAAACATGGGTATCCTGCCTATGGGCTTATCTTATTATGGTCACTTGGGGGCTTCCTGATCGTATTCGAATCATAGCGTTACGACCCTCTTGATCGGCTCAACGCCACACTTCCAATGGTCATTTGGGGGCTTCCTGCTCATTGAGCATACCTGTCGGTACCCTCTTGATCGGCGCAATGCCAAAACTTATGGTCACTTCGGGGCTTCCTGATCGTATTCGAATCATAGCTGTCGATACCCTCTTGATCGGCTCAACGCCACACTTGTAAGCATGTCACCTGGGGGCTTCCTGTTCAAACATAGACGTATTCGACCAAAGAGAACATAGCGTTACTACCCGACCAGGTTTGTCCAAACATAGGCGTATTCGACCAAAGAGGACATAACCTTTCCGGGTCATCCTACCTGTAGCCAGCTGCTTCAACTCCATTGGGTAATCCCAATTGACCCGCCGAACTCTTACCATCAGTCTTTACGGCGTATTCGACCAAGATCTGAGCTCGTTAAGGTTCAAACGGCGGTTTGTCATGTGAGAGCACGGCTTACAGATAGTAAGGATAGATCCAGGCTTCATAAGTCGCCTTCTTTGAAACTTGGATAAATTGGCCCGTGATGCATGCTGTTACTCTGACCCCGCATACTCCTGATAAGTCTGTGAAGCAGGGCAGACTTTATCTGGGTTCAAATGTCGATCGGGTACTGTGAGTCAGGCTCACGGATAGCACGAACAATCCAGTGGCTCAGGCTAGTTTCATTGAAGTTTTCTATCATCATACACATACATCATCATATATTGCATCATACATTGCATCATCATTACATCATTATAGCATATATCATATATGCATAGATATACTGGTTTATATTGCAGGAACCGGTTTTCAAATCAGTTATATTATTCAAGTCTTTAATAGCCAACATGGCTGGATTTTTATTATGGTTATCAATAACCAGTATTATGATTGAGGTTTTCAAAGTCGCTTTCGCGCAATGGCTATTATCTTATCAATGGGTATGATTTATTCTACAATGGAATGAATAGTCCCGAGTCGCTACAGGCTTACGACCCAGCACTTGGGGGCTACATTATTTAAATTGAGATTACATCAAATATGCAAGTCCCACTTCACTGCCAGCATGCACCATGGCACTTGGGGGCTACTGCAAGGTCATTTTTTGCTCACCTTATTGAAGACCCGACTCATCACATTATAATGAGTCGGCCCTTGGGGACTACCAATTGCACCTGTCAACAATTCAAGATACACAAGTCTTATTCCATTAAATTGAAGGGTCCACTGCTCAGTTGGTAAAGCACAAAGCTCTTAACCTTGTGGACGTGGGTTCAAGCCCTATGATGGGGATTACATCGTATTATGTTCTTTTCAAAGAATTATATATAAATTCCCAGCTCAATATTATCTTACTGAGCCAGCCCTTGGGGGCTACACGTTGCTGTTCAAGTCTACATGATCATATTTATAAAGTCCCTGCTCATTATTGCATCATGACCCAGCCCTTGGGGGCTACACTGGTTGAAGTTTTTATGAGTATAAGACAATTACAAGTCCCAGGTTGCTGCAAGCATGACAACTCGACACTGGGGGCTACATATATGGAGTATTCAGTTTTACTAGTGACTGAGATGAACAACATGGATTTCTTCAAAGTGGCAGTATTTATATTGAAACAAGTCTCAAATCATCACTTTGTTCTGCTCAAGACTTTGGGGCTATAGGTAATATGGATATAAGGGAGAAAAATCTTCAAATTATCAGTTTTGAGTAAACCAGATTGACCCGGTGTCTGCGACGATTATGATCCGGCGTAAGCAACAATTATAACCTGGTGCCATCAATGTTTACAAACTGGCAGTTTTGGCAATGATAAACCGACAAGTTCTACATCTTCAAGCCGGCTGAATATCAGATGAGTATTTCGAGACCAATATTTTTTAAGCCGGCGCTTTGGAAGCCAATTTAAATGGATTCTTTATTTACAACATTTCTTCTACAAGCAAATGGATTATGAAGTTGGTCTATTGACCCGGACTTTCCAGAAGGAGGAAATGACAAGGACTTAAGGATGATCAGGATCAGTTTAACATGGATAAATCCGAATTAAACTGGGGGCTAATGTCGGGGATATACCCCGCGGTATGACCCGGCCGGAAATATGACCCGGCCGAACTTGGCGGTTCACCAGACACCCGACTATCATTTGGCGACTCACTGGAGACCCGCCCGATCCTCGGACTTATTAGTGACCCGGTGGGCGGGATAGACGGACGACAAGGCCCAAGGCCCAGTAGGCCGGTTCATATGATGGTGGGCCGGCTTAAGAGGAAAGGTATAAGGAATAATCTCCTACAAAGGAAGCAAGACTAGGACTCCACTTGTAATAGAGTAATCTAATCCTACTAGGACTAGTCATGTAACCCGCCCCTTTAACATATATAAGGAGCGGCAGGGCACCCCAAGAGAGAATGAAAATAATCGGTAAGGCTAGACACAACTAAAGGAGAGCCGGCTTATGCGGCGACTCCCTCATGAGTATAAGGAGACCTAGCCACAAACATCATGTAGGGCTATTACCGGATGATGTTTCCCGGGGCCCGAAGCTGTCTAAATCCTTGTCTTGTGTTGCGTCTCTCGATTCCGCTCAACCCCTCTCAAGTTACCACATAAATGCGTTGGCCTCGCGACTAAGTCCTCACACTAGGACATCTGCCATGACAATTCCACGACAGTTATGTTTCCTGACCATAAACATGTGTTATCATTTGATGAACGGGATCACATCATTACAGAATGATGTGATGGACAACACCCATCCGTTAGCTTAGCATTATGATCGTTTAGTTTATTGCTATTGCTTTCTTCATGACTTATATATGTTCCTCTGACTATGAGATTGTGCAACTCCCGAATACCGGAGGAACACCTTGTGTGCTATCAAATGTCACAACATAACTGGGTGATTATAAAGATGCTTTACTGTGTCTCGAAGGTGTTTGTTGGGTTGGCATAGATCGAGATAAGGATTTGTCACTCCGTATCGGAGAGGTATCTTCGGTTATCTCGGTAATGCACATCACTATAAACCTTGCAAGCAATGTGACTAATGAGTTAGTTATGGATGATGCATTACGGAACAAGTAAAGAGACTTGCCGGTAACGAGATTGAACTAGGTATGATGATACCGACGATCGAATCTCGGGCAAGTAACATACCGATGACAAAGGGAACAACGTATGTTGTTATGCGGTTTGACCGATAAAGATCTTCGTAGAATATGTAGGAACCAATATGAGCATCCAGGTTCCGCTATTTGTTATTGAGCGAAGATGAGTCTCGATCATGTCTACATAGTTCTCGAACCCATTGGGTCCGCACGCTTAACGTTCGGTGACGATCGGTATTATGAGTTTATGTGTTTTGATGTACCGAAGGTAGTTCGGAGTCCCAGATATGACCACGAACATGACGAGGAGTCTCAAAATGGTCGAGAAATAAAGATTGATATATTGGAAGGCTATGTTTGGACATCGAAATGGTTCTGGGTGAGTTCGGGCATTTACTGGAGTGCCGGGGTTACTGGAACCCCGGGAGTATATGGGCCTTAATGGGCCTTAGTGGGAGAGAAGAGAAGGCAGCCTAGGAGGGGGCGCGCCCCTCCAAGCCCAATCCGAATTGGGTGAGGGGGTCGGCCCCCCTTTCCTTTCTCCTTCCCTGTCTTCCTTCTATTCCTAGCGGGACTAGGAAAAGGGGAGTCCTACTCCTACTAGGAGGAGGACTCCTCCCCCCTTGGCGCGCCTAGAGAGGCCGGCCGGCCTCCCCCCTCCCTCCTTTATATACGTGGGAGGGGGGCACCCTAGAACATACAAGTTGATCATTGTCTTAGCCGTGTGCGGTGCCCCCCTCCACCATAATCCACCTCAGTCATATCGTCGCTAGCTTCATCATCACCGTCATCACACCGTCATGCTGACGAAGCTCTCCCTTGACATTCAGCTGAATCGAGAGTTCGTGGCACGTCACCGAGCTGAACGTGTGCAGATCACGGAGGTGCCATACTTTCGGTACTAGGATCCGTCGGATCGTGAAGACGTACGACTAGATCAACCGCGTTGTCATAACGCTTCCGCTTTCGGTCTATGAGGGCACGTAGACAACACTCTCCCTCTCGTTGCTATGCATCACCATGATAGATTTTGCCTGTGCGTAGGAATTTTTTTGAAATTACTACGTTCCCCAACAAATATTCACCTCCATGATCAGATCATAGAAACTTTATTTTCTTGTTACGATAATTTTCCACTCCACTCTGAAATTCTTTGAACTTTTCAAATGTTTCAGACTTATGTTTCATTAAGTAGATATACCCATATCTGCTCAAATCATCTATGAAGGTCAGAAAATATCGATACCCGCCGTGAGCCTTAACACTCATCGGACCGCATACATCAGTATGTATTATTTCCAATATGTCAGTGGCTCGCTCCATTGTTCCGGAGAACAGAGTCTTAGTCATCTTGCCCATGAGGCATGGTTCGCAAGCATCAAGTGATTCATAATCAAGTGATTCCAAAAGCCCATCAGCATGGAGTTTCTTCATCCGCTTTACACCAATATTACCTAAACGGCAGTGCCACAAATAAGTTGCACTATCATTATTAACTTTGCATCTTTTGGCTTCAATATTATGAATATGTGTATTACTACGACCGAGATTCAACAAAAATAGACCACTCATCAAGGGTGCATGACCATAAAAGATATTAATCATATAAATAGAACAACCATTATTCTCTGATTTAAATGAATAACCATCTCGCATCAAACAAGATCCAGATATAATGTTCGGCACCAAATAACAATTATTCAGGTATAAAACTAATCCTGAAGGTAGATGTAGAGGTAGCGTGCCGACGGCGATCAAATCGACCTTGGAACCATTTCCGACGTGCATCGTGACCTCGTCCTTAGCCAATCTTCGTTTAATCCGTAGCCCCTGTTTCAAGTTGCAAATATGAGCAACAGAACCAGTATCAAATACCCAGGCGCTACTGTCGGTGTCAAAACCGGCGGATCTCGGGTAGGGGGTCCCGATCTGTGCGTCTAGGCTGATGGTAACAGGAAGCGAGGGACACAATGTTTACCCAGGTTCGAGCCCTCTCGATGGAGGTACAACCCTACTTCCTGCTTGATTAATAATGACGATATGAGTAGTACAAGAGTAGATCTACCACGAGATCGTAGAGGCTAAATCCTAAAAGCTAGCCTATGATGGTATGATTGTATTGTGATCGGCCTTCTAAGGACCAACCTCTCCGGTTTATATAGACACCGGAGAGGGCTAGGGTTTACATGGAGTCGGTTAAAAGGAAGGGAATATAATATTCGGATCGCCAAGCTTGCCTTCCACGCCAAGGAGAGTCCCATCCGGACACGGGACGGAGTCTTGAGTCTTGTATCTTCACGCTTCAATAGTCCGGACGATGTATATAGTCCGGCTGTCCGGATACCCCCTAATCCAGGACTCCCTTAGTAGCCCATGAACCAGGCTTCAATGATGATGAGTCCGGCGCGCAGTCTTGTCTTCGGCATTGCAAGGCAGGTTCCTCCTCCGAATACTCCATAGTAATTATCAAACACTTAAACCGTGTCTGGATCTGCAAAATGATCTTCACATACCACCGTAGAGAGAATGATATTTCACAAATGCAATCTGCTGACAACTTTTTAGACAACGTGACATGTCATTACGGTCGGGTCATTATTCGAACCGTTTTCCCACAACCGGCCACAGCGCATATTGCGAGGCGGTTCCCTTGACACGTCTTGTCAAAGCAGTGATCGTGTCCCCTTATCACGGGATTCTCATCAATACGGGTATGGGTAATCCCACCGCGCCATCAATCGTGGGCGCTTGGGAAGCAAGCGATCCTCAACGGGTAAGGGGAGGCGCACCGCTTCGTCGCCTCTATAAAGGGATAAGAGTTCCCCATTTTTACCCACGCCTTCTTCCTCCCTTGCTCACCCCTGCCCCCTCGAGCTCCAACGCCCTAGCCCAAGTTTTCTCCACACAGCTAAACATGTCCGAAGCAGGAGGCAAGTGGGTGGCTTCCACTGTGAAGGAGAAGCATATCGCGAATCTTCGGGCGGCCGGATACTTGGCTGCAGACACAGCACACCGGCTACCAGACGACGGGTAGGTCATTCCAACTCCACTACCCCACGAGAGAGTCATGTTTGTCGCCCACTTCGTCCGCGGAGTGGGATTTCCACTTCATCCCTTCGTCCGCGGGCTCATGTTCTACTACGGGCTAGATTTCCATGATCTAGCCCCAAATTTCGTCCTCAACATCTCGGCGTTCATCGTCGTATGCGAGGCCTTCCTCCGCATCAAGCTCACTTTGGCTTAGGCTGCAAATCTTCTGCGTGAAGTCAAGATCGTGGAGCGCCAGCAAGCGGAGTGCGGAGGGGCCATGGTGGGCAAGATGCAAAACGTCACCTGGCTTGACGGCTCCTTCGCGGAGACCATGAAAGGGTGGCAATCGGGGTGGTTCTACATCACCGAGCCGCGCGGCGCCAACTGGGCGGCGGCCCCCGAATTTCGATCCGGAACCCCTATGCGGCTCACCTCCTCGGAAAGGAAGGGCCTGACCTGGGGCGAACCTGCAGAGCTGACCGGACTCCAAAACTGCATCAAAAATATGAAGGACAAGAACATCAGGCTTGTCAACGTGGTCCTGGTCATGCTCGTCCACCGGATTCTCCCGTGCCAAAGACGGGTATTCAATCTGTGGGAGTACGTCTCGACCGAACACCACACGCTTCGAAAGCTCTATGACATGACGCACAAAGGCGCATGGAAGGTGCTGTTCAAGGCCTCCGAAGTGCCTCCCCCCACATCCGAGGACCGCGGACTTCATGCCACGCGGCCCCCCGTCCGGTGAGTTTTACGACTACCACCTGATTTAGTTCTTCCTAATATATTCATGGGGGAGTCTTAAGTAATTGTGCATATTTAATCAGGATTATGTGAAGACAGCGGAGCGAATTGACTGTCCGGCTCTGCTGCCAGAAGGCCCAGCTGATGTTCTCCCGACGGAGATGCTGGTCCCGCGCCCTACAAGGCACCAGAAAGGTAGGCAAAAGAAGGCCCGGGGATGAGGAAGGGTCTCCGGCGTAAGGTTGTACCGGAAGCCTCGACCGAAGACGATGAGGCAAACTCCTCCCCCAAGGGGAGGAAGAAGAAGAAGGGGCCGCCCCATCCGGAGAGGATGAGGGGCCTAAGAAGGCAGACCAGGGGGCCGAAAAAGGCCCCCGGCGCAAGGCCGTCATACCCACGTCGCCCGAAGACGACGAGACAGATTCCTCCTACGGAGGCGGGGGAAAACACGAAGAAGTTCTACCTCCCCGCAATGGGGGGAGAAGAAGAGGAAAGCGGCCCAGAAGGGGAGGCCAGGGCGTCCAAGAAGGGAAAGGCGTCCCTTCCGGACTACTCCACCACGGCCGCTCACAGTGATGAAGAGTGGCTGCCCAGGGGGAAGCCCCTAGCGAGATCGTGAGTCTCCGCACTCTATTGTACTTTTAGCGCGACTTTGTTTCATAGTCTTGTTATAACGCCGAACATATATGCAGTCCGGCCAGGGTCCATCCTGAGGTATCGTCTTCGGATGGGTCCTTGAGTGCTTCAACGATGAACTCGCTCCCGACGGCCACTACTCCTCAGCCTGCGCATGACACGAAGGTGTTGTCCCAAAGGTTCCCAGAGCGGGGGGAGGTGACTCTGGAGGCGCCCCAAGGCGGAATTCTAGACGTCGGACACGCGGGGTTCAAGATCCCCGCGGATTGTGTTGATGAGAGCTGCAGTAGGCCGGGCTCTCAGCCGAACACTGTTCCGGAACCTCCAACGGTTCCGGACTCAGGCGGGCAGCCCCTCGTTAGGGAGGGCGAGCCGTCCGTGCCGACTTCCGTCACGCTAGAGGCGTCGGATAGTCTGGTGGAAGCGCTTCGAGGTGCTTCCATGGATGACGAGCACCGTACTCTTATGAGTGCGGTGATTCAAAAGGTTCTGTCCGCCAGGAGCGGACTAACCGAAGCCTGCACAAGCCTCCTGACGGGCTTCGAGGCAAGTAGGGAATATGTAAAATGACCACCCGATAGGTAGTAGCCCCTGATATTCTGTTCGGTGTTCGGAATGAAAAGCCGAACAGAGGGTCAATTATAATCCTCAGGAGTCTAATAGCAAGTATTTATTTTGAATAAGCAGGCTGTGCTGCTTGCCGCTGCTGTCCGCACAGCCGAGGTCGCCGGACTAAAGCGGGACCTGGAGCAGGCGCAGGGGGATCTCGACCTCACGGAGAGGCAGCTCGAATAGGACAAATGTGAGTGACTCCCCGCTCTCATGTAATGAAGGATAGATAAAATTGGTTATTCTAACGACGAAGCGTTGTGACTGTGTAACAGGGGCCACCACCAAAGTGGCGTCTCTGAAGAAAGCGCTGTCCGAGGCCGAAAACAAGGCGGCCTTGGAATGCAAGGAGCGCGAAAAGCAAGATGCTAGAGTGGGCGAGTTACAGCAAGAGCTCCATGAGCTCGGCGAGAAGTTCGAGTCCAGGGAGCATGAGCTTAAGATGAAAGAGGCCGAGCTTGCAAAGGCCCTTGCAAGTATGAAAGACGCCAAGGACGAAACCGACAAGGCACAGCAGGAAATCCAGGTGGCCCAGAAGATAGCGGCGGGTAAGAAATTCTTTATGCAAAGCAAACATGTGGAGGAGGCGTTTCTTTTACTTACCCGAATTCGGAGCTCTCTAGGGGCATTCGCAGATCTGCCACGCAGCGTCTCAAACGCCATGGAGTTCTACCGCAAGAGGGAGCTCCACGAGAAGCTGTTCTGGTCGGTAGATGTGGGGCGAACACCCAATGCCTCTGAGTGACCAACTGAAGCAGTTGGTCGAACTCCACAGGGCCTGGTGAGCCCCTGCCCACTAGCTACTTCGGCCTGATCAAGCGGATGGTGAATGCCTGTCCGCGGCTTGAGGTTATCAAGCCATCCGTTTGCATTGAGGGTGCCCGTCGGGCCTTTACCTGTGCGAAGGTGCATTGGGGCAAGCTGGATGCGGAGAAGCTGGTGAAGGACGGGCCGCCGGAGGGCAAGGCGCATCGCTATCCCAAGAAGTATTACGATGGCGTTATGAAGGGTGCTCGTCTCGTGGCCGATGAATGTACCAAGGACAAGATCTTTGAATAAATGTACCTCTGTCACTGTTGTAATATAAATACGAAGTTGCTTGTGCTATGTAGCACTGTTTGATTTAAAATATTACCTTCTGTGCGGCTGTTTATAGAATTCTGAAAGTAGGCCAGTCGTCGGCTTCCGCCCCCACATAACTAGTACCGGGGTGTTCCTGAAAAAACCCGGATACTCTTTATCCAAATTTTGGTCCCTTAAGGAGGTATCTGGCAAATAACAAGGCAATCGGACTATGCGGCTTTATAACTTTCACTTAGCCATAGAAGTCTACAATTTTAAATTTCGGCGAAGCCCCTAGAATTCGGAGGGCCGATTTGGGGCGCTATATACGCCTAAATCGGACGAGGCCGAGTCATCGCCTAAAACGGAAAAAATCTTTAAGGATTTTAAGACCTCTCGAACAGCGACCAGCTCTCGCCGCATCATGCCGGTCGGTTTTCGCTTTCATCGAGGTGCTCGTCCGGAAGAACCGGGACACAATTGCAGTAGTTCTCCCTGCGCTACCTTAGCCGATATAACGGAACGTAAGGTACCAAAACAAGGGAGCCGGGCAAACCCAACTATTGGCCCAAGACGTGATTCGGAGCTGACGCATATAGTGCTATAAGTTCGGGGTGCCGCAATGTTGAAAGTGTTCGGACTTGTTATGCCGTATTATGAGGTGTCATAAGAAGCCCCTGGCAAACTAGCCGTACCAAGGTGTACGGATGCAATATTAAATAAACATTTGCAAGAAATATGCGCAAATAGGAAAAATAAGCTGACGCTATATACTGTTTCCCATTGATGAATAATACATTTAAGCGTATATTTACAACGGTAGCATTAAGCAGAAGTAAATAGGACTATTTAACATGTCCTATCCAAGGGCAGGTTGCATGTAGGTATGTAAAACAGGTATAACGATCGTGAACAGATTCCACCTGGGTATTTCCTTTTGTGCGCAAAGCCTGTTGCCTCCTTGGTTTTCTCTCCTATGTGAGTCCGACAATCCGGCTCTTCTGAAGAGGCTGCTCTAAAGCAATGTCCTGAAAAATAAGAAGGATGGGTTATGAAAGTATGTAGAGGTTATACCGCACTATTGACTGAGTCATTGTTGCACCTCCGCCTACGCCCATGGTACTTTGAGTGCGTAATTGTGTACGCATGGCACGAATGCTGCTTTGATGGGGCTTGAGCAGAGGCCGGACTGCTAGTCACGCTCTTTGCGTGCCTGATGATCCTGTTGCGGGGTGCTCCGGACTCGCTTGGCGGTGCTCGAAGTTGTTGTCGCCGGATTGGTTTGTCGGAGGAGGCTGCATTGTACTTTCGCCGCGAGGGCTGCAGTATGCTCTTCTGTTCGGAGAGAGCGGTCCATGTTTCCGTTGACTGTTATGACCCCGCGTGGTCCTGGCATCTTGAGCTTGAGGTATGCGTAGTGTGGTACCGCATTGAATCTAGCGAATGCGGTTCGTCCGAGCAGTGCATGGTAACCACTGCGAAAAGGGACGATATCGAAGATTAACTCTTCGCTTCGGAAGTTATCCGGAGATCCGAAGACCACTTCCAAAGTTATAGAGCCCGTGCAACGGGCCTCTACTCCAGGAATCACACCTTTAAAGGTGGTTTTGGTGGGCTTGATCCTTGAAGGATCAACGCCCATTTTGCGCACTGTGTCCTGATAAAGCAGGTTCAGGCTGCTGCCGCCGTCCATAAGGACTCGCGTGAGGTGGAATCCGTCGATGATTGGGTCTAGGACCAATGCGGCTGAGCCGCCGTGACGTATGCTAGTAGGGTGATCCCTACGGTCAAAGGTGATCGGACAAGCTGACCATGGGTTGAATTTGGGGGCGACTGGCTCCATCGCATAGACGTCCCATAGTGCTCACTTCCTTTCCCTCATGGGAATGTGAGTGGCTTAGATCATGTTGACTGTTTTCACCTGGGGGGGGTGGGAATTTCTTCTGTCCCCCCGTGTTCGGACGCGGGGCTCTTCGTCATCGTCGTTGTGCAGCCCCTTGTCCTTGTTTTCGGCGTTTATTTTACCGGCCTGTTTTAACACCCAGCAGTCTCTGTTGGTGTGGTTGGCTGGCTTGTCCGGGGTGCCATGAATTTGGCACGAGCGCTCCAGTATACGGTCCAAACTGGACGGTCCCTGATTGTTTCTTTTGAACGGCTTCTTCCGCTGACCGGACTTGGATCCGCTGAATCCGGCATTGACTGCCGTGTCTTCAGTGCTGTCGCCGTTGTTCCGTCGCTTATGTCTATTACGCCGTGGCTTGCCGTTATTGTCACGGCCATCCGAAGTGCAAGAATGTGGCGTAGTGCTGCTGCGAGCCAACCAGCTGTCCTCGCCCGCGCAAAAGCGGGCCATTAGTGTTGTGTGAGCTGCCATGGACTTGGGTTTTTCCTGGCCGAGGTGTCGGGCGAGCCACTCGTCACGGATATTATGCTTAAAAGCTGCTAGGGCTTCGGCGTCCGGACAGTCGACTATTTGGTTCTTTTTAGTTAGGAACCGAGTCCAGAATTTCCTGGCTGACTCTCCGGGCTGTTGAGTAATGTGGCTCAAGTCATCGGCGTCCGGCGGTCGCACATATGTGCCCTGGAACTTGTCGAGGAATGCGTCTTCCAGGTTTTCCCAACTGCCAATGGAATTTGTTGGCTGGCTGTTTAGCCAGTGCCGGGCGGGCACTTTGAGCTTAAGGGGAAGATACTTGATGGCGTGTAGATCGTCTTCACGGGCCATGTGAATGTGGATAAGGAAATCTTCAATCCATACTACGGGGTCTGTTGTGCCATTGTATGATTCGATGTTTACGGGTTTGAACCCTTCTAGGAATTCATGATCCATCACTTCGCGATTGAAGCGAGGGGTGTGCGCGCCTACTGTGCGGGCTATGTGGCTACGCAGTTCGAATTGCTCTGGGTGGCTGTGTTCGGCCTGGCCGGACTTGTTGATAGTGTGTCCGGCGTGACGGTCGTCGTCGCGCATTTGGGCGCGCCCCCGTGATCCGTAGATCGATCTTGGCTGGTATTCGGGCTGATACGTTGTTTTATCCCGGCCACGAGGTGGCCGGTCAGCTGTGTGGCGCTCGAGTCCATATTCCTCGGCTGCCAAGACTTCAATCCATCTATCTGTGAGCAGGTCTTGATCAGCTTGAAGTTGCTACTGCTTCTTTTTCAGGCTCCTTGCAGTGGCCATAAGCCGACGCTTGAAGCGCTCCTGCTCTACGGGATCCTCAGGCACGCCGAACTCGTCGTCGCCGAGGCTAATCTCGTCTTCGGAGGTGGGCATGTAGTTGTCCTCCTCCGAATATCCGTCCGTCGCTTGTTCGTCTGGGCAGATTTGCTCATCTACCTGCTCGGCCTGCTCGTAGGCGGGCTGATCAGGGTTGTATTCCTCTTCGGCACCATCCGGATTGTTTTCGTCTCCTGGGCCGGTGTTAATGTGGAGGGGCTTGGGGCGGCGTCGACGATGCCCATGCTTTGTTTTTCTCCCTGAGGGGTTATCCTCCATTGCCTCATCGCCATTGGTTTCCTTCGGAGTGTCCACCATATATATATCATAGGAGGAGGTTGTTGTCCACCGCCTCGTGAGTGGTGGTTCATGTTCTTATCCTGCATCGTCATCTATACCGTCGATGTCTTCGGAGTAGAAGTCAAGCACGTCGGTTAAATCATCGACCGTGGCAATGAAGTGGGTGGTGGGTGGGCAACGAATTCCTTCGCCGCCTGCTTCCCACTCGAGCCGGACATAGTTCGGCCCAGAGCCTCCTGACAAAGAGAGAGACTTTAATGAGTTCAGCATGTCGCCAAAGGGCGAGTGCTGGAAGATATCCGCAGCGGTAAACTCCATTACCGGAGCCCAACCAGGCTCGGTGGGCTCGGGAGCGTGCGGACTGGAACCTACAACTAGATACGAGTCCGGGGGTCCGGAGTCACAGGCTTCTACAGAGGTGAGACCTGTGTTCGGCTCCAACGCCGATGAGTGTGCGGCCTGCGGGGCGGGGTCCATCCCTCCATCCTTAGGCAACGCAGCCTGCTCCGGATTTAGGTTCGGGGCTACTGCAGGGGTGATATCCCGAGCATTGTCCGACAGCAGGTCTAAGCCGTGCTCGTTGTGACTGTCCGGTGCTCCTGGAAAAGGCCCGAATCCGTCGAAGATCAAGTCTCCGCGAATATCGGCCGTGTAGTTCAAGTTTTTGAACCTGACCTGGTGGCCAGGGGCGTAGCTGTCGATCTGCTCTAGATGGCCAAGCGAATTGGCACGCAGTGCGAAGCCACCGAACACGAAGATCTGTCCGGGGAGAAAAGTCTCACCCTAGACCGTGTTGTTGATGATTGAAGGCGCCATCAAGCCTTGCAGCAACGACACAGAGGAACTCTCAATGAAAGCACCAATGTCGGTGTCAAAACCGGCGGATCTCGGGTAGGGGGTCCCGATCTGTGCGTCTAGGCTGATGGTAACAGGAAGCGAGGGACACAATGTTTACCCAGGTTCGGACCCTCTCGATGGAGGTAAAACCCTACTTCCTGCTTGATTAATATTGATGATATGAGTAGTACAAGAGTAGATGTACCACAAGATCGTAGAGGCTAAACCCTAAAAGCTAGCCTATGATGGTATGATTGTAATTGTGATCGGCCTTTTAAGGACCAACCTCTCCGGTTTATATAGACACCGGAGAGGGCTAGGGTTTACATGGAGTCGGTTACAAGGAAGGGAATATAATATCCGGATCGCCAAGCTTGCCTTCCATGCCAAGGAGAGTCCCATCCGAACATGGGACGGAGTCTTGAGTCTTGTATCTTCACGCTTCAATAGTCCGGCTGTCCGGATACCACCTAATCCAGGACTCCCTCAGCTACTACGAGCATTAGTAAGGTACACATCAATAACATATATACACTACTGCAGGAGACTACTAACGCGATACTACGATCAGAGACCCTTTGCCGAAACTGTGTGCGATGCAATAATCGCAAACGGTGGTGTAAAAAAACCGTCAAAAAAGGTGCAAAACATTTGCGATGATGGATGCATCAAACACGGTTAAGATTTTAGTTGCATGTGCGATGCAGGGCATAGGGTTAATCCATTCAAATTGTCTGCGATGAGGCAGAACAACAGTCGGGCAGCCACAACAATGTGTGTGCGATGCAGGACACACGGTTAATCCATTCGAACTGTTTGCGATGAGGTAGAACAACAGAAACGGGCAGCCATATCAATGTATGTGCGATATATGGCATACGATTAACTCGGACGAACTGATTTCGATTAGGGAACACAACAGAAATGGTTCAACTTAACAAGATGTGTGTGATATGCAGCATACAGTTCACATGGATGAACTGTTTGCGATGAGCCAAAAGAACACAAACGAGTCGTGTAAACAAGATGTGTGTGATACGTGGCAAATAGCCAACTCTGATGAACTGGTTGCGATGAGAAATTACAACACAGACGGTCAAGACAGTTACTTCTGTGTGATTCTGTGTGTACAAAAAACTTTGAAAAATGCAAACTAGTTGCTTGCGGTGTCTAGGAGTATCGCACATGATGCGTCTACGAGTACTCGTGTGTGATGATTAGTATGTTACACATTTGTTTCCTCATGTGAACATGTGTGTGAATTTGCAATATAGACAGTTAATATGCAAATGCCTTCTGGACATCGGGCACACGCTTAAACTCAATGAACTGTGTATGATACTAATACTTTCCATGAAAATTTATGAACTTGGGTAACATCATTTGAGTAACATATATATAGTGGTTACACTATTCGACAAAAGGAGGATCTTCGTAACACGGTTTTGACAACCATATGGTCCATATCTACATACTTAACATAGTAACAACTATCATATTTTAAGAGGCTAAGGGCCAACAACCATATGGTCCATATCTACATACTTAACATATATGGTAACAACTAGCACATTTTAAGAGGCTGAGGGCCAACAACCACAACTATCCATTGTAAGCAGCTTGATCACGGCGACTCGGCATCTCGTCGATGAAAAGGAAGGGCCCTCCTGTGCCTTGGTAGAGCAGGAGTAGAACAATGTCTCCAATTTTCCAATATGGATGCATTGCCACGAGAAGCGAGAACTTGTTAATTTGAATGGTTCCATTTTTGCGGGAAATGCAGTTCCTTGCAATCACTTTGGCGTTATTAGCAGGCACAAGTGTAATTCGACCATGCCAGAAAATCGATCCAGGAACGGCTACAGGGGGCAATTTCTGTTGACATGTAGAATAAAAAACAATTGTAACATATCATTGAAGATATATATAGTTTATGAGCATCAACATTAAAATAAGACTTTTTACCAGCGCTTTGTGCACACAATTGGTCTTGTTCAGTGTGTGCACCATAGGTCTAATTAATCCCATCCAAAATCCAGCGTTCATACGCTGTGCTATCTCTGTCAGATTATCAACAAAGTTTATGACATGCTTCAAGTCCTTCCAGTGAAATTTGGTACGCTTAGTAACATATAGATCATTCACTATGCATCCAACATATCCTGCTTAATAGGTGCAAAGGTATTATTTATTCAGAACATGGCAGAAGAATATTTAGTGCGCATAAATTGGTAAACAGAATTTGTTACTGCCTAGGAACGGAGTCAGAATATGATATCACAATTGGTTGCTTAAATAGTGATCAAGGTTGCTTAAATAGTAATATGACAGCATGGAGAAAGTTGAAAGGACACTAACCTCGATCAGACTTTGATCGGCTAATGATGTTGGGGAAGTAAACATCCATGTTAATTAGACCAGGCTGTGGTGCACGCACTAGAATTTTATTGCCAGCTTTCAGTTCATAACATTTAGACATTTTTCTCCAAAGGTCCGCATTAAAATAGGAGTGACCATCTTTATCAAGTTTTACGCTAACCGTCATTGTAAATCCATGTTGCGTTGTCAATATGACATCCTGGGAGTCATCAGCAAAGTAAAGCCCAAGATTTCCTTCTACTCCTGTTCTTGCAAAGCAAGAGATCTACTTTTTGAAATGAAAATTAAGATCGTAAATTAGATATATTGAAATAACCGAGCAAGATGCAAAATGGGAGTAACTAATAGAACATATCCACATATAGATGCAAGCAAAGTACAAAAATATAGAATTAAAAATAGATAATGTAACAAAGATTTGATGCAAATATATAGATAATGTAGCAACAGACGGTATATGTTCACAAATTTAGGCCATGACGACCGTGGTAGGTTGAGATTGAACATACCGAGCGCTCCCTGAAGTCATCCGAAATGGTTAGATAGAACTTCGTTTCCGATTGGCCACGACCACAGTTGCCCGATTTTGGCGGCTTCGCACTGCGGGCCTACTCGCTTGGCCATCTGGAGCAGATCGATAGCTACGCCACTGGCCATCAAGTCAGATTCGAGAACCTGAACTACTTCGAGGATATCCGCGGAGGCCTGATCTTCGACGGATTCGAAGCCGCGGCAGTCGCTCCCCGTCTCCATGATGAACATGACTTAAATCTGTCATCGGACCATAATCAGGATATTGCACCTGTGACCGCTCTGGCCTTAGATCCGGAGCAAATCGTGCCATCCGAGGACGGGAAGCTCAACCCCGCCACGGAGGCCGCAGACTCCACGGCATTGGAGCCGCACACATACCTAACCTTGGGTGATGTCTGTGTCACCGGAACCCCAGACTCGTTTCCAGCTATAAGTTCCAAGCCATGTACGTCCGCGTATGCCGAGCTGGATCGGTCATCGATCGCCAAATTCAGCGCCGCGGACATCTTCTGGCACTCACCTTTAGGTGATGTGCTAAATTCGTTAAAAATCTATCCCTAGCGGAGGACTCTCTACCGAATTATATCCGGTTTGAACTGGAGGATGATGATGGAGAATTTCGTGTCCCACCCACCGCCCACTTCATAGCCACTGTCGAAGACCTAACCGACATGCTTGACTATGACCCCGAAGACATCGACGGTATGGACGACGATGCCGGAGAAGAGGAGGCCCAAAACCCGCCGTTCACCTGACGATGGACGACCACTTCCTCATATGACGTATACATGGTGGACGCACCAAAAGATAATAGCGGCGACGACAAGGAGAACCCAGCGAAGGATGACCCTCCTAAGACGCAACCAAAGCACCGTCGTCAGCGGCGCCGCTCTAAATCACGCCACAGCAAGGACAGCAACACCGGCACAGGAGACGATAACACTCCGGATGGTGCCGAAGACACAGAAGACCCCGAAAACTGACAAGCGGGAAAATAGGCAAGTTAGCCCTGATGAACATGCCATAGAATAAGACTCGGAGGATGGTAGTTATCATCCGCTCTCTGAGGAGGAGGTAATCCTCGGCAACGAGGATTTCATCGTGCCTGAGGAACCTCTCGAGCAGGAGCGCTTTAAGCTTCAGCTAATAGCCACTGCGAGGAGCCTGAAAAAGAAGCAGCAGCAGCTTCAAGCTGACCAAGACCTGCTCAATGACAGATGGACCGATGTCCTGGCACCCGAGGAATACGGCCTCAGATGCCCAGCCAAAAGCTACCCGAAGCGCAAATTGCTACCTTAGTTCGATGACGAGGCGCCAGAGTCCGCACCAGCATCGCGCAATGCGGCTGACCGAACACCACGCGGTCGGGATAAAGCGGCAACTCAAGCCGAACACCAGACTGTCCCACCTCGCCGTAAAGGCAGGGATAAGACAGCTCGGGGCTATACATATGACCTTCGTCAAGACCTGGACAGTAGAGCAGGACATACAAGATTGATCTACGGATCAGGAGGACGTGCCTCGACACGCGAGGACAGCTATCTATTGGGACGTGACAAACCTAATCACGCCCGGGCCGAAAACTGCAGACGGACTCCATCGGAGATACGTCGCGATGCGACCCGATATAGAGGCGCCGCACACCCTCTTTGCTTCACTGATGAAGTAATGGATCATGAATTCCTAGAAGGGTTTAAACCCGTAAACATCGAATCATACGATGGAACAACCGATCCCGCGGTATGGATTGAAGATTTTATTCTCCACATCCACATGGACCGCGGGGATGACCTTCACACCATCAAATACCTCCCACTAAAACTCAAAGGGCCAGCTCGGCACTGGCTAAATAGTCTGCCTGAAAATTCTATTGGCAGCTGGGAGGACTTGGAAGAAGCTTTCCTTGACAACTTCCAAGGTACATATGTCCGGCCACCAGATGCTGATGACTTAAGTCATATAGTCCAACAGCCTGGAGAGTCAGCCAGGAAATTCAGGACTAGGTTCCTAACTAAAAAGAACCAGATAGTCGACTGTCCGGATGCCTAAGCCCTAGCGGCCTTTAAACATAGCATTCGTGACGAATGGCTCGCCCAGGAAAAGCCGAAGTCCATGGCAGCCCTCACGGCACTCATGACCCGCTTCTGTGTGGGTGAGGATAGTTGGCTGGCCCGTAGCAAAAACACAACAAGCGACATAGGCACCTCCGAGGGCAAAAATAGCAACGGCAAGCTCCGATGCAACAGACACAAACGCCATAGCAATGGAGACAACACCGATGACACGACAGTCAACGCTGGATTCAGTGGCTCCAAGTCCGGTCAGTGGAAGAAGCCATATAAAAGAAACAATCAGGGACCATCTAGCTTGGACCGCATACTTGATCGTCCGTGCCAAATCCACGGCACCCCGGATAAACCTGCCAATCATACCAACAAATATTGTTGGGTTTTTAAACAGGCCGGCAAGTTAAATGCAGAGAACAAGTAAAAGGGATCACAAAGCGAGGACGGTGACGAGGAGCCCTGGCAACCAAACACAGGGGGACAAAAGAAGTTTCCCCCTCAGGTCAAAACAGTGAACATGATATATGCCACACACATCCCTAAGCAGGAGCGCAAGCACGCGCTCAGGGACGTCTATGCGATAGAGCCAGTCGCCCCAAAATTCAATCCATGGTCGTCATGCCCGATCACCTTCGATCGCCGGGATCATCCGACCAATATCCGTCATGGCGGTTCAGCCGCATTGGTCGTTGACCCAATCATTGATGGATTCCACCTGACGCGAGCCCTCATGGACAGTGGCAGCAGCCTCAATCTGCTCTATCAGGATACAGTACGCAAAATGGGCATTGACCCATCAGGGATCAAGCCCACAAAGACTGCCTTTAAGGGAGTCATACCAGGTGTAGAGGCTCGCTGTACGGGTTCAATCATGCTAGAGGTTTGCTTCGGATCTCCGGACAATTTCCGAAGCGAAGAGTTAATCTTTGATATCGTCCCTTTTCGCAGCGACTATCACGCACTGCTCGGACGAACCGCATTTGCTCAATTCAATGCGGTGCCTCATTATGCTTACCTCAAGCTCAAGATGCCCAGACCCACGCGGCGTCATAACAGTTAATGGAAACACGGAATGTTCCCTCCGTACCGAGGAACACACTGCTGTGATACGTCTTTGTCGTATCTATAATTTTTTATTGTTCCATGCCAATATTATGCAACTTTCATATACTTTTTGGCAACTTTTTATACTATTTTTGGGACTCACATATTGATCCAGTGCCCAGTGCCAGTTCCTGTCTGTTGCATGTTTTATGTTTCGCATAATATCCATATCAAATGGAATCCAAACGGGATAAAAACGGACGGAGCTTATTTTTGGAATATTTGGAAAATCTTGGAGAAAGATCAACGCGAAACGGTGTCCGAGGTGGGCACGAGGCAGGGGGCGCCCTACCCCCAGGGCGCTCCCCTGGCCCTCGTGGGCCACCCGTAAGGCGGTTGATGCCCTTCTTCGGCCGCAAGAAAGCTAATTTTTGGTAAAAAAATCACAGCAAAGGTTTCAATCCAATAGGAGTTACGAATTTCCCTATATATACGAAACGGTGAAAGGGCAGCAGACCAGAACGCAGAAATAGAGAGAGATAGAGAGATAGATCCAATCTCGGAGGGGCTCTCGCCCCTCCCATGACATGGAGGCCAAGGAACAGAGGGGAAACCCTTCTCCCATCTAGGGAGGAGGTCAAGGAAGAAGAGGAAGAAGGGGGCCCCTCTCCCCCTCTCCTCCGGTGGCGCCGGAACGCTGCCGTGGCCACCATCATCATCACCGTGATCTTCACCAACACCTCCGCCATCTTCACCAACATCTCCATCACCTTCCCCCCTCTATCTACAGCGGTCCACTCTCCCGCAACCCGTTGTACCCTCTAGTTGAACATGGTGCTTTATGCTTCATATTATTGTCCAATGATGTGTTGCCATCCTATGACGTCTGAGTAGATCTTCGTTGTCCTATCGGTGGTTGATGAATTGCTATGATTGATTTAATTTGCTTGTGGTTATGTTGATGTCCTTTGGTGCCCATCATATGAGCGCGCGCGTGGATCACACCATAGGGTTAGTTGTATGTTGATAGGACTATGTATTGGAGGGCAAGGGTGACAGAAGCTTCAGCCTAGCATAGAAATTGATGCATACGGGATTGAAGGGGGACCAAAATATCTTAATGCTATGGTTGGGTTTTACCTCAATGAACGTTAGTAGTTGTGGACGCTTGCTAATAGTTCCAATCATAAGTGCATAGAATTCCAAGTAAGGGATGACATGCTAGCAGTGGCCTCTCGCACATAAACTTATTATCGGTCTAGTAAAGTAGTCAATTGCTTAAGGGACAAATTCGCAACTCCTTCCACCACTTTTCCACACTCGCTATATTTACTTTAGTTGCTTCTTTACTTACAACATCCCCTAGTTTTTATTTATGCGCTCTGTATATTCTTGCAAACCTATCCAAAAACACCTACAAAGTACTTCTAGTTTCATACTTGTTTCCGGTAAAGCGAACGTCAAGCGTGCGTAGAGTTGTATCGATGGTCGATAGAACTTTAGGGAATATTTGTTCTACCTTTAGCTCCTCGTTGGGTTCGACACTCTTGCTTATCGAAAACGGTTGCGATCCCCTATACTTGTGGGTTATCAAGACCTTTTTCTGGCGCCGTTGCCGGGGAGCAATAGCGTGGGGTGAATATTCTCGTGTGTGCTTGTTTGCTTTATCACTAAGTAATTTTTATTTGTTGTTCTTAGTTGTTCTCTATCTTTAGTTATGGATATGGAACACGAAATACCAAAAAAATTAGGTGTACTGTCTACTCATGGAGATGGGGAACCTCCTAAAACCCTCGATGCTCAATATGTGAAAAATATTACGTACCAATTTGATAATCCTGAGAAAACCTCATTCAATTTGGTAATGGGAGTAACGTTGGATCAACCTGAATACTTTAGGGATTATCGCTTGACACAAAAAGGGCAACTATTATGGGATCAAATTTATATATTGAAGTGGTATGCTCGGCAAGTGTGCTTGAGTTATGATTATACTTGTTGCTCTAGGATGAAGGCTCCACACCTTCCCTTTTCATGCAAATTTAATGATAATAGAATCTTAGCTTCTTATGCTAATGGTATATATGATTACTATGATGTGGAACAAATAGAAGAATTTGTTGCTTTTAAGGGTGCTTATGAAATTGAATCTTTGTTTGAAAAGTATGAAGCTTTTGATGATGATGTTTATAGGCCTGAAAATTTAGCTATCCTAAAATATTGCTATGATAATTATGAATATAATACCTATATTAATGCACTTATTGAGAAAGTCTCCACTGTCCAAGAAGAGACTAATATTTTGCAGGAATCTGTGGAAGAAGAAGTTGATGAAACTGTGAGCTCATTGGATGAAAAAGATGAGGAGGAGAGCGAAGAACAAAAGGAGGAAGAGCGGATTGATCACACGTTCCCACCTTCTAATGAGAGTAACTATTCAACTCATACATTGTTTAATTCCCCTTCGTGCTTACGGAAGGATGATCGCTATGATGACTATTATGATCCCTTTGATTCTTTTGAAATATCCCTTTTGGATGATGCTTGCTATGCTTGTGGCCAAGATGCCAATATGAATTATGCTTATGGAGATGAACTTGCTATAGTTCCTTATGTTAAACATGAAATTGTTGCTATTACACCCACGCATGATAGTCCAATTATCTTTTTGAATTCTGCCGACTACACTATATCAGAGAAGTTTGTGCTTATTAAGGATTATATTGATGGGTTGCATTTTACTACTACACATGATGATTTTGATAGATATAATATGCATGTGCTTGCTGCTCCTACTTGCAATTATTATGAGAGAGGACCTATATCTCCACCTCTCTATGTTTCCAACACGATAAAATTGCAAGAAACTGTTTATACTATGCATTGGCCTTTACATTGTGTGCATGAATTGTTCTTTTATGACATGCGGATGCATAGGAAGAGAGTTAGACTTTGTCGTTACATGATATATGTTACTTTGTGCTCATTACTAAATTACAAATCATTGCTAATTAAAATTGGCTTTGATATACCTTGGGATCCGGGTGTATTCACTACTTGCACTATATGCCTAGCTTAATGGCTTTAAAGAAAGCGCTGCCAGGGAGACAACCCGGAAGTTTTATAGAGTCATTTATTTCTGTTGAGTGCTTTCATATAGTTTAAAAACAACAAAAATAAATAGGGGAACCCAAAACTTTTTCAAAAAGGAAAATGTAAGTGAGAAAGACAAGCATTGTTGAAGTGGGAGAGCTCCTTGAACTTTGTTCATGCTCACGGCAACTTTGTGAATCTTGATTACAAAAACTTTTCAACAAAAATAATTATCCCCTTGTAAAATTCCATTGTATTATAAAAATAATGGTTTGCCTTTAGGATGTTTACAATGCTTGTTGCTTTGTACGATGCAGGACAGAAACTTTGGCTGTAGTGCGCGATTTTTAATTTTTTACTGGAACGTCAAATGGTTCTGATTCTTTTTGCACTGTCTTTCTATACAATTTTTTTTCCTAATTTTTGCATAATTTTTCAAGTGTGAGAAGTATGGTGAATGTTCATATTATTACAGACTATTCTGTTTTAGACAGATTCTGTTTTTGATGCATAGTTTGCTTGTTTTGATGAAAATATCGATTTATATCAGTGGATTAAGCCATGGAAAAGTTATAATATAGTAGACACAATGAAAAAACAAAATATGAATTGGTTTGCAACAGTACTTAGAGTAGTGATTTGCTTTATTATACTAACGGATCTTACCGAGTTTTCTGTTGAAGTTTTGTGTGGATGAAGTGTTCGAGGATCGAGGAGGTCTCGATCTGAGAAGAAGGAAGAGAGGCAAGAGCTCAAGCTTGAAGATGCCCAAGGCACCCCAAGTAAATATTCAAGGAGACTCAAGCGTCTAAGCTTGGGGATGCCCCGGAAGGCATCCCCTCTTTCTTCAACAAATATCGGTATGTTTTCGGATTCGTTTCATTCATGTGATATGTGCAAATCTTGGAGCGTCTTTTGCATTTAGTTTTCACTTTTGCTTTTATGCACCATGCTGGTATGAGATAGTCCTTGGTTGATTTATAGAATGCTCATTGCACTTCACTTATATCTTTTGAGTATGGCTTTATAGAATGCTTCATGTGCTTCACTTATATCATTTGAAGCTTGGATTGCCTGTTTCTCTTTACATAGACAACCGCCATTTGTAGAATGCTCTTTTGCTTCACTTATACTTGTTAGAGCGTGGGCATATCTTTTGTAGAAAGAATTAAACTCTCGTGCTTCACTTATATCTATTTAGAGAGATGACAGGAACTGGTTATTCACATGGTTAGTCATAAAACCCTACATAAAACTTGTAGATCACTGAATATGATATGTTTGATTCCTTGCAATAGTTTTGCGATATAAAGATGGTGATATTAGAGTCATGCTAGTTGAGTAATTGTGAAATTGAGAAATACTTGTGTTGAGGTTTGCAAGTCCCGTAGCATGCACGTATGGTGAACCGTTATGTAACGAAGTTGGAGCATGAGGTGTTTATTGATTGTCTTCCTTATGAGTGGCGGTCTGGGACGAGCGATGGTCTTTTCCTACCAATCTATCCCCCTAGGAGCATGAACGTAGTACTTTATTTCGATGACTAATAGATTTTTGCAATAAGTATGTGAGTTCTTTATGACTAATGTTGAGTCCACGGATTATACGCACTCTCACCCTTCCATCATTGCTAGCCTCTTGACGTGCATTTCCTTTCTCACCTCGAGAGTTGGTGCAAACTTAGCGGTGCATCCAAACCCCGTGATACGACACGCTCTATCACACATAAACCTCCTTATATCTTCCTCAAAATAGCCACCATACCTACCTATTATGGCATTTCCATAGCCATTCCGAGATATATTGCCATGCAACTTCCATCATCATCATATACATGACTTGAGCATTTATTGTCATATTGCTTTGCATGATCGTAAGATAGCTAGCATGATGTTTTCATGGCTTGTCCGTTTTTTGACGTCATTGCTATGCTAGATCATTGTACATCCCGGTACACCGCCGGAGGCATTCATATAGAGTCATATCTTTGTTCTAGATATCGAGTTGTAATATTGAGTTGTAAGTAAATAAAAGTGTGATGATCATCATTATTAGAACATTGTCCCATGTGAGGTTATCAAAATAAAAGTGGCCAAAGAAGCCCCAAAAAAAGAGAGAAAAATAGAGAAGGGACAATGTTACTATCCTTTTACCACACTTGTGCTTCAAAGTAGCACCATGTTCTTCATATAGAGAGTCTCTTAAGTTATCACTTTCATATACTAGTGGGAATTTTCATTATAGAACTTGGCTTGTATATTCCAACGATGGGCTTCCTCAAATGTCCTAGGTCTTCATGAGCAAGCAAGTTGGATGCACACCCACTTAGTTTCAGTTTGAGCTTTCATACACTTATAGCTCTAGTGCATCCGTTGCATGGCAATCCCTACTCCTCACATTGACATCAATTGATTGGCATCTCCATAGCCCGTTGATTAGCCGCGTCGATGTGATACTTTCTCTTTTTTTTGTCTTCTCCACATAACCCCCATCATCATATTCTATTCCACCTATAGTGCTATGTCCATGGCTCACGCTCATGTATTGCGTGGAAGTTGAAAAGGTCTGAGAAACGTCAAAAGTATGAAACTATTGCTTGGCTTGTCATCGGGGTTGTGCATGATGTGAATATTTTGTGTGGTGCAGATGGAGCATAGCCAGACTATATGATTTTGTAGGGATGAGCTTTCTTTGGCTATGTTACTTCAATAAGACATAATTGCTTGGTTGGTATGCTTGAAGTATTATTGTTTCTATGTCAAAGGATAGACTATTGCTTTGAATCACTCGTGTCTTAATATTCATGCCATGATTTAGACATATGATCAAGATTATGCTAGGTAGCATTCCACATCAAAAATTATCTTTTTAATCATTTACCTACTCGTGGACGAGCAGGAATTAAGCTTGGGGATACTGATACGTCTCTGTCGTATCTATATTTTTTGATAGTTCCATGCCAATATTATGCAACTTTCATATACTTTTTCCCAACTTTTTATACAATTTTTGGGACTAACATATTGATCCAGTGCCCAGTGCCAGTTCCTGTCTGTTGCATGTTTTATGTTTTGCAGAATATCCATATCGAGCAGAATCCAAACGGGATAAAAACGGACGGAGCTTATTTTTGGAATATTTGGAAAATCTGGGAGAAAGATCAACGCGAAACGGTGTCCGAGGTGGGGACAAGGCAGGGGGGCGCGCCCTACCCCCCCCCCGACCATCGTGGGCCACCCGTAAGGCATTTGATGCCCTTCTTCGGCCGCAAGAAAGCTAATTTTTGGTAAAAAAATCACGGCGAAGGTTTCAATCCAATCTTAGTTACGGATTTCCCTATATATCTGAAAGCGGTGAAAGGCGCAGACAGTAACGCAGAAAAGAGAGAGAGACAGAGACAATCCAATCTCGGAGGGGCTCTCGCCTCCCATGCCATGGAGGCCAAGGACCGAGGGGAAACCCTTCCCCATCTAGGAGGAGGTCAAGGAAGAAGAGGAAGAAGGGGCCCTCTCCCTCTCCTCCGGTGGCGCCGAACGCTGCCGTGGCCACCATCATCATCACCGCAATCTTCACCAACACCTCCGCCATCTTCACCAACATCTCCATCACCTTCCCCCCTCTATCTACAGCGGTCCACTCTCCCGCAACCCGCTGTACCCTCTACTTGAACATGGTGCTTTATGCTTCATATCATTGTCCAATGATGTGTTGCCATCCTATGATGTCTGAGTAGATTTTTGTTGTCCTGTCGGTGGTTGATGAATTGCTATGATTGATTTAATTTGCTTGCGGTTATGTTGCTGTCCTTTGGTGCCCATCATATGAGCGCGCGCGTGGATCACACCATAGGGTTAGTTGTATGTTGATAGGACTATGTATTGGAGGGCAAGGGTGACAGAAGCTTCAGCCTAGCATAGAAATTTATGCATACGGGATTGAAGGGGGACCAATATATCTTAATGCTATGGTTGAGTTTTACCTTAATGAACATTAGTAGTTGCGGACGCTTGCTAATAGTTCCAATCATAAGTGCATAGAATTCCAAGTAAGGGATGACATGCTAGCAGTGGCCTCTCCCACATAAAACTTGCTATCGGTCTAGTAAAGTAGTCAATTGCTTAAGGGACAAATTCGCAACTCCTGCCACCACTTTTCCACACTCGCTATATTTACTTTAGTTGCTTATTTACTTACAACAGCCCCTAGTTTTTATTTACGCGCTCTTTATATTCTTGCAAACCTATCCAAAAACACCTACAAAGTACTTCTAGTTTCATACTTGTTTCCGGTAAAGCGAACGTCAAGCGTGCGTAGAGTTGTATCGGTGGTCGATAGAACTTGAGGGAATATTTGTTCTACCTTTAGCTCCTCGTTGGGTTCGACACTCTTACTTATCGGAAACTGTTGCGATCCCCTATACTTGTGGGTTATCAAGATGCTGCCTTAGCAGCAGAAGTACAGAGCAGCCTTTTCAAGCAGAACCTTAATTTGGCGGCCAAGCTCCCGGACACTGTCAAGAGGGTCCGGACTATTCTGCAGCAGGACAGCTCGGCTTGTCAAGAGCTCGACTAGCAATTTGGCCTCCGTCCCAGGCCCACTGAAGTGGCGGAATTTGTACCGCGCATACATAACTACGCACTCAAAATACCATGGGCATAGACGGAGGCATAACTAGCTTGTGATCCGCAATACGGCTCGACCGCTCCCGGACACACATACTTTCATTGTTTCTCTTTACCCTTTTCAGGTCTCCTTTCCACAGGCTTTCCCTGATGGTTTGATCACCGGTCCCGTCAAAGGATAAACACACCAAGATGACAAGAAGCACAAGTGTACAGGGGAATTTCTAGGTGTTTTCTTTAACAATCAGTCTACCTGTTTTTTAGGACCCACACGCAGCTCTCCCTTGGTCGCGGCATGTCAGATAGCCTGTTGCTTATCGCGCTATTTGTATCAATGTGCTTTGACGTATTAATAAAATTGCAATGAAAACAGTTCGTGGCCCAAATTCCACGGCCCTAGCTCATTACCTTTGCTCCTTTATGTTTTCCCTTATTTTCTGTTAATAACCTTATCAAGTAGCACCCGTACGCTTTGGTACGTTTCCATTTGCCAGGGGCTTCATAGCGCCCCACATTACGACAACAAAGTCCGAACACTTTTTTACAATACAATTCGGCACCCCGAATTTGGCATTATATGCATCGGCTTCGAATCATGTCTTTGGTCAATAGTTGGGTTGCCCGGCTCTTGTGCTTGCTACCTTATGTTCCTCTATATCGGCTAAGGTAGTAAAGGGAGAACTACTGTGATTGTGCCCTGGTTTACCCGATGGAGCACCTTAGTAGAGAAAGCCGAAAACTGATTGTAATTATGCGGCGAGAGCCGGTCAGCTCTTCGGATGTCTCAAATCGTTGGAGATTTCTTCCGCACCACGTGAGGGATCGGTACTTACCCGATCAGGTGTTTACAACATCCTAGTTCGGATACTAGGGGCTGCGCCTATATTTTTCTTGTCAAACCCCTATGGATAAGTGAGGGTGTTCAAGCCGTATAGTCTGATTGCCTGGTTCGTTGCGCTAAACACCTCCTTCAAGGACCAAACAATGGGATCAAGGGTGTTTATATTCCATCCCGAACACCCACGTACTACCTATGTGGGGGCAGAAGCCGACGACTGGCCAACCCTCAGATTTTATAACACACGGCCGTGCAGGAGGTAATTTTTTATAAAAACAAAAATTATATTACATGACAACTTTGTTTGATCATACAAGGCCGAGACAACATGAATGTATTCATTCAAAGATAATGTCTTTCGCACATTGCGTCGCCACAATGCGAGACCCCTCCAGGACGTCTCCAAAATATCGCTCGGGTGTGCGGTGCTCCTTGCCCTCAGGCAGCCCCTCGGTCGCTAGCTTGACGGCGTCCATCTTCGCCCACCACACCTTGACATAGGCGAAGGCCAGGTGCGCGCCCTCGATGCAGACCGTCCGCTTGACGATGTCCAGTCGAGGACAGGCATTCACCAGCCGCTTCACGAGGCCGAAGTAGCTGCTGGGTATAGCTTCGGCAGGCCACAACCGGATTATCAAATCCTTCATGGCCAGTTCGGCCACCCTATGCAGCTCGACCAACTATTTTAGCTGATCAGTGAAGGGCACTGGATGTTCTGGCGCAAGGTGCTGCGACCAGAACAACTTCTTCGTCAAGCTCCCTTCTTCGGCTCGAAAGAACTCCGCAGCGTCTGACACGCTGCACGGCAGGTCCGCAAACGCCCCTGGGGAACTCCGAATTTGGGTTAGTAAGAAATACTTCTTCTTCACATACTTGCTTTGCATACTAAATGCCTTACCCGCCGCGATCTTCTTGGCCTCCTGGATCTCCTCAAGGGCACCCTGGGCTTCAACCCGGGCCTCTTCCGCACTTTGGCGAGCCTTGGCGAGTTCGGTCTCTCGAGCCGAAACATCACCCTCGAAGGCATCGCACTTTTTCACTGCGTCCTGGAGCTCTTGTTGGACCTCGTTGAGCCTGGCCTTGAGCTTTTTGCGGGCGGCTTGCTCCTTGGTAGCTTTCTCCTCGGCTTTGGCCAGGGCCTTTTTTAGGGCCTCGACCTCGGTCGTCGCTCCTACACAAATCTTGAAATTACAGTCAATACACATCATTTATTCTTTCTGAATATATAGTGAGTCATTGCATACCTTGATGCTCTTCCAGCTGCTTCCTCGCTTGGCCGAGCTCTCCATCGGCCCGGTCCAGCTTCTGCTTCAGCCGGAGACTTCGGCAGTATGTGAGGTCATGGCCAGCAACGACGCCTGCTTATTCATATAAAGACACATTTAGTTAGTTCACTGCAAAGATTAATTGATCCTCTGTCCGGCTTTTCTTTCCGAACACCGGACAATGTCTCAGGGGCTACTGTCTATATTGGGACTTTTTCTCTTTTGCGTCGCTTACCTCAAAACCTGTCAGCAGGCCGCTGTAGGCTTCGGTCAATCCGCTTTTGATGGACTGAACCTTCTCAATCACCGTACCCATAAGGATACGGTGTTCATCCACAATGGAAGCGCCTCGTAGCGCTATTGTCCAGTGCCTCTGGTTGGACAGAGGTCACCGGCGGGATGGGCACGCTCCTTCTTTCAAGGGACGCTGCTTGCCGGATTCCGGAGCCTTGTGGGTCTCCGAAACCGTATTCGGTTGGGTGACGAACTGAACCTCGCCCCCATCATCAGTCCCCATGGGGATATGTTCCCCCATGTGTCCGGCAACCGAGGTCTTGCCCTCTTGCACCGCCCCGACGGCCTCCGGAACCTCTCCCTGGCCTGGCAGGGTCCTTCGAGATGACACCTCGGCGTCGCCCTTGGTCGGGGGAGAGTGAGCAGTCGGTGGTGAATCGCTGGCCATCGCCTTTGAATCCAGCGAACCTCCCGATGAGGTTCGCGGGGAGTTGTCGTGGGCCGGACTACAATAGCATAACTAACCATGTTAATATAGTGAACAGGAGAGGCTGGATATACGAATGCGTGTTTATCGGTATTTATGATGCGGCCAGGGGCTTGTCCTAGAGGCGTCGCTCCGGACTGCTGTCAACATCCCATGAGGTATTATCCACAAGGGAGCCTTTCCCCTTCTTGGGCGCCTCCGCCTCCAGATTTGTGGAGGCCGCCCTCTTCTTCCTCCCCCCATCGGGGGAGGGTTGCTTTCCTCCTCCTCCTCATCGTCATCTTCGGCGGCAGAGGAGTGAGTCTTGTCTTCGGACATCACGTCCGAAGCGCTCTTGCAGCGGGGGCCGCCCCGGCCCCCCTTGGCCTTCTTCTCCGGCGGCTGATAGGGCGCCGGGACCATCATCTTCGCCAGGAGCGGGATGACTGGTTCTTCGGGCAGCGGAGTCGAACTTCAAATCTGCCCCGCTCTCTCTGTCCATACCTGAAAGAACAAATCAGCAAAGCTTAGTTGCCCTCCTTGAACAAGCAAGTAGAGGGTACGCTTTGAGGCTCGAAGGACTTACCGCATTCGCGGGATGGGAAGATCGTGCCCACGGTCCGAGTCTATGGCTGGCGGCTTCTCGTCGCCTTTGAAGAGCAACTTCCAAGCATCTTCGTGAGTGGTTCCGAAGAGCCCCGCTAGGGTTTTGTGCTTCTCCGGATAGAATTCCCATAAAGGGGAAGTTCGGCTTTGGCAGGGGAGGATTCGACGAACTAACATCACCTGAATCATGTCGACGAGCTTGATGTTTTTGTCCACTATGCTTTGGATGCGCGTTGGCAGCGCAATTAGCTCGTCCGACGAGGACCAATTTGGGCCCTTCTCCATCCAGGAGGTCAGCCGCACTGGAGCTCTGGACTTGAATTCGGGAGTTGCGGCCCAGGTGGCGTCGCGGGGCTCGGTGATATAGAACCACAGCTTCTGCCACTCCTTGACGGTCTCCACAAATGTGCCTTTGGGCCATGTGACATTGGGCATCTTGCTCACCACGGCTCCTTCGCACTCCGCGTGTTGGCCATCCACCACCTTCGGCTTCACGTTGAAGATCTTGAACCATAGTCCGAAGTGGGGCTAGATGCGGAGGAAAGCCGCACACACGACAATGAATGGCAAGATATTGAGGAAAGAGTTCGGTGCTAGATCATGGAAATCTAGCCCATAATAGAACATAAGTCCGCGGATGAAAGGGTGGAGTGGAAACCCTAGCCCACGGACGAAATGAGGGAGGAACACCACCCTCTCATTGGGTTTCGGTGTGGGGATAACTTGTCCCTTGGCCGGAAGCCGGTGCGCGATCTCCTTCGCTAGATACCCAACCTCCCGAAGCTCGGCGATGTCCTTCTCCTTGACGGAGGAGGCCATCCACTTGCCTTGCCCTCCAGAGCTGGACATGGTTGAGAACTTGCTCGGGGTGAAAGAAACGATAACTTGGGCGCTGGAGCTCAAGAATGGAAGGGCAGAAGAAGAAGGAAGGCATGGGTGAAGAAAGGAGTCCTTATCTCCTTATAAAGGCAGGGAATATGGAACGCCTCCCCACTCGCCTTAAAGCTCACGTATTCCCAAGGGCTGTGCAAATGGCACGGTTGGATTACCCACACCCGTATTAATGAGAATCCCACAATAAGGGGACATGATCTATGCTTTGACAAGATGTGCCAATAGAAACCGCATCTCGAAACGCGGAACGACAGAGGAAAACGGTTCAAAATAATGACCGGGTGGACATGATGTCATCTTGAAAAAAGTTGTCAGCGGATGGGACTCGTGAAATATTATACTCTCTCTGGTTGTGTGTGTGGTACCTATGTTGCAGATCCGGACACGATCGTTGCGTCCAAAGACTATCCTGGAGAATTTGGAAAGGAGGAACCCGCCTTGCAATGCCGAAGACAATTTGCGCGCCGGACACCTCGTCATTGAAGCCTGGTTCAGGGGCTACTGAGGGAGTCCTGGATTAAGGGGTGCTCGGACGTCCGACCTGTTACATGGGCCGGACTGATGGTCTCTGAAGATACAAATACCGAAGAACCTTCCCGTGTTCGGATGGGACTCTCCTTGCCGTGGAAGGCAAGCTTGGCGACCAAATATGAAGATTCCTTTCTCTGTAACCAACTTTGTGTAACCCTAGTCCCTCCGGTGTCTATATAAACCGGAGGGCTTAGTCCGTAGATGGATGATCATAGTCAGACAGGCTAGACTCCTAGGGTTTTAGCCATTACGATCTCGTGGTAGATCAACTCTTGTAATACTCATATTCATCAAGATCAATCAAGAAGGAAGTAGGGTATTACCTCCATAGAGAGGGCCCGAACCTGGGTCAACATTGTGTTCCCCGTCTCCTGATACCGTCATCCTTAGACGCACAGTTCGGGACCCCCTACCCGAGATCCGCCGGTTTTGACACCGATAACGCCCTTCCTAAATTGAACCATCACCGAGGAAGTTCCATGCTTTTGAAAGGGAAATCCTCAAGATTGAAGGGGAATCCAAATTTTCTTTGTTCTTTGCCCTAGAGTTTTTTTCTACGACGAACATACACCCTGCAAATCACCGTGTTCAAATTTGGCATTTTTTCGGGCTCATTTACCATATTTACGGGATTATGTGCATTTTCTAGGCATTTAGCGCATATAAATCCAATTCAGCTACAGGTGCACGGGTGTGATGTGAGGGACGTGGATTGTCGTTCAATCGCAGCGCATCCAACGGTGCACACGCGCGATCCACGTGGCTGGGGTTCCGGCCAATCATAACGCAACACACAATAGGCTCAACGTACACTATTTCCGGAAGCGACGGAGATGAACCGTGTGCGATAATGAACGAGCAAAATTGTAAGGGAAGCCAAATTTCTGTTGTCGTTTGTGGTTGAGCTCTTGAATACCACCGCACTGTACGGCTGCCCGCCCTCCGCCCCGAGCTCTCTCCAGCGTCGTCCATGGCACCATGGCGCACATGAATCGGTAAGGAAGCGATGGCATCCCACCGCGCCGCGTTCCTCGTCATGCGACCGCACACATGGTAAGGAAGCGATGGCATCTCGCCGCCGCCGAGTTATTGCCGCCGCGCGACAGAGCGATTACATGGGCGGACTTTGAGGCTGCCATGGCCGAATGGGTGGTGGATCTAGAGGCGGCCAAAGCCGCATAGAAGGAGCGGAAAAGGCAGAAAGCAGTCAAGAAAAGAGAGTCCCGCCGCTTCAAGAAAAAAGAGGCCTCACGCCGTGGTGAGGAGAGCTTGGTGGAGATCGAAGCACGGTGGGCTGCCGCCTACAAGGCCGGGAAGGAGAACGCCGGCGTCTGGCCAGCATGCCCTGATGGCAGCATGTGAGAAGTAGTTTAAGTTTGTAGTATTAGAGAAAATTACCAGTAGTACTTTAAGTTTGCAGTATTAACTTACAATATCGGTAAGAGCATCCTTTGAGGGCTTTGAGCGTTGATTAGAATGTGTGATGTGCCCGTGTGTGTTTTTTTGCGTTCATCATTAGAAGATCACAAAACACACGATTTCTATGCCGTACCCGTCTGTGTTTTTTGCGTTAATGACCCATAAGTCAGTTACCTGTGCAATATTTCCTAATAAACCAGGCGTACCATTGACCGAAAAAACAAGTACACGTGTACATTTTTTTGGAGACGGGATCTGCCAACTTTCTTTTTTCTCGCACACGAGTATTTTACGCGCTTCGTCTGCGTTGTGTGTTTCCCCCGCCCAAGTTTCAAATTTCGCACCGAAATTTTCATTAGGCGCGCGATTTCAGAATTTATTCCTCCAACCACATCCCCTTCCGCTCAGTATCCCCCTCCCTCGCGCCTCCCCCTACCGGCATCTCAAACCGCCGCCGTCGCAACCACAGCTTCAACCACATCTACGTTCTGCTCGGATCTAGTCAGGTAACCCATCGATCTCTATCACGTCCCCGTCCTGATTGCTTAAATGGTGCCTGCGAAACATCCTCATGCCTCCAAATCCCCCTCGCCAGGAGCTGATGGCGGTCCATGGCGCGATGGCCATTGTGCGTGTTGACCCAGAGGAACACCTCGCCTCCGCCGTCGCCGCCGACATGGTGCAGGCTCTGGCCCAGATGAAGTCTCCCAGCGACTACCCCCCAGCACTTAACAGGTAAGATCTGACCAGCTAAATCTTACCAATACCACTTGCAACGGCTATGATTTGTACGGTTGATGTATTAAGCATGTTCGTGCCTTGTTTATTTTAGTACTACACACTGTGTGATGTTCAAATATTACCGTGTCCAGCTCAATTTCACCAATACCAGCAACAAACTAACAATACATGACTCAGGATATCACTAGAGATGCTGCCCATTTGCTATTTTTAGTGGATGCTAACCCTGTTGCACTTAAAATTCCTATCCATGTACTTACGCAGGGTCATAACGGCCGATGCTTTTATTTGCCGTCGAGGTGAGCTGCATCCCATGTCTTACAGTATTTCACATAATTTGTGCAATTGCAGTTTAACTTCTACCCATTTACTGGTTGCCTCTGGTACACATGTCGGTGGCACTAATCCACTCTTCGACCCGGAGGAACAGCTCGCCTCCGCCGTCGCTGACTTTGGCGAGCTCTGGCGAAGATGAAGTGCCCCAGCAACTACCTCTCAGGACTTACTAAGTATGTACTCACCAGTTCAATCTTACCAATACCAGTTGAAATTAATGGCTATATTCTGTACGGTCGATGTATTAAGCATGTTCTAGTAAACATGCCTAACACGTTTTTGCTACTTTCCCTACCTTTTTATAGACATCTGGGCCATTCTTTGCTCTTGCAGCACCTGCCTTGTGATGTTTAACTATGCCAATTGCATTTTTATCAGTACCGGTTTTAATGTCTATTAAGCCTATTGCAAAACAGTTGAAACCTTTTTAAAACAGTTGCATTTCAATGGCTACAAACTTACAAAACATGACTTAGGATGTTGTTAAGCCTGTTGCAATTAACAGTTGTATCCATTTTTTAATCTGTCCATTTGCTACCATGCTACTCTCCGCAATGAAGATATACTAGAGATGCTGCCCCATTTGCTATTTTTGGTGGATGCTAACCCTGTTATACTTAACATGCTTGTCCATGTACTTACGCAGGGTCATAACGGCCGATGTTGTTGTTTGCCACCAAGGTTAGCTGCATCCCATGTCTTACAGTATTTCACATCATTTGTGCAATTGCAGATTAACTTCTACCATTTACTGGTAGCCTGTAGGTACACATGTCAGTGGCATTGATCCATGCTTCGACCCGGAGGAACAGCTCGCCTCCGCCACCGCTGACTTTGGGCGGGCTCTGGCCAAGATGAAGTGCCCCAGCAACTACCTCTCAGGACTTACCAAGAATGTACCCACCATTTCAATCTTACCAATACCAGTTGCAATTAATGGCTATGTTTTGTACTGTCGATGTATTAAGCATGTTGTAGTAAACATGCCTAACACGTTTGAGCTATTTTCCCGACCTTTTATAGACAACTGGGCCATTATTTGCTCTGGCAGCACCTGCCCTGTGATGTTTAACTCTGCCAATTGCATTTTTATCAGTACCGGTTTCAATGGCCATTAAGCTTGTTGCAATTAACAGTTGTATCCATTTTTAAAGAGTTGTATTTCAATGGCTACAAACTTACAAAACATGAATTAGGATGTTGTTAAGCCTGTTGCAATTAACAGTTGTATCCATTTTTTAATCCGTCCCTTTGCTACCGTGCTACTCTTTTGAAATGAAGATATCACTACACATGCTGCCGTTTTATTACCATTTGATATTGTAGTTAACATTGGCTTTCCATGTACTTACACAGGGTTACAATGGGCGATGCTGTTGTTTCCCATCAAGGTTAGCTGCATCCCATGTCTTATACACCATCTATTCCTAAATATAAGTATTTTTAGAGATTCCAATATAGACTACATAAGGAGCAAAATGAGTGAATCTAGATTCTAATCTAAACTATATCTATAATTCTATATACATCCGTGTGTAGTTCATATTTTTTTTGAGGGTCAACGACAGTGGGAGAGGCTCCCACTGACTTTTGTATTACTCACAAAGAAACCAGTTACATCATTGTTACAAGTGGGTTTTGTGGCCCCCAGCCAAAACTCTATGAGGCTACGAAGGCAAGTATTACAATTGTTGTATGTATGAGTCTAGGAAAGGACGCAACTCCTCCCTACAACTGTGAACCAATAGGGTCAGAAGCTCTTTGAATCTAGCCAGCCATGAACCAAAAGAGTGTGGAACCCCTCTAAAGTGTCGATTGTTTCTCTCCTTCCACAAACTCCATGCAGCCATCAAGAAGATGTCCATAAACAGTGGTTGCCGCCAGTGTTCTCTGCCAGCATGCAGCAGAGCGAGCCTGTTCCTAGTGCTTGACCAGAGCATCCCAACCTTAGCCCAACATTGTTGGCTGAACGGGCAAGTGAAGAAGAGGTGTTCCACCGTTTCCTCAGGGGGGTTCTGGCAAAGCATGCAAGTGTAAGTGTTGCCCGCCACGACAAAGTGCGTGCGTCTCAGCATGTTTCTAGTGTCTAGATGATCAACAAACAACATCCAACAAAACATTTTGAATTTGATCGGGCTTTTAGCTATCCATAGCCAGCGGAAGGCATCATCAGCAGCTGTATCTCTGAAGCAATGATCGTAATATCGCTTGGAGGAGAAAGTCCCACCAAGGTTTCATTCCCAGGCATCAGTGCACCCCTCATCAAGAATCACATGCATCGTTCCTTGCTGGATTTCTCTGACTTCCTCTCGAGCTTGTGTCGACAACGGCAGGTGGAAGATCAAGCTCGGGTCCGTAGCAGTGAGATTTTTTGCAATCGGCTCATCTTCATTTACACAAAAAGAGAAAGCTCTGGGACAAATCTCCATTAATGATGTGTCACAGTCGTCAAGCCAGACGTCTTTCCAGAACAGGGAGGAAGATCCGTTGCCCAGAGTGACTTTGGTGATCCCACGTAAAATATCGCTGAGCTACATTACGTCACGCCACCAGAAAGAGCCAACAGGGTCCATCGCATGCGGTACTCTATCCGTGTAGTAAGTATCCCAGACAATAGTCACCCAGGGGACATCATGGTGATTGTAAAACTTAAACAGATGCTTCAGAAGCAATGCAACATTTTGTGTCTTTATATCGATGACCCCAAGCCCACCTTTGCATTTTGGTCTAAAGACCAACTCCCAGGCTGCTAGGGAGTTGTTTTTGACACCATCTTCAGAGTTCTTCGCCCAGAGACAGTACCTGCGCAGCTTATCAAGGTGCTCAATCACTTTGGGGTGCAGCTTGATTCTACACATGGCATAAATTAACATCAACGTTACTGCCGAGTTAACCAGAGTGAGCTTTTCCCCAGAGGACAACAAAGACAGAGCCGTGGACATTTTCCTCTCCACCCCATGCACAAGTGGCATGAGCTCAAGCAATGTCGGTCTGGTCGTGCCCATGGGGAGGCCAAGATAGGCGAACGGCATTGAGCCAACCGAGCAACCAAGAACTTGAGCCAGTTGAAGTGCACGCTGTTGATCAAGGTTGATAGGGATGAGGGTGGATTTGTGAAAGTTGATCTTCAGACCAAACGATGCTACGTAGTCCTCAAGGATTGTTTTCATGCGGGCAACTTGATCAGGGCAGGCTGGCATCACCAGGATGGTGTCGTCCGCATATTGCACCACCGGGTAGTCACTGTCACGATTGCATGGGATGGGCAGCTCAAACATCCCATGAGCAAACGCGTCATTGACCGCGGCTTGTAGGAGATCAGCAACGAGGACAAAAATCAGTGGAGAGAGGGGGTCGCCTTGCCGCACCCCACATTTGCACTGAAACTTTCTGCCAGGGACCCCATTAAGGAGGACAGACGACACTCCAGATCCAAAGATTGTTTCCATCCATCCCAGCCATTTGTCATCGAACCCCATGTGTCTCATGATCTCCATCATTGGGATGTGCTCGATGGTGTCGAAAGCTTTGGCGAAGTCCAGCTTGAGCAAAATAATCTCATGCGATAACCTCTGGCATTTGTGAATATATTCAAACGACCATGCAAGACAGTCTTGGATGGTTCTCCCCTTAATGAACCCATACCGGTTCCTGTGTATGATTTTCAGAATAACTTTCTGCAGACGATTGGCCAAGATTTTTGTGACAATTTTCAGACAACAGTTTAGCAAGGTGATTGGCCTGTAGCTGTTTGTGGTTTCCGGAGATGAGGTCTTTGGTATCAAGGTAATGTATCCCTCGCTAATGCTGGTGATATCAAGGGTGCCCTCATGGAAATCCTGACACATCTTGTAGAAGTCCTCCTTAATAATTTGCCAACAACTCTTAAGAAAACGACCATTACAACCACAGGGGCCCGGAGCCCGGTCTGTCGGCATCTCCTTTATCACTGCATCAATTTCCTCTTTAGAGAAGGGAACTGACAGCTCTTCCAAACCAGGGATCCGTCTGATGATCCGGGGCAGGTCGAAGCGCACGGTAGTTGGCTTGGAGGTGCCCAATCGTTCCTTATATGTGCTATACAAAACCCCTTCTTTGCCAATGTGATCACTCACCACCACGTCTCCGTCCCGTAAATTGGCAATCGAATTCTGTCTAAACCTCTCAGTCGCTAGGGATTGAAAGAGTTTAGTATTTTCATCCGCAAATCTGAAATATCTAACAGTGCGTCGTTTCCTCCAATAGTCATTTTGATATTTCAGGAGCATATTGAGGTGCATTTCCAAGATTCGCCTGAAGTTCTTTTCCTGTATGAATATAGCACGTTTATCTTCAAGAAGATCCAACTGAGAGAGAGCTTCGTTGCTGTTCTCAATCATGATTTTCAGCCTGGAGACCCCCCGACTCCAACGCTTAAGTTCATAGCGCAGATTTTTCATCTTTTTGCAGATAAGCGCCGCGGAGTTGGGAGCATGGTGTAACATCCCAAATTTCGGAATGTTAATATAATTAATTGAATTGTTTGTTTGTTTGCTTGAGTGGATTAAACTTGAGTGAAATTTGAACCTTTTCAAAAACTTTTGAAAGAGAGGGAATAAAATGACTTTCCCCTTCTCCGGTAAATTCAAATTCATCCTATTAAAATCAATGAGAGAAGATGACATGACTTCTTCAACTATAAAGAATTTGAACGGAGTTTTGCAATTTAATTCTTTCAAATATTTGCACTTGCTTCTCTATTTTCTTCCCGAGAAATACCCGAAAAATAAATTCTTGCAAGCAAGAAAGAGCGGAGGAAAATGACCCTCCAAAATCAGGGCATTTTGAAAATATTTGAGCCAAGAAAACCAAAGTTTTTATTTAAAAATTATTTGCAAAAAGAAATAAAGCCTTTAGGGATTTTCTGAAAACATATTTTTTAAGTTTTTATTTTGGCCGTGGAATAATGCTCATCATCTACATTTTATTTTTTGATAATTTTAGTATATAAAACTCTTTATTCGAATTGATTTGATTTTCCTTTTATTGTTTTAGTTTCCTAATTTTAAAATAGGAATGGAATCGTTTTATTAGGAAAACCTGCTGGCCCATTAAGCACTTTCCTATTCTAGCCCAACAAGAGATCATCTCCTTCCTCCGTTTCCTCTCACGTTCTGAAGCTTTCCATGTCCATGGAGACAGGAAATCTCCACCTTCCCGATCTCCCTCGTCTTTCCATCCCAGCGCCTCCCGAGACCGCCTATAAAACCCCCTCCCTCTCCTCGTTCCATTTTTCCCATCACCACGCCCCCTCCCTGCCCGTAGCCTTCTCGCCACCGTCCTCCTTTTTCTGCCTAGAAACGCTCACCAGGAGCTCTCCTGGAACCTCCCCATCGCCCAGCGCCACCTCCCCAGCGCCGACCCCTCCTCCGCCACCCCACCTCGCCGGCGACCTCGCCCCCGCTTGAGCAGCCCTCCACATCGCCTTCTCCTTCCCGCCATCTCTGCCTCACGTACAGGTAACTCCGTTTTCGTTTTCAGATTTATTTCCGTAACAGATTTAGTTCCGTTCTTGTTTAGCTTATAACTTTTGATCTAGAAGTCCAATGATGCTGATTCTTTTTGCGTTAGATCACAATTTTCTTGTAGTTTCCAAAAATATATAATTTGTCTATGTTTGGATTTATAAAATTGAGTTAGATCAGATTTGAATTAAAGCTTGTTTTGCTTATTCGGGAGTTTAAAAATAGATTTTATTTGATTCTTTTTCTACTGATCACTAGTGATCATATTTACCAGTGGTAGAAACTTCAAAATTGTTTGAGTATTTTAGCTTATTGTTTCATGTAAAACAAATTCTGTTTTAGTTCTATTGAATTATAGCTACTTCTTTTTCTATAGTTGTTTTAAATTATTTTATTTTATATTTCAGAAAGTTTATTTTTGGTTTCTATTAGTTAAACAGTAGGTGTTCAACAAGTTTTTATATTTATTTTATTTTGTTATCGTGAAATCAATTCAAGTTCGCTAATAACTTGCAATGGATTTCTACTGTTTTAACTCCCAATTGAAAATACTTTCAAAATAGCTTTATGAAAAAATACTTTATTTTTTCTTTGTCTTAACTAAATTTATATTTTATTCTCTGTTATTTTAGTGTTTTATTTTCCGTTAGACAAAACTATTTTTGTGAATGTTGTAGAAGAAGACTCCTAGTTTTATTTGAAGTTCCTTGGATTCTTATTCGATCTCTCTTTTGTTTTGATTGTTAGTGTGAGTGCTTATGTGAATGATATGTTTGTTATATAGATTTCATCAGAGAGTGACGAGTAGTCTATCAAGTTATTTCTTGAGAACGATAATTCTTCTTCGTCAACATCACCGAGCAAGTTCACTTTGACCATGCTTTCTTACCTATGTTTTATTGCATTTAGTGGCACCTTTGCAACCACCCCTCAAGAGTGTTATTGAAATTCTTGTAGTTGAGTAGTATGCATGAGGTAGGAACCCATCACCCTGTTACCAAGCCCGGACGTTATTTTTTCTAATGCTACGCTGTAGTAGACGGGGTTTGGTATGAGTGTTCGAGAGTGGTGTGAAGAAGGAGGACTCTCGTCAATGACGACAACTCCATGATGGAATCTGCAAGGACTGCATCTTCAAGACCTCAAGACTTCAAGACTCGAGACAAGAATTCAATACACACTCATTGGGTGAAGGGCGGTTGACGGGCACCTGGAGAAACCAGTGGTTGGCGGGATGCATGGAGAAGCGCCATGACATCTTGCGGAAAGCTTCACCCAGACTCAAAGAGACGGAAGAATACTTCATGCCCGGAAGCTTACCTGTGCAACCGCAAGTCATTATGGGCTCTGGCTTGGTTGACCTTAGTTGTGACTCTGGCTGGGACGGTACTAGCAGATGTAGAACTACGGTAGGATGGGTTGAGTATCGGACAGTGGTCAGAGGAACTCTTTGGAAGGCCATGTTTCGGTCATCTTGTTCTCAAACACCCTGAAGTGCGAGAACGTAAAGAGAGGGATCGAATCTTGCGGGTAAAGTGTACAAACCTCTGCAGAGGGTCATAACCTAATCGATTAGCCGTGTCCCCGGTTACGGACAATTTGAGCATCTGGACCTGAATCTATCTCAGAACTCTCAACACTGGACTGATAACTTAATTGTGGGCAACCTATGATGATTTTGGGCTATGAGACATCGGTTGGCGGAACCATGTCATGATAGAAAACTCCATAGTACAGACTTCACTTTTGCCTTTGATGTAGGTAAAATAAAACCAGCTTTTACGCAAACAAAATTCAGATACTGAGCCACAAAGCCATATTGCATATAGTATAGTTTTATCATCTGTTTCTTTTATTGTGATCTTGCGGTACATTCAATGTCTCGACCTACACGGCTGCAACGTATCATGTTGCAGATATTTCTCGACGAGTAAGAATTACGATCTGTGGTTACGGTCTACACTCAACCTGCCGATGGCGTTGATGGGACTCCACACCCGCTTGATTGTTTCCGCTGAGTATTATGAGGTATATATCATTTTACGTTATTTATACATGTGATTGCACTTTGATATATACATTGATGTGTGTGTAAAGCAAAGATATCTTGATCGAGGATGGCACAAGAATACGAGGCTCGACTGCTTGAGGTTGGGTCGCTCTGAAATGGTATCGAGCACATGTTGATGTGAGGACGTGACCCTAGAAATCGGAAAGCCCTAGGACAGAAATCTCTAAAACTTTATTTTCAAAAGGATCCTTTACTTTCGTCTTTTCTGATTTTATCAGATAGACCCTCTCACCTCAAATAGTTAGAATATACCCTTATCCTTTGATCACCCGGAGGATCAATCAAGACGCCCAAGAAGGATTTGATATCGGAGAACCGATGACCCCTTGAGTAAAGAGGATTTCTCCATTAGAATCTACAACAGTTGAAGACTCAAGACTTGAAGGATCTGAAGAATTATTTGACCTTTAGAAGACCAAACCCTGCTATACACCCACGTTAGATGCGATGATTTGTGAGCTGTCATTTGTTTGATGTTTTCCGACAGCCCCAAAATAAAACTTGTTTCTTCAAAAACTATTGGTTGTATTGTGTGTATATCCTCCCCACCTCTCTCATCTCACCCTAAAACCCTTGAACCCCATAGATGATGAATGAAGTTGGACTGATATTCTCTGGATCAAGACTCAGCCGGAGGCAGAGCTATGGATGCGAACATGGAAAAACACTTGGGAGCAATTTGGTTTCAAGGAAGTATGAGGTCCAATACGCTCTTCAAGACTTTTACGAAAGTGCTGCAACCTGGTGGAACATGCATCAAGCCATACAGGATTTAATGGAGCAAGAACTTGGGAGGAATTCAAGAAGACCTGTTGAGATCACGCCTCATCCGGAAGCACTATGATAACCCGAGACCTTGTGCTCGCAAGATTTGCGGAGAAATAGGACACACCTGGGAGGAACACAAGGATGGATGCCCTCATTGTGAGGAAGAACACCCGGTGAGGAATGCCCAACTAGTCGGTGACTTGTTTCTTGTGTGAAGGAACCACCCACTACCGGTGCAAAGGTCACATTTACTCCACGGTGCAACAAACTATTCAAGCGGGAAGATAGAATGAAAGAAGCCCTCAAGGAAGATCTAGAAGAACCAGAATGATGAAAGTGTTGAAGACCGGATGGAGAAGGTCTCAACAGATTTTACTCCAATGCCACGCTATTCATGTGGAGAAGAAGGACATTTTCACGAGATTGCACCAAGGAAAGAAAAGAGTATCCAGGATATTTCCGACAGCAGAAGTGAAGTTTGACCCCGGAGATAGAAACTCGATCATTACAGAGAAATCCAGAAGAGAAAAGGAAGGCAACCCGAGAGCAACACAATTTTTGCAGAGAAGGACTTGAGTCATATCACCTGTTACAGGTGCAAGGATTTAGGTCATTACGCTAGTAAATGCCCAGAAAAGAAACCAAGAATCCAAGGAGCCCAGATAATCACAAAGAAGCCCCGAGACATGTCGGAAGTCATTTGCTTTCGCTGCAAGGAAGCAGGACATTATGCTATTAAATGCCCCGACAAGATGAAAGCTGGAGTTGAGTAGTTGGAATTTTGATATGGATAATAAGAGTAGTAGAAAGCAATTTTCATTTTCATAAGCTCGATGAGCTGAGTTATGTAATAGATTACTCAGAGATTGTAATAGTTCATGACTCAATAAAGTTGTAATGTCACATGCTGAAAAGCCTTAAGGAGTTGTGATGCATGAATTGGATATTGGAAATTGAGTTTGAAGTTTTGATATGAATGTGTGCCCGTGAGATATGCACCTTATTCTGAGCACATTTCGTTCTACAACTGCAGATGACGACCCTTTATGAGTCTTTCCTTAAAGGTTCGGAAACAATCATGACCCTGACAAGTGATCATGATTACCCGAAGATCCTGAAGGACATGATGAAGCATATTCACCTTGAAGGAGATGCAGTCTACAAAGGCTACCCCTTCATGCAAAAGGGAGTGGAACTTTGGTATGTGGAGGTACACCTCCACCATTTGAAAGGAGTTTGCCCAAAATGATGGGGCAGTACTTTTCATTTCACGTGTGCCACAAGCAACTTTCTTCGATGCTGTTCGTGAAGCAGCCATGGAAGCCATACGCCGATCGGAGAAATACTTGAAGCAAGACTCCGTTATACTCAGAATACCTAAGCGAAGTGCATCTTGAGATGATGGAGGTGAAGCTCACGGCCACCACAATGAAACAGAAGATTGAAGAATTCAAGGCACATGTCGCACAATTCGGTGGGATCAAGAATCCTCAAGGAGGAAAAATGAATAAAGTTGGAAGTAATGTCCACCATACCGAACCATGTGGGTGGCAGCATTTGTAATAAACCTTTTGGAATTTGGATTCACGAAAAATGATTAAGGATGAAATGAAAGATTGATATGAGAATAATGAGATGTTATGGATAAACTTGTGCATTTTGGTCATAGTACTCTGTAAAGCCACAGGATCAATGAAGAAAGAAATGTGTTATCCATGACGGTCCGTAGAAGGAAGCTGGACAAAATAAGTTGGAATTTTGCTTTTGATATGATGGTATGAAGAAACAGAGTACTACTAGGAGGTGTAACAAGAGAGTTACTCCAAGGATGAAGTTAAAGCTGCACTAGTGTGAAGTGGGCCATAACCCACGTGCCCGAGGATTTTGAGAAGGAACAGTTGTAACCTGGATAAAGGAATACATTTGGAAGAATCAGTGATCAAATCAGCATACGTTCCGTAGGAGGTTACGCAAAAACCTAAGAGTGGTGAAGTAACGATAGATGTTTTGTTTGGCTTGCAGAAACCATGGATTTACTCGAACCCAATTCGAGAACAAGAGAAATTCTGCAATGCTTGTGAGTATGCCCAAGTGTTAGAATACGTGATTCACTGTTTACTATGTGGTAATGATTCAAGTACGGGATGGATTGGCCCCCATACCGAAGACTTCTATCATGAACTATCATTTGTTGATGGAAAATCAGAGAGACTCGAAAACCTTTGAAGAGTGTCGACGCTATAAGCCCTAAAACCATAGAATGGTAGGACGATGGAATCCCTTTACAGCAAAGCGATGCCAATCGTAGGCTATACGGTGAGGTTCAACCTAGACCGTTTTCTGCAGGAGAAACCATAAATTGTAGACCACCATGAGTATTTGAAAGTTGTCTAGAATGGACACGAGCCTATCACTAAGAAGATCCGATCCGGACAAATTTTCAACTTTGACGAACCGACCCAAGATTCTCGAGGAAAACTCTATGCTTCCGACAGAGGAGCTATTGTAAGATAGGTGAAGAGACATGCATTGTCAACACTCCGGAGGAAATATCTGAGTTTATTGGAACCATGACCTTGTTTTTAAGTGTGGTAGCACCCCGACATTTCGACCAAGACATTTGCTAGAAGACCCCAACCCCTAACCTTTTCTTGTTAGTTTCTTGAATCTCGAGGACTAGATTCATTTTAAGTGTGGTAGGTTTGTAACATCCCAAATTTTGGAATGTTAATATAATTAATTGAATTGTTTGTTTGTTTGCTTGAGTGAATTAAACTTGAGTGAAATTTGAACCTTTTCAAAAACTTTTGAAAGAGAGGAATAAAATGACTTTCCCTTCTCCGTAAATTCAAATTCATCCTATTAAAATCAATGAGAGAAGATGACATGACTTCTTCAACTATAAAGAATTTGAACGGAGTTTTGCAATTTAATTCTTTCAAATATTTGCACTTGCTTCTCTATTTTTCTTCCCGAGAAATACCCGAAAATAAATTCTTGCAAGCAAGAAAGAGCGGAGGAAAATGACCCTCCAAAATCAGGGGCATTTTTGAAAATATTTGAGCCAAGAAAACCAAAGTTTTTATTTAAAAATTATTTGCAAAAAGAAATAAAGCCTTTAGGGATTTTCTGAAAACATTTTTTTTAAGTTTTTATTTTGGCCGTGGAATAATGCTCATCATCTACATTTTATTTTTCTGATAATTTTAGTATATAAAAACTCTTTATTCGAATTGATTTGATTTTCCTTTTATTGTTTTAGTTTCCTAATTTTAAAAATAGGAATGGAATCGTTTTATTAGGAAAACCTGCTGGCCCATTAAGCACTTTCCTATTCTAGCCCAACAAGAGATCATCTCCTTCCTCCGTTTCCTCTCACGTTACAGAAGCTTTCCATGTCCATGGAGACAGAAATCTCCACCTTCCCGATCTCCCTCGTCTTTCCATCCCAGCGCCTCCCGAGACCGCCTATAAAACCCCTCCTCTCCTCGCTCCATTTTTCCCATCACCACGCCTCTCCTGCCCGTAGCCTTCTCGCCACCGTCCTCCTTTTCCTGCCTAGAACGCTCACCAGAGCTCTCCTGAACCTCCCATCGCCCAGCGCCACCTCCCCAGCGCCGACCCCTCCTCCGCCACCCCCACCTCGCCGGCGACCTCGCCCCCTCGCCGAGCAGCCTCCACATCGCCTTCTCCTTCCCGCCATCTCTGCCTCACGTACAGGTAACTCCGTTTTCGTTTTCAGATTTATTTCCGTAACAGATTTAGTTCCGTTCTTGTTTAGCTTATAACTTTTGATCTAGAAGTCCAATGATGCTGATTCTTTTTGCGTTAGATCACAATTTTCTTGTAGTTTCCAAAATATATAATTTGTCTATGTTTGGATTTATAAAAATTGAGTTAGATCAGATTTGAATTAAAGCTTGTTTTGCTTATTCCGGGAGTTTAAAATAGATTTTATTTGATTCTTTTTCTACTGATCACTAGTGATCATATTTACCAGTGGTAGAAACTTCAAAATTGTTTGAGTATTTTAGCTTATTGTTTCATGTAAAACAAATTCTGTTTTAGTTCTATTGAATTATAGCTACTTCTTTTCTATAGTTGTTTTAAATTATTTTATTTTATATTTCAGAAAGTTTATTTTTGGTTTCTATTAGTTAAACAGTAGGTGTTCAACAAGTTTTTATATTTATTTTTATTTTGTTATCGTGAAATCAATTCAAGTTCGCTAATAACTTGCAATGGATTTCTACTGTTTTAACTCCCAATTGAAAATACTTTCAAAATAGCTTTATGAAAAAATACTTTATTTTTTTCTTTGTCTTAACTAAATTTATATTTTATTCTCTGTTATTTTAGTGTTTTATTTTCCGTTAGACAAAACTATTTTTGTGAATGTTGTAGAAGAAGACTCCTAGTTTTATTTGAAGTTCCTTCGGATTCTTATTCGATCTCTCTTTTGTTTTGATTGTTAGTGTGAGTGCTTATGTGAATGATATGTTTGTTATATAGATTTCATCGAGAGTGACGAGTAGTCTATCAAGTTATTTCTTGAGAACGATAATTCTTCTTCGTCAACATCACCGAGCAAGTTCACTTTGACCATGCTTTCTTACCTATGTTTTATTGCATTTAGTGGCACCTTTGCAACCACCCCTCAAGAGTGTTATTGAAATTCTTGTAGTTGAGTAGTATGCATGAGGTAGGAACCCATCACCCTGTTACCAAGCCCGGACGTTATTTTTTCTAATGCTACGCTGTAGTAGACGGGTTTGGTATGAGTGTTCGAGAGTGGTGTGAAGAAGGAGGACTCTACGCCAATGACGACAACTCCATGATGGAATCTGCAAGGACTGCATCTTCAAGACCTCAAGACTTCCAGACTCGAGACAAGAATTCAATACACACTCATTGGGTGAAGGATTTGTTGACGGGCACCTGGAGAAACCAGTGGTTGGCGGGATGCATGGAGAAGCGCCATGACATCTTGCGGAAAGCTTCACCCAGACTCAAAGAGACGGAAGAATACTTCATGCCCGAAGCTTACCTGTGCAACCGCAAGTCATTATGGGCTCGCTTGGTTGACCTTAGTTGTGACTCTGGCTGGGGACGGTACTAGCAGATGTAGAACTACGGTAGGATGGGTTGAGTATCGGACGGTGGTCGAGGAACTCTTTGGAAGGCCATGTTTGGTCATCTTGTTCTCAAACACCTCGAAGTGCGAGAACGTAAAGAGAGGGATCGAATCTTGCGGGTAAAGTGTACAAACCTCTGCAGAGGGTCATAACCTAATCGATTAGCCGTGTCCCGATTACGGACAATTTGAGCATCTGGACTGAATCTATCTCGTAACTCTCAACACCGGATCGATAACTTAATTGTGGGCAACCTATGATGATTTTGGGCTATGAGACATCGGTTGGCGGAACCATGTCATGATAGAAAACTCCATAGTACAGACTTCACTTTTGCCTTTGATGTAGGTAAAATAAAACCAGCTTTTACGCAAACAAAATTCAGATACTGAGCCACAAAGCCATATTGCATATAGTATAGTTTTATCATCTGTTCTTTTTATTGTGATCTTGCGGTACATTCAATGTACTGACCTACACGGCTGCAACGTATCATGTTGCAGATATTTCCTCGACAGTAAGAATTACGATCTGAGGTTACGGTCTACACTCAACCTGCCGATGGCGTTGATGGGACTCCACACCCGCTTGATTGTTTCCGCTGAGTATTATGAGGTATATATCATTTTACGTTATTTATACATGTGATTGCACTTTGATATATACATTGATGTACCTGTAAAGCAAAGATACCGATCCGTGGATGGCACAAGAATACGTAGGCCTGACTGCTTGAGGTTGGGTCGCCATGTAAATGGTATCGAGCACATGTTGTATGAGGACGTGACCCTAGAAATCGGAAAGCCCCTAGGACAGGAAATCTCTAAAACTTTATTTTCAAAAGGATCCTTTACTTCTCGTCTTTTCTGATTTTATCGATAGACCCTCTCACCTCAAATAGTTAGAATATACCCTTATCCTTTGATCACCCGGAGGATCAATCAAGACGCTCCAAGAAGGATTTGATATCGGAGAACTGATGACCCCTTGAGTAAAGAGGATTTCTCCATTAGAATCTACAACAGCTTGAAGACTCAAGACTTGAAGGATCTGAAGAATTATTTGACCTTTAGAAGACCAAACCCTGCTATACACCACGTTAGATGCGATGATTTGTGAGCTGTCATTTGTTTGATGTTTTCCGACAGCCCCAAAATAAAACTTGTTTCTTCAAAACTATTGGTTGTATTGTGTATATCCTCCCCACCTCTCTCATCTCACCCTAAAACCCTTGAACCCCATAGATGATGAATGAAGTTGGACTGATATTCTCTGGATCAAGACTCACCGGAGGCAGAGCTATGGATGCGAACATGGAAAAACACTTGGGAGCAATTTGGTTTCAAGGAAGTATGAGGTCCAATACGCTCTTCAAGATTTTACGAAAGTGCTGCAACTCGTGGAACATGCATCAAGCCATACAGGATTTAATGGAGCAAGAACTTGGGAGGAATTCAAGAAGACCTGTTGAGATCACGCCTCATCCGGAAGCACTATGATAACCCGAGACCTTGTGCTGCAAGATTTGCGGAGAAATAGGACACACCTGGAGGAACACAAGGATGGATGCCCTCATTGTGAGGAAGAACACCCGGTGAGGAATGCCCAACTAGTCGGGTGACTTGTTTCTTGTGTGAAGGAACCACCCACTACCCGTGCAAAGGTCACATTTACTCCACGGTGCAACAAACTATTCCGAAGCAGGAAGATGGAATGAAAGAAGCCCTCAAGGAAGATCTAGAAGAACCAGTAATGACTGAAAGTGTTGAAGACCTGGATGGAGAAGGTCTCAACAGATTGACCCAGAGCCCAGTGCCAGTTCCTGTTTTTTCCCTTGTTTCAGTGTTTCAAAGAAAAGGAATATCAAACGAAGTTGAAACGGAATGAAACCAACTGGAGAACTTATTTTTGGAAGGAAAGCTACCGGAAAAACTTGGAGTGCACGTCAGGAAAGAGACGAGGAAGCCACGAGGTAGGGGGCGCGCCCTCCACCCTCGTGGGCCCCTCGTGGCTCCCCTGATGTACTTCTTCCGCCTATATATATCCATATACCCTAAAAACTTCAAAGACGAGAATAGATCAGGAGTTCCGCCGCCGCAGGCCTCTGTAGCCACCAAAAGTCAATTGGGACCCTGTTCCGGCACCCTGCCGGAGGGGGGAACCCTCATCGGTGGCCATCTTCATCATCCCGGCGCTCTCCATGACGAGGAGGGAGTAGTTCACCCTCGGGGCTGAGGGTATGTACCAGTAGCTATGTGTTTGATCTCACTCTCTCGTGTTCTTGATTTGGCACGATCTTGATGTATCGCGAGCTTTGCTATTATAGTTGGATCTTATGTTTCTCCTCCCCCTCTACTCTGTTGTAATGGATTGAGTTTCCCCTTTGAAGTTATCTCATCGTATTGAGTCTTTAAAGATTTGAGAACACTTGATGTATGTCTTGCGTGGGATACCCATGGTGACAATGGGGTGTTCTATTGATCCACTTGATGTATGTTTTGGTGATAAACTTGCTTGTTCCGCCCATGAACCTATGCATAGGGGTTGGCACACGTTTTCGTCGTGATTCTCCGGTAGAAACTTTGGGGCACTCTTTGAGGTTCTATGTGTTGGTTGAATAGATGAATCTGAGATTGTGTGATGGATATCGTATAATCATACCCACGGATACTTGAGGTGACATTGGAGTATCTAGGTGACATTAGGGTTTTGATAGATTTGTGTCTTAAGGTGTTATTCTAGTACGAACTCTAGGGCTGTTTGTGACACTTATAGGAATAGCCCAACAGATTGATTGGAAAGAATAACTTTGAGGTGGTTTCGTACCCTACCATAATCTCTTCATTTGTTCTCCGCTATTAGTGACTTTGGAGTGACTCTTTGTTGCATGTTTAGGGATAGTTATATGATCCATTTATGTTATTATTGTTGAGAGAACTTGCACTAGTAAAAGTATGAACCCTAGGCCTTGTTTCCTAGCATTGCAATACCGTTTACGCTCACTTTTATCATTAGTTACCTTGCTGTTTTTATATTTTCAGATTACAAAAACCTATATCTACCATCCATATTGCACTTGTATCACCATCTGTTCGCCGAACTAGTGCACCTATACAATTTACCATTGTATTGGGTGTGTTGGGGACACAAGAGACTCTTTGTTATTTGGTTGCAGGGTTGCTTCAGAGAGACCATCTTCATCCTACGCCTCGCACGGATTGATAAACCTTAGGTCGTCCACTTGAGGGAAATTTGCTACTGTCCTACAAACCTCTGCACTTGGAGGCCCAACAACGTCTACAAGAAGAAGGTTGTGTAGTAGACATCAAGCTCTTTTCTGGCGCCATTGCCGGGGAGGTGAGTTCTTGAAGGTATATCTTTAGATCTTGCAATCGAATCTTTTTGTTTCTTGTTTTATCACTAGTTTAGTCTATAAAAGAAAACTACAAAAAAATGGAATTGAGTTTGTCTCATACGCTTCATCTTTTTAATATCTTTCGTGAGTATGATGGAAAGGAAAATTGTGCCAAAGTGTTAGAAGAAGAATATATTAAAATGTTTGGCACTAAATCTTTGAATGATGAGCATGATTGCAATGTTGTTAGTATGAAATCCTTGAATATCCATAGTACTAATGATGATTGCACTAGTTATGATGAAAATGTGTCCTATAAACATGTCAATTTTTGTGGAGTGCATTGGGTTTGCAAGTACACACCAAATAGGGAAGATAGATATTGCAAGAGGCATAAGTACTTAGAAACTAAATTGTTGCAAGAAAGTCTTGATGATTGCGCTGAAAGGTTCAATATTTATCGCGCCCCTTGTGAACTTTGCAATGAACATGGTCATTTAAAGCTCTAATGCTATTTGTTTCATGATCAAGTCGTGTCCAAATATTGTGATAATTTGATTACCCTTGAGCATCATAAAGAGCTTAGCCTTCTTTTGGGGTATGAAGAAATGAAACGTATAACTGAGGGTATTCCAAAATTTAATCTTGATAGGTTTGTTGATTTTGATCTAGAGAAGATTTATATGTATTGTGCGGTGAATTGTATTGAAAATCCTTATATTGCCAATTACATAAAGAAAAGAAAACAAATAGAAGATGAAGATAATACTAACGAGAGGGAAGAGACTTCCCAATATCCTCCTATTATTTCTTATGATGAATCAGGTAACGAGGAGGAGCCTTCTATTCAACCAATCTCATCAATAAGGAGCTCCAAAAAGAGGATTGAAACCACACATGAGGTGAAGAAGAATAAAAGAAAAAGGAAGAGAGGTAAAAAGGTATCTCTCCCAAATAATGTTGCTCCTATTATTGTTGTGCCTCATGAAAATGAATCAAAAATAATTGTGGAAGATGATGCACTTGATGATGATCTCATTATGCCTATTGCTTGTTGTGATGATTATGATTGGGAAGATAATGATACTCCTTATGACCTTGAAAATCTTTTTGGCATTTGCTTGGAATAATATGATAATAATGTTTGCTATACTATTGGTGCTATCCATACTATTGATAATGAGAGTGACTATGCCTATGATATGAAAAGGCCCAAGCTTGGGGAAGCTATGTTTGATGAGGATGACATATTTGAGAATATATTTGCTGCAATTAATGTTTGTCCCAAGCTTGGAGATGCTATCTTTAATAATGATGATATTTTGAGCCTCCTAAGTTTTGATATGCAAATTTGTAATGATGATAGCATGCCTCCTACTTATGATGATTATGAAAGTGGGTTTGGAAGAGTGTCAACTTTAGGAAGTAATGATCCCACTATTTTGGAGGATGTTGAATCTTATAATATTTATGAAAGTGGATTTGGAGAGGTCATGACTTTATTTAGTAATGATTCCACTATCTTGGAAGAGGTTTCAATCTATTATGATGAGAACAAAGTTGCTACTTATGATGATTATTATGATGAAACTTATGCTATAAAAAGTAGTGATAATTATATTTATAAAACTTGTCATGATTATGATTACCCTTTTTCTGAACATTACTCTTTTAATGTGGATACAATTTATAGTATTCAAGTCTCTTATGATACTCCCACTATTCTGAATGAGAAGAATTTTGCTTATGTGGAGAGTAGTAAAATTTCAATGCAAGTACATCATGAAAAGAATGATTTAGGTGCTGGTTATATTGTTGAATTCATTAATGATGCTACTGAAATTTATTATGAGGGAGGAATGTATTCTTGTAGGAATTGCAATAATATCAAGTTTCCTCTCTATGTGCTTAAAGTTTTAAAGTTATGCTTTTTTTTGTCTTCCTATGCTAGTTGATTATTGTTCCCATAAATTGTTTGATCAAAAAATCCCTATGCATAGGAAGTGGGTTAGACTTAAATGTGCTAGTCATACTCTTCATGATGCTCTCTTTATGTTTCAATTCTTATCTTTTATGTGAGCATCATTGAATTCATCATGCCTAGCTGGGGGCGTTAAACGTTAGCGCTTGTTGGGAGGCAACCCAACTTTATTTTAGTTTCTTTCTTTTTGGTTCTGTTTATGAATAAATAATCGATCTAGCTTCTGTTTAGATGTGTTTTTATGTTTTAATTAGTGTTTGTGCCAAGTAGAACCTTTGGGAAGACTTGGGTGAAGTCTTTATGATCATGCTGTAAAAAACAGAAACTTTAGCGCTCACGAGATTAGCTTCAACTTTTTACTGGAGAGTGCTATTTAGTTCATTCTTTTTGCAGATAATTACTAGACAAATTCCTCAGGTCCACCAATTTATTTAAGAATTTTTGGAGTTCAAGAAGTTTGCGTTAGTTACAGATTACTACAGACTATTCTTTTTTTGACAGATTCTGTTTTTCGTGTGTTGTTTGCTTCTTTTGATGAATCTATGGCTAGTAAAATAGTTTATAAACCATAGAGAAGTTGGAATACAGTAGCTTTAACACCAATAAAAATAAAGAATGAGTCCATTACATTACCTTGAAGTGGTGTTTTGTTTTCTTTCGCTAACGGAGCTCACGAGATTTTCTGTTAAGTTTTATGTTGTGAAGTTTTCAAGTTTTGGGTAAAGATTCGATGGACTATGGAATAAGGATTGGAAAGAGCCTAAGCTTGGGGATGCCCAAGGCACCCCAAGGTAATATTCAAGGACAACCAAGAGCCTAAGCTTGGGGATGCCCCGGATGGCATCCCCTCTTTTGTCTTCATCCATCAGTAACTTTACTTGGAGCTATATTTTTATTCACCACATGATATGTGTTTTGCTTGGAGCGTCGTTTTATTTTCTTTTGCCTTGCTTGATGTTTGAATAAAATACCAAGATCTGAAATTCTTAAATGAGAGAGTCTTCACATAACTACATAATTATTTAACTACTCATTGATCTTCACTTATATCTTTTTGGAGTAGTTTGTCATTTACTCGTGTGCTTCATTCATATCCTATGAGTAAATGGTTGAATGATTTGAATGTCATAAATATGAAATTATATATGTTTCATATGCTTTCCCATGGGGAGTAATACCTTCACATATAAGAAGTAGAGGTGGTAAATTTATTGAAGGTTAGCAAACATTGTATTAGTCACTTGAACAATTCATGAAAGAATATTGAAGGAAGAGAGATTTCACATATAAATATACTATCTTGGACATCTTTTGTAATTGTGAGCACTCATTAAAATATGACATGATAAAAGGTTGATGTTGGACAAGGAAGACAACATAATGGGTTATGTTTTCTTATATCCAAAATAAAGTATATTGTCATGGATCGCCTAACACGTTGAGCTTGCATTTCCCCCTCATGCTAGCAAAATTCCTTGCACCAAGTAGAGATACTACTTGTGCATCCAAACTCCTTGAACCAAGTTTCTCCCATGAGTGTCCACCATATCTACCTATATGCGGTATTTACCTATCTTTCAAAGTAAATTTGCATGTGCCAAACTCTAAACCTTCAAATAATAATCTGTTTTGTATGCCCGAATCGCTCATGTAGCGACTACGGGTTAGCAGTATCTTCCATGCTAGGTGGGTTATTCTCACGATGAGTGGACTCCGCTCATCATTCACGAGGAAATGGCTGGTAACTGGGATGCCCAGTCCCATGATCAAAAGATCAAAATCAAATCAAAAATAATTGCAAACAAAACTCCCCCGGGTTTGATGTTAGTTGGAGGCACCCGTTGTTTCGGGCAAGCCATGGATTGATGATTGTTGGTGGAGGGGGAGTAAAAATCTTTACCTTTATGTTTGGGAACCGCCTATAATGTATGTAGTATGGAAGATATTGGGAGCTCTTGGTCGTTATGTTGACAATGAAAGCATACCTCTCAAAACTATTTTCATCTCTGTTTTTGCTCCGAGCTCTGGCACCTCTGCAAATCCCTGCTTCCCTCTGCGAAGGGCTTATCTTTTACTTTTATGCAAGAGTCATGGTGATCTTCACCTTTCCATTTTTCATTTTATCCTTTGGCAAGCACCTCGTGTTGGAAAGATTCTGATATATATATCCAATTGGATGTAAGGCATCATGAACTATTATTGTTGACATTACCCTCGAGGTAAAAGGTTGGGAGGCGAATCTATAAGCCCCTATCTTTCTCTGTGTCTGATTAAAACTTTGAACCCATAAATATCGCGTGAGTGTTAGCAATTGTGAAAGACTAAATGATAGTTGAGTATGTGGAGTTTGCTAAATTAAAGCTCTGACATAGACTCTTCCGGGAAATAAGATGAATTGTAATTGTTTGATGACTAATATCACGATTTGTTAGCTTTCAAGAAAGTTTATGATCTATACTTTAACATGTGAATAGTTTGTTACTTGATCATGAAAAGTTTTATGATATGAGCTACTGTTATGACATATAATGATGCTAGAAAAGGTGATTAAAATTATCATTGATCAAACTTGTGCACCTACTAGCATTCATACTTCATAAATTATTTCTTTTGTCATTTACCTACTCGAGGACGAGCAGGAATTAAGCTTGGGGATGCTGATATGTCTCCAATGTATCTATAATTTATGAAGTATTCATGCTATTATATTATCTGTTTTGGATGTTTATGGGCTTCATTAAACACTTATATATCACTTTTGGGACTAACCTATTGACCCAGAGCCCAGTGCCAGTTCCTGTTTTTTCCCTTGTTTGAGTGTTTCGAAGAAAAGGAATATCAAACGAAGTCGAAACGGAATGAAACCAACTGGAGAACTTATTTTTGGAAGGAAAGCTACCGGAAAAACTTGGAGTGCACGTCAGGAAAGAGACGAGGAAGCCACGAGGTAGGGGGGCACGCCCACCCCCCTAGGGCGCACCCTCCACCCTCATGGGCCCCTCGTGGCTCCCCTGACGTACTTCTTCCGCCTATATATATATATCCATATACCCTAAAAACTTCGAAGACGAGAATAGATCGGGAGTTCCGCCGCCGCAAGCCTCTGTAGCCACCAAAAGTCAATCGGGACCCTATTCCGGCACCCTGCCGGAGGGGGGAACCCTCATCGGTGGCCATCTTCATCATCCCGGCGCTCTCCATGACGAGGAGGGAGTAGTTCACCCTCGGGGCTGAGGGTATGTACCAGTAGCTATGTGTTTGATCTCTCTCTCTCTCGTGTACTTGATTTGGCACGATCTTGATGTATCGCGAGCTTTGCTATTATAGTTGGATCTTATGTTTCTCCTCCCCCTCTACTCTCTTGTAATGGATTGAGTTTCCCCTTTGAAGTTATCTCATCGGATTGAGTCTTAAAAGATTTGAGAACACTTGATGTATGTCTTGTGTGGGATACCCATGGTGACAATGGGGTATTCTATTGATCCACTTGATGTATGTTTTGGTGATCAACTTGCGGGTTCCTCCCATGAACCTATGCATAGGGGTTGGCACACGTTTTCGTCGTGATTCTCCGGTAGAAACTTTGGGGCTCTCTTTGAGGTTCTATGTGCTGGTTGAATAGATGAATCTGAGATTGTGTGATGCATATCGTATAATCATACCCACGGATACTTGAGGTGACATTGGATTATCTAGGTGATATTAGGGTTTTGGTTGATTTGTGTCTTAAGGTGTTATTCTAGTACGAACTCTAGGGCTGTTTGTGACACTTATAGGAATAGCCCAACGGATTGATTGGAAAGAATAACTTTGAGGTGGTTTCGTACCCTACCATAATCTCTTCGTTTGTTCTCCGCTATTATTGAATTTGGAGTGACTCTTTGTTGCATGTTGCGGGATAGTTATATGATCCAGTTATGTTATTATTGTCGCGAGAACTTGCACTAGTGAAAGTATGAACCGTAGGCCTTGTTTCCTAGCATTGCAATACCGTTTACGCTCACTTTTATCATTAGTTACCTTGCTGTTTTTATATTTTCAGATTACAAAAACCGATATCTACCATCCATATTGCACTTGTATCACCATCTCTTCGCCAAACTAGTGCACCTATACAATTTACCATTGTATTGGGTGTGTTGGGGACACAAGAGACTCTTTGTTATTTGGTTGCAGGGTTGCTTCAGAGAGACCATCTTCATCCTACGCCTCACGCGGATTGATAAACCTTAGGTCGTCCACTTGAGGGAAATTTGCTACTGTCCTACAAACCTCTGCACTTGGAGGCCCAACAACGTCTACAAGAAGAAGGTTGTGTAGTAGACATCAGTTGACCCAGTAGTTTTCAAATCGGAAAAGCTTGGACTTGGGGGTTTTGGACTCAATGGTTACAACACACGGAATGTGATCAGATGCTGGCTTGCCAAGAGGTAAGACCATCGTGTTCGGGAAGACAGTAGTCCAATTAGAAGACGAGAAGAACCAGTCAAGCTGCTCAAGCAAGGGGTCATCCTGCATGTTGCTCCAAGTATACGATCTGCCCTTGACAGGGAGCTCCATTAGAGATTGTGCACGGATGATTTCATTGAACAGGAGCATATCAGCAGCATCACCACTAGGTTTGTTTCTATTAGCTGTGGAACGAATGAAGTTGAAGTCTCCCAATAACAACCAATTTTCATTGCTGGGTATATTGAGATCGAAAAGCCAGGAACTAAAATCCGCCCGACGCTGGCCAGAGCAAGGGCCATAAACATTGACTAAGTTCCAAGCCTCATTAGATTGCGTCGAAACAAAAGAAACACCCACAACAAAAGAATCAGTAAACCACGGCGTGCCCACAAACAGAGAGATGTTCCAAATTCTGATAATGCCACCCGAAGCACCCATGGAAGGTGCAAACGCAAACTTATCAAAACTCTTGGGACAGAAAGTTTTAATAAAAGCTAAATCGAACGATTCGCGCTTAGTTTCCTGGATACATAGCGAATCGAAGTTATCTTCCGGTCAACTGTCCACCCAGTCAAGTGCAAAAAACACAGTGGAATCACGCAACGCACGCTGCTGGTGTGCTTCCCAGATCCCAGTTCTAGGAAATTGGATTGGTATAGGCGCCCAACTCAGCGAGCGAGAGCGGAACAAGGGTTTTCATCAAAAGAAATCCGAAGAGGTTTCATTAGTATCGATCGCATTTCTAAGGGCCAAAAGTTCGTCCTCAAAGTTAATGCCTCTGATATTCCACGATAACACGTTCCAAGATTTATTCATGACGGCCGAGAAGATCAGTCGTCCAAAGAGGAAGCCATCTGCTGGCCATCCAGCAGCTTCTCCACAGAAAGATCTTCAGGAGCAATCCCACAACGGCCACCCACCTGTTGGATTTCCTTGATAGAAGTAGGAGGCGGGCAAGGAGAAGAGGCCACCTGTGTAGGAGCAGCAGCCATGGAGATGGCCTGAATAGAAGGCATCACACGAGATCTCACCCTCGATCTAGTCTGTTTGATATCATTGGCCTGATTGACTTTGAAGCCATCATACTTGTTGGACCTGGTGCTCCTTCTGACTGCAGTGGTGTCAAGAGGCACATGAGCATTACACGAGTTGGTGACCGCAAAGAGGGACGAATACGCAAGTTGCTGGAGAGCAGTTCCATGAGCAGGTACATCGACATGGGCTGGCTGAGAATCATCAGGTTCAGAAGTGAAATGTGTCGTGATAGCCTTAAGTCCAGGAGATCGATCAGCCAGGATCCATTCCTCCTCAACCACCCTAGCAGTGTCAGGTGCGTCCTCTTGCAGTAGACTGCGAGGAATAATGTTGACTCCCAACTGGAAAGATGCACCAAAGACCATAGACATGAAATCCTGCTCAGGTACCATATTTGTCAGCCACACTGCGCATATAGAGTTCAGGTGATTCTGAATGACCCTGAAGGGGTTGAGAGGAAGCATGACATGCTCAGACTCCGCATCAGAAAGTGCCCGAGTATACATGCGTTTGAGCATATCTCCAATCCAAAGCAGAAAATCCTGATCAAGAACAACCATGATATTAACTGACCCACCACCAGCTCTGAAAAAATTTGAATGTGCCCGTGAGTTCCCAAGAACAAAACCATCAGCCAAAGCTTAAACCTCCTCAATTTCCTCCTCAGACACCCAGACATCAGACAAATTATCATGAATGTTATGTTCTGGATCAACACCATCCATCAGCGACGGCCCATCATACTGGAAAAAGGTTCGGAAACTGAAACCTGAATAAGGTGGAGGAACAACTGGCCAAGCACGCCAACCATTTTCCTAAATCTGTTCGTGTTCTTGTGCATGGGCATTCCAAGCAGCCTCATTCAGTGCCTCTTGTGCAGCCATCTCATCTAGCCTGGCCTGCTGCATGAGAGTGTAAAACAGGAGCTGATACGGGTGTGGTGATGCATTGAGGAGAGGAGGAGCTTCTTCTGTACCAACTAGATTGGCGATGGTGTTTCTGCCATTAAGAACATACACTCGGAGAGACCACGAACGGCCAAGCCCCGACATAAAACCAACACGAGTGACCAAAAGACTGTGTGGAACCTCAGCAACATCCTTAATATGACACTTAACTAGAACACGAGCTTTGTTCTGTCCTGGGCGCGGCCACACAAGAAGTTTACCAAAGTTGGAGACAGCCTTATGAATGTAATGCTCTGTCTGATAATCCATAGGGAAAGCAAGAAACATAATCCAAACTTCATACTCTAAAGCAGGCATGCGCATATTAAGACCTTCATCATGCGGGACTAAAGAGAACGTGGAATCATCGGTCAAAGCATGAGGTCCCTCCCGAATCACAGCATCTCTGCTTTCCATATCCGCAAAAACCACACACCCAATGCCAAGCGGATAGACAAAATCATCTAGCAGATCGTACTCTAGATCAACAGTAATAATGTGGCAGACTTCAACCAGCCAGAACTCCCTCTGGTGATCAGGCACTGGGGGATGGACGGAGACGATGGCATACCTATCATGATTGAGCGGAGGATCATCCACCACCATGACATGACACTGCACGCGATGAGCTGGGCCTCTGTCAAAGGTCGATCCCACCGGAGCAAAGTCGAACGGGCGCACCGGGAAGTTTGCCATGTCTGCAGTCCATTAGCGACGAGCAGGAGCAGGAACCGCCGGCGGCGAGGAGCCGATGGTGGTTTTTGGTGGAGGTGGCAGTGGTGGCGTGCTCGAGGGGTGTGTCTCTGTAGTCGATTGGGGAGGCTGGCAGGCGGAATTGACTACACAAGTGGGAGGGAGTCGTATCGGGAAGCAATGGGAAGGAGCCACATTCGATAGGCATGAGATATTATGTTTCCGAACCCAAACCTTGTGTACTTGTGTATCCCGAATAGTACGGGCCATACCAACTTCCGCAGGGTTATCTGCCATAGAAGATAGCGGGATTTTCCTAGGTAGGATCTCAACAGAAGTAGATGCATGCGGTCCAACATGTGTCCAACGCACTTTCTTGTCTACTGCGATAACGTTAGCGCGGTCTACCTCTCCGCCAACCCGGTGCACCATCGACGGACGAAGCATATTGATCTCGATATTCACTTCGTGCGCGAGTAGGTTGCCCTTGGCCGTGTTCGGGTTCTGCACGTGCCGACGACGCAACAGTTTGCTGATGTGATGACTAAGGGATTGCCTACTCCCGTCTTCGAGGAGTTTCGGTCCAGTCTCTGTGTCTCCGGCGTTGCTTCGACGGGGTGTTGAGTATGTATTTCCTTTGTAGTTCATATTGAAATCTCAAAAGAAAATACTTGTACTTAGGAACATAGGTAGTTGTATTTTACATCATTTGTGCAATCTAGTTTAGCTTCTAACACTTACGGGTGCTTGTAGGTACATATATGAGGGGTACTGATCCACGCTTTGATCCCTTTTGCGTATGGGACAATAAGATATTCATGAACAAGCGTCACGTGAGGAAACTAAGAAAGATTGTTAGGTGAAAGAAATGGGTGATTGGAATTAATCTCTTTATTTACACTTTGTCGAAGACAACAGTGAACTTTAGGATGGTAAGTAAGGTGTTGCCTTTTCCCCCTGACCACAACAAGTTACTCTATTAGACCTCAATATCTGATATTTTTCTCTTTTCAGTGGTTTCACAAGCTATTTACTGATGATTACCTTGCAAACTACATGACCGGAGTGGAGGCAACTAAGGTTAAAGTATATAATTCATGCTACCATGATAATGCTCTAGAAGTCTTCCTGAAGGCGGTGAAGGATGGGCGGGCGATCGTCACAAGGGGTTGGACAAAGTGGTTCGTGCCTATGGCATGCAGGAAGGCACATTATGGGCATTCCGGTTCTTCAACACCGTCGGCAGTCAAAATGATTTACACTTGTCTCTTCACCTTTACCGCCTTTAAATACTGCGGTTCATCATAGTTAATTGTTGCCTAATCCTGTAATTACTGAACATATTGAACTCGCAGTTTTATTTACGGATTCGTTGTTGAACCATTGTTCTGAGAATTTGAATTGCACGTTTCGTATTTAAAAATTTCCAATTATAATAAAAAACTACAGGCAAAAATAAAAATAGAACAGACGGTCATGGACCTTTGCAAATGGTTCTAGCAGTAAAAGCGCTTGCGATGGATAGCCCAATGCCACACAGTTTTCTACATCAAATCATGTGTGATGTAGTTAATGAAAGCAAACAGTTAACCAAGGCAGAGCGTGTGTGATAGTTACACCTTTCACACACGAGCGTATACATAAAACCGTGTAGGATGTACATCCGAACGGAAACGTTTTTCCTGGATTGACTGTGCGTGATGTACATAAGAACAGAAACATATTCCTTGGATTGACTGTGTGTGATATACATACGAATGGAAATGTTTTTTCTGGGATTCACCGTGTGGGATGTACATACCTACGGAAATGATTTTCTCAGATTACCTTGAGGGATGTACATACCTACGAAAATAATTGGGTTTCGATGCCTCGCCCGATCGCACACGCCCCCAGCCCGCGTCCCAGGATGGCCTATCCCCGACGATTTCTGGGTCGTGTGGGAAGGACACCCCATCGCACACACTCACTTGGCGATGGTTCCAAATGCCGTCGCGGAAAGGGGTAAAAACCGTTTTTTTAGACCGACGCGCACCAGTGATATCAAATATACCTTTCACTTTGCCATCCTTCTTATCCGCCAAATACTTGGGGCAGTTCTGCTTCTAGTGACCAGTCCCTTTGCAGTAGAAGCACTCAATTTCAGGCTTAGGTCCAGACTTGGGCTTCTTCCCGGGGGCAGCAACTTGCTTGCTATTCTTCTTGAAGTTCCCCTTCTTTCCTTTGCCCTTTTTCTTGAAACTAGTGGTCTTGTTAACCATCAACACTTGATGCTCCTTCTTGATTTCTACCTCCGCAGCCTTGAGCATTGCGAAGAGCTCGGGAATCCTCTTGTTCATCCGTTGAATATTATAGTTCATCACAAAGCCTTTATAGCTTGGTGGCAGTGATTGAATAACTCTGTCAATGACACTATCATCCGGAAGATTAACTCCTAGCAGAGTCAAGTAGTTATTGTACAAAGACATTCTGAGTATGTGTTCACAGACAAAACTGTTCTCCTCCATCTTGCAGCTATAGAACTTGTTGGAGACTTGATATCTCTCAATTCGGGCATTTGCTTGAAATATTAACTTCAACTCTTGAAACTTCTCATATGCTCCTTGACGTTCAAAATTTCTTTGAAGTCCCGATTCTAAGCCGTAAAGCATGGCACACTGAACTATCGAGTAGTCATCAGATTTAGGTTGCCAGACATTCATAACGTCCGGAGTTGCTCCTGCAGTAGGCCTTTCACCTAGCGGTGCTTCTAGGACATAATTCTTCTGTGCAGCAATGAGGATAATCCTCAAGTTACAGACCCAGTCTGTATAGTTGCTACCATCATCTTTCAACTTAGCTTTCTCTAGGAACGCATTAAAATTCAAGGGAACGGTAGCACATGCCATTGATCTACAACAACATAGATATGCAAAAACTATCAGGACTAAGTTCATGATAAATTAAAGTTCAATTAATCATATTACTTCAGAACTCCCACTTAGATAGACATCCCTCTAGTCATCTAAATGATCACATGGTCCATATCAACTAAACCATGTCCGATCATCACGTGATATGGAGTAGTTTTCAATGGTGAACATCTCTATGTTGATGATATCTACTATATGATTCACGTTCGACCTTTCGGTCTCAGTGTTCCGAGGCCATATCTGGATATGCTAGGCTCGTCAAGTTTAACCTGAGTATTCTGCACGTGCAAAACTGACTCACACCCGTTGTATGTGAACGTAGAGCTTATCACACCCGATTATCACGTGGTGTCTCGGCACGATGAACTGTAGCAACGGTGCATACTCAGGGAGAACGCTTATACCTTGAAATTGAGTGAGGGATCATCTTATAATGCTACCTCCGTACTAAACAAAATAAGATGCGTAAAAGATAAACATCACATGCAATCAAAATATGTGACATGATATGGCCATCATTATCTTGTGCCTTTGATCTCCATCTCCAAAGCACCGTCATGATCTCCGTCGTATCGTCGTTGTCGTCTCGCCAACTATTACATCCACAACTATCGCTACCGCATAGTGATAAAGTAAAGCAATTACATGGCGATTGCATTTCATACAATAAAGCGACAACCATAAGGCTCCTGCTAGTTGCCGATAACTTTTACAAAACATGATCATCTCATACAATAACTTATATCACATCATGTCTTGACCATATCACATCACAACATGCCCTGCAAAAACAAGTTAGACGTCCTCTACTTTGTTGTTGCAAGTTTTACGTGGCTGCTACGGGCTTCTAGCAAGAACCGTTCTTACCTACGCATCAAAACCACAACGATTTTTTGTCAAGTGTGCTGTTTTAACCTTCAACAAGGACCGGCCGTAGTCAAATTCGATTCAACTAAAGTTGGAGAAATAGACACCCGCCAGCCACCTTTATGCAAAACAAGTTGCATGTCTGTCGGTGGAACCGGTCTCATGAACATGGTCATGTAAGGTTGGTCCGGGCCGCTTCATACAACAATACCGCCGAATCAAAATAAGACGTTGGTGATAAGCAGTATGACTATTATCACCCACAACTCTTTGTGTTCTACTCGTGCATATCATCTATGCATAGATCTGGCTCTGATACCACTCATAGGGAACGAAGCATGCAATTTCAAAAAAAATTCTACGATCACGCAAGATCTATCTAGGAGATGCATAGCAATGAGAGGGCGAGAGTGTGTCCACGTACCCTCGTAGATCGAAAACGGAAGTGTTAGGTTAACGCGGTTGATGTAGTCAAACGTCTTCACGATCCAACCGATCATGTACTGAACGTACGGCACCTCCAAGTTCAGCACACGTTCACCTCAATGACGTCCCTCGAACTCTTGATCTAGCAGAGGGTCGAGGGAGTTTCGTCAGCACGACGACATGGTGAAGGTGATGGTGATGTGATTCGCGCAGGGCTTCGCCTAAGCACTACGTGAATATGACCGGAGGAGTAAACTGTGGAGAGAGACGCCGCACACGGCTTGGAACAATTGGTGTGTCTCCAAGGGGTGCTCTGTCCACGTATATAAAGGAGGGAGAGGAGGAGGCCGGCCCCCAGCGGCCCGCCAAGGAGAGGGGAGTCCTACTAGGACTCCAGCCATAGTAGGATTCGGCCCCCCTTTTTTCCTTCTCATGGAGGGGGAAAGAGGGAAGGGAGAGGGAAGAGGAGAAGGAAAGGGGGGCGCGCCCCTCCCCTTGTCCAATTTGGACTCCCTATGGGAGGGGGCTCGGTCACCCCATGTGGGCAGCCTCCCCTCTCCCCTATGGCCCATGTAGGCCCACTACCTTCCCCGGGGAGTTCCAGTAACCCCTCGGTACTCCGATAAATATCCGAAACGTCCTGAAACCATTCCGGTGCCCAAATACTATTGTCCAATATATCAATCTTTACCTCTCAACCATTTCGAGACTCCTCGTCATGTCCGTGATCTCATCCGGGACTCCGAACAATCTTCGGTCACCAAAACACACAACTCATAATACAAATCGTCATCGAACGTTAAGCATGCGGACCCTACGGGTTCGAGAACTATGTAGACATGACCGAGGCACATCTCTGATCAATAACCAACAGCGGAACCTGGATGCTCATATTGCTTCCTACATATTCTATGAAGATCTTTTATCGGTCAAACCGCAATAACAACATACGCCATTCCCTTTGTCATCGGTATTTTATTTGCCCGAGATTTGGTCATCGGTATCCTCATACCTAGTTCAATCTCATTACCGGCAAGTCTCTTTACTCGTTCCATAATGCATCATCCCGCAACTAACTCATTAGTCACATTGCTTGCAAGGCTTATTGTGGTGTGCTTACCGAGAGAGCCCAGAGATACCTCTCTGATATTCAGAGTGACAAATCCTAATCTCGATCGATGCCAACCCAACAAACACCTTCGGAAACACCTGTAGAGCATATTTATAATCACCCAGTTACGTTGTGACGTTTGATAGCACACAAGGTGTTCCTCCGGTATTCGGGAGTTGCATAATCTCATAGTCAAAGGAATATGTATAAGTCATGAAGAAAGCAATAGCAATAGAACTTAACGATTATTATGCTAAGCTAACGGATGGGTCTTGTCCATCACATCATTCTCCTAATGATATGATCCCGTTCATCAAATGACAACACATGTCTATGGTCAGGAAACTTAACCATCTTTGATTAACGAGTAGTCTTGTAGAGGCATACTAGGGACACTTTGTTTTGTCTATGTATTCACACATCTATCAAGTTTCCAGTTAATACAATTCTAGAATGAATAATAAACATTTATCATGATATAAGGAAATATAAATAACAACTTTATTATTGCCACTAGGGCATATTTCCTTCATTTTTTCCTCCCTTGCCCTCGAGGCGGTCTTTGTGTGTGTGTGGGTGATGAGGGACGCATCCCCTTGTCTAGTTTTTTTGGGCTTTAGGTGTCAGCTGCCGGCGGCCGGGGGGTGGGTACGGTTTGACTCTTCAGCCATCCTCCCCTTTCTTTTTTGTCTCTCTTCTAGTGTCTGACAACCGTCTTAGGTGCCTACCTTTGTAATTTTTTCCTTTTGTGTCTCGTGGACAATGGCTAGCAGGACGGACACGACCACATAGCTCTGTCGGCAGCACGACCATGGTTCAGAGTGCAGCTGCACATCTTTTTTAGAAAAGGAGGAAGACCCCGGCCTCTGCATCTGGGCGATGCATACAACCACTTTATTAATTATTCACAAAAGACCTTACAAAGAAATACAACAGTAAGTCTGAAACCACCATCTAGGCAACATCTGCCATTAGTGCTATCCAGTTGATGAAGGGATGTTGATAGTCCGGGCCTAATACCAAACATACCTCGCAACCAAGCCTAACATCTAAGACCTGAGGCCCCAACAGAGCCACTTGCCGGGTATGGGGTACACATCGGTCCGACGCGCTCTCAGAGGCCGCCGCCGCCAACTGCCACCACTCCATCTTCAGAGCTGTACTGACGTATCAACCTTGCCCATTCTAGCTGCCGTCGACGCCACCATGGCGCTAGACAACGCCACCATCATGCGCTCGTCCATTAACACACGCCCAGCAGCGAGACCCGGCTGCTCCATGGCGCTGAGACCCACCGTTGTCGACGTGTTAGATGCAACACCGCTCCTCCTTCGTGAACACCACCTGCTGCCTGATATGTCTCCAATGTATCTATAATTTCTGATTGTTCCATGCTATTATATTATCTGCTTTGGGTGTTTTGTATGCATTAATATGCTATTTTATATGATTTTTGGGACTAACCTATTAACCTAGAGCCCAATGCCAGTTCCAGTTTTTTCCTTATTTTAGAGTTTTGCAGAAAAGGAATACCAAACGGAATAAAACTTTTGCGATGATTTTTCTTGGACTAGAAGACACCCAGGAGACTTGGAGTGCAAGTCAGAAGAGCCACGAGGCGGCCACAAGGGTGGAGGGCGCGCCCCCGACCTTGTGGGCCCCTCGGTGACCCCCTGACCTAGATCTTCCTCCTATATATTCTCAAATACCGCCAAAACTTCTAGGGGAACCACGAAACCACTTTTCCACCGCCGCAACCTTATGTACCTGTGAGATCCCATCTTGGGGCCTTTTCCGGCATCCTGCTGGAGGGGGATTTGATCACGGAGGGCTTCTACATCAACACCATTGCCTCTCCGATGAACCGCGAGTAGTTTACCACAGACCTACCGGTCCCTAGCTAGTAGCTAGATGGCTTCTTCTCTCTCTTTATTCTCAATACAAAGTTCTCCTCGATGTTCTTCGAGATCTATTCGATGTAATACTCTTTTGTGGTGTGTTTGTCGAGATCCGATGAATTGTGGATTTATGATCAGCTTATCTATGAATATTATTTGAATCTTCTCTGAATTCTTTTATGCATGATTTGATATCTTTGCAAGTCTCTTCGAACTATCGATTTGGTTTGGCCAACTAGATTGGTTTTTTCTTGCAATGGGAGAAGTGCTTAGCTTTGGGTTCAATCTTCCGGTGCTCGATCCTAGTGATAGAAGGGGAACTGACACGTATTGTATTTTTGCCATCGAGGATAAACAGATGGGGTTTTTATCATATTGCTTAAGTTAATTCCTCTACATCATGTCATCTTACTTAAAGCGTTACTCCGTTCTTTATGAACTTAATACTCTAGATGCATGTTGGATGGCGGTCGATGTGTGGAGTAATCGTAGTAGATGCAGGAAGGAGCCGGTCTACTTGACACGGACGTGGTGCCTATGTTCATGATCATTGCCTTAGATATCATCATAACTTTGCACTTTTTTATCAATTGCTCGACAGTAATTTGTTCACCCACCATAATAGTTTCTATCTTGAGAGAAGCCTCTAGTGAAACCTATGGCCCCCGGGTCTATTTTCCATCATATAAGTTTTCGATCTATAATTCTAGTTTCCAATTTACTTTCTTTGCAATATTTTACTTTCCGTTTCATAAACCAAAAATACCAAAAATATTACTTTACCTTTTATCCATCTCTATCAGATCTCACGTTGCAAATAACCGTGAAGGGATTGACAACCCCTTTATCGCGTTGGGTGCAAGTTGGTGTTTGTTTGTGCAGGTATTCGGTGGCTTGCGCGTTGTCTCCTACCGGATTGATACCTTGGTTCTCAAAAGCTGAGGGAAATACTTACTCTACTGTGCTGCATCACCCTTTCCTCTTCAAGGAAAAAACCAACTCAAGCTCAAGAGGTAGCACTGCCACTGGTCCTATCCCCTCCACCTGCAGTTCCTCTGCACTCCCAACCGAGCCCCAGTGTCCCTGATGACACCTCCAGGAAGATCATGACGCAAACAGCGCCGCTGTTGCCAGATCCGAAGAAGATTGAAGGTTTTCACCCGGCCGGGGATCAGGGTGGGTAGATTGGGCCCTCAGCTGCGCCTTCATGAAGGAAAGAGGCGCCCATGGGCGTCGCCGCTGCCGGGCCGGCCAGACCGGCCAAAGTTTCCCCCGAACCCAAAGTACACCACCAATGGTCACCATAAACGGAGCCTGGAGCCACAAACCACCGGGAAGACGAGAGAGGCAGCAGGAGAAAGGGGAACCTCCAGATCTGATGCATCGGAGCACCGCGCCATGGCCGGGCTCCACCAGTGACCCGCCGCCTGCGCTGCCTAGCACGCTGGCTAGCGTCGCTTGCAGACGTCGCCAGCCGCCGGACGTCGCCGCCTCGCCGACAGGGCCGCAGCCCACCGATGGGATACTCCGGCCCGTAGGCCGACGGGATCGATCTGGGCGCCGAGATCCCTGCCGCCACCTTCCCTGGCGAGGGAGGGAATGAGGGGAGGTGGCGCGGCGAAAGATCTGATCGCCCCCGAGTCGCCCCTAAAAATGGGAAGATTTTCACTTCCCGGCCTCTGCACAAACTAGGGATGCATACAACCATTTTAATATGAATACCAAGATAAATATGGTCCTCAGAATTTTTTTAAATGAGTATCAAGATATTTTTTGATGAGTGGTTTCACCACACATCAAGCTTGATCCTCAATAAATGGAGAAAAAATCCTGTGCACCACATGTCAACTGTAAGAATTGAATTCGAGCCATTAGGCTGCACAACCGCATGCCTAAACACTGAGCCAAGACTCTCTTTGCAAAAAAACTGGGTGGGGGCGGGGGTCACTTCGGTCTCTGCACCAACTGGGGAGTACGGATGCATACGACCTTTTAAGTATGAGTACTAGAATTTTTAATCCCAGTTACGCACCGAGCCTAGTCCTCAATGATAAATGCATGAGTACCAGAAAACCTGGTCCTTAAGAATAAATAGAAATCTAAATTCGCTTCCGTGAGGGTTTAAACCAAGATGTTGATTTTTTGTACATCCACTCCCCCAACCAGTTAAGTTAGGCTCACTCGTGCAACGGGATTGGCATCGCAGCTTGGCTACTTGCCGTGCATCGAGCACATCAACATTCCATCGAACACGTGGTCTACAAGAGCCCATGTATCTGCTTCTGGATGATTTTGTACTAATTTGAGCCCACGCAAGTTAGTGGACTGGGTGGTTGCACTTTTGCATTTTCCAGGCTTGTGTATGAAGGTGAACCCAAGACGCAAGTCTGTGCACTGCAAGTGTCATGGTCTCTTTTTCCATATACATGCAGGGTGTAGCGTTTTCGGTCTTTCTCTAGCTTTTTTGTGACTATTTCTTTCCACGACTCCGATTCTACATCGATATCATCTCTTTGCTTTGCAGCAATCGCGATCAGAGCGTCCGAGGTGTTAAGTTGTCCTCTTGTTCAACTGCCATGATGTTACGGCGTAGATGATAGGGGTCGTCGCCACGGACCGCATCCGTCACCTCTTTCTAAGCTTGGCGCCTATAAATGGCCGGATGCCCGTGATCTTCCTCTCCACCACCCGCGCATGTGGCATGCAGTTGATCCACGATAGCTACTCTGTACTCAACGTGACATTGCAATGGACATGAGCACTGCCAACACCGATCCGCCTCCGTCTTCCGGCAAGACAAGCTTCCTCAAGACTTGTTTCAACGGAATCAATGCGCTCTCAGGTTAATCCCTAGCTAAATTTCTTCCTCTGTGATCTGAACGATCCTAATTTTAATTTCATAAGCAGCTCGTTGGATCGATCTATATATACAGCCCAATGCTATTGCAAGTTAGTACTAGTTCAAGAAGCACTTGTCACCTGTATGTACACATTTTGATGCATGCATGCATGCACTTGATTAATTAATTGTTTGTTTGTGCTTGGGCATACGTGCATCCATGCAGGGGTTGGGCTGCTCTCGATTCCATACGCACTCTCTCAGGGCGGATGGCTGAGCCTGATCGTCTTCATTTTTTTTTTTGAAACGGGGCAAAAGACTTGCCACTTTCATTGAATAAGAAGAAGGTTTAAGGCCAAAGGCCGAATTACAACGCATTACTCTCGCGGCATTACATTACTCAAACACTTAGCCCCCGCGAAACACCACAACTTGTACTCATCTTTAATTTTAGCAACAATAACCCCCACCGGCACCGCGGTGCCCCTAAAGACACGAGCATTCCTTTCTTTCCAGATTTCCCATGAGACTAGCATCATAAGAGAGAGCATCGGCCGGCGCGACTGCGATGTGTTGGATGCAATCAGGTTCCACCAAGACTTCACGAATCCATCACCACCCAAGCGAAGGATGCACATCCCCAGGCCAAGCCAAGATTTGACTATACCCCAAACTCGAACAGTGTAGCGGCACCGGAAGAGGATGTGTGCCGCGGATTCTTGCACCTGCTTACAAAGAGGACAACGATCACAATTAGGCCATCTACGTCGTTGGAGCCTATCGGCCGTCCAAATCCTATTGTTGATAACCAACCAGGCAAAAAATTTGCATTTGGGGGGAGCCCAATTCTTCCAAACCCACTGTAACATGTTAGTGTCAACCAGACCAGAGAACTGAGCTTTGTAGGCCGACGCCGCAGTGTACAGACCATCATTAGTGAACTTCCATGAGATAGTGTCGACCCCATCTGGGTTGAGTTGAACAACCGAAATTTTTTCCCAAAGGTTGACGAACTGAGTGAGCTGGTTAGCGGAGAAGATGTCACGAGTGTTGATTTGGGAGACCCAGAAGTTGTTTTGCAAAGCCTTGTTCACCGAGCAGCCCCTTCGTTTTGAAATTTCAAAAATCATCGTCGCCATCGACTTCCTCATCCTGGAGGGGGACAACCTGCACAAGCTCTTCCCGGCGGCGAGCTTCCGGCTCGGCGCGCTCCGTGTCAGCGGGAAGCAGGCGTTCGTGCTGGCGGCCACGCTGGTCGTGCTGCGGACCACGTGGTTCAGCAGCCTCAACGTGCTCGCCTACGTCGCTGCCGGCGGTGCGCTGGCGTCCCTTCTTCTCATCGCCGCCGTCCTGTGGGTCGGGGTGTTCGACGGCGTCGGGTTCCGCGAGAGGGGCAGGCTGGCGCGTTGGGACACCATGCCCAGCGCCATGAGCTTGTACTCCTTCTGCTTCAGTGGCCATGCCATGTTTCCCATGATATACACGGGGATGAAAGACAGGAAGAGGTTCCCCATGGTACGTACGTCCCGTTGCAATGTTACGTTGAATTCTTGAAATCATGCCATGATTCATTACTTGCTACTCCCGGACATTTTACATTTGCTTCACGCCGCGCAGGTGCTGTCCCTGTGCTTCATCGTGAGCACACTCAGCTACGGCTTGATGGGCATCGTCGGGTACCTGATGTACGGCGACACGCTGAAATCCCAGATCACCCTCAACCTCCCGTCGGCGAGCGTGGCCGCCAAGGTGGCCATATACACGACGCTGGTGAACCCGCTGGCCAAGTACGCGCTGGTGGTCGCCCCCGTCGCCGAGGCCGCCGAGGGCGCGCTGGGCGTCGGCAAGAGCGCACCGCTCCGCGCGCTCGTCAGGACCGTGCTCGTCGTCGGCACGGCTGTAGTGGCGCTGGCCGTGCCCTTTTTCGCCGACGTCGTGGGCCTCACGGGCGCCCTCCTCAGCTGCACGGCGACCATGCTGCTGCCGTGCCTCTGCTACCTCAAGGTCCGGTCAAAGATCGGCGGTGACAGGGGTATGGGGCTGGAGACTGCAGCTTGCCTGGCCATTGTCGCGATTGGCACCGCGATTGTTGGGCTGGGAACCTACAGTTCCGTGAAGCAGATTGTACGCAAGTTATGATTAACACAAGCAAAACCTGGGGGGTGGGAGCTTACCGCGGTGAAAACTTACGGACTGGAGTTTTTCTACTAATTCTCCTCTGAATTTAGCTTGGGCCTTCTCCTCTTTCAGTCAGATGTTGCAATCTTATCCTGCGAGTTTAATGCCATAATTTTTTTTTGAAAGGTTAATGCCATAAAATCAGTCCTTAGGTGTAGCAAAAACAATCGAAACGTCTGAGTTAACAATTGATGCATGGACTTGTGGGTCCTGCTGTCATGAGTAAATTGGTGGATGGACTTGTGGGTCCATACAGTAATAAGTAGACTCAAGGCATCCCCTAAAATAAGTAGACTCGGGGCATTTGCGAGAATTGTTACTTTTCGGGCAATGCTATTCAGGGAATGTTCACTGGGATGGAATTTGCGAATGTTTTTCGCAGCAATTTATGTTGCTGGAGCGTGACAATTTCTTCAAGCAAACGCGGCAAATTTCACAACAAAATCCCTTCGTGTTAAGAATTTGCCATGTGTTTTTGAAGAAATTGTCATGTGCTTTTGGAGAACATGCCATAAAAAACGTTCGCAAATGTCATCCTCCCCAGGCAAAGTTCACTGGTTATTGCAGTCCTATTTTTCTGTAAAAAATATGTGAATTATCGTTATCTATTATGGAAAATTGTGTTTTTTACATATATACACTATTTTGCAGTTGATTGAATTCTTTTGGGCTTTATTCAAACTTATGTCTGCTTGGTTCAGCATCGTGTTTTTTGGGGTCAACCATCTTGTTGTCTTCATATCAGGCCGAAGTTAGCATGGTGTTATTCAGGTTGCCCCTTGAGCGACAGACTCTTTGTATTTTTTGTGTCCTTATTTTTGAATATTTTTTCTCTCTCGTTGCTCTATCCATCTTGAACCTCTCAAAGTCGAGGCAGAGGTGAGTGAGAACGACAGAGTGGACGGAGGGAAGTCGACTTTCATGGTGATTTCAACGTCCAAGTCATTGATTGTTGTGGATTTCAGCTAAATTGTCTCTATTGAGGTCGAATTTAGCTTACGATTGTTACCTTCATGTTCGTTTCTAGATCACATCCGTGTTTATCTCTCCAGTATCCCCCCCCCCCCCCATTCAATCCTTTTCGTGAGTATTTTTTGCGGCTTTTCATGCATTTCGTAGGTTGGTAGATTGTTGGTATCTTGTTCATCATAGGGATTTGGGGTTCTTCGGTTGCTTTGCAAATTTTTCAGGTTGATTTATAGGTTTTTCCATTCATCTTATCATGCTTCTCTCCTTAGATGTATGCATGGTATATCATATTGTTTGTGTATTATTTGAGGTTCTTTCGTTTCTTACATTTCGCTTGATTTCGTCTTTTTTATTAAGCTGGTCATGTATCTCTTGTTAGCATTGAGCCAGATGGTCTTGTTAGGGGTAATTTGTGTCGTGTTCATGGGTTTGTTATGGAAACATAGCTACCTTTACTTGTTGGGTATTTTCACCCTTGTTATGATACTTAGGAAGTGTGAGTAGTTGTAGTATGTAATGCTTTGTTGCACATGCTTTAAGGCACTATCTATCATATTAATAGCTATCTTTATTTCTGTTTTTACCTCCATAGGTTCAATAGTTAGGCCATTGTATGTAGTTCTCTTCATGTATGTAAGTTCTTAGTTTGTACATTGTATTGTTATTTCTTTTGTTTGACACGACTTTTTGGTTCCTGATACTCATATTGGAGTAGGCTAATGTGTTGGATGAATATGTGTGTATTCAATCGTGTAGTGTTTATTTTTATATGAAGTTTTCTATCGGCCCTAGATGAATTATTCTTGAAAATTGTAGTTACTTCTTTGCAGGTCCATACTATATTATTTAGTTTTATTTGTTTGTCTAATTTGTATTGATAGTCGGACACTTTTCTGTGTTTCTTTATAATGTGGATCTTTGGTCTCTCCTTTTGTTCTTTATGGCATGTAATTCATTGACGAGTTTATTTATAGTTGAGCTTTGATTATTATAATTTCATTTTGATTATTAATAGTTGAGATTTGATTATTATAATTTCCCCAACGGAAAAAGCACCCGGCCCTGATGGTTTCACCGGGCAATTCTTCAGAGCTAGATGGAGCATCATCAAAGTGGATATCATGGCAACTTTTCACAAGTTTTATCATGCTGCTGGTGATAATTTTGGGGAGATCAACAAAGCCTTCATTGCTCTGCTGACCAAAAAAGATGGAGCGACGGAGATCAAACACTACAAGCCGATTAGTATGATCAATTCGGTGGCCAAACTAATTGCCAAGGTGATTTCGATGAGGCTAGCTGGAGTCATATCGAGCATCATCTCCCTAGCTCAATCAACTTTCCAAAAAGGAAAATGTATCCATGATAGCTACCTATACGTCCAACATCAAACTAGATATAGCAAACCGGTGCTCCTCTTCAAACTAGATATAGCTAAGGCCTTCGACTCAATCTCATGGGAGTACCTGCTAGAGCTTCTTCAGCAAATGGGTTTTAGTGCACGTTGGAGGGATTGGATCTCCATTCTACTGATTACGGCGACGTCCCGCTGTCTCCTCAATGGTGATGCAGGGCCACCAATCCATCACAGATAGGCCTGCGGCAGGGCGATCCACTCTCACCCTTGCTGTTCATCATAGCCATTGATCCGCTCCACCGAATCCTGACCACGGCTACTGATCAGGAGATCATTGCCCCGCTACCAGGAAGAGGCATTAGTATGCGTATTAGTCTGTACGCCGCCGCCGCCGTCATCTTCGCAAACCCTAGCAAAGACGAAGTGCAATCACTGCTGGAGATTCTCAGACTATTCGGGGAGGCAACGGGCTTAAGGTTGAACCAGGAGAAATCTACAGTGGCCCCTATTAGATGCGACGGCTTAAACCTCACCGACGTACTTCAAAATTTTGGCGGCACGGTCGTAGATTTTCCCATGACTCACTTATGGCTTCCGATCACCACTCATAGAATTAGGCTAGTTCATCTACAGTTCATCCTTGACGGAATTAGGGCTCGACTCGCAGGGTGGAAAGGAAAACTCATGAACATGGTCGGGCGAAGGGTTTTGGTGCGAGCGGTGTTCTCTGCATTACCCACCTTTGCCATAACGGTCCTTCGAGTGCCAAAGAAACTTCTGAAAGAGATAGACAAGAACCGCCAGAGATTCTTATGGGCTCAAGAGGAACAATTGTTAGGAGGAAAGTGCAAGGTTGGCTGGAAGAAAGTGTGCACACCGATTGACAAGGGGGGTCTTGGGATTCAGGGCCTCAACTGTTTTGGTAGAGCACTGCGATTTAGATGGCTTTGGCTACCTTGTACACAACCAAACCGCCCCTGGAAGGGTTTTCCCACCCCCTGTGACAAAGGAGACAGAGAGCCTTTTACCACAGCCACAAGGGTCACGATAGGGGACGGCAGGGCAACTACTTTCTGGACGTGTAACTGGATTGGAAGTGAGCCCCTCTGCACTTCCTTTCCGGTGATGTTCCAGCACTCCAGGCGCAAGACCAGAACAGTTGCTGAAGCGCTTCAGGACGAGCAATGGATAAGAGACCTGCAACATGGAGATTGGCAACCCATCGTCACCGATTTTGTTCGCCTGGCTAGGCTAATCCGGGAACAGGCAGGCACACTAAACGAGAAACTCCAGGACATGATCAGGACCCAAAGAAGAAAAGGTTGTTACTCGATAGCCTCGGCGTACAAGATGCTGTTCAGTCACCTCCCCTCCATGGACATGAAGAACGCTATATGGAGAGTCGGGGCCCCTGGAAAGATCAAGATATTCTCTTGGTTGTTACACTTGGACAGACTCTGGTGCAATGACTGCCTTCAACGCCGAGGGTGGCCAAATGCATACTTCTGCCACTTTTGCTTAAGAAACTTAGAAACCTCTGTCCATCTATTTTGGAATTTTCACCTCTCATGAGCAGTCTGGACAGAGGTGGCTAAGTGTAATGGATGCTCGGCTTTAGCAATCCCAAGCGAAGAACAGATCAACACGACCTCCACGGTCAAAGCAGTGATCTCGCGCACGAATGGAGAGTGCAGAATAGGAGTAAAAATCATGATCATGGCCACCACATGGGAGCTCTGGTGCGAGAGAAATAGTTGCGTCCTCATAGATAAACGGGCAAGCTTTGCGGACATCATTGCAGCGATCCGGAGGAACATGGAACAATGTCGACTGGGAGGTGCAAAAGCCATAGAGACCCCCTTCGGGGATGTAATTGCGAGATAGAGGGTTACGACAACTAGCAGCAGGAGGAAGAAGGGCGGACCTCTCCCCCTCTTCGGTCTCCCCTTACCCTTTGTCTTTTTTTCGTTTTTGGTTTTTGGCCCCTGGGCCTTCTCTTGATCATCCTGATCAATCCATGTATTTTGTTCACTGTTGGAAAAGGCAGTGCCTAGGAGGCGCTTAGGCGCTAGGCGATGGCTAATCGCCTCGCCTAGGCATAAATGAAAGTCTAGGCAGGGCAAGCAAAAATTTATCTACCCAAGCCAGAAAGCATACCATATTGCACTGATATGTCAAACGGGCCATATTCCAATGGTAAGTAGCTAATAGTTACCTTGTTTATATGCTCTAAATTAATATCAATACACATATAATACCACAGATATACCCTCATAGTAAAAACTATATTGCCGCCTAGGTCGTGTCTAGGACGCCTAAGCATTGCTTAGGCACTAGGCGAAGGCCAATCGCCTCGCTTACGCCTACCGCTTTTTTCATCCTTTACTCTACCCCTGCTAAATTTATTGAAGCCAGCCAAGCTGGATCTTTCAAAAAAAACTTTATGTTTATAAATTTATTTTTAAATAAGATTGGTGCAATGGGTAGACGTGTTGGAAATATGCCCTAGAGCCAATAATAGAGTTGTTATTATCATATTTCCTTATTATTGATAAACTTTTATTCTCCATGATATAATTGTATTGACCGAAAACTTAAATACATGTGTGAATAAATAAACATACATTGTGTCCCTAGCAAGCATCTACTAGACAAGCTCATTGATTAAAGATGGTTAAGGTTTCCTAACCATAGACATGAGTTGTCATTTAATAACGGGATCACATCATTAGGAGAATGATATAATGGGCATACCCAACCATAAACTTAGCATCTGATTGTGTCACTTAGTTTAATTGCTACAACTTTCTTCATGTCAAGTATCTGTTACTTAGACCATGAGATCGTGCCACCCCTAATACTGGAAGAATATTTTGTGAGTAATCAAACATCACTTCGCAACTGGGTGATCATAAAGATACCCTATAAGTTTCTCAGAAAGTGTTTGTTCGGTTGCATGGATCGAGACTGGGAACACTACGTAAAGGCATCCCCTCGAGATGGAGTGCCAAATTCAACTTCTCCACAAGTCCGACAGTAGCCCAATAGCACATCAGTGGATCCGATCTAGACTTCCCGTCTTGATCGTCCACCTCCATACTCGACGAGTTGACATCCAACTTGTTGAACCCATCATTGTACATCTCCATTGCTATTCGTCTCACGGTATATTCCCATATAACCTAGAGTAGGGTCGTTACTAACATTGCGGTGCCCCGAACCTGGATAAAATGTGTCCGTTGTGTCCATCGAATAACCAAAGGTTACATCACGGTGTCATACAAATCCGCGTGTGACTACCGTTTTGTTGTTAGGAACGTCGTGAAACACCTCGACATGCAAGCAAACCAAACCTTAAACCGAAGACATGACACAAAACAAAGCAAAAACAGAGGAGTTAGCAGTAATGCTATTGTGATTCTAGCATGGGTAGAAATCGAGGAGGGAGTTGTTGGTCGTTAGTGTAGTCATCGCCTTCATTGCCCCTGCTTGCAGCCGTGACAATTCACGAGCTGCATGTGTGTGGTCATTCACCGAGACCTAGTGGATGATCCTAATGAACGCCCACCAGAATGAACCATGGTGAGGAGCGACGAGCTTGTCGGGGGAGGCATATGTAGGGTTTGGGGCAAGAGAAGCGCGGATGGGAACATTTCTATTTGGGTAAATCAAGTCATTAAAGAAAGGCGTTTTGGACCGTATGTGCACCCGATTGCCAACTTGATTGAGTTGAATCAACAATTTTCAAGATGTATTTCGGTGTGCCAAGTTGACACATAGACCAGTGGTGTCATTTGTTCATAGATTTTTACTGTGTGTATTTTGTGGTGTGCCTTTATTAAATGCCTTTCTATAGTACTCCCTCTGTTTTAAAATATAAGATTTTTTTTTTAAGATTTCAATATGAAGTACTCCCTCTGTAAACTAATATAAGAGTGTTTAGAATACTAAAATAGTGATCTAAACGCTCTTATATTAGTTTACAGAGGGAGTACATATAAAATAAAATGTATGAATGTACACTCTAAACTACCTATATATACATTAATATCGGAAATACCTTTTGAAGCTCGGCCTCCAGTGAGGCCTCCGAATTCAAAATGGAAATTTCATCGAAATTTATATTTTTACATTTCAAAAAATTCTGCAAAAAAATACAGATATACATGAAGGCATAACACACATGTGTGTAAATTTACAGTTCAAAATACACTGAAATGAGAGCTGTGCAAAAAAGACAAATCTGAGGCTGTTTAACACGTGATACTATTCATCCTTCCAGGCCATGAATTTGTCTTTTTTATACAGGTCGCAACCCAAGGTATTTCATCATGAATCTTGACACACATGTGGTTTACATCCTTACATACATGAATATTTTTTTTCAGAATTTTTTAAACCATAAAAGTTTGAATATGAATTTTTCAAAAATAAAGGCCTCTATGGAGCTCGGCCTCCAAAACGCCTCTCTCTCTGTCCCATAATATAAGACGTTTTTTAACACTTAGTATAGTATCAAAAAATATCTTACATTATGGGACGGAGGGGGTAGTTTATATTGAAATCTCTAAAAGCACTTATGTTTAGGAACGAAAGGAGTAGTTACGAGTCGTGTAGCAGGCAGGTCGCTTTTTGATTTGGATGGGCTTTGTGGCCAAACTGCGGTGGGTGCTAGCTAGCTGTTCCTGTGCCGAGATCCCGGCCACTTGCGGATGCATGCGGCGTGACGCTGCACTGCGCTTGCCATTGCCTGCTCGCTGGTCCATGGTTGTACGCGGGCGATTCGATTCGACAGCTCGCGGCGCCGGCTGCTTTTTGTGCCATGGCCATTTGGGATGGGAAACCTTAGCGGCGAAGGATTCCTTCCCACATGCAAGCACGCAGGCAGCATCGACCAGCTACGCCCTCCCAATCGCCCTACCCTGTCTATAGTACGTAAGAAGAAGAGCTGCTTAATCTATAGTCGTACTCGTGGTTTCCAGAATACTCACTTTTGAACTCCCCCTCCGACGTTGAGTGTGGCACCGTCCCAGCTGAGATTTACCAAACACTTTTCTTTGGCCCGCTACGGTACGGTAAATCTCATGTGTTCTTTTTTCTTTTCTTTTTTTGCGAGGAAATCTCATGTGTTGTTGATGGCATCACAATTTACAACAGCGCTATCTCTCACTAGCTATAGCTAAGCAAGCGGAAACAAGCTGCCTACAATAATGTGAGTGCCTCACAATGACCGCAATACCACCAAAGTTAAAAGGCCACAAACTTGGTAGTAGTAGTATATTCATGAATGAACACCTCACCATGAACTTTCTTACTACACACACATGGAAATAATAACTATTAAAAATAGGATAACCTAAAGCTTTTTTTTTTAACCTAAAGCTTTCTCTTTGAAAGGAAAGAACCCGGCCGGCCGGTTAGCCAAAACATTGGACAACTGTTACCCACGAGGAGCCCTTTGCATGCATGCATGCATACCCATCATCTTTTGACTACTTTTCCTTTTGCCCGCGGGCTGCTGCGGCCTTTGTTAATTGTTACACACACACACCCATTGTTTCCCCGTGGTGCCATTTCCTTAGCTCACCTGCTTTCGTGCGATGCTGAAACTTCTCTAGGACATCCACTCGCAATTGCTCACCCCCCACCCACCCTCTGCTAGTGCTATATATACCCATGGCATCCCACGGGCAAAACTCCATGTCCAAGCATCAACTACACACACTTTGCGCTACTGTACAACCAACACACGCAGCAAGCATCTCATCATAATAATCTCTCCCCTCCGGCACCGCACACACACCTTCATTTGCAAGCTAGCTAGAGTGAGCAACAATTAAGATGAAGACCAAGGCTTCGACGTTCCTCAAGCAGATGTTGTCCACCATCGTGGCCGTGGTCAAGGCCAAGTCGACGGCGGTGCGCGCCAAGACCAGCACCCTCAAGACGCGCCTCCTCGTCCTCGGCATCCTCCGCAACAGGAAGCTCCTCGTCAGCGCCATCAACCACAAGATCCACGCCATCATGGGCCAGGACGACCACGCGCGCAAGGAGGAGGCCGCCCAACAAGACGACGGCGGCAAGAAGGCCATCGTGCTCTACACGTCGCCCAGCTACGTGACAGAGCGCGACGTGGAGGCCGCCGAGGAGGAGGAGGAGGAGGAGAGCGACGACGAGTACCTGACGCACTCGCTGTTCCGCGAGGAAGATGACGATGACGACGAGCTGGTGAACGCGCCGGGGTCGGTGATTGACGTGGTGCGCGACGCCAAGGAGAAGGAGGGGGAGGGGGCTGAGTTCCGGCTGGAGGACGAGATCGACCATGTTGCCGACGTCTTCATCCGCCGGATCCACAAGCAGCTCAAGCTGCAGAAGCTCGAGTCGTTCAAGAGGTTCTGCGAGATGATGGAGAGGAGCGCTTGATCCGCCTCCAGTCCAGTGATTTATTATTCATAAGTATGCAATGGCGCCAGCTCCATCACTCCTTGAGCCAGGATTATGTTTAACTTAATCGGAGACCCATGCATGTAAGTAGAAGGAAAAGATGAAGCCAGGCAAGAAGATGCTTATCTTCTGCTAGGGTTTTAGTGGGGATGCCAAGGTCTACTACGTGGTACTTTAATCATTGCGTGCTCCTGTTCTTTTGTTCTTTAATTAATCTGGGGGAAGATTGTAAAAGTGCTCAAGTTTTGAGGGAGGAAAAACAATAAATGAAGCAAATAAATAGACGGCATATACTGTATTATCAAGCTGAAATGTAGCACATACTGATCACAAGTTCTTGAAGAACAAACACGGGTACCGCAGGCAACTGACCAAATTAGCTTCAACTAAGATTTTGTACTAATCCCCGAGAGTAGAACGCAACACGTAGTACATACAGTTCAAGCAGTCATAAGAAAAGCAGAATAAGCTGATGACCGCACATGACAACGAAAAAGGGCTCGCTAGTTTTATGGACGGATGCCTCTGCTTTTGGCCAAGAACAGAACAGCTAACGCATACCAGTAATCCGTAGGGTCAGTGTCGTCGGCGTTTTGCATTGCGGCGCACCGGCATCCCCTCGGCCTCCTCCAACTTGACGTCCTTGGCGAGGGTGACCGCCTCCACGTCCTCCGTTGCCTCCTCCACGGAGAGACGCAGGGAGAATCTCACGGGCGGCGCCGGGGCATTCCGCTGCCTCGCCCGCCGCCGCGGCCTCTGTTCCCTATTGGCCTCCGGCCCGAGATACCTGGCGATCTCAGATCGTAATACCTCGTTGTCCATCGCCAACGCTGCCGCAACTCCTATGTCGTAGAGATCGCGCTCGCCGTTTGTGTCGCTCGAGGTGCAGGTGGATGACGATGAGGACCCGATCGGATTGTCCTGCCGTGCCGACGAAGGGATGTGTTCCCCAGAAGGAAACCTAGGATAGTGTAGATCCGTTTCTTGATCAACCCCGGACGCTTTGCCGCTAGCCGCAGCATTGATGGCTGGATTGACCGTGTCGTCTTGGCCGGCGATGACATCTATCGGTGGCGCCGTGGGCCATCTGGACGGCGAACGGATGGCCACAGTAGCAGCCTCAGCCACGACGCCCAGATGGACATCCTTTCTCTCAGCTGCGGGTTCTCCACGGTCCGCCCCATCACCGTCGGGCGCCGGTGACGGCAAGACAACTCGTCCCATAGCCACTTCTCCCCTTTCGAGCGACGAGGGCGCGTAAGTCTGTGCAAATCTAACCTTCCTTTCCCCGGCACCGCCGATGAAAGCCATGCGATCCGAGCAGAGATCGGAAGAACCAGCGGTTTCCTGGCGGTCCGATCCGATATGTGCCGCGTTTTGGCCGTCGAAGACGTTTACCGATCGCGCTGCCGCAGTGACACCGCCGGAAACAAGCTGTCTTGTTTTAGCCGGCGCGAGGAGCATCACCTGGCTGCTCATGCCGGCCTTCCTTTCCCCTCCGCCGGGGCCCGTCGCGCGATCTGACTGCTGGAGGGCGCTGCTGACTTCTTCCACACGCACGGGATCGGCTGGTTCCAGGTTGTGCTTCAAAATGATGTTATTATGGCCCAACATCAGCGGCGGCGGCATGTAGCGAGCGCACACGAGCTTGACGGCCGACGACGAGGACAAGGGCCAAGGCGACGACACGGTTGACAGATCCTTCGAGTCATCAAGCTAAATGGGGGCCTCTGCGGTGTTCCAGTTTTATCGTGTCAGCAGGGAGTTACGAGTCCTGCTCGCGTACGTTAACAACTTCGCTGAGACCCACTCGGAAACAGACCACGCAATTTCACCGTGGGTGGGGGGTGGGGCCCCTCCCCCCCTGATCCAATGAAAAAAGATCAGACCGTAATCCTCAATTAACTCCCCGTTGATGTGATTTCTAAATAAAAGCCCTGAAATCTTAAAAGTACACGCGCACTATTTGATCGAGCCGAGCGGCCGCACCGAGACCGCTCGATGCGTCGAATCCTTCGCCCGCAAGGAAGGTGTTATCTTGTCGGAGCCCACGCACTATCCTCGCCTCGCTACTTCCGGTGAAGCAGGAGCCCGGGAGGTCGAGGTGAGGCGGCGGACCGGACAAGCCTGGAGAGCAGATCAAGCCGGGGAGCTAGACCAGCAGCGCCGCCGCCTCCTCCCTCCTCTTGCTATGAGCTGGAGCAGGGGTCGCCCAGCCGCCGCCGCCCCGATGGGGAAGGGCCGCCGCGCCCCTCCTCCGGCTATGCGCTCGGCCGTCGCGCTCCTCCAGCCACCTCCTTGCGCCGCGCGCTGCGCCAAGTACACCCCCGGCCGCCTCCTCCAGTTGCCTGCTCCCGGCGCCGCGCGCCGCGCCTAGCACGCGCCCGGCCGTCCCCCTCATGCTGCCTCCTCCTAGCGACGCACGCCGCACCCGGGAGGGCCTGTTTCCCTTGCCCCCCTACGCCGACGGCCGATTACAGTGTTGTCTAGGTGCTGTTGCTGCGTACTTGGGGGAGAGATTGAACATATGTGCCAACTTTCTTCTGTTAGCAGAGGTATGAGCAGCTCCGATGAAATATGAGTGACTGTTCTGATAAGAATGTTTCCTCCCAGCAATGAATGTCCTGATATTTTTGGATTACCATCTTCTGAACTTGTAGTTTGTGACACAGATTGACCATTCAAAAAAGAACTAGAAGTTTGGTTTTGGGATGACCGTAGGTGAGTAGATATGCTCATAGCAATTACCGTGAGAGGACTACAGATGTCTCCTCAGTTTGTTATAAGTGCAGGTTTACCATATGGTCTAGGTTCAGTGTTCTGGACTACCAACGACTCCTCAAGGGTTCAGGCTCTTTCGATGTACTTGCGGTTGTCTCATTTTCAGCTGCTTTAGGGGCCAGTTCTTTTGGGCGATTCTCTTAGAATCGCCCCCCTCTTCAGCTTCTCCCACAATCGTCACTTTATATATTTTTTACAATCCTATCTAATTAGACGTTAACTAGGTAGGATTGTAAAAAAATATGAAGTGGCGATTCTGGGAGAAGCTGGGGAGGGGGGCAATTCTGGGAGAATCACCCAAAAGAACTGGGCCTAGATAACATGGGCTTTTGGCGTCATGCCTCCGAGCTCCTACATGGAGGACGACCTAGGACCCAAATCTGGCGTTTCGCGTCCGCATCTGCGGTTTCCGACACCCTCTCCCCTATGTATTTACTCGACAGATCTGGGTAGCTGCACGGAGAGCATTACGTAGTTGGCTAGTTAGATTATGTGGTTAAACAAGAACGGCAGGGAAGTTGACTACATTTGCATAAAAGCATGTTCATGCACTCTGGGGTGTTTTTGCACACACACATATGCTCAGTTGGCCTGCAATGTAGTCTACTTGCACACACATTGATGTTTAGTTGGCAGGACTAGTTGTACACACGTATGCTCAGTTGGCCTGCAATGTAGTCTAGTTGCACACACAGACACACACACATTGATGTTTAAGTTGGCAGGACTAATTGCACACACATATCCTCAGTTGGCATGCAATGTAGTCTAGTTGCACACACATTGATGTTTAGTTGGTAGGACTGGTTGCACACACATGTGTTCAGTTGGCCAGCAATGTAGTCTAGTTGCACACACATTGATGTTTAGTTGACAGGACTAGTTGCCCAAACATATGCTCAGTTGGCACGGCATGAGGATGCAGAGTTGTTGTGCGCACTGCGGTAGGATGCAGAGGGGGTGGTGGGAGGATGCAGAGTTGATGCTCCGCGTGGCGACGACTGTGAGGAACCGCGCACGGCGCCGGCGACAACAGTTGCTCGGGGTTGCGGCAGGAGTGGGTCACAGGGGGTGGGCAATGCTTCGTTTCTCTGTTTGCACGGGACTCCGGCGAAGTGCTAGCCGCCAGGGGATTGAATGCGTGGCTAGTCGTTTTGCTTTAGGTGTCCAATTTTAGTTGATTTTTCAGGCATGTCTGGTGAAGTTCCACCCAGAGCAGTACATAGTTGGCGAGTCAGGTTCTGTAGTTGCACATGAACCTCTAGGAAGTCGAGTACACTGCACAAAGCATGTTTCGTATGAGGTGTATTTTTTGCACATGCTTAGTTGGCTTGCATTGCTGTCAAATTGCACACACTTTTTTTAGTTGCATACCATACAGATGATCAGTTGGTTTTCTCTCGTTGTTAATTGAATAATCAATGGCATTTGGCCGATTATATGATACGCCTGCTGCCGATGATGAGTTTTTGCATTTTGTTGTATGCCACATGATTTTGTTCTCGTTTTTTCGTGGCTGTAACTAAATTCCTCTAGTGATTGTAGTTAAATTATATAGAAGGTCCATACCAGAGGCTGTTTGTGGGTAATTCACACAAACCATTGCTAATATTTTGATTTCTTTACCTATTTTTTCTGTACATGATTATGTATCAGTAGTAGGTTTGCATAACTAGTGCTTGAAATAGCAGGACATCGGTAAGAGAGACGCATAACATCCAATTTCAGTTCCTGCAATTTCTTCAGTTTGGTCATATTTATAGTACTAGTTGGCCATTTTAGTATTCCTAGTTGGATATGAGTATGAGGAAGTTGCACAATATGGCCATACTTAGTTGGCAGTTGAATTATCTTGTTTTTCCATAGTCACATTTTTTGTTGGCATCTCTAGCTGTTGTAGTTGCACAGGAACCTCATAGCAGTTGGCTCCAAATATCATGTAAGTTTCTTTCATACACGAAGCTGATTCAAGTTGGAACCCGTATAGTTCATAGTTGCACATGAACCTTATAGTAGTTGGCATCCATATAAGGCATAGTTGCACATGAATTTGATACTAGTTGTCATATTTTAAAATTCACTATTCCAGTTAGACAGACCTAAAAGGTTTCATGTCCTAATTATTTGAATTAGACATGCATGTAAGTAATTTCCCCCATCCAACCAATGGTATGGGATAGCAATTTAATCGTCATAGTCATTCAGATGGACTTGAAGGCGTATGGTGTGTTTGGCAAGCTACAAGTGAGTAGACCCTTTTTGCTTCCCTTCTTTGTGTTTTTGTATACATCTCCCATCTTTTTACTCGCACATATTTGTTATGGCAGTTGCACAACTAGGCATACCAGTGTGGCACAACAACCCATGGTAGTTGCACAAATACTTATGACTTTTTCTCTCAAATGTAGTGGAAGAGGAAACAAATAAACAAATCAGTATGAGTCTAATCAGTTGCACTTTTTTTATCAAACTAAACATTCAAGTAAATTCTCTCGTATGCACACATGGGTCTAATCAGTTGCACAGATGCATCCACAAGTTGAACAAATAATACACAAGATGGGCATTGTTTTTTGCTGTTTTATTGTATTTTTTTTCTGTTTTCAAGCTTTTCACACAGTTTCTATTCTAGTTGCACACAATAGGCACAAATCGGAAAGTACTTTTATTCAAGTAAAAAAAATCCAAACTACTTATGTCAGTTGCACAATTCTTTTTTAAGTTGACATAAGCGAGTCGTAAGCTGCACACCACAAACCTATCTAATTCCAATATGTTGTCAGGCTTGCCGCCACATACATTTTTCATAGTTTCACACAGGGGATTCTTTCAATTTTGGCCAAGATGACATACAACATGGGGTCCCATGTCTTCTCATGAAGTTTTTGTTTTATCATGCATCAACAATCTTACAAGCACTAGCACATCTTTTTGTTTTGTTTTTGTCTGCCAGCCAGGAGCTGGATGGATGAGCTTCTAACAAGCAAAATTTGAACAGAAGAAGTGATCACCAAGAAGCAATCTGCTACTCTGTCTTTTTTTAGTTCTTTTAGCCATTGTTTGCCTTTTGAACCAAAACATTACTGCATTATAGATCTATCTAGTAGACTATGTGCAACAAACCAACATATGACCCAGCAGGATGTTCATTTGTTTCCAGTGTCTCTGTGTGAGTTGCACAATATGAAATAAAAGTTGGCTGGGTTACCTGAAATAGTTGGTCCGCAACCAAAACAAAAGTTTCACAATATGCAATTCAATGTTTGTGTGTTCCTGGGGTTTTATGTGTGTGTTTTGCACAAGTTTGGGTGAACTATTTTTGGATCAGTTGTAGTCAGCATGAAGCAGGATTGGAGAAGTTGAATTCAAGGTGAAGAAGAGAAACATGTCACCTAGCTTCTTCCTTTTTTTCAAGTTTTCCTTCTCTTTTCCCCTGCAAAAACTGCATAGATCAGATCTTCTTGGTCTTCACCTTGACAGATCTTCCATGACAACTCTATAGATAGGGAAGGCTCCCATGGCGGTCCTGACTGTTTTTTATGGGAAAGATGGTGGGCAAAGCAATAGGAGAAGGGTTGGTGCGCGTCATGTGATTGGCGAGACCAGGTCAAAGGAAGAGAAAGGGAGGAGGGGAAAATCATGTGAGTTCAGGACTGAAGTGGGCGCTGGGCTGATGCTTTTTGTACAGTGAGGGTTGTCCTTTCCCTTCTTTTCCTTTTTGGGATTAGATGGGAACAGAAACTTACCATATATAGGAGGCCGCTCGGGACCGCTAGGGAGCCAACGTGTCCAATAAAAGCTCTCCGTCGATGCAGATTATTTTTTGTACTCCCTCCGTCACAGTTTAGAAGGCACAATTAAATTTATGTGCGTTTCCACAATAGACAAGGTTTAAGGCGCATTGCATTTATTTCCAGTAGCTAATTAGTACTTCGATATACTATTTCTATATGCATGTGTAGTGTGAATGCTATTTTTTAGCCCGTCTCAGAGCCAATAGATAACTATTTAGATCCCAGAGAATTTCCAATCACGCCTTTTAAACCGTGACGGAGGAAGTATGTCTGGGACTTGGTCGACTGAGACTTACTTAACCTATTGCTAATTTGACCCGTTTTGCTTCCCCAATTATGGGCTTGAGTTCTGGGCTTTTTCTTTGTGAGCTTTTTTTTTATTTTGGTTTGGGTTGTTTGTCTGATTGTTTGTTTGGACTGAAAAAAGACCACAACCAGACAATGAAAAAGCCTATTCTGTAGCTATAAGCGACGCTGGCTTACCCTTTCGTTCCCTGCTTCTTCTTCGTTTCTTCTTCTTTTTGTCAAAAGGAGCTTCATTAAAATTGTTGCATGCACAAGCCAGCTTGGTCTCTGTGCCTGTACTTTGGTTAGAGTTGGGTTCAGCAGGTGAAACCCCACCGACATGTCTAGCTCACACTATTGCTGGTGCATGTTGTCAACATACGCGAGAAACACTTTGTACAATCGAGGAGAATGTGCTTCATAAGCTCCCATTACAAAATCAGATCTGAACATACACACGCAAAAAATGATCTGTGTATTTGGCTATGAAAACAATCAGCTCTGCTCTTTAGTTAGAGCAGAAACAGAGGTGCTCATACCCGCAAATAAATAAATAAATAGAGGTGCTCGGAACCTGACGGCAGCCACCCCAAAAAGTTACCGACCACAAGCTACTTTGAATTCTTTTTTGGCCAGTCCATCTTCAATTAGACACATCGAAAATTTCCAAAGAAAAAAGGGAATCCCTCATTTCAGAGCAACCGAAAATTGGGCTCCCCTTGAGCAAAAACACAACACACGTAGAAAAAAATCGCTGGCCCAGGTCGCTCATCTTACATTTGGGCTAGTCTCTTCACTCGGACCTCTCTATATGTGGTAATTTCAGCACAAATAAGTGAACCCTAGAGAGAAAACTAAGGATGGGTGCTGGATTTTTTGGCGCGCAGCAAAAATGGCGGGATTGATTTACTTGGCGGGTAGGTAGCTTACACATGTTGAAATACATGCAGTTATAGTCGGGGACGACACTTGCAATTGTATGCCTAGTGTACACATGTAACTAGAAAAAAATTCAGAAGAAAAAAAACTCTACATTGCGCTTGGCCATGGCTCCTTAATTCATAGCTAACTTGATCTGCATGAGAAAAGTTGAACTCTTAATTTAATTTAAATAACCAAAAGGAAGAAAGGAATATTAAAAAGTAAATTTAGGTCTCCACGAGAAAAAACTCTTAAAATATTATTTTGTTGCCCTCGACAAACATAGTCCAGTTGCAACCATGTTGCAAGACATGTCGTTGCAATCAGAGGACGACATTTGCGGTTGCATGCCTAGTGTATAAACGTGCAACTACCCCTGCCTCTCCTGTCGCTCTTCCGACAAAACAAAGTCCAGTTGCAGTCAAGAACAACACTTACAGTTGCAAGCCTAGTGTACACATGCAATTACCTGCCCTCTCTCCTGCAGTCCTCCGACAAAACAAACTCCGGTTGCATCCGTGTTGGATGACATGCAGTTGCAGCGTAATTCGAATGCTTGCAATTGCATGTCAATTGCCCACCCTCTCTCCTGCTACCTCCTCTTACAAAACAAACTCCAGTTACATCCATGTTTGACTCGCAACTGGCTCTGTAGTTGTCTTGGTGTCCCAATTTGATACTGAATCCCTGACTCACACGCAACTGGGGCCCTTAGTTGTTTGTGGTCATAGTTACAAGTACACCATCAACTCGCAATTGGGACTGTAGTTTTTCTCCTCCCAGTTGTGAGTCCACTCTCGACTTGCAACTAGGGCCTCATAGTTTTCTTATTTGAGTCTCAGTTGCAAGTCCACACTCGACTCATAACTGGGCCCGTTGATGTTTGTCGTCTCTGTTGCAAAACCATGCTCAACTCGCAACTGCACTTGCAGTTGTAGTTGCCCCAGTTGCAAGTCCACTCTCGATACGCAACTGGGCCCGACTCAATTTTTATCATATTCGCAAGTCCACCATCAACACACAACTAGGGGCCCAATCATTTTTGTCTTAGTTGCAACTCCATCCTTGCCATGCATGGGGGCCCACCTTTTTTCTTGTCTGAGTTGCAAGTCTATCCCCGACACGCAACTGGGCCAACCAATTTTTGTCCTAGTTGAAAGTCCAACTACACTCTGACATACAATTGGGGTTCTCATATTTTTTGTCTCAGTTGTAAGTCAACCCATATGCGCAATTAGGGGGCAACGATTTCATCCCCAACTGCAACTCCCCCCGCCGACATGCAATTCTGGGGCCTACTTTTTTTTGTCCCAATTGCATGTCCACCATCAATATGCAATTGGGCCTGACCTATTGTTTGTCCCATTTTCAAGTCCACCCTCGACACACAACTATGGGGTCAACCATTATTGTCCTAGTTGCAACTCCATCAGCGACATGCAATTGGGTGACTGTCCTTTTTCTTATTCAAGTCCAAGTCCACCCTCGACAAGCAACTGAGGCCAAACTCATTTTTGTCCTAGTTGCAAGTCGAACTACAACCCTGCCATGCAAATGCAATGGTGGGAACTTTTTTTTTTGTTTCAGTTGCAAATCAACAGTCGATATGCAACTAGGTACCCAACCAATTTTGTCCCACATGCAGTTCCACCCTCAATACGCAATCGGTGCATGCCCCATTTTGTTCCAGTAGCAAGTCCACCCTCTACATGCAACTGGCCTGATCCATTTTTAGTCAACCCTCGACACACAACCGCATGCCCATGACGGGACTGCAATTAGAGGCATAGGAGGGATATCGATCGGTTGCATCTCCACTTTTAAAATAAATATTCAAAAGTTTTTACGCTTTCATTTCAATATTTTCATAGAAAGTAATGAAAATTTTCTTAAAATTATGAATGTTTTTAAAAAATCTTGATTTTTTTTTCAAATTCATGTTTGTAATTTTTTACTAATGACGCTTCCTTCACAGCAGAAAACAAAATGATGGTGCCACTTCGTTGGTGTGGAACGTTGCGTGTGAGAGAGGAGTCGATTGCTTTTCACTGTCGAAAACAAAACGATTGCATGTCGTCATGCACGTGCAGAGTTCATAGATTGGTTGTTGTTTGGAAACTGAATGCTGATGTGGACAGCTTGCATGTTGAGATAAATCATGTAGTGGGGGTGAACTTCTTAAGTATATAAGATAAATATTCAAAAGTTTTTACGTTTTCATTTCAATATTTTCATAGAAAGTAATGAACATTTTCTTAAAATTATGAATGTTTTTAAAAATCTTGATTTTTTTTCAAATTCATGTTTGTAATTTTTTAAAGAAATCATGATATTTTTCCAAATTCATGGATTTTTAATTTCATGAACATTTTTTGTATTTACTAAAAATTTTAATTCATGTTTTTTTTTCAAATTGGCTAATACCTTTCTAATTTGCGAACTTCTAAAAAACATTACAAACATTTTTTCATATCCATGAAGAGTAATTTCAAGAACATTTGTTAAAATGTGTGGACATTTTAAAAACAATTAACACTCTTAAATTTCATGAGCATTTTTAGATTTTTTTTAACTTTTTTCATATACTTTATGAACTTTAAAATTTACGAACTTTTCTTTATGATCCGAGTACATTATTAAAATAGACAAACATTTATAAAAGTTTGTAAGTTTTTGTTTCCTTTTATATAATTCATGTTTATCACATACGGTTGTCCAAACACGATTATCCATCCATTTGTCACATCAATACTTACAAGGTTTCAAAAATCATTGCTGAATCGTGAGGTACATGAAAGCTGGCTAGCTATCAAGAAATCGTGCATTCATGCACTGATAGCACACGTCTCACTATTCCTTTTTTTTTTATATGCACACATATATAAGCTTCGTCCTTTCCATGCTTCATTTCAAAACCTGGCCGGCCAAGACGAGCAACACATGAGATTGCTTCTCTAGTTAGTGCGACACACAGGGACAAGGGACAAGAAAGAAAAAAAAAACGCTGAGAGAAGGAATAACGGGATCAACAATTAGAAAAGATAGGATTACAAAAATAAAGAAAAAACAAACAAGTATAAGGGGTGTGGGCTTTTATTTTAGGATGAGGTGGCGCTGATGTCATACTTAGATGTGACATACTTATGTCTAGATGAGTCTTAAACACACTCAAACTGATTTATTTCTAAGCAAATCTTCTACTAGTAAGCACCTTGTACGGTCTTAGGTTTGCGGTCATCAATGCTTAACTGTAATTAAGCTGGGTCTTCACTGTAATTAAGATTAGAAGCACAAGAATTGGGCAAAAAGGGTTTTAGGCGAGGTTTACTCTAATATAACGATTTCTCCACCAGTTCTACGTATACATACAAAGGAATCAAACGAAGAAAAATCTATTCACATATTGAACAGCACATAGCCTTGAACCACATGCATGTGTAGAAAATTTCACATGTGTTGGTACGAAGCCAAGATGGAAACCCTGAACCTATGCGTCGATTGATCGTAGCTTCTGAATTTGGTGGAAGCACTCGATGTCATATATAGTCGGACCAAATGATCGATGGTGTTAGCCGCGCGATCCAGAGGTTGGCAAGCACGTCTCCTCACTTTCACCGGCAGCCGGCGGCTCTCTTACTTCGTTGGCAGTTCGCACTTGGTGCCATCAGCCTCCTCGACGTCGTTTTCTGTTGCGGTCCCTCGCCGGCGCCCCCGCCTCTGGTTTGACGTCCTTGGGGGCGGAGACCGCCGCCACGTCCTCCATCGCCTCCTCGTTGGAGAGGCGGAGGGAGAATTTCACTGGCGCCGCATTCGCCGCGGCTCTCCGCTGCACGCGCCGCTTCGGTCTCTGTTCTTGGTGTCGATGGACCCTGAATTGCCTCGCCACCTCCGATCTTATGGCCCCCTCGTCCATCTCCATGGCTGTCCTCTCTCCGAGACTATGTAGGTCGATACCATCCGCGGCGGCGGCGAACGATGGCGCCATCGCCATGGGAGGCATGGAGGCATCGCAAGGCTTTATGTGCGAAGGTGGGCTCCTTTCCACACAAGGATTCGGAGAACTCGGGCCGGAATCTTGGTCGCTGCCGCTTGCTTGAGCGGGCATCTGGAGATGCGCTTCTATGTGATTGGTCGGAATGTCTTCGCCGTTGGCGGCATCGTCCGTGGATACGGACGAGTGCTCCAAGGCCCCGGCCGCCTTGGTGTGTGACGAAGGTGCCAACTCAGCAAAGGAATCTGGAGCAGGTACCTGGTGATATTCTTGGATGGCCGGATCAGTCCGGTTGCCGTTACCGAAGATGACATCCGCCGGCGCAATGGTGGCCATGGCCGTCCCGGACGGTGACCTGATGATGACATTCAAAAAGTTTGCACACGCGGAACCGGCCTCGTCACCTGCGCGATCATCCGTCTTCGCCGGCGGCGCGTGGTCTCTTCCTTTCTCTGAATCATGGCCAGGCCGGCAGAGGCTGTCCAGGCGACGGGTTTTCTGCTTCTTCTTCAGGCCGCCGCCACCGACGTCGGCGGCAGCAGCCTTTCTGCTGTCGGCGCGGGCAACGTTCTCCGACTGCACCGCAAGCGCAACCGCGGAAGCAACCTGTGCCACCTTCTCCGACGCACCGGGAACCTCGGCGCAGCTTATTCCGGCATTGCTTGTCCGTTCGACGCCGCGGGACGCCGCAGAATTAGCATCCATATGATCCGGCTCCAATCGTGCGACGGCTAGGTTGAATTCTTCAAGACGGCGTGAATCTGCCGGCTCCTGGAGGTGCTTCCACGAGAACTTGTGCCTCAGCAGCAGGGGCTCGTGGCGATGCGCGATCTTGAGACCAAGCCCGATGGTTTCCGTTGCCGCGGACGACGACGACGACGACGCCGGCGACCTGCGGAGGAGATCGGTTCCAACCAAATGACCTAGCCGATGCAGCTCTCCCATGATGCAATTGCAAGCGGAGGCTTTTGTGCAGGGGTCAAGTAATCCATATCCATATTTATGAGTTGTTCCTTGGACGGATCAGTCCGAGTATTGCATGGTCGCGATCAGAACGTGTGTTCCAGACGGAGTCGGGCAGGAAGGGATCACGGGATCAGATTTGTTGTCTATTTGTCGATATTTCTCCGTCGTTCAATTGTTCGCCGGAATCCTCCTATACCCCGCGTGGGTCGTTAGGTTTTTTTTTTCTTTGTTTGGGAAGCGTGGGTCGTTGGGTTTTTTATTTTTGAGAATCACCCTCTAATTTATTTCATACTGTTTTCAGAAAGGCCAAGACAAGGCACCGGCGGCCGGCCCAAACTTTTGGCCGGTCACGTCCTAACCGCCGGGTACAGCGACTCCTAGCTGCCGGATTAAGTCTTCGCTTCCTCCCATGAACAGCTTCGTCCTCAAATCACACGAGCGCGAACAGAGGAGAGTGCGACGAATTAAGCTCCGCTGACCCTGCCATTGAGTAGCTCCGCTGACCCTGCCATTGACTAGCGCCACCGACCTCACTGCAAAATAGCTTGCTGCAATCGTTGTCTAGTATCAGCTAGCCGCCCTCGCCGACGGTCTAACTTGTCATCAAGTCAATGCGTCGGCCGTGCCCCTTCCAGCAAAATTACCTAACGTACCTCGCCATTGCTCTCATACCCAACTCCGGCCATCACCGTTGCTAGTGGATGACCCCCCCATACCACGTGCTCCCCCTCGCAGCCATGGTTGTAGGCTTGTAGCTCACAACAGCTGGTTCCAGCACAACGGTTCCAGCATCTCATGTCATCTATGTATTGTGTTGTAGCCGGCTCCAGCAAATTTATGTCGTGGTTGTAGCATCTGCGCAAAACAATTCCAACTTCTGCCAAAATGGTTGTAGCATTTGAGGGCATGTACAACGGAAGCAGCACCTATCGATGGTCTCGGATGCCACATCAGTTCAGGCTATAGCACACAAATAATTTACCCAACGCAAGTGATGTCATGTGGTAGGAGATGAAGAAAGCTCCAAACATGAGTATATAAAAGAAAACTGAGCACATGCACTCTCCTTCTCTCTCTCCAGTTTTCTACAGGGACCACTCTTTCTCTCTGAAGCACTCGGTTCCTCTGCAGGATCCACCTTCCCTCTGCAAGCTACCATCTTTTTGGTTAGACGTGTCCACGATGGCTTGTTTCTGACGTGTAGCCTCTGAGGCATCTGTCCAAGGTGGCGCATTGGCCATGCCCTGATGCAGGGAGTTCCAGTTTTTCTGCACTTTTGCCGGCGACAATTCTAACAAAGAAAATGCCGATTGCAGCTCCGATGGAAGTCGGTTTGAGCAAAATAGATCGTTGTTTGCAGCTCCGGTAGAAGCCGGTCCCAGCAAAAGAAATGTGTGGCTTCGTGCTGATCGCAGCACCGTCTGCTATGGATCCAACTGAAGGAAATATGCCCTAAAGGCAATAATAAAGTTGTTATTTTATATTTCCTTATATCATGATAAATGTTTATTATTCATGCTAGAATTGTATTAACCGGAAACTTGATACATGTGTGGATACATAGACAAAATACTGTGTCCCTAGTAAGCCTCTACTAGACTAGCTCGTTAATCGAAGATGGTCAAGTTTCCTAACCATAGACATGTGTTGTCATTTGATGAATGGGATCACATCATTAGGAGAATGATGTGATGGACAAGACCCATCCATTAGCTTAGCATATTGATCGTTCAGTTTTATTGCTATTGCTTTCTTCATGTCAAATACATATTCCTTAGACTATGAGATTATGCAACTCCCGGATACCGAAGGAATACCTTGTGTGCTATCAAATGTCACAACGTAACTAGGTGATTATAAAGACGCTCTACAGGTATCTCCGAAGGTGTTTGTTGGGTTGGCATAGATCGAGATTAGGATTTGTCACTTTGAGTATCAGAGAGGTATCTCTGGGCCCTCTCGGTAATACACATCATAAGAAGCCTTGCAAGCAAAGTGACTAATGGGTTAGTTGCGGGATGATGTATTACGGAACGAGTAAAGAGACTTGCCGGTAACGAGATTGAACTAGGTATGTGGATACCGACGATCGAATCTCGGGCAAGTAACATACCGATGACAAAGGGAATAACGTATGTTGTCATAATAGTTCAACCGATAAAGATCTTCGTAGAATATGTAAGAGCCAATATGAGCATACACGTTCCGATATTGGTTATTGACCAGAGATGTGTCTCGGTCATGTCTACATAGTTCTCAAAACCGTAGGGTCCGTGTTGGGGAACATAGTAATTTCAAAAAAAAATCCTGCGCACACGCAAGATCATGGTGATGCATAGCAACGAGAGGGGAGAGTGTCGTCCACGTACCCTCGTAGACTGAAAGCGGAAGCGTTAGCACAACACGGTTGATGTAGTCGTACGTCTTCACGATCCGATCGCTCAAGTACTAAACGCACGGCACCTCCGAGCACACATTCAGCCCGATGACGTCCCTCGAACTCCGATCCAGCTGAGTGTTGAGGGAGAGTTTGGTCAGCACGACGGCGTGGTGATGATGATGATGTTCTACCGACACAGGGCTTCGCCTAAGCACCGCCTGAGATTATCGAGGTGGACTATGGTGGAGGGGGCACCGACACGGCTAAAAGATCAAACGATCAATTGTTGTGTCTCGGGTGCCCCCGCCTGTGATATAAAGGAGCAAGGGGAGGTGCGGCCGGCCTAGAGGGGCGCGCCAGAGGAGTCCTATTCCTACTGGGAGTAGGACTCCTCCCTTTCCTTGTTGGACTAGGAGTGGAGGGGAAAGAGGAGGAGAGAGGAAGGAGGGGGGGCGCCGCCCCCTCTCCTTGTCCTATTCGGACTAGGGGGAGGGGCGCGCGGCCCTGCCCTGGCCGCCTCTCCTCTTCTCCACAAGGCCCACTATGGCCCAATTAAGTCCCCTGGGGTTTCCGGTAACCCCTCGGTACTCCGGTAAAATCCTGATTTCACCCGGAACACTTCCGATATCCAAACATAGGCTTCCAATATATCAATCTTCATGTCTCGACCATTTCGATACTCCTCGTCATGTCGGTGATCACATCCGGGACTCCGAACAATCTTCGGTACATCAAAACATATAAACTCATAATATAACTGTCATCGAAACGTTAAGCGTGCGGACCCTACGGGTTCGAGAACTATGTAGACATGACCGAGACACGTCTCCGGTCAATAACCAATAGCGGAACCTGGATGCTCATATTGGCTCCTACATATTCTACGAAGATCTTTATCGGTCAGACCGCATAACAACATACGTTGTTCCCTTTGTCATCGGTATGTTACTTGCCCGAGATATAATCGTCGGTATCTCAATACCTAGTTCAATCTCGTTACCGGCAAGTCTCTTTACTCGTTCCGTAATACATCATCCCGCAACTAACTCATTAGTTGCAATGCTTGCAAGGCTTAAGTGATGTGCATTACCGAGAGGGCCCAGAGATACCTCTCCGACAATCGGAGTGACAAATCCTAATCTCGAAATACGCCAACCCAACAAGTACCTTCGAGACACCTGAGAGCACCTTTATAATCACCCAATTACGCCAGGATGTTTGGTAGCACACAAAGTGTTCCTCCGGTAAACGGGAGTTGCATAATCTCATAGTCATCGGAACATGTATACGTCATGAAGGAAGCAATAGCAACATACTAAACGATCGAGTGCTAAGCTAACGGAATGGGTCAAGTCAATCACATCATTCTCCTAATGATGTGATCCCGTTAATCAAATGACAACCCATGTCAATGGTTAGGAAACTTAACCATCTTTGATCAATGAGCTAGTCAAGTAGAGGCATACTAGTGACACTCTGTTTGTCTATTTATTCACACATGTATTATGTTTCCGGTTAATACAATTCTAGCATGAATAATAAAAATTTATCATGATATAAGGAAATAAATAATAACTTTATTATTGCCTCTAGGGCATATTCCCTTCAGTCTCCCACTTGCACTAGAGTCAACAATCTAGATTACTCAGTAATGATTCTAACACCCATGGAGCCTTGGTGTTGATCATGTTTTGCTCATGGAAGAGGCTTAGTCAACGGGTCTGCAACATTCAGATCCGTATGTATCTTGCAAATTTCTATGTCTCCCACCTGGACTAAATCCCGGATGGAATTGAAGCGTCTCTTAATGTGCTTGGTTCTCTTGTGAAATCTGGATTCCTCCGCCAAGGCAATTGCACCAGTATTGTCACAAAAGATTTTCATTGGACCCGATGCACTAGGTATGACACCTAGATCGGATATGAACTCCTTCATCCAGACTCCTTCATTTGCTGCTTCCGAAGCAGCTATGTACTGCGCTTCACACGTAGATCCCTCCACGACGCTTTGTTTAGAACTGCACCAACTGACAGCTCCACTGTTCAATGTAAACACGTATCCGGTTTGTGATTTAGAATCTTCTGGATCAGTGTCAAAGCTTGCATCAACGTAACCGTTTACGATGAGCTCTTTGTCACCTCCATATACGAGAAACATATCCTTAGTCATTTTCAGGTATTTCAGATGTTCTTGACCGCTGTCCAAATGATCCACTCTGGATTACTTTGGTACCTCCCTGCTAGACTTATAGCAAGGCACACATCAGGTCTGGTACACAACATTGCATACATGATAGAGCCTATGGCTGAAGCATGGGGAACATATTTCATTTTCTCTCTATCTTCTGCAGTGGTCGGGCATTGAGTCTTACTCAACTTCACACCTTGTAATACTGTGCAAGAACCCTTTCTTTGCTTGATCCATTTTGAACTTCTTCAAAACTTTGTCAAGGTATGTGCTTTGTGAAAGTCCATTAAGCGCCTTGATCTATCTCTATAGATCTTGATGCCCAATATATAAGCAGCTTCACCGAGGTCTTTCATTGAAAAACTCTTATTCAAGTATCCCTTTATGCTATCCAGAAATTCTATATCATTTCCAATCAGTAATATGTCATCCACATATAATATCGAAATGCTCTGAGCTCCCACTCACTTTCTTGTAAATATAGGCTTCTCCAAAAGTGCAGACAAAACCAAATGCTTTGATCACACTATCAAAGCGTTTATTCCAACTCCGAGAGGCTTGCACCAGTCCATCAATGGATCGCTGGAGCTTGCACACTTTGTTAGCTCCCTTTGGATCGACAAAACCTTCCGATTGCATCATATACAACTCTTCTTTCAGAAATCCATTCAGGAATGCAGTTTTGACATCCATTTGCCAAATTTCATAATCATAAAATGCGGCAATTGCTAACATGATTCGGACAGACTTAAGCATCACTACGGGTGAGAAGGTCTCATCGTAGTCAATCCCTTGAACTTGTCGAATTTTTTTTGCAAAAAGTCGAGCTTTATAGACAGTAACATTACCGTCAGCGTCAGTCTTCTTCTTGAAGATCCATTTATTCTCAATTGCTTGCCGATCATCGGGAAAGTCAACCAAAGTCCACACTTTGTTCTCACACATGGATCCCATCTCAGATTTCATGGCCTCAAGCCATTTTGCGGAATCTGGGTTCACCATCGCTTCTTCATAGTTCGTAGGTTCGTCATGGTCTAGTAACATAACCTCCATAACAGGATTACCGTACCACTCTGGTGCAGATCTTACTCTGGTTGACCTACAAGGTTCAGTAACAACTTGATCTGAAGTTCCTTGATCATCATCATTAACTTCCTCACTAATTGGTGTAGGTGTCGCAGAAACCGGTTTCTGCGATGAACTACTTTCCAATAAGGGAGCAGGTACAGTTACCTCATCAAGTTCTACTTTCCTCCCACTCACTTCTTTCGAGAGAAACTCCTTCTCCAGAAAGATTCCAAATTTAGCAACAAAAGTCTTGCCTTCGGATCTGTGATAGAAGGTGTACCCAACAGCCTCCTTTGGGTATCCTATGAAGACACATTTCTCCGATTTGGGTTCGAGCTTATCAGGTTGAAGCTTTTCACATAAGCATCGCAGCCCCAAACTTTAAGAAACGACAACTTTGGTTTCTTGCCAAACCACAGTTCATAAGGCGTCGTCTCAACGGATTTTGATGGTGCCCTATTTAACGTGAATGCGGCCGTCTCTAAAGCATAACCCCAAAACAATAGCGGTAAATCAGTAAGAGACATCATAGATCGCACCATATCTAGTAGAGTACGATCACAACGTTCGGACACACCATTACGCTGTGGTGTTCCGGGTGGCGTGAGTTGCGAAACTATTCCGCATTGTTTCAAATGTAGACCAAACTCATAACTCAAATATTCTCCTCCACGATCAGACCGTAGAAACTTTATTTTCTTGTTATGATGATTTTCAACTTCACTCTGAAATTCTTTGAACTTTTCAAACGTTTCAGACTTATGTTTCATTAAGTAGATATACCCATATCTGCTTAAATCATCTGTGAAGGTGAGAAAATAACGATATCCGCCATGAGCCTCAACATTCATCGGACCACATACATCTGTATGTATGATTTCCAACAAATCTGTTGCTCTCTCCATAGTACCGGAGAACGGCGTTTTAGTCATCTTGCCCATGAGGCATGGTTCGCAAGTACCAAGTGATTCATAATCAAGTGGTTCCAAAAGTCCATCAGTGTGGAGTTTCTTCATGCGCTTTACACCGATATGACCTAAATGGCAGTGCCACAAATAAGTTGCACTATCATTATCAACTCTGCATCTTTTGGCTTCAACATTATGAATATGTGTATCACTACTATCGAGATTCATCAAAAATAGACCACTCTTCAAGGGTGCATGACCATAAAAGATATTACTCATATAAATAGAACAACCATTATTCTCTCGATTTAAATGAATAACCGTCTCGCGTCAAACAAGATCCAGATATAATGTTCATGCTCAACGCGGCACCAAATAACAATTATTTAGGTCTAAAACTAATCCCGAAGGTAGATGTAGAGGTAGCGTGCCGACCACGCTCACATCGACTTTGGAACCATTTCCCACGCGCATCGTCACCACGCCCTTAGCCAATCTTCGCAATCCGTAGCCCCTGTTTGAGTTGCAAATATTAGCAATGTAACCAGATCAAATACCAGTGCTATCTGCGAGCATTAGTAAGGTACACATCAATAACATGTGTATCACATATACCTTTGTTCACCTTGCCATCCTTCTTATCCGCCAAATACTTGGGGCAGTTCCGCTTCAAAGGACCTTTACGCTTGCAAGAGAAGCACTCGATCTCGTGCTTAGGTCCAAACTTTGGTTTCTTCCCCGAGCAGCAACTTACTTTGTCGTTCTTCTTGAAGTTCCCTTCTTCTTCCTTTGCCCTTTTCTTGAAACTGGTGGTCTTATTGACCATCAACACTTGATGCTCAGAGCGACCTGACCCAAAATTGGTCAAATCTCGTGTTCTGCACCATCCCAAGATCATTTGGTACTCACAAGACATCGATAAAGTAATCAAAGTTCAATCACACCTGAATATCATTAAACGATTCTCATATAGAGTCTTTATTACAAGGGAATAAATTTGGCTCAAGGCCAACTCATGAGAAATAAACTACAAATGCTGCGGAAGCGTCGAAGATAAGCGAGTCCATCCGACTCAAAGGGCAATCGCCAAGCGCGAGCGTAGCCTCACTCCCGATCGAATATATCTCGCAACATAATACGTTGCAGCCATGTAGGTCAGCTTTTGGAATAAGTGGCAAGTCATGAAGAATAACAATAATAAAGTTACTAACTCTATATGCATTTTTGGCTGTGGAGCTCTAAGTTTCATCATTTTGCTAAAAGAAAATTTTATCCTACTACGGTGGACTTACTTGCAAATTACTACAATTGTTGGTAGTTATTGAGATGGTTCCGCCAACCAATATCTCGCTCCCAATTATTAAGTCATAAAACCTCAAATTATTTCATTAGTTTTAGTGTTGAGATATCTGAATACTTCCAAGTTCCAGAGGCTCAAATGTCCGTGAATCGGGACACGGCTAATCGATTAGATCTTTAACTCTGCAGAGGGTTGCGACTTTCCCGCAAGAATCATTCCCTCCTTTAAAGTCTTCGCACTTCATGGTGTTTGAAGACGGACTAATGAAACAGGTCTTCCAAAGAGTTCTTCCGCCACCGCGGTACCCATCCAATCCTACCGTTCGTCTACTTCTCGTAGTACCGCCAGCCAGCGTCACTACTAGGGTCAACCCAGCCAGAGCCCATAATGGCTTGCGGCTGCATTGTAAGCTTCCGGTCATGGGGCATCCATCCTTCTCTTTGTGGCTGGGTGAAGCTTTCCGCAGGATGTCATGGCGCTTCTCCATGCATCCCGGCCACCACTGGGTGCTCCAGGGTGCCCGTCAACCGTCCTCCACCCAGTAGTGATTTTCCGAAGTCCATCTTGATCATTGTAGTTCATGGGGTTGTCATCATCATTGACTCTCACATCTTGCTTATGAATTTCACTCATCCCAAATCCCGTCTACGAGCATAGCAAAGTAACTACTACGTCCCGGGGTCATGGTAACAAGGGGATTGGTTCATCCTACCACATGATACTACTCAAGTTTAATGACTTCAAACTTTCACTACTGCATGCATGGTGGGGTGGTGACAACTACTAATGCACAAAAACATAGGTATAGAAATAACATGATCAAAACTTGCCTTGCTGATGATCCTCGAAGCTAAAGAGTCGAGTAGCAAACTTCGCACTCCGGAAACTCTACCGAGACAAACAATAACACAATAAGCACAAAGCAATAGGATCACTCAACATAACAAAAGTAACATAACACAACAAAACAATCAAAACCAAATCCAAAAGGAAAACTCAAAGAAACCAATTCAAAGTTTTCCCTACTCCAAACAATAACTAAAATAGTTTTTTATATAACAAAATTCCTTAATATAACCTAATCATGGTTTTAAGTTAACTTAACAGAAAAGGTTTCACTAAGCAACTAGGAGCAAAAAGAATTAATTAAAAGCTATTATAAAACTCATTTTAGGCCTAATCCAAATTTCTATTAAGAAAATAAATTAAAAATTTTATTAATTATAAATAAAAGTTCATCTATTAGAGTGACAGAAACTAACCTAGAATAACTAATCACAAGTTAAAAATAAATTAATTTACTAATTAATTTAATAGGAAAACAAGATCTAGCTAATTAATTAGAATTAATAGGATTCTGCTTAAAACTAATTATTTATTAATCCTAAAATACCCAAGTTAATTTCTAGGGTTTGGCAATGTTAAAATAAAGTTGGGACAAAAAGAATCATGCAAAAATAATTTTTCTAACTCAAGTTATAGCAGATTTACTATTCTTACTAAAACTAAATTAAAGCATTTTTATTATTTTTACATAGCTAAATATATATTCTACAGAAACTACATAAAATTTGAAATCCAACAAAAAAGAATCATCTAAAAATAATAAACAGAATAAAAGATATCAATTTTTGAAAATGAAACTATTCGCTAAAACAGAAAATCAAAATAAAAGAAAAGGCCTGATGGGCCTATCTCGCGCCTCGAGCGTTAAATAGTCTAAACAGGCCCTAGGGTTAACTAAAACGAACCGGGCCTAAAAATAAAAACTTAACCTAAAATAAACCGATTGGACCGGCCGGTTTTCTAAATAAAACTTATTCTTTGGGGTTCTAATCCTAGCCGCTCATCTAGGATCGGACGGGGGGGTGGTTTCGGCGACGCATCGAGTCCGGCGACGGCGGGCGGCGGCGAGAGTCGTCCGGGCTTCAAGGCGTCAGTGAGCTCGAGGAGTCGTCGGGAGGATGCGGGAGCACGGGAGTGGTTCGGTGGGGTCGGGGTGGTCGGGAGGACTAGGGCCGACGGGCGGCGACAATGGGGGGAAGCTCGGGTCTCCCGGGCACGAACGGGAGGGAGAGAGGTGCTGGCGAGGTCTCGGGGGAATTGGGTGCGGGGCTCGGCTTTATAGCTGTGGCCTCGGGCTCGCTCGGGGGGATCAGGCGGATCGGGATCCGGATCCTTCGGGATCCGCGATCTCAGCGAGGTCGATCGTGGGCGAGGGGGAAGAAGAGGGCGGGGCCCACGGGTCGAGAGAGAGAGAGGAGAGGTGAGGCGGCGGGTGGCCGAGGCCAAGGGAATTGGTGCGAGGGGTTGAGTGGGCTCGGCTCGGCTCTACTGGCCTAGCTGTGGGCCGGGCTGGCTGGGCCAAAGGGGGGGTCTTGGCACTGGCTGGGCTGGGTGGCTCGGGTGGCGCTTGAGGGGATTTTTCTTTTAGAATTTTTTAAATAAAACAAAACAGAAATAAAACAATATCGTAAATATTTTATATAGGGTATATATATACCAAAATGATCAGGAATATTCCTTTCATTTGAACATTTTCCAAAGGCAAAATCCAAACTTTATAAAAATCCATTTTTTTCAAATTCAAATAAAATTCAGATTTGAATCCAAATCTTTTGGCATTGTTTCCTCTGCTATTTTTGGAGTGTCATGTTTGCTCCTCTCATACTTTTGATCAAGTATTTATCAGGCTTAGTTTTTGAAATGTTTCCCACATGCCAAAGTTTGAAATTCAAATTCAAAACTCAAAATTCTTTGAAACTTCAAATGGCATTCAAATTCAAACAGGATGCATAGGATGCTTAGCTATAATTGTAAAACATTCCAAATAGGAAATTTGGGATGTTACATGCTCCTTCTTGATTTCTACCTCCGCAGCCTTTAGCATTGCGAAGAGCTCGGGAATCGTCTTATCCATCCCTTGCATGTTATAGTTCATCACGAAGCTCTTGTAGCTTGGTGGCAGTGATTGGAGAATTCTGTCAATGACGCTATCATCCCAAAGATTAACTCCCAGTTGAATCAAGTGATTATTATACCCATACATTTTGAGTATATGCTCACTGACAGAACTATTCTCCTCCATCTTGCAGCTGTAGAACTTATTGGAGACTTCATATCTCTCAATCCGGGCATTTGCTTGAAATATTAACTTCAACTCCTAGAACATCTCATATGCTCCATGACGTTCAAAACGTTGTTGAAGTCCCGGTTCTAAGCCATAAAGCATGGCACATTGAACTATCGAGTAGTCATCAGCTTTGCTCTGCCAGACGTTCTTAACGTCGTCGGTTGCATCAGAAGCAGTTCGGCACCCAGCGGTGCTTCGGGGCGTAATTCTTCGTGCAGCAATGAGGATAATCCTCGTTACGGACCCAGTCCGTGTAATTGCTACCATCATCTTTCAACTTTGCTTTCTCAAGGAACGCATTAAAATTCAACGGAACAACAGCACGGGCCATCTATCTACAATCAACATAGAAAAGCAAGATAATATCAGGTACTAAGTTCATGATAAATTTCAGTTCAATTAATCATATTACTTAAGAATTCCCACTTAGATAGACATCCCTCTAATCCTCTAAGTGATTACGTGATCCATATCAACTAAACCATGTCTGATCATCACGTGAGATGGAGTAGTTTCAACAATGAACATCACTATGTTGATCATATCTACTATATGATTCACGCTCGACCTTTCGGTCTCCGTGTTCCGAGGCCATATCTATTATATGCTAGGCTCGTCAAGTTTAACCTGAGTATTCCGCGTGTGCAACTGTTTTGCACCCGTTGTATTTGAATGTAGAGCCTATCACACCCGATCATCATGTGGTGTCTCAGCATGAAGAACTTTCGCAACGGTGCATACTCAGGGAGAACACTTATACTTTGATAATTTAGTGAGGGATCATCTTATAATGCTACCGTCAATCAAAGCAAGATAAGCATAAAAGATAAACATCACATGCAATCAATATAAGTGATATGATATGGCCATCATCATCTTGTACTTGTGATCTCCATCTCCGAAGCACCGTCATGATCACCACCGTCACCGGCGCGACACCTTGATCTCCATCGTAGCATCGTTGTCGTCTCGCCAATCTTATGCTTCTACGACTATCGCTACCGCTTAGTGATAAAGTAAAGCATTACAGGGCGATTGCATTGCATACAATAAAGCGACAACCATATGGCTCCTGCCAGTTGCCGATAACTCGGTTACAAAACATGATTATCTCATACAATAAAATTTAGCATCATGTCTTGACCATATCACATCACAACATGCCCAGCAAAAACAAGTTAGACATCCTCTACTTTGTTGTTGCAAATTTTACGGGGCTGCTACGGGCTTAGCAAGAACCGTTCTTACCTATGCATCAAAACCACAACGATAGTTTGTAAAGTTGGTGCTGTTTTAACCTTCGCAAGGACCGGGCATAGCCACACTTGGTTCAACTAAAGTTGGAGAAACTGACACCCGCCAGCCACCTGTGTGCAAAGCACGTCGGTAGAACCAGTCTCGCATAAGCGTATGCGTAATGTCGGTCCGGGCCGATTCATCCAACAATACCGCCGAACCAAAGTATGACATGCTGGTAAGCAGTATCACTTATATCGCCCACAACTCATTTGTGTTCTACTCGTGCATATGACATCTACGCATAAAACCTGGCTTGGATGCCACTGTTGGGGAACGTAGTAATTTCAAAACATTCCTACGCACACGCAAGATCATGGTGATGCATAGCAACGAGAGGGGAGAGTGTTGTCCACGTGCCCTCGTAGACCGAAAGCGGAAGCTTAGCACAACGCGGTTGATGTAGTCGTACGTCTTCACGATTCGACCGATCAAGTACCGAACGCACGACACCTCCGAGTTCAGCACACGTTCAGCCCGATGACGTCCCTCGAACTCTGATCCAGCCGAGTGTTGAGGGAGAGTTTCGTCAGCACGATGGCGTGGTGACGATGATGATGTTCTACCGATGCAGGGCTTCGCCTAAGCACCGCTACAGTATTATCGAGGTGGACTATGGTGGAGGGGGGCACCGCACACGGCTAAAAGATCAAACGATCAATTGTTGTGTCTCGGGTGCCCCTGCCCCGTGATATAAAGGAGCAAGGGGAGGTGCGGCCGGCCTAGAGGGCGCGCCAGAGGAGTCCTACTCCTACTGGGAGTAGGACTCCTCCCTTTCCTTGTTGGACTAGGAGTGGAGGGGGAAAGAGGAGGGAGAGAGGAAGGAAGGGGGGGGGGGGGGCGCCGCCCCCCTCTCCTTGTCCTATTCAGACTAGGGGGGAGGGGCGCGCGACCCTGCCCTGGCCGCCTCTCCTCTTCTCCACAAGGCCCACTATGGCCCAATTAAGTCCCCGGGGGGTTTCGGTAACCCCTCGGTACTCCAGTAAAATCTTGATTTCACCCGGAACACTTCCGATATCCAAACATAGGCTTCCAATATATCAATCTTCATGTATCAACCATTTTGAGACTCCTCGTCATGTCCGTGATCACATCCGGGACTCCGAACAACCTTCGGTACATCAAAACATATAAACTCATAATATAACTATCATCAAAACGTTAAGCGTCACGGACCCTACGGGTTCGAGAACTATGTAGACATGACCGAGACACGCCTCCGTAAATAACCAATAGCGGAACCGGATGCTCATATTGGCTCCCACATATTCTATGAAGATCTTTATCGGTCAGACCGCATAACAACATACGTTGTTCCCTTTGTCATCGGTATGTTACTTGCCCGAGATTCGATCATCGGTATCTCAATACCTAGTTCAATCTCGTTACCGACAAGTCTCTTTACTCGTTCCGTAATACATCATCCCGCAACTAACTCATTAGTTGCAATGCTTGCAAGGCTTAAGTGATGTGCATTACCGAGAGGGCCCAGAGATACCTCTCCGACAATCAGAGTGACAGATCCTAATCTTGAAATACGCCAACCCAACAAGTACCTTCGGAGACACCTGTAGAGCACCTTTATAATCACCCAATTACCTTGTGACGTTTGGTAGCACACAAAGTGTTCCTCCGATAAACGGGAGTTGCATAATCTCATAGTCATAGGAACATGTATAAGTCATGAAGAAAGCAATAGCAACATACTAAACGATCGAGTGCTAAGCTAACGGAATGGGTCAAGTCAATCACATCATTCTCCTAGTGATGTGATCCCGTTAATCAAATGACAACCCATGTCAATGGTTAGGAAACTTAACCATCTTTGATTAACGAGCTAGTCAAGTAGAGGCATACTAGTGACACTCTGTTTGTCTATTTATTCACACATGTATTATGTTTCCGGTTAATACAATTCTAGCATGAATAATAAATATTTATCATTATATAAGGAAATAAATAATAACTTTATTATTGCCTCTAGGGCATATTTCCTTCAGTCTGCATGCTTAACATTCGATGACGATTTAGTATTATATGAGTTATGTGATTTGGTGACCGAATGTTGTTTGGAGTCCCGGATGAGATCACGGACATGACGAGGAGTCTCGAAATGGTCGAGAGGTAAAGATTGATATATAGGACGATGGTATTCGGACACCGGAAGTGTTCCGGAGGGTATCGGGTACTTATCGGGTCACCGGAAGGTGTTTTGGGTAACCCCGACAATCCTATGGGCAATATGGGCCTTGTGAAGGAACACACCAGCCCACAAGGGGCTGGTGCGCCCTATACGGCTATAGGAGGAGGAGAAGGAAATGGGGGAAGGGTAAGGAAAGTGTGGATTAGGATTCTCACTTCCGTCCCTCACCCTCCCCCTTTCCTTCCCCTTCATGCATACATGGAAAGGGGGGCGCAGCGTAAGGCAGGCCTCCTAGGGGGCGGCAGCCAACTCTAGGGCGCCCCTGGCTGCCTCTCCTCCCCTCCCACCTATATATATGTGGGGAGGGGGCGCCTAGAACACACAACATCAATTGTTAGCCGTGTGCGGCGCCCCCCTCCACAGTTTACACCCCGGTCATATTCTCGCGGTGCTTAGGCAAAGCCCTGCGCGGATCACTTCACCACCACCGTCACCACGCCGTCGTGTTGGTGGAACTCATCTACTTACTCGACACCTTGCTGGATCAAGAAGGCGAGGGACGTCATCGCGCTGAACGTGTGCAGAACTCGGAGGTGCCGTACATTCGGTGCTTGATCTATCGGAGCTAGAAGAAGTTCGACTACATCAACCGCGTTGTCAAACGCTTCCACTTTTGGTCTATGAGGTTACGTGGACTCACTCTTCCCCTCTCGTTGCTATGCATCTCCTATATAGATCTTGCGTGAGCATAGGAATTTTTTTGAAATTGCATGCTACGTTCCCCAATAGTGGCATCCGAGCCAGGTCTATGCATAGATGATATATGCACGAGTAGAACACAAAGAGTTGTGGGCGGTGATCGTCATACTTCTTACCACCAATGTCTTATTTTGATTCGGCGGTATTGTTGGATGAAGCGGCCCGGACCAACCTTACATGACCACGTTCATGAGACCGGTTCCACCGACTGACATGCAACTAGTTTTGCATAAGGGTGGCTGGCCGGTGTCTGTTTCTCCTACTTTAGTTGAATCGAATTTCACTGCGGTCGGTCCTTGTTGAAGGTTAAAACAACAAACTCGATAAATCACCGTCGTGGTTTTGATGCGTAGGTAAGAATGGTTCTTGCTAGAAGTCCATAGCAGCCACGTAAAACTTGCAACAACAAAGTAGAGGACGTCTAACTTGTTTTTGCAGGACATGTTGTGATGCGATATGGTCAAGACATGATGTGATATACGTTGTTGTATGAGATGATCATGTTTTGTAAAAGTTATCAGCAACCGCCAGGAGCCTTATGGTTGTCTCTTTATTGTATGAAATGCAAACGCCATGTAATTGCTTTACTTTATCACTATGCGTTAGCGATAGTTGTAGAAGCAATAGTTGGCGAGACGACCACGACACAACGATGGAGATCAAGGTGTCAAGTCGGTGACGATGGAGATCATGATGATGCTTTGGATATGGACATCAAAAGCACAAGATGATGATGGCCATATCATGTCACATATTTTGATTGCATGTGATGTTTATCTTTTATGCATCTTATTTTGCTTAGTACAACGGTAGCATTATAAGATTATCCCTTCACTAAATTGCAAGGTATAAGTGTTCTCCCTGAGTATGCACCATTGTGACAGTTCGCCGTGTTGAGACACCATGTGATGATCGGGTGTGATAGACTCTATGTTCAAATACAACGGGTGTAAGACAGTTTTGTACATGCGGAATACTCGGGTTAAACATGACGAGCTTGGCATGTATAGACATGGCCTCGGAACACTGGAGACCGAAAGGTCGAACGTGAATCATATAGTAGATATGATCAACATAGAGATGTTCACCATTGATGACTACTCCATCTCTCGTGATGATCAGACATGGTTTAGTTGATTTGGATCACGTATCATTTAGATGACTTGAGGGATGTCCATATAAGTAGGAGTTCTAAGTAATTTGATTAATTGAACTTAATTTATCATGAACTTAGTCCTGATGGTATTTGCATATCTATGATGTAGATCAATAGCTTGCGATATAGCTCCTATATTTTTTTGATATGTTCCTAGAGAAAAGTTGAAAGATCACCATCGCACACTCCCTCTACCTTCGGGATTAGTGTTGAAACCTAAATAAATGTCATTTGGTGTTTGCGTTGAGCATGAATATGATTGGATCATGTTTATTGCATTACAGTTATTCATTTAAGTCAGAGAATAATTGGTGTTCTGTTTACATGAATAAAACCTTCTATGGTCTTACACCCAATGTGAATGGTTTATTAAATCTCGATCATAGTGATACACATATTCATAACATTAATGCCAAAAGAAGCAAAGTTAATAATGATAGTGCACATACTTGTGGCACTGCCATTTTGGTCATATTGGTGTAAAGCGCATGAAGAAACTCCATGTAGATGGGATTTTGGAATCACTTGATTATGAATCATTCGATACTTGCGAACCATGCCTCATGGGCAAGATGACTAAAACTCCGTTCTCCAGAACAATGGAGCGAGCAAATGACTTATTGGAAATAATACATACCGATGTATGTGGTCCAATGAGTATTGAGGCACGCGGAGGGTATCGTTATTTTCTGACCTTCACAGATGATTTGAGCATATATGGGTATATCTACTTAATGAAACACAAGTCTGAAACATTTCAAAATTTCAAAAAAAATTAGAATGAAGTGGAGAATCATCGTAACAAGAAAATAAAGTTTCTACAATCTGATCGTGGAGGCGAATATTTGAGTTACAAGTTTGGCCTTCATTTAAAAAAATGTGGAATAGTTTCACAACTCACGCCACCTGGAACACCATAGCGTAATGGTGTGTCCGAACGTCGTAACCGTACTTTATTAGATATGGTGCGATCTATGATGTATCTTACCAATTTACCACTATAGTTTTGGAGTTATGCATTAGAGACAACTACATTCACGTTAAATAGGGCACCATCTAAATCCATTGAGACGACACCGTATGAACTGTGGTTTAGCAAGAAACCTAAGATGTCGTTTCCTAAAGTTTGGGCTTGTGACACTTATGTCAAAAGGCTTCGGCCTGATAAGCTCGAACCCAAACCGGAGAAGTGCATCTTCATAGGGTACCCTAAGGAAACAATCGGGTACACCTTCTACCACAGATCCGAAGGCAAGATCTTTGTTGCCGAGAATGGAACCTTTCTAGAGGAGTTTCTCTCGAAAGAAGTGAGTGGGAGGAAACTAAAACTTGATGAGGTAATTGTACCTTCTCTCGAATTGAAAGTAGCACATTAGTGAAATCCATTCCCGTGATGCCTACACCAACTAGAGAGGAAGCTAATGATGATGATCATGAAACTTCCAATGAAGTTACTACTGGACCTCGTAGGTTGAACAGAGCATGTTCTGCACCACAATGGTACGGTAATCTTGTCCTGGAAGTCATGTTATTATACCATTGGATGAGGAGAAACTACTATGAAGAAGCTATGAGGAGCCCAGATTTCGATAGATGGCTTGAGGCCATGAAATCTTAGATGGGATCCATGTATGAGAACAAAGTGTGGACTTTGGTGGACTTTCCCAATGACCGGAAAGCCATTGAGAATAAATGGATCTTCAAGAGGAAGACGGGCACCGATGGTAGTGTTACTATATACAAAGCTCGACTTGTCGAAAAAGGTTTTCGACAAGTTCAAGGTGTAGACTACGATAAGATTTTCTCACTCGTAGTGATGCTTAAGTCTGTCCGAATCATGTTAGCAATTGCCGCATTTTATGAATAAAATCTGGCAAATGGATGTCAAAACTGCATTCCTTAATGGATTTCTTAAAAAAGAGTTGTATATGATGCAACCAAAAGGTTTTGTCGATCCTAAAGGTGCTAACAAAGTGTGCAAACTCCAGCGATACATCTATGGACTGGTGCAAGCATCTCGGAGTTGGAATATACACTTTGATAAGGTGATCAAAGCATATGGTTTTATACAGACTTATGGTGAAGCCTGTATTTACAAGAATGTGAGTGGGAGCTCTGTAGCATTTCTGATATTCTATGTGGATGACATATTTGTTGATTGGAAATGATGTAGAATTTCTGGATAGCATAAAAGGATATTTGAATAAGAATTTTTCAATGAAAGACCTCGGTGAAGCTGCTTACATATTGGGCATCAAGATCTATAGAGATAGATCAAGATGCTTGATGAGTACATACCTTGACAAGATTTTGAAGGAGTTCAAAATGGATCAGTCAAAGAAGGAGTTCATGCCTGTATTGTAAGGTGTGAAGTTGAGTAAAGACTCAAAATCCGACCACGGCAAAAGATAAAGAGAGAATGAAAGTCATTTCATATGCCTCAGCCATAGGTTCTATAAAGTATGCCATGTTGTGTACCAAACCTATTGTGTACCTTGCCATGAGTTTGGCAAGGGGGTACAATAGTGATCCGGGACTAGATCACTGGACAGCGGTCAAAATTATCCTTAGTTACCTTAAAGAGGACTAAGGAAATGTTTCTCGATTATAGAGGTGATAAAGAGTTCGTCGTAAAGAGTTACATCGATGCAAGCTTTGACACTGATCTAGATGACTCTAAGTCTCAACCTAGATATATATTGAACGTGGGAGCTCACTACTGCAGGATGCTCCTAACGCGACACTACGATCAGAGACCCTTCGACGAAATTGTGTGCGATGCAATAATCACAAACGATGGTGTAAAAAACCGTCAAAAAAGGTGCAAAACGTTTGCGATGGAGGATGCTTCAAACAAGGTTTAGATTTTAGTTGCATGTGCGATGCAGGGCATACGGTTCAGTTCAATTAACTATTTGCGATGAGGAGGAACAAAAGAAACGGGCAGCCAGATGAAGGTGTGTGCGATATACAGCATATAGTTCACTCGGATGAACTATTTGTGATTAGGCAACACAAAAGAAACGGTCAGCAAGATCAAGGTGTGTGCGATATACGGCATACGGTACACTCGGATGAACTGTTTGCGTTGAGATAAGAGAACATAAACAGTTTAACTTAACAAGATGTGTGTGATACGTGACAAATAGTTCTATAACCGGAAACGTGTGCGAAGACCGATAACAACACAGACGATTGCTGTTAACAAGCCGTGTGTGTTGTGAGCAAACGATTGCTGGTATACAATTGTGAGTGATTGATGAAAACATCACCGTCGGGTTTCATTGTTTAGTCCGTGTGCGATGTGATCTTCTTTGTCCGCACAACATCTATGCTCTGTTTATAGAGCATCAACATATATACTTAAAAAGACAACATTGCATAACCAAATTAAGCATACAATTAATTACACAAGTGACTACACACATAACATTTCCACACACCAAAGTAAGCAATTACATGCATACTAAACTAGGAGAAACGAGGATCTAGTCATCTACTTATTGTTGCGACGATGCTTGCCATTGCTCTGCTTCCGGCTGGATCCCTGGCCGTTTTGGGGAAGGAGGCACTTCCTCATGTCAACGATCCGCCTGTACATGTCGTAGCTCGTGTACGCCTCCTTGGTCGCGTACATGACGTGAGCTTGGTCGAGTTTCTCCATCCAGGCCGAGTGCCAGGCACGCTTGTCCTGGTTGCACAAATCCTTCATGTATCCGTAGTAGGGGTCGATGATGGCCTCGGCGAGGTGAACCAGTGAGTCCTTCTCATGCTCCTTGCTTCCCCAGATCTTGTATTGGCCTGGATGTCGACAAGATTCTGGTAGGTGATGCCTGAATTCTCGAGCGCCTTTACATCGTTGGTAATGTCCACCGTAGCGAACATGTAGTGGGGGCTATTGACAAACCTGGTGAAACGCTCGCAAGGCCTTGTGGCCAGGAAGTAGTGGTAGATGAGGACGTGGTGGCGCACGCACATCTAGGCAACAACGACCTTGGGACGAGACCCGGCACGAGCGCGGGTGTACTCGAGGTCGAACCCGACCACCTTGTACTTCTCCTTGGCAAGCAACAGCTCCATGATGTGGATGGAGTGCTCCACCGAGACCGGGTCGTTGGTGTACACCACAGAGAGGTCCATGAACCTTCTGTGGGTGTCCACCACGGCACGCATTGTGAACTGTTGCTCGTCGTCGGCAGCCTCTCGGAGCACCATTGGAGCCGCGTATGATACCCTCTAAGAATTTTTCGTGGTGGGTGTGCTTCTTGTAATGGTGGGGCAATCGAAAAGTTGAAGGGACACAAGGGTTAAATGGCCGCTGCAATAAATGGGGGCTGGCCGGCCTGTAATCGTCACGTCTTGTCACGACGTTCATAGTGGAGGATTCCAGTGCACGCTTGACAACACCGCACCGCACGCGTTTCGTTTGACCACGCGTGGACTCGAAGAGGCGCCAAATGTATCATCAGTGAGCCTGTTCCCGCGCTACCGTGCAGTTTACAGCGCAAGCTTTCCGCCCGGCTAGTTTGGCCACACGTCGGCTAGAAGAGGGACAAATCATGGGTGTTTATCGGCAAAAAGCTTTGTAAAAACGAAGTGTGTGGAATGACTTCGGTTATAAGTTTACCCGTGGGTGATGAGGTAAAAGTTACACAGAAGGGTGATGATGGACACTCGAGTGCGATAATTAATTCTGCGCTCTACAGGGAACACAGTGAAAGAATCCAATTGTGTGCAATAATGTCGAAGATCGCAGTCGAGTTAGCTATACAGATCGTGTGTTGTGAGATCGACAAGGTAAACAGATTCAATAATGGTTAATAAAATCTAAGACCATTGCATATTAAGGTCAAAATAGTGCTACCAATATATGAGTCTCATAGATGCCATTTCAACTATTGTACCACAGAAGCTCGAAATATTACAAGGTTCAAATTCCAGAGTTATATGGCTCAAATTCGAAGATTACAAGGTTCAAACTGATATTCGAAATGAAATTCAGCTCATCAGTTGCAAATGCTCGCGCTGATCCGCTGAACATGGATATCAGAAAGGTTCAAACTAATATTACCACTTCTAAGTATGGTTTCGAAACCTCACAATTTTTGCAAAGGGGTCAGCCACTGAGAAGTCATGTATGGGGTTGACACGATGACTTCCGATTACTCTATCATCTGAAGTTCCAAAATGAAATTTAGCACTTTTGGAGCCTATTCCATTCTGCTGCAGGCGCCAGAGCTGATCAACAAACCATTATTTTTTGTGAAATAAATGTTGGGCAAACCTCGTTACCTTTAGCACCCTTGCTCTCACAACAAAGAACCCGGCGAATATAATCTCCGGTAAGGTCCCTCGGTAGGAGTTCAAAGTAATTTCTGAGAGATGCAGATCTAGGCATTCGACGTGATTGTTATATTGTATCACATTATCCACCACTGGGCGTAATCTTATCTGCAAAAGAAGAAAACATGTTAGTGCCTACATGCAGTTTTGAACACTACTACAGGCCTATTTGGTTTGCAGGATTTGTAAAATGCACTAACATGCCATCTTTGATCTGACATGATTAGCATGGGCATTTGATTACATTCTAGAAAAATGTAGCCTTCTTCACAAGAGGTTGGAGTCGATGAAAAGTTCCCTAAGAAAACTATTACAGATGAATCTAAAGGAGAAATGCTTATTGATTGTAACCATATGGATCAACCAACCAATATGGGGGGGACATGTATGTACTGAAATCCTCCAAAAGAATCTTTCAGAAATCGTAGTACATTGTCATTGCAAACTTGGAAAAAGGGATCACAAATTGAAGTCCCTTATGGTTAACATTTAATAGGAAAGGAACATCACCTTGATATATAGCTTCTCCAGGCACGGAAAGCATCTCAGGAAACTGACAACTTGCTCCAGGTTGGGGCCGATAGATTCTAGTGCCAAGACCTTCACTATGCGTTGTTTCAGGGTCAAGCTTCTCGGAATCATTTTCTGAATGACAGACGAACAAACATCTTCAAAATTAGGAATAATGTTAATTTGTAGAAGGAGAGGTAGAAGGCGGCTTTTGTACCTGAACGGGTGTGGATCCAATAACAAGTTCGGAGTATTTGTCAGACGAGTAGACCACCACTGTCAATTTCGAGGCATAAATGACATTGATTCTTGTTGGACCTTCTTGATCAACTACAAGTAATCTCTCAAGTGTAGGTGTGTCCTCAATGATCATACCGTGGTACACATCTTGTGATGTCTTCCTGCCGCACCAGCAACACACATAAATAGTCCGGAGAGTCATGAAGGTGATGTGGAAGGTACTCAACCCATTGATAGGCTGAAGACGAAGGTACTTGAGTGTAGTACAGCCACGGAGCAGGTGCCCCATGTCACCATTTGAGAGGCAGACGACGACGAGCTCGAGGTGCTTCAGTCATGGTAGAATAAGAGTGGGCGGGTCATTAATTGGGGGTGGCAGTTCTTGAACTTGGCAACGTGCAGTGTGGCGCGAGGCGGAGCGCGAACGTTGGCAGCGAGAGCATATGCCCATCATCAAAAGTGAGCTCCTCGATCTGATCTAGGGTGGGGGATCGGAACCAGTCGTCAAGCTTGGCTCAGTCCTTGCCGTTGGAACGAAACTTGCCCATTCTAAGGCCTCTGGTTGGGCCAAGGTGACTGTCGAGGATCTTGGAGAATGCATCCAAGCTTTTGCGATAGCCATGGCAGAGCTTGTGGGTGTCGATGAGGTCGACAGGGCTGGAGTTCCGTAGGGGGCGCCACCACCGGGAAAGGACGGTTGTCCGTGCCCCATATTTGATTGGGAGGAGGGAGATGATGACTGTCAACATATCATCAAGGAGGCTGCTGATGAAGTCTAGGCCTGCTGGAGTTGCTTGCAGTTCTAGCTCGCCCTGCCTCCGCTTGTTGGTAGCCCCATTATCCACCTTTAGAGTCTCCTTGTCAGCGGTGCTTTCTGATAGAAATGGGAGTACAGGAAATATTTAGTTAAAACAGGGCAATAGAAAAGTGTATTGGTAACTAGAAGTTATTAGGTAGGAATGTAGTAAGAAAAGGGAATAACAATTGGTTGCTTAAATACTACACAATTCATTTGATATTGCTGGGTAAGTCAACATGCAGATAGTTGAAAAGAAAACTTACTTCGAACCATTGTTGAGGAAATCGTTAACTGGTTGCTGCTCGGTTAGCTGACGAGTAGGGGATTAATAGGCTAATCGGCAAGTTAATCAGCCATTTAATCAATTACTCGGGCGATTAATCAGTTAATCGGCTACTTGGTGACCCTACGAGTAGGGATTAACCGGCAAGTTAACTGGTTAATCGGATGAATTCTGGAACAGGGCTTCGAACAAAGTCTGGACGGATGATACGTCGGGGAAGTTAGCATATATCTCATGACCAGGCCCTTTTATGTGTAGTGCAATTCTAGTGCCAGCTTTCAGTTCATAAAACTTAGAAATTTCTTTCCAAATGCCAGTGCCAAAATAGGAGTCACCACGTTCATCAAGTCTTACAGTAGCAACGATTGTAAATCCATGGTTTGTGTGCAGTATGACATCCCTGCAGTCTTCATTTATGTAAAGGGAAAGATTGTGCACAACAGATTCTGTTGCATAGCAAGGGACGCGCTGCAAAAAATGGTAGGATTGTTAAAGAAAATATGGTAACATGCAAATATGGGCCCAAATTGGAAGAACTGTACAGCAATCGAAACTGAAGGACAAAATTCGGTCCCACATCTCATATCACAGACATAGATAATAAGCGTACACTTACACAAGCATAGTTCAACCATAAGTACGTAGTTCAACCGTCATTAAGCATACTCAGCGTACATAATTCGGTCCCACATCTCATATCACATGCCGACACAATCCTGAAGCTTCTCCAGGTACTCGGCGTACGCGCCGTGCGCCACCCTGCGAGAATGGTTCTGCTTGAAGGAGCCAACGGCCCGTCCTCTTGCATGTGCTAGAACCCTTAGGTACGCGTCATGAAGCTTGTGGTTGGAAAATGGGCATCGATAGCCGCCATTCCAGGTCCTAATACGCCTGTTATGCTTTCCCGCATAAAGCTCCCTCAGGATTTGCCTCTTGTACCTCCTCTGGCCATCTTCATCCTTGATGTCCACATCGTCAGACAACACCTATACAAATAGTAAAACAAATTTGGCATCAAATCAATGTTTACATGCCATGAAGTGGGATTAGGAATTTATGGCTATTTATTTATACATATCCATAGATTATTGTTCGATGTTTAAGCACAGTCGTCTATGTACAGACAAATCTTGAAGAAAATAATGGCACAAACATATGTAGGTCATTCAAAATCAATTGTCAAGTCCTGGCTAAGAATTATTAGCACAAACACTAACCCTAGTCGGATTACTAGCAGAAATCATTTGCATAGATGAAACAACTAATCACTTATCACTTGTACCATTCAAACAATCAATACACTACACGAATCTAACAAAACTTACTCAGATTTCATGGATTGGGAGAACATAACCATAGTATTTCTATTCCAAAAAGGGGGAGGCAGGAGTAACCAAAGAAACCCTATGATCTATTTGACACATAAATGGGTATAGATGACTAACCAGCTGTCCGTCGTCGTCGGAGTCGTCGCCGGAGTGGTCGCCAGAGTCGTCGCCGGGGTCGTCACCAGAGTCGGTGTGGAACTCCGTCTCCGGTTGTGGAAGCTTGACGCCCTCGACGACGTCAGGGTGCAGCGATAACTCGCCGGTGGTGACGGCAACCTCTGTCTCCATCTCCACGTCGTGCTCCGGTGCTTTAGCAGCCCCGGTGTCGCCACTCCCTCCGATGGGGCGCTTCGGCGGCATCCTCATACATTGACGACTTTGAGGACTGAGAGCGGCATCGAGGATGCAAGCGGAGAGAGAGGATTGTGTGTGTGGCGAGGATGGGGGTGCGGCCACTCGGGCGCACCATTAATATGGAGTAGTGGGAGAGAGGCGGGCGGCGATCAAACTGATGGCTCGCCTCCCGGTGAGCCTGCGCACCGGACTGCCGGCATGCCTACCTTCGTCTCACACAGCTACTCGCATGCCTCCCGACGACACTGTGCAGCGAGCACGCCTCCGTCAATACACACACCTACACGCACGCCTCCCGGCCTGCCTGTGCGGCGACTGCTCGCATGCGTTCCATCAACTCACGCCTGCTCGCACGACACACAGGTCGCACGGCGGCACATATACTATTTTCTATTTGGATGATTAATGATGCCGCTTTATTGCTTAACCGAAGCATCGTACATATCCATTGTTGGTCTAACGCTCATGGTTCGAATAAATAATCCTTTTGGGATATTGGTTCCCAATTATTAATAATCTCCCGTTTGTAATTAGATAAAGATTACATCAAAACTGGTCTCAAATTTGACAAGAAAAAGTAAATGCCACTTTGTATTGGTGTCCATATGACAACACGATAAGTTTCATGAACTTCAAATAAGTTTTGGATGTACTAGAATTTAAAAATCAAGATTCTTAATGTTTGATATTTGTTGCACGGGGAGTAAACATGCACCCAGTGAGACACATGTGTTTTTGCAATCCATTTAGGTGCACTATCATGTGTGCATGTAGCTCAAATTTGATTTTTGCACATTATACCCGTAGAAAATCAATCAATTAATGTACTAAAACGTCTTAATGATCTCTGTTTTGTTTAAATTAAAACATCCCTCCTTTGGTAACATATGTTCACCACAGGATAATTAATTTAACACCCATCGTAGTTGCGGTGGATTCGCGGTGTGTGTGTGTGTGGGTGTGTGGGTCTGGGGGGTGGCGGTGGCTCGCAGTACACTACGAGTTGTGACCACCGTGTGGGTTGGCCATTTTGTTAGGCAGGCCGGTTCCACATCAGAATCATGAATTCGTTATTTAAAACTTTACACAACCCTTTCATACATACATGTTTTGGCCACATACAGTCGATGATTTTCCTACACGACACTCGATACTCCCGTGTGACTCTTTCTGTGGGCCCGCGAGGTTGTCGTCCATCACTTTGACGAACAGCCGGCAGTGAGGTTAATTTGACGAGCAAGGTAGAATCTTTTTGTTTGTGTTATGGTGGTATACAGTACACATCGAAGAGGTGGGAGGGGACTAGCATATATACTATACGTACGCGTCTGTGAACAAGTACACCTCACTCAGTGTTGGGACTTTTCGGTTTCCGAGGCACGTGCCACATCAAAATTATGAAATTGGCTATTCAAACATCACGCAACACCTCTTTGGGCCACATGCAAGCACGCGGTGATTATCCTAGCTAGGACACTCACGTGTGATGCTTCCATCTGTGGGCCCATGAGGCCATCGTCGATGCATGCATGCATCACTTTGACCTACATCGGGAGAGGTTAATTAATTTCACCATCGATGAGGATTCTTTTTGGGTTGTATGTATTACGGTAGGAGCATATAGTATGCGTCGAAGAGGGGGGAAGGGGACCATCATATGTAGTACACTTCATGAACCTCGCTCTGTTTGGGTGCATGATTTATGGTTTTTGAGGCATGTGGCATGATTCTATTGGACTATGAAGATACAAGATTGAAGCCTTCGTCTCGTGTCTGGATGGGACTCTCCTTGGCTTGGAAGGCAAGTTTGGCGATACGGATATGTAGATCTCCTCCCTTGTAACCGACTCTGTGTAACCCTAGCCCCCTCCGATGTCTATATAAACCGGAGGGTTTAGTCCGTAGGACAACAATGACCATACCATAGGCTAGCTTCTAGGGTTTAGCCTCTACCATTTCGTGGTAGATCAACTCTTGTACTACTCATATCATCAAGATCAATCAAGTAGGAAGTAGGGTATTACCTCCATCGAGAGGGCCGAACACAGGTAAACATCGTGTCCCCCGCCTCCTGTTACCATCCGCCTTAGAGGCATACGATTCGGTACCCCCTACCCGAGATCCACCGGTTTTGACACCGACATGGCACATCAAAGTTGTGCATTTTGGGTATTCAACATATATATGTTTGGCCCACATGCAAAGAGATGGTGGTTGTCCTCTCGCACCCACTTAAGCGGTTATCAACGATATCGATGCTTTCCATCTATGGGCCCGCTTGGTCCATCACTACTTTTTGCCTGACAACGAGAGAGGTTAATTTGACTTAGGAGGGGATTATTATTTTTGCTTGTAATACAGTATATATATAGGTCATGCTCTGGGATGACATGCATGGTACAGTTTGAGCACACACATATGCATGTGTACGCATAGTGGCTAGTACAACGACACGTCATGAACCGATCTCTCTTTGTGTGGGGAGTGTACGATTATCGACGCACGCGCCATATCAGTGTTGTGAAATGGTATTCAAACATGCATGCACGCATCACCTCCATACATATGCATGTAGTGGTTGCCTTCGAACGGTACACTCCCTCGTGTGGTTATCGGCGACAAGCCTATATATTCGTGGGCCCACGTGGACATCCATGATCACCTTGACCGACAACAAGATAGGTTACCATGGCGGATTCTTCATTTGTTTCGTGTTATAGTAGTATAGGTCATGGTGAGATTCAGACCTAATTAAGTTTGAGCGCATATACTATGCACGCATGCATGCATATATGAATCCCCGTCATTGGCTTGAAGTGTAGTGTAACTTGCATATGCATCGTCAACCTTGGTCTGTTTTACGGTCCATCTTGGTGAGATGCCTCTTTTGCCCGCCGACTGAAAGTGTGTGTGTGTGTGGGGGGGGGGGAGGCTGCTACTTTGCACTTTGCTAGGTGAACCTCGGTTGGGGGCGGGGGCATGCATTCATAGCTTAGGATTCCCTTCGTGCCGACACGAGGGGGCTGCTAGCTACTTCACACTTTGCTAGGTGAACCTCGGTTGGGGGCGGGGCATGCATTCATAGCTTAGGATTCCCTTCGTGCCGACACGAGGGGGCTGCTAGCTACTTCGCACTTTGCTAGGTGAACCTCGGTTGGGGGGGCATGCATTCATAGCTTAGGATTCCCTTCATGCCAACACGAGGGAGGGGGCTGCTAGCTACTTCGCACTTTGCTAGGTGAACCTCGGTTGGGGGGAGGGGGCATGCATTCATAGCTTAGGATTCCCTTCGTGCCGACATGAGGGGTGGGGGGTGGGGGCAAGGAATACCGTGCGCTTTGCGAGATAGGTGCCACATCGAAGTTGCATTTGGTATTTGAAAATCAAACCACCCTTTTCATACATAAATTTGGTCCACATGCAAGTGTGTTCGTGTTATGACCCTCTCTCACGTCATTTTTCGCCAAATTTATGAACATTAGACAAGTTGAATGACGCAACAGACACGGTTCACTCAAACTAACCGTGTGCATTGGGCTCCACGAGGCTTCCCCTCTCAAAAATATCTACCTGCCTGCAGCTTTTTTCTGTTTGATAACACATAGTTATTGTGTTTCTACCGTGTGTGATGTTTCTTGTTCCCAATCCCGCCTGCATCCCTCAAAAATTTCTGCCCGCCTCGAGGGTTTTTCTGTTTCATAACACACAGTTGTTATCTCCGGACCGTGTGCGATGCGCCATCATCAATATTTTCAATAGCCCCGGCATTTCACTCCCGCGTTTGACTCCCGTGTAGTAAAATTTTCAGTACCCATGTCATTTCCTCAAACACACACCCCGCCCACACACACACACACACACACACACACACACACACACACACACACACACACACACACCTCCTCCGGCGGCGTGCGCACACACACCCTCCCTCGCTCGAAACCCAAGCAAGGTCCTCGGGCCGCCGCAAGTCCTCCATTGTCAACATCTGCCGGTTTGCCCGTGCAGCTTCCCACCGATCTCCATACCCAGGCTGCCCTGAATTTCTTAGATGATGCCTGCCAAACGCCCCCTTTCCCATAGATCCCCATCCCCCACTCCAGAGCGTTGCAGCCTAAGCCCGGCTATGCTTCCCGTGGAGCTCGAGGAGCGACTGGCCCAAAAGAGGTGTATCGCGGTCTCTTCGCCCGACATCACCGAGGAAGCTGATGACCATTACTGGCCGCAGACACTCAATCATCGGTCTAGAGTGTGCGGGTATGCGCGGACGCCGACTACGACATCGAGGTCGTCGACAGCGACGGCCTAAGGCGGGCTATGTCACAGGTTAAGTGGCCCACCCCAACCCCTCGGGTTCAACCGCCGTCGATCTCATCCATGGCCCCGCCGCTTATCTCCTCTGGCTTGCTGTCAACAATTTGCCATGCTACATCGCCATTGAGCCCCTTTTGTCATTTCTGAAGGACACGTTCTGCGACGCTGGCTTGGGATCCACAGCTTCCAAGTTAGACCTCATCGACGGCAACCACGAGGAGGGCACCCTCTCCGACTCTTCCAAGGGGAAAGAGCCCATCTGCTCTTCCAAGGGGAAAGAGCCCGTTTGCAACATCAGGGAGGGAACCCTATAGCCGTGCTCTTCCAAGGGGAAGGAGCCCATCTGTGACAACATGGAGCACATCCAGGGTCCATGCTCTTCCCACGGGAACGGGCCCATCTGTGACAAGTAAGGAAACCCATGATTTGTTTTGTCGTGCCTCTTCACAGGGGGAAACCCATGATTTGTTTTGTCGAGTCCCTTTTGTAGTGTAGTGAGAATATGTCCAGTTTTAATTGCTACATATGGTTGTTTGCAGTATTGTCGTGGTATTCTCATGAGGGGGTTGCGAGACGACAGATACCACAGGGTGGCTTGAGGTGAGGGCAAGACTGCCGCTGGAATATCCGGGGACGGGTATGTGAGTATCACGCGTAGTTTAACCAGGTTCGGGGCTCTCCGGAGAGATAATACCCCTACTCCTGCATGTCTGTATGTATGTGGTATATCTGCAGTACAAAGTGCTCCTGTAGCTATATCTGGATGAAGTAGTAGCTGAGAGCTAGTTAGCTAGTGTGGCACATGAGCCTGGCCATGTGTGGCCGTGGGAGTGTGGTGCTCATGCGTGAGTGTGAGCCTGGATGGATGGATGGCTTGGCCAGCTTATATATGTGTGGCTAGCTTAAGATGTAAGCTAGGTAGGCATGGGTGTGGGCATGGTGGGTGGTGGCCCACCCACCAACTACACTATTCGGGGGACATTGATGTGACGTGTTACACTTGCTATAGTGCTACACTATTCTCTAGCAGTGCCGGGTACGGCCGTCTTGTGGGGTCTTGTCGGTGTCGCGTCGGAGCAGCGGCTGACTCCGCACAGCAGGCCGGCTGGAGCAGCCGGTCGGAGGAGCAGTTGGCCTGGCTGGAGTGGCCGGCTTGTGAGCTGGCCGGAGCAGCCGGACTGAGGGGCTTTGCTAGCTTCAATGTCTTGAAATATTGTCTTGCCGTCTTCGGGGTACCCGTGGTCAATTACCCCGACAATAGCATCCGAGCCTCCAGGCAACTTGGCAAAGTTGGGCGGAGGTTTTTTAGCGGGTGTTGATGGAAAAGATGTTGATGACGGCCGGCTGCGGTCGCAGCCGGCGCGGCTTGCTTCCGGCAGGAGCGCGCAAGCGCACCCGCTGGGTGTAGCCTCCAAGCCTCCGGGCAACTTGGAAATGTTGGGCGGAGGCTTTTCACGGTTGTTGGTGGAGACGATGGCGTCGAGGGTGCCAGGCGCGGACATGAAGTCCGCCGGCTGGTGTTGTCGGGCGCGGACGCGGGGTCCACCGACTGAAGCTGTTGGGCGCGGACGCGGGGTCCGCTGACTGATGGTGTCGGGCGCGAACGCGGAGTTAGCCGACTGATGGTGTCGGGCACGGAGGCGGAGTCCGCTGACTGAAGCTGTCGGGCGCGGACACGGGGTCTGCCGACTGATGTTCTCGGGCGCGGACGTGGAGTCCGCTGACTGATGTCGTCGGGCGCGGACGCGGAGTCCGCCGACTGATGTCGTTAATGACAGCCGGCTGCGGGCTGCAGCCGGCACGACTTGCTTCTAGTGGGGGCGCGCCAGCGCACCCGTTGGGTGTAGCCTCCGAGCCTCCGGGCGACTCGAAGAGTCGGGCGGAGGGTTTTTGTTGCAGATAAAGCAGGTGGTGGGATGCCGGTCGTAGCCGGCATCGGGCCTGCAACCAGCTTCCGGGCGAGGAGGGGGTTCCCTCGGAGATGATCATGCAAAAGACAAAGTTAGTCCGCACAGATATATCAAACTTTTGCTTTTAGTAGTGCAAGTTTTATGCGGAGGGTGCCGACTGCTACCTCTAGAGCACTGCGTTGGTTTTCCCTTGAAGAGGAAAGGGTGTAGGACCTTGAAGTATGTCTAGAGGGGGGGTGATTAGACTACTTGACCAATTAAAAACTTAACCTTTTCCCAATTTTAGAGTTTGACAGATTTTAGCTATCTTAGGACAAGTCAAGCAATCATCACACAAATCAAGCAAGCATGCAAAGAGTATATAGGCAACGGAAATTAAAGCATGCAACTTGCAAGAAAGTAAAGGGAAGGGTTTGGAGGATTCAAACGCAATTGGAGACACTGATGTTTTTTGGCGTGGTTCCGATAGGTGGTGCTATCGTACCTCCACGTTGATGGAGACTTCAACCCACGAAGGGTAACGGTTGCGCGAGTCCACAGAGGGCTCCACCCACGAAGGGTCCACGAAGAAGCAACCTTGTCTATCCCACCATGGCCGTCGCCCACGAAGGACTTGCCTCACTAACGGTAGGTCTTCACGAAGTAGGCGATCTCCTTGCCCTTACAAACTCCTTGGTTCAACTCCACAATCTTGTCGGAGGCTCCCAAGTGACACCTAGCCAATCTAGGAGACACCACTCTCCAAGAAGTAACAAATGGTGCGTTGATGATGAACTCCTTGCTCTTGTGCTTCAAATGATAGTCTCCCCAACACTCAACTCTCTCTCATAGGATTTGGATCTGGTGGAAAGAGGGTTTGAGTGGAAAGCAACTTGGGGAAGGCTAGAGATCAAGATTCATATGGTAGGAATGGAATATGTTGGCCTCAACACATGAGTAGGTAGTTCTTTCTCAGAAATGGTAAGTTGGAAGTGTAGGTTCAGTCTGATGGCTCTCTCCATGAATGAAGAGGAGGTGGAGGGGTATATATAGCCTCCACACAAAATCTAACCGTTACACACAATTTACCAAACTCGGTGGAACCGATTCAACAGACTCGGTCGAACCGATTTAGTAAACCTAGTGACCGTTAGTGATTTTCGGTGGGACTGACATGCAACTCGGTGAGACCGATTCGGTTAGGGTTAGGGCATAACGTAATCTCGGTGAGACCGATTACACAAACTCGGTGAGACCGATTTTGGTAATAAGCTTTCCAGAGAGTTGGTCAGGTAAACTCGGTGGGACCAGTTTTCTCTTTTTGGTGAGACCGAAATGTTACAAAAGGAAAACAAAGAGTTTACATTGCAATCTCGGTGGGACCGATCGCTCACTTCGGTTAGACCGAAACGTTACGAAGGGAAACAGAGAGATTACAATCCCATCTTGGTGAGACCGAGATCCCCATCGGTAGGACCGATTTGCCTAGGGTTTGTGGCAGTGGCTATGACTTTTGAAATCGGTGGCGCCGGGTAGGAAGAATCGGTGTCACCGATTTTGGCTTTAAGTTTAGGTCATTTGTGGATGTGAGAAAATAGCTGAGGGTTTTGGAGCATATCACTAAGCACATGAAGCAAGAGGCTCATTAAGCAACACCTTATCCCTCCTTGATAGTATTGGGTTTTCCTATAGACTCAATGTGATCTTGGACCACTAAAATGTAAAATGAAGAGTCTTGAGCTTTTGAGCTTGAACCAATCCCTTGTCCTTAGTGTTTTGAGGGATCCACTTTCATCATCCATGCCATGCCATTCGTTGAGCTTTCCTGAAATAATAGTCTTGGAATAGCATTAGCTCAATGAGCTATATGTTGTTATGAATTACCAAAACCACCTAGGGATTGTTGCACTTTCAATCTCCCCCTTTTTGGTAATTGATGACAAAATATAGATCAAAGCTTCGACAAATGATAATAAGATTGAAAGGCATCGTCGCTTTGAGAAGTATGTAATAAGCAAGAGCTCCCCCTAAATTTGTGCATAGTTTAAGATTTGCTTTGGACTACAAATGCACAAGGAATTAGGCTCATGGATTACTCTTCCATGTCACATACATCTTGGTGGAGCGCTCAAAATGATAAAGATTGAATACATGCACTCATCACCAAGCAAGGTGAATGATCACATAGGATAGATAAGATAATATCATCAAACATGCATAAGTGTAACTTATGATCAAACACATGATCATCAATGTCTCACAAGAATAGCATATTATCTCAAGCAATCAAAAGCAAACAAGTTTGAACCACCAAATCAAGAGAGAACAAAAGCGACACTCTCTCTCTCGAAGCCTATGATCTATACATTTTTCTCCCCCTTTGGCAACAAGTTACCAAAAAGTTCATAGAAAATGCATAGTGCTAGATCGACTCTCAGGCTTGATCTTCAGGTGGTGGTGTAGAGATGGCTCCTTGGACGAAGACTTCAGTTGATGTAGAGGAGCTGGAGGAGTTGGTCTTTGGAGCTGGTTGCTTTGGAGCTGTAGCTGGTGCAGATGATGTTGCTCTAGTGTCCGCATCGCACTGTGATCGATCTCTGAGCTCTAGGCACTCTGGCAAATACATTAGTGGTAGTCTTGCCCTTCCTCTCCTGCATGTCATCCTGCAGCTGCTCCACAACTGGCTGAATCTCAGTTACTTTGACATCTAGATCATAGTATTTTTGTTCCATGATTCTTTCCAAGCTCTCCTGATTTTGAGTGAGGGTGGCCAATCCCTTCTCAATCCTCATAGATGATGCTATCAGTAACCAAGATGCTCCTGCTTGTTCTTCAAGAAATACTCAGATGCCTCCTCTTGAGTTGGCATCTTGGCAGCCTTCTCCTTCCTTGCCTTCTCCTTCTTCTCTTGAGATTGAATTGATGATGGATCATTCTCATTCATGACAACCTCATTGTCCTCAAAGTCTGGATAAAGTGGAAAATGTTCCTTATCCAATAGATATTTGCATGTGCCCATCTTTGAGTTAATCAACTCCTGAATCTGAGGGGCATACCCACAACTCCTCTTATGATCTGCTGCAGTCCTCTTAATGGTTTCAACTATAAGGCTCATGACCTTGAATTTCTGAGGCACATCAAATAAATGCAACTTATTGATTGCATGCCCTCCGATCATGTTGTGGTCACTGACTTAGGCAATAGAGTGTGCCTTAGGATCCAATTGATTGTAGGCAGCCACGATAGAAGAAAGTGGACTGATCCAAAGAGAAAGTCTCTAGGGCTTTGTCTGGGATCTCCTTGTACATATGTGCCATGGTATTGTGTCCCATTTTCTTCTTGGCATATACATCAGGTCATCATCATTTTCCTTTGGGGCATTTATCAGTTTGCCCACTCCACAACAGTTGACTGTACCTTGTACCTTGAGACATCAAACTATCCTCCCATCTGGATAGAAGTGTGTTGTGGAGTAGAATTGCATGATAAGTTCATCATTCCAGTTGGTGAGCTTTTACCCAACAAAATCTGCAACTCCACAAGCAACAAAACTGTCTTGCACTCCAGGATAGTGCTCTTCATTTTCCTTCATGTAGGTCCAGTCGACCCACCTCATATCACACACAATGGGCTTCTTGTCCAACAAGATTGTCTCATAGAAGTCCTGTTGTTCCTTTGTATGGAACCTGTAATCAACAACAGTCCTTCTCCTTGTGGCATATGGATCTGCCAACCTCCATAGCCTCAACCCTGAATCTTTTCTGATGTTCATGTCCTCAGCCACAGGATGGGCATCATTGTAGTCTGGTATCTTGGGCTTGAGCTTCCACAGAACTTGTCCTTCTTCATCTTCCTGCTCAGCAACCTCAGGCACTGGGGCCTTGTTCTTCTCAGCAGCTGGAATACTCCTGGTATTCCTCTTTGGTGCATACTTGGCCTTGGGGGCAGCTTTGGGTGCTTCCTTGGGCTTAGATGTTGCAGCCCCTGATCTAATAGCATCACCCATAAGCTTTGGTGCCTTGGGTGCTGGTGCAGCAAGCTCTTCTTCCTCTTCCATCATGGAAGGTTTCCCAACAACTCTGGCCATGGTCTTCTTGACCCTTTCCTTCCTTTTCTTTCCTTCACGGTGGCTCTTTGGGATCAGGCTTCTCAGGCAGTTTAGTTGAGTCTCTGGCTTTGGACATTGGTTGTCTTCCTGCAGGCCTTTTAATCTTCATGCACGGCTTTGTATGCTTTGGTTGAGCCATACTCCTTTTGAGTACTACTTTCTTGGAGGTAGCCTCATCTTCTTCAGCTCTATAATCCTCATCTTCAGAGTCTGGGGTTCTCTTCTTCCTTTGCCTGGTAGCAGCCTTAGGCAGGTTGCTTGGAGTGCTCCTGCTACCTTCATCTGAAGTGCTGGAGGGACTAGTGCCCTCACTCATGTCAATCTGCTCTTCTGACCTGTTCTGGCTGTCACTCTGGTCTGACATGCTGCAAACACTGACTGCTGACCCTGTGAAGAGTTATAGATGAGATAGAGTGGATGAGCATCACAAAATGCAGAGATTTTTGCAAAAGAATGATTCAAAAATTCAGTTTTAGTTTTCCACAGAAAGCATTTCGGATCAACCGATTTTCAAACTCGGTGATACCGAAGCAGTTTTGGAACCTAAACTGATGAACTCGGTTGGACCGAGTCACAGTTCGGTGGCACCGATACTGCTAGGGTTTCACAAGGTCCTAAAATCGGTCGCACCAATTAGCAATTCTCAGTCAGACCAAGAGTTACTAGTGCAATGGCATAAGCCAAATCGGTGGGACCGAGTTTTTCAACTCGGTGGGTCCGAGATGGTTTCGCCGGAAACCTAACCCTAAATTTCCAAATCTCATCTAATCTACAGATTGCATTGACTAGATAGGAGTGTTTCAATCGTGGCAAGAATCAATAAGAACACAATGTGCTAGGAATCGGACGAGGATAGCACTGTGATCGAGTCCATACCCTAGCTCGGCGATGAACTCGCTACGGCGGCAACGGCGGGGTTGAATTCCGTTGACGGCGGCGGAGACCAGCGACAGGAGGCGGCTGACGATGATGAGACGATACGGAGACCTTGGAGGCAGAGCGAGCTATTTTGCGGGCGAAGGGGTTCAGAGAAATTTCCAAAATTTTGCCCGTGACTATATATAGCCCGACCCTGTCGGTGTGACCGAGTGGAACAACTCGGTGGCACCGAGATGCATAAACGTGTTCGATTCTGACAACTCGGTGTGACCGAAAAGTTCAAATCGATTGCACCGAGATTGAAAACCTAGATCGACTTAGTGATCTTGGTAGGACCGAAATGGAGGAATCGATCAGACCGAGAATCACAAAGAAGTTTTGGAAGTTTAAGTCTATGACGAATCGGGGACTCCGAGTGCTCCTCACACAGAGTGGTTCGAATCTGACTTGATCAAATTTTGTGATGTAGCATGAATAGAGTTTGAGACGAGAAAAGCATAGATAGCTAGAGAAAGTTCTTAGGCATTCTTGTCCATCCACTTGGCCAAAAGAAGAAAGAACCAAACAATCAAAACAACAAGTGGATGTCCTTGAATGAGTAAAATATTCACCAACATGCTCACACAAAAAGATAGCAAATGAAATATGTGGCAAAGCATGCACAACCAATTATAGCATCTATCAAACAATTGGCGATGACTAGGTCATCTATATATGAGTATATTGACTTAGGAGTCAAATGATGAACATTTGATCATAGGTCATACTCATCGTTTAAGCTCAAGTGGGGTTACCACTTTTACATAATGCATTGATGTGTTCACACCATTAGAGTTGCTTTGACTCAATTCTTAGAGTTAAGCTCCCCCTAGATGTGAGATCCCCCTTAGAGGGATGAACTAACCTTGGGTTTTGTCGATGATGACTTCATGTAGGTGTTGAAGATGTGGATGCTCAATGTTGATGTAGATCAATTGGAGAAATCCTTTGGAGTGAGTTGCACTTTCAACTTGCCTACATGGGTTAGTCCCACAAGGAACAAACAAGAATATCCATAGACAGAGTGATGCACACACAAGATGATGTCCATCAAATCATTAGGTTACCTTGTCCCTTGCCTTACCAACATGAGGGTTTGTGACTCCTTGAACTAGTGCAAGATGTGGAAGTTGATTGCACTTGTCCTTGCCATAATGATATGTGTGAAGAATGTTGGCGGAGTCACCCTCAAGAAATCTCTAGTTCTTCTTCTTCGGGATCCACATCATCTTGATGGGAATCCCTGGAGTTGTAATTGTACTTGGGAATCCACTTGAACGAGGCCTTAGGTGCTTCTTCAAATGCATCAATCTCTTCTTGAAGCTTGTCCTTGCCTTTGTTCTTGTGGTCTTGTGGTGGAAGATCATCTTGTGCTTGTGTTCCCTTGAAGGAAGTAGGATCATACTTCTCTTGTTGAGGAACAAACTTCGTCTTGGGGTATTGATCTTCTTCCCACTCAACTCCATTGGCATTGAACTTTCGTTCAAAACCAACACCTTGATTCTTCCGGTGTCTTCCTTGCTTGCGTACAATTTCCTCGAATTGCTTACTCCCGGCAAGGCTCTTGTAAACACCTTTCTCTATAATTCCCTTCAATAAGCTATTTTCTTGCTGAAGTGTAACTTGGCTAAGAGAATCATTAATGGAATCAAGAGAACTACTAGAAGCAACAATATTGGATTTGACATTATTATTGTTACTACTAGAGGAAGTATCTTTCTTGTACTTGTTACTAGACTTGACTTGAGGCATGTAAGTAGATAGGAGTAAATGCTTGGCAATGTAAGAAGAACTTTTCTTATGGAGATCATCATTGATTGCTTTTAAGAACTCATGCTCTTGCTCAAGATTGAGCTTTTCAAAGCGTAACTTCTCATGAGCCCTTAAAAGTTCTCGATGATCTTCGAAGATAGTTTCATGAGCCAACTTAAGAGTGTTTAGTTCTTTAGTTAGAAGCTCAATCTTCTCCTTATCATTGTCATTCGTTTTGTCTTGATTAGCATGATTAATTGACGTTTCATCATAGTATTCATCACTAGAGTTGTCAACAAGTAAATCATCATCCACAAGCAAGTCATCTTCATCACTATTGAAATCAACATACTCAGGATGTGTTACCTTTGGACCTTTGTCCATGAAGCGTCTTCCAATTCCTTCATTTGGTGAATCAAATATGTCATAGGAGTTGGTTGACATAAGTGCTAGACCAGCAACACCTTCATCTTGAGTATATTCGGAGTCGGAGTGATAGCTTCTCTCAGGTAATTGTCGGAGTCAGAGCCGGATACCTATTCACCAACATGAGCTTGATGTCTTCGTTTTGTGTAGCTCTTTGATGACTTGTCCTTCCTTTCCGAATCCTTGCTTCTCCGTGAGGGTCTTCGTTCATAACGATCATCTCTACTCCTTCTCTCTCTTGGTGGTGATTCTTCTCTTTTGCTTCTTCTTTTTGGAGAATCTTCTCTTCTTTTGTAGAGTGCCGTACACTCATTGGAATAGTGTCCAGGCCTCCCACAATTGTAGCAATTTCACTCTCGACTAGAAGATCTTTTGTCATGATAAGACCTTGACTTGGAGCTTCTTTCTTTGCTTCTACTCTTGTAGAATTTGTTGAAGTTCTTCACCATTAAGCTCAATTCTTCATTGAAGGTTTGTTTCTCACTTGATGATGTGGGGGCTTCACTTGAGGCTTTGTAAGCACCACTTGACTTGTTGTGAAGTTCCTCCTTATCCTTGAGTGACATCTCATGAGCAACAATTCTTCCAATGACTTCGTTGGCTTGAGATCTTTGTAGTTTGGCATCATTTGGATCAATGTGCACACGGTATCATACTTTCCATCCAATGCTCTTAGGATCTTCTTGATGATGAATCATCGGTCATCTCTTCACTCCCTAAGCCAGCAATCTCATTTGTAATAAGAGCAAGCCTAGAGTACATTTCAGCGACACCTTCACCATCCTTCATTTTGAACTTGTCAAGCTGACTTTGGAGCACATCCAACTTGGATTCCTTGACGGATTCGGTACCTTCATGCATATCAATCAAAGTATCCCAAATTTCTTTTGCATTCTCAAGATGGCTGATTTTGTTGAATTCTTCGGGGCACAATCCGTTGAAGATGATATCACAAGCTTGAGCGTTGTATTGCAGCATCTTCAATTCTTCAGCATTAGCTTCACGGTTCGGCTCTCTCCCATCAAAGAATTCACCTTGCAAGCCAATACAGATAATTGCCCAAACGGCGGGGTTATGTCCGAGAATATGCATTTTCATCTTATGCTTCCAACTAGCAAAGTTAGTACCATCAAAGTAAGGACCTCTACGGTGATAATTTCCCTCGCTAGACGCCATACTCTCCTAGGTTGTGAAACCAAGGCTATGACCATCAAAAGCTATGGAAATCAAAGCAAATGGAGACCAAAGATCTGATACCACTTGTAGGACCTTGAAGTATGTCTAGAGGGGGGGTGATTAGACTACTTGACCAATTAAAAACTTAACCTTTTCCCAATTTTAGAGTTTAACAGATTTTAGCTATCTTAGGACAAGTCAAGCAATCATCACACAAATCAAGCAAGCATGCAAAGAGTATATAGGCAGCGGAAATTAAAGCATGCAACTTGCAAGAAAGTAAAGGGAAGGTTTTGGAGGATTCAAACGCAATTGGAGACACAGATGTTTTTTGGCGTGGTTCCGATAGGTGGTGCTATCGTACCTCCACGTTGATGGAGACTTCAACCCACGAAGGGTAACGGTTGCGCGAGTCCACAGAGGGCTCCACCCACGAAGGGTCCACGAAGAAGCAACCTTGTCTATCCCACCATGGCCGTCACCCATGAAGGACTTGCCTCACTAGCGGTAGATCTTCATGAAGTAGGCGATCTCCTTGCCCTTCCAAACTCCTTTGTTCAACTCCACAATCTTGTCGGAGGCTCCCAAGTGACACCTAGCCAATCTAGGAGACACCACTCTCCAAGAAGTAACAAATGGTGCGTTGATGATGAACTCCTTGCTCTTGTGCTTCAAATGATAGTCTCCCCAACACTCAACTCTCTCTCATAGGATTTGGATCTGGTGGAAAGAGGGTTTGAGTGGAAAGCAACTTGGGGAAGGCTAGAGATCAAGATTCATATGGTAGGAATGGAATATCTTGGCCTCAACACATGAGTAGGTAGTTCTTTCTCAGAAATGGTAAGTTGGAAGTGTAGGTTCAGTCTGATGGCTCTCTCCACGAATGAAGAGGAGGTGGATGGGTATATATAGCCTCCACACAAAATCTAACCATTACACACAATTTACCAAACTCGGTGGGACCGATTCAACAGACTCGGTCGAACCGGTTTAGTAAACCTAGTGACCGTTAGTGATTTTCGGTAGGAATGACATGAAACTCGGTGAGACCGATTCGGTTAGGGTTAGGGCATAATGTAATCTCGGTGAGACCGATTACACAAACTCGGTGAGAACGATTTTGGTAATAAGCTTTCCAGAGAGTTGGTCACGTAAACTCGGTGGGACCGATTTGCTCTTTTCGGTGAGACCGAAATGTTACAAAAGGGAAACAGAGAGTTTACATTGCAATCTCGGTGGGACCGATCGCTCACTTCGGTTAGACCGAAACGTTACAAAGGGAAACAGAGAGATTACAATCCCATATCGGTGAGACCGAGATCCCTATCGGTAGGACCGATTTGCCTAGGGTTTGTGGCAGTGGCTATGACTTTTGAAATCGGTGGCGCCGGGTAGGAAGAATTGGTGTGACCGATTTTGGCTTTAGGTTTAGGTCATTTGTGGATGTGAGAAAATAGCTGAGGGTTTTGGAGCATATCACTAAGCACATGAAGCAAGAGGCTCATTAAGCAACACCTCATCCCTCCTTGATAGTATTGGCTTTTCCTATAGACTCAATGTGATCTTGGACCACTAAAATGTAAAATGAAGAGTCTTGAGCTTTTGAGCTTGAACCAATCCTTTGTCCTTAGTATTTTGAGGGATCCACTTTCATCATCCATGCCATGCCATTCATTGAGCTTTCCTGAAATAATAGTCTTGGAATAGCATTAGCTCAATGAGCTATATGTTGTTTTGAGTTACCAAAACCACCTAGGGATAGTTGCACTTTCAAAGGGTGATGCACTAAAGTAGCGTAAGTATTTCCCTCAGTTTTTGAGAACCAAGGTATCAATCCAGTAGGAGGCCACGCCCAAGTCCCTCGCACCGACACAAACAAATAAAATCCTCGCAACCAACGCAATAAAGGGGTTGTCAATCCATTCACGGTCACTTACGAAAGTGAGATCTGATGGATATGATAAGATAATATTTTTGGTATTTTTATAATAAAGATGCAAAGTAAAATAAAAGGCAATAAAAATACCTAAGTGTTGGAAGACTAATATGATGGAAAGTAGACCCGGGGGCCATAGGTTTCACTAGTGGCTTCTCTCAAGAGCATAAGTATTACGGTGGGTGAACAAATTACTGTTGAGCAATTGATAGAATTGAGCATAGTTATGAGAATATCTAGGTATGATCATGTATATAGGCATCACGTCTGCGACAAGTAGACCGACTCCTGCCTGCATCTAATACTATTACTCCACACATCGACCGATGTCCAGCATGCATCTAGAGTATTAAGTTCAAAAGAACAGAGTAACGCTTTAAGTAAGATGACATGATGTAGAGGGGTAAACTCATGCAATATGATATTAAATCCATCTTGTTATCCTCGATGGCAACAATACAATACGTGCCTTGCTGCCCCTACTGTCACTGGGAAAGGACACCGCAAGATTGAACCCAAAGCTAAGCACTTCTCCCATTGCAAGAAAGATCAATCTAGTAGGCCAAACCAAACTGATAATTCGAAGAGACTTGCAAAGATAACTAATCATACATAAAAGAATTTAGAGAAGATTCAAATATTGTTCATAGATAAACCCACAATTCATCGGTCTCAACAAACACACCGCAAAAGAAGATTACATCGAATAGATCTCCACGAGAATCATGGAGAACTTTGTATTGAGATCCATAGAGAGATAATAAGCCATCTAGCTAATAACTATGGACCCGAAGGTCTGAAGTAAACTACTCACACATCATCGGAGAGGCTATGGTGTTGATGTAGAAGCCCTCCGTGATCAATGCCCCCTCGGCGCAGACGCGGAAAAGGCCCCAAGATGGGATCTCACGGCATGAGAAGGTTGCGGCGGTGGAATTAGGTTTTCGTGGATGCTTCATTGGTTTGGGGTGCGTGAGGTATATATAGGAGGAAGAAATACGTCGGTGGAGCAACGTGGGCCCCATGAGGGTGGAGGGCGCGCCCAGGGGGGTAGGCGCGCCCCCTACCTCGTGCCCTCCTGGTTGCTTTCTTGACGTAGGGTCCAAGTCCTCTAGATCACGTTTGTCCCGAAAATCACGTTCCCGAAGGTTTCGTTCCGTTTGGACTTTGTTTGATATTCTTTTTCTGCGAAACTCTGAAATAGGCAAAAAAACAGCAATTTGGGCTGGGCCTCCGGTTAATAGGTTAGTCCCAAAAATAATATAAAAGTGTATAACAAAGCCCATTAATCATCCAAAATAGAATATAATATAGCATGAAGCAATAAAAAATTATAGATACATTGGAGACGTATCAAGAATCCCCAAGCTTAATTCCTGCTCGTCCTCGAGTAGGTAAATGATTAAAACAGAATTTTTGATGCGGAATGCTAGTTGGCATAATTTTTTAATGTAACCCTCTTAATTGTGGTATGAATATTCAGATCCGAAAGATTCAAGATAAAAGTTTAATGTTGACATAAAAGCAATAATACTTCAAGCATACTAACTAAGCAATTATGTCTTCTTAAAATGACATGGATAGAGAAAGTTCATCCCTACAAAATCATATAATTTAGTCATGCTCCATCTTCGTTACACAAGAATGCTCTCATCATGCACAACCCCGATGACAAGCCAAGCAATTGTTTCATACTTTAGTAATCTCAAACTTTTTCAACCTTCACGCCATACATGAGCGTGAGCCATGGATACAACACTATGGGTGGAATAGAATATCATGATGGGGGTTATGTGGAGAAGACAAAAAAGGAGAAAGTCTCACATCAACGCGACTAATCAACGGGCTATGGAGATGCCCATCGATTGATGTTAATGCAAGGAGTAGGGATTGCCATGCAATGGATGCACTAGAGCTATACATGCATGAAAGCTCAACAAAAGAAACTAAGTGGGTGTGCATCCAACTTGCTTGCTCACGAAGACCTAGGGCATTTGAGGAAGCCCATTGTTGGAATATACAAGCCAAGTTCTATAATGAAAAATTCCCACTAGTATATGAAAGTGACAAAATAAGAGACTCTCTATCATGCAAATCATGGTGCTACGTTGAAGCACAAGTGTGGAAAGGATAGTAGCATTGTCCCTTTTTATTTTCTTTTTTTTGGGCCTTCTTTTTTTTTTGGCCTTTCTCTTTTTTTTTCTTTTTTTGGGACAATGCTCTATGAATGATGATCATCACACTTCTATTTATTTACAACTCAATGATTACAACTCGATACTAGAACAAAGTATGACTCTATATGAATGCCTCCGGCGGTATACCGGGATGGCAATGAATCAAGAGTGACATGTATGAAAAATTATGAACAGTGGCTTTGCCACAAATACGATGTCAACTACATGATCATGCAAGGCAATATGACAATGATAAACGTCTCATGATAAACGGAACGGTGGGAAGTTGCATGGAAATATATCTCATAATGGCTTTGGAAATGCCATAATAGGTAGGTATGGTGGCTGTTTTGAGGAAGATATAAGGAGGTTTATGTGTGAAAGAGCGTATCATATGACGGGGTTTGGATGCACCGGTGAAGTTTGCACCAACTCTCAATGTGAGAAAGGGCAATGCACGGTAGCGAAGAGGCTAGCAATGATGGAAGGGTAAGAGTGCGTATAATCCATGGACTCAACATTAGTCATAAAGAACTCACATACTTATTGCAAAAATCTACAAGTCATCAAAAACCAAGCACTACGCGCATGCTCCTAGGGGGATAGATTGGTAGGAAACGACCATCGCTCGTCCCCGACCTCCACTCATAAGGAAGACAATCAAAGAACACCTCATGTTTTAAATTTATTACATAACGTTTACCATACGTGCATGCCACGGGACTTGCAAACTTCAACACAAGTATTTCTCAATTTCACAACTACTCAACTAGCACAACTTTAATATCACTACCTCCATATCTCAAAACAATCATCAATCATCAAAGTTCTCTTAGTATTCAGCGCACTCATAAGAAAGTTTTTTTTACTAGTCTCGAATAGTTAGCATAATAGGATTAATTTTCCTACTTAAGCAAATTACCATGCTGTTTAAGACTATAATTTAGCATGAAGCAATCAAAAATTATAGATACGTTGGAGACGTATCACCGACTCTGTTTCTTCCAAGCCCCTTCAATCTTTTGCATGTCCCCTCCGCTCTTTGGCTTGCGCTCTCGCTAGCTGGACAGCCGCTCTGCCGACTGATGTTGTCGGGCGGGGACGCGGAGTCCGCCGACTAATGTCATCGGGCACGGACGCGGAGTCCACCGACTGATGTCGTTAATGATAGCCGGCTGCGGGCTGCAGCCGGCACGGCCTGCTTCTAGTGGGGGCGCGCCAGCGCACCCGCTGGGTGTAGCCTCCGAGCCTCCGGGCGACTCGAAGAGTCGGGCCGAGGGTTTTTGCTGCAGATGAAACAGGCGGTGGGATGCCAGTCGTAGCCGGCATCGGGCCTGTAACCAGCCTCCGGGCGAGGACGGGGTTCCCTCGGAGATGATCATGCAAAATACAAAGTTATTCCGCACAGATATATCAAACTTTTGCTTTTAGTAGTGCAAGTTTTATGCGGAAGGTGCCGACTCGGTTTCGTCCGAGCCCCCTTCAATCTTTTGCATGTCCCCTCCGCTCTTTGGCTTGCGCTCTCGCTACCCGAACACCCGCTCTGCGGTCTGTGGCTAAGAGTGGGCCGCGGAGTGGAGTGTACAGTACTCAGACTCTGGGAGCAGATTCGACCGAGTAGATACTCATAAAGCAAACGGCCGGGTGGCCTGAACCGTTTTTTCTCCCGGGACGTTTTTCGCGTGGGTGGCCTCCAGCGTTTGCTCTTGCTAGCCGGACAGCCGCTCAGCGGTCTATGACTAAGAGTGAGCCTATGGTAACATGCACGCTACTAATCCTTCTGTGGGAACGAACGTCTCAGGCCAAGCGGCCACCCTCCGGGCCAACTCTGACTGGCGCTGGGGCAAACAGTGATGCAACTGAAATAAAATGTGGAGATGCCCCCCCTCCCGAGCATCGCTCGGGGTTATCCGTGTTTGCGCGGTGCAAAAACATGTGGGGTGAGGAGCTCACATTGGTTTTGGTGCAGTCGGGGGTTGACGAAGACAGCCGGCACGGCTTGGCACTCGCGGAGCGTGCCGGCGCACCCGCTGGGTGTAGTCTTCGAGCCTCGGTTGCTCGAAGGGGGTCCCGGCCGGTCAGGTCCAACCAAGCGGGCGTCGAGGCATACAGGCGGCCGGGTTGGCTCGCCTGCCGGCCAAGCGTCGGAGCAGGAGGCGGTCGAGCCGGCCTGGCACAGCCAGTAGTGCGGGTCGCAGATGACTGTCCGAGTGGTGAAGCAGCCGGACGGGCCAGCCGGACGTTTTTTCTTTTCTTCTCTTTTGGCCAGCTGTGGCCTGTGGGAAGCCGGACGTACTTTTTCTCGTTAGCCGGCTGTGGGCAGCCGGACGTCCTTTTTTGTTTCTACCGGCTGTGAGCAGCCTGGCGTATTCTTTTTTTTTGTTTCTTTTCTCAGCCGGCTTGACTTTTCTTTTTTCAGCCATCCTCCCAGTTATTTTTCTTTCTATATTTTCCTTCTCTCCAGTCGGCCAGGGAAACTCGCGGGACACGGCCGGCGTGGGCACGGCGAGAGGCGGAGCATTCGGCGTGGGGCGGCTGAGGGAGTCCGGGACTAAGGGGTCCTCAGGCGTCCGGCCTATTATTCATTGGGCCGGACTGATGGGCTGTGAAGATACAAAGGCCGAAGACTATAACCGTGTCCGGATTGGACTTTCCTTGGCGTGGAAGGCAAGCTAGGCGACTAGCTGTGAAGATTCCTTCTTATGTAACTGACCCCATGTAACCCTAGATCTCTCCGGTGTCTATATAAACCGGAGAGCATAGTCCGGATAGGACACATTCATTACCATATACGCATATGCTAGACTTCTAGGGTTTAGCCATTACGATCTCGTGGTAGATCAACTCTTGTAGCACTCATATTCATCTAGATCAATCAAGCAGGAAGTAGGGTATTACCTCCATAGAGAGGGCCCGAACCTGGGTAAACATCGTGTCCCTCATCTCCTGTTACCATCGATCCTAGACGCACAGTTCGGGACCCCCTACCCGAGATCCTCCGGTTTTGACACCGACATTGGTGCTTTCATTGAGAGTTCCACTGTGCCATCGGCAAAGGATTCGATGGCCCTTTCGATCGTCAGTAATGACATTGTCCAGGGAGAAACCTTCCTCCCCGGACAAATCTTTGTGTTCGGCGACTTCATACTGCGGGCCAACTTGCTTGGCCATCTGGAGTAGGTCGACAGCTACGCCCCTGACAGTCAGGTCAGATTTGGAAGCTTGAACTACGTCGCGGATATCCGTGGAGACTTGATCTTCAATGGATTTGAGACCGTGGCTGTTGCTCCCCCGTGCTCCGATGAATGTGACTTAAATCTGTTATCGGATTACGTCCAGGAGATGTATCATGTTGCTGCAACGGCTTCAAAACCGAAGCAGATCGTGACCTCCGTGGCCACAAAGTCCGCAACATTGGAGCCGCGCATGGACCGGACATCCTGCAACGAGCGCGTCAATGGAACTCCGGACTCGTCCCCGGCAATACGTTCCGGTTCAGGTGCGCCTGCGGACACCGAGCTGGATCGGTTATCGATTTTCGAATTTAGTGCCGCAAACATCTTTCAGCACTCACCTTTGGGTGACGTACTAAACTCTTTAAAGAACTTGTCCTTGGAGGAAGACCCACAACCGAACTATGTTCGGTTCGAGCTAGAGGCGGACGATGATGAATTTTGCTTCCCACTTGCCACCCACTTTATAGCCACCATCGATGACTTAACCGACGTGCTTGACTATGGCTCCGAAGACATCAACGATATGGACGACGACACCAACAAAGAGCAAGGCCAAGACCTGCCATTTACTGGAAGCTGGACGGCCACCTCCTCGTACAACGTGTACATGGTCGATGCACCTAAAGGATCTGGCGACGACAAAGAAGAGCCAAACATGAATAAACCCTCTGAGACGCAGTCCAAGCGCCGGTGCCCCAAACGCCGCTCTAAGCATCGCCGCTCAAAAGTTAGCAATACTGGCACTAGAGAAAATAGTACTCCGGGCGACGCCGAAAACAACGAAGACCCTGTCGGAGCTACATCCGAACAGGAGGAACATGACAACATGCAAGATAACCCTGATGAACGGGCCATAGAAGATGACTCGGAGGACAATAGTTACCGTCCACCCTCCAAGGAGGAGACAAGCCTCGGCAACGAAGACTTCATTGTGCCTGAGGATCCTCTAGAGCAGGAGCGCTTTAAGCTTCAGCTCATAGCCATTGCAATGAGCCTAAAAAGAAACAGCAGCAGCTTGAAGCTGAACAAGATCTGCTCGTCGACAGATGGACTGACGTCCTAACGGCCGAAGAATACGGCTTCAAGGGCCCAGCCAAGAGCTACCCGAAACACAGACTGCTACCTTAATTCGATGAGAAGCACCAGAGCACACGTCTCCCTCGCGTAATGCGGAACGACCACCACGTGGTCGAGACAGGGCGGCCGACCGGCCAACTCGCGGTCGGGATAAAGTGGAAACTCGGGCCGAATAGCAGCTTGCCCCACCGCCCCGTAAAAATAGAGACGAAAGAGTTTGGCGCCACACATACGACCTCCGGCAGACACTGGACAGTAGAGCAGGACATACAAGATCGATCTATGGATCGCGAGGACGTGCTTCGAGGCACGAAGACGGCTACCTATCCGGACGTGACAAACCTAACCATGCTCGAGCCGAATGCTGCAGACGGACTCCATCAGAGGTCCGCCATGATGCGGCCCGCTATCGAGGCCGCACACCCTCTCTGTTGTTGGGGAACGTAGTAATTTCAAAAAAATTCCTACGCACACGCAAGATCATGATGATGCATAGCAACGAGAGGGGAGAGTGTGTCCACGTACCCTCGTAGACCGAAAGCGGAAGCGTTAGAACAACGCGGTTGATGTAGTCGTACGTCTTCACGGCCCGACCGATCAAGCACCGAAACTACGGCACCTCCGAGTTCTAGCACACGTTCAGCTCGATGACGTCCCTCGTACTCCGATCCAGCCGAGTGTCAAGGGAGAGTTCCGTCAGCACGACGATGTGGAGACGATCTTGATGTTCTACCGTCGCAGGGCTTCGCCTAAGCACCGCTACAATATTATCGAGGAGGACTATGGTGGAGGGGGGCACCGCACACCGCTAAAAGATCAAGAGATCAATTGTTGTGTCTATGGGGTGCCCCCTGCCCCCGTATATAAAGGAGCAAGGGAGGAGGAGGCCGGCCCTAGGAGGGGCGCGCCAAGGGAGTAGGATTCCTACTCCTAGTAGGAGTAGGTTTCCTTCTTTACTAGTCCAACTAGGAGAAGGGGGGAAAAGAGGGGAGTGGAGAGGGAAGGGAGAGGGGGGCCGCGCCCCAAACCCTTTGTCCAATTCGGACTGGGCTTGGGAGGGGCGTGCGCCACCTCCTGGCTCCTTCCCACTAAGGCCCATTAAGGCCCAATACTCTTCCCCGTATTCCCGTAACTCCCCGGTACTCCGAAAAATACCTGAATCACTCGGAACCTTTTCCGATGTCCGAATATAGTCGTCCAATACATCGATCTTTACATCTCGACCATTTCGAGACTCCTCGTCATGTCCCCGATCTCATCTGGGACACCGAACTCCTTCGGTACATCAAAACTCATAAACTCATAATAAAACTGTCATCAAAACCTTAAGCTTGCAGACCCTACGGGTTCGAGAACTATGTAGACATGACCGAAACATGTTTCCGGTCAATAACCAATAGCGGAACCTGGATGCTCATATTGGCTCCTACATATTCTACGAAGATCTTTATCGGTCAAACCGCATAACAACATACGTTGTTCCCTTTGTCATCGGTATGTTACTTGCCCGAGATTCGATCGTCGGTATCTCAATACCTAGTTCTATCTCGTTACCGGCAAGTCTCTTTACTCGTTATGTAATGCATCATTCCGTAACTAACTCATTAGTTACTTTGCTTGCAAGGCTTATAGTGATGTGCATTACCAAGAGGGCCCAGAGATACCTCTCCGACAATCGGAGTGACAAAACCTAATCTTGAAATACGCCAACTCAACATGTACCTTTGGAGACACACTGTAGAGCTCCTTTATAATCACCCGATTCGTTGTGACGTTTGGTAGCACACAAAGTGTTCCTCCGGTAAACGGGAGTTGCATAATCTCATAGTTGTAGGAACATGTATAAGTCATGAAGAAAGCAATAGCAACATACTAAATGATCAAGTGCTAAGCTAACAGAATGGGTCAAGTCAATCACATCATTCTCCTAATGATTTGATCCCGTTAATCAAATGACAACTCATGTCTATGGCTAGGAAACTTAACCATCTTTGATTCAACGAGCTAGTCAAGTAGAGGCATACTAGTGACACTATGTTTGTCTATGTATTCACACATGTATTATGTTTCCGATTAATACAATTCTAGCATGAATAATAAACATTTATCATGAAATAAGGAAATAAATAATAACTTTATTATTGCCTCTAGGGCATATTTCCTTCAGTCTCCCACTTGCACTAGAGTCAATAATCTAGTTCACATCGCCATGTGATTTAACACTAATATTCACATCTGTATGTGATTAATACCCATAGTTCACATAGTCATGTGGTCAACACCCAAAGGGTTTACTGGAGTCAATAATCTAGTTCACATCGCTATGTGATTAACACCCAAAGAGTACTAAGGTATGATCATGTTTTGCTCGTGAGAGAAGTTTTGGTCAACGGGTCTATCATATTCAGAGCCGTATGTATTTTGCAAATATTCTATGTCTACAATGCTCTGCACTGAGCTACTCTAGCTAACTGCTCCCAATTTCAATATTGTCGGTGTACTAGAGTAGGGGTACCCTAGTATCCCGAACTCGCACGGGCGATTCTGACATCCCGCGGCAAGGCTTGCGGTGACCGCCAAGGCCCTCCGTGGTTCCTTTGGAGCCATTCAAGAACAAGGCCCGGCAAGAGGAGCTTGCGGAAGGCCAACCAAGGCATGACCAAAACATTCAAGCCAAGGAGACAAGGCCCGGCAAGAGGAGCTTGCCGGAAGGCCAACCAAGGCATCTCAAGGAACTTGCGCGATGCGCCACGCGCGTCCGGCAAGGCCCGTGAGCGACAAGCTTCCGGACGCGACAAGACAACGATCGCGGCAAGGCGCTTGCCACGCAAACTACCACTCTGTACCACGCCCAAAGACATCCACCAACGTGTCATACAGGACCTTTCGGTAGCGTGGCAAGAAGATGTGCGACCAGCGGAGCGCGGTGGTAAGCGACGCTGACAAGACTACCATCGTGGCAAGCGGTGGCGTCCCTGGCGGTCCCTTTTTGCACTGTTTGGGCGACGCAGACGGGCATTTAATGCCTTTGTCCCCTGCCGTCAAGGTTAGGTATGATACACTGTACAAGTAGTTGTACCAACCGCATCCTTTTCCCATTTTTACCCTTGTCTACGTTGCCACCTGTCGGAGACCCCTTGAGCATATAAATGGAGGCCCATGCGCAACGTAGAGGGGGGTTCGAAGGCAGAAAACACTCACGCTCGGTCTCGTTAGCGGCTCGTGTGTACTGTAGCACTCAGCGCTCCCGAGCAAGAACTCAATACACTCAGACATGCAGCAGTAGGAGTTTTATCTCTCCGGAGAGCTCCGAAGCTGGGTAAACTGCTCGTGTGCTTCGCCTCGATCTGCTCTTCGTGCGATCTCCGCCCCCCGCCGAACCGAAAGGGGCTCGGTCCGCCGGTCCCATAGGTGTTCGTGGATCAGCTTCCCCGACATCTTTGGCGCGCCAGGTAGGGGGCGTTGAGATTGTGTGAACCTGATCCGGCGTTCACACGAGCCAGATCTTCATCTTCTTCGTCGACATGCCACCAAAGAAGAAGGCTTCGGCGGCAGATGTTCCATCCACGTCGATCCCACCACCACCGGAGCAAACGGGTGGTGGGGTACACGCCGGCGGAAGAACGGGCGTCGACGAGGGAGCCCACGGTGCTGCCAGGTCCAAGGACAAGGCTGCGCAGACCTCGGCGTCCGTACATGCACCGTGCCCATCTCAGGAGGAGCAGGACCGACAGCGTCATGGTACTCGCAGTACCATACGTTCGTTGGGCCAAGATCGAGCTGGTGGATCTCGGGATGCTCAAGACCAGCATGCACGCCAACATGCTGGCACGAGCGAGGCACGGTTGCCTGGACGGGATACTGCTCCTTCTAACATAGTTAGAAGTCCGAGCATATCCCGCCTCGCGCCGTTCGCCATCGCCGCCGCCCGCCACTCCGGCGAAGCTTTGGCGCGAGCTCAACTGCTCTGGATTACCCTCCAACGGCAGACAAGATCGATGAATGGAGGCCACCATTCGAGTCTCATCGGCTTTGCTAACGGCGACACCGCCGGCAGCCGAGTACATCGCTGCCACGGCGGGACTGCAAGGCACGAGCCGATGGCGACGAAACCGGTGGGGGTGCAACCACCATGCACTCTCCACCCCGAAGACCAAGATCGCCGACTCACCGGATCCACCTCGATAGGGACTCCACCGCATCATCAGATCCACGAGCTCGTCGCGATCAGCGCCAAGTTCTTCACGAACGACAAGAAGAAGACGCTTTCGAACTTCGTGATCGAGCGCCGAAGAAGCGCGGCGTCAATCGGACCAGCGCTGGGCCCTCTGTCGACATGCATGCGCCGGGGAACCAGCGACTTGCCGACGCTGTAGGTTGCCCTGCGTTCACTCGTGAGCTGCGGCGAGTCGAGGGCCCAAACATGAATAATTTCAAGCCAGACGTACCAGAGAAGTACGACGGCAAGTCGCATCCGTCGGAGTTCGTCAGCATCTACACCATCGCGGTGCAAGCTGCCGGGGCGAGACGACAAGATCTGGCCAACTACTTCCGGCGGTGCTCAAGCCCAACGTCGATCTCGACTCATGCACTTGCGGACAACTCCATATCCTCTGGGCAGACCTATGCCATCAGTTTGTCGGCGCCTTTACTGTGGCCACAAGCCTCATGGCCAAGAGAGCGACCTTCATCCGCCGCCCGAAGGAAGGAGAGCCCTGCGCAAGTTCATTCAGAGATTCAGCATGTACGGCACAACATCCCAGATGTCCACCCCGCATGTAATCAGCGCGTTCCATCGAACGTCTGAAACGCAGGATGCGGAGGAGATGGCGATGTGCAAGATCGAGAGCGTCGATGAGCTATATGCCCCGGCCGACAAGTGTGCGTCTTTGAGGAAGGAGGAAACTCCCGAGAGACTACTGAAGCGGGAGGATCGATAGTGAGGAGGCTGCCCAAAGAAAGAAAAACCGGCGGCGGAACAATAGGAAGAAGAAAGGCAAAGATGTGCTAGTTGTTGAGCAGTCTGGCAACGGAGGTAGTGCCAAGAAAGCCAAAGCTGGTAGCTCCGGCAAGGAGATTGCCGCAGGCACCAACTACCAGGCTGTGGCGGTCGCCGACAAGCAGGACGGTACCAACAAGCAGTACTGCAAGATCCACCGCACCAAGGGTCATGACCTCCAAAGCTGCAAGAAGGTCGAGCAGCTTGTCGAGCAGCAAAAGGCTGAATACGAGCGACGCGACAAGGAGAAGGCCCAGGAAGGTGCTAGAGGAGCCAGCAAGAAACATCCCAGCCGAGGAGGACGCCGCGGCAAGGCCAAGCAGCGGCAAGGAGACATACCTCCCCGCGGCCGCGACAAGGATGAAGATGACGATGACGATGAAGATATGGATGATGACGAGACCGATGAGCAGGAGTTCCAGAAAGCCACAGAGGTCCTGTGCGTTGACGGCGGTGCTTCTCTGCATACTTCACACTGCCAGCTCAAGCAGTGGATGCGGGAAGTCAATGCGGCAGAACCATCCGTCGAGTCACGCAAGCCTCTAAAATGGTCCAGCACGCCTATCATTTTTGATATTGAGGACCACCCTGATCGCATAACTGCGGTCGGGTGCTTGCCGATGTTGGTTTCACCAACCATCCGCAACCTCAAGGTCACTAAGATCCTAGTTGACGGTGGGGCCGGCTTGAACCTGATCTCCTCCGCGGTAATCCATAAACTCCAGATCCCTGATGGCGAGCTCGAAGAGACCGGCACATTCCAAGGAATCAATCCAGGAAGGAGCAAGTCAAGGTAAAGATCACGTTGCGGTGACATTTGGCGCGAGTTGAACTTCGGATCGAGAGGGTCACTTTTGACGTTGCTGATTTTCCATTACCTTACAATGGGATACTTGGCCGTCCAGCACTCGCCAAATTCATGGCAGCCTCTCATTATGCATACAACATGTTGAAGATGCCAGGCCCGATAAGTGTCATCTCCGTCCCTGGCGACAAGAAGGATGCCCTTATCTGCGCCGACAAGATCTACCGGGAAGCAGCAGCCGCAACAGATTGCAAGTCACTTGCCGTTGAAGCTCCCGGGGCGAAGAAGAAGATCAAGTCCAGCAAGAGTTCTGATGCCCACTCCGACAAGCGCACCTCTTCGGAGTGCTGCGCTACCGTCGAGGACGCACCATCGAGCTCCACCGGCAAGTGTAAGAAGACAATGGCAGCTCCACCAGAGACCAAGAAGGTGTCCGCCAAGGAGGACGGTACTGGTGGTACCTTCACCATCAGTGCCACTCTCGACCCTAAATAGGAAAGCGGGCTCGTTGCTTTCCTGCGGGCGAACGTCGACGTATTTGCATGGCAACCGTCTGACATCCCCGGTGTTCCCAGGAAAGTTATCGAGCACCATCTTGTCGTCTGTCCTCATGCGCGGCCCGTCAAGCAGAAAGTCAGGAAGCAAGCAGTGGAGCGCCAAGAATTCATCGCAGAAGAAATCAAGAAATTGGAAGCAGCAGGCCTTGTCAGAGGAGTGCTCCATCCTACGTGGTTGGCCAATCCTGTAGTCGTGCGCAAGGCGAACGGGAAATGGAGGCTTTGTATCGACTTTACCGATGTCAATAAAGCTTGTCCCAAAGACCCATTTCCTTTGCCGCGCATCGACCAGATTGTTGACTCCACGGCCGGATGTGACTTGCTTTCATTTCTTGATGCATACTCAGGATACCATCAGATCTTCATGGCAGAAGAGGATGAGGAGAAGACCGCATTCATCACCCCATGTGGCACCTACTGTTTCGTACGGATGCCTTTCGATTTAAAGAATGCTGGTTCAACATTTGCAAGGGTAGTCCATGACGCTTTTGAGCTGCAAATGCATAGAAATGTGGAAGCCTACATGGATGACATAGTGGTCAAGAGCAAGGACAAGGCGACTCTGATTCAAGATTTAGACGAAACCTTTTCAAATCTGCGCAAGATCAACCTCAAGCTCAACCCCGAGAAGTGTGTGTTTGGAGTCCCTCCGCAAGCTTCTCGGGTTCTTCATCTCTCCGGGAATTGAAGCCAATCCCGACAAGATCAAGGCCATTGAGCAGATTGAAGCACCAAAGCGCGTCAAGGATGTATGAAGACTTGCGGTTGCGTAGCTGCTCTCAAAGAGGTTTATCTCTAGGTCTCTGCTGAGCGCCTCGCCATTTTTCAAAATATTGAAAAGGGCAGGTCCAATGAAATGGACTCGAAGCGGAGGCTGCGCTGCGAGACTTAAAGAGATACCTGTCCTCCACTCCAACACTTGTCGCACCTAAGCCACAAGAGAAGTTGCTGCTATATATAGCGGCAACCAATCAAGTGGTTAGTGCTGCGTTAGTAGCGGAGAGGGAGGCGGATGATGAGCCAAAGCAACCACGGCAGATGCATCCGGCGACAAGCAAGGGACTTCACCGCAAGCTCTGGTCCCGACAAAGATGGATCTGCGCAGTAGCGTGAGAAGATCTGAGAAAAGAATGGTGCAGCGCCCAGTTTACTTTGTCGGTTCCCTTCTGCAGGGGCTAGGTCAAGGTACTCGGTGTGCAGAAATTACTTTCGCCTCCTCATGGCCTCGAGAAAGCTGCGCCATTACTTCCAAGCACATGAGATTACAGTCGTCACTCGTTTTCCGCTGAAGAGGATCTTGCAAAATCCGAAGCAACAGGCAGGATTGTCGAGTGGGCCTTTGGAACTGTCAAGCTTTGGCCTCAAGTTTGAGAGCACTTCAACTATCCAAAGCGAGCATTGGCGAGTTCATAGCAGAATGGGCGCCAACACAAGATGAAGAAATTCCAAAGCGAGCATCCCGTCAAGGAAGCAAGCAAAGAGTGGCTGATGTACTTTGATGGTGCCTTCTCGCTGCAAGGCGCCGGTCTTGGCGTGCTACTTGTCGCACCCACCGGAGAGCACCTCAAGCACGTAGTCCGGATGCACTTTCCCAAGGAGCAAGCAACAAACAATACTGCAGAGTATGAAGGTTTGCTTGCCGGTCTCAGGATCGCAGTAGACCTTGGGATCAAGAAGCTCATTGTCAGGGGTGACTCACAGCTTGTCGTCCGCCAAGTAAACAAGAATTATCAGAGTCCGTTGATGGAAGCTTACGTTGATGAAGTGAGAAAGCTAGAAGAGAACTTTGACGGCCTACAGATGGAACATGTTCCAAGAACTCAGAACGACATTGCTGATGGCCTGTCGAAGTGCGCCGCACTTAAGCTACCTGTGGAACCAGGGATCTTTGTGCTCAAACTGACTCAACCGTCTATAACACCATCAACTGGACAGAACAAGAAGAGGAAGTTGATTTCTGGTGACTACTTTCCGGCAGAGCTCCCCGAAGCCGCCGCCAAGAAGGTCCTCAAGATCAACACCAAGGGTGCTGAGGAGCAGTCTGCTCCGGCAAGCCCTAGGGTTTGTTCCGTTGAAGCAGACGCTCCCGACAAGTTTTGCTCCGGCAAGCTTGCCGGGGAACGTCAAGCTCCGGCTGAGCCGCAGGTTCTCGCCATAGAAGCGGATGTTCCCGCAGCAGCAGATGTGCCTTTAGTCCTTGTTGTCGAGCCGCAAGCTCCAGCATGGGCACAGCAGATTGTCCGTTTCCTTCAGACAGGAGAACTTCCCGAAGAGCAAGAAGAAGCGGAAAGAGTAGCCCGGCAGTCAAGTATGTACCAGTTTGTCGACAACACACATCGCATGTAAGAAGACTCAACGGTGTGAAATTGAAGTGTATTCACCGGGAAGATGGACAAAAGCTGTTGGCAGAGATACATGGAGGCATATGTGGTCACCACATTGGCGCAAGAGCACTTGTCGGCAAAGCGTTCCGGCAAGGTTTCTTTTGGCCGACAGCCCTCCAGGATGCAAATGCACAAGTAACCAAGTGTGAAGCTTGCCAGTTCCATTCCAAGCAGATACACCAGCCAGCTCAAGCTCTCCAGACGATCCCTTTATCCTGGCCATTTTCGATGCGGGGCTCGACATCCTCGGCCCCTTTCCCCGAGCTATCGGGGGCTTTGAGTACTTGTATGTTGCAATCGACAAGTTCACAAAGTTGCCGGAAGTGGAAGCATGAGGAAGGTGACAACCACGATCGATAGTCAAGTTCTTGGTCGATTGTTTGCCATTTGGGATCCCTAACGGGATCATCACCGACAACGCACGCAATTCACGAGCCGCACCTTCATGCGAGACGCCCAAGATCTTGGCGCCAAGGTTGCGCTTCGCCCGTTGCTCATCCGAGAAGTAACGGTCAAGTGGAGAGGGCAAATGCTGAAGTGCTGCGCGGGCTCAAGACCAGGACTTTCGACAGCTGCACAAGTGCGGAAAGAAGCTGGATTGAGGAGCTGCGGTGGTTCTTTGGTCGATCAGACGACGCCAAATCGAGCCACCGCCGGACACCTTTCGCTCTAGTCTATGGAGCAGAGGCAGTTCTCCCCACGGAACTCAGATACGGGTCACCTCGAGTGCCCGCTTATGATGAGCTTGAGCAAGAGCAGTTGCGACAAGATGACGCCTTTGCTCCTTGAGGAGGACCGTCTTGAGCTGTTTATGACGAGCTGCTCGATACCAGCAAGCTTTGCGCCGCTACCATAGCCGCAGTTAATGCCGAAGTCTCGAGGAAGGCGACCTTGTTCTTGGTAGCTCAGTCCGCCAAGAATTCCAACAAGTTGACGCTTGAAGTGGGAAGGCCCTTACGGGTGAAACGATTCACTAGGCTGGGCGCTGTCCGCTTTGAGACCGAAGATGGCATTCGGTGAGCAACTCCTAGAACATTGAGCATCTTAGTAAGTTTTACTCAGAGGCGCGGTTGCGGAACCTGTTCCGCAACCACCTTTTGTACAAGTCTTGCCGATGTTGCATGTAATCCTTTGTATAAAGCCAGGCGCAGACCCCGTGCATAAGTAAAGCTCATTGCTCCGCACATCTTGTCAATTTCATGCTTTCTACTTTCTTTTGCATGCATTATCTGACAATTTGTGCAGCGCCTAACCCCGGTAAGCAATAACGAGCCATAAGGCTCCATATCTTTATTTTCTCTTCTTTCTTTTTTTTCAAAGAAAGGAAGGTTCCCTCGCCCACAAGTTTGCCGGGGGGAAGGGAGAAGATAATGGTGTGGACCAAACGTCACTCAAGGAAGTTTCGCCTTACCGGGAAGCAAACGACAAAAAAGCTAAGTTGCTAAAGTTTGAGCAATTAGTTTTAAAAAGTTTAAGTTATCTTCCTTGAACGACCGTGCTTTGTATGGAAAACCTGTGCGCGGAGGAACCTACTCGTAGCTAGTTGCGCCCTTACTTTGTTTCGAGTCCGCTCAACAACTTAAGTGAGCTGCGACTAGTTGCGACAAGGTTTCTTGTCGGCAGCGGCATCGCCAAGAGAGCTATCGACATCCCAAGACTCAGCGCTCGCGGCTAAGGTGCTCATACGACAAGTTCCCTAAAAGCGTGGGGCAAAAACATACAAAGGAGGGAATCAAGTAAAGGAAATAACATAGCAATCACCACCCGAAATAGAGTTATGTTACAAGATAGCTTGTCGCAGCTCTAATGAATTGTTCTCATAACATGACCAGCAGCGACAAGGAAAAGAGAAAACGGGCGACCTAATCCACGCGATCACCCTCAACCCTCTTGATCCCGCTCACCTTGTCCACAATGGGTGCGACAAGGGTCTTGAGCGCTTCCACATCGGCGTCCGGCGGCAAGGTCTTGAGGACGTTGGTGAGGTTGAGGCCTGGGTTGCGGAAGGCCACCTTCACCAGCACCTTTTGAAGAGCTCCCGCGCAGATCATGCGCGACTCGTCGGCCAGCTGCTTTGGGATCTTCTCCCGGAGTCGCTGGAGGGCCGTCGCCACGCCCTTGAAGAACAAGCTGAGCTTGGCGCTGGGTTGGAGGTGCTCATCGGAGGAATACCCGAGATCCTCCATCCCCAGCTGCGCCAGCTCCCTGTCGATGACTGCAGCAACATCCACGAGACCCTCGGTCCAAAGGCTCCACATTCTCCCTAAAAGTGTTACAGGCGGCGAAGATCTCGCAACAGCGCCTCGTCGGCCTTGATCTTTTCCTCCAAGGCCACTTCCGCTCCTGGCGCCGCCCGGCCTCGAGTCAAGGTGGTCAGCTTCAACTCAAGATCTGCGTTGGAGTCCTCGGCGGCGCTAAGCTCCTTGCCCCTCTCGGCGAGACGACCCTGCAGCTCGCCAAGGGTGTAGGCGTCCTTCTCGCTCACGCTTGAGCGCAGCAAGCTCTCGCCGCCGCCTTGAGATCAGCCTCCAGCTGTGCCACTTCCGTCTCCAGCTCCTTCTTGGCGGCCTCGGCAGCTGCGGCAGCATCCTTTGCTTCCTTGAGAGCCCGCCAAACGCTTGTTTGCTGCTGCAAGATCCTCCTCGTGGCTGTCAAGATTAACCTTCGCTGCGCCAACTTCGCCTTCCTGCTGCAGGCAGCTTCTCGGCAGCAAGCGGCTGTTGCTTTTCACTTCAGCCTTCTCGAGGAGGAAGGCTTTGCGCCTCGGCGAAGTTGCTCCCGCTCCTTTGCTGTGGACGGAGAGCTTCTGGTTGAGGCCCGGAGCTCCTCCAGCGCTTTCGATGTCCGCTCCCGCCTTCGCGACAAGTGCTTCTCGGGACTCCAGCTTGGCCTGTCGAGCACGGTAGAGCGACAACAGCTTCCGTAGTAGCTGCTCCTCCTCAGGCTCGCATTCTTTGCTGCTCGGCGCGTCAACCAGCGCCAGCCCAGCAGAGGCGAGCAACTCTTCATCAAAGGTCTCTCTTCGATCGGGCGCTCGAGCTCGACGCCTGGGGAGCTTGATGAAGACGCCATCGCCGGCCTTCAAATAGGCGCTGGCTGGGGCTCTTCGAACTCGACGCTGCGCGGCGGGCGGAGGGATCGGCGGTCGGCGAAGCGCCTGGCGCTCCTGCGGCCTCGGGCCGTCGGTCGATCGCTGCACCCTCGCCAGCTTCAAGGGCGGCAGCTTTGGCGGCCTCTTCGCTGACGGGATCATCAGCGCGGCTTCTTCTTCGCGACAATGCGCGCCGTCGTTATTGCCGTCGCGTTCTCCTCGTGGCGACCTCGGTCTCCATTGGCTCTGGGGCAGATGGATCTGACGACCGAAAAGAAAGAAAAGTCAAGCAAATATACAAAAGAAAATCAGAAGAAGAAGAACACAAGGGAAGTTTTCAAGCAAGAGGATTACCTGTGATTAGGATCTGCAGCCGTGGTCTCAACCACCGGAGGGTCGCTGGTGCTATCCCTTGCCGGAGAACTGTCCCTTGCCGGAGAAGTCTCCTTACGGAGAACGCTCCCTTGCCGGGGATCCTCCTTGGCGGTGTAGTCGGCAGATGGCATTTGGGAGCGGCTTCCGAGGCACTCTGGTGAGGCTGCTCGCTCCTGCACAAACCAACAAATGATATCAGCTAAGAAAGAGCACCCATGCACGCCTAACAGCAGGAAGTAAATCATATACTTACGATGGGGGCTGCGCTGGGGCTGCTTTGAGGAAGGTTGCGGGTCCGGCAAGGTGGTCTCGGACACGCCTCCCGCCGTCAAGGTGGGTTCGTCCTCGGCGACAATCACGGGACCTTGGCTCTCTTCGACGCTCTGGGCCAGCGTCACGAAAAGGAATGGGTTCAGAGGAAGCAAATCAGATACAAGACAAAGCTACAAATTGAAGAACTACACGGGCAAAGAATCTTACTCTTCTTCTTCCTCGCCGGAGCTGAGCGCGAGAGATCAAGTCCGCCCACCTTGGCGCGACGAGGCGGAGGAGTAGGTTCCTTGGCCGCTAAGGAGCATGAGCGGTGGTCCGGAGGCCCCGCTCCGATTGCCGCAGCGGGCGTGAGGCGCCCCGCCGCAGCAGTGCTTGCCGCGGTGGAGCGCGTCACGCTGCGCGGCGGCTGTTGGCCTGTCTGCCGCCCCGCTACGTCTCCGGCCTTGCGAAGACGCCTTCTTGGTGGAGCTGGGGGTTCCGCTTGCGGCAAGCTGTCTGAAGGTGGGGAGGAGGCGCCCTCGGCGGGCTCGCTCGACTCAGCTTCAGGCTCGACAAGCTCTTCCTCGCTGGCAAGCTCCCCTCGCTCGACAAGGCTTGCCGCCTCTGCTGCCTCTGCCTCCTCCACGGTGAATCCGAACCGCTGCGGCAGCTGCTGCCGCCTCTTCCAGCTCGTATGGCGCGCTGCATCTCATCATCAGTGGTGTCGCGGGTGAGGTTCTTCTATTCGTCGGGGCGGAACGGCACTTCTACCAGGCCGTCAAAGAACTCCCGCACGACGTCGTCTGCAGGCTCTTGCCAAGTTGGGACAATTCCATGCGAGTCGCACAGCGGCATCATTGCACGGATGCGGTCGAGCGAGGAATTGTTGCACAGCGGAACTACACCCCTCGGCAACCTGAACATTTCGGGATGATCGGGATCGTGCTTGAACAGTTCCAAGAGCATCGCGTCCAGTTCCAAGACAGTGAAGTTGAAGTTGAGGCCCGGGCGCAGCCTCATGATATCCGCCGCATTCTGGAACTCCCAGGCGGGTCTCCTCCTCTCCTGCAGGGGGGCGATGCGGCGGCGAAGAAAGTCTGCGCCAACGGCGCCTACAGTAAGCCCGGCAAGCCTAAGGCGTAGGATCCTGGTGACGGCAATCTTCAGCCTAGCGTCTTCCGGAGCCACGCTGCTCCAATTGTTGCCGCGCACTACTGGGGCTTGGCGCTGGGCGGTAAATGGCTGCGGGTTCTCCTCGACAACCCAGAACCAGTCTGCTCTCCATTCATCCCACTTGTTGCGGAGCTCTCCCTCTAGATAAGCTTCCTTCTTGCCGGTTCTTGAGATCCAAGCGATTCCGCCAGAAAGAGGCTCTCCTCTCTCAACTCGGGGCATAAAGAAGTGGCGAAAAAGAGCTACGTTTGGATAGACTCCGACAAAGTTTTCGCAGAGATGTGCGAAAACTGCCATGGTCAGAACGGCATTGGGGGTGAAGTCAAGGAGGCGGAACCCAGAGGTGTTCATGATATCACAGAAAACCAGAGAAAAGGGGCAGAGCCCGCAGAGAAGAACAGCCAAGAAGGATATCCACTCGGAGCCAGTTCCAAAGCGGCAGCTGGGAGTACCTTCGCGCGGATGCGCTCGCGTCTCCGTCGACGGAAGAGGTAGTAGTACTCCTCGGATCCTTCGGGCGAGCTGGGGGGGGGAAGATTGCCCGCTCCTTCGCAGCGCGCCATGAGCCCTGCGCCTCGGCCGACTTCACGACCTTCCCCTTGTCGGCTTTCGGAGCCATGGCGGAGGTGGTGGGGGAGATCGACGGTGTTGGTGATGCTGGTGGCGATGGGTGGAGGAGCGCTGCTCTCTTTTCAGCCTTGGGAAGAAGGGGGGGAGCGGCGAAGGTTTTCGAGATTGGAGTAGCAACCGGCGTGATGGGCGAACTAACCCTGTTTCCCCTGCTTATAAAGAGGGAGGGGGCGGACGTTCCGTCTTTCCAAATAAAGAAACCACCCACGATCTCTCCCACGACGCCGCATTCGACGCGTGCCGTTCGTGGGGGGGCGTGGTGGGACCGGAATGAGGCACGGCGTAACCCAGGCCGCGTGTGCCCGTGCCCTGTTTTGGGCCTGGCCCAACAGCGCTCGGCACCGTGTGTGGCCCAGGCCCGGGGGCTCCTGTCGGTGTACTAGAGTAGGGGTACCCTAGTATCCCGAACTCGTGCACGGGCAGTTGCAGCATCCCGCGGCAAGGCTTGCCAGGTGACCGCCAAGGCCCTCCGTGGTTCCTTTGGAGCCATTCAAGAACAAGGCCCCGACAAGAGGAGCTTGCCGGGAAGGCCAACCAAGGCATGACCAAAACATTCAAGCCAAGGAGACAAGGCCCCGGCAAGAGGAGCTTGCCGGGAAGGCCAACCAAGGCATCTCAAGGAACTTGCCGCGACGCGCCACGCGTCCCGGCAAGGCCCGGTGAGCGACAAGCTTCCGGACGCGACAAGACAACGACCGCGGCAAGGCGCTTGTCATGCAAACTACCACTCTGACCACGCTCCGGCACATCCACCAACGTGTCGCCACAGGACCTTTCGGTAGCGCAAGGTGGCAAGAAGTCAGGCGGCGGGCCGAGCGGTGGCAAGCGACGCGACAAGACTACCATCGTGGTAAGCGGTGGCGTCCCCGATGGTCCCTTTTTGCACTTGTTTACGACGCAGACGGGCATTTAATGCCTTTGTCCCCTGCCGTCGAGGTTAGGTATGATACCTCGTACAAGTAGTTGTACCAACCGCATCCTTTTCCCATTTTACCCTTGTCTCGTTGCCACCTGCCGGAGACCCTTGAGCATATAAAAGGAGGCCCATGCAATAACGAGAGGGGGGTTCAAGGCAGAAAACACTCACGCTCGGTCTCGTTAGCGGCTCGTGTGTACTGTAGCACTCAGCGCTCCCGAGCAAGAACTCAATACACTCTGACATGCAGCAGTATGAGTTTTATCTCTCCGGAGAGCTCCGAAGCTTGGTAAACTGCTCGTGTGCTTCGCCTCGATCTGCTCTTCGTGCGATCTCCTCCCCCCGCCGAACCGAAAGGGGCTCGGTCCGTCGGTCCCATAGGTGTTCGTGGATCAGCTTCCCCGACAAATATGTATCTAGATTGAGACTTAGAGTCATCTGGATCAGTGTCAAATCTTGCATCGACGTAACCCTTTTACGACGAACCTTTTTGTCACCTCCCTAATCGAGAAACATATCCTTATTCCACTAAGGATAATTTTGAGCAATGTCAAGTGATCTACTCCTAGATCACTATTGTACTCCCTTGCCAAACTAGGGCAGGGTATACAATAGGTCTGGTCCATAGCATGGCATACTTTTATAGAACCTATGACTGAGGCATAGGGAATGACTTTCATTCTCTTTCTATTTTCTGCCATGGTCGGGATTTGAGTCTTACTCAATTTCACACCTTAGCAACACAGGCAAGAACACTTTCTTTGACTATTCCATTTTGAACTACTTCAAAATCTTGTCAAGGTATGTACTCATTGAAAATCTTATCAAGCGTCTTGATCTATCTCAATAGATCTTGATGCTCAATATGTAAGCAGCTTTACTGAGGTCTTTCTTTTAAAAAACTCCTTTCAAACACTTCTTTATGCTTTCCAGAAAAATTCTACATCATTTCTGATCAACAATATGTCACTTACATATACTTATCAGAAAGGTTGTAGTGCTCCCACTCACTTTATTGTAAATACAGGCTTCACTGCAAGTCCGTATAAAACTATATGTTTTGATCAACTTATCAAAGCGTATATTCCAACTCGAGATGCTTGCACCAGTCCATCGATGGATCATTTGGAGCTTGCACATTTTGGTAGCACCTTTAGGATTGACAAAACCTTACGGTTGCATCATATACAACTCTTCTTTAAGAAAACCATTAAGGAATGCAGTTTTGACATCCATTTGCCAGATTTCATAAAATGTGGCAATTGCTAACATGATTCGGACAGACTTAAGCATCGATACAAGTGAGAAAATCTCATCGTATTCAACACCTTGAACTTTGTCGGAAAACTTTTGCGACAAGTCGAGCTTTGTAGATAGTAACACTACTATCAGCATCTGTCTTCCTCTTGAAGATCCATTTATTTTCTATGGCTTGCCGATCATCGGGCAAGTCCACCAAAGTCCACACTTTGCTCTCATACATGGAGCTAATCTCAGATTTCATGGCCTCAAGCCATTTCGCGGAATCTGGGCTCATCATCGCTTCCTCATAGTTCGTAGGTTCACCACGGTCAAGTAACATGACCTCCAGAATAGGATTATCGTACCACTCTGGTGCGGATCTTACTCTGGAAGACCTACGAGGTTCTGTAGTAACTTAATCTGAAGTTTCATGATCATCATCATTAACTTCCTCACTAATTGGTGTAGGAATTACTGGAACTGATTTCTGTGATGCACTACTTTCCAATTCGTGAGAAGGTACAATTACCTTATCAAGTTTTACTTTCCTCACACTCACTTCTTTCAAGAGAAACTCCTTCTCTAGAAAGGATCCATTTTAGCAATGAATATCTTGCCTTCGGATCTGTGATAGAAGGCGTACTCAACAGTTTCCTTTGGGTATTCTATGAAGACGCGCTTCTCCGATTTGGATTCGAGCTTATCAGGTTGAAACTTTTTCACATAAGCATCGCAGCTCCAAACTTTAAGAAACGACAACTTTGGTTTCTTGCCAAACCACAGTTCATAAGGCGTCGTCTCAACGGATTTTGATGGTGCCCTATTTAAAGTGAATGCAGCTGTCTCTAACGCATAACCCCAAAATGATAGTGGTAAATTGGTAAGATACATCATAGATCGCACCATATCCAATAAAGTGCGGTTATGATGTTTGGACACACCATTATGCTATGGTGTTCCATGTGGCGTGAGCTGTGAAACTGTTCCACATTGTTTTATACGAAGGCCAAACTCGTAACTCAAATATTCTCCTCCACGATCAGATCGTAGAAACTTTATTTTATTGTTACGATGATTCTCCACTTCACTCTGAAATTCTTTGAACTTTTCAAATGTTTCAGACTTGTGCTTCATTAAGTAGATATACTCATATCTGCTCAAATCATCTGTGAAGGTAAGAAAATAACGATACCCGCCACGAGCATCAACACTCATTGGATCGCATACATCGGTATGTATTATTTCCAACAAGTCAAGAGCTCGTTCCATTGTTAGGAGAACGGAGTTTTAGTCATCTTGCCCAAAAGGCACGGTTCGCAAGCATCAAATGATTCATAACCAAGTGATTCCGAAAATCCATCTTTATGGAGTTTCTTCATGCGCTTTACACCGATATGACCCAAACGGCAGTGCCACAAATAAGTTGCACTATCATTATTAACTTTGCATCTTTTGGCATCAATATTATGAATATGTGTATTATTACGATCGAGATCCAACAAACTATTTTCATTGGGTGTATGACCATTGAAGGTTTTATTCATGTAAATAGAACAACAATTATTCTCTGACTTTAAATGAATAACCGTATTGCAATCAACATGATCAAATCATATTCATGCTCAACATAAGCCAAATAACATTTATTTAGGTTTAACACTATTCTCGAAAATATAGGAGTGCGATGATGATCATATCAATCTTGGAACCACTTCCAACACACATCGTCACTTCACCCTCAACTAGTCTCTGCTTATTACGTAACTCCTGTTTGAGTTACTAATCTTAGCAACCGAACAAGTATCAAATACCCAGGGGTACTATAAACACTAGTAAGGTACACATCAATAACATGTATATCAAATATACTCTTGTTCACTTTGCCATCCTTCTTATCTACCAAATATTCAGGGCATTTCCACTTCCACTGACCATTTCCTTTGCAGTAGAAGCACTCAGTTTCAGGCTTTGGTCCAGCTTTGGGCTTCTTCGCGGGAGTGACAACTTGCTTGTCATTCTACTTGAAGTTCCCTTTCTTTCCCTTTGCCCTTTTCTTGAAACTAGTGGTCTTGTCAATCATCAACACTTGATGCTCTTTCTTGATTTCTACCATCACGAAGAGCTCGGGAATCGTTTTCGTCATCCCTTGCATACTATAGTTCATCACGAAGTTCTAGTAACTTGGTGATGGTGACTAGAAGAACTCATCAATCACTATCTTATCCGGAAGATTAACTCCCACTTGATTCAAGCGATTGTAGTACCCAGACAATCTGATCACATGCTCACTAGTTGAGCGATTCTCCTCGATCTTTTAGCTATAGAACTTGTTGGAGATTTCCTATCTCTCAACTCGGGTATTTGCTTGAAATATTAACTTCAATTCCTGAAACATCTCATATGGTCCATGACGTTCAAAACGTCTTTGAAGTCCCGATTCTAAGCCGTTAAGCATGGTGCACTAAACTATCAAGTATTTATCATATTGAGCTAGCCAAACGTTCATAACGTCTGCATCTGCTCCTGCAATAGGTACGTCACCTAGCGGTGCATTAAGGACATAATTCTTCTGTGCAGCAATGAGGATAAACCTCAGATCACGGATCCAATCCGCATCATTGCTACTAACATCTTTCAACACAATTTTCTCTAGGAACATATCAAAATAAACATATGAAAGCAACAACGTGAGCTATTGATCTACAACATAATTTGCAAAATACTATCAGGACTAAGTTCATGATAAATTTAAGTTCAATTAATCATATTACTAAAGAACTCCCACTTAGACGTACATCTCTCTAGTCATCTAAGTGATCACGTGATCCAAATCAACTAAACCATGCCCGATCATCACATGAGATGGAGTAGTTTTCAATGGTGAACATCAATATGTTGATCATATCTACTATATGATTCACGCTCGACCTTTCGGTCTCCGTGTTCCGAGGCCATATCTGTATATGCTAGGCTCATCAAGTTTAACCTGAGTATTCTGCGTGTGCAACTATTTTGCACCCGTTGTATTTGAACGTAGAGCCTATCACACACGATCATCACGTGGTGTCAAAGACGAAGAACTTTCATAGCGGTGCATACTCGGGAAGAACACTTCTTGATAATTAGTGAGAGATCATCTTAAAATGCTACCGTCAATCAAAGCAAGATAAGATGCATAAAGGATAAACATCACATGCAATCAATATAAGTGATATGATATGGCCATCATCATCTTGTGCTTGTGATCTTCATCTCTGAAGCACCGTCGTGATCACCATTGTCACCGGCGCGACACCTTGATATCCATCGTAGCATCGTTGTCGTCTTGCCAATCTTATGCTTCTACGACTATCGCTACCGCTTAGTGATAAAGTAAAGCATTACAGGGCGATTGCATTGCATACAATAAAGCGACAACCATATGGCTCTTGCCAGTTGCCGATAACTCAGTTACAAAACATGATCATCTCATACAATAAAATATAGCATCACGTCTTGACCATATCACATCACAACATGCCCTGCAAAAACAAGTTAGACGTCCTCTATTTTGTCGTTGCAAGTTTTACGTGGCTGCTACGGGCTTAGCAAGAACCGATCTAACCTACGCATCAAAACCACAACGATAGTTCGTCAAGTTAGTGATGTTTTAACCTTCGCAAGGACCGGGCGTAGCCACACTCGGTTCAACTAAAGTTGGAGAAACTGACACCTGCCAGCCACCTGTGTGCAAAGCACGTCGGTAGAACCAGTCTAGCGTAAGCGTACGCGTAATGTCGGTCCGGGCCGCTTCATCCAACAATACCGCCGAACCAAAGTATGACATGCTGGTAAGCAGTATTACTTGTATCGCCCACAACTCACTTGTGTTCTACTCATGCAAATACTACGCATAAAACCTAGGCTAGGATACCACTGTTGGGGAATGTAGTAATTTCAAAAACATTCCTACGCACACGCAAGATCATGGTGATGCATAGCAACGAGAGGGGAGAGTGTGTCCACCTACCCTCGTAGACCGAAAGCGGAAGCGTTAGAACAACGCGGTTGATGTAGTCGTACGTCTTCATGGCCCGACCGATCAAGCACCGAAACTACGGCACCTCCGAGTTCTAGCACACGTTCAGCTCGATGACGTCCCTCGTACTCCGATCCAGCCGAGTGTCGAGGGAGAGTTCCATCAGCACGACGGCTTGGTGACGATCTTGATGTTCTACCGTCGCAGGGCTTCGCCTAAGCACCGCTACAATATTATCGAGGAGGACTATGGTGGAGGGGGGCACCGCACACGGCAATGAGATCAAGAGATAAATTGTTGTGTCTATGGGGTGCCCCCTGCCCCCGTATATAAAGGAGCAAGGGAGGAGGAGGCCGGCCCTAGGAGGGGCGCGCCTAGGGAGTAGGATTCCTACTCCTAGTAGGAGTAGGTTTCCTTCTTCCTAGTCCAACTAGGAGAAGGGGGGGAAAGGAGGGGAGTGGAGAAGGAAGGGAGAGGGGGGCCACGCCCCAAACCCTTTGTCCAATTCGGACTGGGCTTGGGAGGGGCGCGCGCCACCTCCTGGCTCCTTCCCACTAAGGCCCATTAAGGCCCAATACTCTTCCCCGTATTCCCGTAACTCCCCGGTACTCCGAAAAATACCCGAATCACTTGGAACCTTTCCGATGTCCGAATATAGTCGTCCAATATATCGATCTTTACGTCTCGACCATTCCGAGACACCTCATCATGTCCCCGATCTCATCCGGGACACCGAACGCCTTCGGTACATCAAAACTCATAAACTCATAATAAAACTGTCATCGAAACCTTAAGCGTGCGGACCCTACGGGTTCGAGAACTATGTAGACATGACCGAAACACGTTTCCAGTCAATAACCAATAGTGGAACCTGGATGCTCATATTGGCTCCTACATATTCTACGAAGATCTTTATCGGTCAAACCGCATAACAACATATGTTGTTCCCTTTGTCATCGGTATGTTACTTGCCCGAGATTCAATCGTCGGTATCTCAATACTTACCGGCAAGTCTCTTTACTCGTTATGTAATGCATCATTCCGTAACTAGCTCATTAGTTACATTGCTTGCAAGGCCTATAGTGATGTGCATTACCGAGAGGGCCCAGAGATACCTCTCCGACAATTGGAGTGACAAAAACTAATCTTGAAATACGCCAACTCAACATGTACCTTTGGAGACACCTGTAGAGCTCCTTTATAATCACCCAGTTACGTTGTGACGTTTGGTAGCACACAAAGTGTTCCTCCGGTAAACGGGAGTTGCATAATCTCATAGTTGTAGGAACATGTATAAGTCATGAAGAAAGCAATAGCAACATACTAAATGATCAAGTGCTAAGCTAACGGAATGGGTCAAGTCAATCACATCATTCTCCTAATGATTTGATCCCATTAATCAAATGACAACTCATGTCTATGGCTAGGAAACTTAACCATCTTTGATTCAACGAGCTAGTCAAGTAGAGGCATACTAGTGACACTATGTTTGTCTATGTATTCACACATGTATTATGTTTCCGGTTAATACAATTCTAGCATGAATAATAAACATTTATCATGAAATAAGGAAATAAATAATAACTTTATTATTGCCTCTAGGGCATATTTCCTTCATCTACTTCACAGACGAGGTGCTGGATCACGAATTCCCCGAGGGGTTCAAGCCTGTCAACATTGAATCATACGACGGCACAACCGATCCTGCAGTATGGATCAAGGATTTTATTCTCCATATCCACATGGCTCGAGGAGATGACCTCCACGCCATCAAATACCTCCCATTAAAACTTAAAGGACCAGCTCGACATTGGATAAATAGCCAGCCTGAGAATTCCATCGGCAGCTGGGAGGACTTGGAAGAGGCTTTCCTTGATAACTTCCAAGGAACTTATGTCCGACCACCAGATGCCGATGACCTAAGCCACATAATTCAACAACCTGGAGAATCAGCCAGGAAATTCTGGACTATGTTCCTAACCAAAAAGAACCAGATCGTTGACTGTCCGGATGCCGAAGCCTAGCGGCCTTTAAGCATAGCATCCGGGACGAATGGCTCGCCCGCTGAGGGAGTCCTGGATTAGGGGGTATCCGGACAGCCAGACTGTGTACAATGTCCGGACTATTGAAGCGTGAAGATACAAGATTCAAGACTTCGGCCTGTGTCCGGATGGGACTTTCCTTGGCGTGGAAGGCAAGCTTGGCGATCCGGATATTATATTACCTTCCTTGTAACCGGTTCCATGTAAACCCTAGCCCTCTCCGGTGTCTATATAAACCGGAGAGGTTGGTCCTTAGAAGGCCGATCACAATTACATTCATACCATCATAGGCTAGCTCTTAGGGTTTAGCCTCTACGATCTCGTGGTAGATCTACTCTTGTACTACCCATATCATCAATATTAATCAAGCAGGAAGTAGGGTTTTACCTCCATCGAGAGGTCCCGAACCTGGGTAAACACCTGTGTCCCTTACTTCTTGTTACCATCAGCCTTGACGCACAGATTGGGACCCCCTACCCGAGATCCGCCTGTTTTGACACCGACATTGGTGCTTTCATTGAGAGTTCCTCTGTGTCGTCGCCATCAGGCTCGATGGCTCGTCTTATTGTCAAGGACGACATTACTTCGGAGGGGGCTATGGCTATAGGCCAGACGCTCCGGCTCGGCGGCTTTATCATGGCCGCCGCATCGGCGGTGGCGCCGATGATGACTTCTCGGGTCATCAATCATAACCTTCGCGTCAGTTCGGAACTTGCCGAACAGATGGATCCAATGGAGCTCTCCTCCCTTAACGAACTCTTAGATCGCATCGCCGCTCTGGGAGTCGCTACAGACTACGACCGAATTGGGCTTAAACCCGACCAAAGGGACATCAGGTCCCCGCCGGCCACCCATGAGATAGCGATGGTGGAGGAACCACACGCAGATTGCCCCTCAACTTTGAGGACAAGTTGTGTTCGGATCACCGAACTCCTTGAGCCAAAGACCTGCTCAAAGGAAAACTTGACCCAGGTCCCTGACTTAGAGCCGGGCATCGGGCCGAAGAAATTGGGCACCCCGGATCCTGAGCTGTTTAGCTCGGGACCGCCCGCGCCCTTGGTCATACACCAGACTAACGGGAATTTCTTGCCCATCGGGCCCCGCCGGTCCCACTTCGGCCATATGGTTCGGGTCCAGCTTGGTGTAGCGTGTCTTCACCATTGCCTGAGCTTCTCTTGCTCCTTGCCGCATGCTGATATCTTCCATAGACGGAAGCGCCGCGGGCTCCTTGAAGCAGGTCCATAAGTTCCCCATGCCATTCGGCAAGAGGCTTGATGGCCACAAAGCCCGAGCAACACCTGCATCACTTGCCGAGCTCGCTTTCGTGCAAGTCATGAAAGGTCTTGCAGTAAATCATTTGCGATGAGGGCATCTCCTCCTCGTAGGCACCCGTTAACATTCCACGCAAGCAAAATTCTTTCAATATACTTACTCACGAACTGTACAACAGTTCATCTAGGCACTTACTGTAAATGTCGCGTCGAAGCCTCTTGTTCTCCTTCATGGAGTCCACCAGCTGGAGTTTTGCATCTTGAAGATCGTTCTTCTCCCGCCTAACTCGCGTAAGAATGCGCTCGCCAGCCTCTAGCTGCTTTTTGAGATGCGACGCGTCCTCTCCTACGCCCTTTGGATTCACCCCAGGATTGTCTGCAGAATTTTCTATTAGACCTGTCATATTATCCATTTACTAACTGGTGCATCTTCGCACAATTTTGATAATTGTTACCAGATGAGGGCCTTTGGGGTTCCTCTAACTTGGCAACTGCGGCCCTCAGTTCGGCCTTGTAGTCCTCCAGCCCCCGAAACAATTGCTCGTTCTTCTCTACAAGGACCTGTACATAAATTGATCCTTAAAACTGTTATTTCAACCGTTTCAAGTCTCAGGGGCTACTTCTATACATACTCATCAAAATTCCTCACCTGTATGTCTTTGGTATACTGGTTTGTCGCTTGGGCAAGCCCGCCCCGAGCAGCTTGGACGTACGTGTCCGCCGAATTGAAGGCATTAAACGCCTCTTTGGAAAAGATGTTGTTCCAAAGTACGGCCCGTCGGCGCCTGTGATTCATGGCGCTCTCTACTTCGGAATTCGTGGTTGAGAGCAGGTCCGCACTCTCTGTCGGAGAGCAATGCGGTGCTGGCCCCGTGTCCGCCTTCGCCCCTGAAGTCGGTTCTGCAATCCGGCTGGTGGAGGCGTGATTGGTAGGGTCTCCGGATATAGTCCGGTTATTCTTCTTCCTGCCAGACACGAAGGGCGCTGTCATATTTTAAATTCTATAATTACAGGACAGGTTATTATTTTACCTCTGTAGCGGTGTGTCAACCCTCACCGCCTTCCCCTTGAGCCTGCCCGATCTAGACGCCCGTGGTTGACGAGTCCCTAGGGGCTCGGCCCCTCGCTCCGGCCGTCGTTTCTGCAAATAAAATGACGCCTCAAGGGTAAATTATAACACCTGGGGGGAGTCCTCTTTGAAGGACAGGGCTTTCTAGTTCGGCTTACCCATGAAGAGGGGAGCAGTCCAGGGTAGTCGGCCGTAATGGCCACTAGGGCGCCGTCCCAGCTCGCTTGATAAAATACCCCGTTGATAAGCTCCACAGTGATATCCGTATCCACTTTAAGTCCCGGATCTAGGGCCCTTCCAGGGTCCTCTGGTTGCGGGGAGGGGCTGAAGATTCCTTCTACGGCCCTCCTTAATTCCTGCCCAGAAGCATTGATGCAAGTAATCTTAGCGGAAGAACGCTAGAGCAAAGCGGGGAAAAAGAATGGCAACTTACTGAAACGCCCTCGATGCGGCTATATCTCCCACGTGTCGAGGCACGACTTAGAGGCATAACCGCATTGAAAGCAATGTCGCAAATGAGGTAATCTTCACACAACCCATGTAATACATAAGGGAAAGAGATACATAGTTGGCTTACAATCGCCACTTCACACAATACATGAGTAAAACATTACATCATACAGATACAATCAAGGTCCGACTACGGAACCAAAATAAAAGAAGACTACCCCAAATGCTACACAGATCCCCGATCGTCCCAACTGGGCTCCACTACTGATCAACTGAAACGAAACAACACAAAGAACAAGATCTTCATCGAGCTCCTCCTTGAGCTCAGGTGCATCACCTGCACGGTTTCATCGGCACCTGCAAACTGGTTTTGGAAGTATCTGTGAGTCACGGGGACTCAGCAATCTCACACCCGCGAGATCAAGACTATTTAAGCTTAAAGGTAGGACAGGGTAGTGAGGTGGAGCTGCAGCAAGCGACTAGCATATATGGTGGCTAACATACGCAAAAGAGAGCGAGAAGAGAAGGCAAAAGCACGGTCGAACAACTATGATCAAGAAGTGATCCTGAACTCCTACTTACGTCAAACATAACCCAGAAACCGTGTTCTCCTCTCGATCAACCCCGAAAAGAGACACTCACGGTTACGCACACGGTTGGTGTATTTTAATTAAGATCAACTTCGGGTTTTCTACAACCGGACATTAACAAATTCCCATCTGCCACATAACGCGGCACGGCTTTGAAAGTTCAAAACCCTGCAGGGTGTCCCAACTTAGCCCATGATAAGCTCTCGCGATCAACGAAGGATATTCCTTCTCCCGGAAGACCCGATCAGTCTCGAATCCGGCTACAAGACATTTCACAGCAATAAAACAAGACCAGCAAAGCCGCCCGGATGTGCCGACAAATCCTGATAGGAGTCGCACGTACCTCGGTCTCGAGGCACACCGGATAAGTCAAGCTACGAGTAAAACCAACCTCGAGTTGCCTCGAGGTGGCCCATGAGGTTGCTCGATTCGGACCAACACTCGAAGGAGCACCGCCCGGGGGCTAAAATAAAGATGACCCTCGGCTCCGAAACCCAAGGGAAAAGGGCATAGGTGAGGCAAATGGTAAAACCAATGTTGGGCCTTCTTTGGAAAAGTCTTATTCAAAGCGAACTGTCAAGGGGTCCCATAAATCACCCGACCGCGTTAGGGACGCAAAAATCCGGGAACATAACACCGATATGACGGAAACTAGGGCGGCAAGAGTGGAACAAAACACCTGCATAAGGCCGAGCCTTCCACCCTTTACCAAGTATATAGATGCATTATTAATATAAGATATATTGTGATATCCCAACAAGTAAACATGTTCCAACAAGGAACAACATCTCCATGTTCCAACAAGGAACAAACTTCATCTTCACCGCAACTAACAACGCTATAAGAGGGCTGAGCAAAGCAAGAACATAGCCAAACAACGGTTTGCTAGGAAAAGGATGGTTAGAGGTTTGACATGGCAACATGGGAGGCATGATATAGCAAGTGGTAGGCATCGTAGCATAGGCATAGCAAAAGAGCGAGCATCTAGCAAGCAAAGATAGAAGTGATTTCGAGGGTATGGTCATCTTGCCTGAAATCCCGCAAGGAAGAAGAACGAATCCATGAAGAAGACAAACGGACGAAGTCGAATGAATCCTCACAACTCCGGAACGAAACCGAAGCTAACGAGAGAAGCAACCCGGAAAGAAGCAAACAACATAGTAAAACAACCAACACATAAACATGGCATGATGCACAATCAAGTATGATGCATGTCCGGTTTAAATATGCATGGCATGGCAATATGCACAAACAACACTACAAGTTAAGTGGAGCTCAATATGCAACGAGTTGCATATTGACGGAACACCACAACACTTATTTAGTTCTCTCCCGATTAGGTACTCAACAATATTAAATGTTATTAAGCATGGCAAGGGGGGTGAAGCATATGAAACTAACTATTTAGGCAAGTTTAAATGAGGCCGGAAACAACGAACAACAATTCCGGAAAATCCCCATAAGCAAATTATGGATTCGGTACAGATCTGACCTAAAGCATATTTTAGAGTTATTAAACATGCAAAGTAATGTTACCATGATAAACTAGGCATTTTTCCACCCCATTTACATATATAAATTATTTAAATCCGAGTTACGGTTATTTAGTTATGAAATAAATCATTTTAGCATGACATTTATGCAAATTAATGCAAACAACAATTATAAACATTTAAATGTTGTTATCATGATGCGGATGACATGTGTAAGTTTATGCAATATTATGAAATTGTTGACAAGAACATGATATGAAGCATTGTGTCACCGTGGTGGAAGAAAGGGGTGCCACGGCAACGACAACGGAAATGGTGCCACGGCAACATTCCGGTTCCGACAGCTCATCGAGATGTCGGTGCAAAAGAAAATGGGCGGAAGCGAGTCATGCAAAGGATGGTGGGGTGATCCCGGATTCCGGGTTCCCACGGAACGGTGGCATGGCAAAAGAGGGGCATCGCAAGGATGATTCGATCACGGCGGTCGTCACGGGTTATACCTTCGGAACGTTCAAACGGGACGGGTCGAGTATCAAAGAGGGAAGTAGACGTTCACGGGTCGTCGAGGGAAGTAGAGGAAGTAGTCGTTCTCGCGATGATCGCCGAGGGAAGTAGTGGTACACGGCGACGGTAGAGGAAGTAGTGTTCACGTTCGATAGTAGTGGTACATCCCGTCATCGGAAGTGGTCGTTCATGTCCCGTGGATGTTCGGGGTCCACGGGGTCTTCGAGGGTCGACGGTAGTGGTACACGTCATCGGGGTACTTGTCGTTTCCGGTTCGGTGGTCGTCGGGTCGTAGTGGTACACACGCATCACGTAGTCGAACTTGGTACATTCCGAAGGGGTACTTGGCGTTTCCGGGTGTAGTCGAACTTGACGAAAACGGGTCTCCCAAAGACGTCGTGGTACTTGCGCATCCACCGGTAGTCGAACTTGACGAAAACCCACGGTGTCGGTACTTGGACTTGGCGATTCTGGTCGAAGAGGGCAAGCGGAGGCGCATCCTCCTTCCTGCTCAAACGAAGCAGAGGCGGGGCAGGTTGCTCATCTGGTCCCCGGCCGGTGGGACTCCAAGGCGGCGGCCATGGCGTCGGGCAGGACCTCCCGAGGAGGGGCGCCGGAGTTGAAGATGCTGCAGGAGGGGCCGGAGGGGCACGGCCGTAGGGAGCAGCGAGGGTCGCCGGCGAGGACGCAGGAGGCCGGGCGCGTATGGTGGTGGAGCAGGGGCTCGGGTGCTCGAGGGGAGGCCGAGGGCGGCTGGAGGGTTGAGGCGCGGCGGATCCGGCCTGAGGGCCGCCGGAGTTGGCCGGGCGCGGCGCCATGGGAAGGCGACGACGCGGATGTGCTGCGGAGGCCGGGCGGGGCGCTGGGCTGCTGGTGGAGGGAGGACGAGGAGGAGGCCGCAGGAGAAGGAGATGGGGCCTGGCGCCGGGGCGCTCGAGAAGGGGGCGCCACGGAGGAGGAGAGGAAGGGGCCGGCTTGGAGAAGACCAGGCGCGGGCGCGGTGGAGAGGCGACGGGACGGAGAGGTGGCTGGATCCGGACGAGAGGCGGCGAGGGGCGGTCAAGCCGCGAGAGCTCTGCTCTCGTGGCGACGCCAGGGAGAAGGAGGGGGTCGAGGGAGAGAGATGGGATCGAGGGAGTGGATCGGGCAGGGAGGCGACGGCGCTGGAGGGAGGAGCGAGGGGGATCGGGCGCGATGTGGCTGCGCTAGGAGGACGAGGGAGAGAGCGAGGGGATCGGGAGGATGCTAGGGTTAGGTCGGGGCAGGCTGGGCCTTGGGCCTTGGGAGGCCGGCTGGGCTGGCGGAGGAGAAAGAAGGCCAGGGGCCGGCTGGGCCTTGCTCTTCTCTCTCTCTCTTTAAACTATTTATTTATAAAGCAGAAAACCCAATAAAGAGAAGAAAAGAAAGAGAGGGTAGAGGAAGAAGTTGGACATGGGGATAATTTTCCCGAGCTCGCAAAAATATGAGGAATTTAACAAAAATGATTCAAGGATTTTTGGTGGAACTCCGGAAAATGATAGAATAAATAATGGCAAGGTTTGGAGACCAAACTTGAAGCAGAAAGGGCATTGGAATATGCAAGTGTGTTATGGTGAATTCCAAATAAATGGAATTATTTTTAATATAGCTCCCTAATATCGGGAGGATATGTTATAAAGAGAAATCACCATGTGAATCCCTCGGTTTAAATGGATCGAGAAATCCATACAATTTATTTAGAAGAGTTGCAAAAATTAATGATATGATGGCATGATGACATGATGCAATGCAAGAGATGACATGATGCAATGCAAAAACAAAACAAACCACACGACAAAACTCGAAACCACGGAAGGCAACTCAAGTCTCGCCTGGGCGTCACACTTACCACGCTGGGGGTTGTACATGGAGAATCCTTCCTGCGTTTTTATGCGAAGGAATTCCTCCTCTTCCCTTTGTACAGATCGGACAATATCCTTGCCAGAGCGGCAGCGGAGTCTGGACCTTTACGGCCGCAGCGGGAGGCGTCGTCTTCCCCGTTGAAATGCCACATGGGCTTCCCCCGATATTGGAGCGGTTGCACTCCCCGTCTTATGCATATCGCCATAACCTCAACTATCGTCAGTCCGGATTTGGCCAGTAACTTTATCCTGTCCATCAGGAGGAATATTTCCCTCGTGTCCTCTTCTTGAGGACCCCGGGGGCGCCAGCTTAGGCGTGCCCTCGGCAGGGCATTGCTGAACTCGCGGAGACCTGTCCGGGCTGGATCCGGAAGGGGGACGTCGTTTATATAAAACCACTCTGAAGGCCAGTTTTCTGGTGCCTTCTTAGGAGTGCCGGATATGTATCCGGTCTCGCAATGCGCCATACTTGCCCCGCCCACTTGACATAGGGACTTCAGGTGCGGGGACGAGGCGTAACAGCTCCGCCATAATCCGAAGTGTGGTTCGCAGCCTAAAACAGCTCGCCGCAGGCGACATACCCGCTATGTGCAGAATAGAGGTAGGGTAAGATCGTAATCGGAGGCCGAGAACTCCAGTGAGCCCGCGAAGAAACGGGTGGATAGGGAACCCAATGCCCCTCGGCAGATGAGGATCAGACATATACGCTCCTCCCGAGATGGGTTAGGAGATCCTCGGCTTGGTCTCCTCCGTCATAAGTGGCTATTCCAGCTCTGGACGGAGACCATGAACGCCGTGGGAGAAACCCTTGGGTTTGTAACTTTGTCAAATGACTATGAGGAACTGAACACTCTCCCCAATCCCCGACTTGGAACGAGAAGGGCAAGCGGTAAGAGCTGCGACGGCCGCCATGTTGGAATGGCTGCTGAGCGCCTGCTGGATCTTGGCTCACGGGAGGAGAGTGAGGTTTGGATCTGAGAATCCCGTCCCTTCAAATAGGCGGTTCACCCGGAGGATCGAGGTGGCAAATGCAAAAATGCCTCGACTCCTCGCATTCGCTCGACACGTGGAGATGGTCATTACTGAGGCACCGAAGCGGAGGAGCACAACATTGATTGGAGGCCGGACACTATTCGCCATAACAAGCACTTTGGAGTATTTGGAGAAGGAACCCGCCCTACAATGCCGAAGACAATACTGCGTGCCGGACTCATCGTCATTGAAGCCTGGTTCAGGGGCTACTGAAGGAGTCCTGGATTAGGGGGTATCCGGACAGCCGGACTGTGTACAACGTCCGGACTATTGAAGCGTGAAGATACAAGACTCAAGACTTCGGCCCGTGTCCGGATGGGACTTTCCTTGGCGTGGAAGGCAAGCTTGGCGATCCGGATATTATATTACCTTCCTTGTATCCGACTCCATGTAAACCCTAGCCCTCTCCGGTGTCTATATAAACCGGAGAGGTTGGTCCTTAGAAGGCCGATCACAATTACATTCATACCATCATAGGCTAGCTCTTAGGGTTTAGCCTCTACGATCTCGTGGTAGATCTACTCTTGTACTACCCATATCATCAATATTAATCAAGGTGAAGTAGGGTTTTACCTCCATCGAGAGGTCCCGAACCTGGGTAAACACCTGTGTCCCTTACTTCTTGTTACCATCAGCCTTGACGCATAGATCGGGACCCCCTACCCGAGATCCGCCGGTTTTGACACCGACACCCGTCACCTCGGACAGGAAAAGCCGAGGTCCATGGTAGCCCTCATGGCACTTATGACCCGCTTCTGCACGGGAGAGGATAGTTGGCTGGCTCGTAGTACAAACACAGCCAACAAAACATGCCCCTCTGAGGCCAAAAGCAGCACCGGCAAGCTCCGGCACAACATACACAAACGCCGAAGCAATGACGATACCACCGATGACACTACAGTTCACGCCGGATTCAGTGGCTCCAAGTCCGGCCAGCGAAAGACGCCCAATAAAAGGAGCAGCGGAGGACCATCCAGCTTGGACCGCATACTCGATCGTCCTTGCTAGATACAGGGCACCCCAGACAAACCGGCCAACCATACTAACAGGGATTGCCGGGTCTTTAAACAAGCTAGCAAGATAAACAGCAGAAACAAAGGAGGGGAATCATAGAGCAAGGACGATGACGAGGAGCCCCGACAGCCGAACACCGGAGGGCAGAAGAAATTTCCCCCTCAAGTCAAAACGGTGAACATGATATACGCTACGCACATCCCCAAAAGGGAGCGTAAGCGAGCACTTAGGGACGTCTACGCGGTAGAGCCAGTCGCCCCAAAATTCAATACATGGTCATCATTCTCGATCACCTTCGATCGTCGAGATCTCCCAACCAGTATCCGCCATGGCGGTTCAGCCGCACTAGTCCTCGACCCAATTATTGATGGGTTTCACCTAACACGAGTCCTGATGGACGGTGGTAGCAGCCTCAACCTGCTTTATCAGGACACAGTGCGGAAGATGGGCATTAACCCCTCGCGAATCACACCAACAAAGACTACCTTTAAAGGAGCCATACCAGGCGTACAGGCCCGTTGTACGGGCTCAATAACGCTGGAGGTAGTATTCGGTTCCCCGGATAAATTCTGAAGCGAAGAACTAATCTTTGATATCGTCCCATTTCACAGCGGCTATCACGCCCTGCTTGGACAAACCGTATTCGCTAGGTTTAACGCGGTGCCACATTATGCTTATCTCAAGCTCAAGATGCCCGGTCCACGCGGCATCATTACAATAAATGTAAACACGGAACGCTCCCTCCATGCAGAGGAGCACATCGCCGCCCTAGCAGTAGAAGTAAAGAGCGGCCTTCTCAAGCAGCATTATAATCCGGCTGCCGAGCCCCTGGACATCATTAAGAGGGTCCGGAACACACTGCCATAGGACAGCTCGGCTCGTCACGAGCCGAATTAGCAACTCGGCCTCCGTCCCAACCCCGATGAGTCCATGGCATTAAATACCACGCGTACATAAATTACGCACTCAAAACCCCATGGGTATTGACGGAGGCATAACTCGTTCGCAATCCACAGTACGGCTTGACCGACCCTGGGATTCACATGCTTTTACTTTTTCTTTTTTATGAGTTTTCTTCTCTTTTCGAGGTCTACACGGACAACCCGCCAGCAGAACACACCAAGGAGGAAGGGAGCTCTGGCTTACAAGGTAATCCCCAGGTGGTCTCTACTAAACTATTGCCATAATTGCTTTTCATACTCGCATGTAGCTCGCCCTTGGTGGCGGCGTGTTAAACAGCCTTACTTGCTTATCGCATTACTTGTACAAAGTACGCCTCGACGTACTAGTTACACCACAATGGTGAATACACGACAGCGTCACCTTATTACTTCATTTTCCCGTTTCCTCACCTCGGTATTAATTACTCATTGCACATGTACACCATGGTACGTATTACTACGCCATGGGCTTCATCACACCCTGCATCACGGCAATAAAAGTCCGAACACTTTTACAGTATAGTTCGGCACCCTGAACTTATAGCATTATATGCATAGGCTCCGAATCATGTCTTTGGTTAATAGTTGGGTTGCCCGGCTCCTGTGCTTAATACCTTACGTTCCGCTACATCGGCTAGGGTAGTAAAGGGAGAACTACTATGATTGTGTCCCGGTTCTTCCGGACGAGCACCTCAGTAGAGAAAGCCGAAAACTGACTGTCATGATGCGGCGAGAGCCGGTCAGCTGTTCGAGAGGTTCCAAATCGTTGGAGATTTTTTCCGCTTCTTGCGAAGAATCGGTTCTCCCGATTAGGCATGAATAAACGACCCTAATTCGGCCTTCCGAACACCAGGGGCTTCGTCAACTTTTTTAATTGTCAAACTCCTATGGCTAGTGAGGGCGGTAAAGGCCGCATAGTCTGATTGCCTTGTTCTTCGCGCTAAACACCTCCTTTAAGGACTAGAATGTGGAGTAAATAGTGTTTAGATTCATCCCGAACACCCCGCATTATCTACGTAAAGGAAGTTTACAATGGTCAACCTCAGATTTAATAAACGGGCGCACAAGAGGTAAAATCTAAATCATAAGCATTATGCTACATAACATCCTTGTTCCATATTACAGGACAAGGTAATATACATGTTCTCATGGGAATATAAAATCCTTCGAACATTGCTCCGCCACAAGACGGGACCCCTCTAGAACACCATCAAAATAGTGCTCGGGTCGATGATGCTCCTTGCCTTCTGGCGGTCCCTCGGTCATCAGCTTCTTGGCATCCAGCTTCGCCCAATGCGTCTTGACGCGGGCAAAGGCCAATACAGACCGACCGCTTCATGGCTTCGAGCCGCGGACAGACACTCACAAGCCGCTGCACAAGTCCGAAGTAGCTGCTAGGTATAGGATCGGCAGGCCACAACCGGACTATCAGGTCCTTCATGGCTAGCTCTGCCAACCTGTGCAGCTCGACCAGCTGCTTTAGCTGGTCGCTAAAGGGCATCGGATGTTCGGATCCCTTCTTCGGCTCTATAATGCTCGGCAGCATCTGACACACTGTGCGGCAGATCCGTAAATACCCGTGGAAAATCCAAATTCAGGATAAGTACAAGGAAAGGTTTCTTCTACATACTTGCTACGCATGGTGACAGACTTACCCGCCGTAATCTTCTTCGCCGCCTGAATTTCCTGGAGGGCGTTTTGGGCTTCGGCTCGTGCATCCTGCGCGCTCTAGCAGGCCTTGGCCAATTCGGACTCTTGCGCCTTATAATTACGCTCCAAGGACTCAAATCTCTCTATTGCACCCTGGAGCTCTTGCTATGCCTCGCCCACCCGGGCCTCGTGCTTCTCCCGCGAGACGCATTCCTTGGCCGCCTTGTCCTCGGCCTCGGCTAGCGCCTTTTTAAGGGCTGCCGCCTCGGTCGTGGCCCCTAATAAAGTTTATGATACTTTAGTCCGGACGGACTATTCATTTTTTCTAAATGTACCCACAGGCTACTGCATACCTTGGTTATCTTCCAGCTGCTTCTTCACGAGGCCGAGCTCCTCCTCGGCCCACTCCAGTCTCTGCTTCAGTCCGGAGACCTCCGCAACATGAGCAGTGGCAGCCTGAAGCGATGCCTGCTTATTCACATAGACAACTCATGTTAGACTCATGCGCTATTTATTCTTGATCCTCTGTTCGGCTTTTCTTCCGGAACACAAAACAGAGCATCAGGGGCTACTGTCAATATTGTGATATTTTTCCTTACAATCACATTACTTACCTAAAAGCCCGATAGAAGGCTAGTGCAGGCTTCAGTCAATCCGCTTTTGATGAACTGAACCTTCTCTATCACCGTGTCCATAAGGACATGATGTTCGTCCACAATAGAGGCGCCTCGTAGAGCCTCCAGCAGATTATCCGACGCCTCTGGTTGGACAGAGGTCACCGGTGGAACAGGCACATTCCCTCCTTGCAGGGAATGCCGTTCGCTGGACCCTGGAGCCATGTAGATCTCCGGAATGGTATCCGGCTGAGGTCCAAAGGGAACTCGGGCCCCGTCGCCAGTACCCATGGGGAATTTTTTTCCCGCATGTCCGGCGGCCGAAAAGTCATCTTGCGACGTCACCCCGATGATCTCCGGAATCTCCCCCCTGGGCCTGGGAAAGTCTTTTTGGACACCACCTCGTCATCACCCTTGGGTGAGATGGAATGATCAGGTGGCGGAGATATGCTAGCCCATCTCCTTCGAGTCCAGCGAATCCTCAATCGAGGATTGCGGGGAGCCATCTCGTGTCGGACTGTAGTAACAAGGCTTACTACATGTCAATACTACAAACCAGGAAGGCCATACGATTGCGGATTCTGGTACTTACAAAGCGGCCCGAGGCTTGGTCCGGCGAGGTCGAACATGACTGCTATCAATGTCCCACACAGAGTTATCCGCTTGGGAGCCTTTAACCCTCTTAGGTGCTTTCGCCTCCGGATCCGGGGGGCCGCCCTCTTCTTCCTCCCCACCTCAGGTGGGGAATCGTTTTCTTCTTCTTCCTCTTCGTCGTCGTCATCGGACGAAAAGGAAGTCTTGTCCTCAAACGACATGTCTGGAGCGCCTTTTTGGCAAGGGCCTTTCTTGGCCCCTTTGGCCGCTTTCTTGGCCATCTTCTCTGGCACGTCATACGGCGCTGAAAACAACATCTTCGTCAGGAGTGGGAATTCTTCCTCCTTAGGAAGCGGAGCCGGACAGTTGATCTGCTCCGTGATGTCTACTACACAACCTTCTTCTTGTAGACGTTGTTGGGCCTCCAAGTGCAGAGGTTTGTAGGACATTAGCAAATTTCTCTCAAGTGGATGACCTAAGGTTTATCAATCCGTAGGAGGCATAGGATGAAGATGGTCTCTCTCAAGCAACCCTGCAACCAAATAACAAAGAGTCTCTTGTGTCCCCAACACACCCAATACAATGGTAAATTGTATAGGTGCACTAGTTCGGCGAAGAGATGGTGATACAAGTGCAATATGGATGGTAGATATAGGTTTTTGTAATCTGAAAATATAAAACAGCAAGGTAGCAAGCGATAAAAGTGAGCATAAACGGTATTGCAATGCTAGGAAACAAGGCCTAGGGTTCATACTTTCACTAGTGCAAGTTCTCTCAACAATAATAACATAATTGGATCATATAACTATCCCTCAACATGCAACAAAGAGTCGCTGCAAAGTCACTAATAGAGGAGAACAAACGAAGAGATTATGGTAGGGTATGAAACCACCTCAAAGTTATCCTTTCTGGTCGATCTATTCAAGAGTCTGTAGTAAAATAACATGAAGCTATTTTTTCCGTTCGATCTATCATAGAGTTCGTACTAGAATAACACCTTAAGACACAAATCAACCAAAACCGTAATGTCACCTAGATACTCCAATGTCACCTCAAGTATCCGTGGGTATGATTATACGATATGCATCACACAATCTCAGATTCATCTATTCAACCAACACATAGAACCTCAAAGAGTGCCTGAGGGAGTCCTGGATTAGGGGGTATCCGGACAGCCGGACTATATCCATTGGCCGGACTATTGGACTATGAAGATACGAGATTGAAGACTTCATCCCGTGTCCGGATGGAACTCTCCTTGGCATGGAAGGCAAGCTTGGCGATACGGATATGTAGATCTCCTCCCTTGTAACCGATTCTGTGTAACCCTAGCCCCCTCCGGTGTCTATATAAACTGGAGGGTTTAGTCCGTAGGACAACAACAATCATACCATAGGCTAGCTTCTAGAGTTTAGCCTCTATGATCTCGTGGTAGATCAACTCTTGTACTATTCATATCATCAAGATCAATCAAGCAGGAAGTAGGGTATTACCTCCATCGAGAGGGCCCGAACCTGGGTAAACATCGTGTCCCATGCCTCCTGTTACCATCCGCCTTAGACGCACAGTTCAGGACCCCCTACCCGAGATCCACCGGTTTTGACACCGACATTGGTGCTTTCATTGAGAGTTCCACTGTGTCGTCACCGTAAGGAAGGATGCCTCATCTCGTTGTCAAGGACAACGTTACCTCTGGGGGAGCCCTGGCTATCGGCCAAACTCTCCGGCTAGGCGTTTTCGTCATGACCGCCCGTTCGGCTGCTGCACCGACGATGACTTCTCGGGTCATCAAAAACAGCCTCCACGTCGGCTCGGAACTTGCCGAGCAGATGGATCCAATGGAGCTCTCTTCCCTAAACAAGCTCTTGGATCGCATCACTGCTTTGGGAGTCGCTACGGACTATGATCGGATTGGGCTTAAACCCGACCAAAGGGAGATTAACTCTCCGCCGGTCACCCGATAGCGGTGGTGGAGGAACAATGCGGCGATTCTTCCTCTATCTTAAGGACAAACTATGTCCATATTCCCGAGCTCTCCGAGCCGGATACCCGTTTACGGAAGGACATCACCCAAGCCTCGAACCTAGAATCAGGCAGCGGGCCAGACCTATTTGGCAACATACCGGAGCCCGAACTTCCAAGATCAGAAACTCCTCTGCCCTTGGGTCTCAGATCGGGTCAGGGTTTGGACTTAAATCCACCCACCCACCCAGATATAAACAATATTTCCCACATTAGGAAGAGCTCCAGGAAACAGTACATCACTATTGGGCCAGATTCCTCCTTGTAATGAACAAGGTCAAGGACTATCGCGAGGAAGACGCAATCTCATTTTTCTGCAATAATTGCACGGACAAGGGAATCCTTAATGCCATAAGTCGCCGTGACATAGCTGACTTTGCTGACTTGGCGGCCATAGTACGAAAGTACTATGCGATGGAAAGTGCCTGGAAAACCGAAACAAAATTTTGGGATAATCCGGCTCTGACTAAACACCCAGTCCGAATTAAAAGGGTGCATCCTCATAAGTCGCCCGATTCAATTACAAAGAAGCAAAAGCCCACTACAGGGCGTGGAACCGTATTGGAGGGATGGCTTAACGGACCCTGCAAAATTCACAGTACAGCGGATACCATACCAACACACAACCTTAGAGCATGTTGGGTACTCCGGCAGGTGGCCAAGAGCGGTGAGGATCTCCTCATTCAAAATACCGCAGAGCACCATCCCGTGGATTACAATATAGTATTAACAGTCTTCGAGACATTCGCCTCAAATAATAGGTGCAAGCGAGCACTTTGCAGCCTTGCCGAAATCTGCCAGGTGGCAGCAATAAATCCATGGAGCGACACGGCTATCATCTTCAATGCTAGTGACGAACCTAAATTCCGAACAACCCGAGCACCAGCCGCATTGGTCCTTAGTCCAATTGTCGACGGCTTTCGGCTCACTAAAGTGCTCATGGACGGCGGCAGCGGATTAAACCTCATTTATGAGGAAACTCTTCAAAAAACTGGAAATAGACAGGAACCGCATTGAGCAAAGCAGCACGACCTTCAGAGGAATCATCCCTAGTCGGGAGGCGCGTTGCGCTGGAAAAATCACACTAGATGTGGTATTCGGCACGCCGGAGAATTATAGGTCCAAAGGAATCACATTCCAAGTGGCCCCGTTCAGTAGCGGATACCACGCCCTTTTAGGGCGGGAGGCATTCACGATCTTCCAAGCCATACCCCATTACGGGTACATGAAGCTGAAAATGCGTGGGCCCAATATAATCATCACTCTAGCTAGTGATCCGGACATAGCGCTCCGTGCCGAAAATAAAACAACCGCACTGGCCCTCGAGGCATTATCCGAAGCCCTCACGGCAGAGGATTTAACTACGCTACGCTCCACCGTGGACAGGGACGACGTGATACTCGACAAGAGATCCAAGTCCACCTCTTTTAAACCAGCGGATGAAATAGTCAAATTCCAAGTCCATCCAACAGACCCTACAAAAACAGCCTCCATCGGGCACAGTTAAACCCCGCTGTGGACGCCGCACTACGGGAGTTCCTGCGCGAGAATTGGGACATATTTGCCTGGCATCCATCAGATATGCTAGGAATCCCACGCAGGTTGGCCGAGCATAGCCTTAATATTCTAAAAGGATTCAAGCCGGTCAAACAGGCTCTTCGGCGTTTCTCTGAACCTAAGAGACAAGCTATGGGAGAGGAACTAGCCAAGTTATTGGAGGCCGGATTCATTAGAGAAATAAAACACCCGGACTGGCTAGCAAACCTAGTGATGGTACCAAAGAAGGACAAATCATAGCGCCTATGTGTCGATTTCAAGGACCTCAACAAGGCTTGTCCAAAGGATCCCTTCCCCCTCCCCCGCATCGATCAAATTATCGACGCTACCGCATGACACGACTCATTGTGCTTCCTCGACGCATACTCCGTCTACCACCAAATTAAGATGGCAGAGTCCGACCAAGCCGGAACGGCATTTATCATGCCATACGACCCCTTCTGTTTCAACACAATGCCTTTTGGGCTTAAGAACGCCGGTGCAATGTATCAACGCATGATTCAGACATGTCTGGAAAAGCAGATCGGCAAAAAAGTGGAGGCATACGTAGAAGATGTGGTCGTTAAAACCAGACGCGTCGACTCCTTAATAGACGACTTGAGGCTCACGTTCGATAATCTCCGAACATACGACATCAAGATCAATCCGGAAAAATGCGTTTGGCGCACTACCGGAAAGCTCACCGGTTTCATCGTCTCCAGAGAGGAATTGAAGCAAACCGCTAAAATCCGAGCCCTGTCACGATTGGCCATCCCAATCGACCTCAAGCAAATCCGAAGTTAATCTGGATGTGTGGCGGTTTTAAGCCGCTTTATCTCCCGCTTAGGAGAAAAGCATTACCGCTTTATCGCCTCCTTGGCGCACCAAACACTTCGAGTGGGCGGACGCGCCACGCCGGATCGAAGACATAAAGGCCATTTCGCCACCAACCCAATCTGGCCGCGCCAAGCATCGGGCGAACCAATGCTGCTATATATAGCGGCAACTCATCAAGTTGTAAGTGCAGTGCTCGTCGTCGAACGAGAAACGGATGGACATAAATTCCCACTTCAAAAGCCGGTATATTATGTATCCACTGTCCTCACTCCATGCAAATCCCGGTACCCGCATTATCAAAAGATAGCATATGCGGTATTCATGGCATCCCGGAAACTACGACACTACTTTCAAGAGTGTTCAATTACAGTGGCGTCATAAGTGCCACTCAATGATATAATAAACAACCGCGATGCCACGGGCCAGATTGCCAAATGGGCCATTGAGCTCCTCCCGTTCGACATAACATATAAACCCCGGTGAGCCATTAAGTCGCAGGCCGATTTTTTCGCCGAATGGACAGAAGCCAAACTCCCTAAAGAGTACGGCGCATACTCCAATTGGATCATGCACTTCGACGGCTCTAAAATGCTGGCTGGTCTGGGGGCTGGCATCGTCCTGACATCCCCTACTGGAGATACAGTCCAATATGTACTCCAAATACTGTACACAGACTCCAACAACGTAGCCGAATACGAGGCCATGTTACATGGTCTTCGGATGGCAGTTTCCATGGGCATTCGACGCCTGGAGGTGCGTGGGGACTCGGACCTCACAATATCCCAAATAAATGGAGACTTCGATGCCAAGGATCCGAAAATGGCGGCTTATCGCAACGCCGTCCTCAAGATGTCAGCTCGGTTCGAGGGGCTCAAATTCCACCATGTGGCTCGGGAAAACAATCAGGCGGCGGATATCCTCGCCCGTATCGGTGCTAAGCCCGATGCGGTCCCACCGAACATCTTCTGGGAAAGACTGTTTAAGCCATCCGTGGTATGGGAAGGGGACACCGGTAACAATAGTCCGGACTCGGCCACAACGCCAGATACCAAACACACTCTGACATAATCGGAGGCTCTGCCACTGAAATAACACCTTCAGCCCACGTAATAATGGCCGTCATCGCCCCGTGGACTGAACCATTCCTGGCCTACCTAACCAGGCAGGAACTTCCCGAGGACCAAAATGAGGCACGCTGCATAGTGCGGCGATCTAAAGCCTACAAGGTCCATGAGGGAGAGCTTTATAAGAAAAGCACTACTGGAGTCCTTCAAAGGTGCATCTCCGAAGAGGAAGGGCGGAAGCTTTTGGCAGAAATCCATGCTGGACTCGGCGGCCATCACGCCGCAGCTCGGGCCCTTATAAGCAAGGCCTTCCGTATAGGTTTCTATTGGCCGACGGCCCTGGCAGATGCACAGGACTTGGTCCAACACTGCTTCGGTTGCCAGCTTTTTGCAAACCAAAGCCATATGCCTCCCACCGCCCTCCAAACAATCCCCATTACCTGGCTCTTTGCGGTCTGGGGGCTTGATATGGTTGGACCCCTTAAAGGGGGAACCCATAAGAAAAAATACTTACTGGTCATGGTGGATAAATTCACCAAATGGATAGAAGCCAAACCCGTAAAAACGGCCGAATCCGGACCGGTGATAGACTTCATATCCGGGGTTGTACACCATTATGGCGTCCCCCATAGCATCATCACTGACAACGGCATGAACTTAACTGCCGACGTGGTAAAACTATGGTGCAACAACATGGGCATCAAGCTCGATTACGCTTCTGTCTATCACCCACAAACTAACGGTCAAGTCGAGCGAGCAAATAGTCTTATCATGAGCGGCATCAAACCCAGATTAGTGCGGTCCTTAAAGGAATCTAACACGCACTGGGTAGAGGAGCTCGACTCCATACTCTGGGAGCTGCAGACCACGCCGAATCGCACTACCGGATACACATCGTCCTTTATGGTGTACGGCGCAGAGGCGGTTCTGCCCTGTGACATAATTCATGACTCACCTCGAGTGCGCATGTATGAAGAAAGAGAGGCCGAGCTCGATCGGCAGGACAGTTTGGACACCCTGGAGGAGGAGCGTGACGTGGCAAAAGCCCGTTCCGCATTCTATCAGCAACAGGCTTGAAGATACCAAAGCAGAGAAGTACGGGCCAAAACTTATAACGCTGGCTTAACTAGTTCTCTACGCCGGAGAAGAAAAAGAACAAGCTTAAGCCCAAATGGGAAGGTCCCTTCATTATTGACCAAGTTCTGACCGGCGGAGCGTACCGTCTGCGGGATGCATCGGACAATCGACTTGAGCCAAACCCATGGAACGCAGCCAGACTCCGAATATTCTACGCCTAGTGCCGGACTCTATGTTCGTATCCTTACCCCTGTCCATTTTTCGCATATACATTGTCTGTATTTTCTCTCTTTCTTTCTTCTTTTTCCTTCTCCTCAAGGCCTTCAAAGGCCAACTTGTGTCTTGCTTACACACTATTAACGCACTTGCCGCGCTCATTATACATGGGGGCTTCTTACAGAAAAGCTTAATTATTTTTCTGGGCTTCATGCCCCGCACATGTGTTATTCTTCTGCATGTACCTTTTTTCGCCATTATATGCATCGATATGACTTAAGTTTTGGCCAAGCTGGGTTGTTGGGTTTTGTATTTATGCCCCACGCTCCGTTAATTCGGCTAGGGCATAAGGGGAGCACCTCTGCGATTGTTACTGCCGGGTCAGCCGGATGTGTACCTCAGACTGGGTGAAGCCGAAAGCTAGCGTTCTTAAGGGAATATTCGGTCGGTGAACAAAAGATGACTTTTATTTATTTTTATACATGCCCCCAGATGTTTTTGCCTGCGTATCTTCTCGCAGTTCGGACATGCACATAAGGGCATGCGTACCCAAGGAAAGGAACCCTTAACGGAACTATTCTCCCTGGAAGATGTTTCTTACTATCCATGTAATATAACATAACTAGTTGGGTACTTGTCTGTTCAAGCACTTATGACCCCTACGCCTGGTCTCCACGCATACCCCGGTTTTTACATAACTAAGCGGCTATTCGGATACACTCCGGATTATCGGGTCCCGAGGTCAAATCGAAAACGTCCGCCATGACAAATGATTTACAATCCGGCTAGAGACATTCTACATGTCACTTAAATTACACAGTCACTTAGACTGATTAAATTCTTCTTCTATACCATCCAACAGGCTGTCTAGCCTACAATCCTGTTGGGAATACTTTGCGGCTAATTCTACTTGGTCATACACCAAACAGACGGGGATCTCTTTCCCATCAGGCCCCACAGGTCCGACCTCGGCCATGTGGTTTGGGTCAGCCTTGGTATACCGCGTCTTCACCATGGCCCAGGCTTCCCTGGCACCTTGACGGCAGGCCAATATCTTCCATAATCAGAAGCGCTGCCGCGCTCCCTTGAGCTTCTCCGCAAGCTCTCCAATGCCTTCGGGCAGGGAGACGGATGGCCACAAGGCCTAGGCAATACCTTGCATCACCTTCCGAACTTGTTCGTGCAGTTGTGAGAGCTCTGGTAGAAGATCACCCGCAGACCCGGGCATCTCCTCCGCGGGATGACCCGTCAGCATACCAGTAGACACAACTCTGTCAGCCGGCTTCTTCGTTGAACTCTTTTTAAAGTTAGTTCAAGCACTTACTGAAAATGCCGCGTCGAAGCCGCTTATTCTCCTTCACGGAGTCCGAAAGCTGGGCTCGAACATCCTTCAGTTCCACGTTCAGCTGGGTATTGGCGACTTGGAAATTATTTTTCTCTTGAATGATGTGCGTAAGCACGCGCTCGCCAGCATTTAGTTGTCGATCAGTACGTTGCGCATCCCCTGGAATGGCCTCCGGATTTACTTCGGAGTCATCTACAACATCTATCGTTAGATTTGCATGCACGCCGCATACTCTCTAGTACCTGCCATTCTTTGCAATGGAAACCATAGTTACCAGCGGGGGCCTTCTTGGACTCCTTTACTGTGGTAACTGCGGCCTGAAGCTGGGCTTTGCACTCTTCTGGCTCTTGAGACAATTGGGTATTCCTCTCTGTAAGTACCTGTACAAATAATGATCCTTAAATCAGTTGTGCCAACTGTTTCAAGTCTTAGGGGCTACTGATATATATAATCGTCAAATTTTCTTACCCGTATATCCTTCACATACTGGTTTGTGGCTCTGGCAAGACCATTTTGAGCGGCACGGATGTACGCGTCTCCTGAGTTGAAAGCATCAAAAGCCTCTTGGGAGAAACAAGCGTCACGGAGTACGGCCCGGCGACGCGTGTGATTCATGGCGCTCTCCACTTTGGAATTTCTAGCGGATATTTTATCCGCATCCTCTGTCGGAGGAGCATCTGGCATATGCCCCGTGTTAGCTTCCGCCTCTGTGTCCGGCCCCGGAGCCCGGCTAGTAGAGGCGTGATCGGCGACCTCTCCGGATGTAGTCCGGCGAGCGTTTTTCCTTCATCGAAACATGGGTGTTATTATGTTTTAAAAGATGATAACCATGGAGTGAGGCTTTGTATAATACCTCTGCACCGGCGTCTCCGTCCGGACTGCCTTCCTTTTCAGCCTGCCCGGCTTCAGCGCCCCTCGTTGGCGATTAGCCACGGGCTCGGCCTGGTGTCCCGAGGACCTTCCCTGTAAAACACCGTACAGATACGGTAGGTGAAGTGCATAAAAAGGGATCCTTCTCAAAGGTTGGGACTCTGGTCTCACTTACCTGCGAGGCAGGGAGTAGCCCAGGGTAGTCGGCTATAATGGCCACCATGGCCTCATCGCAGCTTAATTGATAGAATATCCTGTCAATCAGCTCCACAAATATGTCCGGATCCTCTTTAAGGCCGGGGTCGAGGGACCGTTCAGGATCCTCTGGTTGTGGAGGTGCGCTGTTGATCTCCCTTATAGCCTTACACAGTTCCTATGATGAAATGGCAAGGTAAAATATTTATTGCAAAAATGTGGGAAGGATGGGTATAAAAAAGTGGTAGCTCACCCAGCTCGGAGGGTTGTACATGGAGAATCCATCCCGTAGCTCACTCAACTCAGGAAGACCAATCCGAATAGGATCCGGGAGGGGACGTCCTCCATATAAAACCACTCTGAAGGACAATCTTCGGACGTCTTCTTCGGGGTACCGGATAGGTATCCGGTCCCGGCGATGCGCCATATTTCGGCCCCGCCCACTTGATATATTGACCCCCTCTGAGTACGGGGCACAAGGCAGAATAGCTTCTTCCATAGCACGAAGTGAGCTTCGCAGCCCAGAAACAGCTCGCAAAGGGCCACATAACCAGCGATGTGTAATATGGAAGCGGGGGTGAGATTATGCAACTCGAGGCCGTAAAACTCCGGGAGCCCTCGGAGGAACGGATGGATTGGAAATCTGAGTCCCCTTAATAAATAATGGACGAGGCATACCCGCTCCCCCTTAGAGGGGTTGGGAAAGCTCTCCGCTTGCTCCCCGACATTATAGGTGGCGAGCCCGGCCCTGGGTCTCCACTAATTGACTGTGCGGGATGGAACACTTCTTCCAATCTTCGGGCTTAGGGCTACGGGAGCAAGATGAGGAGCTGCACTGGCCGGCCATGTTAGAATGGATTTTTTCGGGCGCGCTCCGATGAATGCTCGCTGAGGGAGGATGGTGTGATTTGGATCTAAGAATCCCCGTCTCTTTAAATAAACAGTTTGTTCACATAGGTAGGGTGGTAAATGTAAAAATGCCCTGGCTCCTCGCATTCGCTCGACACGTGGAAGATGGCCATTATTGGACGTGGAAGCCAAGAAGCGCAACATTTATGAGAAGTCGGACACTATTTAACAGGTATTCGGAATTTGGAGAAGAACCCGCCTTGGAATGCCGAAGACAGTCTGCGCGCCGGACTCATCGTCATTCAAGCCTGGTTCGGGGGCTACTGAGGGAGTCCTAGATTAGGGGGTATCGGGACAGCCAGACTATATCCTTTGGCCGGACTGTTGGACTATGAAGATACGAGATTGAAGACTTCGTCCCGTGTCCGGATGGAACTCTCCTTGGCGTGGAAGGCAAGCTTGGTGATACGGATATGTAGATCTCCTCCCTTGTAACCGACTCTGTGTAACCCTAGCCCCTTCCGGTGTCTATATAAACCGGAGGGTTTAGTTCGTAGGACAACAACAATCATACCATAGGCTAGCTTCTAGGGTTTAGCCTCTACGATCTCGTGGTAGATCAACTCTTGTACTATCATATTATCAAGATCAATCAAGCAGGAAGTAGGGTATTACCTCCATCGAGAGGGCCCGAACCTGGGTAAACATCGTGTCCCCTGCCTCCTGTTACCATCCGCTTTAGACGCACAGCTAGGGAGCCCTACCGAGATCCGCCGGTTTTGACACCGTCGGCCCCAAAGTTTCTACCGAGAGTCAAGATTTAAAACGTGCCAACCCCTATGCATAGGTTCATGGGCTTAACCCGCAAGTTGATCACCAAAACATACATCAATTGGATCACGTGAATATCCCATTGTCACCACAGATAAGCACGACAAGACATACATCAAGTGTTCTAAAATCCTTAAAGACTCAATCCGATAAGATAACTTCAAAGGGAAAACTCAATCCATTACAAGAGAGTAGAGGGGGAGAAACATCATAAGATCCAACTATAATAGCAAAGCTCGCGATACATCAAGATCGTATCACCTCAAGAACACGAGAGAGAGAGAGAGAGATCAAACACATAGCTACTGGTACATACCCTCAGCCCCGAGGGTGAACTACTTCCTCCTCGTCATGGAGAGCATAGGGATGATGAAGATGGCCACCGGTGAGGGATCCCCCCCTCCGGCAGGGTGCCGGAACAGGGTTCCGATTGGTTTTTGGTGGCTACAGAGGCTTGCGGCGGCGGAACTCCCAGTCTATTCTATTCCCCGAAGGTTCTAGGGTATATTGGTATATATAGGAGGAAGAAATATGTCAGGGGAGCCACGAGGGGCCCATGAGGGTGGGCGTGCCCCCCTGCCTCGTGCCTTCCTCGTTGATTCCCTGACGTGCACTCCAAGTCCCCTGGATTGCTTCCCTTCCAAAAATAACTTTCCAAGGTTTCATTCCGCTTGGACTCGCTTGATATTCCTTTTTCGCAAAACATCAAACAAGGGAAGAAATGTAAACCGCACCGGGCTCTAGGTTAATAAGTTAGTCCCAAAAATAATATAAAAGTGCATAGTAAAGCCCATTAAACATCCAAGATGGATAATATAATAGCATGAATACTTCATAAATTATAGATACATTGGAGACGTATCACTCCGCCACCTCGATCCAGGCCTGGTAAAGTAGGTGTACTTTGAAAACATTAAAAGACTTACCGGATTGGCCTGGCGCTTTGAGCTAAGCCCACGATTTTCAGTCGTGGGCGGGGGCGTCTCGCCGGCCTTGAAGAGCGCTTTCCAGATGCCTTCGTGCGTTGTGCCGAAGAGCCCTCGCAGCGTCTGGTGCTCGGTGGGTCGTACTCCCACAAATAGCAAGTCCAGCATTGGCACGGAAGGATCCGGCGAATGAGCATAACCTGGATCACATTCACAAGCTTGATCTTTTTGGTTATCATGTTTTGGACGCATGTCTGGAGCCCAGTTATCTCGTCCAAGGATCCCCAGGTTAGGCCCTTCTCTTGCCAGGAAGTGAGCCGCATCGGAATCCGGATCGGAATTCAGGGACTGCTACCCAATCGGCGTCACGCGGTTCGGTAATGTAAAACCACCCCGACTGCCATCCCTTCACCGTCTCCGTGAAGGAGCCTCCGGGCCAGGTGACATTGGGCATTTTGCCCACCATGGCGCCTTCGCACTCTGCTTGTTGACCGCTCACCACCTTCGGTTTCACGTTGAAGGTCTTCAGCCATAGGCCAAAGTAAGGCGGGATGCGGAGAAAGGCTTCACACACAATGATAAATGCTGAGATGTTGAGTATAAAGTTGGGGGCCAGATCGTGGAAGTCCAACCCATAGTAAAACATCAATCCACGGACAAATGGATGAAGGGGGAATCCCAGCCCGCGGACGAAGTGTGTGAGAAACACAACCCTCTCATGGGGCTCGGGGGTAGGGACGATTTGCCCTTTTTCGGGGAGTCGGTGAGCAATCTCCTTGGCTAAATAGCCGGCCTCCCAGAGCTCTGTGATGTCCTTCTTCTTAACGGAGGAGGCCATCCACTTGCCTCCAGCTCTGGATCCGGACATGATTGGAGTGCCTTCTCGAACGAGGAAAAGCTAAAACTTGGGCGCTAGAGCTCGAGGAAGGAAGGACTAAAGATGAAGAAGGGTGTGGATAATGGGAGAGTGTCCTTATCCCCTTATAAAGGCCGCGAATATCAAGCGCCTCCCCACTCGTCCTAAAAACTCGCCTATTCCAAAGGGTTGTATAAACGTCACGGTTGAGTTACCCATGACCGCATTGATGAGAATCCCACAATAAGGGGACACGATCTCTGCTTCGACAAGACGTGCCAATAACAACCGCGTCTCGGAACGTGGGATGGCAGACGAAAAACGGTTCGAAATTATGACCGGACAGACGTGATGTCGTGTTGTAAAGAAGCTGTCAACAGATTAGATTCGTGCAAATATTATATTATTTATGCGGTTGTGTATGGTGTATAATAGGTCCGGATACAATCATCACGTCTGCGGCGCGGGGCAGAGGAGGAGCCCAGGAGGGGCTGGCCCGCGGGGAGCGGGCGGAACTGGCCCACGGGGCGGCGAGGCCGGCTGGCGGCGAGGCGGCCTCGGGGGAAGTGAGGCCGGCCAGCGCGGGAGCTGTTGATACGTCTCCAACGTATCTATAATTTTTTATTGTTCCATGCTATATTATATTCTGTTTTGGATGTTTAATGGGCTTTATTATACACTTTTATATTATTTTTGGGACTAACCTATTAACCGGAGGCCCAGCCCGAATTGTTGTTTTTGCCTATTTCAGTGTTTCGAAGGAAAAGGATATCAAACGGAGTCCAAACGGAATGAAACCTTCAGGAACGTGATTTTCGGAACAAACGTGATCCAGAGGACTTGGAGTCTACGTAAAGCAATCAACGAGGAGAGCACGAGGCAGGGGGGCGCGCCTACCCACCCCCCAGGCGCGCCCTCCACCCTCATGTGGCCCATGTTGCTCCACCGACGTACTTCTTCCTCCTATATATACCCATACACCCTGGAAACATCAGAGACGGAGCCAAAACCCTATTTCCACTGCCGCAACCTTATGTACCCATGAGATCCCATCTTGGGGCCTTTTCCGGCGCTCCGCCGGAGGGGGCATTGATCACAAAGGGCTTCTACATCAACACCATAGCCTCTCCGATGATGTGTGAGTAGTTTACCTCAGACCTTCGGGTCCATAGTTATTAGCTAGATGGCTTCTTCTCTCTCTTTGGATCTCAATACAAAGTTCTCCTCGATCTTCTTGGAGATCTATTCGATGTAATCTTCTTTTGCGGTGTGTTTGTCGAGATCCGATGAATTGTGGGTTTATGATCAAGATTATCTATGAACAATATTTGAATCTCCTCTGAATTCTTTTATGTATGATTGGTTATCTTTGCAAGTCTCTTCAATTATCAGTTTGGTTTGGCCTACTAGATTGATCTTTCTTGCAATGGGAGAAGTGCTTAGCTTTGGGTTCAATCTTTATGTGCTCGATCCCAAAGGATGTAAAGGGAAACGACACGTATTGTATTGTTGCCATCGAGGATAAAAAGATGGGGTTTATATCATATTGCATGAGTTTATCCTCTACATCATGTCATCTTACTTAAAGCATTACTCTGTTCTTATGAACTTAATACTCTAGATGCATGCCGGATAGCGGTCGATGTGTGGAGTAATAGTAGTAGATGCGTAATCGTTTGGTCTACTTGTCGCGACGTGATGCCTATATACATGATCATACCTATATATTCTCATAACTATGCTCAATTCTATCAATTGCTCGACAGTAATTCGTTTACCACTGTAATACTTATGCTCTTGAGAGAAGCCACTAGTGAAACCTATGGCCCCCGGGTCTATTTTCCATCATATTAATCTTCCAACACTTAGTTACTTTTATTGCCGTTTATTTTACTTTGCATCTTTATCATAAAAATACCAAAAATATTATCTTATCATATCTATCAGATCTCACTCTCGTAAGTGACCGTGAAGGGATTGACAACCCCTTTATCGCGTTGGTTGCAAGGTTCTTATTTGTTTGTGTAGGTGCGTGGGACTTGAGCGTGACCTCCTACTGGATTGATACCTTGGTTCTCAAAAACTGAGGGAAATACTTATGCTACTTTGCTACATCACCCTTTCCTCTTCAAGGGAAAACCAACGCAGTGCTCAAGAGGTAGCAAGAAGGATTTCTGGCGCCGTTGCCGGGGAGGTTTGCGCCAAGTCAAGTCAAGATTTCATTTCTCGTCAACTAGCCATGTCTAGCACCGTTGCCGGGGAGGCTACACACAAGTCAAGACATACCAAGTACCCATCACAAACTCTTATCCCTCACATTACATTATTTTCCATTTGCCTCTCGTTTTCCTCTCCCCCACTTCACCCTTGCTATTTTATTCGCCCTCTCTTTTCCGCTCGCCTTTCTTTCGCCATGTCAGAATCAAAAAAGGTTGGGGTTTCTCTCCCGAGTTTTAGTACTTTGGACAATCCTTCTATTTTATCTAAACTCATAAATAATGATGCTATGGAAAAACTTGTCGGAGTTATCAATGAGAGTCTTAATAATTTTGATGAAGATGATACCGGGATTTTTCGTTATTTACTCGATGAATCTTTAAAAGATGCTTGGGATAGACTATTAAGGATCTGGGCTAGCTATGTGCCCCAATACCAAATTGAAATTTACTTAAAGAGCTTTTATGTTGCCCTACCTTCTTCGTTTAAGAATGTCTTAGATTCTATATTTGAAGAAGGTTTTCTTGAAGGGGATGCCGTAGATACTTATGAAAAGATGAAAACCATATTTGGGCACCCCATGAATGAGATATTTGAATCTACATCTCTTTTGCTCTCCTACCAAAACGAATCTATCAAGGAGATGAAGGCTAGCTTAGATGCGAATTTCCGTAACGTGCTTAATCTTTCTTCTACCATTAATAGCCACGTGCTTTATCAAAATAGAAAGATTAATTCCATAGATAATAAGTTTGCTCTTTTCTTCCCTAAAACCGAAGATGGCAATACCTAGATCTATCCCTGCTTTTATGCCTAGCTAGGGGCGTTAAACGATAGCGCTTGTTGGGAGGCAACCCAATTTTATTGTAGTTTTTTTTTATTTTTGCTTCTGTTTAGGAATAAATATTTGATCTAGCCTCTGGTTAGATTTGTTTTTATGTTTTAATTAGTGTCTGTGCCAAGTTAAACCTATAGGATCTTCTTGGATGATAGTTATTTGATCTTGCTGAAAATTCCAGAAACTTTCTGTTCACGAAAACAATTGTTACAAATCACCAGAACGTTATAAAATACTAATTCCAATTGCAGTAGATCAATAAAAAAATTGTCTAGGTCTTCCTATTTTGGTAGATTTTTCTGAGTTCCAGAAGTTTGCATTACGTACAGATTACTACAGACTGTTCTGTTTTTGACAGATTCTGTTTTTCGCGTGTTGTTTGCTTATTTTGATGAATCTATGGCTAGTAAAAGAGTTTATAAACCATAGAGAAGTTGGAATACAGTAGGTTTAAGACCAATATAAATAAATAATGAGTTCATTACAGTACCTTGAAGTGGTGTTTTGCTTTCTTTCGCTAAAGTAGCTCACGAGATTTTCTGTTAAGTTTTGTGTTGTGAAGTTTTCAAGTTTTGGGTAAAAGATTAGATGGATTATGGAACAAGGAGTGGAAAGAGCCTAAGCTTGGGGATGACCATGGAACCCCAAGATAATCGAAGGACACTAAAAAGCCAAAGCTTGGGGATGCCCCGGAAGGCATCCCCTCTTTCGTCTTCGTCCATCAGTAACTTTACTTGGAGCTATATTTTTATTCACCACATGATATGTGTTTTGCTTGGAGCGTCTTGTATGATTTGAGCATTTGCTTTTAGTTTCCCACAATCATCCTTGCTGTACACACCTTTTGAAACAGACACACATGATTTGGAATTTATTAGAATACTCTATGTGCTTCACTTATATCTTTTGAGCTATATAGTTTTTGCTCTAGTGCTTCACTTATATCTTTTAGAGCACGGTGGTGCATTTGTTTTATAGAAACTATTGTTCTCTCATGCTTCACTTATATTATTTTGAGATTCCTACAAAACAGCATGGCAATTTGCTTTAATCATAAAAATTAGTCCTAATATGATAGGCATCCAAGATTAGAAAAAAAATCTTATGAGTGTGTTGAATACTATGAGAAGTTTGATGCTTGATAATTGTTTTGAGATATGAAGATGGTGATATTAGAGTCATGCTAGTTGAGTAGTTGTGAATTTTAGGAATACTTGAGTTAAAGTTTGTGCACGTAGCATGCACGTATGGTGAACCGTTATGTGATGAAGTCGGAGCATGATTTATTTATTGATTGTCTTCCTTATGACTGGCGGTCGGGGACGAGCGATGGTCTTTTCCTACCAATCTATCCCCCTAGGAGCATGCGCGTAATACTTTGCTTTGATAACTTGTAGATTTTTGCAACAAGTATATGAGTTCTTTATGACTAATGTTGAGTCCATGGATTATACGCACTTTCTTCCTTACACCATTGCTAGCCTCTCTAATACCGCACACTTTTCACCGGTGTCATACACCCACCATATACCTTCCTCAAAACAGCCACCATACCTACCTATCATGGCATTTCCATAGCCATTCCGAGATATATTGCCATGCAACTTACCACCGTTCCGTTTACTATGACACGCTTCATCATTGCCATAATTGCTTTGCATGATCATGTAGTTGACATCGTATTTGTGGCAAAGCCACCGTTCATAATTCTTTCATACATGTCACTCTTGATTCATGGCATATCCCAGTACAACGCCGAAGGCATCCACATAGAGTCATATTTTGTTCTAAGTATTGAGTTGTAATTCTTGAGTTGTAAGTAAATAAAAGTGTGATGATCATCATTATTAGAGCATTGCCCCAAGTGAGGAAAGGATGATGGAGACTATGATTCCCCCACAAGTCGGGATGAGACTCCGGACGAAAAAAAGAAAGAGGCCATAAAGAAAAGAGAAAAGGCCCAAAAAAATGAATGAGAGAAAAAGAGAGAAGGGACAATGCTACTATCCTTTTTCCACACTTGTGCTTCAAAGTAGCACCATGATCTTCATGATAGAGAGTCTCCTATGATATCACTTTCATATACAAGTGGGAGTTTTTAATTATAGAACTTGGCTTGTATATTCCAATGATGGGCTTCCTCAAAATGCCCTAGGTCTTCGTGAGCAAGCGAGTTGGATGCACACCCACTTAGTTTCTTTTATTGAGCTTTCATACACTTATAGCTCTAGTGCACCCGTTGCATGGCAATCCCTACTCACTCACATTGATATCTATTGATGGGCTTCTCCATAGCCCGTTGATACGCCTAGTTGATGTGAGACTATCTTCTCCTTTTTTGTCTTCTCCACAACCACCATTCTATTCCACATATAGTGCTATGTCCGTGGCTCACGCTCATGTATTGCGTGAAGATTGAAAAAGTTTGAGAACACCAAAAGTATGAAACAATTGCTTGGCTTGTCATCGGGGTTGAGCATGATTAAATACTTTGTGTGATGAAGATAGAGCATAGCCAGACTATATGATTTTGTAGGGATAACTTTCTTTGGCCATGTTATTTTGAGAAGACATGATTGCCTAGTTAGTACGCTTGAAGTATTATTATTTTTATGTCAATATTAAACTTTTATCTTGAATCTTTCGGATCTGAATATTCATACCACAAATAAGAGAATTACATTGAAAATTATGCTAAGTAGCATTCCACATCAAAAATTTTGTTTTTATCATTTACTTACTCGAGGACGAGCAGGAATTAAGCTTGGGGATGCTTGATACGTCTCCAACATATCAATAATTTTTTATTGTTCCATGCTATATTATATTCTGTTTTGGATGTTTAATGGGCTTTATTATGCACTTTTATATTATTTTTGGGACTAACCTATTAACCGGACGCCCAGGCCGAGTTGCTGTTTTTATTGCCTATTTCAGTGTTTCGAAGGAAAAGGATATCAAACGGAGTCCAAACGGAATGAAACCTTTGGGAACGTGATTCTCGGAACAAATGTGATCCAGAGGACTTGGAGTCTACGTAAAGCAATCAACGAGGAGAGCACGAGGCAGGGGGGCGCGCCTACCCCCCAGGCGCGCCCTCCACCCTCGTGGGGCCCATGTTGCTCCACCGACATACTTCTTCCTCCTATATATACCCATACACCCTGGAAACATCAGAGATGGAGCCAAAACCCTATTTCCACCGCCGCAACATTCTGTAGCCGTGAGATCCCATCTTGGGGCCTTTTTCGGCGCTCCGCCGGAGGGGGCATTGATCACAGAGGGCTTTACATCAACACCATAGCCTCTCCGATGATGTGTGAGTAGTTTACCTCAGACCTTCGGGTCCATAGTTATTAGCTAGACGGCTTCTTCTCTCTCTTTGGATCTCAATACAAAGTTCTCCTCGATCTTCTTGGAGATCTATTCGATGATATCTTCTTTTGCGGTGTGTTTTTCGAGATCCAATTAATTGTGGGTTTATGATCAAGATTATCTATGAACAATATTTGAATCTCCTCTGAATTCTTTTATGTATGATTGGTTATCTTTGCAAGTCTCTTTGAATTATCAGTTTGGTTTGGCCTACTAGATTGATCTTTCTTGCAATGGGAGAAGTGCTTAGCTTTGGGTTCAATCTTGCGGTGCTCGATCCCGATGTGAGAAAGGGAAACGACATGTATTGTATTGTTGCCATCGAGGATAAAAAGATGGGGTTTATATCATATTGCATGAGTTTATCCCTCTACATCATGTCATCTTACTGAAAGCATTACTCTGTTCTTATGAACTTAATACTCTAGATGCATGCTGGATAGCGGTCGATGTGTGGAGTAATAGTAGTAGATGCAGAATCGTTTCGGTCTACTTGTCGCAGATGTGATGCCTATATACATGATCATACGTAGATATTCTCATAACTATGCTCAATTCTATCAATTGCTCGACGGTAATTCGTTTACCACTGTAATACTTATGCTCTTGAGAGAAGCTACTAGTGAAACCTATGGCCCCCGGGTCTATTTTCCATCATATTAATCTTCCAACACTTAGTTATTTTTATTGCCGTTTATTTTACTTTGCCTCTTTATCATAAAAATACCAAAAATATTATCTTATCATATCTATCAGATCTCACTCTCGTAAGTGACCGTGAAGGGATTGATAACCCCTTTATCGCATTGGTTGCGAGGTTCTTATTTGTTTGTGTAGGTGTGTGGGACTTGAGCGTCCTACTGGATTGATACCTTGGATCTCAAAAACTGAGGGAAATACTTACGCTACTTTGCTGCATCACCCTTTCCTCTTCAAGGGAAAACCAACGCAGTGCTCAAGAGGTAGCAGCTGACCCTCAGAAGAGCGAGGCGCGCTGTGATGGCCGATCGCGGGCGGGTACCCGCATCATGGGCGGGCGGCTGCGAGGCGCTGTGAGGGAGCCGGCGCGACCAATGGAGGCGGCAGCTGGCACCTGGAGCCATGGGGATGGCGGGCGGTGTCGAGAGCTCGGACGCACAAAGGGCAGAGTAGGTCGGGCGAGGGCAGGGCCGCCTGGGCGCATGGAAACCGGCTCGAGCGGGTGGCGAGTGGGCGAGCGAGGCGGCGCGGAGGGAGCCGGCAGTCGGCTGGAGCAAGAGGCCACGGGCGACTTCGGCTGGGCGGCGCCAGATGCGGCCTCCGGGCGACGCGGAGGCGGGCGGGGAGCAATCGGCCCACAGCGGATTCCGGCGGGGCGGCACGCACAAGCGGACCCGGACGGGGCGGCACGACAAAGCGGACCTGACCGGGAGACGACTAGCGGCGAGGCCGGCCTGCGGCCAGCCTGGAGGCGGGGAGGCCCAGTGGAGACGGCGCGGAAGCGCGAGGCCCGGCGCGGCACAGCTGGCACGCGGGGTGCTACCTCTTGAGCATGCGTTGGTTTTTCCTTGAAGAAGAAAGGGTGATGCAGCAAAGTAGCGTAAGTATTTCCCTCAGTTTTTTAGAACCAAGGTATCAATCCAGTAGGAGGTTACACGCAAGTCGCCTTGTACCTGCACAAACAAATAAGAACCTTGCAACCAACGCCATAAAGGGGTTGTCAATCCCTTCACGGCCACTTGCAAAAGTGAGATCTGGTAGAGATAATAAGATAAATATTTTTAGTATTTTTATGATATAGATTGAAAAGTAAAGATTGCAAAATAAAATAGATCAGGAACTTATATGATGGAAAATAGACCCGAGGGCCATAGGTTACACTAGTGGCTTCTCTCAAGATAGCATAATCTACGGTGGATGAACAAATTATTGTCGAGCAATTTATAGAAAAGCGTATAGTTATGAGAATATCTAGGCATGATCATGTATATAAGCATCACGTCCGCGACAAGTAGAGCGAAACGATTATGCATCTACTACTATTACTCCACACATCGACCGCTATCCGGCATGCATCTAGACTATCAAGTTCATAAGAACAGAATAACGCATTAGGCAAGATGACATGATGTAGAGGGATAAACTCAAACAATATGATATAAACCCCATCTTTTTATCCTCGATGGTAATACAATACGTGCCTTGCTGCCCCTGCTGTCACTGGGAAAGGACACCGCAAGATTGAACCCAAAGCTAAGCACTTCTCTCATTGCAAGAAAGATCAATCTAGTAGGCCGAACCAAACTGATAATTCGAAGAGACTTGCAAAGATATCAAATCATACATATAAGAATTCAGAGAAGAACCAAATATTGTTCATAGATAATATTGATCATAAACCCACAATTCATTGGATCTTGACAAACACGCCGCAAAAAGAATTACATCGAATAGATCTCCAAGAGAATCGAGGAGAACTTTGCATTGAGATCCAAAGAGAGAGAAGAAGCCATCTAGCTAATAATATGGACCCGAAGGTCTGTGGTAAAGCTACTCACACATCATCGGAGAGGCTATGGTGTTGATGTAGAAGCCCTCCATGATCGATTCCCCCTCCAGCGGAGCGCCGGAAAAGGCCCCAAGATGGGATCTCGTGGGTATAGAAAGTTGCGGCGGTGGAAATAGGGTTTCGTGGTGCTCTCGGATGTTTTCGGGGTATATGAGTATATATAGGCGAAGGAAGTAGGTCGGTGGAGTCACAAGGGGCCCACGAGGGTGGGGGGCATGCCTACCCCCCTAGGCGCGCCTCCCTGCCTCGTGGCCGCCTCGTTGCTTCCTTGATGTCCACTCCAAGTCAACTGGATCACGTTTGTTCCAAAAATAACTCTCCCGAAGGTTTCATTCCGTTTGATATTCCTTTTCTGCGAAACAGTGAAATAGGCAAAAAACAACAATTTGCACTCGGCCTCCGGTTAGTAGGTTAGTCCCAAAAATAATATAAAAGTGCATAATAAAGCCCATTAAACATCCAAAACAGATAATATAATAGCATGGAACAATAAAAAATTATAGATACGTTGGAGATGTATCAAGCATCCCCAATCTTAATTCCTGCTCGTCCTCGAGTAGGTAAATGATAAAAATAGAATTTTTGATGTGGAATGCTACCTAGTGTAATTCTCAATGTAATTTTCTTTATTGTGGCATGAATGTTCAGATCCGAAAGATTCAAGACAAAAGTTTAATATTGACATAAAAATAATAATACTTCAAGCATACTAGCAAAGCAATCATGTCCTCTCAAAATAACATGGCCAAAGAAAGTTATCCCTAAAAAATCATATAGTCTGGCTATGCTCTATCTTCATCACACAAAATATTTAAATCATGCACAACCCCGATGACAAGCCAAGCAATTGTTTCATACTTTTGATGTTCTCAAAATTTTTCAATCTTCACGCAATACATGAGCGTGAGCCATGGACATAGCACTATATGTGGAATAGAATGGTGGTTGTGGAGAAGACAAAAAAGGAGAAGATTGTCTCACATCAACTAGGCGTATCAACAAAATAAACTAAGTGGGTGTGCATCCAACTCGCTTGCTCACGAAGACCTAGGGCAATTTGAGGAAGCCCATAATTGGAATATACAAGCCAAGTTCTATAATGTACAATTCCCACTAGTATATGAAAGTGATAACATAGAAGACTCTCTATCATGAAGATCATGGTGCTACTTTGAAGCACAAGTGTGGTAAAAGGATAGTAACATTGTCCCTTCTCTCTTTTTCTCTCATTTTTTTATTTTTTTATTTGGGCATTTTCTCTCTTTTTTATGGCCTCTTTTTTCCTTTTTTTTCTTTTTTGTCCGGAGTCTCATCCCGACTTGTGGGGGAATCATAGTCTCCATCATCCTTTCCTCACTTGGGACAATGCTCTAATAATGATGATCATCACACTTTTATTTACTTACAACTCAAAAATTACAACTCAATACTTAGAACAAAATATGACTATGTGAATGCCTCCGGCGGTGTACCGGGATATGCAATGAATCAAGAGTGACATGTATGAAAGAATTATAAAGGTGGCTTTGCCACAAATACGATTTCAACTACATGATCATGCAAAGCAATATGACAATGATGGAGCGTGTCATAATAAACGGAACGGTGGAAAGTTGCATGGCAATATATCTCGGAATGGCTATGGAAATGCCATAATAGGTATGTATGGTCAGAGGCGGAGCCAGAATTTCTCAAAGCCTAGGGCTAAAATTAAATGGCTATGAATGATGCCAAATACCACTACTTTAAAAGAATACCTCAAAAAATGCCAAATGCCGCTACTTTAAAACATACCTCCAAAAGGTCAAATACCACACATCTTGGATTTCTATTTCTTTCTATTAAAAATAAAAAATGAAACAAATTTAACTAACCCTAATCTCATTAATTTCGGATGAAAGAAAGGAACTAACGAAAAAATAGCTGATATAAGTATAACGAGTAGGAGATTACTTGATTAATTGATTGTAAGATGAACCAGAACCCGAGCAGAAATAGGATGGCTGGAGGGGCTCATCCGACACGATGATCGGAAGAGAAACAGGTTCGTACGCCTGGTACGTCTGAAGGAAACGCATGGGGTGGCGCAGGGGGGGAACTAAGGACTATTTTAACGATGATCGGTCGGTTCGTGGGAACTCAGTTGGGCTGCGGAGCTACATGGGCCGAGTCATGGGGCTATGGTTGGGTTAGGATGCCTGGGGCTGGGCCTCTTTAAGGCTACAAACCAGACAAAAAATTCTATTGGATGCATAACACTATTTGGGCCACGCCTGGGGCTATAGCCCCAGCTACCCGAGTCCTAGTTTCTCCCCTGGGTATGGTGGCTGTTTTGAGGAAGGTATATGGTGGGTGTATGATACCGGCGAAAGGTGCGTGGTATTAGAGAGGCTAGCAATGGTGGAAGGGTGAGAGTGCGTATAATCCATGGAATCAACATTAGTCATAAAGAACTCACATACTTATTGCAAAAATCTATTAGTTATCGAACGAAGTACTACGCGATGCTCCTAGGGGATAGATTGGTAGGAAAAGACCATCGCCGTCATTGACCGCCACTCATAAGGAAGACAATCAATAAATAAATCATGCTCCGACTTCATCACATAACGGTTCACCATACGTGCATGCTACGGGAATCACAAACTTTAGAACAACTATTTCTCAAATTCACAACTACTCAACTAGCATGACTCTAATATCACCATCTTCATATCTCAAAACAATTATCAAGTATCAAACTTCTCATAGTATTCAATGCACTTTATATGATAGTTTTTATTATACCCATCTTGGATGTTCATCATATTAGGACTAATTTTATAGCCAAAGCGAATTACCATGCTTTTTTATAAGACTCTAAAAATAATATAAGTGAACCATGAGAGATCAATAGTTTCTATAAAATAGACCACCACCATGCTCTAAAAAGATATAAGCGAAGCACTAGAGCAAAATTATCTAGCTCAAAAGATATAAGTTAAGCACATAGAGTATTCTAATAAATTCCGATTCATGTGTGTCTCTCCCAAAATGTGTGTACAGCAAGGATGATTCTGGTAAACTAAAAAGCAAAGACTCAAATATACAATACGATCCAAGCAAAACACATATCATGTGTGGTGAATAAAAATATAGCCTCAAGTAAAGTTACCGATGGACGAAGACGAAAGAGGGGATGCCTTTCGGGGCATCCCCTAGCTTAGGATTTTGGTTGTCCTTTAATTTTACCTTGGGGTGCCTTGGGCATCCCCAAGCTTAGGCTCTTTCCACTCCTTATTCCATAATCCATCAAATCTTTACCCAAAACTTGAATACTTCACAACACAAAACTCAACAGAAAATCTCATGAGCTCCGTTAGTGCAAGTAAACAAACCACCACAATAAAGTACTGTAATGAACTCATTCTTTATTTATATTGGTGTTAAACCTACTGTATTCCAACTTCTCTATGGTTCATACCCCGATACTAGCCATAGATTCATCAAAATAAGCAAAACAACACACGAAAAACAGAATCTGTCAAAAACACAACAGTCTGTAGTAATCTGTAACAAACGCAAACTTTATGTAACTCAAAAATTCTACCAAAATAGGACGACCTAGATAATTTGATTATTGATCTACTGCAATTGTAACAGTATTTTATCACGTTCTGGTGATTTTTAACAATTGTTTTCGTGAGCAGAAAGTTTCTGTCTTTTTCAGCAAGATCAAATAATTATCACACAAGAAGATCCTATAAGTTTTACTTGGCACAAACACTAATTAAAACATAAAACCACATCTAACCAGAGTCTAGATCAAATATTTATTACTAACAGAAACAAAAAGCAAGAAACAAAAATAAAATTGGGTTGCCTCCCAACAAGCGCTATCGTTTAACGCCCCTATCTAGGCATAGAGATTTCAATGATGCTCACATGAAAGACAAGAATTGAAGCACAAAGAGAGCATCATAAAATACGTGACAAACACATCTAAGTCTAACATACTTCCTATGCATAGGCATATTATAGGCAAACAAATTATCAAGTCAAGCAAAAACTAGCATATGCAAGGAAGCGGAAAGAAACAATAGCAATCTCAACATAACGAGAGGTAATTTAGTAACATGAAAATTTCTGCTACCATATTTTCCTCTCTCATAGTAATTACATGTAGGACCATATGCAAATTCAACAATATAGCTGTCACATAACATATTCTCAACACGATCCACATGCATGCAAAGTTGACACTCTTCCGAAATAGTTGGATTAATATTAACTAAAGTCATGACCTCTCCAAACTCACTTTTATAAAAAATACCATAAGATTAAACTTTCTCCAAATATGTGGGATCTAAAGTCGACACTCTTCCAAACCCACTTTCAATATTATTGCAAACATTATTATCAATCTCATATTCATCATGGGGCTTAAATAAATTTTCAAGATCATAAGAAGAGTCACCCCAATAATGATCATTGCAACAAGTAGTAGACATAGCAAAACTAGCCTCCCCAAGCTTAGGGTTTTGCATATTATTAGCACAATTGCCATCAAGAGAATTTATAGTAAAATCATTGCAATTATGCTTTTTATTCAAGGAGCTATTGTGAATCTCTTCATAAATTTCTTCATCACAATTTTTAGATTCACGAATTTCAAGCTAAACCTCATAAAGATAATCTAGTGCACTCAAATCACTAGAAATTGGTTCATCATAATCGGATCTCTTAAAGAGATTAGCAAGGGGATGAGGATCCATAAAATTTTAGCAAGCGAAGATGCAAGCAAAAAGAAAGCACATGGTAACACAAGATCGAACGGAAGGAGGGTGAAGAAAAGGCAAAGGTGAAGTGAGGGAGAGGAAAACGAGAGGCAAATGGCAAATAATGTAATGCGAGGGATAAGAGTTTGTGATGGGTACTTGGTATGTCTTGACTTGTGTGTAGATCTCTCCGGCAACGACGCCAGAAATGGCTAGTTGCTGGGAGATCAAATCTTGACTTGACTTGGCGTAAGCCTCCCCGGCAACGGGGCCAGAAATCCTTCTTGCTACCTCTTGAGCATGCGTTGGTTTTTGCCTTGATGAGGAAAGGGTGATGCAGAAAAGTAGCATAAGTATTTACCTCAGTTTTTGAGAACCAAGGTATCAATCCAGTAGGAGGTTACACGCAAGTCGCCTTGTACCTGCACAAACAAATAAGAACCTTGCAACCAACGCGATAAAGGGGTTGTCAATCCCTTCGCGACCACTTGCAAAAGTGAGATCTCATAGAGATAATAAGATAAATTTTTTTGGTATTTTTGTGATATAGATTGGAAAGTAAAGATTGCAAAATAAAATAGATCGGAAACTTATATGATGGAAATAGACCCGTGGGCCATAGGTTTCACTAGTGGCTTCTCTCAAGATAGCATAATCTACAGTGGGTGAAAAAATTACTGTCGAGCAATTGATAGAAAAGCGCATAGTTATGAGAATATCTAGGCATGATCATGTATATAGGCATCACGTCTGCGACAAGTAGACCAAAACGATTCTGCATCTACTACTATTACTCCACTCATCGACCGCTATCCAGCATGCATCTAGAGTATGAAGTTCATAAGAACGGAGTAACGCATTAGGCAAGATGACATGATGTAGAGCGATAAACTCAAATAATATGATATAAACCCCATATTTTTATCCTCGATGGCAACAATACAATACGTGCCTTGCTGCCCCTGCTGTCACTGAGAAAGGACACCACAAGATTGAACCCAAATCTAAGCACTTCTCCCGTTGCAAGAAAGATCAATCTAGTAGGCCAAACCAAACTGATAATTTGAAGAGACTTGCAAAGATATCAAATCATACATATAAGAATTCAGAGAAGAACCAAATATTGTTCATGGATAATCTTGATCATAAACCCACAATTCATCGGATCTCGACAAACACACCACAAAAAGAATTACATCGAATAGATCTCCAAGAGAATCGAGGAGAACTTTGTATTGAGATCCAAAGAGAGAGAAGAAGCCATCTAGCTAATAACTATGGACCCAAAGGTCTGTGTAAAACTAGTCACACATCATCGGAGAGGCTATGGTGTTGATGTAGAAGCCCTCCGTGATCGATTCCCCCTCCGGCGGAGCACCGGAAAAGGCCCCAAGATGGGATCTCACGGGTACAGAAGGTTGCGGCGGTGGAAATAGGGTTTCGTGGTGCTCTCAGATGTTTTCGGGGTATATGAGTATATATAGGCGAAGGAAGTAGGTTGGTGGAGCCACGAGGGGCCCACGAGGGTGGGGGAGCGCCTACCCCCCTGGGTGCGCCTCCCTGCCTCGTGGCCGCCTCGTTGCTTCCTTGACATCCACTCCAAGTCTCCTGGATCGTGTTTGTTCCAAAAATAACTCTCCCGAAGGTTTCATTCCACTTGGATTCCGTTTGATATTCCTTTTCTGCAAAACACTGAAATAGGCAAAAACAACAATTTGCACTGGGCCTCCGGTTAGTAGGTTAGTCCCAAAAATAATATAAAAGTGCATAATAAAGCCCATTAAACTTCCAAAATAGATAATGTAATAGCATGGAACAATAAAAAATTATAGATACGTTGGAGACGTATCACGGGGCAGAGTGGCGCATGCGGCCGGCGCACAGGGTAGCCTGCGGGGCTGAGGCCGAGCTCGTGTGTGGCCATTATCTGGCTTTCGTATGACTGGTGTATGGAGAATGTCTGACTTGCATCTGGGAAACGTACAAGCTGTGTATGGCCATTATATGATCATTATCTGGGTGTTGTACAAGGAATATCTGACTTGTGTACATGCATTATCTGGGATGTATATGGGCGTTGTATGGGGATTGTTTGGGTAGTATCTGACCACGGTATCATCTGGGGTAAGTATAGTGGTACATATGCGCCGTGTACGAGCTCAGGCAGCGAGGCGCACGGCGCAGAGCGTTCTGTGCCCGTGGAGAAGAGAGCAAGAAGGACGAGGCCGAGACCGCCACCGCCGACGTGCCGTCCCGCGCAGCTATCCCGGGGGCGAGTCGATGCCGAGCCCCCGAGCGCTATCAGAGAGACGATGGCGATGCTGCAGTGACGAAGATGGCGAGGCCGGCGACAAGGGCGCGCCATCCTGTGCGGCCGCCCCGGGAGCGTGTAGATGTAGAGCCCCCGAGCACAGCCGAAGAGATGACGGCGACGCCGTGGTGATGAAGAAGATGGTCCCGCTCGAACTGCAATTCCAGCAGCAGCTCGCCCCATGGTGGGCGCCAACTGTCGTGGTATTCTCACGGGGGTTGCGAGACGACAGATGCCATAGGGTGTCTTGAGGTGAGGGCAAGACTGTCACTGGAATATCCAGGGACGGGTATGCGAGTATCACACGGTAGTTTACCCAGGTTCGGGGCTCTCCGGAGATATAATACCCCTACTCCTGCATGTCTGTATGTATGTGGTATATCTAAAGTACAGAGTGCTCCTGGAACTGTATCTGGATGAAGTAGTAGCTGAGAGCTAGTTAGCTAGTGTGGCACATGAGCCTGGCCATGTGTGGCCGTGGGAGTGTGGTGCTCATGCGTGAGTGTGAGCCTGGATGGATGGATGGCTTGGCTAGCTTATATATGTGTGGCTAGCTTAGGATGTAAGCTAGGTAGGCATTGGTGTGGGCATGGTGGGTGGTGGCCCACCCACCAACTACACTATTCGGGGGACATTGATGTGACGTGTTACACCTACTATAGTGCTCCACTATTCTCCAGCAGTGCCGGGTACGGCTGTCTCGTCAGGGTCTTGTCGGTGTCGGGTCGAAGCAGCGGTTGACTCCACGCAACAAGCCGACTGGAGCAGCCGGTCGGAGGAGCAATCGGCTCGGGCGGGCGGGCACCCCATCTGACTATCGTCTGGAGTGGCCGGGTTGTGAGCCGGCCGGAGCAGCCGGACTGAGGGGCTTTGCTAGCCCCGATGTCTTGAAATATTGTCTTGCCGTCTTCGGGGTACCCATGGTCAATTACCCCGACAAGTATGCCTTGTTTATTTCAGTTGTTCACAATGTGATGCTCTATATGTGCAATTATTTACTGTGCAGTACATTTCATCAATCCGGTTTTAAACATACCGATAGGAATGCATATATTTGCTTGTTGTTAAGCCTGTTATAGCTAGCATATGCCTCTTTTAAAGTTTTTTGATTGTTTGGTTGTTTTTAGTTAGCATATGTCCAGTTTCAAATGCTATCTTTGGTTGTTCGTAGTATGCCTTATTTATTCCAGTTATTCACAACGTGATGTTCTATATGTGCAAGTATGAACTGCGCAGTTCAATTTCGTCATTACCAGTTTCAACAATACCACTATGAATGACTACATTTGGTTGCTGCATCTTGTAGTTAACACGCCTATCCATTTTTATTTAACAATAACAAGTGTACTTAGACCGTCACAATACCAGTTTGAATGACTATGTTTGCTTGTTGTTAAATGTTAGGCCTGTTGCAGTTAACACATCTTTCCACTTGTTTTGCTTTACTAGCGTGCTTAAACCTGCACACTGAAGCTATCTTTTGGAGATTATTTTGTTTGCCATGGATAATTTTGGTTGATGTTTAGCCTGTTGTTCTTAACATGCTTCTCGATGTACCTACACAGGACAATTTTGGGAACGGCTGCTGTTTTTCATCGAGGTTAGTTTCATCCCATGGATTATATATGCTCACTGTTCAGGATATCGGTAGCTGATACCATATAGGCCGGGGGCTTATAAGGGACTAGTCGGTGAATCGAACTTTTAACTAAATATATCTGCAACCCATTTATCGTTAGGTTAACTAGGGCCATATGTCATATACCTGAGGCTACATAGCAACATGCTACTTAATGTCTAAATATGCAATCCTAGGCTACATAGCAACAAGGAAGAGTGTTACATTAATGTTATGATGATCTCTAGATATACGTAGAAGAGCAGCAGGAGCAACAACAACAACAACAACACAGCCTTGTTTGGATACTCAACTTAGCTAGAGGTTAGAGCTAGTTTCTAGCTCATGACTAACCCTGAAGTAACACCATCCAAAGAGTTGTTTGGATGGCAGGGTTAGATTGACAATAAATGCACTAGGAGAACTAGCTCCAATTAGCACCTCTTGGGTTGGATAGTTTTCTTGGGTGGGTTATAGATGCAACTAGCTCAAACTAGCCCTCATGTTTAGATATACTTTAGGGCTATTTGAGCCCGAACTAGCTCAAACTAACTGTAACCCATGGATACGACAATACTTAATTAGCTGATAATTTGTAAGAATGCAATAAACTCCTTTTGGACCATGATATAAGATGTTAATTCTTTTAATATGTGAGTATATTGGATGTTATAAGATATTATAAAAGAGTGTTATACTACATCATTTTGCAATTGCTGTTTAGCTTCTAATATTAACTTGGTGCTTTTAGGTACATATGTCATTGGTAAAGATCCGCGCTTCGACCCTTTCTGCGTATGGGGCAATGAGATATCGATGAACCAACATCAAGTGAGGAAGCTGATAAAGATCGTTAGTAAAATGGGTCCAAAGATGGCAATTAAACTATTTGTTTACACTTTATCCAAGACAACAGCGAACTGCAGGACTTCCCGGCATTGTTGGTGATCTGCTGGTGGATAGCTTGGGCCTCAGATCCAACCAAACCTTGAATCCGGCCGGCGGTGTGCGATGGCTGCTCTCTTGTTGTTGGCCATAGCCTCGCGTGTAGAGGAGTACGATCTAGTTCACCATGGTGTGGGCACACCGCGTCTAGATCCAATCATGACTCGCAGGTCGCAGCTGCCGCCAGCGGGGATGTCATGGCTCCCGTGACCGAAGATGAGGTCCGCACCTGTTGATGTCGGACTTAGCAGGGGCTGGCGATGCCTCCTGTCGCAGCAGTGGTGATGACACCGGTGTTGCCCGCTAGAAGTGTCAGGTTCCACTTGCCCCAGGCGGCCTTGGCCAGATGCACGGCTCCCGGATCTCTGGGCTGCGGCGGTGGCCTCGTTGCAGTGCGGTGACCTTGACAATCAAAAGATCTTCGTGAGGATTCCTCCAGATCCAATGGTTCTCTATGGCGGTGAGATGCAATCTATAGACCACGAGTTGATGCAAAGGTATGGTTGTGCAGCAGCGGTCACATTGCATTGCTGTTGAAGAATCTCATCATTCGTGTGGTGTCATAAGATGGTTGGTGTGGATATGATCATTTCTGTAGTTTGCGCTCGCGGATCTGATCGCTTCTATCTTTTTTCCTCGCCTACGCGTAGCTTTGGTCGTATATGACTTTACTATTTGCTAGCGTGTTTTTGCATGTGTTGGTGTTGGTTGTGTGCATCCTAGCTATGCAGAGGCCGGGTGTGTACTCACTATGTTTGTATCCACTTGATGTTTTTGAGTCAATAAAATCCACCCTTTATCAAAAAAAGTAAGAACTCTGCAACCTTATTTTTACTGCCCATAATGAGTTGTGTTAGATGACAATGTCTGAATCTTTTTTCCTTTGCAGTAGTTGCCAAAGCAGTTTACTGAAGATTACCTCTCAAACTAAATGATTGGTGGGCATGCAAAAATTAAAGTATTTCTACCAGAACACGATGATTATGTAGATGTTTTCATGAAGACCGTGAAGGGTGGGCGGTCGGCCATCCCAAGGGATTGGAATAGAGTCGTGCGTGCCTTCTGCATGGAGGAGGGAACAATATGGGCATTGCGCTTCACCTTGTTCAGCAACCAGAATGTATTTCGCCTCTTTCTTTACCGTCTTTAATAGTACAAGTATACAACTGTGGTTCATCATTCTTTATTTGGTTCTTATGTAATTCTTGAACATATGTACCTATGAATCGAATAATCCATTGGTTGTTTGAACCTGATGGATATGAATAAAGCTATAGCATACATTCAAATTCAAATTCAAATTTAAATTTAAATCCGGTACAATTTGAAATAGCAGCAATTAAATTATGGTGAAATTACGCTCTCCAGGTCGTTACGGCACACATGGTCGGTAAAACACAAATGTTTGCGATATACACCATAATCCGACACGGTTCACAGAGAGGAAACATGTGCAAGCATGCACAGAGTTGCCGTTTGCAAAGCGTGTGTGATGTCAGATAATATCAGAAACGGTGCGGGCAAACTAAATGTTTGTGATAGTTGCCTTATCGTACATGATTCACAACCATGAACTGTTTCTGATGTGGTATGCATCGTAAACATTGCACCACAGAATAGCGTGTGCGATAGTTGTCGTGTACGACGATGTTACGATGGTCCGACATTTCGTAATCCTATCCGTCACTCGTACGATGATTAGCTAATCTTCTTAATTAGTTATCACATACGGTTTGGGACAAGCGAATGTGTGTGATTGTATGCTTATCATACACGTTCTATAATAGTGAACCATTTGTGATGGGTCGCGCATCATAAACGTAGCACCACAGAATACCGACTGCGATGGCAATGCGAGCACAAACGAGTAGGAGTACAGTATATGCATCTTGGCTCCCTATCCCCGACGGTTTCTGGGTCGTGTGGGAAGGACCCCCCCTATCGCCCACACTCACTTGGCAATGGTTCCAAATATCGTCGCGGAAAGGGGTTAAAAACCGTTTGTATAGCACCGACGCGTACCCGTGGAGCAATTAGCTAGAGTAGCTCCATGCAGAGCATTGTAGACATAGAAATTTGCAAAATATATACGAATCTGAATGTGGGAGACCCGTTGACTAAACTTCTCTCACAAGCAAAACATGATCACACCTTAGCACCCTTTGGGTGTTAATCACATAGCGACGTGAACTAGATTATTGACTCTAGTAAACCCTTTGGGTGTTGGTCACATGGCGATGTGAACTATGGGTGTTAATCACATAAAGATGTGAACTATTGGTGTTAAATCACATGGCGATGTGAACTAGATTATTGACTCTAGTGCAAGTGGGAGACTGAAGGAAATATGCCCTAGAGGCAATAATAAAGTTGTTATTTTATGTTTCCTTATATCATGATAAATGTTTATTATTCATGCTAGAATTGTATTAACCAGAAACTTGATACATGTGTGGATACATAGAAAAAACACCATGTCCCTAGTAAGCCTCTACTAGACTAGCTCGTTAATCAAAGATGGTTAAGTTTCATAGCCATAGACATGTGTTGTCATTTGATGAATGAGATCACATCATTAGGAGAATGATGTGATGGACAAGACCCATCCGTTATCTTAGCATATTGATCGTTCAGTTTTATCGCTATTGCTTTCTTCATGTCAAATACATATTCCTTCGACTATGAGATTATGCAACTCCCGGATACAGGAGGAATACCTTGTGTACTATCAAACTTCACAACGTAACTGGGTGATTCTAAAGATGCTCTACAGGTATCTCTGAAGGTGTTTGTTGGGTTGGCATAGATCGAGATTAGGATTTGTCACTCCGAGTATCGGAGAGGTATCTCTGGGCCCTCTCGGTAATACACATCATAAGAAGCCTTGCAAGCAAAGTGACTAATGAGTTAGTTGCGGGATAACGTATTACGGAACAAGTAAAGAGACTTGCCGGTAACGAGACTGAACTACGTATGTGGATACCGACGATCGAATCTCGGGAAAGGTAACATGTCGATGACAAAGGGAATAACGTATGTTGTCATAATGGTTCAACCGATAAAGATCTTCATAGAATATGTACGAGCCAATATGAGCATCCACGTTCCGCTATTGTTTATTGACCGGAGAGGTGTCTCGGTCATGTCTACATTGTTCTCGAACCCGTAGGGTCCACACGCTTAACGTTCGATGACGATTTCGTATTATATGAGTTATGTGAATTGGTGACTGAATGTTGTTCGGAGTCCCAGATGAGATCAAGAACATGACGAGGAGTCTCGAAAGGGTCGAGAGGTAAAGATTGATATATAGGATGATGGTATTCGGACACTGGAAGTGTTCCGGAGGGTAACGGGTACTTATCGGGTCACCAGAAGGTGTTTCGGGTACCCCCGGCAATCCTATGGGCCATATGTGCCTTGTGAAGGAACACATCAGCCCACAAGGGGCTGGTGCGCCCTATAAGGCTATAGGAGGAGGAGAAGGAAAGGTGGGAAGGCAAAGGAAAGTGTGGATTAGGATTCCCACTTCCTTCCCTCACCCCCCTCTTTCCTTCCCCTTCATGCATACATGGAAAGGGGGGCGCAGGGCAAGGCAGGGCCCCTAGGAGGCGGCGGCTAACTCTAGGGCGCCCCTGGCTGCCTCTCCTCCCCCTCCCACCTATATATATGTGGGGAGGGGACACCTAGAACACACAACATCAATTGTTAGCCGTGTGCGGCGCCCCCCTCCATAGTTTACAGCTCCGGTCATATTCTCGTGGTGCTTAGGCGATGCCCTGCGCGTATCACTTCACCATCACCGTCACCACACCGTCGTGTTGATGGAACTCATCTACTTCCTTGACACCTTGCTGGATGGAAGGCGAGGGATGTCATCACGCTGAACATGTGCAGAACTCGGAGGTGCCGTATGTTCGGTGCTTGATCGGTCGGAGCTAGAAGAAGTTCGACTACATCAACCGCGTTGTCGAACGCTTCCGCTTTCGGTTTACGAGGGTACGTGGACACACTCTCCCCCTCTCGTTGCTATGCATCTCCTAGATAGTTCTTGGATGAGCATATGAATTTTTTTGAAATTGCATGCTACGTTCCTCAACACCAGCTCCTTCACCGGACGGTTGCAGCAAAAATTGATGATGGTTCCAACATCACTGACTCGCCGGCTCGCACCGCAGCTGTGTCGGTTCCAACATTTGTGATGCATGGTTCCAGCAACATGAATTGCAGCTGCCAGCACGGCAATGCAAACTCGCTGGTTTCAACTGATTGCAGCTTTGGTCGACGATGCCGCTCGCACCGAAGAAGCTCGCCGCAGCACGTCCGCTAGAGTTCAATCACCTCTCATCTCGCATCGCAGAACGGGTGCCTGGCGGTCCCAGCACAACAAAATAGCAGTACGATGGCTCTCACGGATGGGGAGGGAGATGGAGGAAGAGAGGTGGAAGATGAGGTGTGATAGGCTCTAGCGCAGAAAAGGAATGGTCGTGATGAAAATGTGAACCTGGGTAAAAATCATGTGTCTATGTTACAACCGCACCAATTCTACCAGTTCAAGACCCCTTACCAGAGATGACCTAGATTTGACTCCATTACCCTCACCCAATCCCCCGGTTAGGGGTGCATATGGTAGGGTTATTTGGACATCTATATTGGGGCTGGATCTTGTGGATCTTTTTGTTTTTAGGTTTTTTATCCGCTAAGAAGCTTTATGTTTGTTCCGTTATTTGATGATAATGGAATCCAATCCAATATGGATCATGTGAAAAAAATATAAATAGTTTTTTTCTAGAATACACATAAGCATGTGTAGCATATATTAAAGAAGAGGCGACAAAGAAGCCAGATACAACGCCTTTCGGCCATTACATGCCAATCCCAAGGATTAGCATCCACCAGACACACCCACCACGCGTACTACGATACATGCTCCATCTAAGCCAACCTCATTCCAATGCCAATGAGACAAGCCACATTGCAACCAAGCCGCATCACAACCAACGTCGGAGACCTCTACAACAAGACCAAGACTCGAGCACAACACAAACCAACGTACCCCACCCACTGCGCCAAGAGGAAGTTGGCAAGTGGATGGCAGGGATTGGGCGGACCTAGAGCAGGCGTCGTCGAGAGAGCTCCGGTGATGGTGTACATTGCACCCCAGAGGCCCACACCCACAGTAGTAGCCAACACCGACAAAAGCTGCGCCACTGGGACTCCTCGAGCAAAGAGATGTTGCCTTCAAGGAGGGAACAATGCCATGTTGATACGTCTCCAACGTATCTATAATTTATGAAGTATTCACGCTGTTATATTATCATTCTTGGTTGTTTTACAATCATTTTATAGCAACTTTATATCATTTTTTGGGACTAACCTATTGACCCAAATGCTCAAAGGTGCGCTTGCTGTTTTTTGCTTGTTTTTTTACATCGTAGGAAATCAATATCAAACGAATTCCAAACACCGTGAAACTTTTTGTGGATTTTTTATGGACCATAAGACCACCAATGGGCCAGAGCAACACCTGGGGGTGCCTCGAGGGGGGCACAACCCACCAGGGCGCGCCTGGGGGCCCAGGCACGCCCAGGTGGGTTGTGCCCACCTCGGTGGCCTCCCGCACCCCCTCTTTACCCTATAAATTCCCAAATATTCCGAAAAACCCTCAGGGTTAACCTAGATCAGAAGTTCCGCCGCCGCATGCCTCTGTAGCCACCGAAAACCAATCTAGACCCCATTCTGGCACACTGCCGGAGGGGGAATCATCTCCGGTGGCCATCTTCATCATCCCGGCGGCCACCACGATGAGGAGGGAGTAGTCAACCCTCGGGGCTGAGGATTTGTACCAGTAGCTATGTGTTTAATCTCTCTCTCTCTCTCTCTCGTGTTCTTGAGATGTCACGACCTTGATGTATCGCGGGCTTTGTTAATATAGTCGGAACATATGGTGTTTTCCCCTCTCTATCTTGTTGTGAATTGAGTTTTCCCTTTGAGATTTGTTTTATCGGATTGAATACTTTTATGGATTTGAGAGCACTTGATATATGTCTTGCATATGAATACTCGTGGTGACAATGGGGTATCATATTGATTCACTTGATATATGTTTTGGCACTCAACTCACGGATTCCCGAGGTGACATTGGGTAATCTACACATAGGGGTTGGTGCACGTTCTTGTCCTTGTTTCTCCGGTAGAAATCTCGGGGCACTCTTTGAGGTTCTTTGTGTTGGATTGAGTATTATGAATCTGAAATTATTTGGTGTTATTTTAGTACAAACTCTTGGGTTCGCTCCCACCATTATTGATGAGAAGAAATTTTCTTATGTAGAGAGTAATAAAATTTATATGCTTGTTGTTCATTAAAAGAATGCTTTATGTGATAGTTATATTGTTGAATTCATTCATGATGCCACTGAAAATTATTATGAGGGAGGAACATATGCTTGTAGGAGTTGCAATAATATCAAATTTCCTCTCTATGTGTTGAAAATCTTGAAGTTATGTTTGTTTTGCCTTCCAATGCTAGTTGATTCTTGCTCCCAAAAGTTATTTGCTCACAAAATCCCTATGCATAGGAAGTGGGTCAGACTTAAATGTTCTAGTCATGTGCTTCATTATGCTCTCTTTACGTTTGAATTCTTATCTTTTATGTGAGCATCACTGAACTCATCATGCCTAGCTAAAAGGCATTAAAGAAAAGCGCTTGTTGGGAGATAACCCAACACTTTTACCTACTATTTTTATGTGTTCACATTATTAAGCTACTGTAGTAATCATGTTTTATAGTTTTGTTTCAATAAAGTGCCAAGTAAAGCCTTTGGGATAGTGTGGGTGATAGTTGACTTGAATCTGTGCAAAAACAGAAACTTTTGCTTCCAGTGCAGAAATTCTTATATTTTACTGGAATGTGGAAAAATTCTGAAATTTTTACAGGTGATAGATATACAAATTATCTACGTTGTCCTAACTTTTCAGAATTTTTGGAGTAGCAGAAATATGGTTTTAGTACAGATTGCTACAGACTGTTCTGTTTTTGACAGATTCTGTTTTCAATGCATAGTTTGCTTGTTTTCTAGTTTCTGTGGCTTATATTGCTCGATATAAATTGTAGAAATGATGAGGTACAGTAGGCATTGCATGATAACAATTACGAATCTTGTCTTTGACAGTACCAAAGTGGAATGGTTTGCTCTTTATCATACTAACCTATCTCACGAAGTTCCGTTAAGTTTTGTGTGATTGAAGTTTTCAAGTTTTGGGTGAGACATCGATATGACGAGAATAAGGAGTGACAAGACCCTAAGCTTGGGGATTCCCAAGGCACCCCAAGTTAATATCCAAGGAAGATCCAAGCAACTAAGCTTGGGGATGCCCCTGAAGGCATCCCCTCTTTCGTCTCCAACATTATCGGTAACCTCACTTGGAGCTATGTTTTCATTCGTCACATGATATGTGTTTTGCTTGGAGCGTCATTTTCTTTTGCTAGGATTTGCTTGTTGTTGTTTAGAATAATGTTTTGCATCTTTTATTTCAATAAAAGTGGCAATGATAGCCTTTACTATGCTTATTTTGCAAGCATACGAGTTGCTGTTTCAAAACAGAAAGTTTGTCGCTGTTGCAAAAATTCCCTAGAAAAGTCAAAATATGATAAAATGTTGAAACTTTTTGCAAAATAAGCTCTGATAAATTTTCTACAGTGTGGTAAATTTTCATAATCTTTTGAGTTGAATAAGTATTGATACTCTTGCATTCTTTACAAACTATACTGTTTTAGCAGATTGCTGTTATGTTTGCATTGTTTGCATATGTTTGCTTGTTTAATGATTCTATTTGAGGATATGAGTATTAAATATGAATAGGAATTTAGTGTGCAACATTGAATAATAATTTTAGTGATTTGCTACAGTAGAGAATGATAAGGTTTTTTGCATTGGTTTATACTAACTTATCTCACGAGTTCTTGTTGAGTTTTGTGTGGATGAAGTTTTTAAGATCTAGGGAAACCGTGATATAAAAGGAATTAAGGAGACACAAAAGCTCAATCTTGGGGATGCCCAAGGCATCCCAAGAAAATATTTGAAGATGTCTCAAGCATCTAATCTTGGGGATGCCCCGGTAGGCATCCTACCTTTCTTCGTGAACAACTATCGGTTAGTATCGGTTAAGCCTAAGTTTTTGATTCTTCACATGGGTTGTGCTATCCTTGAAATGTCATTTTACTTTCATTTTTCTTGCTATTTTAATAAAAAAAATAGATCTGAAAGTTTTTGAATAAGAGAGAGTCCTCAAATAACTACCTTTTTACTTAACTACTCACGTGATCTTCACCTATATCTTTTTGGAGTAGCTTGTCATTTACTCTTGTGCTTCACTTATATCCTATGAGTAAATTGTTGAATGAATTTAATATCATGAAGTTGAAACTATATCATGCCTAGTGGTAGCTTCACATTGGGTTTAGAAAGTGAAATCTTTTGAAGCTTGACAATCACAATATTGGTCATACAAGCAATTCTTGAATAATTACTATATGGAAGAACTTTCACATGCAAATACACTATCTTGAAAATCTTTTGTGATTGTTGATACGTCCATTTTGCATCATGCTTTTATATCGATATTTATTGCATTATGGGCTGCTATTACACATTATGTCACAATACTTATGCCTATTCTCTCTTATTTTACAAGGTTTACACGAAGAGGGAGAATGCCGGCAGCTGGAATTATGGACTGGAAAAGGAGCAAATATTAGAGACCTATTCTGCACAACTCCAAAAGTCATGAAACTCCACGGAAGTCAGTTTGGAATATATTAAAAGTATCGGGTGAAGAAAGCACCAGAGGGGGGCCACACCATGTCCACGAGGGTGGGGGCGCGCCCTACCCCCTCGGCGTGCCCCCTGCCTCGTGGGCCCTCTGGCAGGCCTCCGGTGCCCATCTTTTTCTATATGAAGTATTTCGCCCTGGAAAAAATAAGAAGGAAGCTTACGGGATGAAGCGCCGCCGTCTCGAGGCGGAACCTGGCAAAACCAATCTAGGGATCCGGCGGAGCTGTTTTGCCGGGGAAACATCCCTCCGGGAGGGGGAAATCATCATTATCATCATCACCATCGATCCCCTCACCGGGAGGGGGTCAGTCTCCGTCAACATCTTCACCAGCACCATCTCCTCTCAAACCCTAGTTCATCTCTTGTATCCAATCTTTGTCTCAAAACCTCAGATTGGTACATGTGGATTGCTAGTAGTGTTGATTACTCCTTGTAGTTGATGCTACTTGGTTTATTCGGTGGAAGATCATATGTTCAGATCCTTTATGCATATTAATACCCCTCTGATTATGAACATGAATATTATTCGTGAGTACTTACGTTTGTTCCTGAGGAGATGGAAGAAGTCTTGCTATAAGTAGTCATGTGAATTTGGTATTCGTTCGATATTTTGATGACATGTATGTTGTCTTTCCTCTAGTGGTGTTATGTGAACGTTGACTACATGACACTTCACCATTGTTTGGGCCTAGGGGAAGGCATTGGGAAGTAATAAGTAGATGATGGGTTGCTAGAGTGACAGAACCTTAAACCCTAGTTTATGCATTGCTTCATAAGGGGCTGATTTGGATCCATATGTTTCATGCTATGGTTAGGTTTACCTTAATACTTCTTTTGTAGTTACGGATGCTTGCAAGAGGGGTTAATCATAAGTGGGATGCTTGTCCAAGGAAGGGCAGTACCCAAGCACCGGTCCACCCACATATCAAATTATCAAAGTAACGAACGCGAATAATATGAGCATGATGAAAACTAGCTTGACGATAATTCCCATGTGTCCTCGGGAGCGTTATCCTTTATATAAGAGTTTGTCCAGGCTTGTCCTTTGCTACAAAAAGGATTGGGCCACCTTGCTGCACCTTGTTTACTTTTGTTACTTGTTACCCGTTACGAATTACCTTATCACAAAACTATCTGTTACCGATAATTTCAGTGCTTGCAGAGAATACCTTACTGAAAACCGCTTGTCATTTCCTTCTGCTCCTCGTTGGGTTCGACACTCTTACTTATCGAAAGGACTACGATAGATCCCCTATACTTGTGGGCCATCAAGACTCTTTTCTAGCGCCTTGCCGAGGAGTGAAGCGCCTTTGGTAGGTGGAATTTGGTAAGGAAAAATTTATATAGTGTGCTGAAATTTACTGTCACATGTTACTATGGAAAGTAATCCTTTGAGGGGCTTGTTCGGGGTATCTTCACCCCGACCAGTAGAGCAAAGAGTTTCTCCTCAACCTACTGAACCTACTGAAAATGTTTACTTTGAAATTCCTTCGGGTATGATAGAGAAACTGCTAGCTAATCCTTTTACAGGAGGTGGAACATTGCATCCCGATTTGCACCTAATATATGTGGATGAAGTTTGTGGACTATTTAAGCTTGCAGGTATGCCCGAGGATGTTATAAAGAAGAAGGTCTTCCTTTTATCTTTGAAGGGAAAGGCATTGACATGGTTTAGGCTATGTAATGATATTGGATCTTGGAACTACAACCGATTGAAATTGGAATTTCATCAGAAGTTTTATCCTATGCATCTGGTTCATCGTGATCGTAATTATATATATAATTTTTTGCCTCGCAAAGGAGAAAGTATCGCTCAAGCTTGGGGGAGGCTTAAGTCAATGTTATATTCATGCCCCAATCATGAGCTCTCAAGAGAAATTATTATTCAAAAATTTTATGCTCGGCTTTCTCTCAATAATCGCTCCATGCTCGATACTTCTTGTGCTGGTTCTTTTATAATGAAGACTATTGAATTCAAATGGGATTTTTTGGAAAGAATTAAACGCAACTCTGAAGATTGGGAACTCGACGAAGGTAAGGAGTCAGGTATAACACCTAAGTTTGATTGTGTTAAATCTTTTATGGATACCAATGCTTTTCGTGAATTTAGCACTACATATGGACTTGACTCTGAGATAGTAGCTTCTTTCTGTGAATCATTTGCTACTCATGTTGATCTCCCTAAGGAGAAGTGGTCTAAATATCATCCTCCCATTGAAGTAAGTAGTTGAACCTATTAAAGTTGAAGAAAAGACTATCACTTATAATGTTGATCCTATTGTTCCTACCGCTTATATTGAGAAACCACATTTCCCTGCTAGAATAAAGGATCATGCTAAAGCTTCAACTGTGGTTCGTAAGAGTAATACTAGAACACCTACACCCCCTGAGCAAATTAAAGTTGAACCTAGTATTGCTATGGTTAAAGATCTCTTGGCCGATAATATTGATGAGCATGTTATTTACTTATGTGATGAAGCTGCTAGAATTACTAGACCCGATACTAAAAATAAACAAATAGACCTGTTGTAGGCATGCCTGTTATTTCTGTTAAAATAGGAGATCATTGCTATCATGGCTTATGTGATATGGGTGCTAGTGCGAGTGCAATACCTCATTCCTTATACGAAGAAATTATGCATGATATTGCACCTGTTGAGTTAGAAGGAATTGATATTACAATTAAGCTTGCCAATAGAGATACTATCTCACCGGTTGGGATTGTTAGAGATGTTGAAGTCTTGTGTGGGAAAATTAAATATCCTACTGATTTTCTTGTTCTTGCTTCTCCACAAGATAACTTTTGTCCCATTATATTTGGTAGACCCTTCTTGAATACTGTAAATGCTAAGATAGATTGCAAAAAGGATGTTGTTACTATTAGTTTAGGGGATATGTCTCATGATTTTAATTTTGCTAAATTTCATAGACAACCCCATGATAAAGAATTGCCTAGTAAATATTAATTTATTGGTCTTGCTTCTATTGCCGTGCCTCCTAATGATCCTTTAGAACAATATTTGCTAGACCATGAAAATGATATGTTTATGAATGAAAGAAGGGAAATAGATGAAGTATTCTTTAAACAGGGACCTATTTTGAAACACAACTTGCCTGTTTAAATTCTAGGGGATCCTCCTCCACCCAAGGGTGATCCCGTGTTTGAGCTTAAACCATTACCTAATACTCTTAAATATGCTTATCTTGATGAAAACAAGATATATCCTGTTATTATTAGTGCTAACCTTTCAGAGCAGGAAGAAGAGAAATTATTGAAAACTCAGAAGAAGCACTGTGCTGCTATTGGATATAATCTTGATGATCTTAAGGGCATTAGTCCCACTCTATGCCAGCATAAAATAAAATTGGAGAAAGACGCTAAACCGGATGTTGATCACCAATGACGGTTAAATCCTAAGATGAAAGAAGTGGCAAGAAAAGAAATACTAAAGCTTCTGGAGGCAGGTATAATTTATCCTGTTGCTGATAGTCAGTGGGTAAGTCATGTCCATTGTGTCCCTAAGAAGGGAGGTATTATTGTTGTTCCTATTGATAAAGATGAATTGATCCCACAAAGAATTGTTACAGGTTATAGAATGGTAACTGATTTCCGCAAACTTAATAAAGCTACTAAAAAGGATCATTACCCTTTACCCTTTATTGATCAAATGCTAGAAAGATTATCCAAACATACACATTTTTGCTTTCTAGACGGTTATTCTGGTTTCTCTAAAATACCTGTGTCAAAAGAGGATCAAGAAAAGACCACTTTTACTTGCCCTTTCGGTACCTTTGCTTATAGACGTATGCCTTTTGGTTTATGCAATGCACCTGCTACCTTTCAAAGATGTATGACTCCTATATTCTCTGACTTTTGTGAAAATATTGTTGAGGTTTTCATGGATGATTTCTCCGTGTATGGAACTTCTTTTGATGATTGCTTAAGCAACCTTGATCGAGTTTTGCAGAGATGTGAAGAAACTAATCTTGTCTTGAATTGGGGGAAGTGCCACTTTATGGTTAATGAAGGTATTGTCTTGGGGCATAAAATTTCGGAAAGAGGTATTGAAGTTGATAAAGCTAAAATTGATGCTATTGAAAAAATGTCGTGTCCTAAGGACATTAAAGGTATAAGAAGTTTCCTTGGTCATGCAGGTTTTTATAGGAGGTTTATTAAAGACTTATCAAAAATTTCTAGGCCTCTGACCAATCTCTTACAAAAAGATTTTCCTTTTGTCTTTGATGATGATTGTGTAGAAGCATTTGAAATACTTAAGAAAGCCTTGATTTCTGCACCTATTGTTCAGCCACCTGATTGGAATTTACCCTTTGAAATTATGTGTGATGCTAGTGATTATGCTGTAGGTGCTGTTGTAGGACAAAGAGTTGATAAGAAATTAAATGCTATCCAATATGCTAGTAAAACTCTAGACAGTGCCCAGAGAAATTATGCTACTACCAAATAAAAAAATTAGCAGTTGTATTTGCTTGTGATAAGTTCAGACCTTATATTGCTGATTTTAAAGTAACTGTTCACACTGATCATGCTGCTATTAAATATCTTATGGAAAAGAATGATGCTAAACCTAGACTTATTAGATGGGTTCTCCTACTACAAGAATTTGATTTGCATATTATAGATAGAAAGGGAGCTGAGAACCCCGTTATAGACAACTTGTCTAGGTTAGAAAATGTTCTTGATGACCCACTCCCTATTGATGATAGCTTTCCTGATGAACAATTAGCTGCCATAAATGCTTCTCGTACTGCTCCATGGTATGCTGATTATGCTAATTACATTGTTGCTAAATTTATACCACCTAGCTTCACATACCAGCAAAAGAAAAAGGTTTTCTATGATTTAAGACATTACTTCTGGGATGACCCACACCTTTATAAAGAAGGAGTAGATGGTGTTATTAGACGTTGTGTACCTGAGCATGAACAGGAACATATCCTACGCAAGTGCCACTCCGAGGCTTATGGAGGACACCATGCTGGAGATAGAACCGCACATAAGGTATTGCAATCTGGTTTTTATTGGCCTACCCTCTTCAAAGATGCCCGTAAGTTTGTCTTGTCTTGTGATGAATGTCAAAGAATTGGTAATATTAGTAGACGTTAAGAAATGCCTATGAATTATTCACTTGTTATTGAACCATTTGATGTTTGGGGCTTTGATTATATGGGACCGTTTCCTTCCTCTAATGGGTATACACATATTTTAGTTGATGTTGATTACGTTACTAAGTGGGTAGAAGCTATTCCAACTAGTAGTGCTGATCATAATGATACGTCTCCGTCGTATCTATAATTTTTGATTGTTCCATGCCAATATTATCACTTTCATATACTTTTTGGCAACTTTTTACATTATTTTTGGGACTAACATATTGATCCGATTGCTCAAATGTCGGTTCTCGTGCATTGCATGTTTTATGTTTCGAGAATATCCATATCAAACGGAATCCAAACGGGATAAAACGGACGGAGCTTATTTTTGGAAAATATGGAAAATTCAGAAGAAAAATCCACGCAGACGGTGCCCGAGGTGGTCACGAGGCGGGCGCCCCCCAGGCGCGCCGCCTACCCTCGTGAGCCCACCGTAAGGCGGTTGATGCTCTTCTTTTGCCGCAAGAAAGATAATATTCGGAAAAAAATCTGGGCGAAGGTTTCAGGCCAATCGGAGTTACGGATCACCATATATACGCGAAACGGTGAAACAGAGCCAGGAGAGAACGCAGAAACAGAGAGATAGATCCAATCTCGGAGGGGCTCTCGCCCCTCCCAGGCCATGGAAGCTAAGGAACAGAGGGGAAACCCTCCTCCTATCTAGGGAGGAGGTCAAGGAAGAAGAAGAAGAAGGGGGGCTCTCTCCCCCTTGCTTCCGGTGGCGCCGGAATGCCGCCGGGGGCCATCATCATCACCGCGATCTTCACCAACACCTCCGCCATCTTCACCAACATCTCCATCACCTTCCCCCCTCTATCTACAGCGGTCCACTCTCCCGCAACCCGTTGTACCCTCTACTTGAACATGGTGCTTTATGCTTCATATTATTATCCAATGATGTGTTGCCATCCTATGATGTCTGAGTAGATTTTCGTTGTCCTATCGATGGTTGATGAATTGCTATGATTGATTTAATTTTCTTGTGGTTATGTTGCTGTCCTTTGGTGCCCATCATATGAGCTAGCGTGGATCACACCATAGGGTTAGTTGTATGTTGATAGGACTATGTATTGGAGGGCAAGAGTGATGAAGCTTCAACCTAGCATAGAAATTGATGCATACGGGATTGAAGGGGGACCAATATATCTTAATGCTATGGTTGGGTTTTACCTTAATGAACGTTAGTAGTTGCGGATGCTTGCTAATAGTTCCAATCATAAGTGCATAGAATTCCAAGTAAGGGATGACATGCTAGAAGTGGCCTCTCCCACATAAAACTTGCTATCGGTCTAGTAAAGTAGTCAATTGCTTAGGGACAATTTCGCCACACCTACCATGACTTTTCCACACTCGTTATATTTACTTTAGTTGTGTCTTTACTTAAACATCCCCTAGTTTTATTTTCGTGCTCTTTACTTTCTTGCAAGCTTACCCGAAAACACCTACAAAGTACTTCTAGTTTCATTCTTGTCCTAGGTAAAGTAAACGTCAAGCGTGCGTAGAGTTGTATCGGTGGTCGATAGAACTTGAGGGAATATTTGTTCTACCTGGGTTCGACACTCTTACTTATCGAAAACTGTTGCGATCCCCTATACTTGTGGGTTATCACATAACACCTTTATTAATATGCTTAAAGAAGTTATTTTTCCGAGTTTTGGAGTCCCTAGATACTTAATGACTGATGGTGGTTCACATTTTATTCATGGTGCTTTTCGTAAAATGCTTGCTAAGTATGATGTTAATCATAGAATTGCATCTCCATACCACCCACCGTCTAGTGGTCAAGTAGAATTGAGTAATAGAGAAATTAAATTAATTTTGCAAAAGACTGTTAATAGATCTAGAAAGAATTGGTCCAGGAAACTTGATGATGCATTATGGGGCCTATAGAACTGCATATAAAAATCCTATGGGTATGTCTCCGTATAAAATGGTTTATGGAAAAAGCATGTCACTTACCTTTCGAACTAGAACATAAGGCATATTGGGCCATTAAAGAGCTCAATTATGATTTGAAACTTGCCGGTGAGAAGAGACTATTTGACATTAGCTCACTTGATGAGTGGAGAACCCAGGCCTATGAGAATGCCAAACTGTTTAAAGAAAAAATTAAAAGATGGCATGACAAAAGGATACAAAAGCGTGAGTTTAATGTAGGTGATTATGTTTTGTTATACAACTCTCGCTTAAGATTTTTTGTAGGAAAACTCCTCTCTAATGGGAAGGTCCTTACGTTATCGAGGAGGTCTATTGTTCCGGTGCCATAAAAATCAGCAACTTCGAAGGCACAAATCCTAAGGTGGTGAATGGTCAAAGAATCAAACATTACATCTCAGGTAATCCCATAAATGTTGAAACTAATGTTATTGAAACCGTAACCCCGGAGGAATACATAAGGGACACTTTCTAGAACGTTTCAGACTCCGAAAAGGAATAGGTATGTGGTACGGTAAGTAAACCGACTCCAAAACAGTTCTAATAGCAAATTTTCTCCGTTTTGGAATATTTAAGAAAATAGGAAAATAAGAAGTAGTCCGAAAGGGCACGAGGCATCCACGAGCCTGGAGGGCGCGCCCTACCCCTCTGGGCGCGCCCCCTGCCTCGTGGGCACCTCGTGTGCCCTCCGGACTCTGTTTTCTTGCACGATACTTCTTTTGGTCGGTAAAAATTCATTATATAATCTCCCGAAGGTTTTAAACCTCGTATCACACAAATATCCTCTATTTTTCATTTTGAGTTGTTTCTACCGCAGATTAGAGCAAGATGTCTTCTCAAGAGTCAGTCGGGGAGAGTCGGGTGTCTCATCCGACACTAGGACCAGGAGCAAACAGTGATGATGACCACTTTGGGCCGTCAACGGAGGAACAGATGGAGGCCAACTTGAAAAGGATAGATGCCATGGGAGAGGATCAAGAAGTTACTTCTTGTTTCCGAGACGGATTCATGATGGGGGAACTACAGAGCTCAGCTCTTCCAAACTCGGTCATCCCTTCGAATGTTAGATTTCTTTCTTATGAAAATATGAAAAAGAGTGTTACTTGTTCTCCCGCAGCTATGCAACATCCTTGGGTGAAAGGAGCTTTAGCCGTCACGGGTAAGCTCCATAAGGAAATAATGGACCTCAAGCAGCAAGTCAATAAGCTCGAGGAAGAGAACCGTATCCTGAGGGGCATCATCGCCAAGAATATCACATCTTCACCTCCGAAGCAAGAGACATAAACACATGGGTATGGGCACTCCCCTTGGCAACTGCCAAGCTTGGGGGAGGTGCCCCGGTATCATATCACCATCACACTTCTATCTTTACCGTTTTTCTTAGTTCGATCCTTTTGGTAATTTCTTGATATAGTAGAATAAAGTTTTAGTATGATCTAGTTTTGAGTTTTGTTTTATGATCCTTCTATGTAATCGAGTCCGTGAGCTAAATATAATAAAGATTAGTTTTGAGTCAAGGGCTTGATTATCTTGGTATGATCTTGAGGGAATAATAGAAAAGGAAAGAATAAAAAGAATTAAAGAGATCATATTGATCTTATGGAGAGTAATGACTTCACATATAAAAGAGTATGATGAATAAAAGTTGTTGAGAGTTGACAAACATAGTTTTCGTCATCGTTGCAATTAATAGGAAGTAATAAAGAAAGAGAGGTTTTCACATATAAATATACTATCTTGGACATCTTTTATGATTGTGAGCACTCATTAAAATATGACATGCTAAAAGTTTATGTTGGACAAGGAAGACAACGTAATGGGTTATGTTTTCTTATATCCGAAATAAAGTATATTGTCATGGATCATCCAACATGTTGAGCTTGCCTTTCCCCCTCATGCTAGCCAAATTCTTTGCACCAAGTAGAGATACTACTTGTGCTTCCGAATATCCTTAAATCCGGTTTTGCCATGAGAGTCCACCATATCTACCTATGGATTGAGTAAGATCCTTCAAGTAAGTTGTCATTGTTGCATGCAATAAAAATTGCTCTCTAAATATGTATGATCTATTAGTGTGGAGAAAATAAGCTTTATATGATCTTGTGATATGGAAGCAATAAAAGCGATGGACTACATAATAAAGGTCCCTATCACAAGTGGCAATATAAAGTGACGTTCTTTTGCATTAAGATTTTGTGCATCCAACCATAAAAGCACATGATAACCTCTGCTTCCCTCTGCCAAGGGCTTGTCTTTTAATTTTGTCTTATGTCTTATGCAAGAGTCGAGGTGATCTTCACCTTTCCTTTTTACACTTTATCCTTTGGCAAGCACATTGTGTTGGAAAGATCCTGATATATATATCCAATTGGATGTAAGTTATCATGAACTATTATTGTTGACATTACCCTTGAGGTAAAAGGTTGGGAGGCAACACTATAAGCCCCTATATTTCTCTGTGTCTGATTAAAACTCCATACCCATAAGTATTGTGTGAGTGTTAGAAATTGTGAAAGAACAAATGATAGTTGAGTATGTGGACTTGCTGAAAAGCTCTTATATTGACTCTTTCCGATGTTATGATAAGTTGTAATTGCTTCAATGACCGAGATCATAGTTTGTTAGTTTTCAATGAAGTTTATGATTCATACTTGACATTGTGAATAGATTGTTACTTTAGCGTAAGAAATCATATGACAATATATATATATATATATATATATATATATATATATATATATATATATATATATATATATGTTGCTATTATAAGCATGATCATGATGCCCTCATGTCCGTATTTTATTTTATTGACACCTCTATCTCTAAACACGTGGACATATTTTTCGTTATCGGCTTCCGCTTGAGGACAAGCAAGGTCTAAGCTTAGGGGAGTTGATACGTCCACTTTGCATCATGCTTTTATATCGATATTTATTGCATTATGGGATGTTATTACACATTATGTCCCAATACTTATGCCTATTCTCTCTTATTTTACAAGGTTTACACGAAGAGGGAGAATGCCGGCAGCTGGAATTCTAGGCTGGAAAAGGAGCAAATATTAGAGACCTATTCTGCACAACTCCAAAAGTCCTGAAACTCCACGGAAGTCAGTTTTGGAATATATTAAAAATATTGGGCGAAGAAAGCACCAGAGGGGGGCCACACCCTGTCCACGAGGGTGGGGGCGTGCCCTACCCCCTGGGCGCGCCCCCCTGCCTCGTGGGCCCCCTGGCAGGCCTCCAGTGCCCATATTTTGCTATATGAAGTCTTTCGCCCTGCAAAAAATAAGAAGGAACTTTTGGGACGAAGTGCCGCCGTCTCGAGGCGGAACCTAGCGAAACCAATCTAGGGCTTCGGCGGAGCTGTTCTGCCGGGAAACATCCCTTCGGGAGGAGGAAATCATCACCATCGTCATCACCATCGATCCTCTCATCGGGAGGGGGTCAATCTGCATCAACCTTGTCGTAGAATTGTCACGGCAGATGTCCTCGTGAAAGGACTTAGTCGTGGAGCCATCGCAACTAGGAAGCCTAAAGGAGTTAAAACGGGACAAAGGACACGAGGGTTTATACTGGTTCGGCCCCTTGCGGTAAAGGTAAAAGCCTAATCCAGTTGAGGTGGAATTACTAGGGTTTCGATGACCAGGGAGCGAATCCGCTATGCCCGGCTCTCGATCTGATGTTACTTGCCCTAAGCCGCCGGCGGGTCGTCCCCTTATATACACGGGTTGACACCCCGCAGCCTACAGAGTCCCGGCCGGCTCATAAACAGTGTCCGGCTCGGTGACTAGTTAATCTTGCCTTCCAATACAAGTCATGCCATTATGGCGGTTTATCACTACGGGCCTTAAGTCGCCTGCGGGCTTTGGGCCCTTAACTGAACCGCCATCTTCAAGCTTGATATTGGGCTTCATATGATAAATTTTTATAGCGTAACTCGGCCCCTCCTGGGAGGGTTACACTAGTAGTTATATCCCCAACATTAGGCCCCAGATTGATTTGAACCGGTTCAGGTCAATCTTCAATACCTTAAGAAAAAGCCTTATGTCTTCTGTCTGTGCAAAAGTTATAACCCGCCATGACGTCATCTTCTGGATTCATGATAACCCGCCATGACGTCATCTTCTATTAAATTCATATTTTATTCTGTCATATCCCAACGGATCCTTATCTTAATGACCATCCCGAAAATCGAGGCGTCAGAGTAGCTGGATAACCATGTTTGGCCTCCTCGTTTTTCGCGCCCGCTTTATCAGTCCTCCTTTATAAATAGGCACGACCTTCGGTCTTTCTTCATTTTCCCCATTTCGTCGTCTTCTTCCTCTCGCTACTCCACTACCGCTCGAGCTCCACCGCCGCCGTCGCCACAGAGACCTCGTCTTCGTCGATCTTGGCCGCTGCATCAACCTGAATCGATCAGAGAACGGCGGCAACCCTCCGCAGTAGATCTATAGCTGTAAGTTCTTGTTGTCCCGCACCCCAGATCCGCATTTAGGGTTTGCAAGTTCCTCTTTGTTTTTTGCTGTTCATCATAGTTTCTTCAGAGTTCCTCCACCGCGGCCTCTTCTGATTTAAAAGGCAACATATACTCCTGTGGTAATCGTTTTATGTCCATTTTTTACACTAGCAGATCCCTTTTCTTTGTGCAAAGGCCTCATTAGAACTCACGAACTCATCTGTACCAGTTTTTAGGTCTAGAATATTTTCTTTCTGAACGACCGTTTGATCCAAAATAACAGCTGCAACCTGTGAAACTTGTTTGTGCGACACTTAGGCAAAAAATTGTATCTGTTAGATCCACCTAGCCATGGCGACTCTTATCGCCGGCTTAAAAAAGGCAATGCTCAATCAATAATTCCGACCACTCATGGTGGTTTAAATAACTTAACTGCTTATGATGCCCATGGCGGCTTGAATAATCTGATACAATTAGCCATATGTCATTAGGCCTCTTCGTAAGCCGCCATCTTGAATATGAATTGAGATATTTTCTCCAGCTTAAATTTGAGCCGGAAATTTTTATTTTTTCATAGGCTTCCATCTCCATAATGCCGCCCAAGGCTCCCAAAGCACCCGTTACATGCAACTGGGTTAGATCCATCGTCACAGATAACACCCTTAACGAGTTTGTGAAGACTGGTTATCTGCCGAAGAAGGAAGTCATGTCCTATCGTGCTCCTGATCCGACAGAAGAAAAACCTCAACCCAAGGAAGGGGAAGTTATCATCTTTACTGATCATATGAACCGGGGATTTTCTCCACCCAGGTCAAAAAAGTGAGCTCAAATTTTTTCAGAGACGTCTTGCACTTTTTTGACCTGCGACCTCAAGACATCGGACCCAATTCCGTGTCAAATATCTGCAATTTTCAAGTGTTCTGTGAGGTGTATCTTGGAGAAGAACCCAACTTGCTACTCTTTAGAGAGTTATTTTATTTTAACCGTCAAAATGAACGTGCCAATGGGCCCAGCTTGGAGCTTGGTGGAATCTCAATCCAGCGACGGAGAGACTGTCTCTTCCCGTATGTTGAACCGCCAAGTCACCCTAAAGATTGGAACCAGACGTGGTTCTATTGTCAAGACACTTCTCCGAATAATGAGAACCCTCTGCCCGGCTTTTGCGCCCTGCGCCTGGAGTCAACTCACCCCTTGCCAGATAAACTGTCTCCGGCTGAACGTCAAACACTTGCCCCCACCATAAGCAAGGTCAAGGCTCTTCTGGGGAATGGCCTAAATGGCATTGATCTGGTCTGGATTTGACTTGCCTGGCGGGTTATTCCTTTGAGTCGCCGCCCCGGCTTGATGTGCGATTACACAGGCCAAAAGAATGATCCTCTACGGCACAGCCCTGACGACTTGCCTGAGGACGTCGTTGATGATATGACCAAGTCTCTTTTGAATGAGAGCCTGGCCGACTGCGGGAAAGTGGGTTTACGTCCTTTCTGCAAAGCTAACCCGGCTCCAGCGGCAAGCCATTGACTTGAGCATTTTTACCTTCAATTTTAACAATTTCGTCTTTACTCAAAAACCTTTGTTGTAATTCAAAGGCTGATGACGAATTTTGGAAGGTCAAGTATGACCATGAAGCTGCAAAGAAAGCTAGAAAAGCCAAGAAAGCCGCCAGGAAAGCCGCTGCCCGGAAGAAGGGGAACAAGCCTAGCGCCTTAGATATGCTTCATTTGGAAGATACCTCCGAGTGAGAGGTAGCTCTTGACTCTTTAGGCTCCTTTTTTAACCATCTTATTGACACTGATTATCGTCTGGAGGATACAGGAGCGAGTCATGTAGCGATTGAAGAGGTAACTATAATTTCCTCTGACTCCGAGCCTTTGCCGAGACAGGAAGTCCGAAGAGTAACCCGGAAGGTAAGATTTTCACGTCCTTTAGCTTACCAAGATCCTCAATTTCTTTTGAAGCGACAGATTCATGAGAGCTGGAGGCAGACCCGGACCAGTAAAGATGCGGAACTCTCCTCTGGCTTACCCGATGTAACAAGGAAACGTCGGACTAAGGTCATCTCCAATTTACATTCTTTTTACCCTTTGGCGGGTTTCACTCGTCAACCACTCAATTCTTCTGACTCAAACTATCAGGGAACTTCACCTTCCTCCGGCGAATCAACGCAGTCCAATATGCTGGCTTTCAAAACCGCTCCAGGGTAACAATAATCTGTTTATCTTGTGCCTATCTTACCCATGTTTTTTGCACTAACCTTTTGATTTTTACACAGCGTACAAGTCAAGCCCAACAAGAGGGCAAAGAAAAACAAGCCAGCCGAAGAGCCGATCTTGAATGAACCGGAGCTCAGAACGGCTGCTCCTGACACCTCCGCTCATGAGGCGCCGCCTGAACCAGCCCACGATATTCCAATGCCTACTGCTGACCCGCCTGTCGAGCAAGCCATTGACGGTTCTGAAAATATGGAGATCCCTAGCCCGGCCAAGACGGATGACCTGGATGTCAAAATCATCAAAACTGACTTTGTAGAGCCGGGGAGACCCACCGTGCTAGCCAAGTGCTCCGCCAAAGAAGAACTTCTGGAACGCCGCAAAGCTAAGCTGGATGTCACTGATTATATTCATCTAAGTATTGGAGAAATCGTCTCTGGTTATATAAATCAAGTGCACAACAGCCGTGACATGGAAATTGACATGGTGAAACAGATACACCAAAAATCTGAGGTATAACTCTTGTTGCTATACTTTATTTATCCTTACTATACCAGCCCCCAAGTCTATTGCCTATGATGAAATATGGTGTAGACTTAAGACCAGCTTAGTAATATATGTAAGAAGCCCGGCTTATCCTGTAGCCCCCAAGGGCCGGCTGAAACAGCATGTTTGAACCGGTCCTTATCATGTTTAAATCAATAAGTACTTGGAACAGCAATATGCATTAGCCCCCAAGTGCCAAGTACCTTTGCCTGCAAAGTGCGTGGGACTTACTTCCATGAACCGCCACTGTAAACAGAGTTCTTCAGCATACATTAGCCCCCAAGTGCCAAGTATCTTTGCTTGCAAAGTGCTTCGGACTTAATGTTGCATTATGATAACCCTGATTGTAACCCGACATTTGTACAAGCCACCATTAATCAATTTGAATCAGAAATATCTGACTTGAAGAATCGCCTGGAAGCACAGGAGATTGAAGCCCAAAAAGCCAACTCCAAATTTGAATTCAGTGTATCTGAACAAGAGAAACTTAAAAAGGACTTTGAAGCAGAGAAGAAAGCCTGGGCTGATGAAAAGATCGCCTTGATCAACCGGGCTGAGAAGGCTGAGGCGGCTCTTGCAGAAACAAACGCTGAATTAACCGGCTTAAAACGCCATGTATCTCAGATGGTGTCCGCAATCTTTGGTAAGTTATTCTACAATTGTTAAATATTTGAATATTTTCTAACAAGTCTATCAATTGTCCTTAACTTACCTGACTTTGCAATGCAGGCCCCAAAGCATGCTGGTAAAATTGAAGGCGGTTTATACACTGGTAGAACAACTCTACGCCAGGTCACAGCGTGCCTTAGCTGCCATGGCCATGTCGAATGAAGTTCCCACCCTCCTGTCAGATGTACTCAAGCGGCTTGTCGTGCTACCTCAGCGGTTCAAAGAATTAGGTGGTCTTCTGCGAGAGCCGGAGCCATAGCTGCATTAAGCCGAGCCAAGGCGTGGCTACCTGAGCTAGACCCGACCGACATCGCCATTGGGTATCCAAGCCTGAAGGAGGACGGCACCCCATTTGACCAGAAGGATTTCACCACTTGTGTGAAAGAAATACGCCCTGTGGCCACTCTGATTGGTAACGACAAAGATCTTACCAAGTATCAACCGGGTTATGACGCCAAGAATCAGAGAATTCCAACCCCTCACTATGAAGAGATCAGCCTGATCCCTCCACTTCGTAAGCATACCTTCGCCCCTGAAGTTGACCCGGCTGGGCTAATTGATGATGAAGCTGAATTTAAGGCTTTGAGTGGCATTGACTGGTCATCATCAACCTTCCAGGACAGGGAAACAGATGGAGGAGCGGAAAAGGATGACCCGGAAGCTTCTGGTCAACAAAACAAGTGATCCGTCTGGCGGCTCATAGTTTGTGTTTTGCTGAAAACAAGATTAATCATGTGGACTCGGGGAGTCATGTAATAGGGTAGAAATAACTTGATTTTGCCGTGCCATCGCACATGTATTTGGTGCTCAATGTCTGATATTCCTCCGTGTTACGCTTAACATTTGTTCCTTATGCTTAAGAGAATTTGATTCCACTCTCCTACATATAGAAACAAATCACAAGACCCTTGGCGACTCACCGCAAGGCGGGTTATATAACTTATATAAAACCCAAAAAGAATCATAGATAGATAAAATTGTTATCAATTATAACCTTGAAATACAACTGATGAAATCATACCTATGATCCTTTGAATGATGCCGTTGGTTTATGTGATTCGGACAGTGAGGGTGAGAACCCAATTCTGTAAAAAAGACGGCACATATGATGTTTATTATGTGCTGACAACTTTATTGATCAAGGTTAAGCTGGTGGAATAGAAACCACCCCATAGATGCTTTCAAATATGATCAAAAAAGTCTCAAGATGGTCAAATAATTGTGATTGCAAAACTTTTACAAGAAACAAACAAAATTTGGAGGCTTCTGATTCGAATACGATCAGTAAACCATTCCAAAGGGGTTAAGCTAAGATTCGAATACGATCATATAGCCCCCAGTGGCTTTGGCGTTGCCGATCAAGAGGGTATCGACAACTATGTTCTCTTTGGTTCGAATACAACCTATGTTTGAACAGGAAGCCCCCAAATGACCTTGAGAGTTGTTTAATGACGCTGATTCAAATATGATCCACGTCAGACCCAAAAGGGGTTGAGCTATGATTCGGATACGATCAAGAAGCCCCCTAGTGGGTTTGACAGTATGCCAATCAAAAGGGTATCGACGGCTATGTTCTCTTTGGTTCGTATACGACCTATGTTTGAACAGAAAGCCCCCTAGTGATCGTGATATTTAACGGGCAGATTCAGATATGATCATAAGCCGGACCAAGAGGAGAGCCAGATTCAAATATGATTAGTTCCATTTCGGTCATTTTTAAAGATATAACAATGAAGACATGTAAACTTTTGAGGATGAAAAGGACAGAGGTCCTGCTTTATTACTTTTCATAATATATACATCGTCAAAATATGTACATCATGAGAGCCGGCGGCTTAAGTGTAGTAAGGCCGAAGATGAGCGATATTCCACGGCCGGCGGGTCTCCTCCTCCGACTTACGTGAATCTTTGTGCTCTCCAACATCGATGAGGTAATATGACCCATTATTCAGGTTCTTGCTGACCACAAAGGGTCCTTCCCAAGGTGGGGATAACTTGTGCATATCGGACTGATCCTGGATGAGCCGGAGCACTAAGTCACCCTCTTGAAAGGTTCTGGACTTAACCCGGCGGCTGTGATAACAACGCAGATCCTGCTGGTAAATCGCCGAGCGGGCTATTGCTAAGTCACGCTTCTCATCAAACAAATCAAGTGCCTCTTGACGAGCTTGTTCATTATTAGCTTCAACATAAGCCGCCACTCGGGGCGAGTCATGCCGGATGTCACTCGGTAGGTCCGCCTCTGCTCCGTAAACCATGAAGAAAGGCGTATAACCCGTCGATCTGTTAGGTGTAGTATTGATGCTCCAAATCACAGAAGGCAACTCCTCCACCCAACAACCCGGCGTCCGTTGTAAAGGGACCATGAGCCGGGGCTTTATACCTTTCAAGATCTCTTGATTGGCTCTTTCAGCTTGACCATTGGATTAAGGATGAGCTACTGATGAAACATCGAGCCGGATATGTTCACGTTGACAGAACTCTTCCACAGCACCTTTGGACAGATTAGTACCATTGTCAGTTATGATGCTGTGTGGAAAACCAAAACGAAAGATCACCTTTTTCATGAACTGAACCGCCGTGGCTGCATCACACTTACTGACCGGCTCTGCCTCAACCCACTTCATGAATTTATCAACCGCCACCAGGAGGTGTGTCTTTTTATCCTTGGACCTTATGAAAGGCCCAACCATGTCAAGCCCCCAGACTGCAAATGGCCAAGTGATTGGAATCATCCTTAATTCTTGAGCCGGCACATGAGCTCGTCGTGAGAATTTTTTACAACCATCACATTTACTTACCAGATCCTCTGCATCAGCATGAGCCATCAGCCAATAAAAACCATGACGGAAAGCTTTGGCCACAAGAGATTTTGAGCCGGCATGATGACCACAATCCCCTTCATGGATCTCACAAAGTATTTCTTGACCTTCCTCAGGTGACACACAACATTGAAACGCCCCAGTAACACTGCGATGATGCAACTCACCATGAACAATTGTCATGACTTGGACTGCCGGACAATTTGTCTAGCTAAGGTCTCGTCCTCAGGCAACTCGCCCCAGTTCATGTAAGCCAAATATGGCACTGTCCAATCTGGGATGATGTGAAGAGCCGCCACCAATTGTGCTTCTGGGTCTGGAACCGCTAAGTCTTCCTCTGTGGGCAACTTGACAGAAGGGTTATGCAAAACATCCAAGAAGGTGTTAGGTGGCACCGGCTTACGCTGAGATCCCAGCCGGCTTAAAGCATCAGCAGCCTCATTCTTCCTTCGATCAATGTGCTCTACTTGATAACCCTTGAAGTACCCAGCTACAGCATCAACTTCACGGTGATAAGACACCATGAGAGGATCCTTAGAATCCCACTTGCCTGACACCTGTTGAGCCACCAAATCTAAGTCGCCCAAGCACCTTACCCGGCTTAAGTTCATCTCCTTAGCCATCCAAAGACCATGGAGCAAGGCCTCATACTCAGCTGCATTGTTAGTACAGGGAAACATCAACCGGAGCACATAACAAAATTTGTCACCTCGAGGAGAAGGTAAAACAACTCCAGCCCCCGCCCTCCAATTGCCCGGATCCATCAAAGTGAATAGTCCAATATGTGTTGTCCGGCTTTTCCTCAGGCGTCTGTAGCTCTGTCCAATCGTTGATGAAGTCCACCAGTGCTTGAGCCTTAATAGGAGTGTGTGGCACATACTTCAAGCCATGAGGTCCAAGTTCAATGGCCCACTTGGCGACTCGTCCTGTAGCCTCTCTATTCTGAATGATGCCTCCCAAAGGAGCAGAACTTATCACAGTGATGGGGCGACCCTGGAAGTATTGCTTGAGCTTCCGGCTCGCCATGAACACCCCATAAACGAGCTTCTGCCAATGTGGATATCTTTGCTTAGACTCAATAAGCACCTCACTGATGTAGTAAACCGGCCGTTGAACCGGATGCTCCTTGCCACCCTCCTTGCGTTACACCACAATTGCAACACTGACAGCGCGTGAGTTAGCAGCCACATACAACAATAACGACTCTTTATCAATGGGAGCCGCAAGGACCGGCGGCTCAGATAGCTGTCTCTTTAAATCTTCAAAGGCAGCGCTAGCGGCATCACTCCAGACAAAATTGTCTGTTTTCTTCATCATCTGATACAGCGGTATGGCTTTCTCACCTAACCGGCTTAAAGCAGCGATACGACCCGCCAGTCGCTGAACATCATTGAAGCACGCCGGCTTAGCCAAAGAGGTGATTGCCTTGATCTTCTCCGGATTAGCTTCAATGCCTCTGTTGGAGACCAGAAAGCCCAAAAGCTTGCCTGCTGGCATGCCAAACACACATTTGGCCGGGTTAAGCATCATTTTGTAGACCCGGAGATTATCAAAGGTTTCCTTCAGATCATCTATCAAGGTTTCCTTCTCTCTGGATTTCACCACAATATCATCCACATAAGCATGAACATTGCGTCCAATCTGATTGTGGAGAGAGTTCTGTACACATCGCTGATAAGTCGCCTGGGCACTCTTGAGCCCAAAAGGCATAGATACATAACAGAAGGCTCCAAACGGAATGATGAAAGCCGTCTTCTCCTGGTCCTTAATTGCCCTTTTGATCTGATGATAACCAGAGTAAGCATCCAAGAAGCTCAAACGCTCACAACCCGCCGTAGCATCAATAATTTGATCAATACGAGGAAGAGCGAAAGGATCAGCCGGACAAGCCTTATTTAAGTCTGTGTAATCCACACACATCCGCCAGGTGCCATTCTTTTTAAGTACAAGCACCGGGTTAGCCAACCACTCTGGGTGAAAAACTTCAACAGTAAACCCGGCCGCCAAGAGCCGGGCCACCTCCTCACCGATAGCTTTATGTCTCTCCTCGTAAAACCGCCGAAGAAACTGCCTGATCGGCTTAAACTTTGGATCAATATTAAGAGTGTGCTCAGCGAGTTCTCTCGGTATACCCGGCATGTCAGAAGGTTTCCATGCGAAGATGTCCCAGTTCTCACGGATGAACTCGATGAGCGCGCTTTCCTATTTAGGATCCAGATTAGCACTGATACTGAATTGCTTAGATGAGTTGCCTGGAACAAAATCAACAAGCTTGGTGTTATCAGCCGATTTAAATTTCATCACCGGGTCATGCTCTGTGGTTGGCTTCTTCAGAGATGTCATGTCCGCTGGGTCAATGTTGTCCTTATAAAACTTCAGCTCCTCTGCTGCACAAACAGATTCGGCATAAGCATCGTCACCCTCCTCACATTCCAGGGCTATCTTCTGACTCCCATGCACTGTAATGGTGCCCTTGTGACCCGGCATCTTGAGCCGCGCCATGAACTTGGCGTAAGCCGACCGTCCAAACAGAGCGTGATATGGGCTCTTGATCTTGACCACTTCAAAGGTCAATTTCTCAGCCCTAGAAAATCATGCTCATCTCCGAAGGCTACCTCCAGCTCAATCTTACCAACTGGGTATGCCGATTTACCAGGCACCACTACATGGAAAATAGTGTTGGATGTCTTTAGATTTTTGTGAGTCAACCCCATACGACGAAAGGTCTCATAATAGAGGATGTTGATGCTGCTACCTCCATCCATGAGTACTTTAGTGAATTTATATCCACCAACCTGAGGTGCTACCACCAAGGCTAACTGACCCGGATTGTCAACCCGGGGAGGGTGATCCTCCCTGCTCCACACAATAGGCTGCTCTAACCACATTAAATAACGGGGAACCGCCGGTTCAACAGTGTTAACAGCCCTTTTATGAAGCTTCTGGTCTCGTTTGCACAAGCTAGTGGTGAACACATGATACTGTCCACTATTCAGCTGCTTTGGACTGCTCTGATAACCCGATTGCTGCTGCTGCTGACCTCCCTGACCAGACTGTTGATTATAACCACCTTGATTTCCTTGAAAGCCGGAACTTGAGCCGCCGCCCGAGCCATGAAAACTGCCTCCACCTGAGTCGCCACCAGTCCCATGGTTGCTATCAAACATGTTAGAATTTTTGAAAGCCTTCATGATCGCGCAATCTTTCCATAGGTGAGTGGCTGGCCTTTCCCGAGTGCCGTGTCTCGGACAGGGTTCATTGACCAGTTGCTCAAGAGTAGGACCTGACCCGCCGGACCGAGGGGGTGGCCTCCCCTTGCGTTGTTGATTGTTACCCTGTGAATTGGTGTTAGCCACAAACTCCGGGTTACCGTCGGCCTTACGTTTATTGCCTCCTTGACTCGCCGGGTTATGCTGCTGACCCTTTCCATTGCCGTTCTTCTTTCCCTTTCCTGTCTTCTCTTCATCAGACACGGGATCCTTGGTACTATCAGAATCATTGTATTTGACTAGAGCCGCCATCAGCTGGCCCATATCATTACAATCACGCTTGAGCCGCCCCAGCTTCTGTTTCAGAGGCTCAAATCAGCAATTTTTCTCCAACATTAAGACCGCAGAGCCGGCATCCATTTTGTCAGACGAATGTATTATCTCCTTGACCCAGGGCACCCAATGAGTGGTGGACTCACCTTCCTCTTGCCTGCAATTAGTCAAGTCCACAATTGACATGGGCTGCTTGCAGGTGTCTTTGAAGTTCTGGATAAACTGGGTTTTTAACTCCGCCCATGAACCAATGGAATTAGGCGGCAGCCCCTTCAGCCAAGTGCGGGCCGTTCCGTCCAGCATCATGGTGAAGTAATTGGCCATCGCCGCATCACTGACCTCCAACAGCTCCATGGCCATCTCATAGATTTCAATCCACACCCCAGGCTGTAAATCAGCTATGTAATTTGGCACCTTTCGGGGTCCCTTGAAATCCTTGGGCAAACGCTCATTACGCAAAGCCGGCACCAAACAAGGAACGCCGCCGGTTCTTGTGGCCACACCTGCCTCAATAGAGGTCATTGGATAATCCGGGAAGGTTTGGTGAACCGCATGCTAAGCCGCCTAGTGAGCCGCCTGCTGAGTCGCCCGCTCATCCTCTCGACGTATCCTGTCCTGCACTGGATTATACCCACCTGGTTGGTTACGGCGCTGGGCGTTGCTTGACAAGGCATCCGAATCCATATGTCTGCTGTAACTTGGGCTCCGGCTTGGACGAGGAGTTGAATGAATCATGTCTCGATTATAGGAATAGGCCTCCTGCTGAGCCAGAGCCGTCTGAAGAAGTTCTCTGACCCTTCGCGTCTCAACTGCTGTTGGAGAGTCGCCATCCACCGGGAGAGCCGCCAAACGTGCCGATGCAGCGATCAGGTTCTCCAAGGGGTTGGAAAAATGACCTGGTGGTGTTGGTACGTAGCGAGGCGGGACCGTATTCACGTGAGGAGGTTCCATCACCCGGGGCTGAACCGGTGCCCCCGCTCTGAATGTTACAAACTGGTTTGCCTCCGGCGGGTTACTAGGGCTGGCTCCGGGCGTGCAGAAGAGATTCCGAGGATCATAAACCGGAGGCAAACGGGATTGAGCCTTCTAGTGCCTCCTCCTCATCACCTCGTTAGATGCGTTCAGGCTCATCATAAGCTGGAAAGCCTCTGACTGGATCTGTTGAGTCCGAGCATCCAAAGCCGCCCGCTCCGCGGCCAATCTGGTGTCCTCAGCTACTAGGGCTTTTTTTGGCTCGGGCTATCTCCTCACGTACCTGTGCTACCTCTGCATCATGCTCAGCTTGACTCGCCGAAATAACTGTGGCGGTTAACAGGGCCGTCAATTTGTCCATGAGATTAATCAAGACTGAGCCGTGAGCGACGGGACCTCCTGCCCCACCGCTCCCCGACCGGAAGTTATTGCTGCCGCAACCGTAGAGTTTTGCCTAGGTTGAGTACCATCCATGAAGATCCCTACTCTGCTCGTCGGATCAAAGGGGTCCGGAATACTGCTGCCATCAGAACAGCCCCCAAGCCCGCCATCTTGCAATTGGTATAACGAATCCGTCTCACCAGTGGATGACTCACCATCGGAGTAGACGGCCGTCTCACTGCCGTCCACGGATCCTTCAGAAAGTTCTCCCCCATGGATGCAACCCACGAAGGCACGCTTCACGGCGGGCTGAGCCCGGGCGGGTCTTGTTGGGGAACGTAGTAATTTCAAAAAAAATCCTACGCACACGCAAGATCATGGTGATGCATAGCAACGAGAGGGGACAGTGTTGTCCACGTACCCTCGTGAGACCGAAAGCGGAAGCGTTAGCACAACGTGGTTGATGTAGTCGTACGTCTTCACGATCCGACCGATCAAGTACCGAACGTACGGCACCTCCGAGTTCAGCACACGTTCAGCCTGATGATGTCCCTCGAACTCCGATCCAGCCGAGTGTTGAGGGAGAGTTTCGTCAGCACGACGGCGTGGTGATGATGTTGATGTTCTACCGACGCAGGGCTTCACCTAAGCATCGCTACAGTATTATCGAGGTGGACTATGGTGGAGGGGGGCACCGCACACGGTTGGGAGAGATCAACTGATCAACTTGTGTGTCTAGAGGTGACCCCCTGCCCCCGTATATAAAGGAGCAAGGGGAAAGGCGGGCGGCCTAGGAGGAGGGCGCGCCAAGGGAGGAGTCCTACTCCCACCGGGAGTAGGACTCCTCCTTTCCTTGTTGGAGTAGGAGAAGGGAAGGGAGAAGGAGAAGGAAGGAAGGGGGCGCCCCCCTCCCTAGTCCAATTCGGACTAGTCCATGGGGAGGGGTGCGGCCACCCTTTGGGGCCTTTCTCTCCTTTCCCGTATGGCCCATTAAGGCCCAATACGAATCCTCAGAACTCTCCCAGACTCAAAAATATTCAATCACTCGGAACCTTTCCGAAGTCCGAATATAGTCGTCCAATATATCGATCTTTACATCTCGACCATTTCGAGACTCCTCTTCATGTCCCCGATCTCATCAGGGACTCGAACTCCTTCGTACATCAAAACACATAAACTCATAATATAACCGCATCAAACTTTTGCGCAATGGACCCTACGGGTTCGAGAACTATGTAAAATGACCAAGACACGCCTCCGGTCAATAACCAATAGCGGAACATGGATGCTCATATTGGCTCCCACATATTCTACGAAGATCTTTATCGGTCAAACCGCATAACAACATACGTTGTTCCCTTTGTCATCGGTATGTTACTTTCCCGAGATTCGATCGTTGGTATATCAATATCTAGTTCAATCTCGTTACCGGCAAGTCTCTTTACTCGTTCCGTAATACATCATCCCGCAACTAACTCATTAGTTGCAATGCTTGCAAGACTTTAAGTGATGTGCATTACCGAGTGGGCCCAGAGATACCTCTCCGACAATCGGAGTGACAAATCCTAATCTCGAAATACGCCAACCCAACAAGTACCTTCGGAGACACCTGTAGAGCACCTTTATAATCACCCAGTTATGTTGTGTCGTTTGGTAGCACACAAAGTGTTCCTCCGGTAAACAGGAGTTGCATAATCTCATAGTCATAGGAACATGTATAAGTCATGAAGAAAGCAATAGCAACATACTAAACGATCGTGTGCTAAGCTAACGGAATGGGTCATGTCAATCACATCATTCTCCAAATGATGTGATCCCGTTAATCAAATGACAACTCATGTCTATGGCTAGGAAACATAACCATCTTTGATCAATGAGCTAGTCAAGCAGAGGCATACTAGTGACAATCTTTTTTTCTATGTATTCACACATGTATTATGTTTCCGGTTAATACAATTCTAGCATGAATAATAAACATTTATCATGAGCAGGAGCAGAAGCCGGGAGCAGACTTCGCAGGAGCACCGGGAGCACCGCAAAGACATGGATCGATCGATTCCTACAGGATCCTATATGCCATGGAAAGAAAGGGGGAGGTAGGCGCGTTACCCAGATCACCCTAGGACACGATGGGGTCGACGGAGACGAGCTGGAGACGACGCGAGGGAGCTCAGAACTTGGTGGGGCTGCTGTTCGTGAAGCAGGGGAGGAAGAGGACGACGGGGAGGTAGCCGGACTTGACGATCCCAGACGAGGAAGAGGACGACGGGGACGTAGTCGACATCGTGGAGGAAGACGGACGTGCTTGGTGAGGTGGAGGTGGCCGGAGTGCACGCCGGTGACGGCTATCCCGAGCTCGAGCTGAAGCTCGGTCGGTTCATGGCGACCAGGTCGACGGAGAGGCGTGTGGAGCTAACCTAGGCGGCGGCGAGGCAGGTAGAGGAGGGGGATCGGTCGAGGAGGAACCCTAGGGCGCGGGGGACATGTTATATAGGGCTAGTGATGCTTCTCCGGCCGTCAAATCGACCAAGGCCGACGCGGCGCTGTCTGGATGCTCTACCGCATGTGAGCTTGAAGATCCTCCTGTACGCGTGGGCTGACTGGCTCATGGATCTGAACTAGCTGGGCCGGCTTGGAGGCCGGGGCCCAGGTGGTTGCCGCTGCTGCTAGGCAGCTCTGTTGCTCTCCTTTTCCATATTTTCTTCAGACAGAAAACAAAAGGAAAAGCACCGGGGAAATTGGAAGGATTTTGAGAAATGTGACAATATTCTCAAGGTCCTGAATTTGTGTAGTATTTGATAAAATTGTTCTGGGCATTTTAGAGGAAGTAAATAATTCAAGTTTGAATTGAATTCAAACTTGAGCCATTTTAAAACCTAACCAAGACAACTTAGATAAAGCTGAAATACTACAGGGAGGTAAATGACATGGTGATAGAATATTGACGCAAAGTTGAACATTAATGGAGGAGGGTAAAATGGCACTTGTCAAAACAAAAGAATAGAAGGAGAGGTGGTGATGCATGGAGGTGGTGATGCATGGATCACACATAGAACATGCAACAACATATCATGCATGAATAACATGGAAAAGCAAGTTGACATAAGCACAACAGAACATAGATATGCACATGATGCAAACAAATGGTGAGGCCATAGTGCAACAATGGATGACGAAAGAAATATGACAATGTAATGACAAGATAATGCAAAGGCAACCAACAAACCCAAAATGAACCCCACAAACAGGAAAACCCACTTGGAATTGATGAAGAACAAGATGAATATATTGCCAAAATGGGAACTTTTACATCTGGGGTGTTACAACACTCCACCACTACGAGAGGATCTCGTCCCGAGATCTAGGACTGAAAGAACTCCGGATATTCAGAACGGAGGTGGTCCTCGTGCTCCCAGGTGGCTTCTCGGTCGGAATGATGTGACCACTTCACTTTCAGGAATTTGATTGACATAACCAAGAAACCTTCGGAAATCGTGTACCTCAACCTTCAAAAAGCATCCGTTATACGAGTTATGGCAATACTCCCGAACTCCCGCCCCAGTACTGGGTGGCGTCGAGGTGATCTCACCAACAACTGCATAAAAGAGATTTTCGATGTCGGTGAAACTCAGGTATTCCAGAACTGCAACGATAAAATTGTGACGACAACACCTCGGAGCTCAACTCCCGGACACCGCCACAACCCCTAAATGTCGAGGCACCAAGAACAATGTTCTCGTCACAAAACCATCGAACGATTCCAAGATACCCGCGTGATCCTAAGAATTTTTTTTAGTGAAATTTGAGGAGAGGAGAGTCAAAACTTCTACGTCAGGGGGCCTCACCAGAGCGATTTAAGGGACCGAGGAGTAAAAAGAATCCTACTCCGATATATATAATCCTAAGACTCAAAACATTTTTTCTAGACTCAACAACGCCAGCGATTCGATCAAGCAGGGGGCTCCTAAGTCGGGGATGGCTCTGATTACCAACTTGTCACACCGACGATGCAGCTATATCTCTCACGTGTCGAGGCACGACTTAGAGGCATAACCGCATTGTAGGTTTTGTCGCAAGAAGGGTCATCTTCACACAATCCCATGTAATGAACAAGAATGGGATAAAGAGTTGGCTTACAATCGCCACTTCACACAATACATAAATTAAACATCCATCATTCAGAGTACAATAGAGGTCCGAGTATGGAACCAAAATAAAAGAAGACAACCCCAAATGCTAGATCCCCGATCATTCCAACTGGGCTCCACTACTGATCATCAGGAAACGAAACATAGTAACGACCACGTTCCTCGTCGAACTCCCACTTGAGCTCGGTTGCGTCACTTGCACTAGCATCGTCGGCACCTGCAACTGTTTTGGTAGAATCTATGAGTCACGAGGACTCAGCAATCTCACACCCGCGAGATCAAGACTATTTAAGCTTATAGGAAGGATGGTGTAATGAGGTGGAGCTGCAGCAAGCACTAAGCATATATGGTGGCTAACATACGCAAAAGAGAGCGAGAAGAGAAGCAAAGCACGGGCGAGGCGGAGGTGGCTGGAGTGCACGCCGGCGACGACTATCCCCAGCTCAAGCTGAAGCTCGGCCGGTTCATGGCAGCCAGGTCAATGGCTAGGCGTGTGGAGCTAACCTAGGCGGCGGCGAGGCAGGTAGAGGAGGGGGATCGGTCGACGAGGAACCCTAGGGCGCGGGGGACATGTTATATAGGGCTAGTGACGCTTCTCCGGCTGTCAAATCGACCGGACGTGACGGGCGCTGTCTCGATGCTCTCGCCGCATGTGAGCTTGAAGATCCTCATGCTGACGCTGGTACGATGGCTGCAATGGGATCGAACTAGCTGGGTCGGCTTGGAGGCCGGGGCCCAGGTGGTTGCCGCTGCTACTAGGCAGCTCTGTTGCTCTCCTTGTCCATATTTTCTTCAGAAAGAAAACAAAAGGAAAAGCACAGGGGAAATTGGAAGGATTTTGAGAAATGTGACAATATTCTCAAGGTCCTTGTCGGTGTCAAAACCGGCGGATCTCGGGTAGGGGGTCCCGAACTGTGCGTCTTAGGCGGATGGTAACAGGAGACAAGGGACACGATGTTTTTAACCAGGTTCGGGCCCTCTCGATGGAGGTAATACCCTACTCCTGCTTGATTAATATTGATGATATGGGTAGTACAAGAGTAGATCTACCACGAGATCAGAGAGGCTAAACCCTAAAAGCTAGCCTATGGTATGATTGTTGTTCATCCTACGGACTAAAACCCTCCGGTTTATATAGACACCGGATAGGGTTAGTGTCGGTGTCAAACCGCGGATCTCGGTAGGGGGTCCCGAACTGTGCGCCTAGGCGGATGGTAACAGGAGACAAGGGACACGATGTTTTACCTGTGTTGGGCCCTCTTGATGGAGGTAAAACCCTATGTCCTGCAAGATTAATATTGATGATGTGTGTTACAAGAGTGGATCTACCACGAGATCAAAGAGGCTAAACCCTAGAAGCTATCCTATGGTATGATTGTTCTTCGTCCTACGGACTAAAACCCTCCGGTTTATATAGACACCGGATAGGGTTAGGGTTACACAGAGTCGGTTACAATGGTAGGAGATCTACATATCCGTATTGCCAAGCTTGCCTTCCACGCCAAGGAAAGTCCCATCCGGACATGGGACGAAGTCTTCAATCTTGTATCTTCATAGTCTTGGAGTCCGGCCGATGATGATAGTCTGGCTATCCGGACACCCCCTAGTCTGGGACTCCCTCAGTAGCCCCTGAACCAGGCTTCAATGACGATGAGTCCGGCGCGTTGATTGTCTTCGGCATTGCGAGGCGGGTTCCTCCTCCGAATACTTCATAGAAGGTTTTGAACACAAAGATAGTGTCCGGCTCTGCAAAACAAGTTCCACATAACACCATAGAGAGAATAATTTTTGCACAGATCTGCTGACGATTTCAAGGGCGTGACATCACACCACGGCCAGGCCTTTATATGAATCGCTTTTTATTGTTCCACCTCAGCGCGTTTAACGAGGCGGTTTCCTTGGCACGCCTTATCAAAGCGTAGATCGTGCCCCTTATTCCGGGAATCTCATCAATACGGACGTGGGTAACCCAACTGCGTTCCGCTGGCACGCCTCTATCAAAGGCGAGTCCTAGTCGACCACGGGTGGGCTCTGGTATTCAACCTCTTTATAACGAGACCAAGGCCCTCTCCTTTTACACCTCTATCGAAGTTCGCCCGCTTTGAGTTCCAACACCCAAAGCTTCAGATTCAGCGCTTCGACTTTCGACGATGTCCGCCCGACCAGACGGCCGATGGATGTCTTCCTCCGTCACAGAAGAAGATGTGCTAAAGCTGCGAGACGCCAGTATCTAACCGCGATATCTCGACAGGTTGCTGCGCCCTGTGGCAGGTCATTCCCACTCCCGAGCCCGTGAGAACGTGGTGTTCAGGTCTCACTTCCGCCGGGTTTAGGCTTCCGACGGATCCCTTTGTGCGGGGCTCATGTTTTATTATGGGCTTGATTTCCATGACTTGAATCTGAGTCCATCCTCCATATATCGTCATTCATTGTCGATGTGAGGCCTTCCTCCATATTACCCTCACTTTGGATTGTGGCTCAAGACCTTCAAGGTGGAGCCAAAGATGATCCAGGGCAGCAAGCGGAGTGCGGAGGGGCGGTCATAAGCAAATGTGCCGATGCTCCATGGCCCGAGGGCTCTTTTCAAGAGGAGCTTGGTTGGCAAAGGAGTGGTTTTATATCACCGCCCTGTGGGCACCAAATGGGCGGCGCCCCCGCCTTCCGCCAGTCCACCACAACGGTGGTATCATGGGCCAACAAGGGGCTCGACTGGGGCCGCCCAAGGACGCCCTTGCTGCAGGTCAGATTCGAGACCTCCAGGAAAGAGGGATCAATCTGCTGCAAGTGGCGCAGGTTATGGTGATCCGCGCCTTCAGCCCTGCAAACGCCGCCTCCGCCTGTGGGAATTAACCGAGGGACCACGAGCTCTCCAAAATTTTATGGGCACGACGCCCGTGGAGATGTATAAACTGTTCTTCGGATCACAAGAGAAGTGTTCGGACTTGACCGAGGACGCAGGACTAAGCTGCAATCGCCCAGATACTCAAGTAAGTAGTCCCATAACCGGACAAGCTGTTCATTCATTTATTTTATATATATGCCCTTTAAAGGAGCCGCTTCTTGAACATGAGTGGATAGCCAAGGCAAAGTTGATAAGGTGTCCGGCTCCCCTCCCGGAGACCACGCCGGATCCCATGCTGACCAAGATGTTGAAGGTCGCGCCTTTTGAAGAAGGCGAAGGGGGGAGCGGGGAAGCAACCGCCTCTGCGAAGGAGGATATCAAGGAAGGAGGGATTAAGAGTCCCACCTTCCAAGGAGAGAAGAGGACCGCTTCGGAAGATCCGGAGGTCAAGGCCTCAAAGAGGGGGAAGGAATCTTCGGCAGAGAGTCCGGCGCTGGGAAGTAACCCAGCCGCATTATTTCCCCTAGGGGATCAGCCCTCCAGCCAGCCGTAAATAAAAAGAAGGGGTCTTTGTAAATAAGGAACATCCCTGTATTTATTTATGAAGATAACCGAAATTGTACCTTGTAGTTCGGACCTCAGCCCTTCTCAGCAGAGCTCGTCTTCGCGGGATCTTCGTCCGGAGATGATGAAGAGCTAAACGCCCACCTGTCGCACCTCATGTGAAGCGGATGACCCGGAGGTGTCGCCGCGAGGGTTCCCAAGTCCGGCGGGCCGGAAGGTCCGCGCCAAGTGGCTCTGCGGTCGGAGGAGTGAAGGATCTGCTCGGGCGAAGCGGTTATTTTCAGAGGATCACCGTGCTCTAATGGGTACGGTGATTGAAAGAATTGCATCCACGGAGAGCGGATTGCATGAGGCCGCCGAAGCTTATCGACGGGTTTGAGGTACGCAAAATGATGTACCTTCCGACGCTTATGCATATAAATGCGCTCAGATAGATAGTAGCCCCTGAGACTCGGTATGTTGTCAAAATTGACAACGTGCCGAGGATCAAATTCTCAGTTTTAACATATCGCCGCTCCTAAACAGGTGGCAGGGTGTTCGGAGGCCAGCCGGACTGATGATTATGCCGAACTAAAGCGGCAACTTGACGAGGCGGATGCGGACATCGCGCTGGTCAATAAACTGTTTGACGAGTCACAAGGTATGCGACTTCTATGCGGACACCTGGTAAGGGAGCTTGACGCCCATGTCTTACTAATCATATGCTTAATGCGGATGGTGCCACTGCCGTGGAAGAGTTGCGGGCAGAACTCGCCCGAGCGAAAGAGCAAGCCAGAATTGGTAATGCAACCGCTTTAAAGGCGGCCGAAGAGCTAGAAGTTGAACGGGCTGCTCACTGCCGAAGCAAAGAGGAGATGGCCGATATGGCCAAAAATTTGAGGAATACTACCGACTGCTGCGAGGTTCTTGAAAAAGAACGTCAAGTGGAACAAGAGGTCCTAAACAAGGCCGCCGCCGAATCCAAGAATGCCCAATCGGCTTTGAGAACTGCCAAGGAGGAGCTGAGTCAGGCCGGGGCAATTGCGGCTGGAAAATCATTTCTGCTGCGGAGGAAACATACAGATCCAAAGTATGCTCAGTTGGATAAATTGTGGAGTTCAGAGGATGCTTATCCGACTTGGCGGCGAAGCGCCAGGACGCTGTTGAGCACTTCCGGGGCCAGAAGGGGCACAGAAGGGAAGAGTTATATTGGTCGCAATTCCATAGTCCGGAGCGTCCTTTGCCGCTGACCGATCGGTTGGCCGAATGGGCCGAGCTGAATCGATTGTCCGGATTTGCTATGAAGCATGTCTTGACTCACTTGTGGCTGGGCGGACCCCAGTCGAAGAGCTATTTTGGTTTAGTGCAGCAGTTTCTTGGTGCGGTGCCGCGTATCGACGCAATGAAGCGATCGGCATGCATTGAGGGCGCGGATGGCTCTTGCCGTGTCAAGACATACCGGGCAGAGATGAAGGCCATCGACGTTGCATCCCGTGATTCGACAGAGGTCGAGTACCGCCGAGCACTACTTTGAAGAAGTCCCGCCGGGCGCTGCTTAATAGAGACGCAAAGGCTCAAGGATATTATGTTTAAATGACATGTATGCTTTGTGAATACAATTTTCAACGTAATATAAGTGCTTTTTATACTTGTGCGCTCAAGTAGCAAACTACTCCCTCAGGCGGCCGCTTATGTATATGTAAATATAACTGAAAGATGGCAGTCCTTGGTTTCAGCCCCACGCACATAGTGCGGGGTGTTTGCAAAGAAAGCGCTTTTTCACACTTAATCCAACGCCTTGGTCCTGTTAAGGAGGTGAGAGCGAGCAAACCAGGCAACCGGACTATAATGCTTTATCACTTTCGCTTAGCCATGGAGTTCGAGAGTGGGGCTACTATATAGCCTCGGGGCACCGCACTCTCCGAACCCGGGTGCGATGTGCTCGATCGAAAACCGGTCCTTCGTTAATGCGGAGGAATCCTAAACATTCCAAAGTGAGTCATCGAGTGGTTGACCAGTCTCTCGCTATATCATGACAATCGGTTTTCGGCTTTCATCGAGGTGCTCGCCCGGCCGAACCGGGCACAATCGCAGAGTTCTCCGGTGCCGCTTAGCCGTGAAAACGGAATGTAAGGCAGCAAAACACAGAGCCGGGCAACCCAACATTTGACCAAAGACATGATTCGAGCTGATGCATATAAGGCCTAACTCGAGACGCCGAATACTCCCTAAGGTATTCGGTCATTATGAAAATGGGCAGAATAATGCCCTAAGCCCCGGTGTCTAGGTACGCAAAAAAATTCTGGTGCGGCCAATGCCAAAGCACCAGCCTCCTCCTCGGTTATATTAAGGAACCGGGGATGTATATCAACAAGAGACAGTGAAAAAGGTTTACGCAGGTCTTAATCTGAAAAGAATCCTTGCAACGGGTCCCTATCGCACGCCTCGCTACCGTGTTCCGCGCAGCCGATCCTCGATGGGTGTAGCACGTTGTTCATTACGAAAAGAGAGGAACTTAGTTTGAAAGAAAAGGGTCGTGCGAAAGGTGTACTTAATATTAAATAAACAGAGTACGGTTCGAAGAAGTGAATGAAATTGAGCTTTATCGTCTCTTGTTGTACATGCATGCAGCCCCTTGTATGGGGGTATGCCGCTAGTAGGCGCCGGACTCGTCTAGCCGTGTCCGGGGTTCGAATTACCTATTCAGGTGCTCTGGTTAGCGGAGCCGGATTGGTGTGGGGCTGTTAAGGCGGCCTCGCATTCTTCCGTGCTCGAGTGACACTTAATACTCCCTTTTAATGAGATGATGCCGCGTGGACCGGGCATTTTAAGTGTAAGAGATGCGTAATGCGGTATTGCGTTAAAGCGGGCGAAAGCTTCGCGTCCCAATAGTGCTTGATAGCTACTTTTAAATGGGGCGACATGGAAGACTAACTTTCCGCGACGGAAGTTGTCGGATGAACCGAACATAACTTCTAGCAGAGGGAGCCCGCATAATGGGCATATGGGCTGGCATTACCCCTTTGAAGGAGGTGTTGCTATGGCTAATTTTGGTTGGGTCTATCCTCATCCTCATGGATTGTGTCTCGATATATCGTGTTGATGTCATCGCTGCCATCCATGAGGACTTGTGTAAATTGGAATCCGCCGATTATAGGATCCAATATCAAGGCAGTCCATCCTGCGTTCCGGATATTTTCCGAATAGTCCTAATGGTCGAAGGTGATTGGTTTTGACAACCAATGTGCGGCGCGCCTTTTAGTGGGCGCCGCTATGTTTTTCCCTTTGATCACGTGAAGTGAGTTTACTGTTTTAACCTTTTGTGGGAAATTCTTTTGTTTTTCGGGCTCGCTTGTGGTGCTCATCATCATCTTCCCTTGGTGTGTCGAGCCCTTGTGTTCGGGCGTTAAGTCGGCGGACTGCTTGAAGACCCAACAATCTCTGTGGGTATGGTTTGCGTGCTTCCCGAGGTACCATGTATTTGACACGGTCTATCCGAATCTTGTTTAGGTTGGATAGCTCGTCGCTGTTATCCTTTAGGGCAGTGTTTTGTTGTTCGCCGAGAGCTTTTGAATCCGGCGTTGACCGCCGCATTATTTGGGCCATTTTCCTTATTCCGCGCTGATCTTTTTCAAGGCCGTGATTTCCCATTTCCATCCCTGATTTCGATGTACTGGGTCGCTGGTGCTGCATCTAGCCAGCCAGCTGTCTTCTCTCCGCGCAAAAGCGGGTCATGAGGCTTGTTAATGCGGCCATTGTTCTTGGCTTTTCTTGGCCGAGGTGTCCGGCGAGCCATTCGTCTCTGGACGTTGTGTTTGAAAGCTGCTAAGGCTTGGCGTCCGGACAATCGACTATTTGGTTCTTTTTAGTAAGGAACCTGTTCTGCATTTCCGGCTGACTCTCCGGCTGTTGAGTTATGTGACTTAGATCGTCTCAGATCCGGAGGGCGGACATAAGTCCCCTGAAAATTTGCCCGAAATGCATCCTCGAGCTCTTCCCAGCTTCCAATGGTATTTTCGGGGAGGCTTTTAAGCCAATGCCGAGCTGGCCCTTTGAGTTTAAGGGGTAAGTATTTTATGGCGTGGAGATCGTCTCCTCTAGCCATGTGTATGTGGAGGATGTAATCCTCAATCCACACTGTGGTCTGTTGTTCCGTCAGATGCCTCTATGTTTATGGGTTTGAACTCGCTGGAAATTCATGATCCAAAGACCTCATCGGTGAAACATAGGGGTGCGCGCCTCTATATTTGGGTGTGCCGTGATCTTCGAATTTTGGCGATCGCATTGCTTTGACGAGCTGCGCTTGGCCCATAGATGGACCTAATCGGGCCATCCTCTTGATGTGAATCCTTATGCGGATCGTGATATTGGCTTGTGTCTGGCGCCATTCACCACTCTCTTTTTGTCGGGGTCGTCCGTCCGACCGGGTGGCCTTCTTACTTTTTAATTGTGGGGCTCTAAGGCCTCGTCAATTCGGGCAGTAGCTTTCTTTTCGGTAGCTTTTTGTTCGGCGATCGTCGCGTGCATTTGTTCGGGTGTGAATACTTTGCTCCATCTGATCCTCGAGTGCATCTTCCGCTGTTTTGAGCTTCCGCTTCGCTTTTTCAGGCTACGCGTAGTGGCGACGAGCCTTTCTCGAGGTCATTTTGCTCCGCTTAGTTTGTCCGGGCGTGAGATCGTCCTGACTGTTGTCTTTGCCGGGACAGATTGTTTATCCAAGTTGTCTTGTTCGACGATTGCTCGATAGCTTGTTCGTTGTCCACCAGTTCGCCCAGCTCTATGGCTGGGTCTTTGTTGAGGCGGACTTTATTCGGCGCTTACGCTGCCGCTTTGACTGCCGAGGGATTTATCCTTCGAGCGCCCCGCTGTCCTCGCCTTCATTTCCTTTAGGTGTATCCACCATGTATACATCATGGATGAGGTTGTCCAGCATCCTATAGGTGCTGGTTCATTGTTGTATCCTACATCGCCGCCCATACCGCCGATGTCTTGAGTCGAAATCGAGCACGCCGTGTAGGCTATCGGCGAGTGGGCTGAAGTGGGTGGTGGGTGGGCGTTGAATTTCTTCGTCGTCCAGATCCCAACCTTCCCGACCGTGGTCCGCCAGGCTTTCCGGATAAAGAGAGAGACTTTAGTGAATTCAGGATGTCGCCAAAGGGCGAAAGTGCCGAAAGATGTCCGCGCCGTGAACTCCATAACGGGCGCCCAATCGGATTCGATTGGCAAGGGCGCGGAGGGTTCGGAGTCCGAGAGGAGTCCGCACCGGAGTCGAGGTCTTCGCAGCGACAGGATGGAGTTCGCTCGATCGCCGTAGGGATTAAAGCCCCGAGGTGGTGTCCAACCACTGTCCTCGATCGAGGAATCCGCCCGGATTAAGGGTCGGAGCGGATTCTCGCGCGGCCTGTGGCACCGCTCGCTGCAGAGCTAGATCATGCCCATCGAGACAAGGCGGCGCGCTTGGTTGCGGCTTGAACTCCGTCAAGATCAAGTCTCCGCGGATGTCGGCCGATAGTTTAAACTTCCAAATTTGACTGACGGCCAGGGCGTAGCTTCGATCCGCTCCAGATGGCCTGCTTAATTGCCCGCAAAGCAAAGCCGCCGAACACGAAGATCTGTCCGGGAGAAAAGTCTCACCCGACCACGCCGTTGTTGATGATCGAAGGAGCCATCGAGCCTATCGGTGACGACACAAAGGAACTCTCAATGAAAGCACCAATGTCGGTGTCAAACCGCGGATCTCGGGTAGGGGGTCCCGAACGTGCGCCTAGGCGGATGGTAACAGGAGACAAGGGACACGATGTTTTACCCTGGTTCGGGCCCTCTTGATGGAGGTAAAACCCCACGCCCCGCTAGATTAATATTGATGATGTGTGTTACAAGAGTGGATCTACCACGAGATCAAAGAGGCTAAACCCTAGAAGCTAGCCTATGGTATGATTGTTCTTCGCCCCACGGACTAAAACCCTACGGTTTATATAGACACCGGATAGGGTTAGGGTTACACAGAGTCGGTTACAATGGTAGGAGATCTACATATCCAGACGCCAAGCTTGCCTTCCATGCCAAGGAAAGTCCCATCCGAACACGGGACGAAGTCTTCAATCTTGTATCTTCATAGTCTTGGAGTCCGGCCGATGATGATAGTCCGGCTATCCGGACACCCCCTAGTCCGGGACTCCCTCAGTTAGGGTTACACAGAGTCGGTTACAATGGTAGGAGATCTACATATCCGTATCGCCAAGCTTGCCTTCCACGCCAAGGAAAGTCCATCCGGACATGGGACGAAGTCTTCAATCTTGTATCTTCATAGTCCAGAGTCCGCCAACGGTGATAGTTCGCTATCCGGACACCCCTAATCCGGGACTCCTCAAGAGCGCCCGAACCAGGCTTCAATGACGATGAGTCCGCGCGTTGTTTGTCTTCGCATTGCGAGGCGGGTTCTTCTCCAAATTCCATATACTTGTCGAATAGTGTCCGCTTCGATAAATGCTGCGCCCTTGGCTTCTACGCCCAATAATGGCCATCTTCCACGTGTTTGAATGAATGTGAAAAGCCAGGTATTTTACACTTACCCCCCTAGCTGCTCAAATGAGCCGCCTATAAAAGAGACGAGGATCTAGATCTGAGTCACACCATCCCCCCTCCGCGAGCTTTCATCGGAGCGCCTCTGACAAAAACCCATTCCATCATGGATGTCGACGCTGCTCCTCCTCTCGCGCCCCAGCCCTCAGCCTGAAATTGGGAGAGATGCTTAGTCCCGATAGTGAGCTAGTTATACTCCAAACCAAGGATTTCTTCCCGGCCTTCATGGTTCGGTTCGAGCGGACTTGCCACCTACAAGGGCGGAAAGCAAGCGGAGAGTGTCCCGATCCCTCCAAAGGAGAGCGGTGTGCTTTATCTCTTATCTAGTAAGAGGACTTGGATTTCCAATCCATCCGTTTCTCCGGGGCTCTTGGAGTTCTACGGCCTCCAGTTGCACCACCTTACGCCTGCCTCCATTTTGCACATCGCGGGCTTCGTGGCCCTGTGCGAACTGTTCTTGGGCATCGAGGCTCATTTTGCGCTGTGGAAGAGATTATTCTTCCTAGTACCCCGTTCTCATGAGGGGTCAATATATCAAGTGGGCGGAGACGAACTATGGCGATCGCCGGGACCGGATATCTATCCGAACCCCGAAGAAGGCGTCCAAGACCGCCTTCGAATGGTTTTACATGGAGGACGCCCCGCTGCCGGATCCTGCTCGGATCGGCCTTCCGGAGTTTAGCGCGCCTCGAAGAAGCGCCTAAGCTGGCGCCCACGGAGCCCCCAGAGGAAAAATGACCGGGACGTCCTTTACTTGATGAGCCGAATAAGATTATCGGCTCATGCCGGATTGACCATGATTGGGGTCATGGCAATCTGCATTATGAGGAGTGCAGCCGCCCAATATAGGGGCCACCCCATGTGGGACTTCAACGGGAGGACGATGCCACCCGCCATGGCCGCAAAGGGTCGGATCGGTCACCGAACTGGTGAAGACCTTGTCCGCCATGTACAAAGGGAAGAGGAGGATTTTCTCCGCAATCAATCGAGCGGGTTTTCTTCGAATAATCCTCGATGTTGGGTAAGCAAATATCTTTGTGGCCTGTCCGATCCATGTTCCCGTGGTTAAACATCTCATTTCATGGTTTCTACGCAGGAACTACGCCGGGCCGTGGAGAAGATACACAGCCCGCCCCACAACCCGAGGATCCGAACGGTCCCTCGATCCGCCTCGAAGAGGACCCGGACATAAAGGTGGAGCTGATCGACGGGTGTTCCACCAACTTAGCATCGACAATGCTTTGGTTGCCATTACGGCCGACTACCCCGGATTATTTCCGCCTCCTGTGTAACCGTGATCAAGTCCGGATACCATGCCCCACCCGTGCTTTTACTTCGATCACCACGTATTTGATGGTGTTTCGCAGGGGTGCCTTCGAGGCAGGAGGCCGAGCTCATGGGCGGCTAGCCAACAAGGGGCGATGGCCTCAAGCAAAGTTAAAAAGAAGTGCGGTCCGGATCGAAACTCCGCCGCAATGGTATGGCGTGTCACCATATTCCTGTGATTGATTCTCGAAGGCGATTAACGCTAGTGCTCTTTTCAGAAAAGAGCGCCACGGATCGAGTCCGGAGAGGTTATAATCGAACCTCCGCCGACCGGCTCCAAAGCCGGGTCCAAGCGGAGGCGAGCACGAGGCGTGTGTCGATGCTCCTCCGGCGAGTATGCCGACAGATGGTCCGCCACCAACTCCGAGGAGGAGAGCGCCATGAATCACAAAGCGCCGCGGACAGTTCTTCGTGACGCATGTTTCTCCCAAGAGGCCTTGAATGCCTTCAATTCGGGAGATCGCACCTCCGTGCCGCCAAGATGGTCTAGCCAGAGCCACGGAGCAGATGTAAAGGAAATACTGGTGAGGAAATTTGATGCTTATATATGCCAAGAGTCCCCGAGACTTAAAATAGTTAGAATAACTGATTTAAGGATCATTTGTTATGCAGGATCTTACAAAAAGAATACCCGACTGTCCCGGGAGCTTGAAGAATGCAAGGCCCAACTTGAGGTCAAGACTAGCCGCTGTGGGGAGCCACAGAGACCCCTCCGTAATATATGCTTCAAAAGATAAATAGTTTATGAAGTGCGGCGGGTGTATAAATCGACAATAATATTGCAGATGGCGCGGACTAGATCCGGACAAGCAGCAGCTCTTGCGGTTGAAGGCGGCGAGAGCGTGCTTACGAGGGTGCAGCAGGAGAAAAATAACCTCCAAGATGCCAACACCCAACTGGGTGAGGAACTAAAGGATGTTCGTGCCGGCTTGTCCGACCAGAAGGAGAATCGGCGACTTCGTCGCGGCATTTTCAATAAGTGCTTGAACGAACTTTGAAAGAGTTCGGCGAGGAAGGCGACTAACATAAACATGTATGTAGGTTTGCTCACAGGTCGTCCTGAGGAGGAGATGCCCAGTTCTTCAGGTGATCTTCTTCCCGAACTGCGTCGGCTGCACGAACGAGTTCAGCAGGTGATGAAAGGCGTCGGCCAGGCCTTGTGGCCATCTATCTCCCTGCCCGAAGGCATTGGGGAGCTGGCAGAGCGGCTTCAAGGAGCACGGTGGCGCTTCCGACTATGGAAGATATCGGCCTACCGTCAAGGCGCCAGGGAGGCCTAGGCCATGGTAAAGACGCGGTACACGAAGGCTGACCCAAACCACATGGCCGAGGTCGGACCTGTGGGGCCTGATGGGAAGGAGATCCCTGTAAGCTTAGTGTACGACCAAGTAGAATTGGCCGCCAAGGATTCCCAGCAAGATTGTAAATTAGATAGCCTATTAGATGGCATTGAGGAGGAATACAATGAGTCGAGTTGACTATGTAATTGAATATGACATGAAAAATGTCTTCTAGCCGGATTGTAGATCGTTTGTCATAGCGGATCTTTCCGCTTCAACCTCGGGACCCAATAGTCCGGAGTGTGTCCGAATACCCTCGCGGTTATATAAGAACCGGGGCATGCATGGAGACAAGGCGTAGGGGTCATTATTGCTGTATCAGACAAGTGCCCAACTAGTTATGCTATATTACATGGATAGTAAGAAACATCTTCCAGGGAGAATAGTTCCGTTAAGGGTTCCTTTCGCTGGGAGGCATGCCCTAAAGTGCATGTCAAAGCTGCTAAGAAAGCGGAAAATCATCTGGGGGCAGATGGATAAATAATTTAAAAAATCATCTTTCAGTTCACCGACCGAATATTCCCTTAAGAACGCTAGCTTTCGGCTTCACCCACCGAGGTACACATCCGGTGGCCCAGAAGAATAATCGCAGAGGTGCTCCTTTACCACCTAGCGAACAATCGGGAACGAGGGTAAGCACAGGAGCCAGCAACCCAGCTTGGCCAAAACTTAAGTCATATCGATGCATATAATGGTGAGTAAAAGGTACATGCGGAAGTTTGACACATGTGTTGGGCATGAAGCCCGTATAAATAAGCTTCATTAAAGAAGCCCCGGGTATAATGAGTGCGGACGGTAGCGTCAAATACGTCTTGAACAAAGCGCAAACGAGCCTCTAAAGGCTTCAAGAAGAAGGAGGAGGAAGGAGAGAAATAAAAGACAGCAAAAATAGAAAATGTGGACGGAGGAAGGAGACGAACTTGGAGTCCGGCGCTTAGGCGTAGAATCTTCGTAGACGGGATGCATTCCATGGGTTTGGCTCGAGTCGGTTGTCCGATGCGTGTCGCAGACGGTATGCTCCGCCGGTCAGGACTTGGTCGATGATGAAGGGACCTTCCCATTTGGGCTTGAGTTTGTCCTTTTTCTTGTCTAGAAGGCGTAGAACTAGTTCGCCAACGTTGTAAGCTTTGGCCCGTACTTCCCTGCTTTGATATCTTCGAGCCTGCTGTTGATAAAATGCGGAATGACCTTTTGCCACGTCGCGCTCCTCCTCCAATGCGTCCAACTGTCCTGCCGATTGAGCTCGGCTTCTCTTTCTTCATACATGCGCACGCGAGGTGAGTCATGAATTATGTCGTAGGGTAAGACTGCCTCTGCACCGTACACCATAAAAAATGGTGTGAATCCGGTAGTACGATTCGGCATGGTCCGCAGCCCCCAGAGTACGGAGTCGAGCTCCTCAACCCAGTGCGTGTTAGATTCCTTGAGGGACCGCACTAGTCTGGGTTTAATGCCGCTCATGATTAGACCGTTTGCTCGCTCGACTTGGCCGTTGTTGAGGGTGATAGACTGAGGCGTAATCGAGCTTGATGCCCATGTTTTTGCACCATAATTTGACCTCATCGGCGGTGAAGTTGGTGCCGTTATCAGTGATGATACTGTGGGGGACACCGTAACGGTGCACTACCCCGATATGAAGTCTATCACCGTCCGGATTCGCCGCTTTAATGAGCTTGGCCTCTATCCATTTGGTGAATTTATCCACCATGACCAATAGGTATTTTTGCTTGTGGGTTCCTCCCTTAAGGGGTCCAACCATGTCAAGCCCCTGCACATGAACGGCCGGTGATGGGTATAGTTTTGAGGGCGATGGGTGGCATGTGGCTTTGGTTAGCAAAAGCTGGCAACCGACGATCGTTGGACTAAATCCTGCGCATCCGCCGGGCCGTCGGCCAATAAAATCCTGTACGGAAGGCCTTGCCTACAAGGGCCCGGCTGCGGCATGGTGCCCACCCAGTCGGCATGAATTTCAGCAGGAGGTTTCGCCCTTCCTCTTCGGAGATACACCTTTGAAGGACTCCTGTTGTGCTTTTCTTATAGAGCTCTCCCTCATGGACTTTATAGGCTTTGGATCGCCGTACTATGCAGCGAGCCTCATTTTGGTCTTCGAGGAGTTCCTGCCTAGTTAGGTAGGCTAGGAATGGTTCCGTCCACGGGGCGATAACCGCCATTATTTCGTGAGCGGAGGGTGTTATCTCGGTGGCGGAGCCTCCGATTGTGTCAGAGTGTTTGGTGTCAGGCGGTGCGGTTGGGTCCGGATTGTTATTTCCGGACTCCCCTTCCCATAGTACGGATGGCTTGAACAGCCTTTCCAGGAAGATGTTGGGCGGGACGGCATCGCATTTTGCACCGATGCGTGCCAATATGTCCGCCGTCTGGTTGTTATCCCGGGCTATATGATGAAATTCGAGCCCTTCGAACCGTGCTGACATTTTTAGGACCGCATTGCGGTACGCTGCCATTTTCAGATCTTTGGCATCAAAGTCTCCGCTTATTTGAGATATCACGAGGTTGAATCCCGAGCACCTCTAGGGGTTTGATGCCCATGGAGATCGCCATCCGGAGGCCGTGCGAGAAGGGCCTCAGATTCGCCGCGTTGTTGGAGTCCGTATACATTATCTGAAGGACATATTGGTCTGTGTCCCGGTTGGGGACGCCAGACGATGCCAGCCCCGTGCCGCCAACATTTTGGAGCCGTCAAAGTGCATGATCTAATTGGAGTATCGCCGTACATTTTAGGGAGTTCGCCGGTCCATTCGCCACGAAGTCGGCCAAAACCTGTGACTTAATAGCTCGTCGTGGCTTATAGGTTATGTCGAATGGAAGGAGCTCTATGGCCCATTTAGCAATCCGCCCGTCGCGTCGCGGTTGTTTATAATGTCGTTAAGAGGTACTTGAGAGGCTACCGTTATCGAACACTCTTGAAAGTAGTGTCGCAGCTTCCGGATGCCATGAACACCGCGTATGCTATTTTTGATAATGTGGGTACGGGACTTGCATGGAGTTAGGACGGTGGACACATAGTAAACCGGTTTTGAAGAGGGAACGGTGTCCGTCCGTTCTCGTTCGACGACGAGCAACTTGATGTGTTGCGCGATATATAATAGCATTGGTTCGCCCATGTTGGTAGCGGCCAGACCAGATTTGTTGCCAATATGGCCTTTATTTCTTCGAGTCCGCCGTGGCGGCATCCGCCCACTCGAAGTGTTGGTACCGGAGGAGGCGGTAAAGGGTAACGCCTTTTCTCCCAAACGGAAATAAAGCGGCTTAGAGCCGCTACACATCGATTAATTTTGTATTTGTTTGAGGTCTTTTGAATATCCAATTGTGACAGAGCTCGGATCTTGGCTGGGTTTGCTTCAATTCCTCTACGGACACAATGAAGCCCAGAGCTTTCCATTTGGAACGCCAAGACGATTTTTCCGGATTGAGCTTAATGTCATATTTTCGGAGATTGTCGAATGTGAGCCTCAAGTCGCCTACTAGAGTTTCGACATGCTTGGATTTGACGACCACGTCATCTACATATGCTTCCACTGTTTTGCCGATCTGGTTTGCGGACATGTACGAATCATGCGCTGATATGTTGCGGCGTTTTTGAGCCCGAAGGGCATTATGTTGAAGCAGAATGGGCGTATGGAGTGATGAATGCTGTTGCAGCTTGGTGCAGCTCCGCCATCTTGATTTGGTGGTAGCCGGAGTGCAGCGTCGAGGAAGCACAATGAGTCGTGTCCTGCTGTGGCATCGATAATTTGATCAATGCGGGGGAGGGGGAAGGGATCCTTTGGGCAAGCCTTATTAAGGTCTTTGAAATCAACACATAGGCACCAGGACTTATCCTTCTTTGATACCATCACCAGGTTTGCTAGCCAGTCCGGATGTTTTATATCTCTGATTAATCCGGCTTCTAGAAGTTTGGCTAGCTCCTCTCCCATGGCCTGTCTCTTGGGTTCGGAAAAGCGCCAAGAGCCTGTTTGGTCGGCTTGAATCCTTTTAGGATATTTAGGCTGTGCTCGCCAGCCGACGTGGGATTCTGGCATGTCGAAGGGTGCGAGCAAAATGTCCGATTTTTTCGTAGAAATTCTCGAAAGCTGGCGTCTACATCAGGGTTTAATTGTGCCTCAACGGAGGCCGTCTTTGCAGGGTCCGTTGGGTGGACTTGGAATTTGAGTATTTCATCCGCTGGTTTAAAAGAGGTGGACTTGGATCTTTTATCAAGTATCACATCGTCCCTGTTCACCGTGGAGCGCATCGCAGTGAGTTCCTCGGCCGCTAAGGCTTCGGATAGTGCCTCGAGGGCTAGTGCGGCTGTCTTGTTTTCGGCGTGGAGTGCTATGTTCGGATCACTAGCGAGAGTGATGATTCCGTTAGGTCCGGGCATTTTAAGATTCATGTACCCATAATGGGGTATAGCTTGAAAAATTGTGAATGCCTCTCGCCCTAATAAAGCGTGATATCCGCTGCTGAACGGGCCACTTGAAATGTGACCTCCTCGGACCTGTAATTGTCCGGTGAGCGAACACTACGCCCGGTGTGATTTTCCTGTGCAGCATGCTTCCGGCTAGGGATTATTCCTCTAAAGGTTGTGCTGCTTCGCTCAATGCGGTTCCATCTATTTCCATTTTTAGAGGGTTTCCTCATATATGAGGTTTAGTCGCTGCCGCCATCCATGAGTACCTTAGTAAAGCTAAAGCCGCCCACTATTGGACCGAGGACCAATGCGGTGGTGCTCGGGCTGTTCGAATTTGGGTTAAATCCGGCATTAAAGGTAATAGCCGTGTCCTCCATGGATTTATTGTTGCTACTTGGTAGACTTCGCAAGGTTATGGAGTGTTCGTTTCGCATGTTATTTGATGTGAAAGTCTCAAGACTGTTAACACCGTCTTGGTGTTGTTGGGCCGGGATTCGAAGCTAGAAGCTTTTCGCCACTTTTGGCCACCTGCCGTAGTATCCAACATGCTCGAAGGCTATGAGTTGGAGTGGCGCCCTCTGTGCTATGAATTTTGCAGGGTCCGTTTAGCCAACCCTCCAGTACGGTTCCGTACCCTTTAGGGGGTTTTGGTTTTGTGGTGTTTAACCCGGGTGTTTGGTGATGATGCACCCTTTTATTTCGGACTAGGGATGTATTCGGGGCCGGATTATCCCAAAATTTACTTTTGTTTTCCAAGCACTCTCCATCGCACAGTACTTTTGTACTATGGTCACCAAGTCAGCAAAGCGTGTAATTTCGCGACGACTTATGGCATTTAGGATTCCTTTGTCCGTGCAATTATTGCAGAAAAGTGGGATTGCGTCCTCCTCTCGGCAGTCCTTTATCCCGTCCATAACCGGAGGAATCGCCCAAGAATGATGTCTTGTTTCAGCGGGCTCTTGCGAATTCGGGATAGATCGCTAATGTTTGGGTGGGCGGTGGAACTAGATCCGGAACCCGCCCAATTTAAGACTCGAGGGTCGAGAAGTTTCGAACTCGGAAGTTTGGATTTTGAATGCTATCCAATGAATCCAGCCCGCCACCGACTTTAAGTTCGTGGCTTGATCACATCCGCCCCTGCGGGAATCCGCATGGAGGATCGGGAACCGGACGTAGCTAGTCCTTAAGATAGAATAAGAATCGCCACATTGCTCCTCTATCACAGCAACATGATGGGTAGTCCGGGAGAGTTGATCTCTCGGATCGGTTTTAGGCCCGATCCGGTCGTGAGTCTGTGGCGACTCCTGTAGGCGGCGATGCGATCCAAGAGCTCGTTTACGGAGGAGAGCTCGATCGGATCTAACCGCTCGGCAAGTTCCGAGTTAACGTGAAGATTGGTTTCGATGACCCAAGAAGTCATCGTCGGTAGCGATGGCGAACCTGGCGGTCATAAGAAAACTACCTAGCCCGAGAGTTCCGCGGTGGCCAAGGCTCCTTTGGCGATAGTATCGTCTTTAAAGACGGATGAGGCATCCTTCCCGACGGCGACGCGCGGAAGAACTCTCAATGAAAGCACCAATGTCGGTGTCAAAACCGCGGATCTCGGGTAGGGGTCCCGACTGTGCGTCCTAGGCGGATGGTAACAGGAGACAAGGGACACGATGTTTTACCTGTGTTGGGCCCTCTCGATGGAGGTAATACCCTACTCCTGCTTGATTAATATTGATGATATGGGTAGTACAAGAGTAGATCTACCACGAGATCAGAGAGGCTAAACCCTAGAAACTAGCCTATGGTATGATTGTTGTTCGTCCTACGGACTAAAACCCTCCGGTTTATATAGACACCAGATAGGGTTAGGGTTACACAGAGTCGGTTACAATGGTAGGAGACCTACATATCCATATCGCCAAGCTTGCCTTCCACGCCAAGGAAAGTCCATCCGGACATGGGACAAAGTCTTCAATCTTGTATCTTCATAGTCCAGGAGTCCGGCCAACGGTGATAGTTCGGCTATCCGGACACCCCCTAATCCGGGACTCCCTCAGTCCTAAATTTGTGTAGTATTTGATAAAATTGTTCTGGGAATTTTAGAGGAAGTAAATAATTCAAGTTTGAATTGAATTCAAACTTGAGCCATTTTAAAACCTAACCAAAACAACTTAGATAAAGCTGAAATACTACAGGGAGGTAAATGACATGGTGATAGGATATTGAGGCAAGGTTGAACATTAATGGAGGAGGGTAAAATGGCACTTGTCAAAACAAAAGAATAGAAGGAGAGGTGGTGATGCATGGATCACACATAGAACATGCAAAAACATATCATGCATGAATAACATGGAAAAACAAGTTGACATAAGCACAACACAACATAGATATGCACATGATGCAAACAAATGGTGAGGCCATAGTGCAACAATGGATGACGAAAGAAATATGACAATGTAATGACAAGATAATGCAAAGGCAACCAACAAACCCGAAATGAAACCCACAAAGAGGAAAACCCACTTGGAATTGATGAAGAACAAGATGAATATATTGCCAAAATGGGAAGTTTTACATCAGGGGTGTTACATATCTAGACCGAGACTTAGAGTCATCTAGATTAGTGTCAAAACTTGCATCGACGTAACCCTTTACAACGAACCTTTTGTCACTTCCATAATCAAGAAACATATCCTTATTCCACTAAGGATAATTTTGACCGCTGTCCATTGATCTACTCCTAGATCACTATTGCACTCCCTTGCTAAACACAGTGTAGGATATACAATAGATCTGGCACACAGCATGGCATACTTTATAGAGCCTATGGCTGAGGCATAGGGAATGACTTTCATTCTCTTTCTATCTTCTGCCGTGGTCGGTTTTTGAGTCTTACTCAATTTCACACCTTGTAACACAGGCAAGAACTCTTTCTTTGACTGTTCCATTTTGAACTACTTCAAAATCTTGTCAAGGTATGTACTCATTGAAAAAACTTATCAAGCGTCTTGATCTATCTCTATAGATCTTGATGCTCAATATGTAAGCAGCTTCACCGAGCTCTTTCTTTGAAAACTCCTTTCAAACACTCCTTTATGCTTTGCGAGAATAATTCTACATTATTTCCGATCAACAATATGTCATTCACATATACTTATCGAAATCTGTAGTGCTCCCACTCACTTTCTTGTAAATCAGGCTTCACCGCAAGTGCAGTATAAAACTATATGCTTTGATCAACTTATCAAAGCGTATATTCCAACTCGAGATGCTTGCACCGGTCCATAGATGGATTCTTTGGAGCTTGCATATTTTGTTAGCACCTTTAGGATTGACAAAACCTTCTGGTTGCATCATATACAACTCTTCTTTAATAAATCCATTAAGGAATGCAGTTTTGTTTATACATTTGCCAGATTTCATAAAATGTGGCAATTGCTAACATGATTCAGACAGACTTAAGCATAGATACGAGTGAGGAACTCTCATCGTAGTCAACACCTTGAACTTGTCGAAAAACCTTTTGCGACAATTCTAGCTTTGTAGATAGTAACACTACTATCAGCGTCCGTCTTCCTCTTGAAGATCCATTTATTTTCTATGGCTTGCCGGTCATCAGGCAAGTCAACCAAAGTCCACACTTTGTTCTCATACATGGATCCCATCTAAGATTTCATGGCCTCAAGCCATTTCGTGGAATCTGGGCTCATCATCGCTTCCTCGTAGTTCGTAGGTTCGTCATGGTCAAGTAACAAGACCTCCAGAACAGGATTATCGTACCACTCTGGTGCGGATCTCACTCTGGTTTACCTATGAGGTTCGGTAGTAACTTGATCTGAAGTTACATGATCATCATCATTAGCTTCCTCACTAATTGGTGTAGTAGTCACAGGAACAGATTTCTGCGATGAACTACTTTCCAATAAGGGAGCAGGTACAGTTACCTCATCAAGTTCTACTTTCTCCCACTCACTTCTTTTGAGAGAAACTCCTTCTCTAGAAAGGATCCATTCTTAGCAACGAATGTCTTGCCTTCGGATCTGTGATAGAAGGTGTATGTCTCCTTTGGGTATCCTATGAAGACTTACTTCTCCAATTTGGGTTCGAGCTTATCATGTTGAAACTTTTTCACATAAGCATCGCAGTCCCAAACTTTAAGAAACGACAGCTTAGGTTTCTCGCCAAACCATAGTTCATACGGTGTCATCTCCACGGATTTAGATCGTGCCCTATTTAAGGTGAATGTAGCTGTCTCTAATGCATAACCCCAAAACGATAGTGGTAAATCGGTAAGAGACATCATAGATCGCACCATATCTAATAAAGTACGGTTACGATGTTCGGACACACCATTACACTGTGGTGTTCCAGGTGGCGTGAGTAGTGAAACTATTTCACATTGTTTTAACTGAAGGCCAAACTCGTTAACTCAAATATTTTACTTCTATGATCATATCGTAGAAACTTTTATTTTCTTGTTACGATGATTCTCCACTTCACTCTGAAATTCTTTGAACTTTTCAAATGTTTCAGACTTGTGTTTCATCAAGTAGATATACCCATATCTGCTCAAATCATCTGTGAAGGACAGAAAATAACGATACCTGCCATGAGCATCAACACTCATCGGACTGCATACATCAGTATGTACTATTTTCAACAAATCTGTTGCTCGCTCCATTGTTCCGGAGAACGGAGTTTTAGTCATCTTGCCCATAAGGCATATATGGTTCGCAAGCATCAAGTGATTCCAAAATCCCATCAGCATGGAGTTTCTTCATGCTCTTTACACCAATATGACCTAAACGGCAGTGCCACAAATAAGTTGCACTATCATTATTAACTTTGCATCTTTTGGCTTCAATATTATGAATATGTGTATCACTACGATCGAGATCCAACAAACCATTTTCGTTGGTGTGTATGACCATAGAAGGTTTTTATTCATGTAAACAGAATAACAATTGTTCTCTAACTTAAATGAATAACCGTATTGCAATAAACATGATCAAACCATATTCATGCTCAACGCAAACACCAAATAACACTTATTTAGGTTCAATACTAATCCCAAAAGTATAGGGAGTCTGCGATGATGATCATATCAATCTTGGAACCACTTCCAACACACATCGTCACTTTACCCTTAACTAGTCTCTGTTTATTACGCAACTCCGTTTGAGTTACTAATCTTAGCAACTGAACTAGTATCAAATCTTGAGGGGTTGCTATAAACACGGTAAAGTACACATCAATAACATGTATATCAAATATACCTTTGTTCACTTTGCCATCCTTCTTATCCGCCAAATACTTGGGGCAGTTCCGCTTCGATGGCGGTTCCTTTGCAAGAGAAGCACTCGGTCCGTGCTTAGGTCCGACTTGGGCTTCTCCACTTGAGCAGCAACTCGCTTACCGTTCTTCTTGAAGTTCCCCTTCCTCCCTTTGCCCTTTTCTTGAAACTAGTGGTCTTGTCAACCATCAACACTTGATGCTTTTCTTGATTTCTACCTTCGTCGATTTCAGCATCACGAAGAGCTTGGGAATCGTCTCCGTTTATCCCTTGCATATTATAGTTCATCACGAAGTTCTAGTAACTTGGTGATAGTGACTAGAGAACTCTGTCAATCACTATTTTATCTGGAAGATTAACTCCCACTTGATTCAAGTGATTGTAGTACCTGGACAATCGAGCACATGCTCCTTTGCTTGAGCTATTCTCCTCCATCTTTTAGCTATAGAACTTGTTGGAGACTTCATATCTCTCAACTCGGTATTTGCTTGAAATATAAACTTCAACTCTGGAACATCTCATATGGTCCATGGCGTTCAAAACGTCTTTGAAGTCCCGATTCTAAGCCGTTAAGCATGGTGCACTAAACTATCAAGTAGTCATCATATTGAGCTAGCCAAGCGTTCATAACCTCTGCATTTTCTCCTGCAATAGGTCCATCACCTAGCGGTGCATCGAGGACATAATTCTTACGTGCAGCAATGAGGATAATCCTCGGATCACGGATCCAATCCGCATCATTGCTACTAACATCTTTCAACATAGTTTTCTCTAGGAACATATCAAAATAAACATAGGGAAGCAACAACGCGAGCTATTGATCTACAACATAGATATGCTAGTACTACGGGACTAAGTTCATGATAAATTAAAGTTCAATTAATCATATTACTTAAGAACTCCCACTTAGATAGACATCCTCTAATCCTCTAAGTGATCACGTGATCCATATCAACTAAACCATGTCCGATCATCACGTGAGATGGAGTAGTTTCAATGGTGAACATCAATATGTTGATCATATCTACTATATGATTCACGCTCTACCTTTCGGTCTCCGTGTTCGAGGCCATATCTGTTATATGCTAGGCTCGTCAAGTTTAACTGAGTATTCTGCGTGTGCAACTGTTTTGCACCGTTGTATTTGAACGTAGAGCCTATCACACCCGATCATCACATGGTGTCTCGGTAGCGAAGAACTTTCATAGCGGTGCATACTCAGGGAGAACACTTATACCTTGATAATTTAGTGAGAGATCATCTTATAAAGCTACCGCCGAACTAGGCAAAATAAGATGTATAAAAGATAAACATCACATGCAATCATAACGTGTGACATGATATGGCCATCATCATCTTGTGCCTTTGATCTCCATCTCCAAAGCATCGTCATGATCTCCATCGTCACCGGCATGACACCATGATCTCCATCATCTTGATCTATATCAATGTGTCGTCACATGGTCGTCTCGCCAACTATGGCTCTTGCAACTATTGCTATCTCATAGCGATAAAGTAAAGCAATTATTTGGCGCTTGCATCTTATGCAATAGAGAGACAACCATAAGGCTTTTGCTAGTTGCCGATAACTTCAACATGATCATCTCATACAACAACTTATATCTCATCATGTCCTGACCATATCACATCACAACATGCCCTGCAAAAACAAGTTAGACGTCCTCTACTTTGTTGTTGCAAGTTTTATGTGGCTACTACAGGCTGAGCAAGAACCGTTCTTACCTACGCATCAAAACCACAGCGATAGTTTGTCAAGTTGGTGTTGTTTTAACCTTCGCAAGGACGGGCGTATATACACTCGGTTCAACTAAAGTTGGAGAAACCGACACCCTTGACCACCGTGTGCAAAAGCACGTCGGTAGAACCAGTCTCGTAAGCGTCTGGCGTAATGTCATCCGGGCGCTTCATCCAACAATACCGCCGAACCAAAGTATGACATGCTGGTAAGCAGTATGACTTGTATCGCCCACAACTCACTTGTGTTCTACTCGTGCATATGACATCTACGCATAAAACCTGGCTCGGACACCACTGTTAGGGAGCGTAGTAATTTCAAAAAAAATCCTACGCACACGCAAGATCATGGTGATGCATAGCAACGAGAGGGGAGAGTGTTGTCCATGCACCCTCGTAGACCGAAAGCGGAAGCGTTAGGACAACGCGGTTGATGTAGTCGTACGTCTTCACGATCCGACCGATCAAGTACCAAACGTACGGCACCTCCGAGTTCAGCACACGTTCAGCCCGATGACGTCCCTCGAACTCCGATCCAGCCGAGTGTTGAGGAAGAGTTTCGTCAGCACGACGGCGTGGTGACAATGTTGATGTTCTACCGACGCAGGGCTTCGCCTAAGCACCGCTATAGTATTATCGAGGTGGACTATGGTGGAGGGGGCACCGCACACGGTTGGGAGAGATCAACTGATCAACTTGTGTGTCTAGAGGTGCCCCCTGCCCCCGTATATAAAGGAGCAAGGGGGAGGCGGCCGGCCTAGGAGGAGGGCGCGCCAAGGGGGGAGTCCTACTCCCACCGGGAGTAGAACTCCTCCTTTCCTTGTTGGAGTAGGAGAAGGGAAGGGAGAAGGAGAAGGAAGGAAGGGGGCGCCCCCTCCCTAGTCCAATTCGCACTAGTCCATGGGGAGGGGTGTGGCCACCCTTTGGGGCCTTTCTCTCCTTTCCCGTATGGCCCATTAAGGCCCAATACGAATTCCCGTAACTCTCCGGTACTCCGAAAAATACCCGAATTACTCGGAACCTTTCCGAAGTCCGAATATAGTCGTCTAGTATATCGATCTTTACATCTCGACCATTTCGAGACTCCTCGTCATGTTCCCGATCTCATCTAGGACTCCGAACTCCTTCGGTACATCAAAACACATAAATTCATAATATAACCGTCATCGAACTTTAAGCGTGCGGACCCTACGGGTTCGAGAACTATGTAGACATGACCAAGACACGTCTCCGGTCAATAACCAATAGCGGAACCTGGATGCTCATATTGGCTCCCACATATTCTACGAAGATCTTTATCGGACAAACCGCATAACAACATACGTTGTTCCCTTTGTCATCGGTATGTTACTTTCCCGAGATTCGATCGTCGGTATCTCAATACCTAGTTCAATCTCGTTACCGGCAAGTCTCTTTACTCGTTCCGTAATACATCATCCCGCAACTAACTCATTAGTTGCAATGCTTGCAAGGCTTTAAGTGATGTGCATTACCGAGTGGGCCCAAAGATACCTCTCCGGCAATCGGAGTGACAAATCCTAATCTCAAATACGCCAACCCAACAAGTACCTTCGAGACACCAGAGCACCTTTATAATCACCCGATTCACGTTGTGACGTTTGGTAGCACACAAAGTGTTCCTCCGTAAACGGAGTTGCATAATCTCATAGTAATAGGAACATGTATAAGTCATGAAGAAAGCAATAGCAACATACTGAACGATCGTGTGCTAAGTTAACGGAATGGATCATGTCAATCACATCATTCTCCTAATGATGTGATCCCGTTAATAAAATGACAACTCATGTCTATGGCTAGGAAACATAACCATCTTTGATCAACGAGCTAGTCAAGTAGAGGCATACTAGTGACAATCTATTTGTCTATGTATTCACACATGTATTATGTTTCCGGTTAATACAATTCTAGCATGAATAATAAACATTTATCATGATATAAGGAAATAAATAATAACTTTATTATTGCCTCTAGGGCGTATTTCCTTCATGTCTCGCACGCTGAGCCGTCTCGACGTTGTCGGTGCAGATGTCCGGCTCAGGGCCCGGCTCGCCAATCCAGCCGATGAAGACGTGGATTCCGACGAAGGGGACCCGGTACCCGCACTCAATTGAGCTGGCGTCGGGACCCCAGCCGGCGCCGTCGATGTAGAGCTTGCCGCGACGACTCTTGGTCATCCGGCCTACAATGTATCCCTTGAGCCCTTCAAAGCTGCCCTTCAAAGCTGCCCTTCAAGAACTCAAATCCACCGTGCGCTGGCCCCACGGTGGGCGCCAACTGTCGTGGAATTATCACGGCAGATGTCCTCGTGAAAGGAATTAGTCGTGGAGCCATCGCAACTAGGAAGCCTAAAGGGGTTAAAACGGGACAAAGGACACAAGGGTTTATACTGGTTCGGCCCCTGGCGGTGAAGGTAAAAGCCTAATCCAGTTGAGGTGGAATTACTAGGGTTTAGATGACCAGGGAGCGAATCCGCTATGCCCGGCTCTCGATCTAATGTTACTTGCCCTAAGCCGCCGACGGGTCGTCCCCTTATATACACGGGTTGACACCCCGCGGCCTACAGAGTCCCGGCCGGCTCATAAACAGTGTCCGGCTCGGTGACTAGTTAATCTTGCCTTCCAATACAAGTCATGCCATTATGGCGGTTTATCACTACGGGCCTTAAGTTGCCTGCAGGCTTTGGGCCCTTAACTGAACCGCCATCTTCAAGCTTGATATTGGGCTTCATATGATAAATCGTCATAGCGTAACCCGGCCCCTCCTGGGTGAAGGAAATATGCCCTAGAGGCAATAATAAAGTTATTATTTATTTCCTTATATCATGATAAATGTTTATTATTCATGCTAGAATTGTATTAACCGGAAACATAATACATGTGTGAATACATAGACAAACAGATAGTCACTAGTATGCCTCTACTAGACTAGCTCATTAATCAAAGATGGTTGTGTTTCCTAACCATAGACATGTGTTGTCATTTGATTAATGGGATCACCTCATTAGGAGAATGATGTGATTGACATGACCCATTCCGTTAGCTTAGCACTTGATCATTTAGTATATTGCTATTGCTTTCTTCATGACCTATACATGTTCTCGTAACTATGAGATTATGCAACTCCGTTTACGGAGGAACACTTTGGTACTACCAAACGTCACAACGAATCGGGTGATTATAAAGGAGTACTACAGGTGTCTCAAGGTACTTGTTGGGTTGGCGATTTCGAGATTAGGTTTTGTCACTCCGATTGTCGGAGAGGTATCTCTGGGCCTTCTCGGTAATACACATCACATAAGCCTTGCAAGCATTGCAACTAATGAGTTAGTTGTGAGATGATGTATTACGGAACGAGTAAAGAGACTTACCGGTAACGAGATTGAACTAGGTATTGGATACCGACGATCGAATCTCGGGTAAGTAACATACCGATGACAAAGGGAACAACGTATGTCGTTATGCGGTTTGACCGATAAAGATCTTCGTAGAATATGTAGGAACCAATATGAGCATCCAGGTTCCGCTATTGGTTATTGACCGAGAATGGTTCTAGGTCATGTCCACATAGTTCTCGAACCCGTAGGGTCCGCACGCTTAAAGTTTCGATGACAGTTCATTATGAGTTTATAAGTATTGATGTACCGAAGGTTGTTCGGAGTCCCGGATGTGATCACGGACATGACGAGGAGTCTCGAAATGGTCGAGACATAAAGATTGATATATTGGAAGCCTATGTTTGGACTTCGGAAAGGTTCCGGATGAAAACAGGAAGTTACCGGAACACCGGGGGGTTACCGGAACCCCCCGGGGGGTCAATGGGCCTTGATGGGCCATAGGGAGAAGAGGAAGGGCCGGCCAGGGCAGGACTCGCGCCCCCCTCCCCCTCTAGTCTGAATAGGACAAGGAGAGGGGCGGCGCCCCCCTTCCCTCTTCCCCCTCCCCAATCCTATTCCAACTAGGAAAGGGGGGGGGAGTCCTACTCCCGGTGGGAGTAGGACTCCTCCAGGCGCGCCCCCCTAGGGCTGGCCGCACCCCCTTGCTCCTTTATATACGGGGGCAGGGGGGCACCCCAAGACACACAAGTTGATCTACGGATCGTTCCTTAGCCGTGTGCGGTGCCCCCCTCCACCATATTCCACTTCGGTCATATCGTCGCGGAGCTTAAGCGGCCCTGCGCCGGTGGAGCATCATCATCGTACCACGCCGTCGTCTCGACGGAACTCATCCCCGACGCTTTGCTGGATCGGGCCCGGGATCGTCATCGAGCTGAACGTGTGCAGAACTCGGAGGTGCCGTGCGTTCGGTACTTGGATCGGTCGGATCGTGAAGGCGTCGACTACATCAACAGCGTTATCATAACGCTTCCGCCACGGTCACGAGGGTACGTGGACAACACTCTCCTCTCGTTGCTATGCCATCACCATGATCTTGCGTGTGCGTAGGAAATTTTTGAAATTACTACGTTCCCCAACAAATGGCATCCGAGCCAGGTTTTATGCGTTGATGTCATATGCACGAGTAGAACACAAGTGAGTTGTGGGTGATATAAGTCATCTGCTTACCAGCATGTCATACTTTGGTTGGCGGTATTGTGAGATGAAGCGGCCGGACCGACATTACGCGACGCTTACGCGAGACTGGTTTCACCGCTTGAGCACTAGTTGCTTGAAGGTGACCGCGGGTGTCGGTTTCTCTCACTTTAGTTGAACCGAGTGTGGCTACGCCCGGTCCTTGCGAAGGTTAAAACAGCACCAACTTGACAAACTATCGTTGTGGTTTTGATGCGAGGTAAGAACGGTTCTTGCTCAGCCCGTAGCAGCCACGTAAAACTTGCAACAACAAAGTAGAGGACGTCTATTGTTTTGCGGGCATGTTGTGATGTGATGTGGTCAAGACGTGATGCTATATTTTATTGTATGAGATGATCATGTTTTGTAACCGAGTTATCGGCAATGGCGAGGAGCCATATGGTTGTCGCTTTATTGTATGAAATGCAAACGCCATGTAATTGCTTTACTTTATCACTAAGCGATAGCGATAGTCGTAGAAGCAATAGTTGGCGAGGCGACAACGATGCTACGATGGAGATCAAGGTGTCGCGCGGTGACGATGGTGATCATGGCGGTGCTTGGCGATGGAGATCACAAGCACAAGATGATGATGACCATATCATATCACTTATATTGATTGCATGTGATGTTTATCCTTTATGCATCTTATCTTGCTTTGATTGACGGTAGCATTATAAGATGATCTCTCACTAAAATTATCAAGAAGTGTTCTCCCGAGTATGCACCATTGCGAAAGTTCTTCGTCTTTGAGACACCACGTGATGATCGGGTGTGATAGGCTCTACGTTCAAATACAACGGTGCAAAACAGTTGCACACGCGAATACTCGAGTTAAACTTGACGAGCCTAGCATATAACAGATATGGCCTCGGAACACGGAGACCGAAGGTCGAGCGTGAATCATATAGTAGATATGATCGACATAGTGATGTTCACCATTGAAACTACTCCATCTCACGTGATGATCGGACATGGTTTAGTTGATTTGGATCACGTAATCACTTAGATAACTGGAGAGATGTCTATCTAAGTGGGAGTTCTTTAGTAATATGATTAATTGAACTTTAATTTATCATGAACTTAGTCCTGGTAGTATTTTGCAAATTATGTTGTAGATCAATAGCTCGCGTTGTTGCTTCCCTATGCTTTTATATGTTTGTTTTGATATGTTCCTAGAGAAAATTATGTTGAAAATGTTAGTAGCAATGATGCGGATTGGATCCGTGATCCGAGGTTTATCCTCATTGCTGCACGTAAGAATTATGTCCTTAATGCACCGCTAGGTGACAAACCTATTGCAGGAGCGTATGCGGCGTTATGAGCGTTTGGCTAGCTCAATATGATGACTACTTGATAGTTTAGTGCACCATGCTTAAAGGCTTAGAATCGGGACTTCAAAGGCGTTTTGAGCGTCATGGACCATATGAGATGTTCCAGAATTGAAGTTAATATTTCAAGCAAATACCGAGTTGAGAGATATGAAGTCTCCAACAAGTTCTATAGCTAAAAGATGGAGGAGAATCGCTCAACTAGTGAGCATGTGCTCAGATTGCAGGTACTTCAATCGCTTGAATCAAGTGGGAGTTAATCTTCGAGATAAGATAGTGATTGATGAATTCTCTAGTCACCATCACCAAGTTAGTAGAACTTCGTGATGAACTATAATATGCAAGGGATGACAAAAGTAATTCCCAAGCTCTTCGTGATGCTGAAATCGACGAAGGTAGAAATCAAGAAAAGAGCATCAAGTGTTGATGATTGACAAGACCACTAGTTTCAAGGAAAAGGGCAAAGGAAGAAGGGAACTTCAAGAAGAACGGCAAGCAAGTTGCTGTTCGAGTGAAGAAGCCCAAGTCTGGACCTAAGCACGAGACTAAGTGCTTTTGCTGCAATGGAACTGGTCCTTTGGAAGCGGAACTACCCCAAGTATTTGGCGGATAAGAAGGATGGCAAATTGAACAAGAGTATATTTGATATACAGAGTTATTGATGTGTGCCTTACTAGTGTTTATAGTAGCCCCTGAGTATTTTATACTTGTTCGGTTGTTGAGATTAGTAACTCAAACAGGAGTTACGAATAAGCAGAGACTAGTTGAAGGGAAGTGACGATGAGTGTTGGAAGTAGTTCCAAGATTGATATGATCATCATCGCACACTCCCTATACTTTCGGAATTAGTGTTAAACCTAAATAAATGTTATTTGGTGTTTGCGTTGAGCATGAATATGATTTGATCATGTTTATTGCAAAACGGTTATTCATTTAAAGTGAAAGAATAATTGTTGTTCTGTTTAAATGAATAAAACCTTCGATGGTCATACACCCAATGAAAATAGTTTTCAAAACGGTTATCCATTTAAAGTCAAAGAATAATTGTTGTTCATTTAAATGAATAAAACCTCAATGGTCATACACCCAATAAAAATAGTTTGTTGGATCTCGATCATAGTGATACACATATTCATAATATTGATGCCAAAAGATGCAAAGTTAATAATGATAGTGCAACTTATTTGTGGCACTGCCGTTTAGGTCATATTGGTGTAAAGCGCATGAAGAAACTCCATGTTGATGGGATTTTGGAATCACTTGATTATGAATCACTTGATGCTTGCGAACCATGCCTTATGGGCAAGATGACTAAAGACTCTGTTCTCCGGAACAATGGAGCGAGCAAATGACTTATTGGAAATAATACATACTGATGTATGCGGTCCGATGAGTGTTAAAGCTCACGGCAAGTATCGTTATTTTCGACCTTCACAAGATGATTTGAGCAGATATGAGTATATCTACTTAATGAAGCACAAGTCTAAAACATTTGAAAAGTTCAAAGAATTTCAGAGTGAAGTGGAGAATCATCGTAATAAGAAAATAAAGTTTCTACGATCTGATCGTGGAGGAGAATATTTGAGTTCTGAGTTTGGCCTTCATATAAAACAATGTGGAATAGTTTCACAGCTCACGCCACATGGAACACCATAACGTAATGGTGTGTCCGAACGTCATAATCGCACTTTATTTGATATGGTGCGATCAATGATGTCTCTTACCAATTTACCAATATCGTTTTGGGGTTATGCATTAGAGACAACTGCATTCACATTAAATAGGGCACCATTAAATCCGTTGAGGCGACACCGTATGAACCATGGTTTAGCGATAAACCTAAGCCGTCGTTTCTTAAAAGTTTGGAGTTGTGATGCTTATGTGAAAAAGTTTTCACCTGATAAGCTCGAACCCAAATCGGAAAAATGCGTCTTCATAGAATACCCAAAGGAAACTGTTGGGTACTCCTTCTATCACAGATCCAAAGGCAAAACATTCGTTGCTAAGAATGGATCCTTTCTAGAGAAGGAGTTTCTCTCAAAGAAGTGAGTGGGAGGAAAGTAGAACTTGATGAGGTAATTGTACCTTCTCCCTTATTGGAAAGTAGTTCATCACGAAATCAGTTCCGTGATTCCTACACCAATTAGTGAGGAAGTTAATGATGATGATCATGAAACTTCAGATCAAGTTGCTACCAAACCTCGTGAGGTCTTCAGAGTAAGATCCGCACAGAGTGGTACGGTAATCATGTTCGGAAGTCATGTTACTAGACCATGATGAACCTACGAACTATGAGGAAGCGATGATGAGCCCAGATTCGCGAAATGGCTTGAGGCCATGAAATCTGAGATAGGATCCATGTATGAGAACAAAGTATGGACTTTGATTGACTTGCTCAATGATCAGCAAGCCATGTTAAATAAATGGATCTTTAAGAGGAAGACGGACAACGATAGTAGTGTTACTATCTACAAAGCTCGACTTGTCACAAAAAGGTTTTCGACAAGTTCAAGGTGTTGACTACAATGAGATTTTCTCAAGCTGTAGCGATGCTTAAGTCTGTCGAATCATGTTAGCAATTGCCACATTTTATGAAATCTGGCAAATGGATGTCAAAACTACATTCTTTAATGGATTTATTAAAGAAGAGTTGTATATGATGCAACCGAAGGTTTTGTCAATCCTAAAGGAGCTAACAAAATGTGCAAGCTTCAAATGATCCATCTATGGACTGGTGCGAGCATCTTGGAGTTGGAATAAACGCTTTGATAAGTGTGATCAAAGCATATGGTTTTATCTGAGACTTTTGGAGAAGCCTTGTATTTACAAGAAAGTGAGTGGGAGCACTACAAACATTTCGATAAGTATATGTGAATGACATATTGTTGATCGGAAATAATGTAGAATTATTCGCAAAGCATAAAGGAGTATTTGAAAAGAGTTTTTCAAAGAAAGACCTCGATAAAACTACTTACATATTGAGCATCAAGATCTATTGAGATCAAGGCGCTTGATAAGTTTTTCAATAAGTGCATACCTTGTCAAGATTTTGAAGTAGTTCAAAATGGAGCAGTCAAAGAAAAGTTCTTGTGCGTGTTACAAAGGTGTGAAATTGAGTAAAGACTCAAATCCCGACCACGGCAGAAAATAGAAAAGAGAATGAAAGTCATTCCTATGCCTCATCATAGGTTCTATGAAGTATGCCATGCTATGTACCAGACCTATTGTATACCTTGCTCTGAATTTGGCAAGGAGTACAATAGTGATCTAGGAGTAGATCATGGACATTGGTCAAGAACATCCTTAGTGAGGACTAAGGAAATATTTCTCGATTATGGAGGTGATAAAAGAGCCCGTCGGAAAGAGTTACATCGATGCAAGCTTTTTACACTGATCCAGATGACTCTAAGTCTCAATCTGGATACATATTGAAAGTGGGAGCAATTAGCTAGAGTAGCTCCGTGCGAGCATTGTAGACATAGAATATTTGCAAAATACATATGGCTCACGAATGTGATGAGACCCGTTGACTAAGCTTCTCTCACGAGCAAAACATGATCATACCTTAGTACTCTTTGGGTGTTAATCACATAGCGATGTGAACTAGATTATTGACTCTAGTAAACCCTTTGGGTGTTGGTCACATGACGATGTGAACTATGGGTGTTAATCACATACAGATGTGAATATTAGTGTTGAATCACATGATGATGTGAACTAGATTATTGACTCTAGTGCAAGTGGGAGACTGAAGGAAATATGCCCTAGAGGCAATAATAAAGTTATTATTTATTTCCTTATATCATGATAAATGTTTATTATTCATGCTAGAATTGTATTAACCGGAAACATAATACATGTGTGAATACATAGACAAACAGATAGTCACTAGTATGCCTCTACTAGACTAGCTCATTAATCAAAGATGGTTGTGTTTCCTAACCATAGACATGTGTTGTCATTTGATTAATGGGATCACCTCATTAGGAGAATGATGTGATTGACATGACCCATTCCGTTAGCTTAGCACTTGATCATTTAGTATATTGCTATTGCTTTCTTCATGACCTATACATGTTCCTGTAACTATGAGATTATGCAACTCCGTTTACGGAGGAACACTTTGGTACTACCAAACGTCACAACGTAATCGGGTGATTATAAAGGAGTACTACAGGTGTCTCGAAGGTACTTGTTGGGTTGGCGTATTTGAGATTAGGTTTTGTCACTCCGATTGTCGGAGAGGTATCTCTGGGCCTTCTCGGTAATACACATCACATAAGCCTTGCAAGCATTGCAACTAATGAGTTAGTTGTGAGATGATGTATTATGGAGCGAGTAAAGAGACTTACCGTAACGAGATTGAACTAGGTATTGGATACCGACGATCGAATCTCGGGTAAGTAACATACCGATGACAAAGGGAACAACGTATGTCGTTATGCGGTTTGACCGATAAAGATCTTCAGTAGAATATGTAGGAACCAATATGAGCATCCAGGTTCCGCTATTGGTTATTGACCGAGAATGGTTCTAGGTCATGTCCACATAGTTCTCGAACCCGTAGGGTCCGCACGCTTAACGTTCGATGATGATTCATTATGAGTTTATAAGTATTGATGTACGAAGGTTGTTCGAGTCCGGATGTGATCACGGACATGACGAGGAGTCTCGAAATGGTCGAGACATAAAGATTTATATATTGGAAGCCTATGTTTGACTTGAAAGGTTCGGATGAAAACAGGAAGTTACCGGAACAATGGGGTTACTGGAACCCCGGGGTCAATGGGCCTTGATGGGCCATAGGGAGAAGAGGAAGGGCGGCCAGGGCAGGCGCGCCCCCCCCTCTAGTCCGAATAGGACAGGAGAGGGGGCGCCCTTCCCTCTTCCCCTCCCCAATCCTATTCCAACTAGGAAGGGGGAGTCCTACTCGGTGGGAGTAGGACTCTCCAGCGCGCCCCTAGGGCTGGCCGCACCCCCCTTGCTCCTTTATATCTGAGGCGGGGCACCCCAAGACACACAAGTTGATCTATGGATCGTTCCTTAGCCGTGTGCGGTGCCCCCTCCACCATATTCCACTTCGGTCATATCGTCGCGGAGCTTAGGCGAAGCCTCGCGCCGTAGAGTCATATCGTCAGCGGAGCTTAGGCGAAGCCCTGCGCCGGTGGAGCATCATCATCGCTACCACGCCGTCAGGTCGACGGAACTCATCCCCGACGCTTTGCTGGATCGGAGCCCGGGATCGTCATCGAGCTGAGCGTGTGCGAGAACTCGGAGGTGCCGTGTGTTCGGTACTTGGATCGGTCGGATCGTGAAGACGTACGACTACATCAACCGCGTTATCATAACGCTTCGCCACGGTCTCACGAGGGTACGTGGACAACACTCTCCTCTCTCGTTGCTATGCCATCACCATGATCTTGCGTGTGCGTAGGAAATTTTTTGAAATTACTACGTTCCCCAACACTGGGCGGGTTACACTAGTAGTTATATCCCCAACAAACATCTTCACCAGCACCATCTCCTCTCAAACCCTAGTTCATCTCTTGTATCCAATCTTTGTCTCAAAACCTCAGATTGGTACCTATGGGTTGCTAGTAGTATTGATTACTTCTTGTAGTTGATGCTAGTTGGTTTATTCGGTGGAAGATCATATGTCCAGATCCTTTATGCATATTAATACCCCTCTGATTATGAACATGAATATGATTTGTGAGTAGTTACGTTTGTTCCTGAGGACATGGGAGAAGTCTTGCTATAAGTAGTCATGTGAATTTGGTATTCGTTCGATATTTTGATGAGATGTATGTTGTCTTTGCTCTAGTGGTGTGATGTGAACGTCGACTACATGACACTTCACCATTGTTTGGGCCTAGGGGAAGGCATTGGGAAGTAATAAGTAGATGATGGGTTGCTAGAGTGACAGAAGCTTAAACCCTAGTTTATGCGTTGCTTCATAAGGGGCTGATTTGGATCCATATGTTTCATGCTATGGTTAGGTTTACCCATATATCAAATTATCAAAGTAACGAACGCGAATCATATGAGCATGATGAAAACTAGCTTGATGATAATTCCCATGTGTCCTCGGGAGCGTTTTCCTTTATATAAGAGTTTGTCCAGGCTTGTCCTTTGCTACAAAAAGGATTGGGCCACCTTGTTGAACCTTGTTTACTTTTGTTACTTGTTACCCGTTACAAATTACCTTATCACAAAACTATCTGTTACCGATAATTTCAGTGCTTGCAGAGAATACCTTACTGAAAACCGCTTGTCATTTCCTTCTGCTCCTCGTTGGGTTCGACACTCTTACTTATCGAAAGGACTACGATAGATCCCCTATACTTGTGGGTCATCAATTATGATCCCCCATCAAAATATTATATGCCAAAATTGTTGACATTGGACAAGGAAGACAACGTAATAGTTTATGTTTGTTCATATTCACATAGAAATTATATTGTCATAGATCCTTCAACATGTGGTGCTTGCCCCCCATCTTTGCTAGCCAAAAATTCCGCACAAAGTAGATATACTACTTGTGCATCCAAAAACCCTTAAACCCAAATCTTATCTTCAAGAGTCCACCATACCTACCTAAGGATTGAGCAAGATCCTTTGAGTAAGTTGTCATCGGTGCAATAAGGCGATAAAAATTGCTTCTAAAAGTGTGAGATCATTTAGTGTAAGAGAAAATTGAGCATTGTACGAACTTGTGATGGTGAAGAATAAAAGCGACAGACTGCATAATAAAGGTTGCCATCACAAGGGGCAATACAACGTGACGTTCTTTTGCACTAAGGGGTTGAGCATACAAACAAATAAGCGCATGGCAACCTCTACTTCCCTCTGCGAAGGGCATATCCTTTACTTTTATGTATTTACTTTTATGCATGGGTCAAAGTTTTTCTCTCTATTCCTTTTTATTTTTATCCTTTGGCAAGCATCATGTGGTGAGGAAAGATCTAGGTGTTGGGGAACGTAGTAATTTCAAAAATTTTCCTACGATCACTCAAGACCATGGTGATGGCATAGCAACGAGAGGATAGAGTATCCGTCCACGTACCCTGTGAGACCGAAAGCGGAAGCGTTATAACAACGCTGTTGATGTAGTCGTACTTCTTCCCGATCCAACCGATCCAAGTACCGAGCGTCACGGCACCTCCGAGTTCTGCACACGTTCAGCTCGATGGCGTCCCTCGAACTCCGATCCAGCCGAGTGTTGAGGGAGAGTTTCACAAGACGACGGCGTGGTAGCGATGATGATGTTCCTCCGACGCAGGGCTTCGCCTAAGCTCCGCCACGGTATGATTGAGGTGTAATCTGGTGGAAGGGGCACGCGACACGGCTAAGGAACGATCTAATCGATCAACTTCGTGTCATGGGGTGCCCCTGCCTTGTATATAAAGGAGGGAAGGGAGGGGCTGGCGGCCGGAGGGAGGCACCAGGTGTCCTACTCCTACTAGGAGTAGGATTCCCCCAAATCCTAGTCCAACTAGGGTTTGACCAAGGGAGAGGGAGAGAGGCGCCACCCCTTCTCCTAATCCTAATAGGACTAGGGAAGGGGGAAGGCTGCGCCAGCTATAGGGCCCCCTTTCTCTTTCCCACTAAGGCCCATCAAGGCCCATTGACTCCCCGGGGTTCCAGTAACCCCGGTACTCGATAAAATTCCCAATTTCACCGGAGTGATTCCGAGTCCAAACATAGGCTTCCAATATATCAATCTTTATGTCTCGACCATTTCGAGACTCCTCGTCATGTCCGTGATCTCATCCGGACTCAACAACCTTCGTACATCAACATCATAAAACTCATAGTAAGCGCCATCGAACGTTAAGCGTGCGGACCCTACGGGTTCGAGAACTATGTAGACATGACCGAGACACCTCTCGGTCAATAACCAATAGCGGGACCTGGATGCCCATATTGGTTCCTACATATTCTACGAAGATCTTTATCGGTCGGATCGCATAACAACATCGTTGTTCCCTTTGTCATCGGTATGTTACTTGCCCGAGATTCGATCGTCGGTATCCAATACCTAGTTCAATCTCGCATCGCAAGTCTCTTTACTCGTTCCGTAATACATCATCTCATAACTAACTCATTAGTTACAATGCTTGCAAGGCTTAGGTGATGAGCATTACCGAGAGGGCCCAGAGATACCTCTCAGACAATCGGAGTGACAAATCCTAATCTCGAAATATGCCAACCCAACATGTACCTTCGGAGACACCTGTAATGTACCTTTATAATCACCCGATTACGTTGTGACGTTTGGTAGCACCCAAAGTGTTCCTCGGGCAAACGGAGTTGCATAATCTCATAGTCATAGGAACATGTATAAGTCATGAAGAAAAGCACTAGCAACAAACTATACGATCAGGTGCTATGCTAATGGAATGGGTCATGTCAATCAGATCATTCAACCAATGATGTGATCCCATTAATCAAATAACAACTCCTTGTTCATGGTTAGGAAACATAACCATCTTTGATTAACGAGCTAGTCAAGTAGAGGCATACTAGTGACACTGTTTGTCTATATATTCACACATGTATTATGTTTCCGGTTAATACAATTCTAGCATGAATAATAAACATTTATCATGATATAAGGAAATAAATAATAACTTTATTATTGCCTCTAGGGCATATTTCCTTCATCTCCCACTTGCACTAGAGTCAATAATCTAGTTCACATCGCCATGTGATTTAACATCGATAGTTCACATCATCATGTGATTAACACCCATAATTCACATCGCCATGTGACCAAGACCCAAAGGGTTTACTAGATTCAGTAATCTAGTTCACATCGCTATGTGATTAACACCCAAAGAGTACTATGGTGTGATCATGTTTTGCTTGTGAGATAATTTTAGTCAACGGGTCTGTCACATTCGAGCCGTAAGTATTTTGCAAATTTCTATGTCTACAATGCTCGCTTGCGAAGCTACTCTAGCTAATTGCTCCCACTTTCAATATGTATCCAGATTGAGACTCGAGTCATCTAGATTAGTGTTAAAACTTGCATCGACGTAACCTTTACGACGAACCTTTTTCACTTCCATAATCGAGAAATATATCCTTATTCTACTAAGGATAATTTTGACCGCTGTCCATTGATCTACTCCTAGATCTCTATTGCACTCCTTGCCAATCTCAGTGGTAGGGTATGCAATAGATCTGTACACAACATGACATACTTTATAGAACCTATGGCTGATGCATAGGAATGACTTTCATTCTCTTTCTATCTTCTGCCGTGGTCGGGTTTTGAGTCTTACTCAATCTCACTCCTTGTAACACAGGCAAGAACTCTTTCTTTGACTGTTCCATTTTGAACTACTTCAAAATCTTGTCAAGGTATGTATTCATTGAAAAACTTATCAAGCGTCTTGATCTATCTCTATAGATCTTGATGCTCAATATGTAAGCAGCTTCACCGAGGTCTTTCTTTGAAAAACTCCTTTCAAATACTCCTTTATGCTTTGCAGAATAATTCTACATCATTTCCGATCAACAATATGTCATTCACATATACTTATCAGAAATGTTGTAGTGCTCCCACTCACTTTCTTGTAAATACAGGCCTTTCCAAAAGTCAGATAAAATCATATGCTTTGATCAACCCATCAAAGCGTATATTCCAACTCCGAGATGCTTGCACCAGTCCATTGATGGATCATTGGAGTTTGCACATTTTGTTAGCTCCTTTAGGATTGACAAAAACTTCTGGTTGCATCATATACAACTCTTCTTTAATAAATCCATTAAAGAATGTAGTTTTGACATCCATTTGCCAGATTTCATAAAATGTGGCAATTGCTAACATGATTCGGACAGACTTAAGAATCGCCACTGCTTGAGAAAATCTCATTGTAGTCAACACCTTGAACTTGTCGAAAACCTTTTGCGACAAGTCGAGCTTTGTAGATAGTAACACTACTATCGAGATCATCTTCCTCTTGAAGATCCATTTATATAATATGGCTTGCCGATCATCGGCAACTCCATCAAAGTCCACACTTTGTTCTCATATATGGATCCCATCTCAGATTTCATGGTTTCAAACCATTTCGCGAATCTGGGCTCATCATCGCTTCCTCATAGTTCGTAGGTTCATCATGGTCTAGTAACATGACTTCTAGAATAGGATTACCGTACCACTCAGTGCGGATCTTACTCAGGAAGACCCACGAGGTTTGGTAGCAACTTGATCTGAAGTTTCATGATCATCATCATTAACTTCCTTACTAATTGGTGTAGGAATCATCGAACTGATTCTGTGATGAACTACTTTCCAATAAGGGAGAAGGTACAATTACCTCATCAAGTTCTACTTTCCTCCCACTCACTTCTTTCGAGAGAAACTTCTTTTCTAGAAAGGATCCATCTTAGCAACAAATATCTTGCTTTCGGATCTGTGATAGAAGGTGTACCCAATAGTTACCTTTGGGTATTCTATGAAGACGCATTTCTCGATTTGGGTTCGAGCTTATCGGTGAAAATTTTTCACATAAGTATCACAACTCCAAACTTTAAGAAACGATACTTAGGTTTATTGCTAAACCATAGTTCATACGGTGTCATCTCAGCGGATTTAGATGGTGCCCTATCAAGCGTGAATGCAGCTGTCTCTAATGCATAACCCCAAAACTATATCTCAGTAAGAGACATCATAGATCGCACCATATCAAAATAAAATACGGTTCTGACGTTCGGACACACCATAACGTTGTGGTGTTCCGGTGGCGTGAGCTGTGAAACTATTCCACATTGTTTTAATTGAAGACCAAACTCGTAACTCAAATATTCATCTCCACGATCAGATCGCGAAACTTTATTTTCTTGTTACGATGATTTTCCACTTCACTCTGAAATTCTTTGAACCTTTCAACTATTTCAGACTTATGTTTCATCAAGAAGATATATCCATATCTGCTCAAATCATCTTGTGAAGGTCGAAAATAACGATACTTTCCACAGTATCAACACTCATTGGATCGCATACATCGGTATGTATTATTTCCAATAAGTCGGTATCTCGTTCCATTGTTCGAACAACGGAGTTTTAGTCATCTTGCCCAAAAGGCACGGTTCATAAGTATCAAATGATTCATAATCAAGTGATTCCAAAATCCATCAACATGGAGTTTCTTCATGCGCTTTACACCAATATGACCTAAACGGCGAGTGCTATAAATAAGTTGCACTATCATTATTAACTTTGCATCTTTTGGTTTCAATATTATGAATATGTGTATCACTATGATCGAGATCCAATGAACCATTTTCATTGAGTGTGTAACCATATAAGGTTTTATTCATGTAAGCAGAACAACAATTTATTCTCTTACTTAAATGAATAACCGTATTGCAATAAACATGATCAAATCATATTTATGCTCAACACCAAATAACACTTATTTAGGTTCCACACTAATCCCGAAAGTATAGGGAGTGTGCGATGATGATCATATCAATCTTGGAACTACTTCCAACACTCATCGTCACTTTCCCTTCAACTAGTCTCTGTTTATTCGTAACTCCTGTTTGAGTTACTAATCTTAGCAACCGAAGCAGTATCAAATACTCGGGGCTACTATAAACACTAGTAAGGTACACATCAATAACCTGTATATCAAATATAACCTTGTTCACTTTGCCATCCTTCTTATCCACCAAATATTCAGGGTAGTTCCGCTTCGGTGACCAGTTCCATTGCAGCAAAAGTACTCGGTCTCAAGCTTAGGTCTAGACTTGGGCTTCTTTACTCGAGCAACAACTTGCTTGCCGTTCCATTTGAAGTTCCCTTCTTCCTTTGCCATTTTCCTTGAGACTACTAGTCTTGTCAACCATCAACACTTGATGTTTTTCTTGATTTCTACCTTCGCCGATTTTAGCATCGCGAAGAGCTCGAGAATCTTTTTCGTCATCCCTTGCATACTATAGTTCATCACGAAGTTCTACTAACTTAGTGATGGTGACTAGAGAATTCTGTCAATCACTATCTTATCTGGAAGATTAACTCCCACTTGATTCAAGTGATTGAAGTACTCAGACAATCTGAGCACATGCTCACTAGTTGAGCGATTCTCCTCCATCTTTTAGCTATAGAACTTGTTGGAGACTTCATATCTCTCAACTCGGGTATTTGCTAAAAATATTAACTTCAATTCCTGGAACATCTCATATGGTCCATGACGTTCAAAACGTCTTTGAAGTCCCGATTCTAAGCCGTTAAGCATGGTGCACTAAACTATCAAGTAGTCATCATATTGAGCTAGCCAAAGCGTTCATAACGTCAGATCGCTCATATTGAGCTAGCCAAACGTTCATAACGCCCGCATCTGCTCCTGCAAATAGGTCTGTCACCTAGCGGTGCATTAAGGACATAATTCTTCTGCAGCAGCAATGAGGATAAACCTCAGATCACGGATCCAATCCGCATCATTGCTACTAACATTTTCAATACAATTTCTCTAGGAACACATATAAAAACATAGGGAAGCAACAACGCGAGCTATTGATCTACAACATAATTTGCAAAATACTACCGGGACTAAGTTCATGATAAATTAAAGTTCAATTAATCATATTACTTAAGAACTCCCACTTAGAAAAATATCCTCCAATTCTCTAAGTGATTGCGTGATCCATATCAACTACACCATGACCGATCATCACGTGTGATGGAGTAGTTTCAATGGTGAACATCAATATGTTGATCATATCTACTATATGATTCACGCCGACCTTCGGTCTCCGTGTTCCGAGGTCATATCTTATATGCATAGCTCGTCAAGTATAACCTGAGTATTCGCGTGTGCAACTGTTTTGCACCGTTGTATTTGAACGTAGAGCCTATCACACCCGATCATCACGTGGTGTCTCAAAGACGAAGAACTTTATAACGGTGCATACTCGGGAGAACACTTCTTGATAATTTAGTAAGGATCATCTTATAATGCTACCGTCAATCAAAGCAAAATAAGATGCATAAAGGATTAACATCACATGCAATCAATATAAGTGATATGATATGGCCATCATCATCTTGTGCTTGTGATCTCCATCTCGAAGCACCGTCATGATCACCATCGCCACCGCACGACACCATGATCTCCATCGTAGCATCGTTGTCGTCTCGCCAACTATTGCTTCTACGACTATCGCTACTCCTTAGTGATAAAGTAAAGCAATTACATGGCGTTGCATCTCATACAATAAGCGACAACCATATGGCTCTCGCCGATTTCGATAACTCGGTTACAAAACATGATCATCTCATACAATAAAATATATCATCACGTCTTGACCATATCACATCACAACATGCCCTGCAAAAACAAGTTAGACGTCCTCTACTTTGTTGTTGCAAGTTTTACGTGGCTGCTACGGGCTGAGCAAGAACCGTTCTTACCTACGCATCAAAGCCACAACGATATTTCGTCAAATAGACTCCGTTTAACCTTCTCAAGGACCGGCGTATACACTCAGTTCAACTAAAGTGAGAGAGACAGACACCCGCGGTCACCTTTAAGCAACGAGTGCTCACGGCGGTGAAACCAGTCTCGCGTAAGCGTCTGCGTAATGTCGGTCCGGCCGCTTCATCTCACAATACCGCTGAACCAAAGTATGACATGCTGGTAGGCAGTATGACTTGTATCGCCCACAACTCACTTGTGTTCTACTCGTGCATATGACATCAACGCATAAAACCAGGCTCGGATGCCCTTTGTTGGGGAGCGTAGTAATTTCAAAAATTTTCCTACGATCACTCAAGACCATGGTGATGGCATAGCAACGAGAGGATAGAGTATCCGTCCACGCCCTCGAGACCGAAAGCGAAGCGTTATAACAACGCGGTTGATGTAGTCGTACTTCTTCCCGATCCAACCGATCCAAGTACCGAGCGTCACGGCACCTCCGAGTTCGCACACGTTCAGCTCGATGGCGTCCCTCGAACTCCGATCCAGCCGAGTGTTGAGGGAGAGTTTCGTCAAGACGACGGCGTGGTGACGATGATGATGTTCCTCCGACGCAGGGCTTCGCCTAAGCTCCGCCACGGTATGATTGAGGTGTAATCTGGTGGAAGGGGCACGCGACACGGCTAAGGAACGATCTAATCGATCAACTTGTGTCATGGGGTGCCCCCTGCCCTGTATATAAAGGAGGGAAGGGAGGGCTGGCCGGCCAGAGGGAGGCGCACGGGGTGTCCTACTCCTACTAGGAGTAGGATTCCCCCAAATCCTAGTCCAACTAGGGTTTGACCAAGGGAGAGGGAGAGAGGCGCCACCCCTTCTCCTAATCCTAATAGGACTAGGGAAGGGGAAGGCTGCGGCCAGCTATAGGGCCCCTTTTCTCTTTCCCACTAAGGCCCATCAAGGCCCATTGACTCCCGGGGTTCCGATAACCCCGGTACTCGATAAAATTCCCAATTTCACCCGGAGTGATTCCGAGTCCAAACATAGGCTTCCAATATATCAATCTTTATGTCTCGACCATTTCGAGACTCCTCGTCATGTCCGTGATCTCATCCGGGACTCGAACAACCTTCGGTACATCAACATCATAAAACTCATAGTAGCATCATCGAAGCGTTAAGCGTGCGGACCCTACGGGTTCGAGAACTATGTAGACATGACCGAGACACCTCTCGGTCAATAACCAATAGCGGGACCTGGATGCCCATATTGGTTCCTACATATTCTACGAAGATCTTTATCGGTCGACCGCATAACAACATACGTTGTTCCTTTGTCATCGGTATGTTACTTGCCCGAGATTCGATCGTCGGTATCCAATACCTAGTTCAATCTCGTTACGCAAGTCTCTTTACTCGTTCCGTAATACATCATCTCATAACTAACTCATTAGTTACAATGCTTGCAAGGCTTAGGTGATGAGCATTACCGAGAGGGCCCAGAGATACCTCTCCGAGCAATCGGAGTGACAAATCCTAATCTCGAAATATGCCAACCCAACATGTACCTTCGGAGACACCTGTAATGTACCTTTATAATCACCCGATTCGTTGTGGACGTTTGGTAGCACCCAAAGTGTTCCTCGGGCAAACGGAGTTGCATAATCTCATAGTCATAGGAACATGTATAAGTCATGAAGAAAAGCACTAGCAACAAACTATACGATCGGTGCTATGCTAATGGAATGGGTCATGTCAATCAGATCATTCAACCAATGATGTGATCCCATTAATCAAATAACAACTCCTTGTTCATGGTTAGGAAACATAACCATCTTTGATTAACGAGCTAGTCAAGTAGAGGCATACTAGTGACACTCTGTTTGTCTATATATTCACACATGTATTATGTTTCCGGTTAATACAATTCTAGCATGAATAATAAACATTTATCATGATATAAGGAAATAAATAATAACTTTATTATTGCCTCTAGGGCATATTTCCTTCACTAGGCACATATGTCCAGTTGAATATGGGTAGCATCATTTATTATTGTTGACATCACCCTTGAGGTGAATATGTTGGGAGGCAAAACAATAAGCCCCTATCTTTCTATGTGTGCGGTTGAAACGTTTTGCTCATGTGTATGTGGTGAGTGTTAGCAATCATAGAAGACTATATGATGGTTGAGTATGTGGAGCTCTTACTTAAACTCTATTGAATAAGTTGAATTACAATTGCTTAGTGACTGAGAATATAGGTTGTTGAGTTTCAAGAGAATTCATTGTTTGAACCTTAACATGTGAATTGGTTGCTACTTTAACATGAGAAGTTTTATAAGAAAAAATTGTTGTTATGATGATAGGAAAAGTGATTGAAATTGTCATTGGTCAAACTTGTGCACTTTGCTAGCATTCACACTTCATAAATTATTTCTTTTATCATTTACCTACTCACGGACGAGTAGGAATTAAGCTTGGGGATGCTGATACATCTCCAACGTATCTATAATTTATGAAGTATTCACGCTGTTATATTATCATTCTTGGATGTTTTACAATCATTTTATAGCAACTTTTTATCATTTTTGGGACTAACCTATTGACCTAGTGCCCAGTGCCAGTTGCTGTTTTTTGCTTGTTTTTTTACATCCCAGGAAATCAATATCAAACAAAGTCCAAACACCACGAAACTTTTTGTGGATTTTATGGACCGAAGACCACCAATGGGTCGAGAAGACACGGAGGGTGCCCGAGGCACAACCCACCGAGAGTGCGCTGGGGCCCAGCGCGCCTGTGGGTTGTGCCCCTATTTACCCTATAAATTCTCAAATATTTTAAAAACCTCGGGGTTAACCTAGATCAGAAGTTACGCCGCCGCAGGCCTTTGTAGCCACCGAAAACCAATCTATACCCCATTCCGGCACTCTGCCGGAGGGGGGGAATCATCTCCGGTGCCCGTCTTCATCATCCCGGCGGCCACCACGATGAGGAGGGAGTAGTCAACCCTCGGGGCTGAGGGTTTGTACCAGTAGCTATGTATTTAATCTCTCTCTCTCTCTCTCTCTCTCTCTCTCTCTCTCTCTCTCGTGTTCTTGAGATGTCACGACCTTGATGTATCGCGGGCTTTGTTAATATAGTTGAATTCCCCTCTCTATCTTGTTGTGAATTGAGTTTTCCCTTTGAGATTTCTTTTTATCGGATTGAATACTTTTATGGATTTGAGAGCACTTGATATATGTCTTGCATACGAATACTCGTGGTGAAAATGGGTTATCGTATTGATTCACTTGATATGTATTTTGGCACTCAACTCGTGGATTCTCGAGGTGACATTTGGGTAATGTACGCATAGGGGTTGGTGCACGTTCTTGTCCTTGTTTCTCCGGTAGAAATCTCGGGGCACTCTTTGAGGTTCTTTGTGTTGGATTGAGTATTATGAATCTGAAATTATTTGGTGTTATTTTAGTACGAACTCTTGGATAGATCGATCGGAAAGAATAGCTTCAAGGTGGTTTCGTACCCTACAAATAATTTCTTCTTATGTTCTCCGCTAGATAGGAACTCTGGAGTGATTCTTCATCGCACGTTGAGGGATGGTTGTATGATCCAATTATATTAGCATTGTTGAGAGATTGCACTAGCGAAAGTACGGACCCTAGGCCTCATTTTCAAGCATTGCAATACCGTTTTTGTGCCCGTTTACTATTTGCTACCTTGCTGTTTTTATTTATTCAGATTATAAAAATATATGTCTACCATCCATATTACACTTGTATCACCATCTCTTCGTCGAACTAGTGCACCTATACAAATTGCCATTGTATTGGGTGTGTTGGGGACACGAGAGATTTCTTGTATTTGATTGCAGGGTCGTTTGCGAGAGACCATCTTCATCCTACACCTCCCACGGATTGATAAACCTTAGGTCATCCTCTTAAGGGAAAATTGCTACTGTCCTACAAAACTCTGCGCTTGGAGTCCCAACACGTGTCTACAAGAATAAGGTTGCGTAGTAGACATCACATGCCGCCGCCGCCTAGTCCAGAGGTCAGACCAAGAGTTTCCCCTGAGCACGAGGGAGGGAGTTGGATCGGGGCCAAAGCAATGCCTCCAGGGAGGGGACGGCCCCCACGGACGTCGCCATTGCTTAGCCTCAGCGTCGGAAGCACGGATTTCTCTAGCTCAAAGCTGCTCAATCAGGCCGACCACCATGATAGGAGGCATCAGATCACGCATCACAACAACCTCCACCATCTCCGCCACCACCTCGCATCTGGAGTCGAACCACCCACTGCCAAGAACTACCACCAACCATCCAAGCCACCACGCCGCCGAACCCAGGTCACCAGCGCCAAGACCACCAGTGGCGGAGAAGAGGAAAGAAGATGGCAATACCACCGGCCAGAGGCCCGCCCAAGACCGCCACCCCCCTAGCTAAGTGCAACCCCTCCACCTCCATGGTGCCACGAGCATCACCAAACTCCGCCAACTTCCGCCACCAGAGTCGCATATCCACCCCACCACTCTCCACCTTCTTCTTAGAGCGGCGACCTCCTACCAACTCCAGCCACGACCACGACAAGCCGAGCCGCCGCCGCTGCATAGGCTAGATCCAGACGGGAGGGAAGCCCACTCGAGCCGCTGCATCCACCTGGACCGCCGCTCCTCCGATTCGAGCCTCCTCGTGCTCGTGGACGCCGAGCAAGTCTTGCGCCGATCGGCACAGCGCGTGAGCCTCGCGGATCGACTTCCCACGCCTCCCGGCCTATGTGAGAAGGAACAGACCCACTGATGGCGTGGCAGAAGCAGAAGCTTTGCCGACAGCGCCCACTAACGGCGGTGGAGGAGGGGGTGCTACGGCGACCGGCTAGGGTTTCCTCCAGCGTAGCCCACGGGGCGCCATGGGAAGAAGAGGGGGAGAGGACCTAGGCATAGTTATAAACTTGATCAAATTTTATAAAGTTTGACATTTTATATAAATCTATATGCACTGCATTATAAAATGAAGCGAGTATTAAATGCACGAGGGTGTAGCTATTATTGTGCCCCTCTACGTAGCACACCCCGAACCTTCTGGATTGCATATAATATATTAACCTGGGCCCCACATATCTGACAAAGCCAGCTGAAAGAGGGTAAGAAGGAAGAAAACCAGCTAATCTCGCCACGTCCGCACGGGCTGTCCATGAGCCGCCTCGCCGCAGCGGTTTTGCTCGTCTGGTCGCCCCAAACAGACTTCAAGGACAAAGCTGGATCTCCAGCAGCACCGATGACATGTGGTCCCTCTATGTTGTGCTCCCCACCTGTCAGTGTGCTTCGTCGACGCACGCCGCGGAGAACAGCACGCCCTCGCACTCGCACGCGGGGCCCTGCCCTTGTCGTTGTCCCCCTCCCTCTCGCGTTGACAGTTTAGACAGAGATAAGAACAAGACACCACTACACTGACTGCGGAGGCGGAGTGACAGTATTATTAGAATCAGCGGATTCGCATCCGTCGACGCAGCAATTTGGCTTAGAGTTTATCTCTTGCATTTCCCCGCGCGTGGCAGGAAGCACAAGAGGAGAGATCGCAGGAGCCAGCAGTTGTTTACAGAGCTGTTGGGAGAATCCAGGAGGAAAGGAAGTACTCCGGTCCGGCCAAGAAGGGGGAGGGGAGACAGAGTGGGGGAGAGGGGGCTGAGAGGAGATGGAGACGGACAGCCCGCGGAGCCCGGAGGCGGAGATCGGGCACCGGGTGGAGGACCTGTGGGAGGTGGCGCAGCCGCAGCTGTCCCCGTCGGAGAAGCTCAACTCCTGCTTCGAGGACATCCCCGTCGCCGCCTTCCCGCGCAACCACCCCTCGCAAGGTAATCCTCTCGCTCTCTCGCTTGCTTGCTTGCGCTCTTGTTTCTACTACTTTCTTCTAGTACTGTAGTACGTATATGTTTGCTCCTGTCTTGCTCTGCTGCAACAACAGTAGCGTAGCGCGAGTTCGTCTCCCCAAATGTGACTGCTTGTGAGCGAGCGAGTTTCCTAGCGCCAAGAAAAACTCGCGTCGCTCCGTGTCGAGCATTGGAACCACCGGCGATTTCTCCTTTGGATGCCGATTCCATCTGTATCGTTGTCTGTGCGGATATTGGTGCAGACCTGATGCTTGTCTCTTGCTGTGCCGTGCGCGCTCCGTGTCAGCACTCAGCAGCTGACGTGATGTGCTCGTCCCTATCCTGCCTGCCTGCCTGCCTGCCTGCCATTCATGTCGACCCAAGGGGGGCATCAGACGAGCCTTGTATATCCTTTGAGTTCTGTGCTGTCGTGGCCATTCTAATGAACGCGCATAGCCCACTTCCAGGTTGATTCTTGATATCGTAGGCAGTGGCACTGTTTTGGTTTATGAGTGAAAATGCAGTGGAGGTTTGAAGGCTTCTAGCAAGTGTTCCAAAATCCCAGTACAGTTCAACTGTTCGTTCAGGCTAAGGGAGGCATCAATTGTGCTTGCTCTTGTTGAGAGCCAGAGGTCCTTTTCACTTGTTAGACCACCGAAACAAGAGCCGTCCGGGGCTCTCTTTGCTTTATGCCATTATAATTAATTATGTATATATATATGTGAATGACGTGTATTGATATCATGTGACTGACGTATATTGATATCAGTTTATACTAAACTCCACTCCCCCAGTACCTGACGTGTTTTGACTTTCGGTTTGTGAAATTTTTCGCCCCAGACCGAGATGGCAGAATTTCGGCCATTTTCAAAAATTTCGGCTGAAATTTGACCAAAATTTGACTTAAATTTGACCAAATTTTGACCAAAATCCATTTTTTCGCCCGAAGGTATTTTTCGCCCCTGGCCGAGATGGCCGAAATTCGGCCGAAATTCAAAACCCCTGTCATGATCACAATATATCTTCTGGAACTATTAATCCCCAATTAGATTAGGCCAGTTGGCTAAGTAAACTATTTTTAGCTTTTGTTTTGTAAAACAAGATTTGCATGATTGCGTTAAATTGTTCTCCCTCCCTTCATAAATGTAAAGATGTTTTGGACATTTCTTCAATATGGACTACATACGGACTGATGAGTGAACAAACACACTAAAGCATGTCTATATACATCCAAATCAGAAAAAGTTAGAAAATCTTATATTTATGAACTGATGGAGTAGTACCTTTCTCAACAGAGGGGGGGACCAGTATGTATGATTTTAGTCCCGATATAAAGGAAACTGTACAAAGAGGTGCAGCCTTTGCAATCAACTTTTTGCCTAACTTGGCCACGTCTATTTCTGTCTTGAACTCACTCCTTCATGATAAGTTTTTAAAATCAATGATGCTAACATGAGCAACTCCTACTTGGCCACTTGATAAACCAAGTGAGTTGGTAATGCTAGGGTCACAACTCCAAAACTGGAACTGAACTTTGCCAATTCCATGCTGAATGTTCTCAACAAGGGTCCTGTTCTAGCTCTGTGGCTAAATTCATTTGTAGCCCGAATGATGCCTACTGGAGGAAGTTTATACGGATCTTGAATTCGTTTGGTGCTTGAAATATGACTTTAGAACAAGCTAGTCAAGCAAAGCCCCCAAAACACAACCACTTGTATCAACACATAGGGGCTTCTTTCTAGCAGCATATTTAAGACACACTTTTAGTAGTATACTAATGGTACTGAACCACATCAAAAACATCAATCAACATCATAATTATTAGTTGCATTTCCCACCTGAGGAGAAATGATTAGCACCAATTAGCATTGATTAACACGTAGCTATTATTTGCACAAATTGTCACTGATTAGCATACAACCATAGCACAGAAACACCCTAATATTTTCTGTAGGTTGACACCAAGTTAACATGGATTAGGACATAATTATGATTAGCGTTTCTCGAATAAAAAATGGTTAGCGCCAGGATGATGAGGTGCCCCAAGCTCTGTTTACTGGATCCCCTCGGGATAGGAGGTGGGATAGGGCTTCTGCTGGAGCCAGTATTTTTGCACTTCCCTAAAATTTGGTTATAGGCGGGGTCAGGGTGGGCCGTAGGGGTTCGGCTGGACTTGCACTTAAGGGACTAGCGACATTAGTTATTGCATGGAGAATACATATGAATGTATGAAATGGAATTACAATGATCAAAATTGTTTACTAATTTCATGAACTCGTGATAACAACACTCAATTGAGAAGCCGACAGTGCAACCTCTTAAAGAAAACTTTAAGCTACTACATTAGCGACAGTATATTGTCGGTAATGTTTGTACAATCTGTGTCCTTGGTTTTCACAATCATCTTTGGTGTTTTATCTGCATATATATACAATTCTAGCTAGATAAAGTTGTATCATCATAGATTGATTAGGCATGCTTTGCTTGAGCTCGCTACATACGGTGTTCAGCATTTCGCTTCTTCGATTCAGTCAAACAAGTTTTAAGAAATGCCAATGTAATTCCTTTTTAGGCAAAACGCCAAGGTAACTAGATAAACAAACCAAAACTTTTTTGTATAATGATCAAATATAGAACCTTTGAATTTATAACCTTATATATATCCTACAGGTGCATTTATGTGGCAACAAACTATTTAGAAGTGATGGAGTTACATCATCATATAGGTTCAACACAGTTCCATGTTATTAAATATAGATATGTCATTACTAAATCGAATATCTTGATATTTTTAATAGCTGATACCATGCTTTGTAACGACATGATTTAACTGAATGTATGACTGTAAACAATAATATACAGAACATGTACTTTTACCACATATTGTCTCATAGTCACTCTGCATTCTAAATGTCTACCATGATGTTTCTTCGTGCAGTGATCGAGATACCTTCGGATGCCAGCCTTGCTGATACTGTTGAGACATTATCCAAGAATAAAATTTTGAGTGCACCCATAAGAAACGTCGATGCTCCAGAGGATGCTACTTGGATAGACAAATACATCGGTATTGTGGAATTTGCTGGTATTGCAATGTGGTTGCTTCATCAGGTTTGCATCTCTCCCTCTCTTCAGTTGAATTATTTTTATAAGCTAGATTGATTTGATCACCATGAATCCATGAGTCATTAGTCAAAACATGTTGGTATGTTTGCAGATTTGATCAATATTATCCTTATCTAAACCAAATGAATTCCATTTTTACATACAAAATCACAATGGTAGATCTGAAAGTAACAAGATTAATCTCTTGGTGAAAAACTTTTTGTTTGTTTGTCTAGAGGGTAGCTTTGGAAGATATGATTTCAGTTCTGATGTATTCTCCATGATCAGAGCTCTCTATTTCTCTTCAAATCACAATTGATAACTTGTAAATATATTGCTACATTTGTGTGAATAAGATTTTAAATACACAATACATGAACCTTGACCTAGGCCTGATATCATTGGACTGTCCAACGAGTCAATCACCTTTCTAGGATCTTGTCAAAATGCATCTTCACATCACTGATATGCTGACCTTTAAGTAAATTCGGAATGATTAGAAAGGTAGGTAGTTTAAAACAAGTACTCCCTCCGTCTAGGTGTGTAAGTCATCTTACGAAAACCAAATAATCCCAAAACACTTAGGCGCGGTACATTAACTCTCATCTCGTTTCTTGTTTCGTGACATATCAACCAATAAGAGATATGGGCCATGCATGCTTTAAATGACTTGAGACTACCAAACATGGCATGTAGTGGTTAGTTCATTGCATGCAATGTTATTAATTAGCAAAAAACATCAAGTTCTCTCGTTTTCCCCTCCACCTTGGTCGCGGTGCGCAACCTAAGATGACTCACACACCTAGACGGAGGGAGTAATGCACTACAGTTGCAGCAAGTTGTAAGCTTTATTTGTAATGTCAGTTGTGGAACTGATTATTTTCACGCTCGTGCATATCTGACTATAATTGCTTCTTTTTCTTCTCTGCATCAGTCTGATGCTTCAGGTAATGGAACAGCTGGTTCTGCAGTTGGATCACCTGTGGCCAATCTAGCATCTAGGTTAGGCTCTTTCACATTCAGAAGAACGTCATCTGGCAGGGTAGAAACCACTACTGATTCAGAATCAGATGAAGCTGCATCAGTGGATGGAAGCTTTTTTGAAACCCTTACTTCCTCTGAGTTCTACAAGAACACAAAGGTGACCGACCCCTTCTCACTGCAGTGAAATGATGACGTACTTATATTCTCCTCTAGTTAGCACCCATCCATGACACAGTTTGTAATGACGTAGGTTGGCGATATCTCAGGAAGCTTCCGGTGGGCACCATTTCTTGCCCTGCAGACATCTGACACATTCCTCACCATGCTGCTTCTTCTATCCAAGTACAGGATGAAGAGCCTCCCAGTGGTGGACATGGGGGGGAATCAGATTGAGAATATCATTACACAATCTTGCGTTGTGCACATGCTTGCAGAGTGTGTTGGACTTCCTTGGTTTGAAAGCTGGGGAACCAAGAAACTCTCTGAACTGGGCCTTCCTCTGATGAAGCCATACAAACTTGTTAAGGTACCTCCTGAATGTGTAATCTAATCCTTATAAATGTTTGGCACATTAATATGTACATAATGAGGAGGACAAGGTTTATTAGAATCAAGCTGCTCAACAGCTATACAATTGAACATCTGTAAACTGGTTTATCTGCAACTGAAGAACAAAAACTCGAGCATAAGCTGTTTTACCTGCAGCTGAAGAAAGGAGAACTCAATGTTGCCTTGGTGTTGCCCTTTATATAGGTAAATGAAGACCAGCCAGTCCTAAAAGCCTTCCAACTGATGAGGGAAAAGGGGGTTGGTGGTGTGCCTGTTATGGACACAAATGGAACAAAAGCAATTGGTAACATTAGCATCAGAGATGTCCAATATCTTTTGAGTGCCCCCAAGATATACAAACAATACAGGTTTGTAACTCTGTTTTATAAGCTTTCTTATCTTTTCCATGGCACCTGATAATTGCTACACAAGAAGTGCCAGAAATCTTGTATGACTCTGGCTGGATGCATTCACAGGACAATCTCAGCCAAGGATTTCCTCACTGCGGTCCGGCACCATCTCCAGGAGCAGCACGAAGCGTCGCCGTTGCTGCACGACGTGATCACATGCAAAAGAGACGACGTGATCAAGGAAATCATACTGAAGCTGGACTCGACCAAGATCCACAGGATCTACGTGGTCGACGACAAGGGAGACACCGAGGGGGTGATCACGCTGAGGGACATAATCTCCAAGCTGGTGCACGAGCCACGGCATTACTTTGGGGATTTCTTCGACGGCGTCGTCCCCCTACCCGCAAACAGTACCGTATGACAAAACTCTGTACTAGTATGTAAAAAAAAATGTACATTATCTTTTTGCTCATTCCCAATCTTCTTCTCAAGTTGGGTGTTGCGGTTGCTGTTGCCGTGGAGAGACCTTTGTGGGGATGACTAATGAACCAATGGGGTGGATGACAGTATGCGTTGAATAATCTTAGAATTGCCTGAGCTTTGCGATGAGAATGATGATGCCTCTCTTCTTTCTTGTTGTAGATGATACTCCCCCTCGTCCATCTATACAAGGCCACTTTAATTTGGTTTAACTTTGATCATCTATTTTACCAACATAATATGTCTCAAATGGATTTTGCATTTGAAAGAAGTTTCAAATGGTATATACATTTTGTTGGTCAAATCAGTGATCAAAGTTAAGACTCGTGTCATATCGGGAAAATTTCCTGTACTCCGACGGATTAAGTGTTCCGGCTGCTCCCTGCTAAGCACGGCCGCTTGATACAAAACGTAGGCACGGGATGCAAACCGGAAGCTCCACACTTCAACATTTGCAAAAACCACCCCATGTAAGTACATAATAAGTGTAACATCCCCATCACCTAGCTCCAGACCAAGATGCGTTTCCTAATTTGGAACAGAAGAAACGCGAGCGGACTAGGGGTTCCAGCTCCGGCGGGCGGCGGCGGACCTCGCCGTGTGCTGCGCAGCGACTCGGGCGAACGAGCTTGCCATGGTATGGACGTTTTGTGCTCCAGCATCCAGCGGAGAAGTCGCCCCATGTCTGCCTCGCCATTCTCCATCTTGCCCTCACTCCCACTCCACCCGATCTGACCCAACTTAGCGCCATTTGTGTATTATTGTGCGTTCTGGTCCTAATCCATCGTTCCCTTTATGCTGATTTTGTGGGATGTAGCTATTTGTGTCTTCTTTACATTTTTCACAGGGCCAACTGAAGTAGCTGGATCTTCAGTCTCCTTTAAATTGCTGACAGGCTCAGCTCAAGGAACCGAAGCTTCAGACTTCACATTCTTGAGAATACCATTATTTTGGGAAATATTGGTAGGAACTCCGAAGAACAGCAGTGGCTCGCCATTTGGTAACTATATGTTACAGTTTTCTTTTTATGACTGCAAGCAAGATCCTTTTAGTAATAGCATTTCACTTTCTCTAAACATAGTACAGAAAAATTCAGTGGCCCAAACCGGATCTCAGCTACTCCCTCCGTCCCATAATTAGTGTCAAAAAACGTCTTACATTATGGGACGGAGGGAGTAGTTCCCATGATTTGTCCTCACTTTTGGTACTATTTATATCAGGCTGCCCTGAAACAACTTAGTCTCATCCTCCGTGAAGGACCCAAACAATACAACCTGCATTACAGAAGAAACTATGATGAGAACAAATGAATAGCTCAAAACTTTAAGCATTAAACCATTTGTGTCGCATCCAAACAACGACTTTATCAAGATATCAGTGTTAACATTGCTAGAAAACCTGCATCAGTAACCGCATCTATATCAACTTCACGTCGGCTGTCTGGTCTAAGGAAACTCAACTCTGGATCTGATCCGATCATACACAACTCCTGAAAAAATTAGTGATATAAAAATTTAGCAACTTATTGCCTGATACTGTACATGGGTTCGAACTTATTCATCCACCTGTTCAAGTACCTCGATGGGAAGTGCGTGTTGGCACAAGACCGAGATTCATCTACATGTACAATGTGTGTGACTTCACTAATTTCTTAGAGTTCCCTATCTATTTGTTAGCACCGTTTCCACAATACTATTATTCTTAGTATTTAGTACATCTAAATGTTAGTGCTTCCGGAAATTTTCTCTCTTCACTACTTTAGCAAGAAATTGTTTTTTTATCAATGTGCTGAGTAGGTGTAATGAAATTCCTAGCTAATATCTGCTGCATAGGTGGAGTAAAATGGCTGCACAACATCTTTCCTACGATGCCAGCGGACATGAGCTAGAAGGGTCAGTGACATCTCTTTCACCTGCCATCAAGACATTGTACTCACAAACATGATCACTATTCAGCTCGGCATTGCATACAGCTAAACATTGCAAGGACAAGATGAAATACTTTCACAAAATTATCGGTGATGCTCTTGCACACTTGACGCGGACGGTGCCGAGTGCATGGGAGCGGACATCATTCATTTTGTGTTAAATCATGGATGAGAAATGTCTTCGTTCATGTGCTATATGAACCGAATTCCAATGTTGGAGACTTCTACTACAATGTGTACACCTAGTTGAATCTATTAGTGCATATATGTGTACCTGGTACCTTGGGTTATAAATCACATTTGGGTTGCGACTTTAGTTATGTGCTTCATGTTCTTTATGTTTACTATCACAAGTACTGTTCACAGATTATTCATGATATTTTTGTACATAAAGGTGTGTAAGAACATAGTATTGAAACTAGTATTCACAAGTACTAGTTTTGAAATGCCAAGATGGATTTGAAAGTGGTGGGATGCATTGGCAACGGCTGGTGGTTGATGTGTTCTCTTCTGATTTGACAAAGATGTCCAGTACACCTGAAGTTGGCTTCACATTTCTGATGCAGATTTCATCAGTTCAAAATTTTGTTCATGAACTTGCTTATTCTTCATTTCTTTGAATTAGCTTTTCCTTGTTAAATCAGCTTCCCAAATATTCATGTCATTTATATTTTTTTGTATATTATCTTGGAAAATCCATGATGTTACATCTACCATATATTAGCAGCTATGGTATTTATATGTGATGGATGAAGCTGAAAGTGTTTTCTTTTTAGGGGAAAAGCTGAAAGTGTTACCATGAATCGATCAGGTACGGAGGTACATGATGTGTGTTCTTTCCGTTCCAAACTGGGCCAGCACATTTTCTTAAGCAGGTGATGACAGCTTTGCAGCAATACCATACTTGCATGAGGTGTTCTTTGTGAATTTTAAAGGATTGGACGTTCTGGTCCCATCCTGTACCTACATACTTCATCCAACGGATGAGCTGTGCAGGGTGCAGCCGGAGCACTTGCATCGGAGTACTCGATACACTCTCGTGTCATATCCATGGTGGGATGGATGGAGATAGTAGCAGTTAGCTTAGAACCACTCCAGATGGGTGGATGGATGGATGGACGGACGGAGGCAGCAACAGTGACAACATAGTGAGTTTGGTCACTCAAGATGCCAGTGCCCTTCTTAAAAGATGACGTAAAGCATATAAAATCCCAGCTTACCAGATCCAGATGCAGATGCACAACTTTTATGTTATACTACTCTAAAACAGGAGGGGGGCCAAACCAATTCCGGCTCATTAGGTGGTTACAGCCTTACATGCATACCGCTAGGCCAATAACCACCCCGGGACAACTGCTACTCTACAAATTTGCGAGTCTTCAGCTAGATATTACTACAAAAGAGATTTGGTGGACACAGCATGGAGAAATAAAAGGTACCAGCACTATGGTCGACGGTGGCCACATGATGATCGTCGGAGGGAGGGAAAATTTTATTTTTGCCACTCTAGATTTTGCCAATTTTCCTTATGCCACTCTAGATTTTGACATTTCACTTTCGCCACTCATAGTTTTTGACAATTATCACAATTGCCATTCCCGTGGCAAAAGCAAAATTTTCAAAGTGGCAATTGTGATAATTGTCAAAAGCTAAGAGTGGCAAAAATGAAATAAAATTATTTTGCTTTTGCCACAGAATGGCAATTGTGATAATTGTCAAAAACTAAGAGTGGCAAAAGCGAGATGTCAAAATCTAGAGTGGCATAAACAAAATTGGCAAAATCTAGAGTGGCATGAGAAAAAATTGTCCAAATTTCCAAATTCCAGGACAACCAAGCATTGCACCAGTAACCTCTTTCTTTGTCTAAGTTGCAACTTGCCAGTGTGGTAAAGGTGCAATATTACAAGGATTCATCAACGAGTTCGCCATTTGATTAAAGTCTTAAATCTGTTCAGAGGACATACATACACCTGTACATATAACAACAACAAGCTTGCCATTTTAGGATGGATCATATTATCGATCATCACGTACGAAAAATTGCATTACTAAATCATGTAGAATGTGAATTCCACAACATCTTCAATCACTCTCTTCAAGGGTACCCCTTCCTTACAAGGATGAACAGAAATTGGAAACTATCTGCTTGATTGCTGTCCAAGGCCCTTCATGGGATTGCCACAAACTAGATACAGTACTTCCATTGCTCAAATCAAAGCAATTAGAAATAGCTGCAGAGTGACGTAGTAATTTAAAGGCTCCAAATGCACAAATGGTAATCATCCTCAATTTGAAAAAAACTGTGGTATTAATCAATTCTGTTTACTTTATTTTCTTTTGCATGTACATACACTTCAAACATACAGAGGCTCAAAAGTAAGAGAACAGAAATAAAAATAAGAAGCACTTCCAATGGAATGAAGAAGGATATCTCAACAAGGTAGCTTTCAATCTGTCCGATGAACACTCGATGAAACTCTCAGTCTTACAGATGCTGTAGGGCTAAACATGGGCCACAGAGGGGTGCCATAGCGCCGGCACCGAAGCAGACTGCAAATTGCATGTTTCGACATAAACAAATTAAAGTGGAAATTGCCTCCATAATGCTACTGTCATATTTGTTTCAACTTACTAAAATACCATCTATTTGCCCCACTTTAACTAGTCATCTGTTGGACTGTTACCCCAAAACAGAGTACTCCCTCATTTCCACAATATAGTGCGCATTGATTTTCTCAAAAGTCAAGCTTCATACACTCACCAAGTTTATAGAGAAAAATATCTATATCTACAAATACTTAACAAATACCATCAGCTTCGTCATGGAATATACTTTCATATGGTATATATTTGGTACTGAAAGTGTTCAGATTTTTCTATAAACATGGACAGAGTTGATGAGGTTTGACTAAAAAAAATCTAATATGCATTATGTTTTGGAACGGATGGATTATTAAATAGAGTTGTGACATATGCTAAAATACCAGAAAATTGATAAAATTTACCTGAGACAGGCCTTCTTATTTTCCAACGGAGCAAATATCCTAATCCCAGAATGCATATTCCTCTTATCTCCAATTCTTCATAACGAGCAATTCAAATCGTGCAATAGCATGCCTGCACAACATAAGAACATGGCTTCCTAAGTGGCCACAGGACCCATCCTAAAGGGTGATGACTATAGCAAAATCACGGCGACAAGAGCGGTAACACCGGGAATACTTGTGGAGCAGTACAATTAAAATTCTCAGCTCACATACTACACTTCTCCTATTTCATAACTCGAAGAAGCTAGGAAATATGTTTAAGTTTTGCAATTAGTCGATAATTATAGTTCGCTATCCTTCAGAATGTTTCTTATTTTAGACGGGTGAGGACTCCACTCATTGTGAATTACACCATATTCATTTCTCTATAACTCCAGAAAGCAAACCTACCAAACCATGACTTCAAATGGTCATAAAGGACTTACAAAGAAGTATCATTATAATGACATAAAAGGAAAAACGATACAGCTGTTACATCAGGTGAACCAAGCTGAGTACCTAACCGCACCATCCTCCTCCCTCCATGCTCAGGTAGTTCATAAAGCTGCTCCAGCTTTATCAAACAAGGGATACCCAAAATGGAGTAATAGTCAAGTAAAACACTTCATCTGGTGGACTTTAATGCAAGAAACAGCAAGTATTATCAAACTATTTGTTGATTTTTCTTTCACAAAAACATGTCTTGTTGCTTTCATTATAAGCCTCACATTCAGAAGCTACACCAATATGAAGTTACAAACTAAGGTCATTTCATATAATAAGTAACTACCCCCTCCATTTCATTTTATAAGGCATATTATGGTATTGCACAGGGTCACAGGGTTAATAAAGCCCATTAATACGAGCGAGAATATTCACCATGTTAACCAGAAATGACGATGAGAGATGAGAGATAAAAGGGGGTAAAAGGTAGAAAAATCATTAATTATAAATTTTAAAAAAGATTGCAAAAAATACAGGCCATACAGAAATGAAGTGAGCACTAACTGTTATTTTCATAATTTTGAACTTTTGATGAGTAAGTACTAAGTGTGCTTTTGATGCTTTCGAACATTAGAGAAAGCGCTGAAAATTTCAACAACCTAGTGTGCTTCCAAATGGGCAGTACTCCTATGTCTTAACCTCTATCCTGAATTCTTCACATCCGTTTTTACAATCAATGTGCTTATTATTATCCCTGTATCTAAAGAACCCAAATAATGAGACCACAATGATCCACTTTGTAAACTGCCAATTGTACCTGGCTGAGGTTAGCATAAGCAAGCCTTCTGAAGTATAACAACTATGATAAATAGTTGTTATGGAGGATTAAATCAGTTTACTAAGATAGATACTCCCTCTGTAAACTTTTATAAGATTGTTTAGATCACTAAAGTAAATGATCTTATATTACTTTGCAGAGGGAGTACATCTTGCCATGATAGATATGGAAAGGTTCAGACCCCAAAGAATGATAGATGAACGTTATATATTAAATAGAATTTACCAAGTAAATGAGCGATGCAACAATACCAATAAATCATGAGGCAGAAGAGAATGGTAGAATTAAGTTACTCCCTCCTATCCGTATTAATTGTCGCTGACTTAGTACAAGTTTGTACTAAAGTTGTACTAAGTCAGCGGTAATTAATATGGATCAGAGGGAGTATAAAAAATTGCCAATACCAAGAAAAGAGTCCTAACAGTAGTAAGGAAATGCCATCAGTTTTATATAAGAAAATAGCCGAATATAACACATCAACACTTATATTTTTGTCAGTAAAATAGCAAGAGTATTAACACCGATGTATGAATGACACCTCTAAATTAGTACGTACTGCTAGGGCTGGGCGTTCGGTTAATACGGTTCGGTTTATTCAGTTTTTTGTACTACTGCCCTACAGTCTGAATTTATTTTTCTGATACTATGCCCTACAGTCTGATTAAGTAACCTTTGTTACAGACTCTGACGATAAATGTGTTCAGTTCATACAAGTATCTTACTAGAAAAAACATAAGCATTCATTCTAAGGTAACATAGGTTGTATGTGAGCATAAAGAAAAGAAGTGTCTAGACTTTTGCGCAGCAATCAAATTAATGATACTTACTTCCTTCAACAGTACGATCAGTCGGATTTTGCACTATGGTCAGTTTTGCAATCTGTAGCTTCATGGATTTCATAAGATATGTTTATTTCACTTAATTTTCTCTAAGCATTCAAATTGCAAACTCTGTTACTTCTGGTTTGCGGCCTAAACCTGCCCTTTTCCCACATCTTCTGCAAGTTATTCCAACTGAAACACATATAACATGTTCAATATATTCCAAGAAGCATGCCTCTACATGGTGCCAAACCTAGATTTTGGACATTGTAGTGTGCAAAGAAATGAGTACACTGGAAAAACAATACATGTACATTATTTCTTGTTACACATAATCTGACTGAACCAAAGGATCCTCCTGTGGACTCCTGCGGTATTACAGCACCATACCAACTAGGGAACATGCACCAATCCAATACATGTAACCAGCAGTTCAGCAATATACTTCCCCTTGTAACAAAGATATACCTGTAACCAAATTCTGTCATAGGACCTATAACCTTCTTCTGGAATGGTTGGCAGACCCTAGTGACCCTTCAAAAAGATCAGACAGTTGATTTTCCAAGTCCTCTGGGGTGTACTTTATGTATTTACCAGAATTTCTTCCATTATCCACTAGACTACCATATCTACCCAGAAAAGCACGATATGCTGGGATCACATTTTCAGATATAGATATCTTGAGCTCTTCGCGGAGTTGAGGATCCGGTACCTTCCAAAGCGTTTGACTCCTGTAATTCTCATCAAAGGCAAAGTTGAAGTTCTTAAATTTCTCTTTGACCCTCGAGCTTGAATTCCCAAGACTTACACTCCCACTGCCATGACCATCATCCTTGAGATAGGACAAAACCTTTGTCCACGATATCCTAAGGTAGCTCTTGGAATTTTGCCGAATCTTTCCACGGCGCCTCCGTGTCCAATGATCACCTAAAATCCTCCCAAGCTCGGAATCCTTCACCTTTTGAACAATATAAAGTGTATTATTCATGGAAAATATACACTGGAGTGCACCGTCCTCATATAGTTTAGATTTTTCCTCCAAATTGGCCTCCAAGTAAGACATGAGCTTCACCAAACGATGTCCAAGTGGGGTCAAGCTCTTCAGATACTCCCCGTCATCATCAGCACCTCCATTTGAAGCATTATGATCAACATCTGCGGCAGCATCCTCATCCAAGAGTTTGTCAAGCGTATCACTGTAAACGACCAACAACCTAAGATAGTTCATCACATAACGTGTGATTGGGTGGATCTCACCAGCCATCATAGGCCGCCTTGACGACTCCTGCTGTAGAACCTTCCCAAACTCAAGAAGGTTACCCTTGACTGCATCCCCAAGCCTCCCAAGGACCCCCTCCAAATCACAGATCACATCATCCCCAGGAGTCCCATAGTACAGTTCCTTGAGCTCAGGAATTACCTCGGCAAGTGCCTCATACATATCAAGAATCCGGGACACTTTCTCCGGCGAACGAGGGCACACAGCCACAGCATCCCCAAAATTAAGAATCTGCATTATGCAAACCTTGGTGGATTCAACAAAGCACTCGTCCCGCAGCTCATCGGGCACTGCGAGCACCTGATCACAGAGCCGACGCTCACCTGTCAGCAGGGAACGGACAACCGTCTTGACGCCATGCACCCATTTCTTCATCTTGTCATTCAGCTGCTTCCACTCCACACGCTGAACCTCGTCGATGCTGAGCCGCTCGACGCCCAGAACTGTGAGGCACTCATCAAGCAGGTCCCGGCGGATGCCACAGTAAACCTGCACGAGTTCACTTGCATAGCCAGCGCGCCCCATCCGCTCAGCAATGGCGCGCAACTCATCGACAGCATCAGGCCGCACCAGGTCGAAGAGCTGGTCGTCGAAGGGATTCACGAGACTGGCGCTGCGGGCGGTATCTGGCGCGCCCTCCTGGCTGTGCGGGGTGGTGGGGTCGAACTCGGAGGAGGTGTCGAGGTCGTCCATGGACTCGAGCGAGAGGCGGCGGAGCGAGCAGTAGAGGCCGCTGGCGTCGAGCGGCACGGCGTGGCGGAGCATGAGGTGGCGGAGCTCGTCCTCGAGGCGCGCCATGGCGAGCTGCACGGCGACGCCGGCGCGGCCCGAGGCGGCGGCGGTGCCCCCGGCGGCGAGGTGGTCGACGGCGACGTCGACCGCGGCGAGGTAGTTGGCGGCGTCGTCCTCGGGGGCCTCGAAGACGAGCGCCTCCGGGGTGGTGTCCCAGAGGTGGATGAGCCGCGCCGCCTCGTCGAAATCCGACAGGGAGAGGCCCTCGGCCTCCGAGGAGGCGGCGTCGGTCGGGGAGCGGGAGCGGGAGGGCGAGGTCGAGTGGAAGAGGTCGAGGTCGGAGGTGATGTTGGAGAAGCGGTAGTCGAAGCCCGAGAGGATGCGGATCATGTCGTCGGCGGCGTTCTTGGAGGTGGCGAGCGACTTGACGATGTGGTGCGCCGCGGCGAGGACCCTGTCGTTGCCGGCGACGGCGACGGCGCCGACGGCAGCCAGAGGCACGGCCTCCTCCTCCGGCGGCGGCGGAGACGCCGACATCGCCGGCGGGCCGCTAGGGTTTGGTCCGGCGGTGGTTCACTGACGCGACACTACCCGGGACGGGAGTTACGGCGCAGCTCAGAGGCCGATGGCCGCGGTAAACCGAGCGCTCGTAGCAGCAGTAATGGTAAAGAGATAGTAGTAGATATGTGTGCCGGTGCCAGCAAAGGGGCGGACGGATAGAGGGAGAGGAGATGCGAGAGGAGGGGGGAAGCAAATGGCACCACTTTGCCGGCCCGTTTCGCTTGCTGTTTGGTGCGCAGCTCATCTTTGTATCTCATCCCGGCCGGACCTCCAAAGTCCAACTTGCCCACCTCATCCTCGCACCGCTTCACGTGTTTCATCTTCTCTCGCTCTCCCGCTTTTACTCTATCTTACCACAAGTATCGAGCTTGACGACGACATATTTCTCCTAAAAATAAATTGCGCAATTGGTTTGGCTCGCCTCTGGACCAGATCTAACCCCGTTGGAACTGGAATGCACTGCACAATTATGTACAATGTTCTTGGCGGTCGCTGTCATCCTTTGTTGCGTAGATCTCGACGGCTTTCCTCCTCGTATTAGATCCCCGTCGTCATCACCATTTCCATGCTCTCAAGGGAACCACAGAGTCCCTATCCGTCGAAACTTGATCAGAGACGACTTCCTGAAATCTTCTTGAAAAAAGAAAACTTAGGGTAAATATTCGCATCACTTGGGGTAAATCGCACTTAGCATGGATGTTCAAAAACGTCTTTCCAAACGTTGTGGAACTATCGTATGCATTTCGGTGTTATTACTGTCACTAGGAATGTTTGAAGCAAACAGGTTTATCCGTGTGTGTAACGATCATGTCATGGGTTGCCTGTTCTCTGCCATGATTGTCCCTCGGCCTTTCGGCTGGACGGCTCACGCACTGCAAGTGCAAACCCAAAGGCTCCGCTCGTGTCACTGGATAAGAATACGGTATCGCTTAATTATTCCATGAGCTGGCGTCACACCTCTGCTCCACACTCACGCATCTTTTTCCTGGCTGTAGAGACTGGTCTTCTTTAGTGGATTTGGTTTCAGATCTTGCAGGCTGATCTTGCACTTGCTAACAGTATATTGTACGGAGTACTAGTATAGTAAAAGAAACGTCCTGCTATGAAAGTCTCATCTGTGCCCGGGATGGCACTATACAATGTCATATTTTTTTTTGAAACGGAGGCAAAAGTTTTGCCTCATCCATTGAATAAGAGAGAATAGAGTTAGTTACAAACAACCCAAGTACACGGCATGTGGATTACTCGCGCAATAACAAAGACCTTAGTTTTTTAGCACCGGCGATGATCCAAAGGTTAGCCTCGGTGGCGATGGAGGAAAGCAAGATTGTCGGAGGGCACACTTATGCACGAAAACTCGCTGCTTGTTCATTCCAAATTGTCCATGAAACAAGCATGGTGAGGGATGCCTTGGCTTGTCTATGCGGATAGCCGTCGTCGCAAGTACTTGCCCACCAAGATTGGACCGAGTCGAATAGGGGCCAAGTGGAAATGACGAAGTCGGGGACGTGGTACTTGTCAATGACCAATGACCAAAGCCTTCTAGAGAAGCGGCATTTGAAGAATAGGTGACTCCCACTCTCTTGTTCCCTCTTGCAAAGGGGGCAAAGATCACAGTTTGGCCACCCACGCTTTGCCAATCTATCCGCGGTCCAATTTGCAGAAAATCATCAGGTCATTAATTTTTTGCAAAAATCACCGCGAATTCGGTAAACATTTTGCAAATAGCACTGATCAGGTGATTTGGCTCATTTGATCACTTTCTGACAAGTGGGACCAGAATGTAAGGAGCTGACTTGACAAAGTTTTGACAGACACACCCTTGAATTCTAAAAAGAAAAAGCAATCAGACCCTCCTCCCCCTGCCTCGATCCCGTCTGGATAGGGAGAGGCCCCGAGCTGCCCAACCTCCGCGCCACTCCGGCGACCTCGCCGCAGCCGACAAGCACGTCGGCAACCACTGCTGCCCCGCCATCCTCCTCTCGTTTCTTTCCTTTTCCTCTGGGATGACCCGCCCCTCGCCCCTACCTAGCCCAGCCGCTGGCAACCACGGCCATGTCCGGCGGCTGTGTAATACGATGGCCAGCCGGGTTGGTCCGTGGCGAGGAAGATTTATGTCATCGGGAGCGCGGCTAATTCTTACTAACTCTAGTCTATCCTCGCTCCCAATGTTCATCATGGGTCTGTTTCTGCTGGCCGAGGGCGTGCACACCAAGTTGGACACGCCACGGTCCCACTTCTTTTGGGAAGGAGCCAACCCCAAACAGAAATATCACTTAGTCAAATGGACGGCCGTGTGCCGTCCCAAGTCCTAGGGGGATTGGGGTGATGAATTCCAGGCTGATGAACAATTGCACTAATGTGCAAGTGGATTTGGAAGCTGTCTCAGGGCGAATCAGGTCTCTGGGTTGACCTTCTTCGCGCCAAGTACTTCCCGGGCAACTTCTTCGCGGCTACAGGACGGGGATCCCCCTTTTGGAACTCTATCCAGGAGCTAAAGCCAGTCTTCGCCATGGGGGCGAAGTTCCTGGTAAAGGATGGATGCTCTGCGCGTTTCTGGACGGACCTATGGATCGGTGACCAGCCGCTCTGGTCCCGTTTCAGACTGCTGTTTATGAAGGAAATATGCCCTAGAGGCAATAATAAAGTTATTATTTATTTCCTTATATCATGATAAATGTTTATTATTCATGCTAGAATTGTATTAACCGGAAACATAATACATGTGTGAATATATAGACGAACAGTATGTCACTAGTATGCCTCTACTTGACTAGCTTGTTAATCAAAGATGGTTATGTTTCCTAACCATGAACAAGGAGTTGTTATTTGATTAACAAGGTCACATCATTAGTTGAATGATCTGATTGACATGACCCATTCCGTTAGCTTAACACTTGATCGCTTAGTATGTTGTTAATGCTTTCTTCATGACCCATACATGTTCCTGTAACTATGAGATTATGCAACTCCGTTTACGGAGGAACACTTTGGTACTACCAAACGTCACAACGAATCGGGTGATTATAAAGGAGTACTACAGGTGTCTCCAAAGGTACTTGTTGGGTTGGCGATTTGAGATTAGGTTTTGTCACTCCGATTGTCGGAGAGGTATCTCTAGGCCTTCTCGGTGATACACATCACTTAAGCCTTGCAAGCATTACAACTAATGAGTTAGTTGTAAGATGATGTATTACAGAACGAGTAAAGAGACTTACCGATAACGAGATTGAACTAGGTATTGGATACCGACGATCGAATCTCGGGTAAGTAACATACCGATGACAAAGGGAACAACGTATGTCGTTATGCGGTTTGACCGATAAAGATCTTCGTAGAATATGTAGGAACCAATATGGGCATCCAGGTTCCGCTATTGGTTATTGACCGAGAATGGTTCTAGGTCATGTCTACATAGTTCTCGAACCCGTAGGGTCCGCACGCTTAACGTTTCGATGACAGTTCATAATGAGTTTATAAGTATTGATGCACGAAGGTTGTTCGAGTCCGGATGTGATCACGGACATGATGAGGAGTCTCGAAATGGTCGAGACATAAAGATTGATATATTGGAAGCCTATGTTTGGACTTGAATGGTTCCGAGTGAAAGCAGGATATTATGGAACACCGGGGTTACGGAACCCCGGGGTATATGGGCCTTCATGGGCCTTGAGGAGAAGGAGAAGGGCGGCCGGGTGGGCTGCGCGCCCCTCCCCTTCCAGTCCGAATAGGACAAGGAGAGGGGGCGCCTTCCCCTTTCCCTCCCCAATCCTACTCCAACTAGGAGAGGGGGAGTCCTACTCGGTGGGAGTAGGACTCCTCCTTGTCGCGCCTCCTCTAGGGCCGCCACCTCCCCTTGTCTCCTTTATATCTGAGGCGGGGGCACCCCAATACACACAAGTTGATCTACGGATCGTTCCTTAGCCGTGTGCGGTGCCCCTCCACCATATTCCACTTCGGTCATATCGTCATGAGCTTAGGAGAAGCCTGCGCCGGAGAAGTCATATCGTCATGAGCTTAGGCGAAGCCCTGCGTCGGTGGAGCATCAACATCGCCACCACGCCGTCGTCTTGTGGAACTCATCCCGACACTTTGCTGGATCGAGTCCGGGATCGTCATTGAGCTGAACGTGTGCGAGAACTCGGAGGTGCCGTGACGTTCGGTGCTTGGATCGGTCGGATCGTGGAGACGCGTCGACTACATCAACCGCGTTGTTATAACGCTTCCGCTTTCGGTCTCACGAGGGTACGGACGGACACTCTCCCTCTCGTTGCTATGCCATCACCATGGTCTTGCGTGATCGTAGGAAATTTTTGAAATTACTACGTTCCCCAACAATGGCATCCGAGCCTGGTTTTATGCGTTGATGTCATGTGCACGAGTAGAACACAAGTGAGTTGTGGACGATACAAGTCATACTGCCTACCAGCATGTCATACTTTGGTTCAGCGGTATTGTGAGATGAAGCGGCCCGGACCGACATTACGCCAGACGCTTACGCGAGACTGGTTTCACCGCTCCGAGCACTCGTTGCTTAAAGGTGACCGGCGGTGTCTGTCTCTCTCACTTTAGTTGAATCGAGTGTGGCTACGCCCGGTCCTTGAGAAGGTTAAACGGAGTCTATTTGACGAAGTATCGTTGTGGTTTTGATGCGAGGTAAGAACGGTTCTTGCTCAGCCCGTAGCAGCCACGTAAAACTTGCAACAACAAAGTAGAGGACGTCTAACTTGTTTTTGCAGGGCATGTTGTGATGTGATGTGGTCAAAACGTGATGCTATATTTTGTATGAGATGATCATGTTTTGTAACCGAGTTATCGGCAACTGGCAGGAGCCATATGGTTGTCGCTTTATTGTATGAAATGCAAAAGCCATGTAATTGCTTTACTTTATCACTAAGCGAGAGCGATAGTCGTAGAAGCAATAGTTGGCGAGACGACAACGATGCTACGATGGAGATCAAGGTGTCGCGCGGTGACGATGGTGATCATGACGGTGCTTGGCGATGGAGATCACAAGCACAAGATGATGATGACCATATCATATCACTTATATTGATTGCATGTGATGTTTATCCTTTATGCATCTTATCTTGCTTTGATTGACGGTAGCATTATAAGATGATCTCTCACTAAAATTATCAAGAAGTGTTCTCCCGAGTATGCACCGTTGTGAAAGTTCTTCGTCTTTGAGACACCACGTGATGATCGGGTGTGATAAGCTCTACGTTCAAATACAACGGTGCAAAACAGTTGCACACGCGAATACTCAGTTAAACTTGACGAGCCTAGCATATAACAGATATGGCCTCGGAACACGGAGACCGAAAGGTCGGCGTGAATCATATAGTAGATATGATCAACATAGTGATGTTCACCATTGAAACTACTCCATCTCACGCGATGATCGGACATGGTTTAGTTGATTTGGATCACGTAATCACTTAGATGACTAGAGATGTCTATCTAAGTGGGAGTTCTTAAGTAATATGATTAATTGAACTTTAATTTATCATGAACTTAGTCCCTGGTAGTATTTTGCAAATTATGTTGTAGATCAATAGCTCGCGTTGTTGCTTCCCTATGTTTTTATATGTGTTCCTAGAGAAAATTGTATTGAAAAATGTTAGTAGCAATGATGCGGATTGGATCCGTGATCTGAGGTTTATCCTCATTGCTGCCTGTAAGAATTATGTCCTTAATGCACCGCTAGGTGACAGACCTATTGCAGGAGCAAATGCGAGGCGTTATGAGCGTTTGGCTAGCTCAATATGATGACTACTTGATAGTTTAGTGCACCATACTTAACGGCTTAGAATCGGGACTTCAAAGACGTTTTGAGCGTCATGGACCATATGAGATGTTCCAGGAATTGAAGTTAATATTTCAAGCAAATACCGAGTTGAGAGATATGAAGTCTCCAACAAGTTCTATAGCTAAAAGATGGAGGAGAATCGCTCAACTAGTGAGCATGTGCTCAGATTGTCCGAGTACTTCAATCGCTTGAATCAAAGTGGGAGTTAATCTTCCAGATAAGATAGTGATTGATGAATTCTCTAGTCACCATCACTAAGTTACTAGAACTTCGTGATGAACTATAGTATGCAAGGGATAACGAAACGATTCCCGAGCTCTTCATGATGTTGAAATCGACGAAGGTAGAAATCAAGAAAGAGCATCAAGTGTTGATGATTGACAAGACCACTAGTCTCAAGGAAAGGGCAAAGGAAGAAGGGAACTTCAAGAAGAGCGGCAAGCAAGTTGTTGCTCGAATGAAGAAGCCCAAGTCTGGATCTAAGCACGAGACTAAGTGCTTTTGCTACAATGGAACTGGTCACTAGAAGCGGAACTACCCCAAGTATTTGGCGGATAAGAAGGATGGCAAAGTGAACAAAGGTATATTTGATATACAGATTATTGATGTGTATTTTACTAGTGTTCGTAGCAACCCTCGGTATTTGATCTTTGGTTCGGTTGCTAAGAGTAGTAACTTGAAACGGAGTTGCAGAATGAGCAGAAACTAGTTGAAGGGAAGTGACGATGAGTGTTGGAAGTAGTTCCAAGATTGATATGATCATCATCGCACACTCCCTATACTTTCGGGATTAGTGTTAAACCTAAATAAATGTTATTTGGTGTTTGCGTTGAACATGAATATGATTTGATCATGTTTATTGCAAAACGGTTATTCATTTAAAGTCAAAGAATAATTGTTGTTCATTTAAATGAATAAAACCTTCGATGGTCATAAACCCAATGAAAATAGTTTTCTAAGCGGTTATTCATTTAAAGTCAAAGAATAATTGTTGTTCTTTAAATGAATAAAACCTTCAATGGTCATACACCCAATAAAAATAGTTTGTTGGATCTCGATCGTAGTAATACACATATTCATAATATTGATGCCAAAAGATGCAAAGTTAATAATGATAGTGCAACTTATTTGTGGCAATCGCCGTTTAGGTCATATTGGTGTAAAGCGCATGAAGAAACTCCATCTCGATGGGATTTTGGAATCACTTGATTATGAATCACTTGATGCTTACGAACCATGCCTTATGGGCAAGATGACTAAAGACTCATTCTCCGGAACAATGGAGCGAGCAAATGACTTATTGGAAATAATACATACCGATGTATGCGGTCCGATGAGTGTTAAAGCTCACGGCAAGTATCGTTATTTTCGACCTTCACAGATGATTTGAGCAGATATGCGTATATCTTCTTGATGAAACATAAGTCTGAAATAGTTGAAAGGTTCAAAGAATTTCAGAGTGAAGTGGAAAATCATCGTAACAAGAAAATAAAGTTTCGCGATCCGATCGCGGAGGCGAATAATTGAGTTACGAGTTTGGTCTTCAATTAAAACAATGTGGAATAGTTTCACAGCTCACGCCACCGGAACACCACAACGTTATGGTGTGTCCGAACGTCAGAATCGTACTTTATTTTGATATGGTGCGATCTATGATGTATCTTACCGATTTACCACTATCGTTTTGGGGTTATGCATTAGAGACAGCTGCATTCACGTTTAAATAGGGCACCATCTAAATCCGTTGAGATGACACCGTATGAACTATGGTTTAGCAAAGAAACCTAAGTCGTCGTTTCTTAAAGTTTGGAGTTGTGATGCTTATGTGAAAAGTTTTCACCGATAAGCTCGAAACCCAAATCGAGAAATCGTCTTCATAGAATACCCAAAGGTTACTATTGGGTACACCTTCTATCACAGATCCAAAGGCAAGACATTCGTTGTTAAGAATGGATCCTTTCTAGAGAAGGAGTTTCTCTCGAAAGAAGTGAGTGGGAGGAAAGTAGAACTTGATGAGGTAATTGTACCTTCTCCTTATTGGAAAGTAGTTCATCACAGAATCAGTTCAGTGATTCCTACACCAATTAGTGAGGAAGTTAATGATGATGATCATGAAACTTCAGATCAAGTTGCTACCAAACCTTGTAGGTCTTCCAGAGTAAGATCCGCACTGAGTGGTACGGTAATCCTATTCTAGAAGTCATGTTACTAAACCATGATGAACCTACGAACTATGAGGAAGCGATGATGAGCCCAGATTCAGCGAAATGGTTTGAGACCATGAAATCGAGATGGGATCCATATATGAGAACAAAGTGTGGACTTTGATGGAGTTGCCCGATGATCGGCAAGCCATATTATATAAATGGATCTTCAAGAGGAAGGCAGATCTTGATAGTAGTGTTACTATCTACAAAGCTCGACTTGTCACAAAAGGTTTTCGACAAGTTCAAGGTGTTGACTACAATGAGATTTTCTCAATCAGTAGCGATTCTTAAGTCTGTCCGAATCATGTTAGCAATTGCCACATTTTATGAAATCGGCAAATGGATGTCAAAACTACATTCTTTAATGGATTTATTAAAGAAGAGTTGTATATGATGCAACCGAAGTTTTTGTCAATCCTAGAGGAGCTAACAAAATGTGCAAGCTCCAATGATCCATCAATGGACTGGTGCAAGCATCTCGAGTTGGAATATACGCTTTGATGTGTTGATCAAAGCATATGATTTTATCTGAGACTTTTGGAAAGGCCTATATTTACAAGAAAGTGAGTGGGAGCACTACTGACATTTCGATAAGTATATGTGAATGACATATTGTTGATCGGAAATAATGTAGAAATATTCGCAAAGCATAAAGGAGTATTTGAAAGGAGTTTTTCAAAGAAGGACCTCGGTGAAGCTGCTTACATATTGAGCATCAAGATCTATAGAGATAGATCAAGACGCTTGATATGTTTTCCAATGAATACATACCTTGACAAGATTTTGAAGTAGTTCAAAATGGAACAGTCAAAGAAAGAGTTCTTGCCTGTGTTACAAGGTGTGAGATTGAGTAAGACTCAAAACCCGACCACGGCAGAAGATAGAAAGAGAATGAAGGTCATTCCCTATGCATCGAGCATAGGTTCTATAAAGTATGTCATGTTGTGTACTGATCTATTGCATACCCTACCACTAAGATTGGCAAGGAGTGCAATAGAGATCTAGGAGTAGATCAATGGACAGCGGTCAAAATTATCCTTAGTAGAATAAGGATATGTTTCTCGATTATGGAAGTGAAAAAGGTTAAATCGCAAAAGGTTACGTCGATGCAAGTTTTAACACTAATCTAGATGACTTTGAGTCTCAATCTGGATTCATATTGAAAGTGGGAGCAATTAGCTAGAGTAGCTCCGTGCGAGCATTGTAGACATAGAAATTTGCAAAATACTTACGGCTCGAATGTGATGACCCGTTGACTAAAATTATCTCACAAGCAAAACATGATCACACCGTAGTACTCTTTGGGTGTTAATCACATAGCGATGTGAACTAGATTACTGACTCTAGTAAACCCTTTGGGTGTTGGTCACATGTCGATGTGAACTATGGGTGTTAAACACATATAGATGTGAACTATTGATGTTAAATCACATGGCGATGTGAACTAGATTATTGACTCTAGTGCAAGTGGGAGACTGAAGGAAATATGCCCTAGAGGCAATAATAAAGTTATTATTTATTTCCTTATATCATGATAAATGTTTATTATTCATGCTAGAATTGTATTAACCGGAAACATAATACATGTGTGAATATATAGACGAACAGTATGTCACTAGTATGCCTCTACTTGACTAGCTTGTTAATCAAAGATGGTTATGTTTCCTAACCATGAACAAGGAGTTGTTATTTGATTAACAAGGTCACATCATTAGTTGAATGATCTGATTGACATGACCCATTCCGTTAGCTTAACACTTGATCGTTTAGTATGTTGTTAATGCTTTCTTCATGACCCATACATGTTCCTCGTAACTATGAGATTATGCAACTCCGTTTACGGAGGAACACTTTGGTACTACCAAACGTCACAACGAATCGGGTGATTATAAAGGAGTACTACAGGTGTCTCCAAAGGTACTTGTTGGGTTGGCGATTTCGAGATTAGGTTTTGTCACTCCGATTGTCGGAGAGGTATCTCTAGGCCTTCTCGGTGATACACATCACTTAAGCCTTGCAAGCATTACAACTAATGAGTTAGTTGTAAGATGATGTATTACGAGCGAGTAAAGAGACTTACCGATAACGAGATTGAACTAGGTATTGGATACCGACGATCGAATCTCGGGTAAGTAACATACCGATGACAAAGGGAACAACGTATGTCGTTATGCGGTTTGACCGATAAAGATCTTCGTAGAATATGTAGGAACCAATATGGGCATCCAGGTTCCGCTATTGGTTATTGACCGAGAATGGTTCTAGGTCATGTCTACATAGTTCTCGAACCCGTAGGGTCCCACGCTTAACGTTTGATGGCGAGTTCATAATGAGTTTATAAGTATTGATGCACCAAGGTTGTTCGAGTCCGGATGTGATCACGGACATGACGAGGAGTCTCAAATGGTCGAGACATAAAGATTGATATATTGGAAGCCTATGTTTGGACTTGAATGGTTCCGAGTGAAAACAGGATATTACCGGAACAGGGGGTTACTGGAACCCCGGGGTATATGGGCCTTCATGGGCCTTGAGGGAGAAGGAGAAGGGCCGGCCAGGTGGGCTGCGCGCCCCTCCCCTTCCAGTCCGAATAGGACAAGGAGAGGGGCGGCGCCTTCCCCTTTCCCTCCCCAATCCTACTCCAACTAGAGAGAGGGGAGTCCTACTCGGTGGGAGTAGGACTCCTCCTTGTGCGCCTCCTCTAGGGCCGCCACCTCCCCTTGTCTCCTTTATATCTGGGGCAGGGGCACCCCAATACACACAAGTTGATCTACGGATCGTTCCTTAGCCGTGTGCGGTGCCCCCTCCACCATATTCCACTTCGGTCATATCGTCATGAGCTTAGGAGAAGCCTGCGCCGGAGAAGTCATATCGTCATGAGCTTAGGCGAAGCCCTGCGTCGGTGGAGCATCAACATCGTCACCACGCCGTCGTGTTGACGGAACTCATCCCGACACTTTGCTGGATCGAGTCCGGGATCGTCATTGAGCTGAACGTGTGCAGAACTCGGAGGTGCCGTACGTTCGGTGCTTGGATCGGTCGGATCGTGGAGACGTACGACTACATCAACCGCGTTGTTATAACGCTTCCGCTTTCGGTCTACGAGGGTACGTGGACGGACACTCTCCCCTCTCCCATCACCATGGTCTTGCGTGATCGTAGGAAATTTTTTGAAATTACTACGTTCCCCAACAGTTTAATATTGCGCTCGACCCTCACATCTTTGTGGCGCAAGCTTTGGCCGAGTCCCCTCCTGTGCTGCAATTTCGTCGGGAACTAACTGGCCCGGAGATGGCAAGTTTGGGAAACTTGCTAACTCTTCTAGAGGGCGCTGCCCTTTCCCAAGGTCCGGATGTGGTGTCTTGGCGCCTAAATGCCCCCGGAAAGTTCTCTGTAAATTCCCTTTACCGAGCTCTCGCTAGGGGTACCCATCAGCAAGTGGCGGCCGGGTTGTGGAAGGCTAGGCTTCCCCTGAAAATAAAGATTGTCTTTTGGCAATTGAGCCGTGACAAGCTCCCCACTTCAGTTAATATTGCTAAGTGCAACGGTCCATCTAACGGGGCCTGCGCAGTTTGTGGTGAGCCCGAAACTGCTAACCACGTGTTTTTCCAATGCCACTTGGCATGGTTCGCATGGAGTGCGGTCCGAGAGGCCGCTGGCCAGGATTGGGATCCTAGGTCATGTACTGAGCTGTGTGCGCTGCTGTCGTCAGTATCTGGTTCCACCAAACGGGTCATGTGGTGCTGTGTGGGGGCATTATGTTGGGCACTTTGGTGCATTAGGAACAAACTTACGATCGAGGGAGCGTTTCCCTCACACCCAGCTGATGTTATCTTCAAATGTGTCATCTTTTTGCAGCAGTGGGTGCCGCTGGGAAGGCGCCAAGACGCTGATCTGCTGCAGAGCGCTCTCGCCCGTCTTCGTCAGGTCTACGCTTTGGCGAGAGCTCCTGCGCCGCCTCCGTAGGTTCTGCTGGCGCCTTTTGGTTTTCATTCCGCGAGCCTGCGTGCTCTGATCTTGCCGCGTGTGGTGTGTAATCCTAAACTTCTGCCCCCGCTTCGCTAGAGCTTTTGTGGGCTTGGACGTGTTGTAATACTTTGGTCGTGTGTATGCTGCCTGTTTGGGCTTTATTAAGTTAAAGCCGGACGCGTCAAGCGTCTTCGTTCTAAAAAAAGTACCTAACGTACGACACCTCCGCGATCTGCACATGTTCAGCTCGGTGACGTCCCACGAACTCACAATCCAGTAGATCTTCGAGGGAGAGTTCCGTCAGCACGACGGCGTGATGACGGTGATGATGAAGTTACCGATGCAGGGCTTCACCTAAGCACCGCTATGATATGACCAAGGTGGAATATGGTGGAGGGGGGCACCGCACACGGCTTGGAACAATCAACTTGTGTGTCCTAGGGTGCCTCCCACCCCCGTATATAAAGGATCAAGGGGGGAGGCCGGCCGGCCTTGGTGCGCTCCAAGGAGAGGAGGAATCCTCCTCCTAGTAGGAGTAGGATTCATCCTTTCCTAGTCCTACTAGGAAGGGGAAAGGGGGAAGGAAGGAGAGGGAGAGGGAGAGGGAAAGAGGGGCCACGCCCTCGTCCCCTAGTCCAATTTGGACTCCCCATGGGAGGGGGCGCGCCACCTCCTTGGCTGCTGCCCTCTCTCTCCCCTAAGGCCCACTAAGGCCAATACTTCCCCGGGGGTTTCTGGTAACCCCTCCGGCACTCCGGTTTTCTCTGAAACCACCCAGAACACTTCCGGTGTCTGAATATAGCCATCCAATATATCAATCTTTATGTCTCAACCATTTCGAGACTCCTCGTCATGTCCGTGATCACATCCGGGACCCCGACTATCTTCGGTACATCAAAACACATAAACTCATAATATCAATCGTCACTGAACGTTAAGCGTGCAGACCCTACGGGTTCGAGAACTATGTAGACATGACCGAGACTCATCTCCGGTCAATAACCAATAGCGGAACCTGGATGCTCATATTGGTTCCTACATATTCTACGAAGATTTTTATCGGTCAAACCCCATAACAACATACGTTGTTCCCTTTGTCATCGGTATGTTACTTGCCCGAGATTCGATCGTCGGTATCTCAATATCTAGTTCAATCTCATTACCGGCAAGTCTCTTTACTCGTTCCGTAATGCATCATCCCGCAACTAACTCATTAGTTGCATTGCTTGAAAGGCTTATAGTGATGTGCATTACCGAGAGGGCCCAGTGATACCTCTCCGACAATCGGAGTGACAAATCCTAATCTTGATCTATGCCAACTCAACAAGTACCATAGGAGACACCTGTAGAGCACCTTTATGATCACCCAGTTATGTTGTGACCTTTGGTAGCACACAAAGTGTTCCTCCGGTATTTAGGAGTTGCGTAATCTCATAGTCACAGGAACATGTATAAGTCATGAAGAAAGCAATAGCAATATACTAAACGATCAAGTGCTAAGCTAACGGAATGGGTCAAGTCAATCACATCATTCTCTAATGATGTGATGTCGTTAATTAAATGACAACTCATGTCTATGGTTAGGAAACACAACCATCTTTGTTTCAATAAGCTAGTTAAGTAGAGGCATACTAGTGACACTCTGTTTGTCTATGTATTCGCACATGTACTAAGTTTCCGATTAATACAATTCTAGCATGAATAATAAACATTTATCGTGATATAAGGAAATATAAATAACAACTTTATTATTGCCTCTAGGGCATATTTATTTCAGGAAGGAGGAGAGAGGGAGAAGGAAAGGGGAGCCGGCCCCCACCCCAATTCGGATTGGGCTTGGGGGGGGGGGCACCTTGGCCGCCTCCTCCTCTCTTCCACTAAGGCCCATTAAGGCCCAATCACTCCCCGGGGGGTGATACATATCCAACGTATCTATAATTTTTGATTGTTCCATGCTATTATATTATGCATCTAGGATGTTTTATATGCATTTATATGCTATTTTATATGATTTTTGGGACTAATCTATTAACCTAGAGCCTAGTGCGAGTTTCTGTTTTTTCCTTGTTTTTGAGTATCGCAGAAAAGGAAAACCAAACGGAGTCCAATTGACCTGAAATTTGACGGATATTATTTTTGAACTAGAAGAAGCCCACGAAGTATCGGAGATGGGCCAAAAGAGTCCCGAGGAACCCACGAGGGTGGGGGGCACGCCCCCCTACCTCGTGGCCACCTTGGAGACCCCCCTGACTTGGTCCCGACGCCAACTTCTCCTATATATACCCAAACTTCCATAACATAACCTAGATCGGGAGTTCCGCCGCCGCAAGCCTCTGTAGCCACCAAAAACCAATCGGGACCCTGTTCAAGCACTCACGCCGGGGGGGATCCTCACCGGTGGCCATCTTCATCATCCCGGCGATCTCCATGACGAGGAGGGAGTAGTTCACCCTCGGGGCTGAGGGTATGTACTAGTAGCTATGTGTTTGGTCTCTCTCTCTCTCTCCCGTGTTCTTGATTTGGCACGATCTTGATGTATCGCGAGCTTTGCTATTATAGTTGGATCTTATGATGTTTCTCCCCCTCTACTCTCTTGTAATGGATTGTGTTTTCCCTTGAAGTTATCTTATCGGATTGAGTCTTTAAGGATTTGAGAACACTTGATGTATGTCTTGCATGTGCTTATTTGTGGTGACAATGGGATATTCACGTGATCTACTTGATGTATGTTTTGGTGATCAACTTGCGGGTTCCGTGACCTGGTGAACTTATGCATAGGGGTTGGCACGCCTTTTCGTCATGACTCTCCGGTAGAAACTTTGGGGCACTCTTTGAGGTTCTATGTGTTGGTTGAATAGATGAATCTGAGATTGTGTGATGCATATCGTATAATCATACCCACGGATACTTGAGGTGACATTGGAGTATCTAGGTGACATTAGGGTTTTGGTTGATTTGTATCTTAAGGTGTTAGTCTAGTACTAACTCTAGGATAGATCAAACGGAAAGAATAGCTTCATGTTATTTTACTACGGACTCTTGAATAGATCGATCAGAAAGGATAATTTTGAGGTGGTTTCGTACCCGACAATAATCACTTCGTTTGTTCTCCGCTGTCAGTGACTTTGGAGTGACTCTTTGTTGCATGTTGAGGGATAGTTATATGATCCAATTATGTTATTATTGTTGAGAGAACTTGCACTAGTGAAAGTATGAACCCTAGGCCTTGTTTCAACGCATTGCAATACCGTTTACGCTCACTTTTATCGCTTGTTACCTTGTTGTTTTTATAATTTTAGATTACAAAAACCTATATCTACCATCCATATTACACTTGTATCACCATCTCTTTGCCGAACTAGCGCACCTATACAACTTACCATTGTATTGGGTGTGTTGAGGGGACACAAGAGACTCTTTCTTATTTGGTTGCAGGATTGTTTGAGAGAGATCATATTCATCCTACGCCTCCCACGGAATGATAAACCTTAGGTCATCCACTTGAGGGAAATTTGCTACTATCCTACAAACCTCTGCACTTGGAGGCCCAACAACGTCTACAAGAAGAAGGTTGAGTAGTAGACATCAAGCAGTTTCTGGCGCCATTGCCGGGGAGGTTAGTGCTTGAAGGTATATCTTTAGATCTAGCAAATGTATCTTTTAGTTTCTTGTTTTAACTCTAGTCTAGTCTATAAAAGAAAACTACAAAAAATGGAATTAAGGTTACCTCATATGCTTCATCTTTTTAATGTCTTTCGTGAAAATAAGGATTCCGATAATTGTACCAAAATGCTAGAAGAAGAGTGCATTAAAATGTATGGCACTAAATCTTTGAATGATGAGCATGATTGCAATGTTGTTAGTACGAACTCTTTGAATACCCATAGTACTAATGATGATTGCGTTAGTAATGATGGAAATGTCTCTTATAAGTATGTCAATTTTTGTGGAGTGCATAGAGTTTGCTAGTACACACCAAATAGGGAAGATAGATTTTGCAAGAGGCATAAGTATTTAGAAACTAAATGGTTGCAAGAAAGGCTAGATGTTTGTGCTAAAAATTTAAATTTTTGTAGCCATCCTTGTGAACTTTGCAATGAACGTGGTCATTTATATATCCAATGCAAATTGTTTCATGATCGTATCGTGTCCAAAAATTGTGATGACTTGATATCCCTTGCGCGTCATAATGAACTTAGTTTGCTTGTGGGTTATGAAGAAATGAAACGTATAACTAAGGATATGCCAAAATTTGTCCTTGATAAAGTTCTTGATTTTGATCTAGAGGAAATTTATATGTATTATGCGGTGAATTGCATTGAAAATCCTTATATTGTCAATTACATAAAGACAAGAAAACAAATAGAAAATGAAGAGAATACTAATGAAAGGGGAGAGATTTCCCAATATCCTCCTATTCTTTCTTATGATGAATCAGGTAACGAGGAGGAGCTTTCTATTCAACCAATCTCATTAATAAGGAGCTCCAAAAAGAGGATTAAACCCACAGATGATGTGAAGAAGAAAAAGAAAAGACGGAGAAGCAAAGGTAAAAAGGTATCCCTCCCAAATGATGTTGCTCCTATTACTCATAGTGATGATGATAATTGCTATACTATTGGTGCTATTGATAACCCACAAGTATAGGGGATCGCAACAGTTTTCGAGGGTCGAGTATTCAACCCAAATTTATTGATTCGACACAAGGGGAGCCAAAGAATATTCTAAAGTATTGGCAGTTTAGTTGTCAATTCAACAACACCTGGAAAACTTATATCTGCAGCAAAGTATTTAGTAGCAAAATAGTATGGAAGTAACGGTAACGGTGGAAAAAGTAATAGTAGTAGTTTTGTAGTAATTGTAACAGTGGCAACGATAAAGTAACTAAGCAGAGAACAATATGTGAAAAGCTCGTAGGCATTGGATCGGTGATGGAGAATTATGTCGGATGCGATTCCTCATGCAATAGTTATAACATAGGGTGACACAGAACTAGCTCTAGTTCATCAATGTAATGTAGTCATGTATTCCAAATATAGTCTATACGTGCTTATGGAAAAGAACTTGCATGCCATCTTTTGTACTACCCTCCCGTGGCAGCGGGGTCCTATTGGAAACTAAGGGATATTAAGGCCTCCTTTTAATAGAGTACCAGACCAAAGCATAAACACTTAGTGAATACATGAACTCCTCAAACTACGGTCATCACCGCGAGTGGTCCCGATTATTGTCACTTCGGGGTTGCCAGATCATAACACATAGTAGGTGACTATAGACTTGCAAGATAGGATCAAGAACTCACATATATTCATGAAAACATAATAGGTTTAGATCTGAAATCATGGCACTCGGGCCCTAGTGACAAGCATTAAGCATAGCAAAGTCATAGCAACATCAATCTCAGAACATAATGGATACTAGGGATCAAACCCTAACAAAACTAACTCGATTACATGGTAAATCTCATCCAACCCATCACCGTCCAACAAGCCTACGATGGAATTACTCACGCACGGCAGTGAGCATCATGAAATTAGTGATAGAGGAAGGTTGATGATGACGATGGCGGCGGATTCCCCTCTCCGGAGCCCCAAACGGACTCCAGATCAGCACTCCCGAGAGAGATTAGGGCTTGGCGGCGGCTCCATATCGTAAAACGGGATGAATCCTTCTCTCCCCGAACGTGAATATATAGAGTTGGAGTTGAGGTCGGTGGAGCACCAGGGGGCCCACGAGGTAGGGGGCGCGCCCCCCACCCTCGTGTACAGGGTGTGGGCCCCTTGGCCTTGATTCTTTCGCCAGTATTTTTTATTAATTGCAAAAATATTATCCGTGGAGTTTCAGGTCATTCCGAGAACTTTTATTTCTGCACAAAAATAACACCATGGCAATTCTGCTGAAAGTAGCGTCAGTCCGGGTTAGTTCCATTCAAATCATGCAAGTTAGAGTCCAAAACAAGGGCAAAAGTGTTTGCAAAAGTAGATACGGTGGAGACGTATCAACTCCCCCAAGCTTAAACCTTTGCTTGTCCTCAAGCAATTCAGTTGATAAACTGAAAGTGATAAAGAAAAACTTTTACAAACTCTGTTTGCTCTTGTTGTTGTAAATATGTAAAGCCATCATTCAAGTTTTCAGCAAAGATTATGAACTAACCATATCCACAATAACATTTAGATCTCATGTTTACTCATATCAATGGCATAATCAACTAGCGAGCAATAATAATAAATATCGGATGACAACATTTTCTCAAAACAATCATAATATGATATAACAAGATGGTATCTCGCAAGCCCTTTCTGAGACCGCAAAAAAAATGCAGAGCACCTTTGAAGATCAAGGACTGACTAAACATTGTAATTCATGGTAAAAGAGATCCAATCATAGTCATACTCAATATAAACTAATAATAATAGATGCAAATGATAGCGGTGCTCTCCAGCTGGTGCTTTTTAATAAGAGGATGATGACTCAACATAAAAGTAAATAGATAGGCCATTCGCAGAGGGAAGCAGGGATTTGTAGAGGCGCCAGAGCTCAATTTTGAAATAGAGATGAATAATATTTTGAGCGGCATATATTCATTGTCAACATAACAACCGAGAGATCTCGATATATTCTATGCTACACACATTATAGGCGGTTCCCAAGCAGAATGGTAAAGTTTATACTCCCCCACCAACAAGCATCAATCCATGGCTGGCTCGAAACAACGAGTGCCTCCAACTAGCAACAGCCCTGGGAGTTTTGTTTGCAATTATTTCAATTTGATTTGCTTAGAGCATGGGACTGGGCATCCCGGTGACCATCCATTTTCTCGTGAGTGAGGAGCGGAGTCCACTCCTCTTGAGAATAACCCGCCTAGCATGGGATATACAGACAGCCCTAGTTGAGACATGAGCTATTCGAGCATGCAAAACATAATTTCATTTGAAGGTTTAGAGTTTGGCACATACAAATTTACTTGGAACAGTAGGTAGATACCACATATAGGAAGGTATAGTGGACTCATATGGAATAACTTTGGGGTTTATGGAAGTGGACAAGCAGTATTCCCGCTTAGTACAAGTGAAGGCTACAAAAAGACTGGGAAGCGACCAACTAGAAAGCGACAACAGTCATGAACATGCATTAAAATTAATAAACATTGAGTGCAAGCATGAGTAGGATATAATCCACCATGAACATAAATATCGTGGAGGCTATGTTGATTTGTTTCAACTACATGCGTGAACATGTGCCAAGTCAAGTCACTCGAATCATCCAAAGGAGGATACCACCCTATCATACCACATCACAACCATTTTAATAGCATGTTGGCACGCAAGGTAAACCATTATAAACTCCTAGCTAATTAAGCATGGCATAAGCGACTATAATCTCTAACTGTCATTGCAAACATGTTTCATTCATAATAGGCTGAATCAGGAACGATGAACTAATCATATTTACAAAAACAAGAGAGGCCGAGTTCATACCAGCTTCTGTCATCTCAATCAGTCCATCATATATCGTCATTATTGCCTTTCACTTGCACGACCGAACGATGTGGATAATAATAATAGTGCACGTGCATTGGACTAAGCTGGAATCTGCAAGTATCTGATACAAAGGAGAATACAAGGTAATATGGGCTCTTGGTTAAATCAACAATAATGCATAAAAGAGCCACTTCAACATTTTCATTATGGTCTTCTCCTCTCGAATCCCAAAGAAAAGAAAAGAAATAAAACTATTTACACGGGAAAGCTCCCAACAAGCAAAAGAAGAACGAGAAATCTTTTTGGGTTTTCTTTTAATTATTACTACTACAAGCATGAAAAGTAAACTAGCTAGAAGCTACAACTAATTTTTTTGATTTTTTTCTTAAGGTTTTTCAAACACACAAGAAGAAGACTAAAAAAGGAAAGTAAACTAGCATGGATAGTACAAGGAAAAAGTATGAGCACCGACAACTAGAATGAGTGTGTGAACATGAATGTAATGTCGGTGAGAAATACGTACTCCCCCAAGCTTAGGCTTTTGGCCTAAGTTGGTCTATGCCCATGGATCAAAGTTGTAGTTGGGGTCGTACTGAGATGCAGCAGCTATTGCCTCATGAGCTGCAGCTTGGAGGCGAGCTGCCTCTGTCCTCCTCTTATACTCGTTCGCCTCCTCCCTGGTTATAATATATCTCCCTTTTGCCTGAAATTCAAAGAAAGTAGGAGCAGGGAGAGCAACATGGAAAGTGCGGCGCCTGTCAAACATTAGTCGGTACTGGAGAGGCTGTTCATTCCTCTCAATAAACTGATGGCGAACCATAGCATCATAATCTAGATAAGCGGGAGGCAATTCCATATCATTTTCATGTATGGGTATCTCAAGAAAATTAGCCACATGGGTTGCATAAATCCCACAAAATAAGTCTCCACTTAAACCATTATTATGCAAACTTCGTGCAACAATGGCCCCAAGTTATATTGTTTATCTCCTAAAATAGCACTCTTGAGAACACTAAGATCAGGAACACACATGTGACATGCCTCATCCTTACCGTTTATGCATCTACCTATAAAGAGAGCAAAATAATGTATAGCAGGAAAATGAATGCTCCCTATGGTAGCTTGCTGTGTTATTTCCCTAGATTCCCCCACAGTGATACTAGCAAGAAAATTCTTAAACTCATATTTGCGAGGTTCACTAGCACTACCCCACTGCGGAAGTTTACAAGCAGTATTAAAATCTTCTAAGTCCATATTATAAGATTTACCATAGAGATCAAATAGGACAGTGTGAGAATTACGTGAAGATGAAAATTTGAACCTTCTCACAAAGGAATCAGTTAGGTGATAATACTGAGGGCACTTATCTAGCATGAGGCCCTCGAGTTCAGCATTACGCACATATGCGTCAAATTCCTCCTTAATTCCTGCTCGAACCATGAAATCTTCTGACGGCCATTCACAAGGTCGCACTTGAGCTTCTCTTGGTGGTTCATGGTCCGGCTCACGTATTGCGGGCCTGGGTCCTTGCTTCCTTGAAGAACCACCTTGGTAAATTTTCCTAAACATATTTGTTCCTCTAAAAAATTTCTCAAAATTTTAGTAACTCAAAATAAAAGTGAACTAAACTCAACAGAATTGATAGCAACTACTCCCACAAGTGCCTAGAGACTATATCATGCATTAGAACTACTTGGGACCATATAAATTTGACATGCAAGCTCAAGAACAGGGTCCCTAAGCAGCAAAAATTTGCAATGAATAAAGCACTAGGACAAAAAATAATTGGACCATTGGAGGAGTCACATACCGAAGAACGATCCCCCTAAGAAGTTTTGTGAGTGGAGCTTTGAGCAAGGAGATCGAAAATCGCAGCAAGATGAGCTAGAACTCGTGCTTGAGCTGGTTGGTGATTTTTTTGGGAGGAAGAAGGAGTGTGTGGGTGCTGGAATAAGTGGAGGGGGGCTACCAGGGGCCCACGAGGCAGGGGGCACGCCCAGGGGGTGGGCGCGCCCTGGACCCTCGTGGCCAGGTGCTTGCTCCCCCTCATGTGTTCTCAGTGCCAGATATTCTCAAATATTCTAGAAAAAATCATATTTCATTTTCAGGGCATTTGGAGAACTTTTATTTTCGGGGTATTTTCTATTGCACGGATAATTCAAAAAACAGACAGAATATACTATTTTTGCTTTATTTAATCTAAATAACAGAAAGTAAAAGGAGGGTACAGAAGGTTGTGCTTTCTAACTTCGCCCATCTCATGCTTATCAAAAGGAATCCACTAACAAGGTTGATCAAGTCTTGTTAACAAACTCATTTCGAATAACATGGAACCGGAGAAATTTCGAATAACACTATGTTACCTCAACGGGGATATGCACATCCCCAACAATAAGAATATCATATTTCTTCTTGACAGTAGGAAGAGGAAATTCAAAACCTCCAATGGTAATAGTTGAAATTTTTCCAATAGAATTGATATTGTGGACTTGAGGTTGTTTCCTCGGACAGTGTACCGTATGCTCATTACCATTAACATGAAAAGTGGCATTGCCTTTGTTGCAATCAATAACATCCCCTGCAATATTCAAAAAGGGTCTACCAAGGATAATCGACATACTATCGTCCTCGGGAATATCAAGAATAACAAAGTCCGTTAAAATAGTAACGTTTGCAACCACAACAGGCACATCCTCACAAATATCGACAGGTATAGCAGTTGATTTATCAGCCATTTGCAAAGATATTTCAGTAGGTGTCAACTTATTCAAATCAAGTCTACGATATAAAGAGAGAGTCATAACACTAACACCGGCTCCAAGATCACATAAAGCAGTTCTAACATAGTTTCTTTTAATGGAGCATGGTATAGTTGGTACTCCTGGATCTCCAAGTTTCTTAGGTATTCCACCTTTAAAAGTATAATTAGCAAGCATGGTGGAAATTTCAGCTTCCGGTATCTTTCTTTTATTTGTGACAATATCTTCCATATACTTAGCATAAGGATTCATTTTAAGCATATCAGTAAATCGCATACGCAAGAAGATATGTCTAATCATTTCAGCAAAGCGCTCAAAATCCTCATCATCCTTTTTCTTGGATGGTTTAGGAGGAAAAGGCATGGGTTTCTGAACCCATGGCTCTCTTTCTTTATCATGCTTCCTAGCAACAAAGTCTCTCTTATCATAACGTTGATTCTTTGATTGTGGGTTATCAAGATCAACAGCAGGTTCAATCTCTAGATCATTGTCATTACTAGGTTGAGCATCAACATGAACCTCATCATTAACATTATTACTAGGTTCATGTTCATCACCTGATTGTGTTTCAGCATCAGAAATAGAAATATCATTGGGATTCTCAGGTGTGTCAACAACAGGTTCACTAGAAGCATGCAAAGTCCTATCATTTTTCTTTTTCTTCTTTTTAGAAGGACTAGGTGCATCGACATTAGTTCTCTGAGAATCTTGCTCAATTATCTTAGGGTGGCCCTAAGGTACAAATGTTCCTGACTCATTTTACCCCCTCTAGTCATAACTCTAACAAGATTATCATTTTTCTTATTATTTAATTCACTGAGCAAATCATTTTGAGTCTTAAGCACTTGTTCTACTTGAGTGGTAACCATAGAAGCATGTTTACTAATGAGTTTAAGTTCACCCTTAACTCTAGACATATAATCACTCAAGTGTTCAATCATATAAGCATTACGTTTCAATTGTCTACCAACATAAGCATTGAAGTTTTCTTGTTTGACAATAAAATTATCAAACTCATCTAAGCATTGGCTAGCAGACTTATAACGAGGAATATCACCTTCATCAAATCTATAGAGAGAATTTACCTTTACTACCTGTGTCGGGTTATCAAGACCATGTATTTCTTCAACATGCGGCAAATTAAGACCATGTATTTCTTCAATAGGAGGTAAATTCTTAACATCATCAGCTTTAATACCCTTTTCTTTCATAGATTTCTTTGCCTCTTGCATATCTCCAGGAATGAGAAATAGAATACCCCTTTTCTTCGGAGTTGGCTTAGGAGTTGGTTCAGGAAGTGTCCAATTATTTTCATTAGTCAACATATTATTCAATAGCAATTCATCTTGATCAACAGTTCTTTCCCTGAAAACACAACCAACACAACTATCCAGGTGGTCTCTGGAAGCATCGGTTAGTCCATTATAAAAGATATCAAGTATTTCATTTTTCTTGACAGGATGATCAGGCAAAGCATTAAGTAATTGGAGAAGCCTCCCCTAAGCTTGTGGGAGACTCTCTTCTTCAATTTGCACAAAATTATATATTTCCCTTAAAGCAGCTTGTTTCTTATGAGCGGGGAAATATTTAGCAGAGAAGTAATAAATCATATCCTGGGGACTACGCACACAACCAGGATCAAGAGAATTAAACCATGTTTTAGCATCACCCTTTAATGAGAACGGAAATAACTTAAGGATATAGTAGTAGCGAGTTTTCTCATCATTAGTGAACAGGGTGCCTATATCATTTAATTTAGTAAGATGCGCCACAACGGTTTCAGATTCATAGCCATAAAAAGGATCTGATTCGACCAAAGTAATTATCTCACGATCAAAAGAGAAATCATAATCCTTATCAGTAACACAGATAGGTGAAGTAGCAAAAGCAGGGTTATATTTCATTCTAGCATTCAAAGATTTTTTTTCAGCTTAGCTAATAATTTCTTAAGATCATTTCTATCATTGCAAGAAATAAAGTCTCTAGCAGTTTCTTCATCCATAACATAACCCTCAGGCACAACAGGCAATTCATATCTAGGGGGAGAATCTTCATCATCACTTTCATCAATATTATTAGTTTCAATAATTTCATTCTCTCTAGCCCTAGCAAGTTGTTCATCAAGAAATTCACCTAGTGGCACAATAGTTTCAAGCATAGAAGTAGTTTCATCATAATTACCATGCATAGCAGAAGTGGCATCATCAATAACATGCGACATATCAGAATTAATAGCAGAAGCAGGTTTAGGTGTCGCAAGTTTACTCAAAACAGAAGGTGAATCAAGTGCAGAGCTAGATGGCAGTTCCTTACCTCCCCTCGTAGTTGAGGGAAAAATCTTAGTTCTTTCGTCTTTCAAGTTCCTCATAGTGACCAGCAGATATAAATCCCAAGTGACTCAAAGAACAGAGCTATGCTCCCCGGCAACGGCGCCAGAAAATAGTCTTGATAACCCACAAGTATAGGGGATCGCAACAGTTTTTGAGGGTAGAGTATTCAACCCAAATTTATTGATTCGGCACAAGGGGAGCCAACGAATATTCTCAAGTATTGGCAGTTGAGTTGTCAATTCAACCACACCTGGAAAACTTAATATCTGCAGCAAAGTATTTAGTAGGAAAATAGTATGGAAGTAACGGTAACGGTGGCAAAAGTAACAGTAGTAGTTTTGTAGTAATTGTAACAGTGGCAACGTTAAAGTAACTAAGCGGAGAACAATATGTGAAAAGCTCGTAGGCATTGGATCGGTGATGGAGAATTATGTCGGATGCGATTCCTCATGCAAAAGTTATAACATAGGGTGTCGGTGTACAAAAGTAGGGGCTCTCCTTTTGACCCCTTTACTTGTGCACGGACAGTCGGAGCCGCGCCCGCGGCCACACTAAGCAGGGAAGGAAAGGGAAGCTGAAGCACAAGGCGACCAAAGCAACGCCAAGACCGAGAAACACAAAGAGCAAGAGGGCGAGGCGGAATCCCCCAGCAAGACCCTTGCCGGGCAGCCTCCGCAACCCCGGCAAGAGCCTTGCCGGGGCAACTCGCCCGATGTCGGTGTCAAATCCGGCATATCTCGTAGTAGGGGTCCTAAGCTAGGCGTCTTGGAGCGATGGTAACATGGACACGGGGTTTTACCCAGCTTCGGGCTCTCTTGATGAGATAATACCCTACATGCTGCTTTTGATTGTATTCATATGGGTGTGGTACAGAGTACATGTGTCTACCACGAGATTGTAGTAATGAATCTCAGATTGTTTATTGACTAGCCTGGCCTCGGTTTATATAAGACACCGGAGGCCTAGGGTTTAGGAGAGTCCTTGTCTTGGGCGCCAAGTCTTGTGGAGTCTTCCTTGTATGCGGCAGAGGTCGTCCGAACTGGCCCATGAGTATACGGCCATGGGGGTCCTCGGCCCGATCCAACTGATCGGGAGACGACGTGGTGAGTACCCCTAGTCTAGGACACCGTTAGTAGCCCCGTGAACCGGTCTTCAAGTTGGGGACGCTCTTTGATTCTTCCGAACTGTTCTTCATCTTCGGTCGTCGGTCTTGAAAACTGGTTCAACAAATCTTTCCATCTTCGATCTTGAGGATCGCCAAAGTGAATCTGAAGAGTTTACATGTCGGGTATCCGAGGAGCCCCTTTAAGTTTCCGGCCTTTATCAATGCCTTTGTTATTTTTATGCCATGCCTCAGGTTTTAAGTTATTCATGAGTGGCAACATCCTCTTGCGTCCGAGCTCCAACGCCGGACTGTATTCGAGGTATCTTTAGCAGCCAAGCACCAACGCCGGACCGCTTCCTAGCTCCAACGCCGGAATGTTTCCGAGCTCCAACGCCGGACTATGTCCGAGCTCCAACGCCGGTCTGTATCCAAGCTCCAACGCCGGACTATGTCCAAGCTCCAACGCCAGACTGTATCCGAGATCCAACGTTGGACTATATTCGAGGTGTCATAGATCACCTTGGTTCAAACTTAATGCCGGAAATGCCCTCTACGGAGCCAGCCAATGGCGTCCGAGCTTTATGCCGGACTGCTTTCGGGGTGTCTATTGTAGTCGAGCACCAACGCCGGACTGTATCCGAGGTGGTGCACCACCTCGGCCATGGGCTGTAATTTATGAATTTAATTCCGAATTATGCAATGTAATCTTTGCCGAGATGTATAGGTAGTAGCCCACACGGTGCATGTTGGCCTAATATCCGGGATGCACCAGAAGGAAAAAATCAGACCGCTGACCCTAGTAGCCCCTGAGACTCAGGTCGATTCATAAAATCAGCCTGAGGATCGATTCCCAGCTTGGCAGCATACTTAGGGATAGAAACACGGTGTGCAAAGTCCTCGAGACTCAGGTTGGGTGCGGCCGACCAACTTGAGGATAATAATTTCCTCGAAAACTATATTGCACTTTAAATTTTCTGCTTTGGATTGTCGATGCAGTAGCCCCCGAGACACTGGTCGGGTGGCAACACCAGATCAGGGGATCGATGTGCCCTTTAATATTTGTAAACAATGAGCACGAAGCATAGTAGCCCTCGAGCCTTAATGTGGGCACGGGTGGCCAAATTAAGGATCGATATCCAGAGTAAAATCACAGATTATGTGTAATGATTCTATGTATCCAAGTACTTTACATCATTATTTTGACTCCATTGCGACTGTTTATCAGTTGAAAGTGGCCCATCGTCGGCTTCTGCCCCTTGGTGGATACTACGCAGGGTGTTTCCGCACTAACAAAACAACCCTTAGACGACGTCTCGGTGCCCGGAGGCGGTTGTGTTAGCAGAAACGAGGCAATCAGATATGTGGGCTTTATAACTTTCGCTTATCCATAGGAGCTTGAAACTGGGGAAGCTAGCTATGAGCCCCCGGTTAGTGTTCGGCGACATCCGAGGTCAAGCCGTAAACACTTCGGCCAATATTATGAACGGCCCGTCATTTAACATAGTCATCGGATCGCTGACCAGTTCACGCTTATTGTGAAAATCCAGTTTCGGCTTTCTCCACCGAGGTGCTTAACCATGCAAGCTGGAAGCACAATCACAGTGGTTCTCCTTTTGCACACCTAACCGAACAAAGCGAAATATAGGAGGCAAGCACAGGAGCCGGGCAACCCAACTATTGATCGAAGACGCAATTCAAAACTGATGCATATATAGCAATATCCGAGAAGTTTTGTCGAATCTCTGAAGGTGTTCGGCATTGCACCGCGAGACTTATGCGGAAAACACACAAATAGTTGAAAAGTGCATAGGCTAAGAAAACCAAAAAATGTCAGTAAAAACTCGACGTCCGAACTAGATCAATTGTTCGGTGCCAATCAGAAAATTGGTCTTAGAAAAAAAAGGATTGTGCTTCTGTCGTGCTTTAACATGACACATCCTATCTCAAGACTGCAAGCGGGTCAGCCTACGGCTTCAACCTCCTATCCTGAAGGCGGAGTGCTTCTCGTTAGGCCAGTTTAGCAAACTTTAGCGGCTTTGAGAGAGAAATTAGGCTCCCCGGCTATTGACCGCACACTTGCGTCAAAAAAGGAGTGATAGAAAAAGGACTTTGCAACGACTAAGAAGAAGAACACTTATTATAAAAGAGCTCACATAAATCTAAGAGCCCCGAGTGACTTGGGTAAAAGAATGATTGTATGTACCGAAGTACTTATATCATATCTATGTTCACCCGAACTTTAAACGCGTCTTAACCGACCGTCGGCTTCTCCCTCTTCGATCAAGGACCGAAAAGTGTTATGTACTCCACTTGTCGAGAATATCGACGGTGTTTCCGATAACCAGGCAATCAGGTCATAAGGCTGTAACAGATAAAGCGCGCTCAGGGAACTTATGCTATATTACTGATGAAGTGTAAGAAGCATCTTCAAGAAAATAGTACCCCACCGATACCTTTCTTGGTGCTCATTGTTAATATGAGACTTGTGCAATAGATTTTTGTACTCATGAGTTCCGTTGTGTGCCGACCATTATTGAAAACAGAAGAGCGCTTAGCTTTCGGCTTCACCTAGTTTGAGGTCCGCTCGGTGACCCGATCGTGATAATCGCAGAGGTGCTCCTTTACTCCCTAGCCGAACAATCGGGAACGAGGGGTAAACACAGGAGCAAGGCAACCCAGCTTGCAAATCACTTAGGTCAATATGGTGCATATTGTGGCGTAATACATGAACAAGGAACGAAGCCGTACAAGTATAATCATATGCAAGAGGATAAGCTCCAGCAAGGGAGCCCCCAAGTAAACGGGGTATTAGAATTTGTGTGTCGCAAACAAAGTTTCGACAAGGAAGTTTTTCGCAAGCAACTTTTTGCCAAAAAAGTATAATGCTTGGTCGAACCGAACAAAATTTAAAACTGAGAGTCTTTGAGCATGAAAGCAACTTAGCTGGTTAATGTGTTCGGCGTTGATGACGCGGTACGAGCTTGGTGCGGGACAAGGTCTCAGCCCCCAAGCACGATGTGGCCGAGCGAAGAGCTCGGCACTCCGAAGAGTTGAAGCCCCCAGTCTAGCCGAGGTGATGAAGCAGGTCGCCGGGTGACACTGGAATATCCAGCCGAGTAGGTTGATGAAGCGACGATGTGGGGTTGCCAACACAGGGTAGCTCTCCAAGGTGACGACACAATTCGGTCGACGGAGGTGGACGGCGAGGACACCACGCCGAGGGGATAGTGCGGCCCGATCTAAGTCAATTGCCTGCACAGGTAAAATAGTGCAAACCAATAAATAATAATGGAAAAAAGGTGCATAATTAATTTATGCGAAAAAAGTTTGGTAAATATGGGCTGAGTGCTGTGGCTAGCTCAATGGCGCATTGGCGTTGTGGCACGGTGATGTCGGCAAAGGTTGACCTGCCAAGGTGACAGGGAGAGGCTGGCCGGACTGGTGCCAGGTACCAACGTCGGTAGAATTTCTCTGAACGCCAGCAGCGACGACTGTAGCAGACCGAAACAAACGGACGAACTAATCCGTGCCGAACATGCTCCAAAGCCAATCCTTGATATGCGTAGCAGCACTTTTATTCTGTGTTTTTGTCAGAAAAAGTAGAAGACAACCAGCAGTCGACTACACAGGTATTGAATTAAAAAAAGAAGAGAAATAAGTCTCCCAGTGGTGCGCTGCCATCGAGCCGAGCTCTGATCAGTGCACTGCTCCGCACTATTCCTTCGGCCGGATCACACGTGGGCTAGATTGAGGCCGGATCCGATATATCGCCAAGCAGTGGACGCGGACATATGCCTTACTGCGATCTGTATACATACATCAGTAACAATTTAACAGAAAACATGATGGCCAGTGAAGCTGCCGGCGTGCACGGTGATAGTCCAATAATATATGGGCATCCGTCAGGCGAGGATACCTGCCTGCTGCCTGCGTACAAAGACATTGCAGATAGAAAGCACAAAATCTCTTGGGTTGATTAAGTGATAGTACGAGAAAAAATAACTAGAATAATTGCACCTGAGCATGGATCTCCATAGGAGAAAAGGAATTGCACTGAGGTGCTAGTTGCTTTACGTGGGAGGTAGCCAAATAGGCTAGCACATAGAACTAGTCACACCTCAATTAACGTGTCATAACTAGTAATACTAATTGATTGCTCCATGGGACAGTGCATGAACAAGGATCAGTAGTAAAAAGCATAAACAACCTCTGCTTGATTAAATAATAAAGAAAAGGTGGAATCGCCCTGCGGCCGCCACCGAGCCGAACTCGTGTGTTGTTGAACGCACGCATACTGCTCCATGCAGTGTGATTCCTTGTGCCGCTTGATAACTCCTCGGCTGCAGCACATGGGAGTCGCGGTGGAGGCCGGACTTAGCACACAGCCAGTCTCCGGACACTTTTTCCTGATCTTGATTTAACTGCGAATAGGGAGCTCACGACGGCAGCAGTAATCTTGTAAAAAGGACAGTTTATACCGAATAGATCTAACTGAAAAAAATATCACCTGGTCATCCCATCAATCCGCGACGATCACCTAGCAGGCTCTCAATGAAAGCACCAATGTCGGTGTCAAATCCGGTATATCTCGTAGTAGGGGTCCTAAGCTAGGCGTCTTGGAGCGATGGTAACATGGACACGGGGTTTTACCCAGCTTCGGGCTCTCTTGATGAGATAATACCCTACATGCTGCTTTTGATTGTATTCATATGGGTGTGGTACAGAGTACATGTGTCTACCACGAGGTTGTAGTAATGAATCTCAGATTGTTTATTGACTAGCCTGGCCTCGGTTTATATAAGACACCGGAGGCCTAGGGTTTAGGAGAGTCCTTGTCTTGGGCGCCAAGTCTTGTGGAGTCTTCCTTGTATGCGGCAGAGGTCGTCCAAACTGGCCCATGAGTATACGACCATGGGGGTCCTCTGCCCAATCCAACTGATCGGAAGACGACGTGGTGAGTACCCCCTAGTCCAGGACACCGTCACCCGATGCCAGCAGAGCGAGCCACCCTTGAGCCCGTGGGTTCCAACACCACCAACCAACCAAATTTGAACCAAGGATCAGGAGGCATCTCTGTGGTGGCATGCATATATTCGTCAAGATTATAAAACACACGAGATCAGATGAGGACCAGAAGTCGACGATCCTCGGCGGGATCCTAGCCGAGGAAATCCACGAGACCCTCGGCAAGGCCCTTGCCGGGGACGACCACGATGCCACGGCAAGACCCTTGCCGGGCACCTACGGGGCCGCAGCAGGGCACCGCATCTGCCAAGGCTCCACCGTCGTCCCCATGCAGCTGCCTGCTCAACCAGCTGAGCAGGCACCTGCGTGGCGAGCGGCCTCCACAATCGACTCAACAAGCACCTGCGTGGTGGCATGTAGGTCTTCATGAAGGCTCCACCACCGCGCCAGCCCAGCAGCCAGCCAACATGGCACCATGACGCCTCGTCAGCTCGGACGCGTGTCGAAGCCAGGCGAGGCGGCGACAGCTGGGACGTGCTTCCCCGTCCCCGATAAAGCGAGAGGGGCACATCGGCAACGCATTAAATGCGTTTGTCCGACGGTGCCAGAGGATAGACGCATCCACTGTACACCTTTCCACCTCTTGTGTGCCGCTGTGGCAACCCCTTTTGTCTATAAAAGGAGGCCCGAGGCGACCAGGAGAGGGATTCGGATCTTTTGAGGTACCAACACACCGTAGCTAGTTCAAGAACTCAAGAACAGTCAAATACATACACCAAAGCAGGACTAGGGTATTACGCATCCTCGCGGCCCGAACCTGGTTAAACGATCTTTGTGCTTCCTGCCAGACCCGCTCTTTGCACAACCCCGCGCCCGCCAACCATAGAAGGGGTCCCAGTGATCCCATAGGTGTCGTTTCCACTGACATCTTTGGCGCGCCAGGTAGGGGGTGCAGTTGTGGAAATCTAGTCTGGTTGGAGTAGCGGCTTCATTGTGGGCGGCATCGCCTGCGGATGTGGCGAACACCCACGCCACGACGAAAAAGATAAGTCGCACGATATCTTGGTTATTCTCATTTATATAAGGTTGTCCTCCCCGAGAGATCTCGTTCTTTGTACGGGAAACCTGCACGCAATGGGACCCTTCCGCTATGGGCAACGCCTTTGTTTCTGTCTCGAGCCCGCTCGATAGTTCATGCGGCCGCGCTAGTGGCGGCAAGGCGGCCTACCCGTTGCCACTAGCACTCTTGTCCTGCTTCGAGTCTGCTCGACAGTTCAAGCGACCGCTCTGGCAGCGGCAAGGTGGCTTGCCCGGCAGCAAGCGCCCTTCCGGAAAGTGCCAAGGATCCGTCCTTAAAGCACCACGGTATGGGTTTACACGCCGACAGCTTTATCTCAATGAACGTAGGGTATGAACATATAATGGGAGATCTAACGGGAAGATAACATGCATAATATCAAAAGTGCTGCAGAGTTATATTACATCAATTGTTGTTGCGGATCTAACTAAAGATAAAAATTGCCTTGGTCATGAACCTGCAGCGGCAGTGGGAGACGGGGTGCCTAATCCCGACGCTGGCCCTCTATCCTATGGATTCCATTGATGCGGCTGATGATGGGCGTGATACGCTCCTTGAGCACCGCGAGGTCCGCATCCTTCGGCAAGCTCTCCAGCGCGGCGTCGAAGTTGAGGTTGGGATTCCAGTGCGCCACCTTGGTGAAGACCTTGGTCATGGCACCCCGGCAAAGCCTCCGGGCCTCATCGGCCAGAGAGGCCGCCCGGTTGGAGTGGAGCCGCTCCAGGGCACCAACAACCCTCTCGAAGAATAGGGTCAGGTTGTAGTTGGGGCTCAAGTTCGGCTCCGGGGCGTACCTCACATCTGACATCAATGGTAGCCAGCTACATGGTGGCCCTGTCTGCAACAGCGCTGAGGCGGTTGAGCCAGCGGTTTTCGCCCTCCACGTATTCCTTGTGGGTGGTGGCGTCATTCCTCCGCAGCTGCTTCTCGGCCTCCAAATCCCCGGTCAGGGTATCCTCCCAAGCCTTGGCCTCCGACAGCACTCCCTCGAGGCCCTCCAGCTTCAGCTTGAGGTCTTTGATGGAGTTGTTGGCCTCGGAAAGCTGCGCAGCCTTGCTGAGGACTGCACCCTGCGCCTCAACCAGAGCGCCGTTGAGCGTGTCCTTGTCCTTGGACAGCTTCAGGACCTGGTCCTTCAGCCCGTCCCGCTCCACCTCCAGCTCCTTCACCTTGCCGGCGTGAAACAGAGCCTAGGCATTGAGTGCCTCCCTGTGCCTCTGCTCCAGCTCCTGGGTCCGCTGCACGACGAGCTTCTCCACCTCCTCGTCCTTGTCGCGGAGCGTTGCGGCGAGATTCTCCTCACAAGCGGCAAGGTCCTCCTCCTGGGAGTTTAGCGTGGCCTGCTGCTGGTGTCGAGCGGCCTCGACCTGGGCAGCCTGCTGGTCCGCCAGTTCTTGGGCCTTCTCGATATCGGCCTGCTTCATGACAAGCTCCAGGTTGCGCTCAGCCAGCACGTCATGGGCGGCCTTCAAGTCCTTGTGGGCCTGGCAAAACCAAGCCTACGCCTCGGCGACGCGCTCCTCGAGGTCCGCCTCCGCCTTATCCACCACCGCCATCCTGGACTTGGCCTTGTCCAGGCAGACGCGGTGAAGCGCCTGGAGCTTCTGAAAGTTGGCGCCCATGTCCTGGAGGAGCCACTCTTCCCGGGAACCGCCGCCACCAGCGCTCGGCTCATCAACAACCTCAAGCCCGGCAGCGGCGAGCGCTTCGTCATCAAACACCTCCCCCTCGACGGGCGCCCCGGTGCTCATCGTCCCTGGGAGGTGGACGACCAGGTCGTCGCTCACCTTCAGGTACTTGCCCGAGCCAGAAGCAGCGGAGGAGGAGGGTTGGTCGTCGACTGCCCCCTCCTCAGCAGCGGCCTTGCCGGCCTCCCTGGTGGGCCCCTTGGCAGCCTCCTCGGCAGCAGCCTTGCCGAACTCCTCGGTGGCAGCCTTGGCGGCCTCCTCGGCAGCGATCTTGTCGGCCTCAGCCGCGGCGTCCCTGGCGACCTCCTCGATGACAGTGTCAACATCCTCCGGGTTCGCCGGGGAAGGACTAGACATCGAGAAGGGGAGTGAGGCGAGGCCAAGACCAAGATTCAGAAGAAAAGAAGGAACAAGAATGAACAAAGACAGAAGGCGGATCACTTACTCGTGCCGGGCTGGGAAGAGGTTGCCCCTTCCCCGCCAACATCTGGCGCCGATACGGAGTAACCAGCACCCAGGTTCTCCCCCTCCTCCTCCGTACGCATAGGCTCGACGCTTGGCGCCCTTGCCGGGGACGCCCCTCGGGGCGGCGTAGTTGATGGGGCAGCTTGTTGGGGGTGGCCCTCAGTGGCTCCTCCTGCTGTCGTCCTCCTCCTGCAACCACGGCAAGGTCAGCACCAAGGGATCGTACCCCAGCACGCGTTGAGGGGGAGCGGGTGGTGAACTTACGCTGGGGGCTGCGCCGGGGGCTGCTGTCTGGGCTGCTCACCACCACCAGCGGCGTACTCGAAGTGCCCGCCGGGGGCTGACCGGCCGTCGAGGTCCTGGCCCTCTTCACCCTCTGGGCCAGCGTCACCGCATCCATGCGAAAGTGAAAACAAATCAAGATAAGCGGCACAGTCTGAGGAGACGGAGATGACAAAAAAGAGCAAGATACTTACTCATCCTCCACCTCCTCTTCTGCTGCCTTCCTCTTCCTCCTTGGGCTGATGGACCCAAAATCGAAGACGACCTCTGTGTCAACATCCGCCGAAGGAGGGGAAGCAGGTGGAGTCCAAGGACGCTTGGACGAAGAAGAGGCAGTTGCTTTCTTCTTCGCCACCGCAGCCTTCACCACCTTCTTCGCTGTCGCAGCCCTCGTCTGGCGCACGGACGCCTCCTGGGTTTGCTGCGGCTGCGTGGCCCAGCCAGGCCGGACCGGCTCGCCAAAGCTGGCCCGCCGTTGGACTCACCCTCTCCCCGTGACCGGAGGGTGGACAGTCTCGACCTCCTCCGACGATGACTCGTTGACCACATCTTCGATGAGAGGGGCCCCGGTGCCGGCATTGCTGGCCTCCCTAGCGGACTGGCCAGCGAACTCCGCCCACTGGGCGAGCTCCTTTTCCTCCGCGGCCGCCGCGGCCTCGTCCTCCACGCCGCCCGGCGCTGCCGCCTCCCTGGCGAAGCTCCGCCTCGCCGCTTCGGGCGGCGATGTAGTCCAGCTCCGCCTGGGTGGTGTCCTGGACGAGCAGCGGCTCGTCGCAGACGTACTTCTCCACCAAGGTATCAAAGAACTCCTGCAATTGATCCGTCGGCGGCTTGGCCCAATTTGGGACGAGGCCGTGCGCATTGAACTCCGGCATCATGGCAATGATGTCATTTTGGCGCGAGTTACTGCTTAGCGGGACCACCCCCGCCGGCAACCCAAACAAGGGCCCCTTGCCGACCTTGCCTGCCTTCACGGCCTTGCTGGACCTCTCGACCTTGCCGTCGTGGTTCATGTCGAGCTGGAAGAGCCGATGGCAGAAGTGGGCGTGCCCCATCACCGTGAGGTTGTGGTCCAAGCCGGGCCGAAGCCTCATGATGTCGGCCGCATTCGTGAAGAGCCAGGCCGGCCTCCCCGTGTTGTGCAGCAGAGCGATTCAGCGGCGAATGAAATCCGCCCCAATCATCTCAAGGGTGAGCCCGGCCTCGGTGAGGCAAAGAATCCTGGTGGTGGCGACCGTGAGCTTCACATCATCAGCGTCGACATCGCCCCAGTCGTTTCTGCGAACCGGCGGCGCCTGGCAAACCTGGCAGAATTCTTGCGGGTCCTCCTCCTCAATCCAGCACCACTGGCCCCGCCACTCCTCCCACCTCTCCTTCTGAGCGCCCTCCGGGTATGTCCCCTTGGACCTTGGGATCCAGGCAACACAAACAGATATGGCGCCTCCCTTTTGGATTCGAGGATAAAAGTAGTGGCGGAAGAGCGCCGTGTTGGGGAGCACTCCGGCGAACCCCTCACAGAGATGCGCAAAAAGAGCCATGCACGCCACGACATTTGGGGTAAAATCCAGAAGGTGAAAGCCGTAGGTGTGCATGATATCATTGAAGAAATCAGAGAAGGGGGGCAGAGGCCGCAGGAAAATTAGTCGACGAAGAATGGGTACCGATTTGGGCAGGCTTTGGCGAAAGCAGCAGGGATGACGCGCGTGGCTGGATGCCCGTCGCTCCCTCTGCCTTGCACCCCACAGTGCTTGAAGTAGTCCCGGAGATGGACCGTGTCAACCGTCATGGGGAAGTAGGCGGACTACGCCCCAAGGCCATAAACTCGCTCTGGCGGTTGCGCCGCCCGACGTCCTTGGCCACTCCCTTGCCTTTACTGGTTTTGGGTGCCATGGCGGCTACGAGAGGCGAAGGGGAAGGACGACGAAGACGCGGCGGCGGCGAGCAAAGGCAAGAGCTTGAGAGGGAGGAAGAAGGGGACGGTGGTTCCAAGATTGGAGAAAGCACAGAGGGTAAATGAGCAGCGCGCCTGCAGTTATTCCTTTTTATGAGGAAGGCGCGGGCCGCCTCTTTACCATTTACTGTGATGTGACACATGCCTGCGGGAATCGCCCCACGCATGACCCCCACATCACGCACGGCCCTCCACGACACGCATTCAACGCGGGTTGTGGGGAAGCGCAAGCTAGCAAAGAAGTTACCGCGGTTAAAATCCACGCCGCCTGCCCGCGCACCGTTCTGGGCCTGGCCCAACAACATGTCGCGCTTATGTGTGGCCCAGGCCCGGGGGCTCCTGTCGGTGTACAAAAGTAGGGGCTCTCCTTTTGAACCCTTTACTTGTCCACGGACAGTCGGAGCCGCGCCCGCGGCCACAGTGAGCAGGGCAGGAAAGGGAAGCCAAAGCACAAGGCGATCAAAGCAACGCCAAGACCAAGAAACACAAAGAGCAAGAGGGCGAGGTGGACTCCCCCGGCAAGACCCTTGCCTGGGCAGCCTCCACAGCCCCCGCAAGAGCCTTGGCGAGGCAACTTGCCCGACGCCAGCACAGCGAGCCACCCTTGAGCCCGCGGGTTCCAACACCTCCAACCAAACACATTGGAACCAAGGCTCAGGAGGCGTCTTTGTGGTGGCATGCAGATCTTCGTCAAGATCATAAAACACACGAGATCAGATGAGGACCAGAAGTCAAGATCCTTGGCAGGATCCTAGCCGAGGAAATCCACGAGACCCTCGGCAAGGCCCTTTCCGGGGACGACCATGATGCCACGGCAAGACCCTTGCCGGGGCCCTGGCAAGGCCCTTGCCAGGCACCTACGGGGCCGCAGCAGGGCATCGCGTCTGCCAAGGCTACACCGCCGTCCCCATGCAGCTGCCAGCTCAACCAGCTGAGCAGGCACCTGCGTGGTGACGAGCGGCCTCCACGACCGACTTAGCAAGCACCTGCGTGGTGGCATGCAGGTCTTCGTGAAGGCTCCACCACTGTGCGAGCTCAGCAGCCAGCCAACATGGTGCCACGACGCTTTGTTAGCTCGGACGCATGTCGAAGCCAGGCGAGGCGGCGACAGCTGGGACGTGCTTCCTTGCTGTCCTCGATAAAGCGAGAGGGGCACGTCGGCAGCGCCTTAAATGCATTTGTCCGACGGTGCCAGAGGATAGACTCATCCACTGTACACCTTTCCACCTCCTGTGTGCCACTGTGGCAACCCCTTTTGTCTATAAAAGGAGGCCCGAGGCGAACATGAGAGGGATTCAGATCTTTTGAGCTACCAACACACCGTAGCTAGTTCAAGAATTCAAGAACACTCAAATACATACACCAAAGCAGGACTAGGGTATTACGCATCCTCGCGGCCCGAACCTGGGTAAACGATCTTTGTGCTTCCTGCCAGACCCGCTCTTTGCATAACCCCGCGCCCGCCAACCGTAGAAGGGGTCCCAGTGATCCCATAGGTGTCGTTTCCACCGACGTAGGGTGACACAGAACTAGCTCCAGTTCATCAATGTAATGTAGTCATGTATTCCGAATATAGTCATACGTGCTTATGGAAAAGAACTTGCATGACATCTTTTGTCCTACCCTCCCATGGCAGCGGGGTCCTATTGGAAACTAAGGGATATTAAGGCCTCCTTTTAATAGAATACCGGACCAAAGCATTAACACTTAGTGAACACATGAACTCCTCAAACTACGGTCATCACCGCGAGTGGTCCCGATTATTGTCACTTCGGGGTTGCCGGATCATAACACATAGTAGGTGACTATAGACTTGCTAGATAGGATCAAGAACACACATATATTCATGAAAACGTAATAGGTTCAGATCTGAAATCATGGCACTAGGGCCCTAATGACAAGCATTAAGCATAGCAAAGTCATAGCAACATCAATCTCAGAACATAATGGATACTAGGGATCAAACCCTAACAAAACTAACTTGATTACATGGTCAATATCATCCAACCCATCACCGTCCAGCAAGCCTACGATGGAATTACTCAAGCACGGCGGTGAGCATCATGAAATTGGTGATGGAGGAAGGTTGATGATAACGATGGCGGCGGATTCCCCTCTCCGGAGCCCCGAACGGACTCTAGGTCAGCCCTCCCGAGAGAGATTAGGGCTTGGCGGCGGCTTCGTATCGTAAAACGCGATGAATCCTTCTCTCCATTTTTTTCTCTCCGGACGTGAATATATAGAGTTGGAGTTGAGGTCTGTGGATCACCAAGGGGTCCACGAGGCAGGGGGCGCGACCCCCACCCTCGTGGAAAGGGTGTGGGCCCCCTGGCCTTGATTCTTTCGCCAGTATTTTTTATTAATTCCAAAAATATTCTCCGTGAAGTTTCAGGTCATTCCGAGAACTTTTATTTCTGCACAAAAATAACACCATGGCAATTCTGCTGAAAACATCGTCAGTCCGGGTTAGTTCCATTCAAATCATGCAAGTTAGAGTCCAAAACAAGGGCAAAAGTGTTTGGAAAAGTAGATATGATGGAGACGTATCAGCTATCCATACTATTAATGATGAGAGTGATTATGCTTATGATATGAAAAGGCCCAAGCTTGGGGATGCTATGTTGGATGAGAATGACATGTTTGGGAATTTATTTTCTGCAATTAATGTTTGTCCCAAGCTTGGGGATGCTATGATTTATGAAGATGATATTTTTAACCTCCCAAGTTCTGATATACAAATTTATTATGATGATAGCCTGCCTCCTATTTATGATGATTATACTGATGAAAGTGGGTTTGGAAGAGTGTCAACCTTAGGAAGTAATGATCCCACTATTTTGGAGGATGTTGAATCTTATTGTGATAATTATAAAAAGTTTATTTGGTGAGGTCATGACTTTATTTAGTAATGTTTCCACTATCTTGGAAGAGGTTTCAATCGATTATGATGAGAATAAAGCTGCTACTTATGATAATTATTGTGATGATACTTATGCTATAAAAAGTAGTGATGATTATTTATAAAACTTGTCATGATTATGATTACCCTTTTTGTGAACTTTATTCTTTCAATGTGGAAACAATTTATATTATTCGAGTTTCTTATGATACTCTCACTATTCCGAATGAGAAGAAAATTGCTTATGTGGAGAGTAGTAAATTTTCTATGCTTGTAGATCATGAAAAGAATGCTTTATGTGATAGTTATATTCTTGAATTCATTCATGATGCTACTAAATTATTATGAGGGAGGACCCTATGCTTGTAGGAACTACAATAATATCAACTTTCCTCTCTATGTGCTTAAAGTTTTGAAGTTATGCTTGTTTTGCCTTCCTATGCTAGTTGATTATTGTTCCCATAAGTTGTTTTCTCACAAAATCCCTATGCATAGGAAGTGGGTTAGACTTAAATGTGCTATTCATATTCTTCATGATTCTCTCTTTATGTTTCAATTCTTATCCTTTATGTGAGCATCATTGAAATCATCATGCCTAGCTAGGGGCGTTAAACGTTAGCGCTTGTTGGGAGGCAACCCAATTTTATTTTTCTTCTTTGATTTTTGCTCCTGATTAGTAATAAATAATATTCTAGCCTCTGGTTAGATGTGGTTTTATGTTTTAATTAGTGTTTGTGCCAAGTAGAACCTTTGGGAAGACTTGGGTGAAAGTTAATGTAATCTTGCTGTAAAAAACAGAAACTTTAGCGCTCACGAGATTAGCTGCCATTTTTTACTGGAGAGTGCTTTTAGGTTAATTATTTTTGTAGATGATTAATAGACAAATTCATCATTTCCATCCATTTATTTCAGAATTTTGGGAGTTCCAGAAGTATATGTTTGATACAGATTACTACGGAATGTTCTGTTTTTGACAGATTCTGTTTTCATTGTGTTGTTTGCTTATTTTGATGAATCTATGAGTAGTATCAGAGGGTATAAACCATAGAGGAGTTGGAATAAAGTATATATTGCACCAATATGAATTTATAATGAGTTCACAACAGTACCTAAGTGGTGGTTTTACTTTCTTATACTAACGGAGCTTACGAGTTTTCTGTTGAGTTTTGTGTTGTGAAGTTTTCAAGTTTTGGGTAAAGATTCGATGGAATATGGAATAAGGAGTGGCAAGAGCCTAAGATTGGGGATTCCCAAGGCACCCCAAGGTAATATTCATGGACAAACAATATCCTAAGCTTGGGGATGCCCCGTAAGTCATCCCCTCTTTCATCTTCGTTCATCGGTAACTTTACTTGGAGCTATATTTTTATTCACCACATGATATGTGTTTTGCTTGGAGCGTCATCTTATTTTGTTTTGTTTTGCTTGCTGTTTGAATAAAATACCAAGATCTTAAATTCTTAAATGTTAGAAAGTCTTCACATAGTTACATAATTATTCGACTACTCATTGATCTTCACTTATATCTTTTGGAGTAGTTTGTCGTTTGCTCTAGTGTTTCACTTATCTTTTTAGAGCACGGTGGTGGTTTTACTTTATAGAAATAATTGATCTCTCATGCTTCACTTATATTATTTTGAGAGCCCTAAACAGAATGGTAATTTGCTTTGGTTATGAAACTAGTCCTAATATGATAGGCACCCAAGATGGGTATAATAAAAACTTTCATATAGAGTGCATTGGATACTATGAGAAGTTTGATACTTGATGATTGTTTTGAGATATGAAGACGGTGATATTAGAGTCGTGCTAGTTGAGTAATTATGAAATTGAGAAATACTTGTGTTAAGGTTTGCAAGTCCCATAGCATGCACGTATGGTAACCGTTGTGTGACAAATTTGAAGCATGAGGTGTTTCTTTTATTGCCTTCCTTATGAGTGGCGGTCGGGGACGAGCGATGGTCTTTTCCTACAAATCTATCCCCTAGGAGCATGCGCGTAGTGCTTGTTTTTTATGACTTGTAGATTTTTGCAATAAGTATGTGAGTTCTTTATGACTAATGTTGAGTCCATGGATTATACGCACTCTCACCTTTCCATCATTGCTAGCCTCTTCGGTACCGTGCATTGCCCTTTCTCACCTTGAGAGTTGGTACAAACTTCGCCGGTGCATCAAAACACCGTGATATGATACGCTCTATCACACATAAACCTCCTTATATCTTCGTCAAAAAAGCCACCATACCTACCAATTATGGCATTTCCATAGCCATTCCGAGATATTGCCATGCAACTTTCCACCGTTCCGTTATTTATGACAGGCTTCGTTATTGTCATATTGCCTTGCATGATCATGTAGTTGACATCGTATTTGTGGCAAGGCCACCATGCATAATTTTTCATACATGTCACTCTTGTTTCATTGCCCATCCCGGTACACCGCGGAGGCACTCATATAGAGTCATACTTTGTTCTAGTATCGAGTTGTAATCCTTGAGTTGTAAATAAATAGAAGTGTGATGATAATCATTATTATAGCATTGTCCCGAAAAAAAAAGAGAAAAGCCAAAAAAAGAGAAAGGCCAAATAAAAAGAAAGGCCCAGAAGGGACAATGCTACTATCCTTTTCCACACTTGTGCTTCAAAGTAGCACCATGATCTTCATTGTAGAGAGTTTCTTATATTGTCACTTTCATATACTAGTGGGAATTTTTCATTATAGAACTTGGCTTGTATATTCCAACAACGGGCTTCCTCAAATTCCCTAGGTCTTCATGAGCAAGCAAGTTGGATGTACACGCACTTAGTTTCTTTTGTTGAGCTTTCATACATTTATAGCTCTAGTGCATCTGTTGCATGGCAATCCCTATTCCTCGCATTGACATCAATTCATGGGCATCTCCATAGCCTGTTGATTAGCCGCGTCAATGTGAGACTATCTCCCTTTTTGTCTTCTCCACACAACCCCCATCATTATATTCTATTCCACCCATAGTGCCATGTCCATGGCTCACGCTCATGTATTGCGTGAAAGTTGAAAAAGTTTGAGAATACTAAAGTATGAGACAATTGCTTGGCTTGTCATCGGGTTGTGCATGATGAGAGCATTTGTGTGTGAAAATGAAGCATGGACAAACTATATGATTTTGTAGGGATGAGCTTTCTTTAGCTATGTTATTTTGAGAAGACATAATTGCTTGGTTAGTATGCTTGAAGTATTATTATTTTTATGTCAATATTAAACTTTCGTCTTGAATCTTATCGATCTGAATATTCTTGCCACAATAAAGAAGATTACATTGACAAATATGTTAGGTAGCATTCCACATCAAAAATTATGTGTTTATCATTTACCTACTCGAGGTACGAGCAGGAATTAAGCTTGCGGATGCTTGATACGTCTCCAACGTATCTATAAATTTTTATTGTTCCATGCTATTATATTATCCATCTAGGATGTTTTATATGCATTTATATGCTATTTTATATGATTTTTGGGACTAACCTATTAACCTAGAGCCCAGCGTCAGTTTCTGTTTTTTCCTTGTTTTTGAGTATCGCAGAAAAGGAAAACCAAACGGAGTACAATTGACCTGAAATTTCACGGAGATTATTTTTGGACTAGAAGAAGCCCACGGAGTACCGGAGATGGGCCAGAAGAGTCCTGAGGCACCCATGAGGGTGGGGAGCGTGCCCTACCCCCCTGGGCGCGCCCCCCTACCTCGTGGTTGCCTTGGAGACCCCCCGGACTTGTTCCCAACGCCAACTTCTCCTATATATACCCAAACTTCCAGAACATAACCTAGATCGGGAGTTCCACCGCCGCAAGCCTCTGTAGCCACCAAAAACCAATCGGGACCCTGTTACGCACCTGCCGGAGGGGGGATCCCTCACCGATGGCCATCTTCATCATCCCGGCGATCTCCATGACGACGAGGGAGTAGTTCACCCTCGGGGCTGAGGGTATGTACCAGTAGCTATGTGTTTGATCTCTCTCTCTCTCTCTCTCGTTCTTGATTTGGCACGATCTTGATGTATCGCGAGCTTTGCTATTATAGTTGGATCTTACGATGTTTCTCCCCCTCTACTCTCCTGTAATGGATTGAGTTTTCCCTTTGAAGCTATCTTATCGGATTGAGTCTTTAAGGATTTTAGAACACTTGATGTATGTCTTGCATGTGCTTATCTATGGTGACAATGGGATATTCACGTGATCTACTTGATGTATGTTTTGGTGATCAACTTGCGGGTTCAGTGACCTGGTAAACTTATGGATAGGGGTTGGCACACGTTTTCATCTTGACTCTCTGGTAGAAACTTTGGGGCACTCTTTGAGGTTCTATGTGTTGGTTGAATAGATGAATCTGAGATTGTGTGATGCATATCGTTTAATCATACCCACGGATACTTGAGGTGGCATTGGAGTATCTAGGTGACATTAGGTTTTTGGTTGATTTGTGTCTTAAGGTGTTATTCTAGTACGAACTCTAGGATAGATCAAACAGGAAGAATAGCTTCGTGTTATTTTACTACGGACTCTTGAATAGATCGACCAGAAAGGATAACTTTGAGGTGGTTTCGTACCCGACAATAATCTCTTCGTTTGTTCTCCGCTATTAGTGACTTTGGAGTGACTCTTTGTTGCATGGTTAGGGATAGTTATATGATCCAATTATGTTATTATTGTTGAGAGAACTTGCACTAGTAATAGTATGAACCCTAGGCCTTGTTTCAACGCATTGCAATATCGTTTACGCTCACTTTTATCGCTTGTTACCTTGATGTTTTTATAATTTCAGATTACAAAAACCTATATCTACCATCCATATTACACTTGTATCACCATCTCTTCGCCGAACTAGTGCACCTATACAATTTACCATTGTATTGGGTGTGTTGAGGGGACACAAGAGACTCTTTGTTATTTGGTTGCAGGGTTGTTTGAAAGAGACCATTTTCATCCTACACCTCCCACGGAATGATAAACCTTAGGTCATCCACTTGAGGGAAATTTTCTACTATCCTACAAACCTCTGGACCTGGAGGCCCAACAACGTCTACAAGAAGAAGGTTGATTAGTAGACATCAAGCAGTTTTTGGCGCCGTTGCCGAGGAGGTTAGTGCTTGAAGGTATATCTTTAGATCTTGCAATCGAATCTTTTAGTTTCTTGTTTTATCGTTAGTCTAGTCCATAAAAGAAAACTACAAAAAATGGAATTAAGGTTGCCTCATATGCTTCATCTTTTTAATGTCCTTCATGAAAATAAGGATTCCACTAATTGTGCCAAAATGCTAGAAGAAGAATGCATTAAAATGTTTGGCACTAAATCTTTGAATGATGAGCATGATTGCAATGTTGTTAGTACAAACTCTTTGAATACCCATAGTACTAATGATGATTGCATTAGTAATGATGAAAATGTCTCTTATAAGCATGTCAATTTTTGTGGAGTGCATAGAGTTTGCAAGTACACACCAAATAGGGAAGATAGATTTTGCAAGAGGCATAAGTATTTAGAAACTAAATGGTTGCAAGAAAAGCTAGATGTTTGTGCTCAAAATTTAAATTTTCGTAGTCATCCTTGTGAACTTTGCAATGAACGTGGTCATTTAAATATTCAATGCAAATTGTTTCATGATCGTGTCGTGTCCAAAAACTATGATGACTTGATTTTCCTTGCGCATCATAATGAACTTAGTTTGCTTGTGGGTTATGAAGAAATGAAACGTGTAACTAAGGATATGGCAGAATTTTTCCTTGATAAAGTTCTTGATTTTGATCTAGAGGAAATTTATATGTATTGTGAGGTGAATTGCATTGAAAATCCTTATATTGCCAATTACATAAAGACAAGAAAACAAATAGAAAATGAAGATAATACTAATGAAAGGGGAGAGATTTCCCAATATCCTCCTATTCTTTCTTATGATGAATCAGCTAACGAGGAGGAGCTTTCTATTCCGTGATCATATCTGGGACTCCGAACTACCTTCAGTACATCAAAACACATAAACTCATAATACTGATCGTTACCGAACGTTAAGCGTACAGACCCTACGGGTTCGAGAACTATGTAGACATGACTGAGACTCACTTCCGGTCAATAACCAATAGCGGAACCTGGATGCTCATATTGGTTCCTACATATTCTACGAAGATCTTTATCGGTCAAACCAGATAAGAACATACGTTGTTCCCTTTGTCATCGGTATGTTACTTGCCCGAGATTCGATCGTTGGTATCTCAATACCTAGTTCAGTATCGTTACCGGCAAGTCTCTTTACTCGTTCCGTAATGCATCATCTCGCAACTAACTCATTAGTTACATTGCTTGCAAGGCTTATAGTGATGTGCATTACTGAGAGGGCCCAGAGATACCTCTCCGACAATCGGAGTGACAAATCGTAATCTCGATCTATGCCAACCCAACAAACACCATCGGAGACACCTGTAGAGCATCTTTATAATCACCCAGTTACGTTGTGACGTTAGATAGCACACTAAGTGTTCCTCCGATATTCAGGAGTTGCATAATCTCATAGTCATAGGAACATGTATAAGTTATGAAGAAAGCAATAGCAACAAACTAAACGATCATCGTGCTAAGCTAACGGATGGGTCAAGTCAATCACATCATTCTCTAATGATGTGATCCCGTTCATCAAATGACAACTCTTGTCCATGGCTAGGAAACCTAACCATCTTTGATTAACGAGCTAGTCAAGTAGAGGCATACTAGTGACACTTTGTTTGTCTATATATTCACACATGTACTAAGTTTCCGGTCAATACAATTCTAGCATGAATAATAAACATTTATCGTGATATAAGGAAATATAAATAACAACTTTATTATTGCCTCCAGGGCATATTTCCTTCACTATTGACATAGTGCCCAGTGCCAGTTGCAGTTTTTTGCTTGTTTTTTACATCACAGGAAATCAATACCAAACGGAGTCCAAACGCAGCAAAACTTTTTGGAGATTTTTTTGGACCAGAAGACCACCAGTGGGCAAAAGAAGTACCAGTGGGGAGGCCCGAGGTGGGCACAACTCACTAGGGCGCGCTAGGAGGCCCAGGTGCGCCCTGGGGGGTTGTGTCCCCCTCGGTGGCCTCCCGCACCGCCTTTTCGCACTATAAATCCCCAAATATTCCAGAAACCCTAGGGGAGTTGAAAGATCAGAAGTTCCGCCACGCGCAAGCCTCTGTAGCCATGAAAAACCAATCTAGACCCCGTTTCGGCACCCTGGCGGAGGGGGAAATCATCACTGGTGGCCATCTTCATCATCCCGGCGGCCACCATGATAAGGAGGGAGTAGTCCACCCTCGGGGCTGAGGGTTTGTACCAGTAGCTATGTGTTTAATCTCTCTCTCTCTCTCTCTCTCTCTCTCCCTCTCTCGTGTTCTTGAGATGGCACAATCTTGATGTATCGCGGGTTTGTTAATATAGTTGGATCATATGGTGGTTTGCCCTATCTATCTTGTTGTGATGAATTGAGTTTTTCCCTTGAGATTTCGTTTTATCAGATTGAATACTTTGATGGATTTGAGAGCACTTGATGTACGTCTTGCTATGAATACCCGTGGTGACAATGGGGTATCATATTGATTCACTTCATATGTGTTTTGGCACTCAACTCACGGATTCCTGAGGTGACATTGGGGTAATCTATGCATATGGGTTGATGCACATTCTCGTCTTTCTTTCTCCGGTAGAAATCTTGGGGCACTCTTTGAGGTTCTTTGTGTTGGATTGAGTATTATGAATCTGAAATTGTTTGATGCATATCGTATAATCAACTCACGGATACTCACAGTGACATTGGAATATCTATGTGACGTTAGAGTTGGTTGATGTTTATCATATGGTGTTATTTTAATACGAACTCTTGGATAGATCGATCGGAAAGAATAGCTTGGTGTTATTTTAGTACGAACTCTACGATAGATTAATCGAAAAGAATAGCTTTGAGGTGGTTTCATACCCTACAAACAATTTCTTCTTATGTTCTCCGCTAGATAAGAAGTTTGGAGTGATTCTTCATCGCTCATTGAAGGATGGTTATATGATCCAATTATATTAACATTGTTGAGAAATTGCACTAGCGAAAGTACGGACCCTAGGCCTCATTTTCAAGCATTGCAATGCCGTTTGTGCTCACTTTTGTTAGTTCACTTGCTAACTTGCTGTTTTTTTATTGTTCCTATTATAAAAATCAATATCTACTAGCATTACTACGCTTGTATCACCATATCTTCGCCGAACTAGTGCACCTATACAATTTACCATTGTATTTGGTGTGTTGGGGATACAAGAGACTCTTTGTTATTTGGTTGCAGGGTTGTTTGAGAGAGACCATCTTCGTCCTACGTCTCCCACTAATTGATAAACGTTAGGTCATCCACTTGAGAGAAAATTGCTACTGTCGTACAAAACTCTGTGCTTGGAGGCCCAGCACGAGTCTATAAGAATAAAGTTGCATAGTAGACATAACGCAGCCGCCTCAACTACTACCTCGTGGCGGCGGCTCATCCTCTTTGGTGCCCAACAACTGACTTTTCGAGGTTGAGCGCCGGGAACGGCGCAGTGTAGCACACCCGGCGGCGTTCGCAAAGATAGACGTCGCGCCGACCTGGGTTATCATGGATGTCTAGGCTCTGGATCTGTCTAGGACCACCGCCCAGACCACATCTAGTTGTCGGCGCCGGATCTGCAACTGACTCCTCAAAGTGATGGTCGAGTCTGGGCGCTTGTGCCCGGCTCCAAGGCGGCCGAGTGGCTGCACCGCAAGCCCGCAAAGGTGGACGATCAGGTATGCCCAATGCATGGTAGGACTTCCGCCACTTGGACGAAGATAGCAACGACGGCTCGGACGGTGACAACAATGATGATGATGACATGGGCGACGGTGATGGTGTCAGTGGCCTAGGAGGCCATGCCTACGAGTTCACCGTTCGGTACCTCATGTAGTTTAGTTTACTTTCTTTATTTAGTTTGAACTTATTAAATTTCATCCATTTGGGTGTAAATATGTTGAGATTGAACAAGTTATTCCAGTTTGCATCATTTTTTCCTTGATTGTGTTTGAAGTCTGAAATGGGTCGGGCATTAGATGCTTAGGGTTGGATGGCCAGCACCCCCCCCCTGTCTACGGACACGCCCGGATGTCTTTGCGGACACTTGCTTTCGTACGTTTGGTGATCAATGTTGAAATTTCCCTTACTTTGTTCAAAAGCATGCTCGTATTTAGTATACCTAATAATTGATCATCACTATATTTAATTTTTCTCAATATGCAGTCTTCCAGCTCACCTTGTGTGTCATGTCATGACATATTCTCGGGTCATACAGACCAAATCAGCATGTCTATTTCTTGTTATTAGACATATGTAGTACATATGAGATTATTTAATTTCTTATTTTCTAAAGGTTGTGATATTCCCTAACTTATTGTTAAAATTGTTATGGTCCAACTTATCGTACATATCATTATTCATGTACAATCTGAGTATGGAACCTTCCTACATTGAAGAATAGTTGCTTTTAATTAGGATATTTTCTTTCTATACATGATCCATCTAAATTAATCTTTAAATTCACACAACGACGCATGGGATAATCCTATGTTAGAGATATGCCCTAGAAGCAATCATGTGATGATGATATTTTTCCTATGTATTCATGAGTTATTTGACTTCCTTGAACATCATCAATTATATGTATCAATAAGTACGTGACTTGTTTGTGAAACTATATATATTTCATGATAATTGTTCTAATGGTCCCAGTTGATAAGGTCATGCGGACACAAACCCTTTGACTAGTATATGATTTATGTTTCATAAGCCATGGGCATAGAGATACTAAACCGATAGTATGGATGTAACAACCTGGTTTGGATAAGGTTCTGAATCTCATGTGCTTTAGTATTATCCCTAAATCAGTAGCTAGCACACACAGTACTCAATGAAATACCACAAAATCACATGTCATAATGTAACGTAAATTAAAAGTATGTATTACCTCATAGCTTTTGGGTTAGAATACACAACAGAAAAAACTTTAAGGAGGTGGGGTCCCATCAACGCGAACAACTAAGTTGCTCTTTGTTTGTGAACTCTGCAACATAAAACGTTGTAGCCATATAGGTCAATACATTGAATATATTGACAAGTCACACCAAAAACGAGAGTGGCGTTTTGGCTCCTAGGTGCATATGCACCCATTGTCGAAATACACATTTTGGAAAGTTGAAAAATTCGGAACAAAAATCTCACGTGTATATCCGGACATTTTATGTGCGTTCACAAGGTTTCGGTGAAAAACGAAGTTTTTTGTGGCTTGTGTAAAAAAGATAAAGAAATACCTCGTGAATAGTTAGAATGAAGCATCAGAAATTGTCTTTTTTTACACAAGCCACAAAAAACATCGTTTTTCACTGAAACCTTGTGCACGCACATAAAATGTCCGGATATATACACGGGATTTTTGTTCAGATTTTTTTAACTTCTCGAAATGTGTATTTCGACAATGGGTGCATATGCACCTAGGAGCCAAAGGCAATTATTGATATAACATACTTATGTGTATATGCAAGGATAGTGACCAGTGAAAATAAGCTCTAAGTTTCATTTTGCATAAATCAAAATTTTATCTTACATCTACCTATCATCATTTTATTAAATTATCAGGTACCAACATATGTTTGAAGTGGGAACTCCAATCAAACACATAACCAAACAATCCTTAAGTTTATTATCATCCACATCATGTGATAAGGTCGTCTAGTGGTTTCAAGTGTAGTGTCTCATAATTATCCTTAATTAGGGACATGACTAATTGATTAGTTTGACACTCTGCAGAGGTTGTACACATTCTCCAAAAGAAAACACTTTCTATCAATAGTCTGATAAGGCACCAACGTCAGACTAGTCGCACTCCGTCGATCTAACTGAAATCTAGCGGTCAAGAGTTGTGCTTCTTATGTAAATAAGGAAAATAAAAAATGATCAATCGGCAGGAAGCTAGCCCTGCAACGCCCGCACGTAAACCTCTCCCCTAATCCATTGAGATTCCAATCAGATGGCACTGCCCCAAGATGTTCCTCCACCCCGAGCGCACCATAGCTTGCATCTCAAAGATCTCATGCCCTCTTCGTCCCGCAGCACAACATACTCACGGGTCAGCTCTGCCCTTGTGTAGGATCGAAAGTATGTCTAGAGGGGGGTGATTAGACTACTTGACCAAATAAAAATCTATCCTTTTCCCAATTTTAGTTCTTGGCAGATTTTAGCAACTTTGGACAAGTCAAGCAATATTAACACAATTCAAGCAAGCATGCAAAGAGTATATGAGCAGCGGAAAGTAAAGCATGCAACTTGCAAGAATGTAAAGGGAAGGGTTTGGAGGATTCAAACGCAATTGGAGACACGGATGTTTTTGTCGTGGTTCCGATAGGTGGTGCTATCGTACATCCACGTTGACGGAGACTTCAACCCACGATGGGTAACGGTTGCGCGAGTCCACGGAGGACTCCGCCCACGAAGGGTCCACGAAGAAGCAACATTGTCTATCCCACCATGGCCGTCGCCCACGAAGGACTTGCCTCACTAGCGGTAGATCTTCATGAAGTAGGTAACCTCCTTGCCCATACAAACTCCTTGGTTCAACTCCACAATCTTGTCGGAGGCTCCCAAGTGACACCTAGCCAATCTAGGAGACACCACTCTCCAAGAAGTAACAAATGGTGTGTTGATGATGAACTCCTTGCCCTTGTGCTTCAAATGATAGTATCCCCAACACTCAACTCTCTCTCACAGGATATGGATTTGGTGGAAAGAAGATTTGAGTGGAAAGCAACTTGGGGAAGGCTAGAGATCAAGATTCATATGGTAGGAATGGAATATCTTGGCCTCAACACAAGTGTAGGTGGTTCTCTCTTAGAAAATGTAGGTTGGAAGTGTAGGTTCGTTCTGATCGCTCTCTCCACGAATGAAGAGGAGGTGGAGGGGTATATATAGCCTCCACACAAAATCTAACCGTTACACACAACTTGCCAAACTCGGTGGGACCGAATTGATAAACTCGGTCGGACCGATTCAGCAAATCTAGTGACTGTTACGATTTTCGGTGGGACCGACATGCAACTCGGTAGGACCGATATGGTTAGGGTTAGGGCATAATGTAATCTCGGTGAGACCGATTACACAAACTCGGTGAGACCGATTTTGGTAATAAGCTAACCAGAGATTTGGTCAGGTAAACTCGGTGGGACTGATTCACTCATTTCGGTGAGACCAAAATGTTACAAAAGGGAAACAGAGAGTTTACATTGCAATCTCGGTGGGACCGATCGCTCATCTCGGTGGGACTGAAACGTTACAAAGGGAAACAAAGAGATTACAATCCCATCTTGGTGAGACCGAGATCCCTATCGGTGAGACCGATTTGCCTAGGGTTTGTGGCAGTGGCTATGACATCTGGACTCGGTGGCGCCGGATAGAAAGAATCGGTGGGGCCGAGTTTGACTTTTGGTTTAGGTCATATGTGGAAGTGAGAAAGCAGTTGAGGGATTTGGAGCATATCACTAAGCATTTTGAGCAAGAGCCTCATTAAGCAACACCTCATACCTCCTTGATAGTATTGGCTTTTCCTATAGATTCAATGTGATCTTGGATCACTAAAATTGAAAATGTAGAGTCTTGAGCTTTGAGCTTGAGCCAATCCTTTTGTCCTTAGCATTTTGAGGGGTCCACTTTTCTCATCCATGCCATGCCAATCATTGAGCTTTCCTGAAATATTAATCTTGAAATAGCATTATCTCAATGAGCTATATGTTGTTAGGAATTACCAAAACCACCTAGGGATAGTTGCACTTTCAATCTCCCCCTTTTTGGTAATTGATGACAACATATAGATCAAAGCTTCGACAAATGATAATAAGAGTGAAAAACATTGTCGCTTTGAGAAGTATGTGAAAAGCAAGAGCTCCCCCTAAATTTGTGCATAGTTTAAGATTTGCTTTGGACTGCAAATGCACAAAGAGTTAGGATCATGGGTTACTCTTCCATGTCACATACAACTTGGTGGAGCGCTCAAAATGATAATAATTAAATACATGCACTCATCACCAAGCAAAGTGAATGATCATATGGGGATATAAAAGGATAATGTCATCCAACAAGCATTAAGGTAGCATATGATCAAACACATGATCATCCAAGTATCACACAAAAGCATAAAGTATCTCAAACAAGCAAATAACGAAGTTCAACCACCAAAAACAAGAGAGAACAAAGAGTAACACTCTCTCTCTTGAAGCCTGTGATCTATACATTTTCTCCCCCTTTGGCAACAAGTTACCAAAAAGTTCATAAAAAATGCATAGTGCTAGATCGACTCTCAGGCTTGGTCTTCAGGTGGTGGTGCAGATAGAACTCCAAGGACGAAGGCATCAGTTGATGTAGCTGGAGCTGGTGGAGTGGGTGCTGGAGCTGGTGGCACTGAAGCTATAGCTGGTGCAGATGCAGCTGCTCTGGTGTCTGTAACTGGCATAGCAACAGATCTTTGTCCTCTGGGCACTCTAGCAAAATCATCAGTGGTAGAATTGCCCTTCTTCTCTTGCACTTCATCCTGAAGTTGCTCAACAATAGACTATATCTCAGTGACCTTCACATCTAAGTCATAGAACTTCTGCTCCATGATCCTCTCCAAGCTCTCCTGGTTTTGAGTCAGGGTGGCCAATCCCTTCTCAATCCTCGGAGTGGAGGCAATCAAGTAGCCAAGCTGATCTTGCTTGCTCTTCAGAAGATACTGAGATGCCTCATCCATGGTTGGCATCTTTGCAGCCTTTTCAGCCTTTGCCTTCTCTCTCTTTGCTTGTGCTTGCACAGAAGATGGTTCATTTTCATCCATGACCACAGTGTTATCCTCAAAGTCTGGGTAGATGGGCAGGTGCTCCTTGTCCAAGAGATATGTGCCAGTGCCCATCTTGGAGTTGATCAGCTCCTGGATCTGTGGGGCATACCCACAACTTCTCTTCTGATCTGCAACTGTTCTCTTTATGGTTTCCACAATTAGGCTCATGACCTTGAACTTCTGTGGGACATCAAATATGTGCAGCAAGTTGATGGAGTGTCCTCTCGATCATTCTGTGATCTCGACTTTGGCAATAGAGTGTGCCGAGGATCCGATTGATTGTAGGCAGGCCTCGACGACAAGTGTTTCACTGAACCAAATTGGTGAGTCTCAAGATCTGCATCAGGAATCTCCTTGTACATGCTAGCCATGGAGTTGTGATCCTTCTTCTTCTTGGCATAGACATCCAAGTCATCTTCATTCTCCTCAGGAGCATTTTTCAACTGAGCCCATTCTTCAACTGTTGACTGGTACCTAGTACCTTCAGACATCCAGACAATTCTTCCATCTGGGTAGAAATGAGTTGTGGAGTAGAACTGCATAATAAGCTCGTCATTCCACTTTGTGAGCTTCTGAGCTACAAAATTGTCAACTCCACATGCCTTGAAACTATCATAGAATCCAGCATAGTGTTCTTCATTTTCCTTGATGTACTCCCAGTTAACCCATCTCATGTCACACACTATGGGCTTCTTGTTAGGCAGAATTGTCTCATAGAAGTCCTGTTGTTCCTTGGTGTGAAATCTATAGTCCACAGCAATCCTTCTCCTGGTAGCATATGGAACAGACTCTCTCCATAGTCTCAATCCTGAATCCTTCCTGATTTTCATGTTCTCAGCTACTGGATGAGCATCATTGTGATCTGGAATTTTGGGCTTCAACTTCCTCAAGACATGTGACTCATCATCATCTTCTTCCATAGTTGCTTCAGGCACTGGGGCCTTGTTCTTCTCTGCAGCTGGAATGTTCCTGGTACTCCTCTTGGGTGCAGTTTTGGGTTTTGGAGCAGTTGCCTTGGGAGCTTCTTTGGGCTTAGATGGAGCAGCCCCTGATCTTATAGCATCTCCCATGAGCTTTTGGGCTTTAGGTGCTGGTCCAGCAACCTCTTCCTCTTCCTCTTCTTCAGAATCTCTCATCATTGAGGGCTTGCCAAGAACTCTGTCAGTGGTCTTCTTGACCCTTTCTTTCCTCTTTTTGCCATCTCCAGCTTCCTTGGGTTCAAGAGTGAACACCATTGTCTCTCATGTGGCAACTCTCCTTGCCTTAGACATGGGTTGTCTTCCTGCTGGCTTCTTGGTCTTCAGACTTGGCTTAGTTACAGCAGTTGTGCCATATTCCTTTTTCAGAACTTTCTTCTTTGAGGTGTCCTCTTCCTTAGGAGCCACATAGTCCTCATCCTCAGAATCTGAGGTTCTCTTCTTCCTGGTCCTGGTGGCAGCCTTTGGCAAGTTGCTTGGAGTGCCCCTGCTGCCTTCGTCATAGCTGCTAGAGGGACTACTGCCCTCACTCATGTGAACTTGCTCCCCAGACTTGTTCTGACTGTCACTCTGATCTGACATGATGCAAACACTGACAGCAGACCCTGTGAATAGATTATAGATGAGGTAGATTGGATGAGCATCACAAAGTGCAGAGGTTTTGGCAAAATAATAAGTCAAAAACTTCGTTTTAGTTTTCCACAGAAAGCATTTTGGATCTACCGATTTGAAATCTCGGTGATACCGAAGCAACTTTTGGAACCTAAACTGGTGATCTCGGTCAGACCGAGTCATAGTTCGGTGGCACCGAGACTGCTAGGGTTTCACAAAGACTTGAACTCGGTCACACCGATTTGCAATTCTCGGTCACACCGAGAATTACATGTGCAATGGCCTTAGCCAAATCGATGGAACCGATTCAACAACTCGGTTGGTCCGAGATGGTTTCGGCGGAAACCTAACCCTAAATTTTCAATCCATATATAATCTATGGAGTGATTTCGTTGGATAGAGTGATCTCAATCGTGGCAAGATACATGGCAAAACAATGTGCTAGGAATTGGAGTGAGATTAGCACAAAGATCAAGTCCATACCCTAATGTGGTGATGGACCTGCTACGGCGGCAACGGCGGAGATGATTCCCGTTGACGGCGGAGGAGACCAGCGGCGGGAGGCAGCTGGCGATGAGGAGGACGATCCGGAGACCCAGGGAGGCAGAGCAGGCTGAGCGCGGGCGAAGGAGTTCGGAATTTTTTTTCAAATTTTGGCCCGGGGATATATATAGCCTGACCCTGTCGGTGTGAGTGAGTGGAACAACTCGGTGGCACCGAGATGCATAACTGCAAGCAGTTAATGCAACTCTGTGTGACCGAAAAGTTCAAATCGGTTGCACCGAGATTGGAAACCTAGATCGACTTAGTGATCTCGGTATGACCGAAATGGATGAATCGGTCAGACCAAAACGCACAAAGAAGTTTTAGAAGTTTAAGTCTATGACGAATCGGGGACTCCGAGTGCTCCTCACACAGAGTGGTTCAAATCTGACTTGATCAAACTTTGTGATGTAGCTAGAGAAGGTTCTTAGGCATTCTTGTCCATCCACTTAGCAAAAAGAATAAGAAACCAATCAATCAAAACAACAAGTGGATGTCCTCGAATGAGTAAATTATGCAACCAACATGCTCACACAATAAAATGGCAAATGAAATATGTGGCAAAGCATGCACAACCAATTCTAGCATCTATCAAGCAATTGGCGATGACTAGGTCATCTATATATGAGTATATTGACATAGGAGTCAAATGAGAACATTCGATCATAGGTCATACTCATCGTTTAAGCACAAGTGGGGTTACCACTTTTACATAAAGCATTGTTTTGTTCACACCATTAGAGTTGCTTTAGCTCAATTCTTAGAGTAAAGCTCCCCCTAGATGTGAGATCCCCTCTAAGAGGGATGAACTAACCTTGGGTTTTGTCAATGATGACTTCATGTAGGTGTTGAAGATGTGGATGCTCAATGTTGATGTAGATCCTTTAGAGCAATCCTTTGGAGTGAGTTGCACTTTAAATACCTACACGGGTTAGTCCCACAAGGAACAAACAAGGATATCCACAGACATAGAGTGATGCACATACAAGATGATGTCTATGAAAGCATTAGGTTACCTTGTCCCTTGTCTTACCAACAAGAGGGTTTGTGACTCCTTGAGCTAGTGCAAGATGTGGAAGTTGATTGCACTTGTTCTTGCCAAAATGATAAGAGTGAAGTATGCTGGCGGAGTCACCCTCAAGAACTTTCTAGTTCTTCTTCTTATGGATCCACACCATCTTGATGGGAATCCTTGGAGTTGTAGTCGTACTTGATGAAGTGGAACTTGATGTAGTCTTGGGAACCCACTTGACCAAGGCTTTAGGTGCTTCTTCAAATGCATCAATTTCCTCTTGAAGCTTATCCTTGCCTTTTTGCTTGTGGTCTTGTGGTGGAAGATCATCTTGAGCTTGTGTCCCTTTGAAAGAAGTAGGATCATACTTCTCTTGTTGAGGAACAAACTTCGTCTTGGGGTATTGATCTTCTTCCCACTCAACTCCATTAGCATTGAACTTTTGTTCAAAACCAACACCTTGGTTCTTCCAGTGCCTTCCTTGCTTGCGTACAATTTCCTCAAATTGCTTACTCCCGGCAAGGCTCTTGTAAACACATTTCTCTATAATTCCCTTCAATAAGCTATTTTCTTGCTCAAGTGTAACTTGGCTAAGAGAATCATTAGTGGAATCAAGAGAACTACTAGAAGCAACAACATTGGATTTAACATGATTATTGTTACTACTAGAGGAAGAATATTTCTTGTTCTTGTTACTAGACTTGACTTGAGGCATGTAAGTGGATAGGAGTAAATGATTGGCAATGTAAGAAGAACTTTTCTTGCGAAGATCATCATTGATTGCCTTTAAGAACTCATGCTCTTGCTCAAGATTGAGCTTCTCAAAACGTAATTTCTCATGAGTCCTTAAAAGTTATCGATGATCTCCTAAGATAGTTTCATGAGCTAACTTAAGAGTGTTTAGTTCTTTAGTTAGAGACTCAATCTTCTCCTTATCATTGTCATTCGTTTCATCTTTATTAGCATGATTAATTGACGTTTCATCATAGTATTCATCACTAGAGTTGTCAACAAGTAAATCATCATCACCTAACAAGTCATCTTCATCACTACTGAAATCAACATACTCGGGGTGTGATACCTTTGGGCCTTTAGCCATGAAGCATCTTCCAATTCCTTCATTTGGTGAATCAAATATGTCATAGGAGTTGGTTGACACGAGTGCTAGACCGGCAACACCTTCATCTTGAGTATATTCGGAGTCGGAGTGATAGCTTCTCTCGGAGTGATTGTCGGAGTCGGAGCCGGATACCCATTCACCAACATGAGCTTGATGTATTCGTTTTGTGTAGCTCCTTGATGACTTGTCCTTCCTTTCCGAATCCTTGCTTCTCCGGGATGCTCTTCAATCATAACGATCATCTCTACTCCTTCTCTCTTTTGATGGTGATTCTTCTCTTCTACTTCTTCTTTTTGGAGAGTCTTATCTTCTTTTGTAGGGTGCCGTACTGTTGGGGAACGTAGTAATTTCAAAAATTTCCTACGCACACGCAAGATCATGGTGATGGCATAGCAACGAGAGGGGAGAGTATTGTCCACGCACTCGTGAGACCGTAAGCGAAGCGTTATGACAACGCGGTTGATGTAGTCGCACGTCTTCACGATCCGACCGATCCAAGTACCGAACGTCACGGCACCTCCGAGTTCAGCACACGCTCAGCTCGATGACGATCCCCGGCTCCGATCCAGCAAAGCGTCGGGGATGAGTTCCGTCAAGACGACGGCGTGGTGACGATGATGATGCTCCACTGCACAGGCTTCGCCTAAACTCGCGACGATATAACCGAGGTGGAATATGGTGGAGGGGGCACCGCACACGGCTAAGGAACGATCCGTAGATCAACTTGTGTGTCATGGGGTGCCCCTGCCCCGTGATATAAAGGAGCAAGGGAGGGGGCGGCCGCCTAGGAGGAGGCGTGCCAAGGGTGTCCTACTCCCACCGGGAGTAGGACTCCCTCCTTCCTTGTTGGAGGGGGAAAGAGGGGAGAGGAGGAAGGAAAAGGGGGCCGCACCCCTTGTCCAATTCGGACCAGAGGGGGGCTGCGTGCCTCCTTCCTTTCGGCCTTTCTCCTCTATTCCCGTATGGCCCAATAAGGCCCATATACTCCCCGGCGAATTCCCGTAACTCTCCGGTACTCCGAAAAATACCCGAATCACTCGGAACCTTTCCGAACTCCGAATATAGTCGTCCAATATATCGATCTTTACGTCTCGACCATTTCGAGACTCCTCGTCATGTCCCCGATCTCATCCGGGACTCCGAACTCCTTCGGTACATCAAAACTCATAAACTCATAATATAACTGTCATCGAAACCTTAAGCGTGCGGACCCTACGGGTTCGAGAACTATGTGGACATGACCTAGAACTATTCTTGATTAATAACCAATAGCGGAACCTGGATGCTCATATTGGCTCCTACATATTCTACGAAGATCTTTATCGGTCAAACCGCATAACAACATACGTTGTTCCTTTTGTCATCGGTATGTTACTTGCCCGAGATTCGATCGTCGGTATCCAATACCTAGTTCAATCTCGTTACCGGCAAGTCTCTTTACTCGTTACGTAATGCATCATTCCGTAACTAACTCATTAGCTACATTGCTTGCAAGGCTTATAGTGATGTGCATTACCGAGAGGGCCCAGAGATACCTCTCCGACAATCGGAGTGACAAAACCTAATCTCGAAATACGCCAACCCAACATGTACCTTTGGAGACACCTGTAGTACTCCTTTATAATCACCCAGTTACGTTGTGACGTTTGGTAGCACCCAAAGTGTTCCTCCGGTAAACGGGAGCTGCATAATCTCATAGTTACAGGAACATGTATAAGTCATGAAGAAAGCAATAGCAACATACTAAACGATCAAGTGCTAGGCTAACGGAATGGGTCATGTCAATCACATCATTCTCCTAATGATGTGATCCCATTAATCAAATAACAACACATGTCTATGGTTAGGAAACATAACCATCTTTGATTAATGAGCTAGTCAAGTAGAGGCATACTAGTGACTATATGTTTGTCTATGTATTCACACATGTATCATGTTTCCGGTTAATACAATTCTAGCATGAATAATAAACATTTATCATGAAATAAGGAAATAAATAATAACTTTATTATTGCCTCTAGGGCATATTTCCTTCAGTCTCCCACTTGCACTCGAGTCAATAATCTAGTTCACATCATCATGTGATTCAACACTAATATTCACATCGTATGTGATTAACACCCATAGTTCACATCGTCATGTGACCAACACCCAAAGGGTTTACTAGAGTCAATAATCTAGTTCACATCGCTATGTGATTAACACCCAAAGAGTACTAAGGTATGATCATGTTTTGCTCGTGAGAGAAGCTTAGTCAACGGTCTGTCACATTCAGAGCCGTATGTATTTTGCAAATATTCTATGTCTACAATGCTCTACGGAGCTACTCTAGCTAATTGATCCCACTTTCAATATGTATCCAGATTGAGACTTAGAGTCATCTGGATCAGTGTAAAAAGCTTGCATCGATGTAACTCTTTACGACGGGCTCTTTTATCACCTCCATAATCGAGAAATATTTCCTTAGTCCTCACTAAGGATGTTCTTGACCAATGTCCAGTGATCTACTCCTAGATCACTATTGTACTCCCTTGCCAAATTCAGAGCAAGGTATACAATAGGTCTGGTACATAGCATAGCATACTTTATAGAACCTATGACTGAGGTATAGGGAATGACTTTCATTCTTTTCTTTTCTTTTCTGCCGTGGTCGGGATTTGAGTCTTTACTCAATTTCACACCTTTGTAACACAGACAAGAACTTTTCTTTGACTGTTCCATTTTGAACTACTTCAAAATCTTGACAAGGTATGTACTTATTGAAAAAACTTATCAAGCGTCTTGATCTCAATAGATCTTGATGCTCAATATGTAAGTAGTTTTACTGAGGTCTTTCTTTGAAAAACTCCTTTCAAATACTCCTTTATGCTTTGCAGAATAATTCTACATTATTTCCGATCAACAATATGTCATTCACATATACTTATCGAAATGCTGTAGTGCTCCCACTCACTTTCTTGTAAATACAAGGCTTCTCCAAAAGTCTGTATAAAACCATATGCTTTGATCACACTATCAAAGCGTTTATTCCAACTCCAATATGCTTGCACCAGTCCATAGATGGATCTTTGAAGCTTGCACATTTTGTTAGCTCCTTTAGGATTGACAAAACCTTCGGTTGCATCATATACAACTCTTCTTTAATAAATCCATTAAAGAATGTAGTTTTGACATCCATTTGCCAGATTTCATAAAATGTGGTAATTGCTAACATGATTCGGACAGACTTAAGCATCGCTACTGATTAAGAAAATCTCATTGTAGTCAACACCTTGAACTTGTCGAAAACCTTTTTGTGACAAGTCGAGCTTTGTAGATAGTAACACTAGTATCAGTGTCCGTCTTCCTCTTGAAGATCCATTTATTTAACATGGCTTGCTGATCATCGAGCAAGTCAATCAAAGTCCATACTTTGTTCTCATACATGGATCCTATCTCAGATTTCATGGCCTCAAGCCATTTCGCGGAATCTGGGCTCATCATCGCTTCCTCATAGTTCGTAGGTTCATCATGGTCTAGTAACATGACTTCCAGAACATGATTACCGTACCACTCTGGTGCGGATCTTACTCTGGAAGACCTACGAGGTTTGGTAGCAACTTGATCTGAAGTTTCATGATCATCATCATTAACTTCCTCACTAATTGGTGTAGGAATCATGGAACTGATTTCGTGATGAACTACTTTCCAATAAGGGAGAAGGTACAATTACCTCATCAAGTTCTACTTTCCACCCACTCACTTCTTTCGAGAGAAACTTCTTCTCTAGAAAGGATCCATCTTAGCAACGAAAAACTTGCCTTCGGATCTGTGATAGAAGGTGTACCCAATAGTTACCTTTGGGTATTCTATGAAGACGCACTTCTCCGATTTGGGTTCGAGCTTATCAGGTGAAAACTTTTTCACATAAGCATCACAACTCCAAACTTTAAGAAACGATACTTAGGTTTCTTGTTAAACCATAGTTCATACGGTGTCGTCTCAACGGATTTAGATGGTGCCCTATTAAACGTGAATGCAGCTGTCTCTAATGCATAACCCAGAACGATATTGGTAAATCGGTAAGAGACATCATTGATCGCACCATATCAAAATAAAGTACGGTTACAACGTTCGGACACACCATAACGTTGTGGTGTTCCAGGTGGCGTGAGCTGTGAAACTATTCCACATTGTTTTAATTGAAAACCAAACTCATAACTCAAATATTCATCTCCACGATCAGATCGCAGAAACTTTATTTTCTTGTTACGATGATTTTCCACTTCACTCTGAAATTCTTTGAACCTTTCAACTATTTCAGACTTATGTTTCATCAAGTAGATATACCCATATCTACTCAAATCATCTTGTGAAGGTCAGAAAAATAACGATACTTGCCACGAGCATCAACACTCATTGGATCGCATACATCGGTATATATGTGTTATTTCCAACAAGTTTGTTGCTCGTTCCATTGTTCCGAAGAACAGAGTTTTAGTCATCTCGCCCAAAGGCACAGTTCGCAAGCATCAAATGATTCATAATCAAGTGATTCCAAAATCCCATCAGCATGGAGTTTCTTCATGCGCTTTACACCAATATGACCTAAACGGCAGTGCCACAAATAAGTTGCACTATCATTATTAACTTTGCATCTTTTGGTTTCAATATTATGAATATGTGTATCACTACGATCGAGGTCCAATGAACCATTTTCATTGGGTGTGTAACCATATAAGGTTTTATTCATGTAAACAGAACAACAGTTTATTCTCTTACTTAAATGAATAACCGTATTGCAATAAACACGATCAAATCATATTCATGCTCAACGCAAACACCAAATAACATTTATTTAGGTTCAACACTAATCCCAAAAGTATAGGGAGTGTGCGATGATGATCATATCAATCTTGAAACTACTTTCAACACACATCGTCACTTCACCCTTAACTAGTTTCATTTATTCGCAACTCCGTTTGAGTTACTACTCTTAGCAACCGAACCAGTACCAAATACCGAGGGGTTGCTATAAACACTAGTAAAGTACACATCAATAACATGTATATCAAATATACTTATGTTCACTTTGCCATCCTTCTTATCCGCCAATCACTTGGGGTAGTTCCGCTTCGATGACCAATCCTTTGCAGTAGAAGCACTTAGTCTCGTGCTTAGGACCAGACTTGGGCTTCTTCACTTGAGCACAACTCGCTTGCCGTTCTTCTTGAAGTTCCCTTCTTCCCTTTGCCCTTTTCTTGAAACTAGTGGTCTTGTCTACCATCAACACTTGATGTTTTTCTTGATTTCTACCTTCGTTGATTTTAGCATCACGAAGAGCTTGGGAATCGTTTCCGTTATCCCTTGCATATTATAGTTCATCACGAAGTTCTACTAACTTGGTGATGGTGACTAGAGAATTCTGTCAATCACTATTTTATCTGGAAGATTAACTCCCACTTGATTCAAGCGATTGTAGTACCCAGACAATTTGAGCACATGCTCACTAGTTGAGCGATTCTCCTCCATCTTTTAGCTATAGAACTTGTTGGAGACTTTATATCCCTCAACTCGGGTATTTGCTTGAAATATTAACTTCAACTCCTGGAACATCTCATATGGTCCATGATGTTCAAAACGTCTTTGAAGTCCCGATTCTAAGCCATTAAGCATGGTGCACTAAAACTATCAAGTAGTCATCATATTGAGCTAGCCAAACGTTCATAACGTCTGCATCTGCTCCTGCAATAGGTTTGGCACCTAGCGGTGCATCAAGGACATAATTCTTCTGCGCAGCAATGAGGATAAACCTCGGATCACGGATCCAATCCGCATCATTGCTACTAACATTTTTCAACACAATTTTCTCTAGGAACATATCAAAGTAAACATATGAAAGCAACAACGCAAGCTATTGATCTACAACATAATTTGCAAAATACTACCAGGACTAAGTTCATGATAAATTTAAGTTCAATTAATCATATTACTTAAGAACTCCCACTTAGAAAGACATCCCTCTAATCCTCTAAGTGATCACGTGATCCAAATCAACTAAACCATAACCGATCATCACGTGAAATGGAGCAGCTTTCAATGGTGAACATCATTATGTTGATCATATCTACTATATGATTCATGCTCGACCTTTCGGTCTCCGTGTTCCGAGGCCATATCTGCATATGCTAGGCTCGTCAAGTTTAACCTGAGTATTCCGCGTGTGCAAAACTGGCTTGCACCCGTTGTAGATGGACGAGAGCTTATCACCCGATCATCACGTGGTGTGCAGGCACGACGAACTTTGGCAGCGGTGCATACTCGTGGAGAACACGTCTTGATAATTTTAGTGAGAGATCATCTTAAAATGCTACCGTCTATCAAAGCAAGATAAGATGCATAAAGGATAAACATCACATGCAATCAATATAAGTGATATGATATGGCCATCATCATCTTGTGCTTGTGATCTCCATCTCCAAGCACCGTCGTGATCACCATCGCCACCGGCGCGACACCTTGATCTCCATCGTAGCATCGTTGTCGCCTCGCCAACTATTGCTTTACGACTATCGCTACCGCTTAGTGATAAAGTAAAGCAATTACATGGCTTTTGCATTTCATACAATAAAGAGACAACCATATGGCTCCTGCCAGTTGCCGATAACTTCGGTTACAAAACATGATCATCTCATACAATAAAATATAGCATCACGTCTTGACCATATCACATCACAACATGCCCTGCAAAAACAAGTTAGGCGTCCTCTACTTTGTTGTTGCAAGTTTTACGTGGCTGCTACGGGCTGAGCAAGAACCGTTCTTACCTCGCATCAAAACCACAACGATAGTTTGTCAAGTTGGTGTTGTTTTAACCTTCGCAAGGACCGGCGTAGCCACACTCAGTTCAACTAAAGTGAGAGAGCAGACACCCGCCGGTCACCTTTAAGCAACGAGTGCTGCTCGAAAGCGGTGAAACCAGTCTCGCGTAAGCGTCTGGCGTAATGTCGGTCCGGGCGCTTCATCTCACAATACCGCTGAACCAAAGTATGACATCTTTGGTAAGCATTATGACTTATATCGCCCACAACTCACTTGTGTTCTACTCGTGCATATAACATCAACACATAAAACCAGGCTCGGATGCCCTTTGTTGGGGAGCGTAGTAATTTCAAAAATTTCCTACGCACACGCAAGATCATGGTGATGGCATAGCAACGAGAGGGAGAGTATTGTCCACGTACCCTCGTGAGACCGTGGCGAAGCGTTATGACAACGCGGTTGATGTAGTCGTGCGTCTTCACGATCCGACCGATCCAAGTACCGAGCGACGGCACCTCCGAGTTCAGCACACGTTCAGCTCGATGGCGATCCCCGGCTCCGATCCAGCAAAGTGTCGGGGATGAGTTTCACAAGCCTGACGGCGTGGTGGCGATGATGATGCTCCACGGCGCGAGGCTTCGCCTAAACTCGCGACGATATGACCGAGGTGGAATATGGTGGAGGGGGGCACCGCACACGGCTAAGGAACGATCCGTAAATCAACTTGTGTGTCATGGGATGCCCCCCTGCCCCCGTATATAAAGGAGCAAGGGGGAGGGGGCGGCCGGCCTAGGAGGAGGCGTGCCAAGGGGTGTCCTACTCCCACCGGGAGTAGGACTCCCTCCTTCCTTGTTGGAGGGGGGAAGAGGGGGAGAGGAGGAAGGAAAAGGGGGCCACACCCCTTGTCCAATTCGGACCAGAGGGGGGCTGCGTGCCTCCTTCCTTTCGGCCTTTCTCCTCTATTCCCGTATGGCCCAATAAGGCCCATATACTCCCCGGCGAATTCCCGTAACTCTCCGGTACTCCGAAAAATACCCGAATCACTCGGAACCTTTCCGAACTCCGAATATAGTCGTCCAATATATCGATCTTTACGTCTCGACCATTTGAGACTCCTCGTCATGTCCCCGATCTCATCCGGGACTCCGAACTCCTTCGGTACATCAAAACTCATAAACTCATAATATAAGCATCATCGAAACCTTAAGCGTGCGGACCCTACGGGTTCGAGAACTATGTGGACATGACCTAGAACTATTCTTGATTAATAACCAATAGCGGAACCTGGATGCTCATATTGGCTCCTACATATTCTCGAAGATCTTTATCGGTCAAACCGCATAACAACATCGTTGTTCCTTTTGTCATCGGTATGTTACTTGCCGAGATTCGATCGTCGGTATCCAATACCTAGTTCAATCTCGTTACCGGCAAGTCTCTTTACTCGTTACGTAATGCATCATTCGTAACTAACTCATTAGCTACATTGCTTGCAAGGCTTATAGTGATGTGCATTACCGAGAGGGCCAGAGATACCTCTCCGACAATCGGAGTGACAAAACCTAATCTCGAAATATGCCAACCCAACATGTACCTTTGGAGACACCTGTAGTACTCCTTTATAATCACCCGATTACGTTGTGACGTTTGGTAGCACCAAAGTGTTCCTCCGTAAACGGAGCTGCATAATCTCATAGTTACAGGAACATGTATAAGTCATGAAGAAAGCAATAGCAACATACTAAACGATCAAGTGCTAGGCTAACGGAATGGGTCATGTCAATCACATCATTCTCCTAATGATGTGATCCCATTAATCAAATAACAACACATGTCTATGGTTAGGAAACATAACCATCTTTGATTAATGAGCTAGTCAAGTAGAGGCATACTAGTGACTATATGTTTGTCTATGTATTCACACATGTATCATGTTTCCGGTTAATACAATTCTAGCATGAATAATAAACATTTATCATGAAATAAGGAAATAAATAATAACTTTATTATTGCCTCTAGGGCATATTTCCTTCACGTACACTCATTGGAATAGTGTCCGGGTCTTCCACAATTGTAGCAATTTTGTTCTCGACTAGAAGATCTTTTGTCATTGTAGGACCTTGACTTGGAACTTCTTTCTTTGCTTCTGCTCTTGTAGAACTTGTTGAAGTTCTTCACCATTACGCTCAATTCTTCATTGAAGGTTTGTTTCTCACTTGATGATGTGGGAGCTTCACATGAGGCTTTGTAAGCACCACTTGACTTGTTATGGAGCTCCTCCTTATCCTTGAGTGACATCTCATGAGCAACAATTCTTCCAATGACTTCCGTTGGCTTGAGATCTTTGTAATTGGGCATCATTTGGATCAATGTGCTTACGGTATCATATTTTCCGTCCAAAGCTCTTAAGATCTTCTTGATGATGAATTTGTTGGTCATCTCTTCACTTCCTAAGCTGGCGATCTCATTTGTGATAAGAGCAAGCCTAGAGTACATTTCAGCGACACCTTCACCATCCTTCATTTTGAACTTGTCAAACTGACTTTGGAGCACATCCAATTTGGATTCCTTGACGGAGTCGGTACCTTCGTGCATATCAATCAAAGTATCCCAATTTCCTTTGCATTCTCAAGACGGCTGATTTTGTTGAATTCTTTGGGGCACAATCTGTTGAAGAGGATATCACAAGCTTGAGCATTGTATTGCAGCATCTTCAACTCTTCCGCGGTAGCTTCACGGTTTGATTCTCTCCCATCAAACAAGTCACCTTGCAAGCCAATACACACAATAGCCCAAACGGCGGGGTTATGTCCAAGAATATGCATTTTCATCTTATGCTTCCAACTAGCAAAATTTGTACCATCAAAGTAAGGACCTCTACGGTGGTAATTTCCCTCACTAGACGCCATACTCTCCTAGGTTGTGAAACCAAGTCTATGACTACCAAAAGCTATGTAAATCAAGCAAATGGAGACCAAAGCTCTGATACCACTTGTAGGATCGAAAGTATGTCTAGAGGGGGTGACTAGACTACTTGACCAAATAAAAATCTATCCTTTTCCCAATTTTAGTTCTTGGCAGATTTTAGCAACTTTGGACAAGTCAAGCAATCTTAACACAATTCAAGAAAGCATGCAAAGAGTATATGAGCAGCGGAAAGTAAAGCATGCAACTTGCAAGAATGTAAAGGGAAGGGTTTGGAGGATTCATACGCAATTGGAGACACGGATGTTTTTGTCGTGGTTCCGATAGGTGGTGCTATCGTACATCCACGTTGATGGAGACTTCAACCCACGATGGGTAACGGTTGCGCGAGTCCACGGAGGACTCCGCCCACGAAGGGTCCACGAAGAAGCAACCTTGTCTATCCCACCATGGTCGTCGCCCACGAAGGACTTGCCTCACTAGCGGTAGATCTTCATGAAGTAGGCGATCTCCTTGCCCATACAAACTCCTTGTTTCAACTCCACAATCTTGTCGGAAGCTCCCAAGTGATACCTAGCCAATCTAGGAGACACCACTCTCCAAGAAGTAACAAATGGTGTGTTGATGATGAAATCCTTGCTCTTGTGCTTCAAATGATAGTCTCCCCAACACTCAACTCTCTCTCACAGGATATGGATTTGGTGGAAAGAAGATTTGAGTGGAAAGCAACTTGGGGAAGGCTAGAGATCAAGATTCATATGGTAGGAATGGAATATCTTGGCCTCAACACAAGTGTAGGTGGTTCTCTCTCAGAAAATGTAGGTTGGAAGTGTAGGTTCGTTCTGATGGCTCTCTCCACGAATGAAGAGGAGGTGGAGGGGTTGAAGGAAATATGCCCTAGAGGCAATAATAAAGTTATTATTTATTTCCTTATATCATGATAAATGTTTATTATTCATGCTAGAATTGTATTAACCGGAAACATAATACATGTGTGAATACATAGACAAACAGATAGTCACTAGTATGCCTCTACTAGACTAGCTCATTAATCGAAGATGGTTATGTTTCCTAACCATAGACATGTGTTGTCATTTGATTAATGGGATCACATCATTAGGAGAATGATGTGATTGACATGACCCATTCCGTTAGCTTAGCACTTGATCGTTTAGTATATTGCTATTGCTTTCTTCATGACCTATACATGTTCCTGTAACTATGAGATTATGCAACTCCGTTTACCGGAGGAACACTTTGGTACTACCAAACGCCACAACGAATCGGGTGATTATAAAGGAGTACTACAGGTGTCTCCAAAGGTACATGTTGGGTTGGCGTATTTCGAGATTAGGTTTTGTCACTCCGATTGTCGGAGAGGTATCTCTGGGCCCTCTCGATAATGCACATCACTAAGCCTTGCAAGCATTACAACTAATGAGTTAGCTGTGAGATGATGTATTACGGAACGAGTAAAGAGACTTTCGAAGAACGAGATTGAACTAGGTATTGGATACCGACGATCGAATCTCGGGCAAGTAACATACCGATGACAAAGGGAACAACGTATGTTGTTATGCGGTTGACCGATAAAGATCTTCGTAGAATATGTAGGAGCCAATATGGGCATCCAGGTCCGCTATTGGTTATTGACGGAGACGTGTCTCGGTCATGTCTACATTGTTCTTGAACCGTAGGGTCCGCACGCTTAAGGTTTCGATGACGGTTATATTATGAGTTTGTGTATTTTGATGTACCGAAGGAGTTCGAGTCCCGGATGTGATCACGGACATGACGAGGAGTCTCAAATGGTCGAGACATAAAGATTGATATATTGACGGCTATATTCGGACACGGAAAGGTTCCGGAAGTTTCGGAGAAAACCGGAGTGCCGAGGGGTTACTGGAACCCCCGGGAAGTAATGGGCCTTATTGGGCCAAGAGGGGAGAGAGAGGGCTGCACCAGGAGGTGGCGCCCCCCCCCATGGGAGTCCGAATAGGACAAGGAGGGGGCGCCCCCTTCCCTCTCCTCTCCTCTCTTTCCTTCCCCTTCTTTCTTCCTAGTTGGACTAGGAAAGGGAGTCCTACTCCCACTAGGAGGAGGACTCCTCCCTCCTGGCTGGCGCCTCCTAGGGCCGGCCGCCCTCCCCTTGCTCCTTTATATACGGGGCAGGGGGCACCCTAGAACACACAAGTTGATCCTTGAGATCGTTCCTTAGCCGTGTGCGGTGCCCCCTCCACCATATTCCACCTCGGTCATATCGAAGCGGTGCTTAGGCGAAGCCCCTCGCTGGTAGAACATCAAGATCGCCACCACGCCGTCGGCCGACGGAACTCTCTCTCCCGAGCTTTGCTGGATCGAGCTCGAGGAGCGCCACCGAGTTGTACGTGTGTCAAGAACTCGGAGGCGCCGAGTAACGGCGCTGGGATCGGTTGGATCGCGAGGAGAACGCGTCGACTACTTCCTCTATGTTGTGATCGCTTCGCTTCGGTCTCACGAGGGTACGAGACAAAACTCTCCCTCTCGCTGCTATGCATCACCATGATCTTGCGTGTGCGAGGAAATTTTTGAAATTACTACGTTCCCCAACAAGTGGCATCCGAGCCAGGTTTTTATGGTTTGATGTTTTGCACGAGTAGAACACAAGTGAGTTGTGGGCGATATAAGTCATACCGCCTACCAAAGATGTCATACTTTGGTTCAGCGGTATTGTGAGATGAAGCGCCGGACCGACATTACGCAGACGCTTACGCCGAGACTGGTTTCACTGCTATTCGAGCACTCGTGCTTAAAGGTGGCTGGCGGTGTCTGCTCTCTCACTTTAGTTGAACTGAGTGGCTACGCCCGGTCCTTGAGAAGGTTAAACGGAGTCTATTTGACGAAGTATCGCTGTGGTTTTGATGCGTAGGTGAGATTGGTTCTTGCTTAAGCCCGTAGCAGCCACGTAAAATTTGCAACAACAAAGTAGAGGACGCCTAACTTGTTTTTGCAGGGCATGTTGTGATGTGATATGGTCAAGACGTGATGCTATATTTTATTGTATGAGATGATCATGTTTTGTAACCGGTTATCGGCAATCGGCTGGAGCCATATGGTTGTCGCTTATTGTATGAAATGCAACGCATCTGTAATTGCTTTACTTTATCACTAAGCGGTAGCGATAGTCGAGAAGCAATAGATGGCGAACGACAACGATGCTACGATGGAGATCAAGGTGTCGCTACCGGTGACGATGGTGATCACGACGGTGCTTCGAGATGGAGATCACAAGCACAAGATGATGATGGACATATCATATCACTTATATTGATTGCATGTGATGTTTATCCTTTATGCATCTTATTTTGCTTTGATTGACGGTAGCATTTTAAGATGATCTCTCACTAAAATTATCAAGTAGTGTTCTCCCGAGTATGCACCGCTGCCAAAGTTCGTCGTGCCGAGACACCACGTGATGATCGGTGTGATAAGCTCTCACGTCCATCTACAACGGGTGCAAGCCAGTTTTGCACACGCAGAATACTCAGGTTATACTTGACGAGCCTAGCATATGCAGATATGGCCTCGAACACGGAGACCGAAAGGTCGAGCGTGAATCATATAGTAGATATGATCAACATAAGATGTTCACCATTGAAAACTACTCCATCTCACGTGATGATCGGTTATGGTTTAGTTGATTTGGATCATGTGATCACTTAGATGACTAGAGAGATGTCTATCTAAGTGGGAGTTCTTAAGTAATATGATTAATTGAACTTTAATTTATCATGAACTTAGTCCCGTAGTATTTTGCAAAATTATGTTATAGATCAATAGCTCGCGTTGTTGCTTTCATATGTTTGTTTTGATATGTTCCTAGAGAAATTATGTTGAAAGATGTTAGTAGCAATGATGCGGATTGGATCCGTGATCCGAGGTTTATCCTCATTGCTGCACGTAAGAATTATGTCCTTAATGCACCGCTAGGTGATGACCTATTGCAGAGCAAATGCGACGTTATGAACGCTGGCTAGCTCAATATGATGACTACTTGATAGTTTAGTGCACCATACTTAACGGCTTAGAATCGGGACTTCAAAGACATTTTGAACGCCATGGACCATATGAGATGTTCCAGAGTTGAAGTTAATATTTCAAGCAAATACCCGAGTTGAGAGATATGAAGTCTCCAACAAGTTCTATAGCTAAAAGATGGAGGAGAATCGCCAACTAGTGAGCATGTTCTCGATTGTCCGGGTACTTCAATCGCTTGAATCAAGTGGGAGTTAATCTTCCAGATAAGATAGTGATTGATGAATTTTCTAGTCACCATCACTAAGTTACTAGAACTTCGTGATGAACTATAGTATGCAAGGGATGACGAAAACGATTCCCGAGCTCTTCGTGATGTTGAAATCGACGAAGGTAGAAGTCAAGAAAGAGCATCAAGTGTTGATGATTGACAAGACCACTAGTCTCAAGGAAAAGGGCAAAGGGAAGAAGGGGAACTTCAAGGAGAACGGCAAGCAAGTTGCTCGAGTGAAGAAGCCCAAGTCTGGATCTAAGCCTGAGACTAAGTGCTTTTGCTACAATGGAACTGGTCACTGGAAGCGGAACTACCCCAAGTATTTGGCGGATAAGAAGGATGGCAAAGTGAACAAAGGTATATTTGATATACAAATTATTGATGTGTATTTTACTAGTGTTCATAGTAACCCTCGGTATTTGATACTGGTTCGTTGCTAAGAGTAGTAACTCAAACAGGAGTTGCGAATGAATGAAACTAGTTGAAGGGAAGTGACGATGAGTGTTGGAAGTAGTTCCAAGATTGATATGATCATCATCGCACACTCCCTATACTTTCGGATTAGTGTTAAACCTAAATAAATGTTATTTGGTGTTTGCGCTGAGCATGAATATGATTTGATCATGTTTATTGCAAAACGGTTATTCATTTAAAGTCAAAGAATAATTGTTGTTATGTTTACATGAATAAAACCTTCAATGGTCATACACCCAATGAAAATAGTTTTCAAAACGGTTATTCATTTAAAGTCAAAGAATAATTGTTGTTCTGCTTAAATGAATAAAACATTCGATGGTCATACACCCAATGAAAATATTTTATTGGATCTCGATCGTAGTGATACGCATATTCATAATATTGATGCCAAAAGATGCAACGTTAATAATGATAATGCAACTTATTTGTGGCATCGCCGCTTGGGTCATATCGTGTAAAGCACATGAAGAAACTCCATGTCGATGGGTTTTAGAATCACTTGATTATGAATCATTTGATGCTTAAGTAACCATGCCTTTTGGGCAAGATGACTCAAACTCCGTTGTTCGGAACAATGGAACGAGATACCGACTTATTGGAAATAATACATACCGATGTATGCGATCCAATGAGTGTTGATGCTCGTGGCAAGTATCGTTATTTTCTAAACTTCACAAGATGATTTGAGTAGATATGGGTATATCTACTTGATGAAACATAAGTCTGAAATAGTTGAAAGGTTCAAAGAATTTCAGAGTGAAGTGGAAAATCATCGCAACAAGAAAATAAAGTTTTCGCGATCTGATCGTGGAGACGAATAATTTGAGTTACGAGTTTGGTCTTCAATTAAAACAAAGTGGAATAGTTTCACAGCTCACGCCACATGGAACACCACAACATAATGGTGTGTCCGAACGTCAGAATCTGACTTTATTGGATATAATGCGATCTATGATGTATCTTACCGATTTACCACTATCGCTTTGGGGTTATGCATTAGAGACAGCTGCATTCACGCTTAATAGGGCACCATCTAAATCCATTGAGATGACACCGTATGAACTATGGTTTAGCAAGAAACCTAAGTGTCGCTTTCTTAAAGTTTGAGTTGTGATGCTTATGTGAAAAGTTTTCACCGATAAGCTCGAACCCAAATCGGAGAAGTGCGTCTTCATAGAATACCCAAAGGTAACTATTGGGTACACCTTCTATCACAGATCCGAAGGCAAGTTATTCGTTGTTAAGATGGATCCTTTCTAGAGAAGAAGTTTCTCTCTAAAGAAGTGAGTGGGAGGAAAGTAGAACTTGATGAGGTAATTGTACCTTCTCCCTTATTGGAAAGTAGTTTATCACGTAAATCAGTTCCAGTGATTCCTACACCAATTAGTGAGGAAGTTAATGATGATGATCATGAAACTTCAGATCAAGTTGCTACCAAACCTCGAGATCTTCCAGAGTAAGATCCGCACTGAGTGGTACGGTAATCATGTTCGAAGTCATGTTACTAGACCATGATGAACCTACGAACTATGAGGAAGCGGTGATGAGCCCAGATTCGCGAAATGGCTTGAGGCCATGAAATCTGAGATAGGATCCATGTATGAGAACAAAGTATGGACTTTGATTGACTTGCTCGATGATCAGCAAGCCATGTTAAATAAATGGATCTTCAAGAGGAAAACGGACACTGATAGTAGTGTTACTATCTACAAAGCTAGAATTGCCGCAAAAGGTTTTCGACAAGTTCAAGGTGTTGACTACGATGAGAGTTTCTCACCGTATCTATGCTTAAGTCTGTCCGAATCATGTTAGCAATTGCCGCATTTTATGAAATCTGCAAATGGATAAACAAAACTGCATTCCTTAATGGATTTATTAAAGAAGAGTTGTATATGATGCAACCGTAAGGTTTTGTAAATCCTAAAGGTGCTAACAAAATATGCAAGTTCCAATGATCCATCTATGGACTGGTGCAAGCATCTCGAGTTGGAATATACGCTTTGATAAGTTGATCAAAGATATAGTTTTATACAGACTCATGGGAAGCCTCAGATTTACAAGAAAGTGAGGGAGCACTACAGCATTTTCGATAAGTATATGTGAATGACATATTGTTGATCGGAAATAATGTAGAATTATTCGCAAAGCATAAAGGAGTGTTTGAAAGGAGTTTTTCAAAGAAAACCTCGATGAAGCTGCTTACATATTGAGCATCAAGATCTATAGAGATAGATCAAGACGCTTGATAAGTTTTTTCAATGAGTACATACCTTGACAAGATTTTGAAGTAGTTCAAATGAAACAGTCCAAGAAAGAGTTCTTGCCTGTGTTAAAAGGTGTGAAATTGAGTAAGACTCAAAACTCGACCACATGCAGTAAGATAGAAAGAGAATGAAAGTCATTCCCTATGCCTTGGCCATAGGTTCTATAAAGTATGCCATGCTGTGTACCAGATCTATTGTATACCCTACACTGATTTTGGCAAGGAGTACAATTGTGATCTAGGAGTAGATCATCGACATCGGTCAAAATTATCCTTAGTGGAATAAGGATATGTTTCTCGATCATGGAGGTGACAAAAGGTTCGTCAGAAGGGTTACGCCGATGCAAGTTTTGACACCGATCTAGATGACTCTAAGTCTCAATCTGGATACATATTGAAAGTGGGAGCAATTAGCTAGATTAGCTCCGCAAGAGCATTGTTGACATAGAAATTTGCAAAATACATACGGATCTGAATGTGATGCACCTGCTGACTAAACTTGTCTCACAAACAAAACATGATCACACCTTAGTACTCTTTGGGTGTTAATCACATAGCGATGTGAACTAGATTATTGACTCTATTAAACCCTTTGGGTGTTGGTCACATGATGATGTGAACTATGGGTGTTAATCACATGGTGATGTGAACTATTGGTGTTAAATCACATGACGATGTGAACTAGATTATTGACTCTAGTGCAAGTGGGAGATCAAGGAAATATGCCCTAGAGGCAATAATAAAGTTATTATTTATTTCCTTATATCATGATAAATGTTTATTATTCATGCTAGAATTGTATTAACCGGAAACATAATACATGTGTGAATACATAGACAAACAGATAGTCACTAGTATGCCTCTACTAGACTAGCTCATTAATCAAAGATGGTTATGTTTCCTAACCATAGACATGTGTTGTCATTTGATTAATGGGATCACATCATTAGGAGAATGATGTGATTGACATGACCCATTCCGTTAGCTTAGCACTTGATCGCTTAGTATATTGCTATTGCTTTCTTCATGACCTATACATGTTCCTGTAACTATGAGATTATGCAACTCCTGCTATCGGAGGAACACTTTGGTACTACCAAACGCCACAACGAATCGGGTGATTATAAAGGAGTACTACAGGTGTCTCCAAAGGTACATGTTGGGTTGGCGATTTCGAGATTAGGTTTTGTCACTCCGATTGCTCTGGAGAGGTATCTCCGGCCCTCTCGATAATGCACATCACTAAGCCTTGCAAGCATTACAACTAATGAGTTAGCTGTGAGATGATGTATTACGAACGAGTAAAGAGACTTGCCAAGAACGAGATTGAACTAGGTATTGATACCGACGATCGAATCTCGGGCAAGTAACATACCGATGACAAAGGAACAACGATGTTGTTATGCGGTCTGACCGATAAAGATCTTCGAGAATATGTAGGAGCCAATATGGGCATCCAGGTCCCGCTTATTGGTTATTGACCGAGACGGTTCTCGGTCATGTCTACATTGTTCTTGAACCGTAGGGTCCGCACGCTTAAGGTTTCGATGACGGTTATATTATGAGTTTGTGTATTTTGATGTACCGAAGGAGTTCGAGTCCCGATGTGATCACGGACATGAAGAGGAGTCTCAAATGGTCGAGACATAAAGATTGATATATTGACGGCTATATTCGGACACCGGAAAGGTTCCGGAAGTTTCGGAGAAAACCGGAGTGCCGAGGGGTTACCGAACCCCGGGAAGTAATGGGCCTTATTGGGCCAAGAGGGAGAGAGAGGGCTGCACCAGGAGGTGGCGCGCGCCCCCATGGGAGTCCGAATAGACAAGGAGGGGGCGCGCCCCTTCCTCTCCCTCTCTCTCTCTTCCTTCCCCTTCTTTCTTCCTAGTTGGATTAGGAAAGGGAGTCCTACTCCCACTAGGAGGAGGACTCCCCCTCCCTTGCGCGCCTCCTAGGGCCGGGCCGCCCTCCCCTTGCTCCTTTATATATGGGGCAGGGGGCACCCTAGAACACACAAGTTGATCCTTGAGATCGCTCTCAGCTGTGTGCGGTGCCCCCTCCACCATATTCCACCTCGGTCATATCAGAGCGGTGCTTAGGCGAAGCCTGCGCGCCGGTAGAACATCAAGATCGCCACCACGCCGTCAGGCCGACGGAACTCTCTCTCCCGGAGCTTTGCCGGATCGGAACTCGAGGAGCGCCACCGAGCTGTACGTGTCAAGAACTCGGAGGCGCCCGAGTAACGGCGCTGGGATCGTTGGATCGCGAGGAGAACGTCGACTACTTCCTCTATGTTGTGATCGCTCGCTTGGTCTCACGAGGGTGCGAGACAAAACTCTCCCTCTCGCTGCTATGCATCACCATGATCTTGCGTGTGCGTAGGAATTTTTTGAAATTACTACGCTCCCCAACAGGTATATATAGCCTCCACACAAAATCTAACTGCTACACACAACTTGCCAAACTCGCTGGGGACCGAATTGATAAACTCGGTCGGACCGATTCAGCAAATCTAGTGACTGCACGATTTTCGGTGGGACCGACATGCAACTCGGTAGGACCGATATGGTTAGGGTTAGGCATAACGTAATCTCGGTGAGACCGACATACAAACTCGGTGAGACCGATTTTGGTAATAAGCTAACCAGAGAGTTGGTCGTAAACTCGGTGGGACCGATTCGCCATTTTGGTGAGACCGAAATGTTACAAAAGGGAAACAGAGAGTTTACATCGCAACTGTGGGACCGACGCTCATCTCGTGGGACCAAACGCTACAAAGGGAAACAGAGAGATTACAATCCCATCTCGGTGAGACCGAGATCCCTATCGGTGAGACCTATTTGCCTAGGGTTTGTGGCAGTGGCTATGACATCTGGACTCGGTGGCGCCGGATAGAAAGAATCGGTGGGGCTGAGTTTGACTTTTGGTTTAGGTCATATGTGGAATTGAGAAAGTAGTTGAGGGCTTTGGAGCATATCACTAAGCATTTTGAGCAAGAGCCTCATTAAGCAACACCTCATCCCTCCTTGATAGTATTGACTTTTCCTATAGACTCAATGTGATCTTGGATCACCAAAATAGAAAATGTAGAGTCTTGAGCTTTGAGCTTGAGCCAATCCTTTTGTCCTTAGCATTTTGAGGGGTCCACTTTTCTCATCCATTCCATGCCAATCATTGAGCTTTCCTAAAATATTAATCTTGAAATAGTATTAGCTCAATGAGCTATATGTTGTTAGGAATTACCAAAACCACCTAGGGATAGTTGCACTTTCACCTTGCTCCTCCTTCTCTCCTTGTTGAGCAACACAACCATCGCATTCTTCTCTCCACCCATTTGACCCCCGGCGGAGATAAGAGGTGTGCCATCCTAGCATTAGGGGGTCGAGCCCCCCATCCTCAACTGCGATTTGTGACTCGACAGTTGCAAATCGGTTGGATCAGTTGTCCGAGTAGCACGGTTGGCCGGAGAACTGGCAGTGGATTGCAAGAAGTGCCCATCTCGAAACCGAAGGTTTTGCTATACGTCGATCACCCCTGATTTGATTGGTTTGTATTTTCTGCAACGCAATTTTGTTTGTAAATCATCCACAACAGATTACTCATTGTTATCCATGTTCACGGTCTCCCTAGTATTGTTCTGTTCATGTGTTAGGTCATTCATGTGTTGATGGAGTCATAATTAGATAACCCATGGCCATGTACACAACAATCATGCCTATTCCTCTTTCAATATTTAGTGCTTCTAATGGAGTTGACAAATGTTGAGAAAAAAATCTTTCATTGCTTTCGTATAAAGGGCTTTCAAAAATATGTACCCACACTTGGCAGAAAATCTTTTCTTGTTTTATTTTTCAAAAGTTCATGCTTCCACCAAACACTAATAATGCACCATTTGCATTATTTTCTAGCTTCGTACCTGTGCGCTTCTACATTGTAGTCATTTTGCTACCATCGTGTAGAAAATTGCTTCCATGCCTTCATTTTATAATGGTTTATAATAGGTTATGTTTGTATCGATCCTCATAATGGTACTGAGGGAGTTCCGGACTAGGGGGTGTCCGGATAGCCGAACTATCATCATCGGCCGGACTCGTGACTATGAAGATACAAGATTGAAGACTTCGCCCGTGTCCGGATGGGACTTTCTTGGCGTGGAAGGCAAGCTTGGCGATACGGATATGTAGATCTCCTACTATTGTAACCGACTGGTAACCCTAGCCCTCTCCGGTGTCTATATAAACCGGATGGATTTAGTCCATAGGACTAACAACAATCATACCATAGGCTAGCTTCTAGGGTTTAGCCTCTTTGATCTCGTGGTAGATCCACTCTTGTAACACACATCATCAATATTAATCAAGCAGGACGAGGGTTTTACCTCCATCAAGAGGGCCCGAACCGGGTAAAACATCGTGTCCCTTGTCTCCCGTTACCATCCGCCTAGACGCACAGTTCGGGACCCCCTACCCGAGATCCGCCGGTTTTGACACCGACATTGGTGCTTTCATTGAGAATTCCTCTGTGTCATCACCGATAGGCTCGATGGATTCTTCGACCATCATCAACGACGCAGTCCAGGGTGAGACTTTTCTCCCCGAACAGATCTTCATATTCGGCGGCTTCGCACTGCGGGCCGATTCGCTTGGCCATCTAGAGCAGATCGGAAGCTACGCCCCTGGCCGTCAGGTCAGATTTGGAAGTTTGAACTTCACGACTGACATCTGCGGGGACTTGATCCTCGATGGAGTCGAGCCAGAGGCGAAGCGTGCGACCGTCACGGGCGAAGCATGATTTTGCTCGCAGCCGGATAGTACTCGAGGTCTTTTCGAACCCGCCCGATCTTCAATTCGAGCCGCTGCGCAGATCGGGATGGATGGCTAGACACCGCCGGGCTGCAACCTCTACGGCGATAGAGCCGAACACTGATCTTGTCCCTCATAAAGCTTGCGACTTCGAGGTGCCGGAATCCTTGCCGGACTTCGAACCTCCCGTGCCCCCTCCGATCGAATCCGATTGACGCCGTCATGGAGTTCACCACAACGACATCTTTCAACTCTCACCTTTGGCGACATCTTGAGTTCGCTAAAGTACCTCTCGTTATCGGAGAGCCTCGGCCGACTACGGTCGACGGTTGGGATGCGGACGACGAAGAAATTCAAAGCCCACCCACCACCCACTTGGTAGCCGCCGCCGACGATCTAACCGACATGTTAGACTACGACCAAGACATCGACGATATGGACGACGATGCCGGAGATTTAACAAGACCCAGCGCCCATGTGGCACCGAAGGCCACCTCGCCATACGACATATATATGGTGGACATCCCAAAAGATGGGAACGGCGATGGAACAACGGAGGATGACCCTCCAAGAAGCAGCCCAAGCACCGGCCGCCAAGCGCCGCTTCTAAATCCCGCCACAAAGAAGAATGAAGATTCCGCACCGAGATAACAATACACCGGACAAAGGTCAAGACAATCCACTCCAAAGAAGATCCAAAAGCAGGAGGATGGAGACGCCAGCCTTCACGAGAGAGCGCGTAAGAAGAGGTAGAGGATTATATGCCTCCTCCGAGACGAAGCAAGCTCGACGACGATGAATTGCCGTGCTCGAGGATCCCGCTTAACAAGAGCGTTTTAGACGAGGCTTATGGCCACGGCGAAAAGCCTCAAGAAAAAGCAAGAACAGCTTAGAACTGATCAGATCTGCTAGCCGATGATGGATCAAGTCCTCGCGTCAAGAGCATGAGCTCAAACGCCTCCAAAAGCTACCCTAAACGCAAGCTGCTCCCCGATTAGAGGAGGAGGCTTATGAACCCGCATCACCAGGAGACAATATGGGCCGACCACCACCCCGTGGTCGCGACAGAGGCCTCTAGGCCCTTCACTAAAACCGCACTCGCATCGCCAAAAAGCACACGGCCACAGGGGAACGCCCGACCTGCGAGATATATTGAGGACAAGGCAAGACAATCAAGATCGATCTATGGATCGCGTGGGCGCCCACGGCACGTGATTTACAACCGTCAAGGCCGACACAGAAGTCCGCCAGGCCGAACAAAACAGCATAAAGCTCTTTTGAGCTCCGCCGTGATATCGCCCAAAGATGTAGGCGCCAAGACACCCACTATGCTTCATGCATTAAGTAATGGATCATCAAATCCTCAAGGGTTTAAACCCGCCAATATTAAATCCTATGATGGCACAATGCACCCCGCGGTTTGGATCAAGACTATCTCCTTCACATCCACATGACCCGGTGACGATCTTCACGCCATCAAATACCTCCCCTCGCTTAAAGGACCAGCCCGCATTGGCTCAACAGCTTGCCGCCAGAGTCAATTAGAGCTGGGAGGACCCGAAGCCACATTCCTCGATAACTTCCGTGGCACTTATGTGCTACCACCAGACGCTGATGACCTAAGCCACATAATTCAGCAGCCAGACGAATCGGCCGATAATTCTCGACACGGTTCTAACCAAGAAAACCAAATCGCCGACCGTCTCGGATGCGGAGGCCCTCGCGCCTTCAAGCATAACATCCGCGATGAGTGGCTTACCCGCACCTAGGACAGAAAAGCCAAAATCCATGGCAGCCCTCACATCACTATGACCCGCTTATGCGCTGGTGAGGACAGCTGCTAGCACGCAGCAACAACCTCAAAGAAAATTTCGCAGTCCGACTTCAAGGACCAAATGGAAGGCCGCACAGAATAAAAAACAAATGCCACATTAACGGCGATAATATTGAGGATACGGCAATCAATGCCGGATTCAGAGGCTCTAAACCCGTCAACGGAAAAGCCATTCAAAAGAACTACTCCGGTCCGCCCAATTTGGACCGAATACTCGACCGCCAGCGATACACGGCACTTCAAAAGCCAGCTTAACCACACCAACAGGACTGTTGGGTATTCACAGGAAGGCAAGTTAATTGTCGAAAACAATGACAAGGCTGTATAGCGATGACGAGGACGAGACCCAACCGCCGAACAATAGAGGATGTAGGGTTTCACACAAAAGCGGACGGTGAACATGATATACGCAACGACATACCCAAAAGGGAGCGGAAGCGCACTCGTGGATGTCTACGCGATGGAGCCGCTGTTCAAGTTCAATCCATGGTCCTCCCGCCCGATCACTTTTGACCGGGACCACCCACCAAAGATCCGCCACGGCGGATTCGGCCAGACCGGTCTTAGACCCAATCGCCGATGGATTTCACCTAACCGTAGTCCCGATGGACGGCGGCAAAGAGCTCGAACCTCGCTTTACCAGATACAAAGGTACAAAATGGGCATAGACCCTCAAGGATTAAACCTACCAAAACGACCTTTAAAGGCGCCATACAGGTGTAGAAGCCAATTGTACTGTGCTCAATTACACCGAAGTGGTCTTCGGATCCCGGATAACTTCCGGGCGAGGAGTTAATCTTCGACATATTCCCGCCCGCAGCGGCTATCATGCCTTGTTCGGACGCATGCTGCTTGCAAAGTTCAACGCGTGCCGCACCACGCATACCTCAAGCTCAAGATGCCAGCCCTCGAGGAGTCATCACGGTCAACGGAAACATCGAACGCTCTTCCGCACGGAGGAACACACAGCCGCTCGCGTAGTGCAATGCAGCCTCTAAGGCATTTCGAGTCCGCCGTTAAGCTGCCGGACACAGCTAAGCGCTACCGAGTAACTTACAACAAGACCACCGGCACGCTCCAAGCACGCAGAGAAAGGCGGCCCCAACCCCAGCTCCCGCGAACGTCAGCAGGTCCTTCGCAGACACCATTACGCCTCAAGATACCATGGGCATGGGGAGAGGGCACGACCACGATAAACCCAGATCGCGGCTCAACCACACCAGGGCTCTCAAGTGTGTCGCCTTTTCTTTTCTTTTTACCTTTACTTTTACCCACAGACTCCGCTTGTCAGAGGTTCTCGTCCGCAGCAGACTGCCGAACTCACGATGCAACAGCCAGGGAAGGATAAAGGCTACAACGAATATACAGGTGGTCTCCATTACGAGCATTTTTATACACCAATCTGCAGCCTACCCCTGGAGGGGGACATGTTTAACAGTCCTATACCTTGATTATCGTGACTATTTGTATCGCTCGCATTCGTAGCAGCACTTATTGAATAAAACAATGCAGCACCTTTTTGCTTATAATTGCATTTCTTTTTCATACATATGTTCATTCACGGCATGTTGCATCCGTACACTTTGGTACGGCTAATATACACCAGGGGCTTATGTTTCCGCGATTATGGTATGATGAGTCCGACCACTTTCACAAGTGCGGCACCCCAACTTATAGCACTATATGCATCGGGTTCAATCATGTCTTGGGTCAATAGTTGGGTTTGCCCGCCTCCCATGTTTTGGTACCTTACGCCCGCTATATCGGCTAAGGTAGCACTGGAGAACCATCGCGATTCCGCCTCAGCTTGAGCTGGGTTAACGCCTGGAGAAAGCTAAACTGACCGCCATGATGAGGCGAGAGCCGGTCACTGCTCGAGAGGTTTTTTGTAGTCCTAAAGACTTATGCCGCTTAGAGCGAGGAGCCGATATCGTCTGCCAAGGCGTGATAGCGCCCAAATTCGCCTTCCGAAGACTAGGGGCTTCACGAAATTTAAAATTATAGAATTCTATGGCTAAGGAGAGTATTCAAGCATTATAAGTCCGGTTGCCTTGTTCGCTGTGTTGAGCGCCCCCTAGATGGACCCAAAATGGGAACAAGAGCACTCAAGTTTATCCCAACACCCCAAAGACTCGTGGCATGGGGATCAAGGCACGACTTGCCATCTCTCGATATGATAAACAGCCGCATGTAAGGTAATATTTTAAATTAACAAGCGTTGCTTAGCGATATGAACTAAGTTTTTAGCGCATGTAATAACAAAATGCGAGTCTACTCAAATATTACATCTTTGAGCACTCACCGCAATAGTGCGGGCACCCTTCAAAGACACTCTTATAATACATCTCGGCGTGCGATGCTCCTTGCCCTCCGTGGCGGGTCCGTCACAAGCTTCTGGCATCCATCTTGCCCCAAAGGCACCTTTGCGCTGGCAAGGCCCGACGGCACCTCAATACAAGCGGAATGCTTGATAACTTCAACCCACGGGCACGCATCCATCAGCCGCCAGACCAGCCAAGTAGCTCCTGTGCATGGCCTCCTTAGGCCACACCAACTATGAGGCCCTTCATGGCCTGTTCGGCCGCCTTTGTGGAGCTCGACCAGCTGCTTCACCTGGTCGCCGAGGGCACTGATGTCCGCCTCAAAGATACCGAGACCAAGACCTTCTCCGCCGAGCTCCCTCCTTGGCCCAGAGAATGCGGCAGATCGGACACGCCATGAGGAAGATCTGCGAACGCCTCCGAGAGCTCAATTCGGGTAAGCAACAGGTAATTAACTCTCACATGCTTACTTTGCATGAAAAATGCCTTACCCGCTGCTATTTTCTTCACCGCCTCAATCTCCGGAGGGCCTTGTAGGCTTCGCCTTAGCGGCTTTGGCACTCTCAAGAGTTGCAAGCTCGAGACTCGAAGTTCGAGTCACGCCCAAGTTCTCATGTTTTTTCACGAGATCCTGGAGCTCTTGTTGTACCTCCGCCACCCGCGCCCTCTGCTTCCTCGCTCAGGCGCCCATGTCAGACATTTCGCCGCTGCCACCGCCTCCTTCGTGGTCGCCACCTCGTTAGTGGCCCCTACAATACCCATGTTATCCTTGTCATTTTTCTTGCAACCAAATCCTTTTTCAGAAGGTACAATTTTCATAAGGTATTACTCACCTTCTTTTTCCTCGAGCTGCTTTTGGCATGGCCGAGCTCGCTCTGACCGCCGAGGTTTTCCTTCAAAGTATTGACCTCCAGCAAGGCGGCGGAGGTCACAGAGACACCTGCAATCCCATATTGACATATTTTTATGACTCCGCTTATCTTTCTAAAGATCCTCATCCGCTTTTCTTTCCAACACCGAACCGAGCATCGTGGGCTACCGTCTATGCGGTACCATTTACATATATTGAAATTCTACCTCAAAGCCTATTAGAAGGCTGGCATAGCTTCGTCAGCCCGCCTTGGCGGATCGAACTATTCGGATCACCGCACTCATAACAAAGGCGGTGCTCTTCCTCGATGGAGGCGCCGCTGAGCGCCCAAGAAGCTATCCGTGCCTCCGGCTGGACGGAGGACACTGGCGTCTTACCCTTCTTCTTGAAGGATCGCTGCCGGACTCGAACCGCTGAAGGTTCCGCATGGAGTCCGGACAAGGGTCGGGCTTAGAGCCCCGGGGTCTTGCCCCCACGCTCGAGTCCGGGAGGTTGCCTTGTGGCACCTCCCGCGCCACCTCCTCGTGACTAAGCCCCCTTGGGGCTCCCACCGCGCGTTGTCCGCAGCGTGAGGCGAGGTGGCGGTCGGAAGCGGCATTTCCATTTCCGACGAGCCTGTGGACCCGCCGATGAATCGGCGAACTCGCTTTTAGGCGGGCTGCACGATTGTTCGACATTAGAGAACACTCTGCAATAATAAAAGCCATGGGTATCCCGACACTTACGATCTCGCCAGGGCTTGGCCCTTGTAGGCCAATCCTCCTCGCCGCCGCCGACGCTGGTGGAGAAGTCCGGAGGAAGGGTTCTTCCTTCTGACCCTCCGCCCCCCGGTTGGGGTGGCCTTCCTTTTTCTCTCCTCCTCACCGGGGAGAAGCTTCTTCTTCTTCCTCCTCTTCTTGGAGAAGATTCGCTTCAGAATCCGACAATACCAAGCGCCGGGAGCTCCTTCGAGTTCCCGTGGCCTCCTTCTGGTTTTTCTTCTCCGCACCACATGGTGCCGGAGCCAGCAGCCCTGGCAATCAGGCGTCCGCTTGGTCTTCAGAAAGGAGCCGGACAGTTAATCTGTCCGGACGTCTTCAGCCACCATGTCAAAGAATAGGGAGTTTTAGATCCCACGAGAGTCAATCTATGAAAAAGAGTCCCGTAAAGGGTAAATAACTTACCTCGCCGCTTGACGCCTGCGAGCTGTATCCGCGATCTTTGTTAGCTTAATGCGGGCTTTGGCGCCTTTGAACAAGACTCTTCCGTGCATCTTCGCACGTAGTATCAAGAGCCGCTCTGTTCGTGTGTGCCGGATCGAACTCCCACAAATTGAAGGCCCGTTGTTGGCATGGGAGAATCCGCGGATGAGCATCACCTGGATTACGCCGACAAGCCCGAGATTCTTGTCCACCGTGTTTCGGACGCATGTTTGGAGTCTGAATAGCTCGTCCGAATCCCCCCACTTCAGGCCCGTCTCTTTCCATGACGAGAGCCATGTGGGGAATCCAGATCTGAATTCGGGGCCGCCACCCATTCAGGGTCGCGTGGCTCGGTGATGTAGAACCACCCGATTGCCACCCCTTTATTGTCTCCACAAAGGAGCCTCGAGCCATAGGACTTTGGCCATCTTGCCGACCATGGCGCCCAAGACTCGCTTGACGGCCGCCCACAACCTTCGCCCGACATTAAAGGTCTTCAGCCATAGGCAAGTGGGGCTGGATGCAGAGGAAGGTTTCGCACACGACGATAAACGCCGAGATGTTGAGGACGAAATTGGGCCAGGTCGTGGAAGTCCAGGCCGTAGAACATGAGCCCCGGACAAATGGGTGAAGTGGAAAACCTAGTCCCGGAGGAAGTGGGGAGAAATACTACCCTCTCATGGGGCCTCGGGGTTGGAATGAGCTGCCCGCGTCCGGGCAGCTCAGGCGTGATATCGCCGGACAAGTATCCGCCTCCCGCAGTCTTGTGATGTGCCCTCCGTGACGGAGGAGGCCATCCATTCGCCTCCCGCCTCGACATGGTCGGAGAAGGTTGAGGAGGAAAATGCGGACTTGGGCGCTAGAGCTCGAAAAGCGGAAATGGATGAGCAAAGGAGGAAGAAGGCGAGGTGAAAGGGTGGATCCTTATCCCTTATATGGACGGACGGCTATGCGCCCCCACCACCTGGTAAAACTCGCTATCTCCCAAGCGCCGTAATCAATGGCGCGGATGGGTTACCCACGTCCGTATTGATGAGAATCCGGAATAAGGGGGCACGATCTACGCTTTGATAAGACGTACAAGGAAACCGCCTCGCTAAAACACGCCGAGGTGGAACAATAAAAACGATTCATATAAAGGCTGGCCGTGGTGTGATGTCACGTCATGAATACGTCAGCAGATCTGTGCAAAATTATTCTCTCTACGGTGGTATGTGGAATTTATTTTTGCAGAGCCGACACTATCCCGGTGTTCACAATCTTCTATAAATTATTCAGAGGAAGAACCCGCCTTTGCAATGCCGAAGACAATATGCTACGGACTCGCCGTCATTGAAGCCTGGTTCGTGGGCTACCGAGGAGTTCCGACTAGGGGTGTCCGGATAGCCGAACTATCATCATCGGCCGACTCCAAGACTATGAAGATACAATATTGAAGACTTCGCCCCGTGTCCGGATGGGACTTTCCTTGGCGTGGAAGGCAAGCTTGGCGATACGGATATGTAGATCTCCTACTATTGTAACCGACTATGTGTAACCCTAGCCCTCTCCGTGTCTATATAAACCGGATGGCTTTAGTCCATAGGACGAACAACAATCATACCATAGGCTAGCTTCTAGGGTTTAGCCTCTTTGATCTCGTGGTAGATCCACTCTTATAACACACATCATCAATATTAATCAAGCAGGACGTAGGGTTTTACCTCCATCAAGAGGGCCCGAACCTAGGTAAAACATCGTGTCCCTTGTCTCCTGTTACCATCCGCCTAGACGCACAGTTCGGGACCCCCTACCCGAGATCCGCCGGTTTTGACACCGACAGGTACCATGCCTTCATCTTATATTGTTTGATATATCTATGTGCATATATTACTTTATTCCCTTCTTGGGGGCTGATTTTGTTCTATACCATATGTAGTGGATCACTAAATCATCAAGAATATATGTGTATTTCGATTGTGCATATATTAATCTTTTTCTTTCAAATATCCATGCTTCAAAGTACTGCTTATGTATTGAGAGCACTATTTTTATGCTTGTTATCTATTGCACTTCTATACTGTAATACATATGCTCCTTCGGTCCATAGAGTATGCTTCAATTAGTGGATAACAACTGGTTGAATAGCACCAAATTAGTGGCTTCTTGTTAGTCATGCTTCCTTGATTTTTACTATATGCTTCTCATGTAGACATGTAGTGCCGCAACATAACAATGTTATGTGAACATTAAATTTGGGCACCCAAATCTTGCCTGTCAAGCGTGTAGATTTCTCATATCAAAATTCTATTATGTTAGTATGTGATAGCATCAAATCATTTATTTGTGTTAGCCATGTTTTTTACCTTACAATTTCTCACATATGTTTCTATGCCAATGAGGGGGCGCTAGGGGATTGAGGCTGGATGCATCTACTTCAGAGACGACGAGTCAAATTCATACAAAGACCCCCATGGCTCAAACATCCAGGCTATTAGGGTATACAACCTCAAGCACAGCACAATGAAGGTTGAAGCACTTCGGGCAAGGGCATCTCAGCTTGTACCCATTGGCACCATGGATAACACCCTCCATCACATGATGGCTAGGTCACATTTGAATTAGCAAAATCCGATGCATGGAAGCAGTTTTACTTTGCCTTGAAGCATACTCTCCATTTAACAATATCATTTTTCCCTTGTTTCCTTGCAAACAAATCCTTCATTGAATTAGACCCATGTGTAATTGTGACTCCATTTGACAGTGGAATTTCTTTCTTTATTTGCAAATAAACCCTTCATTTGAATTAGAACTGTCGGGATATACCTCATGAATGACCCGGCCGAGTCAGAACCGACCGGGACTTGATAAACCGGCGGATGTTAAACCGCGGACAATCAAGACAGATGGCTCAGACAGACAGTAAACCGGCTGGTGGTAAACCGCGCATAACGGCGGACGGTCAAGACAGATGGTTTCAGACAGACGGTAAACGGTGGTGGTAAACCGCATAATGTTAAACCGGCAGACAATGTTAAACCGCGAACAATGTTAAACCGCAAACAGTGATAATCGGGTTGTCGGGGTTATGAAGCCCAAGACGTTATGAAGCCCAAGATGTTAAGAAGCCCATGGCGATAAGTTAGAATAGTTTAAGTTAAAGTCCGAGTTGGACTCTACATGTAATCCGCCTCTCAAAGATATATAAGGAGAGGTAGGGCTCTCAAAAGGGGAGAAGCGACAAGCAAGAAGAAACAATCTTAGGGCTAGACACAAAGAGGAGAGCCGGTTTACTGGCGACTCCTCGTGATGATAATGAGACCTAGCCTCAAACAAAGATGTAGGGTTTTTACCGGATGATGTTTCCGGGCCCGAAGTTGTCTAAATCCTGCCTTGTGTCGCGTCTCTCGATTCCGCCAACCCCTCTCAAGCTACCACATAGATGTGTTGGCCTCGCGACTAAGTCCTGACACTAAGGACATCTGACGTGTTAATTCCACGATAGTTGGCGCCCACCGTGGAGCGAGCGCACGGTGGTGTTGAGTTCTTGGAGGGATCCTAATTAGGGTTTCGAGAAGTTTGTTAAATTCTCAGATGGAGGAAAGTCAGCTTTGAAAAGATCTACGTCAGTTTTGATTAAGATCAGAAATTGTTTATCAATAGAATTAATCCGGTTGGTTCACCGTGAACCGCCGGGGATTCGTCAGATCCCCCGGGGATCATCCGCGAGCCGCCGACACAAGCCTCTGTGCGATTCAAGGTTTTCTGAATTGAATTTGATGTGGGAGCGCCGCCATTATTAAATCGCCGCCGGGCTGAATCGGATAAGGCTTCGCTGGCTAACACGAGGTGATCGTATGCTTGGAAAGAAGACAAACCCGTAAACGGATTAGTTCCCGGGAGGCAAACAGAATAAACATGCCACCAGGTTTCCACGGGCAATCTTTGTACAAAGACGGGATTTTTCCACAACTTCGACAACCCGGAGCAGGAGTCAGCGCCTAGGTTGACCCGCCTTGTCTCGGCTTGGGACCCTTGACTGCGCGATGAGCCGTTTCTGCTTGTGCTCAGCGTTGAATCGCCAGCCACTATCACACGAGGGGGCCGGCCCTATCACCACGAACCGACTGGATCCAACGCCGGTACGGGGCCAAGCCGCCCACGCTGGTTGCCCGCGCGCCTCGCGCCTCTTCCCCAACTGTTGTTAGACGAGCCGCGGGCGCAACCATAACACGCCTCTCGCGTTCGCCATGGACGCGGCCAAAGCTCGCCTGAGAGCCGGGGCCACCTTCGCCGGAGACTCGCCTTCATTACCGCGACTTTGAGCCGACGTTCTGGGTCGTCGGTCCCGTTGCTGTGGCTGTCTTAAACCGCTGCATGACGAAGTTATCGCCTCGCCATCAGACGTCAACCCGCCCGAGGAGGAATCCGCCTGCTCGCTTCCGCTGACATCGACAGCTCCTTCGCGCGACACACCCGCTGGCATCTTCGCCGCTGCGCCGGTTCGCATCCATCCGCCGCGAAAGTGCCGCCCCGCCTTCTCCTACTCGGCCGGTTCTCAAGTCGGCTTTGTAAAGACTGATCGCCTCGCTGCAGTCAGCGCGAGTCGTCACCGCCGTTGAGGCCTTGACTGCCGCCGTTGATCCACCATGGTCGATCCGCCATGGCTGGACCATTGGCCGCCAGACCTCATCTTGGCTATGAACCGCCGCTACCAGGAACCGTCGCCGCCGCCATCAATCGATTGAGCGCCGCTGGTCGCCCCCGCAACCTCGCCGCTTTCATCAACTCGGCGGCAATTCCCTGCGCCGCTGAAGGCCATCGCCGCGCGCCCGATCCGCCGCCGTGGCCCACCAGAGGTCGATCCAAATTGCGACGCATCGCTTCGCTTCGATTCCGCTCTGCCTCCACCTTGACCCGCCTCCGAGCCGCGCCTGGCCTCGCCTCAAACCGGCCCTGCCTCGCGGCCACCTCCGCACTGGCCGGCGTCACCGCGCTTCAAGCCGGTCTGGCCTCGCGGTCCTGCCTCCACACGCCTCTATGGCTATGCCTGCCTTTGGCCTCGCCTTGCGTCGCCGCCATCGTGGCCTTCAAAGTCAACGCCACCTCCACCGGGCCGCCGAGTCGCCGGTGCTGCGCTGCTACGGCCTCGCCTTCGTCTGACTTTTAAGCTGCCCCGAGTCACTGCTTGAGCCTCGCCACCGTCGCTGGCTCGCCTCCGCCGCCAGGCCGCTAGCGTGTCGCTCTGCCGTCGGGCGTCGAGCTGCCTTCTGCACTGCCTTTAAACCGCCGCGCCTTTGTACAGCTCCGAGCCGCCGTCCGCTGTGGCTGGCTGCTGTGAGATGGTCGTCCCGGGGTCGCTGCTCTAGCCGTGCAGCCTTCTTGCATCTTGGCTCTAACCTGCTGGTATTGCTGAGCCGCCCTCACACCCGATGGCCCGCTTGACGCACACGCGCGCCATGTACTGCTTCTCTGACGCACTGGATTTGTTCTATCAATATTGAGCTGAGCATGTGGGGACGAGACAGACCAAGGGATATGGAGTATTCTTGTTTAAAGTACTCATTGTATCACACACGTCAAGGCATCTCATGATGAAGCAGACACGGGAAATATTTTAATTTGTGCGTCAGGACGTCCGATGACCAGTTTGATACACTGTCCGTCTGTCCTCCAATGACCAGTCTGATACACTGACCAAAGGAAAAACATTATTCAGCAGCGCTGATAGCAATATTGTTTACATGCACCAAGTAGTAATGAACACTTGATGTACGTTCAAGAGCATCAGCACGGATTTCAAAGCATTCAAAGGCACTCATTACTAAGAAAGGGGGATACGGTGCAAGGGCCACATCGTACGTTTGATATGTTTTTGATCCAGTATCCACGTTCATCCGACAAAAAATACCAGGTGCTATCTTTCCTGACTGTTTTTGTTACATGTTGTTTTCATCAAACAATTACTTTGATTTATGTATTATTTTTATACACAGGACTATTATTCATTACAAAAGTGGTTTAGATCACGGATTGATAATATCCCGCCTGGGGATCACATGATGAATGGACGCGCACAAGCCGCTGCCCGTACGGCCCGATCTACATCAACTGGTCGGGACAAGGCGCATGCAGATTAACTTCGCTCGTCCGCACCGGTTTACAACGCCGCGGCCGACTCGGCTGTCATTAATTTCAGCTTTACCATGGTGATCATCAACTCCACGATGAATAACCCCTGGCATGATATATCAGGTGAAATCTATCCAGTATATTTTTTATATTGTTTTCTTTAAAAAGAGCAATCACTCTGGCTTGCAAGGTTATATAAATGCAGGACCTTAAACCTCCATATTGGTGCGAATTTAAAGGCCGGCAGAAAATTTCCGGCTTAAAAAGAATGATTCCGGTTTAATATCCGGTTCAAGGGAAAGATGTCTCCCACAAAGCTTTGAAGCTCTCAATATCCGGTTTAATGTCCGATTCAAGAAGGATTTATCTCTTGCAAAAATTTAAAGGGTGCCAAAGAGGACCTGCTGCCATGATGCGCGGTTCAGAAATGGGTATCATGCCTTATTGGCTTATCATATTATTGATCACTTGGGGGCTTGGTCATGTTTGAACCATAGTCACACCTCTTGATCGGCGCAATGCCACAAGATTACTTGGGGGCTTTGGTGGTGTCCAACCAATGCAACACCTTTTGATAGGCGAAAGCCACCAGATCACTTAGGGACATGGTCAAGTCTCGAACCACCACGCCTCTTGATCGGCCTAAGGCCATAGAGTCACTTGGGGCTTGGTCGAACCCAACCATTGCCACGCCACTTGATCGGCATAATGCCACGGTTTGAGCTTGGGGACCTGGCTGACTTGAACCATAGCTACACCTTATTGGGAGCTTGGTCGTGGTCCGACCATGGTAACACTCATCCGATCGGCTCAAGAAAGCCTCTTTTGCAAATGGTTTTATCTTTGCCTTTGCTTCGCTTTTTCTTTTGATAAATATTTTTATGTTGTGTTTTCACCCAACATTATTAAATCCGTCCAACTGCTGCCATGATTGACGGAACATGATTAAATCATAATCCGGAGACTATCAGCCCGGTTTGGTTTTGACTATAAAGTCGCCAAGATATATTGGGATTGCGCCGCTGGAATCATGCGCCATAAATCATTGGACTATATTATTCAAATCTTCAAATAGCCAACATGGCTGGATTTTATTATGGTTATCAAGAATCAAAGACTATGATTAAGGTTTTCAAAGTCGCTTTAGCGCAATGGCTATTATATTATCAATGGATATGATTTATTTTATAATTGAAGGAATAGTCCCGAGTTGCTGCAGGCTTATGACCCGGCACTTGGGGGCTACATTATTCAAGTTGAGATTACATCAAATATGCAAGTCTCATATCGCTGCAAGCATGCACCATGACACTTGGGGGCTAATGCAAAGTCATTGTTTGCTCACCTTATTGAAGACCCGACTCATCATATTATAATGAGCCGGCCCTTGGGGGCTACCAATTGCTCCTGTCAACTATTCAAGGTACAAAGCTTTTTATCCATTATATTGAAGGGTCCACTGCTCAGTTGGTAAAGCACAAAGCTCTCAACCTTGTGAACGTGGGTTCAAGCCCCATGATGGGAGTTACATAATATAATGTTATTCTCAATGAAGTATATATAAAGTCTCTGTTCATTATGTGCATAATGACCCGCCCTTGGGGGCTACATGGTTGAAGTTTTATGAGCATCAGAAATTACAAGTCCCGAGTTCTTCGCAAGCATGACAACCCGCACTTGGGGGCTATATGTGGAATACTCAATTCTGACTAGTGATTGAGATGAACAACCTGGATTTCTTCAAGCTTGTGACATTCATATTGAAGCAAATCTTAAGCTGTTACTACGTTACCTTCTTAAGAGTTGAGGGCTACAAGTGATAGGCGTATAAGAGGTATATTTTCAAAAGCTGATGAGTTATGATCTGGTGCCATCAATATTTGTTAACCGACAAAGTTCTACAACCGGTTGAAGATCAGATGAGTATTTCAAAGACCAATATTTTTGTTAAGCATTGGGAGCTGAGTCACGAAAGTTATTCTTCACAATATTTCTCTGTGACAAACCAATGTCAGCAAATTGATTATGAAGCTGGCCTATTAAACCGGATTTTCTAGAAGAAGGAAGTGACAAGGACTTAAGGATAATCAGGATCAGTTTAACATGGATAAATCCAAATTAAACTGGGGGCTAATGTCGGGGATATACCCATGAATGACCCGCCGAGTCGTAAACCGGCGGGACTTGATAAACCGCGGATGTTAAACCGCGGACAGTCAAGACAGATGGCTCAGACAGACGTAAACCGGGTGGTGGTAAACCGCGAATAACGGCGGACAGTCAAGACAGATGGCTCGACAGACGATAAACCGGTGGTGGTAAACCGGCAGACAATGTTAAACCGCGACAATGTTAAACCGCAAACAGTGATAATCGGGTTGTCGTGGGTTATGAAGCCCAAGGCGTTATGAAGCCCAAGATGTTAAGAAGCCCATGGCAATAAGTTAGAATAGTTTAAGTTAAAGTCCGAGTTGGACTCTACATGTAACCCGCCTCTTCAGCATATATAAGGAGAGGTAGGGCTCCCCAAAAGGGGGAGAAGCGACAAGCAAGAAGAAACAATCTTAGGGCTAGACACAAAGAGGAGAGCCGGTTCTGGCGACTCCCTCGTGATGATAATGAGACCTAGCCTCAAACAAGCATGTAGGGTTTTTACCGGATGATGTTTCCAGGGGCCAAGTCGTCTAAATCCTGTCTTGTGTCGCGTCTCTCGATTCCGCTCAACCCCTCTCAAGCTACCACATAGATGCGTTGGCCTCGCGACTAAGTCCTGACACTAAGGACATCTGACGTGTTAATTCCACGACAAGAACCATGTGTAATTATGACTGGAATGTCTTTCTCTTTAGTGGAAGCAATATAATAATTTGGTTGGAAGCAATTCTTAGTAGATGGAAACAAGATTGTGATCCTTCTCAAACATGTGGAATAATTCCTTTTTGATGGAAGCAGGCTTAAACCAATTCTCTGGTTTATAGAAGCAAGATAGTGATTCTTTTGTTATATCACAATACAAAGGAGACAAACTTTCAAATAAATCAAAGCAGATATCATTTACCACGGAAGCAAATTCTCCAATGAACAGAACATAAATTAATTTGTTGTGAATTGATATGCAACATTACAAACAAGGGTGGATGCATGCATTGGTTGCACCGGACACTAATTTTGCTTCGTAAGGAAGCAAGCTATCGGATTTGATTTGTTTCCTAAACTAAGGACCAATGCATATACTCCCTCCGTCCCATAATATAAGAACGTTGTTTACATTACACTAGTGTCAAAAACGTTCTTATATTATGGGACAGAGGGAGTAGTAAGGAAGCAAGCTTCCAGATTTGATTTTTTTTTCCTTCAAATCGAAATCAGTTACCTAAAAATCAGCAACCGTGAGTGATTTTCGGAAGGGAAATGATTCCCTTCACCCGGCAGATTTCATGAGTTTTGTCCGACGCCTCCCATAGATGACAAGTGGTTGTGGCCCACGCATGCTGCAATTCAAACTAGCCACATGTCTCAGTCTATCCTTATCCACAAGAGATAGTGTTTGCAACAAGGCTTCTGTTGCAAAGAAGGTTTGCAACAAGACTCTTGTTGCAAACCGACTAGACGACAGTTCAACATCATCTTTGATTGCAAAATGTTTCTGCAACATCATTCATCTTGCAAAAGTCTTTCCGCGGTATCACCTATGTTGCAAAAATGTGAAGCTGGGTTTTTTCCTGCAACACAACCTATGTTTCAAAAGTTTCTGCAACATGAACTTTGTTGCAAAAGGTTCTGTAACATTGCCTTTATCGCAATGATGAGAGCATGGCTGGGCCGCTTGATGTCGCCACATGTAACGGGTTGTTGAGGCGGCGGATCTTTCAAAGAAGACCCACCGACCGACGTTTAGCAATTCCCTTTTCAGAAGCATTAAAACCACAACATACATCAATTGAATTCTATTTTAAAAACTCCACATTAATTGTTTTCTGTTTTGGAAACTCCCTAACAGGGTGGGAATCATGCAACGGTGCTTCATCCACCATTCACACAGACTCATATCTAACTGCCACGGAGTGGTTCCTCAGTAGTCTGATCCCTAGCGGAACCTAGCGGTTCCCTTCTCCAAATGACCCAATCAACCATTTTCAATGCTATACTAGTATGTACTGGTCGCAACATCGGAAAAAGTACTCCCTCCGTCCCATAATATAAGACGTTGTTACATCCAATATATTGGATGTAATAACGTTATATTATGGGAGGAGGGAGTAATTGATTGTGATAATAGTAATAACCAGTTTTATTTAAGAAAGACAAGAACAGTAAACAGGGCCAAGATACAAATATACCCTATCACACCCTGGGAACACAATATGCAAAAGCACTCATAAGCACCATACCCTTGAGAGCCAAAACTGAACAAACTGATCATCAAAGAATAAAGGGACCCACGGATAAAAGAGAATAGGATGGCCCAAGAGACACACCAGTTATCATAATCCTCGAGGTACTAAAGACAAGGACTGAGGGGTCTGAGGCATCTCTTTGCATCTCCCTCCACTTCCACGTTCAAATACAGAAGGCCCAGTTTCTCAGGTGATCTCCACATCTTCCTCATTGACATGGTGCCCAGTGAGAAGCCCGTTGCCCCACACGCCATACAAACCTAACCTTGCAGCCACATTTAAATAAGTAGATATGCAAACTAAAAGATTTTTCCAGTTCAACATTTTCCATGACAAGGAGGGATAACATATAACACACCATACAATAGGTAAACCATTTCAGCAGACAAAGGAGGTAAAACTGCCAGGTTCCTCCGCAACATCTAACAATTTTCTTGTCACTACCATCTCTGAAATTATACTGATACAGGACAGACGACTTGTTTCTACACCAAAGGGAACTACAACAATCTTCTCCTCAAGAACCACCAGCACCAGGGCCATCGTTGCCACCAGGCGGTTTACGATTCAAATATCTTATAACAGCATCCTCAACCCTATTTCAGTGGAATGAAAGAATGTTTAGTCAGCATATCTAGACACAACATATGACAAATATAATAAATTGAAGTAACAAACTGAAGCCTACAGGCACTGCTTAAGCTTACCATGGCTGGTTATAGAAGTCCGCACGCCTTTCCCTTTCAATATTCCTACTCGCTTCACCAGCAACAAGCTTCAAATCTTTACTCTGGGATGCTATCAACGCATTAATGAACTCCACTGGGGACTGGCTGAACCCAAGGAAGAACGCCCTCCTCCTACGATGCTCATGGATCTTCTTGATTGAAGCAGATATCACCTCATCACATGCCTCAATGTCCTTGTGCTTCTCAGTATTGGCAAGAAATGCTGTCATCTCCTTCTGCAGTGGGAAAGGAACATCTACCAATACATCATAGCAAGCACTCGAGTTTGCTCCATTCCCTGATAGCTTGATCTTATGTTCCAAGTTGATGGGCGGCGGAGGAGCAAGATGTTGCGATATCTTCTGAGACAGCATAGCAAACCTCATTTTATCCTCCCCAAATACCTTCTTCAGTTGGGGGTCACACATAAAGTACGAAGGGTCACTTGGATTCTGTAGCTTCTTTGCCTTGATGTACTGCCAAAGGGCTGCAATCACCCTTGCACGAGTGTCCACCTCGACCCCAAGCACCTCCATCAGTGGCTGTGACAGCTTGAACTTCTCGGGGTTATAATTCATCTCCAGACGGATATTGGCAAGAAATTCCTTATCCCCTTTCCTCTTCACCTCAAACCCTTCCTGCGGCGCAGCAGACCGTGCATTCTCCCAGACGATCAGTGGGTTCTCTGGGTAGAGTGACGAGTCAAGAGCAATAGTCACCCTCTTAAAGAACGAGGAAAATTTCGGATACACTGGGTTGTGCTTCGGCACGACACTGGCCGGGTCCAGCTCCGCGCCGTCTTCAAGCACACGGCCAATGATCTTAAGCGACCAGGTGGGCGGATCGCCATTCTTGGGCGGCGGGATGGTGCGGGGCGCCTGGTTGGCGAAGGTGTTGAAGACGTAGATGCGGAGCGTGCGCTGGAGGGACGGTGGTGTCTTGAGCGCCTCCTGAATGTCCACCTTCTTGCGCGCGAGCGCTGCGTCTACGCGGGCCTCGAACTCGAGGAGCTGCGTGTAGAGCGCGGACTCTGGCAACAGCGCGGCGACGCGGTCCGGGAGCTGCTTCTCCGGGAGTTTGCGCTTCTTGTTGCGGCGCGCAGCGGGGGTGAGGTCGACACTGCCGGAGTTCGCAGCCTTATAAGCGGCGGCCATGGACGCTGCGGCGGCGGCGTTGGAGGTGGGTGCCGGCGGACGCGAAGGGGGCTTCTGGGGAGGGCGCTTGGCCGATGCGGCGGCGGAGGCCGCGGCCGCGGCCGCGGCCATTAGTGGGGTCTGGGGGGAGGAGGCTGCGCCCATGTGAATCTGGAAAGCAGGATTGTGGCTAGGCGGGGTGTGGAAAAGACCCTGGAAGGGGGAACCGGCGAGAGTGGGTGGGCGCATGTGGTTATGCGGGGTCGCCGGAGAGCTTCCCGGCGGCTGCTGCTGCGGGCGTGGCTGGCCGGGGTTCGCGTTGGGATTGGGGTTGCCGCCGGTGGCCATGACGGCGGTGGGGCGGGGAAGTCAAGATCAGATCTCGGTGCGAAGGGGATTTGGGAGCTAGGGTTTGGAGAGGAGGAGTGTGGAGACGACTGACAAGGTTTCCGGTGGGACTAATATTTGGGCCCTGTTCATGGGCCGGGCTGATCTGTGGAGGCTTTAAGGTTGTTTTACGGAAATACTGGCTGGGAACGAAATGCCAGCGAACCACCTCACCTCTGAACCACACCATCTTCATCCGGTGGATGGCAGTTTTTGCAACAACAAAAAAAAAACTCTTAAAGGAAGAAACTGTCATGGCAGTTTCTAAAAACTGTCACCCCTTTTTCTAAAAACTATCACCCCCTGCCCCCATAAAACGTACTAATAACTGCCATGCTGCTCCTAGTGAACGTTTGCCAGGTATGCACGTCTTTATTTTAAGGGCTCGTTTGGTTAGAGCACGAGAGGGCTTAGTTGATCATGATTTTTGTTTTCTCTTTCTTTTTCTTTTTGTTTGTTTCGAGAAAGATATCGTCCGATTCTCCTTCTATTGATTTTTAGATATACGGATCCATGAGTCTACATACATAAATTCTGTTTATGGATTAACGAAAATGCACCTGACCTCGAACTCCATTGGCTCCTTACGGGATAAGAAGATAGATTGTATATTCAATTTTCCAAAATGTTCTAACCTAGCCTTCTCCGTCCCTCCGTACCAACAAGGGGTAGTACAGGAATATTGACCTGTTGTCCATCGACTATGCCTTTCGGCTTGATCTTAGGCCCTGAATATTTAGCACTAGCATGTAAAGTCTAAAAAAATAGCAGCATGTCTTAAGAAAACATTTAGTAGCATTTATTACTCAAAAATAGTACTAACAATTTATCAAGAAAACATTAGCATATTCCAATAAATAGTAACATGAAATGTGTTTATAGCCATCAAACTTATCAAGAAGTTGTAGTTTAGTTCCTAGACTTATAACCCGCTCAATTTTGGCCCTCAAACTTGCTAGAGGGGTCTGCGTATGGGTCATGTCCATGTTTCATCTCCTTGAGCTAACATGGCCAGTGTGATCCATCCATCGTGGCGCATTAACATTCATGACGTTTTCTTTCAATGTGTTGTTGTATTTTTTTTCCTAGCATCATTCAATGACAATGATCCCACCCCTTTTGCACCCGAGAACATAATGCTAGTTTTATTTCGGAGCCGGCATTACTAGTTTGAACCTTAACACCTCATATGAGCAGGGTAATACACATATCCTATGACAAACTCGTCGTTTTTGTCCATGAATTTCTTTATTATAACTTATGATATTGCTATTATATCATACCTAGCCAAATAAATTTGGTGCTCGGCGAGCCCATTGTCGGTGTCAAACCGGCGGATCTCGGTAGGGGTCCCGAACTGTCGTCTAAGGCGGATGGTAACAGGAGGCGGGGACACAATGTTTACCGAGTTGGGCCCTCTCGATGGAGGTAATACCCTACTCCTGCTTGATTGATCTTGATGATATGAGTATTACAAGAGTTGATCTACCACGAGATCGTAGAGGCTAAACCCTAGAAGCTAGCCTATGGTATGATTGTTGTTGTCCTCTGGACTAAACCTCGGTTTATATAGACACCGGAGGGCTAGGGTTACAGTCGGTTACAAGGAGGAGATCTACATATCCGCATTGCCAAGCTTGCCTTCCACGCCAAGGAGAGTCCCATCCGGACACGGACAAAGTCTTCAATCTTGTATCTTCATAGTCCAACAGTCGGCCAAAGGATATAGTCCGGCTGTCCGGATACCCTAATCCAGGACTCCTCGGTAGCCCTTGAACCAGGCTTCAATGACGATGAGTCCAACGCGATTTGTCTTGGCATTGCAAGGCGGGTTCCTCCTCGAATACTTCATGGAAGATTTTGAACACAAGGATAGTGTCCGCTCTGCAAAACAAGTTCCACATACCACCGTATGCAGAATAATATTCCACAAATCTAATCTGGCGGCGATTGGTAGCATGACATCACCTACGGCCGGTCATTATTGAACCATTTTTCTCAACCAGCCTCGGCACATATTGTGGCGGTTTCCTTGCACGTCTTGTCGAGCAGAGATCGTGTCCCTTATCCACGGATTCTCATCAATACGGACGTGGGTAACCCAACCGCGCCATCAATTACGGTGCTTGGGCAATAAGCGAGTTTACTAGGCGGTGGGGCGTCAGTTTTCGTCCGCCCTTATAAAGGGATAAGGGTCCACCCGTTTCACCCACACCTTCTTCCTCCTTGCTCATCCATTCTCACGCTTTTCGAGCCCCAACACCCAAGTTTGCGTCTTTCTCCTCAAACCGTTTCCGGCATGCCGGGGCGGAGGCAAGTGGATGAAATCCTCCGTCATGGAGGAGGACATCAAAAAGCTGCGGGGCCCGGATAATTGGTCATGGATATCGCGATCGGCTGCTAACGCGCAGATCGTCCCTACCCGGAATCTCATGAGAGGTAGTTTTCTCACCACTTCGTCCCACAGTGGGATTTCCTCTCCACCCATTCGTCCGCGGCCTCATGTTCTACTACGGGCTGGACTTTCATGATCTGGCCCCAAACTTCATCCTCAACATCTCGGCGTTTATCGTGGTCATGCGAAACCTTCCTCCGCATCCGCCCCACTTGACTGTGGGTGAAGACCTTCAATGTTAAACCGAAGGTGGTGGGCGGTCGACAAGCGAAAGCGGAGGCGCCATGGTAGGCAAAATGCCTAACGTCACATGGCTCGGGGGCTCCTTGTGCGCCCTCGATTCAATCGTACACTAATCATGCACGCAAATGTATACGATCAAGATCAAGACTCACGGAAGATATCACAACACAACTCTACAAATAAAAAAAGTCATACAAGCATCATAATACAAGCCGGGGGCCTCGAGGGCTCGAATACAAGTGCTTTCGATCATAGGCAGTCGTGGAAGCAACAATATCTCGAGTACGGACATAAGTTAAACAAGGTGCCATAAGATGGCTAGCACAAAGCGGGATCTGGATCGAAGAGGACAGGCCTCTGCCGCAGGATCCTCCTAGGTCACTCCTGGTAAATCGTCGCCGGGCTGCACGTAGTAGTAGGCGCCTCGAGTAGTAGTAAATGCGTGGCGGTGGCGTCTGGATCACAGGCTCCATCGTCGTTGCGAGCAATCGAGTAGAGATAGGGAAAAGGGGGAACAAAGCAACCGTGAGTACTCATCCAAAGTACTGCAAGCAAGGAGCTACACTACATATGCGTGGATATATGTGTAAAGGCCATATCGATGGGTGAGCTGCGAGAATGCGAGAATAGAGAGAAGGCCTAGTCCTAGCGAAGACTAGCATCTTAGGAATCCACCATCTTGCAGCAAACAAGAGGAGTAGAGTAACATAACTTAAAGTAGCGATAGTGTTATCAACCTCGGCCGAGATCCTTTCTCGACTCCTGCGAGAAAGAAATCCCGAAGCCATACTATCCAGTTATCAACACAATCCAAATCTCATCGCAATCCATTGCTCATATCCATGTCTCATCTCAAGTAACCAGTTCTAGTTGTATCGATCGGGATACAACTCCAAGCGTCCGTTACCGTAGGACAGGCTATCGATAGATGTTTTCTTCCCTGCAGGGGTGCACCAACTTACCCACCACGCCGCTTAACTCCGCGGACACACTTTCCAGGTCATGCCGGCCTCGGTCAAACAATACGCGCAACCCGACCTAGGCTTAATAGAGAGGCCAAGCGGACTAAACCTATGCCCCGGTCATGGGCCATCTCCCCAGGAACTCAAGACGTTGCGGGCGGCGGAAGCAGACCTAGCCTAACAGGCGTTCCATCCAATCGGCAGCGCCCGCCCGTAATGACGTCTAATAAGCTTGGCTGATGTATCTGACGCAGAAGCCCATACTTAGCCCACGTGATGGTTAGTGCTATCGGGCCGAGGCCCCTCGGATCAAATATCCAAATCGTAGTGGATTAGGAACGCGCGGTAACAAGCAGAACTCACGAAAGATGTGACCCCGTTGCCCCGTCTCGAGGACTTGTGGCAAGGGCTAGGAATGCCCGGCCACGCCTCGTAAGTATCTCGGGCACCCTCCGTGTCAACCCGTCTCCACATCACTCGCCAATTAGCGCACGCTGGTACCCTCGTGGTCGACCCGTCTTTCCAAGTAACAGTGGTAACAGTCCAAGTAACCGTGAGTCCAAACATCAAGGGGAAAACACGAGGAATCACCCCCGGTGTATTCCACTCAATGTAGTCGTCAAGGTGAACATAAGAGGATTCACCCTCGAGGTCCACACTTGAGGGTTGCACGACAGTCGTATCGGAAGTGGTTAAAGAGGAAATCACCCTCGATGACCACAACCGAATAACTATACTCTGAGGTTAATATCGGAGAGTCTTTGTAGAGGTTTCACCCTCGGTACTCGATAGTAACCTAGTAGTGTCGAGCAACTAAGGGAAGTGATGTGCGGTGTCGGGCTCTGGTCTTGATCCCGTTGATCGGGTCTTCAATGATGAAGCGAGGCAACAAGGACAAGGTGGGGGTCAGCGATGGGTCTCTAACCAACCTATACTAAGCGGTTTAGGATAGCGGGTAGGTAACAAAAGCAGGTTACAATAAGCAGGCTATGCAATGAATAGGAGCAACAATAACGATAGCAAAAATCTAGTGCAAGCAATAAGAGAATGGAATGGGCGATATCGGGATGATCAAAGGGGGCTTGCTGGTTGCTCTGGCAAGAGAGAGTGATCGTCGACCTTGTAGTCGAACCGCCGGTGCGGCGTCGGCCTCGTAGTCTCATCAAGAAGAAGAGGGGAAGAAACAATGAATACACGATAACGGATGCATAACGATGCATGACATGCCAAGAAGCGTTGCTAGGCGTGCCCTAACGTGGTAAGAGGGTCTTGGTTAGGGGAAAGTATCCGAAGTTATCCGGTTCCGGACGTCTGTCAGACGAGATGAACGGAGGAGAAAGTTTGCAGGTTCGATAGGTTAGAGGCGTGCGGTGGACGAGCGGTCTGCGATCGGAATCGTCTCGCGTTACGAGCAACTTTCATGTTGAAAATATTTTAATCAAGACTACGGTTAAAAGTTATGATTTATAAAAGGTTTTATTAATTTACGGAATTAATTAATTAATTAATTAATTTGAAAAAGTATTTATGACATCGGCATGAGGTCATCTTGACGTCATCGACCAGCAGAGGTTGACTAAGTCAACCTGCCAGTGGGTCCCACATGTCATACCCTAATAGCTTAATTAACCTAATCATTAATTAAACTTAGTTAATTAAGTTAACTAATGATTAGCATTAATTAATCCGATTAATTAGTTTAATTAATTACCCAATTAATTAGCTAATGATTAGGTTTAACTAATCGAGAATTAATTAGTTTAATTAATTACCCAATTAATTAATTAATTAATTATTTAGTTAATTATTTTAATTACTTTTAAATCATTTTTCGTTTACATTAATTAAAACATTTTCTAAAACGTTTTTGGGTGGGGCCCCGTAGTCGAGGCACACGTGGCCCTCTGGTATGGCGCTTGTGAGGTGTGCGCTTTGCCGTCAGGCGTGACCTTGGCCCGGCTGGCAGGCTGGCGGCCAGTTGCCGTTGCTGCAGCGCCCGGCTGGGCGAGCCACCGCTGATGGGGAGCGACGGGAGGGCAAAGGGGGCTCAGGGCTCAGGCGGGCCCGGCTGGCGAGGAGGCGCCTGAACGGGGAAGGAGGGGGATCGGGGGGCCTTGGGGCTCTGGGCTGTCGCCGACGAGGGCGCCGACGGGGAGGAGAAGGAGAAGGGAGGGGAGGGCGCGGTGGTGGGGGCGCCGGCCGACGAGGCCCTGGCCGGATCCGCCTGGGCGAGAGGCAGAACGGGAGGAGGCGTCGGAGCTCACGGGCGGAGGGACCGAGGAGGCCGGAGGGGTCGTCCTTGCCTGTGCGCTGCGGCCGGAGCCGAAGCCGACGAGGGGGGAGAGGAGGTCGAGGCTCACGGGGGTCCGAGGGTCTCGGGCGCTGGCTTGGTGGAGCTCGGGGACGACAGGCGTCGGGCAGAAGCCAGGCGAGGAGGCGAGGCACCGGCGCCGAGGCCAGGTCCCGCTCGGCCTGGGGGGGGGGAGGAGAGGGAGGCGCCCGGGCGATGGAGGCGGAGGGGAGCGAGGGGCGGGGCCGGGCGTGGTGGAACGGCGGGGGAGGGGGGGGCGCTGGGAGGCGGGGCGTGGCGGGCGCCTGAGCCCGATCGGATCGGGGAGGTGGGGGCGAGTGGGGAGGGGGTGAGTGGGGATGGGAGGGCTAGGGTTCCCTCTGGGGATAAGGGAGAGGGGGGCCCGCTGGGCGGGCCGGTGGCCCAAGGGCTGGCCCTGTGGGGAGAAGGAGATGGGCCAAGGGGGGGAGTGGGGAGGGGGCGGCTGGTTGGGCGGTTGGGGTTTTATCCTCCCGCTTGTTCTTTTTTTTTTTTTTTAAACAGCTTGAAACAACGATTAGAAACTTAGGTTCTTGTTGCAAACCATCCAAGGCGTTATAAATCTCCTCCATTACAAGAAATCTCGTCCGAGATTTAGGAGGTAGAAGGAAAGAGTCGGGATATTCATCTCAGAGGCGATCCTCGCGTTCCTGTGTGGCTTCATCTTGAGTGATTCGACCCTTTGGACCTTGAGAAATTTGATCGCCTTTCCGACGTGTGCGGCGCTCACAGTCGAGAATGCGGACCGGATGCTCTTTATAGGAGAGGTCTGTTGCAATTCGAGCACTTCATGGTCCATTGCTCGGATTGGGTCCTTGAAAGCGACGGAGTTGGGACACGTGGAACACATCGTGAACCCGAGAAAGGTTCGACGGAAGCTCCAGATTGATAAGCCACTTTTCCGCCTTTCGAGAATAGTGAAAGGGCCAATATAGCGAGGAGCTAGCTTGCCCTTGATTCGAAGCGGTGAGCACCCTTCATTGGTGTAACGCGAAGATAGGCCTTTTCGCCGAGTTGATAGACCATGTCCTTGTGATGCGGTCATAATTACTCTTTGACGCCTCGAAGCGATCTTGAGATTCGCGAATAATGCGGACTTGTTCTTCGCATGTTGGATAATATCCGGACGAAGAGTGGGCGTTCCCGATTTGACGATTCGAGAGGGTTCGACACTTTCGTCCATATAACACTTCGAAGGGGCCATCTTGGACTAGCTTGAAAGCTATTATTATAAGAGAACTCAGCATACGGAGAGATTCTCCCATTTCTTGCGAAAGAGACGACACAAGCTCGAAGCATGTCTTGAGAATTTGGTTGACACGTTCAACTTGCCCTTGAGACTGCGGATGAAAAGCGATCTTGAAAGATAAATGAGTCCCCATAGCTTCTTGGAAACTTGCCCGAATCTTGAAGTGAATAAGCTGCCACGGTCCGAGGCGATAACCAGTGGAATACCGTGAAGTGAAACAATTTGGACATATAGGCGTTGCCGGTGGCTAGCGGTGATCGTTTCTTTGACCGCGGAAAATGTGCAACTTTAGAAAGCGGTCAATGGCGACAAGAATAGCATCATTACCTTTCTGCGATTTGGGAAAACCGGTGACGAAGTCCATTTCAACATGGTCCCATTTCCATTCGGGAATAGAGATAGGCTGCAGAGTTCCAAGAGGCCTTTGATGTTCTGCTTTGATCTGACGGCAAACGTCACACTCGTAAACATAGCGAGCAATGTCACGCTTCATATTAGACCACCGAATCTCGGCGAATGTCTTGATACATCTTGGTACCGCCGTGGTGGATACATAGAGGCGTATCATGAGCTTCTTGCATAACCTTCGAGTCATATCCAGGTTGTCCTTCTTGCAAGGTACCACTAGGCGGCCTTTGAAGTACAAGGCGCCATCATCGGCAATAGTGAAGGATGAGGATTTCCTTTCCGACTTCTTGTTTAAGCTTGTAGACCTCGAGTCGATCCTGCATTGTCTTTATGGTGCCCAAGAGATCGGGTTCAACAGCCGAGGTAAAGAGGATCCACAGGGAACAACACGGAGATTCATCTTGCGGAACTCCGGAGGAGGGCGAGTGCACCGGAGGAACAATATGGAGGTTCACTGCTGAATTCTTCAACAAGTGAGGCTGAACTTTGTGAACTCAAGGTGGTTGCGATAAGACTTGCGGCTCAAGGCATCAGCCATCACATTAGCCTTGCTGGCGTATAGGAAATTCCCAAATCAAAGTTCTGCACAGTCTCCATCCATCTCTGGCGACGGAGGTTCAGGTCTGGCTGAGTAAGCAGATACTTCAGACTTTGGTGGTCGATGTAGATCTCTAGCGATTACACGAGAAGGTAATGTCGCCATTGCTTTAGCGCATGAATGACAGCAGAAGTTCGAGGTCGTGAACTGGGTAGTTCTCTCGTGAGGGCGCAATGTCGAGAGGCATAAGCAACCACTTTGCGCTCTTGCATTAGGACACCGCCTAATCCTTGACGAGAAGCGTCGCGATAAATGACGAAGTCCTTCTTAGTATCGGGAGGAGCTAGCATGGGGCGGTTGTCGACTTGTCCTTGAGTTCTCGGAAACTTTCGACACTTATCATCCATTGGAACTTGACGCCTTTATGCAATAGATTAGTCGAGGCTGGCAATCTTGGAGAAGTTCTCGACGAATCGACGGCAATAGTGGCGAGACCGAGAAAACTTCGACTTGCTTAACGTTCTTGGAGGAGGTCAATCGAGAATAGCCTGAACTCGTTCGGGGTTGGCAACAATACCATCCTTAGAAATGACATGCCCAAGATAGGTTACTTGGAAGCGAATTCACATTTGGAGAACTTGGCATAGAGTTGATGCTCTCGTAGCTTTTCCGGCACAAGGCTAAGATGTTCAGCATGTTCTTCTTCATTCTTGGAATAGATCGGGATATCATCCGGATAAACCACGACGAACTTGTCGAGGTAATCCATGAATATATAGTTCATCGAGGCGAGAGAAGGTGGCTGGAGCATTGGTTAAGCGAAAGACATGACGGTGTACTCGTATGAACCATAACGAGTCACAAATGCGGTCTTGGGGATATCCTCCTCACGAACACGGATCTGGTGGTAACCCAACCTCAAGTCGAGTTTCGAGAACACCGCGAACCAGCCAGTTGATCATAAAGATCATTGATCCGAGGAAGAGGATACTTATTCGAATGGTAGCTTGATTTATAGGACGGTAGTCTTGAACCAATCGGTTTGTCCCATCCTTCTTCTTGACAAGAGAGAAGGTGCTCCCCAAGGAGAGCAACTTGGGCGAATGAAACCGCTTTGAAGAGATTTGTCGATTTCCTCCTTTAGCTCAAGGAGTTCATGCGGCGGCATCTTGTAGGGACGCTTGGCTATAGGAGTGGTGCACAGTTTCAAGTCGATGGCTTAATTCGACAGCCCTAGCAGGGGGATCCTGGAAGTTCTTCAGAAAGAGCGTCTTGGAAATCGCAAGCAGCAGGAATGTTTTCAATTCCCTCGAGGGTGCGGCGTTCAATGCATTCAATGCATAGAGCCTTGCCTCGGCATTTTGAACCGCGAGCATTGTAGCTTACGATTTCATCGAAGGGTGCAGCAGATGGGCGGTCTTAGTGGCGCAAAGCGATTGTCGCCGTATCGCTTTCAACCAATCCATCCCAAAATGAGGTCAATGCTACAAGACTTTAGCACGATAGGAGAGACAAGGAATTCCATTCCTTCGATTTCAACGGGACGTCGTTGCAAATCATGGAAGTCCGACATTGGCCCGCGGGGTGTGTACTAATAGTGAAGCATTCATGTCTTCGCTTTTAAGGCCATGCATGAATGCAAAATCTTCGACATGAATGAATGTGATGCTCTGAATCGAATAAAAGCAGATGCAGTACTGAATTTACGAGAAGGGTACCCATCACGATGTGAGTGCTGGTCTTGAGCTTCATTCGGTTCAACGTGGTTGGCTGAGCTTTCCCATAAGACTTGCCGGTGTTGTTGCGGTTTCGATTGTTTCCACGGCCATTCTTTGGAAGGGCCAGTGATTCAGTTCTCGTTGCAATCTCTAGCACGGTGCCTGGCTGTCCGCTTTGAAGCATAAGCCATTATTGGGAGTGGGAGCAGGAGCATGGGGTGGTGGAGCTGGAAGCTTGGTTTGCTTAGTTGTAGGCGCAGCGAGGTGTAGCATAGTTACGCTTGAAGCGATGCATTGGGCTGGTACATGCTATTGGGAATCCATATCTTGCGCTTGCGAGGGCGGGCCGAAGATGAGCGGTGTCGCAGTTGCGCTGTTAGAGCTCTGGTATTCCTGCAGACCAGTTTCGACATTGATAGCTTTGTTCACCAAGGTGGCGAAATCAGCAAAGTCGTGCACTAGAAGTGCGAGCTTGATGTCGACTTGAAGTCCGTCACGGAACTTCTCTTGTCTGCGTGCATCGGTTGCAATATCCTCTTGACATAGCGAGACAAGTCCAAGAACTCTCGTGATAGGCTTCATGATCTTGTTGCCTTGGGTGAGTTGCGGAACTCACGCTTCTTCCGTCCATGACCCTTGAGGAATGAAGCGGCGCGAAGGCAACACGGAAGTGCGCCGGTGATGAGTGTCCCAACTGGCAGAGTCGACGGTGGCTGTCCCACCATTGAGTCTGCGGGTCCCTTCGGAAGAAGGAAGCAAAGGTGACATAGTGGCGGGGGTACATTAGCAGACTCCATCTCATAGGTGATGTCACGGAGCGATCATCGACATCCGATGGCTGAGTTGAGCTGCGGTACACGCCGGGTTGAGCGTATGAATTCTGCAGAGTTGTCCCGTTTGGGTCTTTGGTTCATATTGGGGCGAGGAATCGAGCCATCATGTTCTCCATGAACTCTGGCGATTCATCTCGAGCTGTTGGATCATACCAGCCATGTACTCGGTGGTGGTGGAAGGTTGTCACCACGACCACGACCTGCTGGCCTAACCATCCTGCTATTAAATAACAGGGTAGTTCAGCATTTGAGAAGATAAGCAAGAGACAAGAATCATTCATGATGAAACACGCATAATGAAAGAAAGCATGATGGGAACTACATAGTAGTTGGCATATCTTACAAAAGGAATCATGCATAGAGTTCGATACATAGAGTCCGATTACATAGACTACTACATCATAGGCGACACGCAGTGCTCATGGCGAATACATCAAATGCTAACAAGCAAGCCTACATCAGTCCCCACGCTGATCTGCGGAGGTAGTCAGTAGCTTTGAAAGCTGGTAGTGCGGCGGTGGATAGTCCTCCACGTCGGTGACACGAGGGCAGCGGATACTCAGTGCTGAATCCGACGTCGTGTGGCGGGAAAGGACCAAGTCGCGGAGAGTAGCCTCCCACATCGGCCAACCAACTCCACAGGGCATCACGGTCTGGCGGGGTAGATCGCAGAACGCCGCAGCTCTCGGAGCGGACAAAGGGTGCATCAGCGTCGAGCACGGTAGAGGTGCTTGACGGTGATGTACAACTCGTGGCGAAGAGCTCGGTTAGCTCGATCCAGCCCATCGGCATGCGAGAACAAAGTTACGATGGTGGAAAGGCTCTCTGGTGACGATGGTGTAGGCAGCGGTGTAGTAACCCTCCTCACCAACATCGACGCGATAGCAATGTGCACAAGGGGAGGTGTCCAACTCTCGATACTACTGCGAAGGCGTGTCGGTCGCAGCATAAGCGACATCGTGGACTGCCATATCGATGGTCACTCCAACACCATGTGCGGTGTGCAGCCTGATGAGTGGACTCGTACTCCGAGAGTAGAGGTGGACGATGGCGCAGCATCTGCTCACGGTTGTAGTCTGGTACTCCTCATAGGCGGTGTACTCGGGGTGCCAGCGATAACCCAGATAGGTCATCATCTCGGCTAGCACCGCAGGTGATCCCGAGCACCAATGGCCGTCGTGTGGCGCACGACCTGCCTCGTGGGTTCCATCTGAAAACAAAGACGTTTCAAAGGAGTCAAATGACGGGGTGGAAATTGTTCAAATACAATTCCAAAAACAACTAAGGCTATATCCATCTTGAGGTGAAAGCGGTCACGGGATCCTAGTGATAGTTAGTAAAATCGTTTAACCCGAGTAGAAGAGTTGAGCCCCGAGTAAAGGTCGAGGAGTAAAAGATCCTAATACCACCCGATGGCGGCGTGGGCCCGTAAGGCACACAGCCAAGTTAGTAAAAGTTTTGCAATGTCTAGACTCGACTTCGCCAAGGAGTGTGGAAGGGGGTTCCTACGAGCGATCGGCTCGATACCAACTTGTGGCGCCCTCGATTCAATCGTACACTAATCATGCACGCAAATGTATGCGATCAAGATCAGAGACTCACGGAAGATATCACAACACAACTCTACAAATAAAATAAGTCATACAAGCATCATAATACAAGCCGGGGGCCTCGAGGGCTCGAATACAAGTGCTCGATCATAGGCGAGTCGTGGGAAGCAACAATATCTGAGTACGGACATAAGTTAAACAAGGTGCCATAAGATGGCTAGCACAAACTGGGATCTGATCGAAGAGGACAGGCCTCGCTCAGGATCCTCCTAGGTCACTCCAGTGGTCGTCGGCCGGGCTGCACGTAGTAGTAGGCGCCTCGAGTAGTAGTCGTGCGTGGCGGTGGCGTGCGGATCACTGGGCTCCATCGTGCGATTGCGACAATCGAGTAGAGATAGGGAAAAGGGGGGAACAAAGCAACCGTGAGTACTCATCCAAAGTACTCGCAAGCAAGGAGCTACACTACATATGCGTGGATATATGTGTAAAGGCCATATCAGTGGACTGAACTGCAGAATGCCAGAATAGAGAGAAGGCCTAGTCCTAGCGAAGACTAGCATCTTCCGGAATCCACCATCTTGCAGCAAACAAGAGGGAGTAGAGTAACATAACTTAAAGTAGCAGTAGTGTTATCAACCTCGGCCAGAGATCCTTTCTCGACTCCCTGCGAGAAAGAAATCCCAGAGCCATACTATCCAGTTATCAACACAATCCAAATCTCATCGCAATCCATTGCTCATATCCATGTCTCATCTCAAGTAACCAGTTCTAGTTGTATCGATCGGGATACAACTCCAAGGGTCCGTTACCGTAGGACAGGCTATCGATAGATGTTTTCTTCCCTGCGAGGGTGCACCAACTTACCCACCACGCCGCTTAACTCGGCGGACACACTTTCGAGGTCATGCCCGGCCTCGGTCAAACAATACGCCGCAACCCGACCTAGGCTTAATAGAGAGGCCGACGCCGGACTAAACCTATGCCCCAGGGTCATGGGCCATCTCCCGGGAACTCAGACGCGTTGCGGCGGCCGGAAGCAGACCTAGCCTAACAGCGTTCAGCCCAATCCGGCGCCGCTCGACGCCGACGTCTAATAAGCTTCGGTGATGTATCTGACGAACGCCCATACTTAGCCCACGTGATGGTTAGTGCTATCAGGCCAGAGGCCCCTCGGATCAAATATCCAAATCGTAGTGGATTAGGAACGCGCGGTAACAAGCAGAACTCACGAAAGATGTGACCCCGTTGCCCCGTCTCGAGGACTTGTGGCAAGGGCTAGGAATGCCCGGCCACGCCTCGTAAGTATCTCGCGGGCACCCTCCAGGTCAACCCGTCTCCACATCACTCGCAATTAAGCACGCTGGTACCCTCGTGGTCGACCCGTCTTTCCAAGTAACGATGGTAAAGTCAAGTAACCGTGAGTCCAAACATCAAGGGAAAACACGAGGAATCACCCCGGTGTATTCCACTCAATGTAGTCGTCAAGGTGAACATAAGAGGATTCACCCTCGAGGTCCACACTTGAGGGTTGCCGACAGTCGTATCGGAAGTGGTTAAAGAGAAATCACCCTCGATGACCACAACCGAATAACTATACTCTGAGGTTAATATCGGAGAGTCTTGTAGAGGTTTCACCCTCGGTACTCGATAGTAACCTAGTAGTGTCGAGCAACTAAGGGAAGTGATGTGCGGTGTCGGGGCTGGTCTTGATCCGTTGATCGGGTCTTCAATGATGAAGCGAGGCAACAAGGACAAGGTGGGGGTCAGCGATGGGTCTCTAACCAACCTATACTAAGCGGTTTAGGATAAGCGGTAGGTAACAAAAGCGAGGTTACAATAAGCAGGCTATACAGCAGAATAGGAGCAACAATACTGATAGTAAAAATCTAGTGCAAGCAATAAGAGAATGGAATGGGCGATATCGGGATGATCAAAGGGGGCTTGCACGGTTGCTCTGGCAAGAGAGAGTGATCGTCGACCTTGTAGTCGAACCGGCCGGTGCGGCGTCGGTCTCGTAGTCTCTCAAGAGAAGAGGGGAAGAAACAATGAATACACGATAACAGATGCATAACGATGCATGACATGCCAAGAAGCGATGCTAGGCGTGCCCTAACGTGGTAAGAGAGGGTCTTGGTTTAGGGGAAAGTATCAGGAATTTATCCGGTTCGGACGTCTGTCGAGACAGATGAACGGAGGAGAAAGTTTGCAGGTTCGATAGGTTAGAGGCGTGCGGTGGACGAGCGATGCTGCGTATCCGGAATCGTCTAAATCGTTACGAGCAACTTTCATGTTGAAAATATTTTAATCAAGACCACGGATTAAAAGTTATGATTATAAAAGGTTTATTAATTTCGGAATTAATTAATTAATTAATTAATTTCGAAAAGTATTTATGACATCGGCATGAGGTCATCTTGCGTCATCGACCAAATGAGGTTGACTAAGTCAACCCTGCAGTCAGTCCCACATGTCATACCTAATAGCTTAATTAACCTAAGCAGATTAATTAAACTTAGTTAATTAAGTTAACTAATGATTAGCATTAATTAATCCGAGATTAATTAGTTTAATTAATTACCCAATTAATTAGCTAATGATTAGGTTTAACTAATCGAAATTAATTAGTTTAATTAATTACCCAATTAATTAATTAATTAATTATTTAGTTAATTATTTTAATTACTTTTAAATCATTTTTCGTTTACATTAATTAAAACATTTTCTAAAACGTTTTTGGGGTGGGGCCCGTAGTCGAGCACCACGTGGCCTCTGGCGCTGTGAGCCCTGGTGTCTGTCTTGATCGAGTTGACCGACCCAGTTTGGCGGAGGCTGGCAGCGGCCGTTGCCACTGGCCTTGGCCGCGTGGCCCGCCAGTGAGGGGGCGACAGGAGGCGAGAAAAGGGGCTCAAGGCGGGCGGCTGTCTCGGAGGAGGCGCCGAGCGGGGAAGGAGGGATCGGGGGCTTGCGGGGCTCGGGGCCTCGCCTCGTCGCCCGGCAAGGCCGACAGGAGGAGAAGGAGCGGGGAGGGAAGGCGCGGTGGCCGGGGGGCGGGCCGAGGAGGCAGCGGGCGGATCCGGCTGGGCGAGAGGGGAACGGGGAGGGCGTCGGAGCTCACAGGCGGAGGGGACCGAGGGAGGCCGGAGGTCGTCGTCCTTGGGCGGGGCGGGCCGAGCCGAACGCCCGTAGGGGAGGAGAGAGGAGGTCGAGGCTCACGGGGGTCCTTGAGGTCTCGGGCGCTGAGCTTAGTGGAGCTTCGGGGACAGCCGTCGGGGAGCAGGCCGGTGGAGGGGAGGGCACCGGCGCCGAGGCCCATGATCCGCTCGGCCTCGGGGGGCGGAGGAGAGGGAGGGAGGGCGATGGAGGCGAGGGAGGAGGGAGGGGGGGCGTGTGGAAGCAGGCGAGGGGGTCGTCGGGGAGGCGGGCGGTGGCGCGGAGGCCTGTCGGATCGGGGAGGTGGGGCGCGAGTGGGGAGGGGTAGTGGGGATCTGGGAGGGCTAGGGTTCCCTCGGGGATAAGGGAGAGGGCGGCCGGCCGGCCTGGTGCCAGTGGGGCTGGCCGTGGGGAGAAGGAGATGGGCCAAGGGGGGGGAAGTGGGGAGGGGGGCGGTGGTTGGGCGGTTGGGGTTTATCCTCCCGGCTTGTTCCTTTTTTTTTTTTTTTTAAACAGCTTCGAAACAACGATTAGAAACTTAGGTTACTGTTGCAAACCATCCGGGCGTTACACTCCTATGTGGAGAGCATAAAGGGGTGGCAATCAGGGTGGTTCTACATCACCGAGCTGCGTGACACCAAATGGGTGGCCGCATGAGAGTTCGATCCGGAATCCCATGCGGCTCACCTCACGGAAAGAAGGGCCTGTCTGGGGTAACACGGTGGGCTGACCAGGACTCAGACCTACATCAAGAACATGATGAACAAGAAAATCAAGCTTCGTCAACATGGTCCGGGTCATGCTCTTCCGCCAGATCCTCCCGTGTCAACAACGGGCGTTCAATTTATGGGAGTTCAACCTGGCCAAACACGGACTCTGCTTGAGCTCTTTGACCGACGCACAAGGGCGTCTGGAGGGTCTTTGTTCAAGGCGCCGAGGTGCCCCCTTCCCTCTTGAGGCAGCGGACTCGGTGCAACCTCCACCTTGATTCGGTAAGTTCTTTTATTCCTTATAGGGTATTTATTATCCTAGTTTAATCATGTGCGGGATCTAAGCCTCCATGCCTTTAACTTGATCTTGGGTGGAGGCAGTGGAGCAGATCATTATCCAGCCCCCACCGAAGATCCGGTGGATGCTCTCCTATGAAGATGCTAGCTCGGCACCTTATGAGGTCTTGGGAGAAAAACCAAGAAGAAGGCCACGGGGACCGAAAGGGTCTCGGCGTCAGTGATCTCGGACTCATCGTCCGAGTAACTCCAGGCGCCTCCTCCCATGAAGACGGGAGGAGGAAGAGGAAAGTCCCCCGGCCGGGGAGACAAGAAAGGGAAGGCCGCTAGCAACCGGGAGGCCAAGAAGATCAGAAGGAAGGACTCTCCTTGGACTGCTCCACGACGGCCGCCCATAGCGACGGCGAGTGGTTGCTCAGGGACAAGCCCCTGGCAAAGTCGTAAGTATCCAGATTCCATTGTAATTCATGGTATGTTTTATTGCACTGCTTCTCATCACGCCGAACATGATCGTGCAGTCCGCCCTGAGCCCGCATCGACGTATCTTCGTCGGATGGTTCTTTGGACCCGTCGGATATGAATAGCTATTCACTTCCGACCGCCTCTTCCCCTCGCCCTACGGACAACGCCGAGGTGTTGTCTCGGAAGGCACCAAGCCGAGGGAGGTAGTTACTGAGGCGCCTCGGGCGACCTTCCGGACCACAGGCGCAAAGGGGCAAGACTCCCGTGGGCTCAAGTCGGCCCCTGACCCGGACCTTTGTCACCGGAACCTCGAGTGGTTAGGACTCCGCAAAGCGACCCCCTACTAAGAAGGGCAAGCCGCCCGTGCGGTGGCCTCTGTCCATCCAGAGCCTTTGGACAACTTCCGGGCGCTTGGCGCTTCCATCGACGAAGAACACCGCACTATTATGAGTGCGGTGATCGAGAAGGTTCATCCGCCAAGGACGGATGACCAAGGCTTGCGCCAGACCTTCTATGAGCTTCGGGTAAGTAATCGAATTATAGGAAAATATTACCGCATAGACAGTAGCCCCTGATGCTCTGTTTGGCGTTCGCTAAGAAAAGCCGAATAGAGGATCAAATGATAACCATAGGAGTCTAATCTGAATATGTCTATATGTGTATGCAGGCGTCGCTACTGGCCGCCACCGCACGTACTGCGGAGGTCAATGCCCTGAAGCAGGACCTTGAGCGGTCCGAGGAAGAGCTGGGCCTTACCAAGAGGCAGCTCGAGGAGAGCAAAGGTAAGCAATACCTTGTCTATATATTAGAAAGAAATTTGGTTGCAAAATAAGAGGATCATCATGAATGTGCCAGGGGCCACGACAGAGGTGGCGACCCTGAAAAAGGCGCTGTCCGAGGCCGAAAACAAAGCGGCCAAGGAGCGCACCGAGCAAGAAAAACAAGAGGCCCGAGTAGGTGAGGTGCAGCAAGAGCTCCAGGCTCTCGTGAAGAAGCACGAGGCCTTAGAGCTTGACTCTAAGACGCGAGAGTCCGAGCTTGCAAAGGCCCTCAAAAATGCAAAACATGCCAAGGCCGAAGTCCAGAAGGCCCTCCAGTAAATTGAGGCGGTTAAGAAGATAGCAGCGGGTAAGGCATTCATTATGCAAAGCAAGTTCGTGAAAGAAAATTTCCTTTTACTTACCCGAGTTTGGAGCTCTCCAGGAGCGTTCGCAGATCTGCCCCGCAGTGTGTCTGATGCCGTGGAGTTCTACCGGGCCGAGGAGGGAAGCTCGACGGAGAAGTTGTTACGGTCTCGATATCTTTGGGACCGAACACCCGATGCCCTTGAGCGACCAGCTGAAGCAATTGGTCGAGCTCCACAAGGCGGCTGAACAGGCCATGAAGGGCCTTATAGTCCGGATGTGGCCTAGTGATCCCCTTCCTAACAGCTACTTTGGTCTGGTGAGGCGGCTTGTGGATGCCTACCCCCGGTTTGAGGTCATCAAGCGGTCCGTCTGCATCGAAGGTGCACGCAAGGATTTTGCCCGTGCGAAAGTGCACTGGGTGAAGATGGACGCCGAGAAGCTGGTGAAGGAGGGGCGCCCTTGAGGCAAGGAGCATCGCCACCCGAAATGTATTATGACGGTGTCCTGAAGGGTGCCCGCCTTGTGGCGGAGGAGTGTACCAAAGATGTAATTTTTGAATGAACTTGCTCATGTGATCCTTTAATGTGAAAACTAGTTCACTTGCGCTATGCAACGCTTTTGCATTTAAAATATTACCTTCATGCGGCCGTTTATAAAATCGAGAGTTGGCGTTAAATAAACCGCCCCCATGCAGCTAATCTTTGGGGTGTTAGGGATAAATCGAGCACTCTTTTTCCCATCTTTGGGTCCTCCGAGGGAGGTGCTCAGCGCAACGAACCAGGCAATCAGACTATAATGTTTTATCGCTCTCACTTAGCCATAGAAGTCTACAATTTTAAATTTTGGCGAAGCCCCTAGTATTCGTGTGACGCCCGGATAATCAAGCTACAGTAATTCCCTGCTAATGATGCCACGTCACCTCCCTTATTGTTGATAATCACGTTAGTTCAGAAACCAATTCAAACTCAAAATTCAAAATATGGCAAACAACAAAAGTTTTTAAATATTGGAACTAAAATGTTTGGTTTGTTGCAAATAGTCCTTACTAAATGTTGGTGGAGAAACCCCACTTTTATAAAGTGTTTAAAATTCTGAAATGAGCAAAACAGTAACAAAACCAATTATTTAAAAGCTTTTAAAATATTAAACACTTACAAACTATTTTATTTTAGGTGCCAAGTTAATTGTGGTGGTGGCATATTTGTTAATACTAATTTAGGTACAACTAATGTATTTTATAAAACTAAGCTATTTGAAATATAAAATTAACACAAAAAAGAAAAGAAAATAAGAAAAAGGGAAAGACTAGAACAAAAAAATAGAAAGAACAACCCCCCATCTGGGCCTCGGCCCAGCAGGCCGACGGGTCGCCAGGCCGGCCACCCCGGTCCCCCTTATCCCCCCACCCGACCAAACCCTAATCCACCACCACACCCCCACTTCCCCCGATCCCCTGGATCTGGATCGGGAGCATGCAACGCTCACCGCCCCCGACCCCGGCGCCCTGATGCCGCTCGTCCTCGTCACATCGCCTCACCCAGTCATAGCCGCACGCCGTCCCCGCGTCTCCTTCACCGGCCCTTCCCACGTCCGCCGCTGCTCCCTGCGGCCTCAACGAGCACGCATGCGCCGGAGGACTGCCGCCTCCTCCCCGCAGCTTCTTCATCGTCCCCATGCCGCACACCAACACCACCGACCGTCATTGCCAACCCCGCTTCGCCACGCCCCACGTGCCACGGCTTCCTCCTCGCCTGTTCGAGGCCGTCGACCCGATCGCGCCACCCCAAGCCCTCTCTGCTGCCACACGCCTGTCGGCCCGTCGGTCACGGACCTTGCCGGCAGGGTTCCTCCGGCCTCCTCGAGCCCTCCTCTGCAATGATGTGAGCATCCGGCTCAACCTGGCCTCTCCCTCTCTTCCCGTGCCTCAGTAGGCGCCACGCAAGCGAGGTCGTGCCTCTGCCGCCGCCGACGCCGACGTGGTGGTCGATTCGGACCGCCCAAAGACCTGCTAGTAGTTCTAGTGTAATGCCGACGAGGCCCTCGTTCGATCCATGCCGACCACTCGCTAGAAAGTTTGCGGGGGAGGCGCTCGATCGTCGCCGGTGCGCTCTGCCTCCTTTGTCGTTACCGTGTTGACGTGGATCTATGATTAGTGCTTAATTACCGTGCTAATCAACCCCCTATGACAATGACCTATGGGCCACCCCCCTGCTAATTCACGTTGTTTAATTAATTTGTTTAACTAAGCAGTCAATAACACGTGGACCCCAGCGCCCAAATAACATTTCACTTAAAACATGCCCGTGGCAGTAGGCTCCATATTAACTAGATGTTCCACTAACATATGGGACCCACTTGTTAATTAACATAATTAATTATATTTAACATTGTCAAGTAAATCTGACAATGGCAGGTGGCCCCCACCTACCCCGTTGACCAGTCAAACATGGACCAGTCAACTGCTGACTGGATTATTGACTTTGACCTGACCCCTTATGTAGTACACTATGGCTGGCACTACACTATGTGACAAAAGTATTTACTGATTAAATTGGGAATATAAATAAATCCATAAATTGAATAAAACTTTGAAAATTAATATAGAATAATCCGTAGCTCGGATGAAAATACTTTGTACATGAAAGTTGCTTAGAACGATGAGACGAATCTGAATCGCAGCCTGTTCGTCCGCCACACATCCTAGCATAGCAAACCTGCAACATTTCACCTCCGGTTCATCTGTCTAAAAGCAGCTAAACGCCGGAATACTTTCCGGATGTTTCCATTCATCGGTATCACCTACTACGCGTTAGGGCACACCTAGCACCGCGTATTGCCATGTTACGCTTTGTGATGCTTTGATTGCTTTGTTATTTATTGTGTTCCCTCCGTTACTTCTTTTCGGTAGACCACGAGACCGCGGCGATCCTAGTTCGACTACGGAGTTTGACCCCTCCTTGCGAGCAACCGTGCAAGCCCCCCGATCACCAGATATCGCCTATTCTCTTCTATCTGCTTGCATTAGAGTAGTGTAGCATGTTACTTGCTTTCCGTTATCCTATCTCGATGCATAGCTTTGTCCTTGTTACTCTGTTGTTACCTTTACCGCAATCCTACATGCTTAGTATAGGATGCTAGTTTTCCATCAGTGGCCCTACATTCTTGTCCGTCTGTTGTGCTATACTATCGGGCCGTGATCACTCGGGAGGTGATCACGGGTATATACTATATACCTTATACATGATACATGTGGTGACTAAAGTCGGGTTGGCTCGAGGAGCACCCGCGAGTGATTCATGGATTGGGGGCTGAAAGGACCTTTGTCCCAACAGCCCTCTGTGTGGATCTTTATGGCGGAGCGACAGGGCAGGTTGAGACCGCCTAGGAGAGAGGTGGGCCTGGCCCTGTTCGGCGTTCGCGGATACTTAACACGCTTAACGAGATCTTGGTATTTGATCTGAGTTGGGTCGTTGACCTTATACGTACTAACCGCCACGTGGGACAAGATATGGGCAACCGGCGTCGTGGTATCACCGGCGCCGTGGTGTCGCCAAGCTGGCGGCGCGCTACCGGTTTGGAACGTAAGCCTGCTCTTGTATTAAGGGGCTAGTTACGCTTCCGCCGCCCACGCAACATGCAGGTGTGCTAAGGCGATGGGCCCGCACTTCGTGTGCTTAGGTTTAGACCGCGTCTTGACCTCTCTGTTGTGCCTAGGTGGGGCTGCGGCGTGTTGATCTTCCGCGGCGGGCATGACCCGTAAAAGTGTGTCCGGCCAAATGGGATCGGCGTGTCGGGTAATGTGGTGCACCCTGCAGTGATTAATCTATTTGAATAGCTGTGATCTTGATAAGAGGGCGACTTGGAGTTGTACCTTGACCTTTTGACAACTAGAACCGGATACTTAATAAAACACACCCTTCCAAGTGCGGATACAACTCGGTGGTCGCTCTCTACTTGAGGCTACGAGGAGAGGATCGCGGGTAGGATTATGCTATGCGATGCTACTTGGAGGACTTCATCTACTCTCTTCTACATCTTTGCAAGGCGGAGGCTGCCGTGGCGTAGTCTTGACGTGATTAGCTATCCCCTCTTATTACGGCATTCTGCAGATTCGGTCCACCAATATGGCCCTTTACACATATACCCATGCATATGTAGTGTAGCTCCTTGCTTGTAGTACTTTGGATGAGTACTCACGGTTGCCTTGTTCCCCTTTTCCCTTTTCTTTACCCGATTGCTGCGACGGACGTTGGAGTCTAGGAGCCGACGCCACCGTTGACGATTTAATCCTACTACACGGAGGTGCCTACTACTACGTGCAGCCCATGGCGGCGACCAAGAGTAGTTAGGAGGATCCTGTGCGGAGGCCTGCGCCTCTTCGATCTGTATCCCAGTTTGTGCTAGCCATCTTATGGCAACTTGTTTAACTTATGTCTGTACTCAGATATTGTTGCTTTCGCTGACTCATCTATGATCGAGCACTTGTATTCGAGCCCTCGAGGCCCCTGGCTTGTATTATGATGCTTGTATGACTTATTTATGTTTTTAGAGTTGTGTTGTGATATCTTCCCGTGAGTCCCTGATCTTGATCGTACACATTTGCGTGCACGATTAGTGTATGATTGAATCGGGGGCGTCACAAGTTGGTATCAGAGCCGACTGCCTGTAGGAATCCCCTCTCCACACTCCTTGGCCGAAGTTGAGTCTAGACATTGCAAAACTTTTACTAACATGACTGTGTGCCCATGGGCCCACGTCGCCATTGGGTGGTTGTAGGATCTTTTATTTCTCGACCTATACTCTGGGACTCTGACATCTCTTCTATTCGGGTTAAACGATTTTACTAACTCTGACTCTAGGTTCTCGATAATACTTTCTCCCGGAGAGCCCCTTATTACAGATGATGGTCGCCTGCACCAGAAGAATCCGAAGATACTCTCTGATATTCTCTTAAGACTTATGGCATCGCCTTTGCAATTCCCTTCCATCGATAAACCCCTATGGATAACCACGTATACTCGCCATTCATACAATGCTTCCCAGTTGATCTTGTTATTACAAGATATCCCGAAATTCTCTCTGTTGTTCCGAGAATCCTTTAAGCTTACTGCCTTGCTGTTCTTTGCCACATGAATACCACTATGGATAATTTCTAGCACTCACCAGATATTTGCTCATCCCCAGTTGATTCATGTATTTCACAAAAGTCTTCAAAATACTATTTGAACTTCCGAAAATCCTGAGTAGCCTATTGCTCTTGAAATTCTTGCTTGCTTGCATTATGGTTAATCCCATAAGCATAATAATCTTATTGGCATCCTTGGTCACTATCATTTTGAGTGCATTGATTCAATAAGTTGTGAATGTTCACAATCATTAGTCGGCCTAGGATTATCCTTTCGGCTCAGACGTCATTTGTATATGAGCTAGTTCTTGACCAATCAATGCCTTGATCGGTTGTGCTTCTAAGTCTATTGAACTTATTCATTTTCGATCAGAACGAGTGCTTCTGATCCCTTAATTTGGAAATCATAAAATTCTTTGCATTAAGCATTGAATTAGTCAGTTGTTTCTATAATCTGATGCCTTGGCATTCCTTCTTCCTCCGATTGCGTACCGATACTCACATCAGCCCCGTTGTGGACCGCCATACCCATTGTCGGGTTATTATCTGACAGTGTCCTTCACCACCAAAATTCTTATGAGTTCTTTACCCGATACATAATGCCTTTGGTAAATTGTATCCTCTACTTTTTCGACCATGCTCTACTTTTGAGCTTGTGTTATTTACTCATAAAGTTCATGGTATATATTCTAAGAAGCCCCGATGGGTTGAACCTATGCTTTCCTTAATCTGTGTGAACTCGAAAGTTTTCACGGGTCATACTCCTCTGGTAATTCACCAGGTAGGTTTTGACACTGGAATCATTTTTATCTAGAGCAGTGAATGAAAGGTTATGCATTGAAGAAGTGGGAGTCGACCTTGAACTTTGTGTTCATGCCCATGGACACGATGTAGATCTTATCATTAAAGCTTCTCTTAAATTAATTATTCCCTTGGTATAAGTTCTTATATCTGGGATCCGTCCTTTTGCAATCGTGGTTCCGACCATGTCCTCCTGTAAATACCTTTTCTCGTGCAAGTTTAAGCACTTGACTTCTGCAGAGCAATACCCTAGCCCAACCTCTATTTTGATCTACCTTCGAGTATTACCCCCCTGGTATCTCGAGGACATCAACTGATTGCACTACATCTTATGCATTTCTGATGAAGTAGTGTTGAGGGAGTCCCGGATTAGGGGGTGTCCGGATAGCCGAACTATCACCGTTGGCCGGACTCCTGGACTATGAAGATACAAGATTGAAGACTTCGTCCCGTGTCCGGATGGGACTTTCCTTGGCGTGGAAGGCAAGCTTGGCGATACGGATATGTAGATCTCCTACCATTGTAACCGACTCTGTGTAACCCTAACCTATCCGGTGTCTATATAAACCGGAGGGTTTTAGTCCTAGGACGAACAACAATCATACCATAGGCTAGCTTCTAGGGTTTAGCCTCCTTGATCTCGTGGTAGATCCACTCTTGTATTACCCATATCATCAATATTAATCAAGCAGGAGTAGGGTATTACCTCCATCGAGAGGGCCCGAACCTGGGTAAAAACATCGTGTCCCTTGTCTCCTGTTACCATCCGCCTAGAAGCACAGTTCGGGACCCCCTACCCGAGATCCGCCGGTTTTGACATTGACATTGGTGCTTTCATTGAGAGTTCCTCTGCCGCCATCGCCGTCGGTAGGATGCCTCATCCGTCTTTAAAGATGATACTATCGCCAAAGGAGCCTTGGCGCTGGGTCGACTCTTCGCTAGGTGGTTTTCTTATGACCGCCAGTTCGCCATCGCGCAAGCGATGACCTCTCGAGTCATCGAAACCAATCTCCATGTTAATTCGAACTTGCGGACAGTTAGATCCGATCGAGCTCTCCTCGTAAGCGAGCTCTTGGATCGCGATCGCCGCTCAGAGTCGCCACAGATCACGACCGGATCGGGCCTAAACCGATCGAGAGAGATCAACTCTCCCGGGCTACCCATCATGTTGCTGTGATAGAGGAGCAATGCGGCGATTCTTCTTCTATCTTAAGGACTAGCCACGTCCGGATTCCCGATCCTCCATGCGGATTCCAGAGAGGCGGATGTCGATCAAGCCACGAACTTAAATTCGGCGGCGGGTTGAACTCATTGGATAACACTCAAAAATCCAAACTTCCGAGTTCGAAACTTCTCGCCCTCGAGTCCTAAATTGACGGGTTCGGATCTAGTTCCACCGCCCACCCAAACATTAGCGATCTCTCTCGAATTCGCAAGAGCCCGCTGAAGCAGTACATCATTCTTGGGCCGATTCCTCCCGGTTATGAATAGGATAAAGGATTGCCGAGAGGAGGACGCAATCCCAATTTTCTGCAATAATTTCACGAACAAGGGAATCCTAAACGCCATAAGTCGTCACGAAATTACACGCTTTGTTGACTTGGTGACCATAGTACAAAAAATCTTGTGCGATGGAGAGCGCCTGAAAACCGAAAGTAAATTTTGGGATAATCCGCCCGAATACATCCCTAGTCGAAATAAAAGGGTGCATCATCATCAAGCACCAGGTTAAATACCAAAAACCAAAACCCCTAAAAGTGCGGAACCGTCTTTGGAGGATTGGCTAAGCGGACCTGCAAAATTCATAGCACAGAGGCGCCACTCCAACTCATAGCCTTGAGCATGTTGGATACTACGGCGGTGGCCAAAAGTGGCTAAGAGCTTCTAGCTTTAGAACCCCAGCCCAGCAACACTAGTGCGGTGTTAATAGTCTCGAGACTTTCGCATCAAATAACATGCAAACGAACACTCCATAACCTTGCGAAGTCTACCAAGTAGCAACAATAAATCCATGGGTGACACGGCTATTACCTTTAATGCCAAGGATTTAACCTAAATTCGAACAGCCCGAGCACCGGCCGCATTGGTCCTCGGTCCGATAGTGGACGGCTTTTGCCTTACTAAGGTACTCATAGATGGTGGCAGCGGACTAAACCTCATCTATGAGGAAACCCTCGAAAAATGGAAATAGATGGAACCGCATTGGCGAAGCAGCACAACCTTTAGAGGAATAATCCCTAGCCGGAAGCATGCTGCAGGGAAAAATCTGCTTGGACATAGTGTTCAGCTCACGGACAATTACAGGTCCGAGGAGGTCACATTTCAAGTGGCCCTGTTCAACAGCGGATATCATGCTTTATTAGGACGAGAGGCATTCACAATTTTTCAAGCTATACCCCACTATGGGTACATGAAGCTTAAAATGCTCGGACCTAACGGAATCATCACTCCCGCTAGTGATCCGAACATAGCACTCCGCTACCGAAAACAAGACAAACGCACTAGGCCTCGAGGCACTATCCAAGCCCTAGCGGCCGAGGAACTCACCGCGATCGCTCCACGGTGAATGGGACGATGTGATACTTGATAAAAGATCCAAGTCCACCTCTTTTAAACCAGCGGATGAAATAGTCAAATTCCAAGTCCACCCAACGGACCCTCCAAAGGCGGCCTCCATTGGGGCACAATTAAACCCGATGTAGGCGCCAAGACCACGAGAATTTCTACAAGAAAGCTGGGACATCTTTGCTCGGCACCCTTCGGACATGCCAGGAATCCCACGTCGGCTGGCCGAGCACAGCCTAAATATGCTAAAAGGATTCAAGCGATCAACAGGCTCTTGGCGCTTTTCGAACCCAAGAGGCAGGCCATGGAGAGGAGCTAGCCAAACTTTTGGAAGCCGGATTCATCGAGATATAAAACATCCGGACTGGCTAGCAAACTTGGTGATGGTACCAAGAAGGATAAATCCTGGTGCCTATGTGTTGATTTTAAAGACCTTAATAAGGCTTGCCCAAAGGATCCCTTCCCCTCCCTCGAATTGATCAGATTATCGGCCTTCTGCAGGGTACGACTCATTGTGCTTCCTCGACGCGTACTCGGCTAGCACCAAATCAAGATGGCGGAGCTGCAGACCAAGCTGCAACAGCATTCATCACTCCATACGCCCGTTACGCTTCAACACAATGCCCTTGGGCTAAAAACGCTAGCTCAACATATCGGCGCATGATTCGGACATGTCCGCAAACCAGATCGGCAAAGCAGTGGAAGCATATGTAGATGGCGTGGTCGTCAAAACCAAGCACGTCGAAACTCTAGTAGGCGACTTGAGGCTCACATTCGACAATCTTGAAAATATGACATCAAGCTCAATCCGGAAAAATCGTCTTGGCGTTCGGTCGAAAGCTCACGGCTTCATTGTGTCCGGTAGAGGAATTGAAGCAAACCCAGCCAAGATCCGAGCTCTGTCACAATTGGATATTCCAAAAGACCTCAAACAAATAAAAAATTGACGGGATGCGTAGCGGCTCTAAGCCGCTTTATTTCTCGTTGGGAGAAAAGGCGTCACCCTTTACGCCTCCTCCGCCGCACGAACACTTCGAGTGGGCGGATGCCGCCATGGCCGGACTCAAGAGATAAAAGCCATATTGGCAACAAATCCGGTCTGGCCGCGCCCAATGTGGGCGAGCCAATGCTATTATATATCGCCGCAACACATCAAGTTGTCAGCAGCGAGTGCTCGTCGTCGAGCGAAATAGGCGGACACGGTTCCCTCTTCAAAACCGGTTTACTATGTGTCCCTTGTCCTAACTCCATGCAAGTCCGGTACCCACACTATCAAAAGATAGCATACGCGGTGTTCATGGCATCCGGAAGCTGCGACACTACTTTCAAGAGTGTTCGATAATGGTAGCCTCGAAGTACCTCTTAATGACATTATAAACAACGCGACGCGACGGGCGGATTGCTAAATGGGCCATAGAGCTCCTTCCATTCGACATAACCTACAAGCCACGACGAGCTATCAAGTCGCAGGTTTTGGCCGACTTCGTGGCGAATGGACGGCGAACTCCCTAAAGAGTACAGCGCATACTCCAATTGGATCATGCACTTTGACGGCTCCAAAATGTTGGCGGCACTGGGGTGGCGTCGCCTCGACGTCCCCAACCGGGACACAGTCCAATCGTCCTTGAGATAATGTATACGGACTCCAACAACGCGGCGAATATGAGGCCCTACGCACGGCCTCCGGATGGCGTCTCCATGGGCATTCAACGCTTAGAGGTGCGTGGGGATTGAACCTCGCAATATCTCAAATAAGCGGAGACTTTGATGCCAAAGATCCGAAAATGGCAGCATACCGCAATGCGGTCATAAAAATGTCACCGACGGTTGAAGGGCTCGAATTTCATCATATAGCCGGGATAACAACCGGTGGCGGATATATTAGCGCGCATCGGTGCAAAACGCCATGCCGCCCCACCCAATATCTTTGGAGCGGCTGTTCAAGCCATCCGTACTATGGGAAGGAGTCGGCAATAACAATCCGGACCCAACCCGACCTTTGCGACGCCGAACACTCGACACAACGGAGGCTCTGCCCCGAGATAACACCCTCCGCTCACGAAATAATGGCGGTTATCGCCCGTGGGCGGAACCATTCCTAGCCTACCTAACTAGGCAGGAACTCCCCAAGACCAAAATAAGGCTTGCTGCATAGTACGGCGATCTAAAGCCTATAAAGTCCATGAGGAGAGCTTTATAAGAAAAGCACTACGGAGTCCTTCAAAGGTGTATCTCCAAGAGGAAGGGCGAAACCTCTTGGCTGAAATTCATGCTGTTGGGTGGGCACCACGCCGCAGCCCGGCCCTTGTAGGCAAGGCCTTCCGTACAGGATTTTATTGGCCGACAGCCCGGCAGATGCACAGGACTTAGTCCAACGATGTGTCGGTTGCCGCCTTTTTGCTAACCAAAGCCACATGCCACCCACCGCCTTAAAACTATACCCATCACCTGGCGTTCGCGGTGCGGGGCTTGACATGGTTGGACCCCTTAAGGGAGGAACCCACAAGCAAAAATACCTATTGGTCATGGTGGATAAATTCACCAAATGGATAGAGGCCAAGCTCGTTAAAGCGGCGAATCCGGACGGTGATAGACTTCATATCGGGGTAGTGCACCGTTGCGGTGTCCCCACAGATATCATCGCGATAACGGAACCAACTTCACGGCCGATGAGGTCAAATTATGGTGCAAAAACATGGGCATCAAGCTCGATTACGCCTCGGTCTATCACCCTCAAACCAGCGGTCAAGTCGAGCGAGCAAGCGGTCTAATCATGGCGGCATTAAACCCGGACTAGTGTGGTCCCTCAAGGAATCTAACACGCCTTTGGGTTGAGGAGCTCGACTCCGACTGGGGCTGCGGACCACGCGAATCGTACTACGGATTCACACCATTCTTTATGGTGTACGGCGCAGAGGCAGTCTTGCCTGCGACATAATACATGACTCACCTGGCGTGCGCATGTATGAAGAAAGAGAAGCCGAGCTCGATCGGCGGGACAGTTGGAGCATTGGAGGAGGAGCGCGGCGTGGCAAAAGCTCGTTCCGCATTCTATCAACAGCAGGCTCGAAGATATCAAAGCAGGAAATGCGGGCCAAAGCTTATAACGTTGGCGAACTAGTTCTCGCTGCGGACAAGAAAAAGGACAAACTCAAGCCCAAATGGGAAGGTCCCTTCATCATCGACCAGGTCCCGACCGACGGAGCATACCGTCTCGTGAAACGATCGGATAACCGACTCGAGCCGAACCCATGGAGCGCAGCCCGTCTCACGAAGATTATCGCCTAAGCGCGGACTCCAAGTTCGTCTCCTTCCTCCGTCCACATTTTCTATTTTTGCTGTCTTTATTTCTCTCCTTCCTCCTCCTTCTTGTTGAAGCCTCTAGAGGCTCGTTTGCGCTTTTTTTTCAAGACATACTTGACGCGCTGTCCGCGCTCATTATACACGGGGCTTCTTTAATGAAGCTTATTTATCGGGCTTCATGCCCAACACATGTGTTAAACTTCCGCATGTACCTTTTATTCACCATTATATGCATCGATATGACTTAAGTTTTGGCCAAGCTGGGTTGCCTGGCTCCTATGCTTACCCCTACGTTCCCGATTGTTCGGCTAGGTGGTAAAGGAGCACCTCTGCGATTATTCTTGCGGGTCACCGGATGTGTACCTCGAGACGGGTGAAGCGAAAGCTAGCGTTCTTAAGGGAATATTTGGTCGGTGAACTGAAAGATGATTTTTAACTATTTACCCATCTGCCCCGGATGATTTTTCGCTTTCATAGTAGCTCGACATGCACTTTATGGCATGCATCCCAATGAAGGAACCCTTAACGGAACTATTCTCCACGGAATATGTTTCTTACTACCCATGTAATATAACATAACTAGTTGGGCACTTGTATGATACAGCAATAATGACCCCTACGCCTTGTCTCCATGCATACCCCGGTTCTTATATAACCACGAAGGTATTCGGACACACTCCGGACTATTGGGTCCACGAGGTCGAAGTTAAAAAGTCCGCTATGACAAGCGATCTACAATCCGGCTAGAAGACATTTTTCATGTCATATTTTTACATAGTCAACTCGACTCATTGTATTCCTCCTCAATGCCATCTAATAGGCTATCTAATTTACAATCTTCTTTGGGAATACTTGGCGGCCAATTCTACTTGGCGTACACTAACTTCTGAGGATCTCCATCCCATCAGCCCCACAGTCCGACCTCGCCATGTGGTTTGGGTCACAACCGTGTACAGCGTCTTTACCATGGCCCGAGCCTCCTGGCGCCTTTGACGGCAGCCGATATCTTCCATAGTCGGAGCGCCGCCGTGCTCCTTGAAGCGCTCAGCCAGCTCCCCAATGCCTTGAGCAGGGAGATAGATAGCCACAAGGCACGGCCGGCGCCTTTCATCACCTGCCGGACTCGTTCGTGCAGGTGGCGCAATTCGGGAAGAAGATCACCGAAGAACTAGGCATCTCCTCCTAAGGGCGACACTGTGAGCAAACCTACATACATGTTTATGTTAGTCGCCTTCCTCGCCGAACTCTTTCAAAGTTCGCTCAAGCACTTCTTGAAAATGCCGCGGCAAAGCCGCCGATTCTCCTTCTGGTCGGACAACCTGCACGAACATCCTTTAGTTCCTCACCCAGCTTGGTATTGGCATCTTGGAGGTTATTTTTCTCCTGCCGCACCCTCGTAAGCACGCTCTCGCCGGCCTTTAGCTGGCGCAAGAGCTGTTGCTTGTCCGGATCTAGTCTGGCGCCATCTGCAATGTTTTTGTCAGATTTACACACCCGCCGCACTTCATAAACTATTTATCTTTTGAAGCGTATATTACGGAGGGGTCTCTGGCTCCCTCATGGCGGCTAGTCTTGACCTCAAGTTGGGCCTTGCACTCTTCAAGCTCTGGGACGATCGGGTACTCTTTTTGTAAGATCTCTGCATAACAAATGATCCTTAAATCAGTTATTCTAACTATTTTAAGTCTCGGGACTCTTGGCATATATAATGTCAAATTTCCTTACCGTATGTCCTTTACATATTGCTCCGTGGCTCGCTAGACCATCTTGAGCGGCACGGAGGTGCGCATCTCCCAAATTGAAGGCATTCAAGGCCTCTTGGGAGAAACATGCGTCACGAAGAACTGTCCGGCGGCGCCTGTGATTCAAGGCGCTCTCCACCTCGGAGTTGGTGGCGGACAACCTGTCGGCAACCTCTGTCGGAGGAGCATCCGACGTACGCCTTGTGTTCGCCTCCGCTTCTGGACCCGGCTTTGGAGCCTGTCCGGCGGAGGTTCGATTGGCAACCTCTCCGGACTCGATCCGCGGCGCTCTTTTCCTGAAAAAGCGTCGGCGTTAATCGCCTTCCAGGAATCAATCCTAGGAACATGGTGACGCGCCGTACCGTTGCGGCGGAGTTTCGATCCGGACCGCACTCCTTTTTAGCCTGCGGGGCCGTACTACCCCTTGTTGGCCGGCCGCCGCGGGCTCGGCTTCCTGCCTCGAAGGTACCCCCTGCAAAACACCATTGGTATACGGTGATCAAGAAATAAGCACGGATGGGTCATTATCGAATATTGGGATCTCGGTCTCGATTACGTGAGGTGGAAGTATTCGGGGTAATCGGCCGTAATGGCAACCAAAGCATTGTCGATGCTAAGTTGGTGGAATACCCGTCGATCAACTCCACCTTTATATCCGGATCCTCTTGGAGGTCGGATCGAGGACCGTGCGGATCCTCGGGTTGTGGGGCGGGCTGTGTATCTTCTCCACGATCCGGCGCAGTTCTGTGCAGAAACCATGAAATGAGATATTTAACCACGGGAACATGGATCGGACAGCAACAAAGATGTTTGCTTACCCAGCCGAGGATTATTCAAGAAAACTCCTTTAGTGGATTGGCGAAGGAAATCCTCCTCCTCCCTTTATACATGGCAGACAAGATCTTCACCAGTTCGGTGACCGATCCCGCCCTTTGCGGCCATGGCGGGTGGCATCGTCCTCCCGTTGAAGTCCCACATGGGTGGCCCCTATATTGGGCGGCTGCACTCCTCATAATGCAGATTGCCATGACTCCAATCATGGTCAATCCGGCATGAGCCGATAACCTTATTCGGCTCATCAAATAGAGGACATCCAGTCATCTTCCCTCCGGGCTCGAGGGCGCCAGCTTAGGCGCTTCTTTAGAGGAGCATTGCTAAACTCCGGAGGCCGATCCGAACAGGATCCGCAGCGGACGTCCTCCATGTAAAACCATTCGAAGGCCAGTCTTGGACGCCTTCTTCGGGGTTTGGATAGGTATCCGGTTCCGGCGATGCGCCATAGCTCGGCTCCGCACACTTGATATATTGACCCCTCATAAGAACGGGGTACTAGGCAGAATAATCTCTTCCACAGCCTGAAATGGGCCTCGACGCCCAAGAACAGTTCGCAAAGGGCCACGAAGCCCGCGATGTGTGAAATGGAGGCAGGCGTAAGGTGGTGCAACTGGAGGCCGTAGAACTCCAAGAGCCCCCGGAGAAACGGATGGATTGGAAATCCGAGTCCTCTTACTAGATAAGAAGTGAAGCATACCCGCTCTCCTTTAGAGGGATCGGGGACACTCTCCGCTTGCTTTCCGCCCTTGTAGGTGGCAAGTCCGGCTCGAACCGGAACCATGAAGGTCGGTGGAAGAAATCCCTTGGTTTGGAGTATAACTAGCTCGCTATGCGGGACTGAGCATCTCTCCCAATTTCAGTGCCGAGGGCTGGGGCGCGAGATGAGGAGCCGCGTCGTATCCATGATGGAATGGGCTTTGGTCAGAGGCGCTCCGATGAAAGCTCGCGAAGGGGGGATGGTGTGACTCAGATCTAGATCCTCACCCCTTTTATAGGCAGCTCATTTGCGCAGCTAGGGGGGTAAGTGTAAAAATACCCAGGCTTTTCGCATTCATTCAAACACGTGGAAGATGGCCATTATTGGGCGTAGAGGCCAAGGAGCGCAGCATTTACCAGAAGCCGGACACTATTCGACAAGTATATGGAATTTGGAGAAGAACCCGCCTCGCAATGCCGAAGACAATCAACGCGCCGGACTCATCGTCATTGAAGCCTGGTTCGGGGGCTACTAAGGGAGTCCCGGATTAGGGGGTGTACGGATAGCCGAACTATCACCGTTGGCCGGACTCCTGAACTATGAAGATACAAGATTGAAGACTTCCGTGTCCAGATGGGACTTTCCTTGGCCTGGAAGGCAAGCTTGGCGATACGGATATGTAGATCTCCTACCATTGTAACCGACTCTGTGTAACCCTAACCTATCCGGTGTCTATATAAATCGGAGGGTTTTAGTCCGTAGGACGAACAACAATCATACCATAGGCTAGCTTCTAGGGTTTAGCCTCCTTGATCTCGTGGTAGATCCACTCTTGTATTACCCATATCATCAATATTAATCAAGCAGGAGTAGGGTATTACCTCCATCGAGAGGGCCCGAACCTGGGTGAAAACATCGTGTCCCTTGTCTCCTGTTACCATCCGCCTAGACGCACAGTTCGGGACCCCCTACCCGAGATCCGCCGGTTTTGACACTGACAAGTGCCTTTCCCCGTCATAGTCACTTCACGGCTTCTGGGTTGTCGTCAACCAAGAACACCGGTTAATGAGTCGAATCACCCCGTGATTCAGCACTCCTAGTACTTTGTGGTTGAGAAGTTTAATACTCCATCACGTCATTCCTAGCCTGACCGGCTATATCATTTTGTGCTAAAATTTAACTGTGCTACCTGGTCCTTCTTCCCGGAGCACAATTTTCGACGATGAGATAACCTTATGCCGATCTTCCTCGTCGTATCATTTCGCCTGGAATGGCAAGATCGATTTCGAGTTTGGGTTGTACCCTTGGTTCCAATAACCTTTTGCTTCATCATTATTCTTGACTTGATGTCATCGCCGATCGATTACATCCTCATGAAATCTCTCGACAAATGCATCATGATCATCATCAGCCTTCTGAGCTCTTCCATGATATCAATTGAATTCATGATGAGAAATACCATCCTTGCCCTCGATGATTTGTGTTACCATCGACCATTTTATTGCCTTCCGCTCAACACAAACTTGTTCGTGTTTTGTGCTATACCTTGAGTTCCTTGCTATCCAACATTTGTTCTTCTTTACCTTTGAGTATTGCCATCTCTTATGTCAAGAATGTAGTGAGAATTTCATCACCTAATAAGAATTCTTAATACAAGTGACACTTCTCGCCATCTTCGTTCATTATTGGTCCCCGTGTTGTTTCTAACCGGAATACCGAAAATTGAACTAAGATGCCCGAATTCAAAACTTCTAGCAACTATATTGCTTTGAAGTGAATGGTCGATAGCTTCATTCTAAGTTTTTTTGGTTATCGAATCACCATTCTAACATTGATCATGCTACCTTAGCCCATATTTTGGGTGCACCTTTCAACCAATGTTTAACTGTGTATGTTTTCCTCGAGTTTACCTCATTATATCATTTGATCGGACAAATGTTATCTCCTTGTTCACATAATTGTGGAATCCATCTTGTTGGTAGTCTCGAGGAATTGTCGCTGAGTCCATCAGCCACCTCCTCATCCTCTCTTTTGTTTACTATGAACTCTTGTTTCGGTACTCGCTTCCATAGTTCATTTCCCGAGAATTATACAATGTCATCTCGTCAATTTGTGTTGTACCTTTTCTTCTCAGGCATCCCGAGTCTGAGGATTTTAACACCAATCAGATCTGAATCTCTGTCAGATATGATGGTTGGGACATATTTCCAAGAGTTATAACATTGGTCTTTATATGACCCGGTAAGGTGATGTCATGCCTAGCACACCTGGCCCGATGCCCTATTGTTATAGAATCCTTTTCAGCAAGGCTATCCATTCTTCCATGAGGAAATTGTAAGACTTATCCTATAAGTTGTTTCCGATAAATCCTTTGTGTTTCCAAAGTTTGATCTACACCTAATGACCATGCCAATGCTATCTCGAAGCATGTCTATGGTACTCCGATTTTCAACAAGAAAATTTGAAGCCCAATGCTAAATGTTTCTTACTCAATTATCCAAACATCATTGCATGGGTAATGTCATGAAATTTCTCTCCCCTTACCTAAAGGGTTTTCTACATTATATCCTGTCATGGATATCATGCTCGGCTTGTCCTTGGGAAGGATATACCCTGAAATATGTGTTTAAACACATATTCCTTTCCATTAATTTGTTTAACCTTCCTTGTGATCCATATGATCTAAGCAGTAATGTTCTTCTGCTTATGTAAACACCTTGGTGTACAACGTGTCAGTAAGATCCTGTTGCATTTCTCGATCGCATTCTGGTAACCACCGATGGACGAGAACTTTGCCTATTGGTCCGCCTCGTTCAACGAGCAGGAAAATGGTTCTCTTCGTCCCTCACCCTCGGTATCGATGTTGTTGCCGACATAACTGACCGGCTACCATCTGACAGGCCTTGCTATCGCAACATGCAAGATGTCAGCCCCCTTTCTACTTTAAACCACAAGGTGGGCCCATAACCCACAGTTCCACAAGATCGAAACCTGACTCTACTGTACACCCTGTTGCCAATGTTATTCATAGAGCTTGACTTCGTATGTAGTTCATGGGCCACCTGCCTAGTGATCTATTCTGGTATCAGACACAATACTTATTCCCGTTGCTCTGAACCCCTTTCACTTTTCGTATCAGGCAACAAACGATTGCCTATGAGCTTGAAACTTCTACTTTGCACCTTCTTACTTTGCTCTCGATAATTTCTTAAGTTTCAATTTGAGAGTTACTTTTCGCCACCTTCCCTAATGTTATCTACCGGATAAGCAACCGTGCAGAGTTCCATTCTTTCGAGTTACCCCTTATCATTTTGCGTAAGTACGATGGAGTTCCCGAAGAAAGGATGTCGACTTCATCATCATGACCTGAAGCAGAGAAATAAATACATCAACGAAGAGGATCAACTACTTTAGGAAGAGCAACCAACACCGAGAAGACTCGTTAGAATTTTGTAACCAAATCCCTCCCCCGTACTCCCCGTCTTAAATATCGGGACGAGATTTCTTGTAGTGGAGGAGAATTGTGATGCCCGGATAATCAAGCTACAGTAATTCCCTGCTAATGATGCCACATCACCTCCCTTATTGTTGATAATCGCGTTAGTTCAGAAACCAATTCAAATTCAAAATTCAAAATATGGAACAAAAGTTTTTAAATATTGGAACTAAAATGTTTGGTTTGTTGCAAATAGTCCTTACTAAATGTTGGTGGAGAAACCCCACTTTTATAAAGTGTTTAAAATTCTGAAATGAGCAAAACAGTAACAAAACCAATTATTTAAAAGCTTTTAAAATATTAAACACTTAGAAACTATTTTATTTTAGGTGCCAAGTTAATTGTGGTGGTGGCATATTTGTTAATACTAATTTAGGTACAACTAATGTATTTTATAAAACTAAGCTATTTGAAATATAAAATTAACACAGAAAAGAAAAGAAAATAAGAAAAAGGGAAAGACCAGAACAAAAAAAAAAGATCAACCCCCCCCCCATCTGGGCCTCGGCCCGGCAGCCGACGGTCGCCAGCCGCCACCCGGTCCCCTTATCCCCCACCCGACCAAACCCTAATCCACCACAACACCCCAACTTCCCCCGATCCCCTGGATCTGGATCGGGAGCACGCAACGCTGGCCGCCCCCCGACCACGGCGCCCCGATGCCGCTCGTCCTCGTCGCATCGCCTCACCCAGTCATCGCCGCACGCCATCCCCGCGTCTCCTTCACCGGCCCTTGCCGCGTCCGCCGTTGCTCCCTGCGGCCTCAGCGAGCACGCATGCGCCCGAGGACTGCCGCCTCCTCCCCGCAACTTCTTCATCGTCCCCACGCCGCACCTGCAACACCACCGACCGCCGCCGTCATCGCCACCCCCGCCGAAGCTCGCCACCGCCCCACGTGCCACGACTTCCTCCTCGCCCCGTTCTGAGGCCGTCGACCTCGAGCCGCGCCACCCCAAGCCCTCTGCGCTGCCACACGCCTGTCGGCCCGTCCAGTTGCCGGACCTTGCCGGTAGGGTTCCTCCGGCCTCCTCGAGCCCTCCTCTGCAACGATGTGAGCATCCGGCTCAACCTCGCCTCTCCCCTCTCTTCCCCGTGCCCTGTAGACGCCCTGCCGACGAGGTCGTGCCTCTGCCGCCGCTCGACGCCGACGTGGTGGTCGATTTTGACTGGCCCAGCACCTGCTAGTAGTTCCAGTGGGTGCGCGACGAGGCCCTCGTTCGATCCCTGCCGACCACTCGCTAGAAAGTTTGCCGGAGGAGAGCGCTCGGTCGTCGCCGGTGCGCTCTGCCTCACCGTCGTTACCGTGTTGACGTGGATCTATGATTAGTGCTTAATTACCGTGCTAATCAACCCCCTGTGACAATGACCTATGGGCCACCCCCTGCTAATTCACGTTGTTTAATTAATCTGTTTAACTAAGCAGTCAATAACATGTGGACCCCAGCGCCCAAATAACATTTCACTTAAAACATGCCCGTGGCAGTAGGCTCCATATTAACTAGATGTTCCACTAACATATGGGACCCACTTGTTAATTAACATAATTAATTATATTTAACATTGTCAAGTAGATCTGACAATGGCAGGTGGCCCCCACCTACCCCGTTGACCAGTCAAACGTGGACCGATCAGCGCTTTGTTGGATTATTGACTTTGACCTGACCCCTTCTGTAATACACTGTGGCTAGTACTACACTATGTGACAAAAGTATTTACTGATTAAATTGGGAATATAAATAAATCCATAAATTGAATAAAACTTTGAAAATTAATATAGAATAATCCGTAGCTCGGATGAAAATACTTTGTACATGAAAGTTGCTTAGAACAACGAGACGAATCTAGATATGCAGCCCGTTCGTCCGCCACACATCCCTAGCATAGCAAACCTGCAACATTTCACCTCCGGTTCATCTGTCCGAAAACACGAAACACCGGGAAACCTTTCCCGGATGTTTCCCCCCTTCATCGGTATCACCTACTACCGCGTTAGGGCACACCTAGCACCGCGTATTGCCATGTTACGCTTTGTGATGCTTTGATTGCTTTGTTATTTATTGTGTTCCCCCTCCGTTACTTCTTTCCGGTAGGCCCTGAGACTGCCGGCGATCCTAGTTCGACTACGGAGTTGACGACCCCTCCTTGCCAGAGCAACCAGGCAAGCCCCCCCCTTGATCACCAGATATCGCCTATTATCTTCTATACTGCTTGCATTAGAGTAGTGTAGCATGTTACTGCTTTCCGTTATCCTATCCTGATGCATAGCCTGTCCTTGTTACTATTGTTGTTACCTTTACCTGCAATCCTACATGCTTAGTATAGGATGCTAGTTTTCCATCAGTGGCCCTACATTCTTGTCCAAATCTCATTGTGCTATACTATTGGGCGTGATCACTCGGGAGGTGATCACGGGTATATACTATATACCTTATACATGATACATGTGGTGATTAAAGTCGAATTCGGCTCGAGGAGCACCCATGAGTGATTCACAGTTGGGGGCTGAAAGGACCTTTGTCCCCATGACCCTCTGTGTGGATCTTTATGGCGAACAACGGGGCAGGTTGAGACCGCCTAGGAGAGAGGTGGGCTGACCTGTTCGGCGTTCGCGGATACTTAACACGCTTAACGAGATCTTGGTATTTGATCTGAGTTGGGTCATTGACCTTATCGCACTAACCGCCACGTGGGACAAGATATGGGCAACCGGCGTCGTGGTATCACCGGCACGCCGTGACGTCGGCGATCGCCGGCGCGCTACCGGTTTGGAGCGTAAGCCTGCTCTTGTATTAAGGGGCTAGTTACGCTTCGGCCGCCCACACAACATGCAGGTGTGCTAAGGCGATGGGCCTGCACCCTGGCGCTTAGGTTTAGACGGCGTCTTGACCTCTGTTGTGCCTAGGTGGGGCTGCGACATGTTGATCTTCCGTGGCTGGGCATGACCGAGAAAAGTGTGTCCGCCAAATGGGATCGAGCGTGTCGGGTAATGTGGTGCACCCTGCAGGTGATTAATTTATTTGAATAGCTGTGATCTTGATAACAGGACGACTTGGAGTTGTACCTTGACCTTATGACAACTAGAACCGGATACTTAATAAAACACACCCTTCCAAGTGCGAGATACAACTCGGTGGTCGCTCTACTTGTGGCTACGAGGAGAGGATGCGGGTAGGATTATGTTATGCGATGCTACTTGGAGGACTTGATCTACTCTCTTCTACATCTTTGCAAGGACGGGGCTACGAGCGTAGTCTTGACAGGATTAGCTATCCCCTCTTATTTTGGCATTCTGCAGTTCAGTCCACCGATATGGCCCTTTACACATATACCCATGCATATGTAGTGTAGCTCCTTGCTTGTAGTACTTTGGATGAGTACTCACGGTTGCCTTGTTCCCCTTTTCCCTTTTCTTTACCCGATTGCTGCGACAGACGATGGTGTCTAGGAGCCGACGCATACCGTTGCGGCGACTCCTACTACACGGAGGTGCCTACTACTACGTGCAGCCCGCTGGCGGCGACCAAGTGTAGTTAGGAGGATCCCGGCGGGAGGCCCGCACCTCTTCGATCAGATCCCGGTTTGTGCTAGCCATCTTATGGCAACTTGTTTAACTTATGTTTGTACTCAGATATTGTTGCTTCACGACTTCGTCTATGATCGAGCACTTGTATTCGAGCCCTCGAGGCCCCTGGCTTGTATTATGATGCTTGTATGACTTATTTATGTTTTTAGAGTTGTGTTGTGATATCTTCCCGTGAGTCCCTGATCTTGATCGTACACATTTGCGTGCATGATTAGTATACAATTGAATCGGGAGCGTCACAATTCGGAGGGCCGAATTTGGGGCGCTATATACGCCTAAGTCGGACAAGGCCGACTCCTCGCCCGAAGAGGAAAAAGTCTTTAAGGACTTGAGACCTCTCGAACAGCGACCAACTCTCGCCTCATCATGACAGTCAGTTTTGGCTTTCTCTACTGAGGTGCTCGTCCGGAAGAACCGGACACAATCGCGATAGTTCTCCGGTGCTACCTTAGGCGATATAGCGGGCGTAAGGTACCAAAACATGGGAGCCGGGCAAACCCAACTATTGACCCAAGACATGATTGAGCTGATGCATATAATGCTATAAGTTCGGTGCCGCCTTGTCGAAAGTGTTAGGACTTCTCACGCCGTATTATGGGGTATCTGAAGCCCCTGGCGTACTGGCCGTACCAGGATTTACGGGTGCTAATTGTTATAAATAAACATATATAAAAAAGAATAGAGAATGCGATAATAGACTAGTGCTATGCATTGTTTATTCAAAGAATACGTCGAAGCATACTGATACAAGTAGTGCGATAAGAAAAAAATAGGACTATGTGACATGTCCTATCCAAGGGCAAGCTGCGGACTGGTATTTAAAGCAGGTATTTCACTCGTTATGAGAGACCACCTGGGTATTCCATTGTATGATGTAGCTTCTTGTCTCCTTGGTTGTTGTATTATATGTCCGGCAATCGCACTGCCAGATAGGGCTTCCAGAGAGTAAGGTCCTGAAAGAGAGAAAATGATAAAGGTATTCAGCCCCTAGGGCGGTTGAGCCGCACTTTGGGACGTGTCATGGTCGTGCCCCCGCCTATGCCCATGGTATTTTCAATGCGTAATTATGTACGCGCGACACGGATTTTGCCGTTCGACTGGGACTAGGGCGGGGCGAATTGCTAGGCGAGCTCACGAGCGTGCAAAGCGATCTGTTGCAGGGTTACTACGGACTCGCAGCGGTGTCCGGGGGCTTTATTGACGAATTGGTGGATTGCCTTAAGAGGCTGCTTTGTGCTTCTACTGCGAGGGCCGCAGTGTGCTCCTCCGTGCGGAGCGAGCACTCTATGTTTCCATTGACTGTTATGACCCCCCTAGGTCCTGGCATTTTGAGCTTAAGGTATGTGTAGTGCAGTACCACATTGAATCTTGCAAATGCGGTTCGCCCGAGCAGTGCGTGATAGCCGCTATGGAACGGGACGATATCGAAGATTAACTCCTCGCTTCGGAAATTGTCCGGAGATCCGAAGACCACTTCAAGTGTGATTGGACCCATGCAATGGGCCTCTACGCCTGGGATGACGCCTTTAAAGGTCATTTTTGTGGGTTTGATCCTCGAGGGGTCTATGCCCATTTTGTGCACTGTATCCTGATAGAGCAGGTTCGGGCTGCTGCCGCCGTCCATAAGGACTCGAGTGAGGTGAAATCCGTTAATGATGGGGTCTAAGACCAGTGCGGCAGATCCTCCATGACGGATACTAGTGGGGTGGTCCCTGCGATCGAAGGTGATCAAACAAGAGGACCATGGGTTGAACTTTGGGGCGACGGGCTCCATCGCATAGACGTCCCTTAGTGCACGCTTCTGTTCCCTCTTGGGGATGTGGGTTGCGTATATCATGTTCACCGTCCTCACTTGTGGGGGGAACCTCTTCTGTCCTCCTGTGTTCGGCGGCCGGGGCTCCTCCTCGTCGTCACTATGCAGCCCCTTGTCCTTGTTTTTGGCATTTAACTTACCGGCCTGCTTGAACACCCAGCATTCTCTGTTGGTGTGATTGGCTGGCTTATCGGGGGTGCCGTGTATTTGACACGAGCGATCGAGTATGCGGTCCAAACTGGACGGGCCCGGAGTACTTCTTTTGAATGGCTTTTTCTGCTGACCGGATTTAGAGCCACTGAATCCAGCATTGACTGTCGTATCCTCGGCATTATCGTTGTTGTTGCAGCGCTTGTGCCTGCTGCGACGTGGTCTGCCGTTGCTATCCTTAGTGTCCGAAGTGCCAAGGTTCCTTGATATGTTGTTGCTGTGAGCCAGCCAGCTATCCTCTCCCGAGCAAAAGCGGGTCATGAGTGTCGTGTGGGTTGCCATAGACTTCGGCTTCTCCTGGCCGAGGTGTCGGGCAAGCCACTCGTCACGGATGTTATGCTTAAATGTCGCTAAGGCCTCTGCATCCGGACAATCGACAATTTGATTTTTCTTGGTTAGGAACCGTGTCCAGAATTGCCTGGCCGATTCCCTCGGCTGCTGAGTTATATGGCTCAAGTCATCGGCATCCGGTGGTCGCACATAAGTGCCCTGGAACTTGTCGAGGAATGCATCTTCCAGATCCTCCCAACAACCAACGGAGTCTGCTGGCAAGCTATTCCTTTGAGTTTTAGTGGGAGGTACTTGATGGCATGTAGATCATCACCGCGCGCCATGTGGATGTGGAGGAGGAAATCCTCGATCCATACCGCGGGATCTGTTGTACCATCATATGATTCAATATTTACGGGTTTAAAACCCTCTGGGAATTCATGATCCATTACTTCGTCAGTGAAGCATAGGGGGTGTCTGGCGCCTGCATGTTTGGGCTATATCACGACGCAGTTCATATGAGTCTGGTCTGCTTTGTTCGGCCCGACCAGATTTAATTTTACTGTATCCGGCATGAAGGTCATCATCCCGCGTAGGTGCACGCCCCCGTGATCCGTAGATCGATCTTGTGTGTTTTGCCCTGTTTTCCAATACGTCTCGCAGGTCCCGTGTGTTGCCCCGTGCCTTGGTATTTTTGTTTGAGTGGCGGCGGTGCAAGCTGAGCGAATTTCTTCGTCATCTGCATCCCATTCTAGCCGGACATAGTTCGGCCAAGGTTCTCCTGACAAGGAGAGAGACCTTAACGAATTTAGCACATCGCCGAAGGGCGAGTGCTGAAAGATATCCGCGGAGGTAAACTCCATTATCGGCGCCCAGTCGGATTCGATGGGAACGGGCACCGGCGGCTTGGAGTCTGTGGCCGGGGACGAATCCAGTAGTTCGGCATCACAACTCTCATGACGAGTAAAGTCAGTATCCGGCTCTATCGCCGCTGAGAGTGCGGCCTCCACGGTGGGGTCTATCCGCCCGTCCTCGGATGGCGCAATTTGCTCCGGATCGAGGGCCGGAGTAGTTGCAGGTGTGATCTCCCGAACACTGTCCGACGGCAGAGCTATATCATGCTCGTCGTGATCGTGCGGTGCACCTGGCATGGGCTTGAATCCATCGAAGATCAAGTCTCCGCGGATGTCGGCAGTGTAGTTCAAGTTTCCGAACCTGACCTGGTGGCCAGGGGCGTAGCTCTCGATCTACTCCAGATGGCCAAGCGAGTTAGCCCGCAGAGTGAAGCCGCCGAATATGAAGATCTGTCCGGGGAGGAAGACCTCACCCTGGACCGCATCGTTACCGATGATCGAAGGAGCCATCAAGCCCTACGGTGATGGCACAGTGGAACACTCAATGAAAGCACCAATGTCGGTGTCAAAACCGGCGGATCTCGGGTAGGGGGTCCCGAACTGTGCGTCTAAGGCAGATGGTAACAGGAGGCGGGGACACAATGTTTACCCGAGTTCGGGCCCTCTCGATGGAGGTAATACCCTACTTCCTGCTTGATTGATCTTGATGATATGAGTATTACAAGAGTTGATCTACCACAAGATCGTAGAGGCTAAACCCTAGAAGCTAGCCTATGGTATGATTGTTGTTGTCCTACGGACTAAACCCTCCGGTTTATATAGACACTGGAGGGGGCTAGGGTTACACAGAGTCAGTTACAAGATCTACATATCCGTATTGCCAAGCTTGCCTTCCATGCCAAGGAGAGTCCCATCCGGACACGGGACGAAGTCTTCAATCTTGTATCTTCATAGTCCAACAGTCCGGCCAAAGGATATAGTCCGGCTATTCGGATACCCCCTAATCCAGGACTCCCTCACCGACCCAAGAGCACGATGCCACGCCATGTGACGGGCCAAGCCATACACGGGCTAATCGAGTTGTGCCAGGTGATGTCTACTACGCAATCTTCTTCTTGTAGACTCGTGTTGGGCCTCCAAGCGCAGAGTTTTGTAGGACAATAGCAGATTTCCCTCAAGTGGATGGCCTAAAGTTTATCAATTCGTGGGAGGCGTAGGATGAAGATGGTCTCTCTCAAACAAGCCTGCAACCAAATAACAAAGAGTCTCTTGTGTCCCCAACACACCCCATACAATGGTAAATTATATAGGTGCACTAGTTCGACGAAGAGATGGTGATACAAGCGTAATATGGATAGTAGATATAGGTTTTGTAATCTACAAATATAAAAACAACAAGGTAACTAGTAATGAAAGTGAGCAAAAACGGTATTACAATGCTTGGAAACATGGCCTAGGGTTCATAATTTCACTAGTGCAAGTTCTCTCAACAATGATAACATAATTAGATCATATGGTAATCCCTCAACATGCGAGAAACGTAACTCCAAAGTTCCTATCGCGAAGAACATAAGATGAAATTGCTTGTAGGGTACAAAACCACCTCAAAGTTATTCTTTCCGATCAATCCATTGGGCTATTCCTATAAGTATCACAAACAACCCTAGAGTTCGTAGTAAAATAACACCATATGACACACATCAATCAACCCTAATGTCACCTAGATACTCCAATGTCACCACAAGTATCCGTGGGTCAATTATACGATATGCATCAAACAACTTCAGATTCATAATATTCAATCCAACACAAAAAACCTTAAAGAGTGCCCCAAGATCCCTACCAGAGAAACAAGGACGTAAACGTGCATCAACCCATATATTCATAGATTACCCCAATGTCACCTCGGGAATCCGTGAGTTGAGTGCCAAAACATACATCAAGTGAATCAATAGAACACCCCATTGTCACCATGGGTATCCCACGCAAGACATACATCAAGTGTTCTCAAATCCATAATAGTATTCAATCTGATAATAGTGAAACCTCGAATGTAAAACTCAATTCATCACAAGAAGGTAGAGGGGGAGAAACACCATATGATTCAACTATAGTAACAAAGCTCACAGTACATCAAGATCGTGCCATATTAAGAACACGAGATAGAGAGATAGAGAGAGAGAGAGATCAAACACATAGCTATGGGTACATACCCTCAACCCCGAGGTTGAACTACTCCCTCCTCGTCATGGAGACCGTAGGGATGATGAAGATGGCCACTGGTGATGGTTTCCCTCTCTGGCAGGGTGCCGGAACGGGCTCCCGATTGGTTTTTTGTGGCTACACAGGCTTGCGACAACGGAACTCCCGATCTAGGTTTATTTCTGGAGGTTTCGGGATTTATAAGAATTTTTGGCGCCGGTTTCACGTCAGGGGGTCCGTGAGGCAGCGATAAGACAGGGAGGCACGCCCTAGGGGGCGCCCTCCACCCTTGTCGTCACCTCGGGACTCTTCTGGCCCAACTCCGATGCTCCATGGGCTTCTTCTGGTCCATCAAAAATCACCATAAATTTTCAGCTCGTTTGGACTCCGTTTGATATTCCTTTTCTACAAAACTCAAAAACAAGGAAAAAACAAAAACTGGCACTGGGCTCTAGGTTAATGGGTTAGTCCCAAAAATGATATAAAATAGCATATTAATGCATATAAAACATCCAAGATAGATAATATAATAGCATGCAATAATAAAAAATTATAGATACGTTGGAGACGTATCAAGCATCCCCAAGCTTAATTCATGCTCGTCCTCGAGTAGGTAAATGATAAAAACAGAATTTTGGATGTGGAATGCACCTAACATATTTATCCATGTAATCTTATTTATTGTGGCAAGAATATTTAGATCCATAAGATTTGAAACAAAAGTTTAGTATTGACATAAAAACAATCATACTTCAAGCATACAAATAAAGCAATCATGTCTTCTCGAAATAACATGGCTAAAGAAAGTTATCCCTACAAAATCATATAGTCTGGCTATGCTCCATCTTCATCACACAAAGTATTAAATCATGCACAACCCCGATGACAAGCCAAGCAATTCATATTTTTGATATTCTCAAACTTTTTCAACTTTCACGCCATACATGAGCGTGAGCCATGGATATAACACTATAGATGGAATAGAATATGGTAGTTGTGGAGAAGACAAAAATAAGGAGATAGTCTCACATCAACTAGGCGTATTAACGGGCTATGGAGATGCCCATCAATAGATATCAATGTGAGTGAGTAGGGATTGCCATGCAACGGATGCACTAGAGCTATAAGTGTATGAAGCTCAAAAACAAACTAAATGGGTGTGCATCCAACTCGATTGCTCACGAAGACCTAGGGCAATATGAGGAAGCCCATCATTGGAATATACAAGCCAAGTTATATAACGAAAAATTCCCACTAGTATATGAAAGTGACAAAATAGGATACTCTATCATGAAGATCATGGTGCTCCTTTGAAGCACAAGTGTGGTAAAAGGATATTAACATTGTCCCTTCTCTCTTTTCTCTTATTTTTTGTTTTTGGCTCTTTGGCCTCTCTTTTTTTTATTTTTTTTGTCCGGAGTCTCATCCCGACTTGTGGGGGAATCATAGTCTCCATCATCCTTTCCCCACATGGGACAATGCTCTAATAATGATGATCATCACACTTTTATTTACTTACAACCCAAGAATTACAACTTGATACTAGAACAAATATATGACTCTATATGAATGCCTCCAGCGGTGTACCGGGATGTGCAATGACTCAAGAGTGACATGTATAAAAATATGAATGGTGGCTTTGCCACAAATACGATGTCAACTACATGATCATGCAAAGCAATATGACAATGATGAATCGTGTCATAATAAACGGAACAGTGGAAGTTGCATGGCAGTATATCTCGGAGTGGCTATGGAAATGCCATAATAGGTAGGTATGGTGGCTGGGTGTAAGGCACTTGCGAAAGTTGGGCGATACTAGAGAGGCTAGCAAAGGTGGAAGGGTGAGAGTGCGTATAATCCATGGACTCAACATTAGTCATAAAGAATTCACATACTTATTGCAAAAATCTATTAGTAACTGAAGCAAAGTACTATGCGCATGCTCCTATGGGTATAGATTGGTAGGAAAAGACCATAACTCATCCCCGACCGTCACTCATAAGGAAGACAATCAACAAATAAATCATGCTCCGACTCCATCAGATAACGGTTCACCATACGTGCATGCTACGGGAATCACAAACTTTAACACAAGTATTTCTACCAATCCACAATTACTCACTAGCATGACTCTAATATCACCATCTTTATATCTCAAAACAATCATAAGGAATCAAACTTCACATAGTATTCAATGGACTTTATATAAAAGTTTTTATTATATCCCTCTTGGATGCCTATCATAGTAGGACTAAATTCATAACCTAAGCAAATTGCCATACTATTTATAAGACTCTTAAAATAATATAAGTGAAGCATGAGAGTTCATCAATTTCTTCAAAATAAAACCACCGTTGTGCTCTAAAAAGATATAAGTGAAGTACTAGAGCAAATTGCATAGCTCCAAAGATATAAGCGAAGCACATAAAGTATTCTATTAAATTCATGATTGATGCGTGTCCCTCTCAAAAGGTGTGTACATCAAGTATGATTGTGGAAGACTAAAAAGCAAAGACTCATATCATACAAGACGCTCCAAGAAAAACACATATCATGTGGTGAATAAAAATATAGCCCCAAGTAAATTTACTGATGAATGGAGACAAAATAGGGGATGCCATCTAGGGCATCCCCAAGCTTAGATACTTGATTGTCCTTGAATAATACCTTGGGGTGCCTTGGGCATCCCCAATCTTAGGCTCTTGCCAGTCCTTATTCCATAGTCCATCCACTACTGCAGGATGCTGCTATCGCGACACTACGATCAGAGACCCTTCGACGAAACTGTGTGCGATGCCATAATCGCAAACGGTGGTGTAAAAGAACCGTCAAAAAAGGTGCAAAACGTTTGCGATGGAGGATGCATCAAACATGGTTCAGATTTTAGTTGCGTGTGCAATGCGGGGCATACAGTTCAGCTCAATTAACTATTTGCGATGAGGAGGAACAAAAGAAATGGGTAGCCAGATGAATGTGTGTGCGATGTACAACATACGTTTCACTCTGATGAACTGTTTGTGATTAGGAAACACAATTGAAATGGTCAGCCAGATCAAAGGTGTGTGCGATATACGACATGCGGTTCACTCAGATGAACTGTTTGCGTTGAGACATGAGAACTAAACGGTTCAAATGAACAAGATGTGTGTGATCTGTGCAAAGCAGTGCAGAATCGAAATGTGTGTGAATGCCGATAATAACACAGACGGTTGCTGCTAATAAGATGTGTGTGTTGTGCGATGGGATTGCATACAGAACAACAACATACACACACACACACACACACACACACACACACACACACACACACACACACACACACTTATAAGGACATGCTTGCATAACCAAATTAAACATCCACTTACATAGGTGGCTACTACAACCATGGCATTTGCACACATCAAAGTAAACTATTACATGCATAATTACATAGGTGACTACTACACACATGACATTTCCACACACCAATAAAGTAAACTATATATTACATGCATGATTAACTAGCATAAACAATCATCTGATCACCATCTACTTCTTGTGACGCTTGCTCTGCTTGTGGCTCGATCCGGACTCGTCGATTTGGGTAACAAGGAACTTCCTCATGTCAACGATCCGCCTGTGCATCTCGTAGCATGTGTACACGCTCTTGGCCGCAAACCTGATGTGAGGTTCATCCAGTTGCCGCATCCAGGCCCTATGCTAGGATAGGGGGCTTGTTCTCTGGGCATCCTGCTTCATATTTTCGTAGTAGGGGTCGATGATGGCCGAGGTGAGTTTGACCAGGGAGTCCTTCTTCGTGCTGCCCCAGACCCTGTAGTGGTCACGGATTTCGACAAGGTTCTTGCAGGCCAAGCCTGTAACGCTGATTGCATTTACATCGTCTTTGGTTTCCACCGTGGTGAACTTGTAGTCGGTGCTGTTGACAAACCTATTGAAACGGTCGCAAGGCTCTGTGGCCATGCAGTAGTGGTAGATGAGGACATGATGGCGCACGCACCACTGGGCGATGGCAACATTCTGATCTATGCCGGGACGACCGGCGGTGTACTGGAGGTTGATGCCGACCACCTTGTACTTGTCTCCAGCAAGCAACTGCTCAACGATGTTGATGTAGTCGTCCACCACGGCCGGTTCAATGGTGCACACCACTCTATGCTGTTGGAAATATGCCCTAGAGGCAATAATAAAAGCATTATTATTATATTTCCTTGTTCATGATAATTGTCTTTTATTCATGCTATAACTGTATTATCCGGAAATCGGAATACACGTGTGAATACATAGACTACAATCGTCCTAGTAAGCCTCTAGTTGACTAGCTCGTTGGTCAGCAGATAGTCATGGTTTCGACTATGGACATCGATGTCATTGACAACGGGATCACGTCATTAGGAGAATGGCGTGATGGACAAGACAATCCTAAGCATAGCACAAGATCGTGTAGTTCGTTTTGCTAGAGCTTTTCAATGTCAAGTATCTCTTCCTTAGACCATGAGATCGTGTAACTCCGGATACCGTAGGAGTGATTTGGGTGTACCAAAGCGTCCTGGCGAATCGGGTGACTATAAAGGTGCACTACAGGTATCTCCGAAAGTGTCATTGGGTTGACACGGATCGAGGCTGGATTTGTCACTCCGTATGACGGAGAGGTATCTCTGGGCCCACTCGGTAATGCATCATCATAATGAGCTCAAAGTGACCAAGTGCTTGGTCACGGGATCATCATTACGATCTGAGTAAAGTGACTTGCGATAACGAGACTGAGCGAGGTATTGGGATACCGACGATCGAGTCTCGGGCAAGTAACATACCGTCGACAAAGGGAATTGTATACGGGTTTGATCGAATCCTCGACATCATGGTTCATCCGATGACATCATCGAGGAGCATGTAGGAGCCAACATGGGTATCCAGATCCGCTGTTGGTTATTGACGGAGAGCAGTCTCGGTCATATGCGCTTGTCTCCGAACCGTAGGGTCTACACATAAGGTTCGGTGGCGCTAGGGTTATTAGGAAGACTTGTATGTGATTACCTAATGTTGTTGAGTCCGGATGAGATCCCGGACGTCACGAGGAGTTCGGAATGGTCGGAGGTAAAGATTTATATATGGGAAGTTGTCATACGGACACGGAAGAATTGAGGTCATATCGGTATGTCTGGGGCCACGGAAAGGTTACAGGGGTCCACGGGAGGGCCACCCTCTCGGAGGGCCACATGGGCCTGAGGGCAGGAGCCAGCCCCCGAGGGCTGGGCGCACCCCACCTTGGGCCCATGCGCCTAGGGTTGGGGGAACCTAAAGGGGCCCCTTGCTTGGGGGCAAGTCCCCCTCCTGCCGCCGCCCCCTCTAGATCCCATCTAGAGGGTCGGCCCCCTGCCCCTTCCCTATAAATAGAGGGGTGAGGGAGGATGCTGGACACAAGCCAAGGCGCAGCCCCTCCCCACCCCAACACCTCTCCTCCTCCGTACGTGCTTGGCGAAGCCCTGTCGGAGTACTGTTGCACCAACAACACCACGCCGTCGTGCTGCCGTTGGAGCTATCTTCTTCAACCTCTCCTTCCTCCTTGCTGGATCAAGACGGAGGAGACGTCGTCCGTATAGTACGTGTGTTGAACGCGGAGGTGCTGTCCGTTCAGCACTTGGTCATCGGTGATCCGAATCACGGCGAGTACGACTCCTCCCTTGAGCGCTTCCTTTTCGATCTACAAGTGGTATGTAGATGCAAACTCACTCCTTGACTCGTTGCTTAGATGAACTCATAGATGGATCTTGGTTAAACCGTAGGAAAATTTTAATTTTCTGCAGCGTTCCCCAACAGTGGCATCATGAGCTAGGTCTATGCGTAGTTCTCTATTGCACGAGTAGAACGCAATTTTGTTGTGGGCGTAGATCTTGTCAACTTGCTTGCCGCTACTAGGCATATCTTGCTTCAGCGGTATTGTGGGATGAAGCGGCCGGACCAACCTTACGTGCGCTTAGACCGGTTCCACCGACTAACATGCACTAGTTGCATAAGGTGGCTGGCGGTGTCTGTCTCTCCACTTTAGTTGGAGCGGATTCGATGAAAAGGGTCCTTATGAAGGGTAAATAGAAGTTGACAAGATCACGTTGTGGTTATTCGTAGGTAAGAAAGCGTTCTTGCTAGAACCCAATTGCAGCCACGTAAAGATGCAACAACAATTGAGGGCGTCTAACTTGTTTTTGCAGCAATTGTCATGTGATGTGATATGGCCAGAAGTCGTGATGAATGATGAATGACATATTGTGATGTATGAGATCATGTTCTTGTAATAGGAATCACGACTTGCATGTCGATGAGTATGAAAACTGGCAGGAGCCATAGGAGTTGTCTTTATTTTTTGTATGACCTGCGTGTCATTGAAGAACGCCATGTAAATTACTTTACTTTATTGCTAAACGCGTTAGCCATAGAAGTAGAAGTAGTCGTTGGCGTGACAACTTCATGAAGACACGATGATGGAGATCATGGTGTCATGCGGTGACAAGATGATCATGGAGCCCGAAGATGGAGATCAATGGAGCTATATGATATTGGCCATATCATGTCACTACTATATAATTGCATGTGATGTTTATTATGTTTATGCATCTTGTTTACTTAGAACGACGGTAGTAAATAAGATGATCCTTACAACAATTTCAAGAAGTGTTCTCCCTAAGCGTGCACCGTTGCTAAAGTTAAATCGTTTGAAGCACCACGTGATGATCGGTGTGATAGATCCTTACGTTCACATACAGCGGGTGTAAGACAGTTTTACACAAGCAAAACACTTAGGGTTAACTTGCGAGCCTAGCATGTACAGACATGGCCTCGGAACACGGAGACCGAAAGGTCGAACACGAGTCGTATGGAAGATCGATCAACATGAGAATGTTCACCGACGATGGCTAGTCCGTCTCACGTGATGATCGGACACGTCCTAGTTGACTCGGATCGTGTAACACTTAGATGACTAGAGGATGTCTAATCTGGTGGGAGTTCATTAAAATAATTTGATTAGATGAACTTAATTATCATGAACTTAGTCTAAAACTTTTGCATAATATGTCTTGTAGATCAAATGGCCAGCGCTCATGTCAACTTGAACTTCAACGCGTTCCTAGAAAACCAAGCTGAAAGATGATGGCAGCAACTATCTGATTGGGTGCGGAACACGAGATCATCCTCATAGCTGCCAGAAACAATATGTCCTAGAAGGACCGCTAGGTGGCGCTCCGTCGAGAGAACCAAGACATTATGAATGCTTGGCAGTCTCGTCTTGATGATTACTCCCTCGTTCGATGCGGCATGCTTTACTGACTTAGAACCGGGGCTCCAAAAGCGTTTTGAGCAACACGGAGCATATGAGATGTTCGAGGAGCTGAAGCTAGTTTTCCAAGCTCATGCCGGGTCGAGAGATATGAAGTCTCCGACAAGTTCTATAGTTGTAAAATGGAGGAAAATAGTTACATCGGTGAGCACATACTCAAAATGTCAGGTTGCACAACCGCTTTGTCCCAGTGGACATTAACCTCCCGGATGAGGCGGTCATTGTGAGAATCCTTGATCGCTCCACCAAGCTACAAGAGCTTTGTGATAAACTACAATATGCGGGGATGGTGAAGACCATTCTGAAGTATTTTCAATCTTGAAGTCAGAGAGGTTGAAATCAAGAAAGAACATCAAGTGTTGATGGTCAATAAGACCACTAAGTTCAAGAAGGGCAAGGGTAAGAAGAACTTCAAGAAGGGCGGCAAAGATGTTGCCGCACGGTAAACCAGTTGCGGGAAGAAGTCAAAGAATGGACCCAAGCACGAGACCGAGTGTTTTTATTGCAAGGGAAGGGTCCCGAAGCGGAACTGCCCCAAATACTTAGCGGATAAGAAGGCCGGCAACACCAAAGTTATATTTGATATACATGTAATTGATGTGTACCTTACCGATTACTCGTAGTAACTCTGGGTATTTGATACGGTGCCGTTGCTCATATTTGTAACTCACGGCAGGAGCTGCGGAATAAGCGGAGGCTGGCGAAGGGCGAGGTGACGATCTGGCGTCGGGAATGGTTCAGTCGATGTGATCGCCGTCGCACGCTACCTCTACATTTACCTACGGGATTAGTTTTGAACCTTAATAATTGTTATTTGGTGCCAAGTTTGAGCATGAACATTGTATCTGGATCTCGTTTAATGCGAGATGGCTACTCATGTAAATCCGAGAATAATGGTTGTTCTATTTATATGAGAGATATGTTTTATGGTCATGCTCCGATGGTCAATGGTTTGTTCTTAATGAATCTCGAGCGTAATGTTACACATATTCATAGCGTGAATACCAAAAGATGTAAAGTTGATAACGATAGTCCCACATACTTGTGACACTGCCGCCTTGGTCACATTGGTGTCAAGCGCATGAAGAAGCTCCATGCTGATGGACTTTTAGAGTCTCTCGATTATGAATCATTTGACACATGCGAACCATGCCTCATGGGCAAAATGACCAAGACTCCGTTCTCCGGAACAATGGAGCGAGCAACCAACTTGTTGGAAATCATACATAGCGATGTGTGCGGTCCAATGAGTGTGGAGGCTCGCGGAGGATATCGTTATGCTCTCACTCTCACAGATGACTTGAGTAGATATGGGTATGTCTACTTGATGAAACACAAGTTTGAGACCTTTGAAAAGTTCAAGGAATTTCAGAATGAAGTAGAGAATCAACGTGACCGAAAGATAAAATTCTTATGATCGGATCGTGGAGGAGAATATTTAAGTCACGAATTTGGTACACACTTAAGAAAATGTGGAATCATTTCACAACTCACGCCGCCTGGAACACCTCGCGTAATGGTGTGTCCGAGCGTCGTGTCGCACTCTATTGGATATGGTGCGATCTATGATGTCTCTTACAGATTTACCGCTATCATTTTGGGGATCGCTCTAGAGACAGCTACATTCACTTTAAATAGGGCACCGTCTAAATCCGTTGAGGCGACACCGTATGAATTATGGTTTGGGAAGAAACCTAAGCTATCGTTTCTAAAAGTTTGGGGATGCGATGCTTATGTCAAGAAACTTCAACCTAAAAGCTCGAACCCAAGTCGGAAAATGCGTCTTCATAGGATACCCTAAGGAAACCGTTGGGTATACCTTCTACTTAAGATCCGAGGGCAAGATCTTTGTTGCCAAGAACGGATCCTTTCTCGGAAAAGAGTTTCTCTCGAAAGAAGTAAGTGGGAGGAAAGTAGAACTCGATGAAGTACTACCTCTTGAGCGGGATAGTAGTGCAGCTCGGGAAAATGTTCTGTGATGCCTACACCTCTTGAAGAGGAAAATAATGATGATGATCAAGGTACTTGGATCAAGTTGCTCTTGAACCGTAGGTCCACAAGGACACGTTCCGCACTGCAGTGGTACGGCAACCCTGTCACGGAAATCATGTTGTTGAACAACGGTGAACCTTGAACTATGAAGAAGCGATGGCGGGCCCAGATTCCAACAAATGGCTTGAAGCCATGAAATCCGAGATAGAATCCATGTATGAAAACAAAGTATGGACTTTGACAGACTTGCCCGATGATCGGCGAGCGATAGAAAACAAATGGATCTTTAAGAAGAAGACGGACGCGGATGGTAATGTCACCATCTATAAAGCTCGACTTGTCGCTAAGGGTTATCGGCAAGTTCAAGGGATTGACTACGATGAGACTTTCTCTCCGTGGCGAAGCTTAAGTCCGTTCGAATCATGTTAGCAATTGCCGCATACTATGATTATGAGATATGGCAGATGGATGTCAAAACAGCGTTCCTTAACGGTTATCTTAAGGAAGAGCTGTATATGATGCAGCCGGAAGGTTTTGTCGATCCTAAGAATGCTAACAAAGTATGCAAGCTCCAGCGATCCATTTATGGGCTGGTGCAAGCATCTCGGAGTTGGAACATTCGCTTTGATGAGATGATCAAAGCGTTTGGGTTTATGAGACTTATGGAGAAGCTGCGTTTACAAGAAAGTGAGTGGGAGATCTGTAGCATTTCTCATATTATATGTAGATGACATACTTTTGATGGGAAATGATATAGAACTCTTGGACAACATTAAGGCCTACTTGAATAAAAGTTTTTCAATGAAGGACCTTGGAGAAGCTGCTTATATATTAGGCATCAAGATCTATAGAGATAGATCGAGGCGCCTCATAGGTCTTTCACAAAGCACATACCTTGATAAGATTTTGAAGAAGTTCAAAATGGATCAGTCAAGAAAGGGTTCTTGCTGTCTTGCAAGGTGTGAGATTGAGCTCAGCTCAATGCCGACCACGGCAAAAGATAAAGAAGAGATGGCGTCATCCCTATGCCTCACCATAGGATCTATTATGTATGCCATGCTGTGTACAGACTGATGTAAACCTTGCCGTAAGTTTGGTAGGAAGGTACCAAAGTAATCCCGCAAGGAACTTTGGACAGCGGTCAAGAATATCCTAAAGTACACGAAAAGGACGAAGGACATGTTTCTCGTTTATGGAGGTGACGAAGAGCTCGTCGTAAAGGGTTACGTCGGCGCTTAGCCGACACAGATCTGATGACTCTAAGTCACAAACCGGATCGTGTATATGTTCAATGGTGGAGCGATGGCTGGTGCATTTTGCAAGCGAAGCGTCGTGGCGGGATCTACATGTGAGCGGAGTACATGGCAGCCTCGGAGGCAGCGCATGAAGCAATTTGTGTGAAGGAGTTCATCACCGACCTAGGAGTCATACCCAATGCGTCGGGGCCGATCAAACTCTTACGTGACAACACTGGAGCTATTGCACTTGCCAAGGAGCCCAGGTTTCACAAGAAGACCAGAGCACATCAAGCGTCGCTTCAACTCCATCCGTGAAAATGTTCAAGATGGAGACATAGAAATTTGCAAAGTGCATACGGATCTGAATGTCGCAGATCCGTTGACTAAACCTCTTCATGGGCAAAACATGATCAACACCGAACTCTATGGGTGTTCGATTCATCACAATGTAACTAGATTATTGACTCTAGTGCAAGTGGGAGACTGTTGGAAATATGCCCTAGAGGCAATAATAAAAGCATTATTATTATATTTCCTTGTTCATGATAATTGTCTTTTATTCATGCTATAATTGTATTATCCGGAAATCGTAATACACGTGTGAATACATAGACTACAATCGTCCTAGTAAGCCTCTAGTTGACTAGCTCGTTGGTCAACAGATAGTCATGGTTTCGACTATGGACATCGATGTCATTGACAGCGGGATCACGTCATTAGGAGAATGGCGTGATGGACAAGACCCAATCCTAAGCATAGCACAAGATCGTGTAGTTCGTTTTCTAGAGCTTTTTCAATGTCAAGTATCTCTTCCTTAGACCATGAGATCGTGTAACTCCCGGATACCGTAGGAGTGCTTTGGGTGTACCAAGCGTCACTGGCGTGGCGGGTGACTATAAAGGTGCACTAAAGGTATCTCCGAAAGTGTCATTGGGTTGACACGGATCGAGGCTGGATTTGTCACTCCGTATGACGGAGAGGTATCTCTGGGCCCACTCGGTAATGCATCATCATAATGAGCTCAAAGTGACCAAGTGCTTGGTCATGGGATCATGCATTCTGATGAGTAAAGTGACTTGCCGTGCGAGACTGAGCGAGGTATTGGGATACCGACGATCGAGTCTCGGGCAAGTAACATACCGTCGACAAAGGGAATTGTATACGGGGTTTGATCGGATCCTCGACATCATGGTTCATCCGATGACATCATCGAGGAGCATGTGTGAGCCAACATGGGTATCCAGATCCGCTGTTGGTTATTGACCGGAGAGCGTCTCGGTCATATACGCTTGTCTCCGAACCCGTAGGGTCTCTACACTTAAGGTTCGATGGCGCTAGGGTTATTAGGAAGACTTGTATGTGATTCTTGAATGTTGTTGAGTCCGGATGAGATCCGGACGTCACGAGGAGTTCTGGAATGGTCGGGGTAAAGATTTATATATGGGAAGTTGTCATACGACACGGAAGAATTGAGGTCATATCGGTATTGTACCGGGGCCACCGGAAAGGTTCCGGGGGTCCACCGGGAGGGGCCACCCATCTCGGAGGGCCACATGGGCCACAAGGGGCAGGGAGCTAGCCCCTGGAGGGCTGGGCGCACCCCCCACCTTGGGCCCATGCGCCTAGGGTTGGGGGGAAACCCTAAAGGGGGCGCCCCCCTTGCTTGGGGGGCAAGTCCCCCCTCCCTGGCCGCCGCCCCCCCTCTAGATCCCATCTAGAGGGGTCGGCCCCCCTTGCCCCTTCCCCTATAAATAGAGGGGTGAGGGGAGGGCTGCTGGACACAAGCCAAGGCGCAGCCCCTCCCCACCCTAACACCTCTCCTCCTCCGTACGTGCTTGGCGAAGCCCTGTCGGAGTACTGCTGCACCAACAACACCACGCCGTCGTGCTGCCGTTGGAGCTGTCTTCTTCAACCTCTCCTTCCTCCTTGCTGGATCAAGACGGAGGAGACGTCGTCCGTACCGTACGTGTGTTGAACGCGGAGGTGCTATCCGTTCAGCACTTGGTCATCGGTGATCCGAATCACGGCGAGTACGACTCCATCATCACCATCCCTTGAGCGCTTCGCTTTTCGATCTACAAGTGGTATGTAGATGCAAACTCACTCCCTTGACTCGTTGCTTAGATGAACTCATAGATGGATCTTGGTGAAACCGTAGGAAAATTTTAATTTTCTGCAACATTCCCCAACATATGCTAGCCGAACTCCATTGGAGCGCCGCTGGACATGCCCTCTCTATGTGTCGTCGTGGGTGTGCTTGTTGTGTTGTGGGGCGCGATCGGAAGGTTGAAGAAACTAAGGTTATAATGGCCGCCGGAATTAAACGGGAAGCCGAACGGCCAGGAATATCGGCAGGCCCTGATGGCAGTTCTAATTTGCAGCGCGTAAATCCATCGTGCTGCACGTAACTGCATCGCGTGGCAACGAGCGCGGCGCAACCGCATGCATATGGGGGGCCCGACATGATCGTGCGCACGCCCAACCGCTGGTAGAGCGCGCGCGGAGGGACGCGAGCAGAGCGCTCCGCGGCCCGAATGCGGGAGGTGGCCGTCGTGGTCGCCACCCCACTGCCGGCCACCGTGGCCATCACCCGCTCTGCCACCACGTCCTGAAGGCGGGAGGTGGTGCTCATGGCCGCCACCCCATCGTCGGTCGCCGTGGCTGCTAGCCAGCCGTTGATCACCGGGATTATCACCCGCTCCGCCGCCGAGGCCCGAAGGCGGGAGGCAAAGGTGGAGGCCCGCACGTGCGTCAGTGACCTTGCACACTACATCGAGTTCCTGCGGGAGGAGGAGGAGCACCTCGTCGAGCATGCAAAGAGCCTTACCGCAGCCGTGGCCGTAGCACACGCTCACGCAGAGGCGAGGAATCAAGAGATCTACAAGCAGTTCGACCACTTCGAGAGGGATCGCCTGGAGCGGCAGTGGGCGTTCGAGCTGGCGAGCGTCGCTAAACATGCAGTAGCGGCAGGCACCGTATTGCATTTGTCCAGCTCGTCGGTAGGCTCCTCCTCCTCCTCTGCCTCTTACTGAGCGGGTGAGCGCGCTTGGCAAAGGAGAGGTTGTCGGAAGTAGCACAAAGCCCTTTGTGGTAGTAGTAGTATTTAGGGGCTATTTTATTCAGTTCATCTGACTGTAGATGTGTGGTCAAACTGTACAACATACTTAAAATTAGCTAGTATATATAGTTGAACTAGCTATTTCAGTACGTGGTTGGCAACAATTGGGGAGAAGTTTGTTCGGTTCAGCTGTCGAGTTGAACTGTTTGTATAAATTAAGAACAACTCCTTAATCTTTGAATGAAATCTATGCTTAATCACTGAATTTTAGTTGAAAAAATTAGATAGTGCTAATGATTTGTAGCTGCATATTTTGACAAATCGCAGTGTTACAAGGATTGACAAATGGCAACGTTACTAGATCAACAAATGTAAATCTTTCCTGTTTGACAAATGGCAACATACCCAATATGACAGATGCAAATCTTACCAAATTGTTTGTATGTGGTTGCACACGGGTCATCCAAAACAACCGTTTGCATTGAAGGGATGCACAAATCCTGTGCTGCTCTCACTTTGCATACGGGTGTTCCATCTAAAACGTTTGCAATCAAGAGCTGCACAAATCCTGCTCGGCACATTTTCCCTTGGCTTCCTGGGAAAGCTGTCGGTTTGCATACAGGTGTTCTAACTAAAACGTTTGTGATGAGTGTTTTATATTTAAAAACCGAATTGAACTGGGGAAACCGAATTAAACCTGGGGAAGCTGACAAAACTTTTACCACGGCATGTTGATGCCGCTCCATGATAGCATGCCAAGTTTCATGAATTTTAGACGAGTTTTGGATTTACTAGAATTTAAAAACCAAGTATCTCAATGTTTGCGGCCGAGTGACGGTGGCAGGGTGTTTGAAATTCATTCCCATTTCTTGCATGGGACCTTAGCATGCACCCAAGGACACACATTTGATTTTTTTCAACCAGTTTATATGCACAGGAGAATGTGCATGTAGTTCAAATTTGAATTATGCACATAAAATGCCTGGAAAATCCTGTTAATGTATAAAAATGTCCAAACGAACCCCGAAAAATTCCAAAATTGAACACAACACTATTTTTGTTCTATATTAACACTCAAATTTTTTTGAAAGCAATAAAAGGCAACGGATATCGTTTCGTCCCCAAAGGTGGCACGTTCCCTACCGAAACCATCATGCTTTTTGTGAGAAGCTCTGGTTTGTGAGAAGCTTATACCCAAACCTGCCCCAAATGGAACAAAAAATTTACCATGACATGTTGATGCCGCTCCATGGTAGCATGCCAAGTTTCATGAATTTCAGACGACTTTTGGATTTACTAGAATTTAAAAACAAGGTATCTCAATGTTTGCGACCGAGTGACGGTGGCAGGGTGTTTGAAATTCATTCCCATTTCTTGCATGGGACCTAAGCATGCAACCATGGACACATATTTGATTTTCCAAACAGTTTATATGCACTGGAGCATGTGCATGTAGTTCAAATTTGAATTATGCGCATAAAATGCTTGAAAACCCAGTTAATGTATAAAAGTGTCCAAACGAACCCCAAAAAATTCCAAAATTGAACACAACACTCCTGTTGTTCTATGTTGACACTCGAAAAAATTTGAAAGCAATAAAAGGCAACGAATATTGTTTCGTCCCCAAAGGTGGCACATTCCCTACAGAAACCATCATGCTTGTTGTGAGAAGCTCTGGTTTGTGAGAAGCTTATACCCAAACCTGCCCCAAATGGGAAAAAATTACCACGGCATGTTGATGCCGCTCCATGATAGCATGCCAACTTTCATGAATTTTAGACGAGTTTTGGATTTACTAGAGTTTACATACCAGGTATCTCAATGTTTGCGGCCGAGTGACGGTGGCAGGGTGTGTGACATTCATTCCCATTTCTTGCATGGGACCTAAGCATGCAACCAAGGACACATATTTGATTTTTCAACCAGTTTATATGCACTTGAGGATGTGCATGTAGTTCAAATTTGAATTATGCGCATAAAATGCCTGGAAAACCCAGTTAATGTATAAAACTGTCCAAACGAACCCCAAAAAATCCAAAATTGAATACAACACTCCTGTTGTTCTATGTTGACACTCTTAAATTTTTGAAAGCAATAAGAGGCAACGAATATCATTTCGTCCCCAAAGGTGGCAGTTCCCTACCGAAACCATCGCGCTTGTTGTGAGAAGCTCTGGTTTGTGAGAAGCTTATACCCAAACCTGCCCCAAATGGGACAAATTTTTTACCACGGCATGTCGATGCCGCTCCATGATAGCATGCCAAGTTTCATGAATTTCAGACGAGTTTTGGATTTACTAGAACTTATAAACCAGGTATATCAATGTTTGCGGCCGAGTGACTGTGGCAGGGTGTTTGAAATTCATTCACATTTTTTGCATGGGACTTAAACATGCAACCAAGGAGACATATTTGATTTTTCAACCAGTTTATATGGACTCGAGCATGTGCATGTAGATCAAATTTGAATTATGCGCATAAAATGCCTGGAAAACCCAGTTAATGTATAAAAATGTCCAAACGAACCCTGAAAAATTCCAAAATTGAACACAACACTCCTGTTGTTTTATGTTGACACTCTAAATTTTTTGAAATCAATAAGAGGCTACGGATATCATTTCTTCCCCAAAGGTGGCACGTTCCCTACCGAAACCATCACGCTTGTTGTGAGAAGCTTATACCCAAACCTGCCCCAAATGGGACAAAAAAAATTACCACGGCATGTTGATGCCGCTCCATAATAGCATGCCAAGTTTCATGAATTTCGGACGAGTTTTGGATTTACTAGAATTTAAAAACCATGTATCTTAATGTTTGCGGCCGAGTGACGGTGGCAGGGTGTGTGACATTCATTCCCATTTCTTGCATGGGACCTAAGCATGCAAGCAAGGACACATATTATTTTTTTCAACCAGTTTATATGCATTGGAGCATGTGCATGTAGTTCAAATTTGAACTATGCGCATAAAATGCCTGGAAAACCCAGTTAATGTATAAAATTGTCCAAACGAACCCCAAAAATTCCAAAACTGAACACAACACTCCTGTTGTTCTATGTTGACGCTCTAAAAAGTTTGAAAGCAATAAGAGGCAACGAATATCGTTTCGTCCCCAAAGGTAGCACGTTCCCTACCAAAACCATCACACTTGTTGTGAGAAGCTTATACCCAAACCTGCCCCAAATGTGACAAAAAATTTACCACGACATGTTGATGCTGTTCCATGATAGCATGCCGAGTTTCATGAGTTTCAGACGAGTTTTGGATTTACTAGAATTTAAAAACCAGGTATCTCAATGTTTGCGGCCGAGTGACAGTGGCAGGGTGTGTGACATTCATTCCCATTTCTTGCATGGGACCTAAGCATGCAACCAAGGACAGATATTTGATTTTTCAACTCGTTTATATGCACTGGAGCATGTGCATGTAGTTGAAATTAGAATTATGCACCTGAAATGCCTACAAAACCAAGTTAATATATAAAAACGTCTAAACGAACCCTGAATAATTCCAATTTTTTTACGACACACCTATAGTTGCATGTTCACTGCAGATAAAATTTCTAACAATTCAAACACCATCCTTTGTAGCTGTGACCCCATTACGTAATTCAAATCAAGGTGATAAATCAAGTAGATCGCACACAACTTATTATCATCAACCGTGTGAGATGCATCACAAAATATCTTGGAGCACCGTCAGTGTATAGTACGCCTATGGCTTATGAGAGAAGGTCCGTCGACTACAATCCACAGCCGGCGCGTCAAGCACACTAGCTCACTCCCCAAATATCATTTCACTATTCATTCATCGCCGATGAAAGATGGGGACGTGGACCCACGTCGTGAGGGCAACTTCGGTGGCCCACTCTGGCGAGAGCACGGCCGCAGCCGTCAGGCGCGTGCTAACAAGCTTCGTGAGGGCGACTGCAGTCTGCGTCCTGGTGGCCAAGGCAGCCCAAACGACCGTTGTTGCTTCTCAGGCGGCGGCAGCAACATCTGCCTCGGGGATAGCTACTAGCGAGAGCGGCACAACAGCTGTCCGTTCCGCAGCGGCGGCCTTAGCCCTGATGGAGGCCTCCCACTACCATGTCGAGGCCGTCCACGCCCAGCTCGTGGCGGTCACCACACAAATCGAATGAAGCTTCTCCGACAACGGTCGGCAACCCACGGCCGAAGAGTTGGCAATCACCAAGAGAGTTCGGGCAGCCGTCTGTTCCTGCGCGGCATATCTTGCCACGACGGAGCCCGCCAGAGCCCAGATCACGGCCGCCCACGCCCAGCTCATGGCGGCCTATTCCAAAGATATGGCGGACGCGGATGGCGAGATGCTTGCCAGTATGGTGCAATTGATGCCCTGGAGCCCTTTGCCCAGGAGACTGTCGGGCGCGAGCTGGACATGGAGGCGGCGGCGGAGATCGACGAGCACCAGTCATAGTAGTACTCTTTGTTTTGTTTAATTAAGAGTGCCAGTCTTTAATTTGTTAGAGTAATATTTGGGTCAGCTAGCTCTGTTTAATTGCTGAACTTGCTCGATTAAGAAGTTAGTCTCCTTTGTGTACCCAAATTATGCAATGACGTGGATGACCACTGTAACCAGGGAAATTCGAACCAAAATTTTTGATGTTCAAACTCAACACACACGGGTTAAGCTATCTGAATCATTTTTGATGTTCACATATCGTACACAGTTCTGAATAAGGGACCGTGTTTGATGACACTTTGCGCGCCAGTTTTTTCGCTGAAGCGATTCCAAATTTTCGACTTCCGCGGTAATATCTACCTCCCAGCCCCCCCCCTTACCAAAAGCCACATTTCCCCTCTTTCCGCCTTCCTTTCCAAGTTGAAACCTTCACTCCTTGCTTACAGCGCCGCCGACGACCCTCCTTCACGCTCCTCGGCCTCGCCTATCCAGGCAGGTAGTCCACACCTGACCCCCATCCTCCAGTCCTTCCACATCCCACATGCCCCGACCTCTAGCGCGAGCGCGACAACTTCCACCCAAATCACCGATCCCTCCACCAAATAAGCACCGGCCTAAGCCATGGTGCACGCAGTATAGCCAGGACCTCAAGGAGCATTTGGTAGTGGAGAAGCAAATCGCGGCCGCACGCGCGGATGAGGTCGCGATGGCTGCCATTCGTGCCGACCCCAGATCTTGAAGGAGCACCTTGCCATTTGCTAGCTACACAGGTTAAGCATGCTCGGTTTACCCATTGCGTGTGCTGCTCCTGCCTTTCCTTCACAAATTCTAGTGAATTGTGCTATCTAATTTTACCATACAATCTGTTGCTCTAGTGTATATATTCTATATGTCGTGCAGTGTGGTGCTCACTTATTAACTATTTTGTTAATTAGTTGTCGTCTTCAGTTAACTGTTTGGTTCAATTCTGCAAATGTGATGTTCAATTCTTCAGGCTGCAATTTTGTATTGTCTTCCATGTGAGAAATAAATCAAATTTATCTTTACAAAATACCTGAGAAACAAATACAATTGCTATATTTCCAAGTTGTCAAGCATGCTTGGTTTGGTTATACATTGTGCATTGTGGTGCTCAGTTAACGTTTGGTTCATTTGTGTTGTGGTGTTTAGTTATCTGTTTGGTTCAATTCTGCAATGTGATGTTCAATAGTTGTGGGTGCATTCTGTTATGGTATACCATGTGAGGAATAAATTGAATTTGGCTGTAGTAAATACATGAGAAACAAATACAATTGCTACAATTGGCTGTAGTTAATTGTTTGGTTTACTGCTTTATCTTCTATTAGGAGTATGTTATATTGTGCAATGTGGTGCTCAGTTAATGTTGGTTCATTTGTTGTGGTGTTTAGTTAACTGCTTGGTTCAATTCTGCAATGCGATGTCCAATTGTCGTGGGTAGAATTTTGTATTGTTGTGCATGTGAGGAATAAATCGAATTTGGCTGCACTTAATACATGAGAAACATATACACATGCTATATTTCCTAGTTCTTAATCATGCTTGGTTTGGATAAATGGGTTTTCCATGTGGCTTGAATTAATCTGATGAATCTGCAATGTGCTTATTTTCCATGAACATATTTTACTGATAGCATGCGGACCCTTACTTAACCTGATGACTAACTACCTTATATGTGTTGCAGGGAAACAATGGGAAGCACTGAGGTTTACAATCAAGGTTAGCACATGCATGGTCCGTTGTCTAATAGCACATTATTGTGCAATTGCAGGAACCATTCTAATATTTAGGTTTTAAAATTTGGTCTTGCACATGTAGGTCCTCTGTCGAGGTTTTGACCCTTTGTTCGACCCTTTTGCATATGGGGAAATGAGTTGTCCATGAATATCGGTCAAGTCAAGAAACTTCAGAAAGATTGTTAGGATAAAGAAATTAGCGACAAAAACAACAAGATTTTTATGCGCACAATGAAGAAGATATCAGTTCACTACAGGATGGTACTAACTATTATACCTTGCCTTTTTTTTATTCCTTTGCCCCATTTCCAATATAGAGAAGATATTTATGCACATCCTTGTTTTCAGGCCTTTCCAAAGCAGTTCACTGATGATTACCTCTAAAACCACCTGTATGGTCAGGAGGCGAGGAAGATATTCATACAACTCCCATGGTTCAATATTGAAGTGTTCCTGAAGAGGACGAAGGATGGACGGTCAATCACCCACAGGCACTGGCCTAAAGTTACAAAGACCTTCAACATCAATGAAGGCTCAATATTATATACCTTCAGCAGTTTTCTAGATGAGATACATCTATCTATGTACCGTCTATGATGCTAATTTCGAAAGGTTATATATGTTGCATGTGAAACTTGGTCCAGGTGTACTTGTGTAATGGGGTAGCTTAGTGCTGAAGCTATATGATGTTGTACTCTGATGTATTTCAATTATGAAAATGAAATATATTGTGTGCTTAATATGAAATGTCAATTAGATTAATAAATCGATTATGAATAATCGGATAATTAGCATGCTAATGGCGAATTAGCCTGCTAATTGGGTTTTGCTATTGCAAACGGTTGTTGAAAAAATACCGTGGGCGATGACCTCAGGTACCGCACACAGTTTCTAGGAATAAACCGACTTCCTCTTAAAAACTGTTTGCGTTAGGCCACCTTGCACAAACGTTTACCACATAAAAACTTTGTGTGAAGGACAGCCTTTGCCACACAGTTTCTTCTACGGACCGTGTGTGATACATTCAATAACACAAACGATTTAACGGAAAAAAATTATGTGTGATGTACCTGTGAATGGAAACGTTTTCCTTGGAGCGACTATGTGGGATGTACATACGAACGAAAACATTAAGCGGGGACTGACTGCGTGGGATGTACTTGCAACTGGAAACAATTTCGCTGTATAATTGTATTTTTTTAGCTCTACTGTACGTATTTCCGTATTTGAGCGCTCGCGGTCGCACACGACCTCATTTTGCCGAATGTGTGTGCCAGGAGGGCATATCCCCGATGGTTTCTGGGTCATGTGGGAATGACCCCCCTATCGCCCACACTCACTTGACGACGGTTTCAAATGCCGTCGCGGAAAGGGGTTAAAAACCGTTTGTTTAGTAGCTCGTTGTACTAGTGATCAAATCTTTACCCAAAACTTGAAAACTTCACAACACAAAACTCAACAAGAAAACTCATGAGATCCGTTAGTATAAGAAAATAAATCACCACTTAGGTACTGTTGTGAACTCATTCTAAATTTATATTGGTGTTATATCTACTGTATTCCAACTTATCTATGGTTCATACCTCTGATACTACCCATAGATTCATCAAAATAAGCAAACGACACAATGAAAACAGAATCTGTCAAAAACAGAAAAGTTTGTAGTAATCTGGAAACTTTGTATACTTCTTTAACTCCAAAATTTCTGAAAATTTAGGAAATCTAGAAAATTTGTATATCAATCTTGTGTAAAAAATTCATATCAAAAGCATGTTCTAGTGAATTTTCAAAATTCCTGGACTGAGAGCAAAAGTTTCTGTTTTTCAACAAGATCAAATCAACTATCACCATAGACCATCCCAAAGGTCTTACTTGGCACTTTATTGAAAGAAAAGCTATAAAACATGATTACTAAAGTAACATAATCATGCAAACACTCAAAAACAGTAGGGGTAAATGTTGGGTCGTCTCCCAACAAGCGCTTTTCTTTAATGCCTTTCTAGCTAGGCATGATGATTTCAATGATGCTCACATAGAAGATAAGAACTGAAACATAATGGGAGCATCATGAAGAATATTACTAGCACATTTAAGTCTAACCCACTTCCTATGCACAGGGATTTTGCGAGCAAACAACTTATGGGAACAAGAATCAACTAGCATAGGAAGGTAAAACAAGCAAAACTTCAAAACTTTCAACACATAGAGAAGAAACTTGATATTATTGCAATATGTAAAAGCATATGTTCCTCTCTTATAATAAATTTCAGTAGCATCATGAATGAATTCAACAATATAGCCATCATATAAAGCATTATTTTCATGATGCACAAGCATAGAAATTTTACTACCCTCCACATAAGCAAAATTCTTCTCATTCGGAATAGTGGGAGTAGCATAAGAAACTCGAATACTATAAATTGTTTCCACATTAAAAGAGTAATGTTCAGAAAAAGGGTAATTATAATCATGACAAGTTTTATAAATATAATCATCACTACTTTTTATAACATAAGTGTAATCACAATAATCATCATAAGTAGCAACTTCGTTCTCATCATAATCAATCGAAACCTCTTCCAAGATTGTGGAATCATTACTAAATAAAGTCATGACCTCTCCAAATCCACTTTTATCATTATAATAAGATTCAACACCCTCCAAAATAGTGGGATAATTATTACCTAAAGTTGACACTCTTCAAAACCCACTTTCATTAATATTGCAATCATCATAAGTAGGAGGCATGCTATCATCATAATAACTTTGCACATCAAAATTTGGGGGACTAAAAATATCATATTCATTAAACATAGCATCCCAAAGCTTGGGACAAACATTAATTGCAGCAAATAAATTCTCAAACAAGTCATTCTCATCAAACATAGCATCCCCAAGCTTGTGGCTTTGCATATCATAAGCATAATCACTTTCATCATTAATAGTATGAATAACACTAATAGTATAGCAACTATTATCATCGCAATTTTCTAAGTTGGTGCCAAAAAAGATTCTCAAGATTATAACAAGTATCATTACTTTCCCAATCATAATCATCACAATGAGTAATAGGAATATCAAAATCATCCTCAATAGTTTCTTCGAATGTGGTACCATAAGGCAAAGAATCAATATCATCATCAAGTATATCATCTTCCACATTTATTTTTTATTCACTCTCGTGAGGCATAACAATAATAGGAGCAACATCATTTGGGAGGGATACCTTTTTACCTTTGCTTCTCTGTCTTATATTTTTCTTCTCCACATCATGTGTGGGTTTAATCAACTTTTTGGAGCTCCTTATTGATGAGATTGGTTGCATAGGAAGCTCATTCTCGTAACCTGTTTCATCACGAGAGACAATAGGAGGGAAAGTGGAGAGCTTTACCCTTTCATTAGTATTTCTTTTATATTCTCATGGTTTTCCCATCTTTCTATAGTTAGCAATATAAGCATTCTCAGTGCAATTTACCACGGAAAACATATAGATTTCTTTAAGAGTAGTTTCAGCATGGTCGGTGAATATGAACGCTTTAAACCAACTATTTTATGTGACAATTCTTCACACCCCAAAAGTAAACAGAGTTCATTATAAATTTCAATGGTGATCAAGTTATTGCAATATTTGGTCACGATTAGATCATGAAAAAGTATGCATTGAAAAAAGATGGCCAACTGTATTACAAAGTTCATGAGTAATTGGATGAAGAGAGCATAATTTTTTAGCAAATTTATTATCACCTTAAGCCACCGATTGGTTTCATCATGTTTATGCTTCTTACAATATCTATCATCCCTATAAGGCATGTCTTCACAAACTCTATTCACTCCACAAAAATGGACATGCTTATAAGAAACTTCTTTATCATGACTAGTGCAATCATCATTAGTATGATGAATATTCATAGCAAGTACACTAACAACATTGCAATCTTGTTTATCATTCAAAGATTTCATGCCAAACATTTTATTGACTTCTACTTCTAACACTTGAGCACAATTTTCCTTTCCATTATTTTCACGAAAAATATTAAAAAGATGAAGCATACGAGGCAACCTTAATTCCATTTTTCGTAGTTTTCATTTATAAACTAAACTAGTGATAAAACAAGAAACTAAAAGATTTAATTGCAAGATCTAAAGATATACCTTCAAGCACTAACCTCCCCAGCAATGGCGCCAGAAAAGAGCTTGATGCCTACTACGCAACCTTCTTCTTGTAGACTCGTGTTGGGCCTCCAAGCGAAGAGTTTTGTAGGACAGTAACAAATTTCCCTCAAGTGGATGACCTAAGGTTTATCAACCCATGGGAGGCGTAGGATGAAGATGGTCTCTCTCAAACAACCCTGCAACCAAATAACAAAGAGTCTCTTGTGTCCCCAACACACCCAATACAATGGTAAATTGTATAGGTGCACTAGTTCGGCGAAGAGATGGTGATCCAAGCGTAATATGGATAGTAGATATAGGTTTTTGTAATCTGAAAGTATAAAAACAGCAAGGCAACTAGTAACGAAAGTGAGCAAAAATGGTATTGCAATGCTTGGAAACAAGGCCTAGGGTTCATACTTTCACTAGTGCAAGTTCTCTGAACAATGATAACATAATTAGATCATATGGTAATACCTCAACGTGCGACAAAAGTAACTCCAAAGTTCTTATTGCAGAGAACATAAGATGAAATTGTTTGTAGGGTACGAAACCACCTCAAGTTATTTTTTCCGATCAATCCATTGAGCTGTTCCTATAAGTGTCACAAACAGCCCTAGAGTTCATAGTAAAATAACACCATATGACACACATCAATCAACTCTAATGTCACCTAGATACTCCAATGTCACCACAAGTATCCGTGGGTCAATTATACGATATGCATCAAACAACTTCAGATTCATAATATTCAATCCAACACAAAGAACCTCAAAGAGCGCCCCTAAGATTCCTACCCGAGAAACAAGGACGAAAACATGCATCAACCCCTATGCATAGATTACCCCAACATCACCTCGGGAATCCGCGAGTTGAGTGCAAAAACAAACATCAAGTGAATCAATAGAACACCCCATTGTCACCACGGGTATCCCACACACATACATCAAGTGTTCTCAAATCCATAATAGTATTCAATCCGATAATACTGAAACCTCAAAGGTAAAACTCAATTCATCACAAGAAGGTAGAGGGGGAGAAACACCATATGATTCAACTATAGTAACAAAGTTTGCGGTACATCAAGATCGTGCCATATCAAGAACACGGGAGAGAGAGGGAGAGAGAGAGAGAGAGAGAGAGAGATCAAACACATAGCTACTGGCACATACCCTTAGCCCCGGGGGAGAACTACTCCCTCCTCATCATGGAGACCACCGGGATGATGAAGATGGCCACCGGTGATGGTTTCCCCCTCCGGCAGGGTACCGGAACGGGCTCCCGATTGGTTTTTCCTGGCTACAGAGGCTTGCGGCAGTGGAACTCCCGATCTAGTTTTATTTCTGGAGGTTTTGGGATTTATAGGAATTTTTTGTGTCGGTTTCACGTCAGGGGGGTCCACGAGGCAGTGGGAAGACAGGGGGGCGCGCCCTAGGGGGGCTCCCTCCACCCTTGCCGTCACCTCGGGACTCTTCTGGCCCAGCTCCGATGCTCCGTGGGCTTCTTCTGGTCCATAAAAAATCACCGGAAATTTTCAGCTTGTTTGGACTCCGTTTGATATTCCTTTTCTGCAAAACTCAAAAACAAGGAAAAAACAGAAACTCGCATTGGGCTCTAGGTTAATAGGTTACTCCCAAAATTAATATAAAATAGCATATTAATGCATATAAAACATCCAAGATATATAATATAATAGCATGGAACAATAAAAAATTATAGATACGTTGGAGACGTATCACCAGGCATGCAACACGCCTTGGGCTGTGCCTGGGTCGCCAGCCTCAGCACAGGCAGATTAATTAGTCATGTGCCGGCACATGGCACGACACCACACGAGGAACGCTGCACGGGACGCCTGGCCCGACTCGATCAATGGGGAGGGAGCTATCGAACGTTGAGGGGCTGACGCGGGAGGAGCGGGGGAGCCGTCAGAGGGGTTTAACTTGTCATAATCCTAATTGTAGACCAATTTCTAAACAAACTACATCTAGGGATATTAAGAAGCTATACCTGGTAAAGAGAAAAAAGATGAATTTTCTACATGCACTTTTCTAGTGTCGTTAACATCTAATATCTGGATTGGTTGGGCTAAGCAAGACTACATTAGTGTGGTAGCTCATTATGTTAATGAACATTGGCATCTACAAAAAAGAGTCATATGATTTGAATTACTTAATGTATCACATAGTGGTCCAAACATTGTTGAAGCTGTACTCAAAGTTGTGAATGATTTTGATCTTGTTGACAAGGCTTTCGCCATAACTTTGGATAATGCTTCAGAAAACACTAGTGCAATGAATACCCTGACTCCTATATTCTCCGTATATGTTGCATCCTTTTTAATGCATCAACGTTGTGCTTGCCATATCATTAATATTATTGCTAAAGGTGCTTTACATTTATGTGAACCACAGGTTGAAGTCATACACACTGTTATCTTATCTTTCGCATTCATCTCCACGACCTGTAAACTATAGGAGATATTGCATTGCTCCAGGGACAACTCCTCATAAGTTTAATTCAGACATGCATGTTAGATGGAACTCTACATATATGATGCTTAAGGCAGTTATCCGAGACAGAATTTTGTTCAATGGTTTTATTAATGCAAATTATGGGGTTGATCCTCTAATCAGCAATGATGCTTGTCATGTTATTACAACATTGACTACATTTCTTAAGTTGTTATATGATGCAACAATTACTTTGTTTGGGGTTTATTACCCGACATCTCCTTTGATGGTGCATACTACATTAGACATTGCTAGTCATAGCATATGAAGGTGATGGATTATTACTTAATGTTGTTGCTGACATGAAAACTAAGTATTTAAAACATTGGCAACAAATTCCACTCTTGTATGCATTTTCATTTATCTTGGATCCTAGAGCTAAACTTGAAGGGTATCGTAGTGCACTCGATGTACCATCTCTTTCCATATGTTTAGATTACACTGATGACTTTAGTAAGGCTCGTGAAAAGCTTTAGGAAGTTTTTGCTAAGTATGAGCAAAAGTATGTGGGAGTTCGAATGCAAAGACTGATACGTCTCCAACGTATCTATAATTTATGAAGTGTTCATGCTAATATATTATAATTCTTGGATGTTTTACAATCATTTTATTGCAACTTTATATCATTTTGTGGGACTAACCTATTGATCCACTGCCCAGTGCCAGTTGCTGTTTTTTTGCTTGTCTTTTACATTGCAAGAACTCAATATCAAACGTAGTCCAAATACCGCGATTTTTTTGTTGATTTTTTATGGACCAGAAGACATCCAATGGGCCAGAGCAGCACTTGGGGGGTTCTCCAAGGGGGCATAACCCACCAGGGTGTGCCTGGGCCCCCAGGCGCGCCCAAGTGGGTTGTGCCCACCTCGCTGGCCTCCCGCACCCCCTCTTCGCCCTATAAATTGCCAAATATTTCAAAAACCCTCGGGGAGACCCTACATCAGAAGTTCCGCTGCCACAAGCCTCTATAGCCACAAGAAACCAATCTAGACCCCGTTCCAGCACCCTACCAGAGGGGGGAATCATCACCGGTGGCCATCTTCATCATCTCGACGGCCACCATGATGAGGAGGGAGTAGTCCACCCTCGGGGCCGAGGGTTTGTACCAGTAGCTATATGTTTAATCTCTCTCTCTCTCTCTCTCTCTCTCTCTCTCTCGTGGTTCTTGATGGCACGATCTTGATGTATCGGGGCTTTGTTAATATAGTTGGATCATATAGTGTTTTCCCCTCTCTATCATGTTGTGATGAATTGAGTTTTCCCTTTGAGATTTCGTTTTATCGGATTGAATACTTTTATGGATTTGAGAGGACTTGATATATGTCTTGCATATGAATACCCGTGGTGACAATGGGGTATTATTTTTATTCACTTGATATATGTTTTGGCACTCAACTTGCGGATTCCCGTGGTAACATTAGGGTAATATATGCATAGGGGTTGATGCACGTTCTTGTCTTTGTTTCTCTGGTAGAAATCTTGGGGCACTCTTTGAGGTTCTTTGTGTTGGATTGATTATTATGAATATGAAATTATTTGGTGTTATTTTAGTACGAACTCTTGGATAGATTGATCAGAGAGAATATATTCGAGGTGGTTTCGTACCCTACAAATGATTTCTTCTTATGTTCTCCGCTAGATAGGAACTTTGGAGTGATTCTTCATCTCACATTGAGGGATGGTTATATGATCCAATTATATTAGCATTGTTGAGAGATTGCACTAGCGAAAGAATGGACCCTAGGCCTCATTTTCAAGCATTACCATACCGTTTGTACTCCGTTTTATCAATTGCTACCTTGCTGTTTTTTATTGTTCCTATTATAAAAATCAATATCTACTATCATTACTACACTTGTATCACCATCTCTTCGCCGAACTAGTGCACCTATATAAATTACCATTGTATTTCGTGTGTTGGGACATAAGAGACTTTTTATTATTTGGTTGTAGGGTTGTTTGAGAGAGACCATCTTCATCCTACGCCTCCCATGGATTGATAAACCTTAGGTCATCCACTTGAGGGAAAATTGCTACTATCCTACAAAACTCTGTGCTTGTTGGCCCAACACGCGTCTACAAGAATAAAGTTGCGTAGAGACATCAAGCTCTTTTCTGGCGTCGTTTCCGCGGAGGTGAGTGCTTGAAGGTATATCTTTAGATCTTGCAATTGAATCTTTTAGTTTCTTGTTTGTCACTAGTCTGGTTTATAAAAGAAAACTACAAAAATATGGATAATGGGTTACCTCAAGTTGTTCTTTATCTTTATAATGTTTATCTTGAGAATAAGGATTCCGATAATTGTGCTCAATTGCTAAAAAAAATTCAACAAAATTTATGGCATAAAAACCTTGGATGATGGGCATGATTGCAATATTGCTAGTATGAATTCTTTGAATATGCATGATGTTAATGATGATTGCATTAGTCATGATAATGATGTCTCCTATAAGAATGTCAATTTTTGCGGAGTAAATTGGGAATGCAATTGCACACCAAAAAGGGAAGATAGATTTTGTAAGAAGCATACATATTTAGAAACGAAAAAGTTGCAAGAGAGGCTAGATGATTGTTGTGAAAGATTTACTTTTTTTCGCCCTCCTTGTGAACTTTGCAATGAACGTGGTCATTTAAGTCTCCAATTTAAATTTTTTCATGATCAAATCATGTAGAAAATTTGTGATAACTTGATTACCCTCGAGCATCATAAAGAGCTTAGTCTTCTTTTGGGGTATGAAGAAATGAAACGTATAACTGAGAGTATTCCAATATTTAATCTCGAGAGATTTCTTGATTTTGATCTAGAGGAAATTTATATGTTTTGAGCGGTAAATTGCATTGAGAATCCTTATATTGCCAACTATCTAAAGACAAGAAAACAAATAGAATATGAAGAGAGTACTAATGAAAGGGAAAATATTTCCCAATACCCTCCTATTGTCTCTCATGATGAAATAGGTGATGAGGAGGATCTCGCTATTCAACCAATCTCATCAACAAGAAGCTTGAAAAAATTAATTAAACCCACACATGATGAGGTGAAGAAGAAGAAAAGAAGAAATAACAGAGGTAAAAAGGTATCTCTCCCAAATAATGTTGCTCCTATTATTGTTGTGCCTCATGAAAATGAATCAAAAATAATTGTGGAAGATGATACACTTGATGATGATTTTGTTGTGCCTATTGCTTGTTGTGATGATTATGATTGGGAAGATAATGATACTTCTTATAATCTTGGAAATATTTTTGGCACCAACTTGGGAAATTATGATGATAGCAATTTATATACCGTTTGTGCTTGTCGGTGTCAAAACCGGCGGATCTCGGGTAGGGGGTCCCGAACTGTGCGTCTAAGGCGGATGGTAACAGGAGGTGGGGGACACAATGTTTACCCAGGTTCAGGCCCTCTCGATGTAGGTAATACCCTACTTCCTGCTTGATTGATCTTGATGATATGAGTATTACAAGAGTTGATCTACCACGAGATCGAAGAGGCTAAACCCTAGAAGCTAGCCTATGGTATGATTGTTGTTGTCCTATTGACTAAACCCTCCAGTTTATATAGACACCGGAGGGGGCTAGGGTTACACAGAATCGGTTACAAGGGAGGAGATCTACATATCCATATTGCCAAGCTTGCCTTCCACGCCAAGGAGATTCCCATCCGGACACGGGACGAAGTCTTCAATCTTGTATCTTCATAGTCCAACAGTCCGGCCAAAGGATATAGTCCAGCTGTCCGGAGACCCCCTAATCCTGGACTCCCTCAGTAGCCCCTGAACCAGGCTTCAATGACGATGAGTCCGGCGCGCAGATTGTCTTTGGCATTGCAAGGCGGGTTCCTCCTCCGAATACTCCATAGAAGATTTTGAACACAAGGATAGTGTCCGGCTCTGCAAAACAAATTCCACATACCACCGTAGAGAGAATACTATTTCCACAATTCTAATCTGTTGATGACATCACATCACGACCCGGTCATTATTTGAATCGTATTTGTCGACCAGCCACGTCACATATTGCGAGGAGGTTTCCTTGGCACGTCTTATCAAAGCAGAGATCGTGTCCCCTTATCACGGCATTCTCATCAATACAGATACGGGTAATCCAGCCGTGCCATCAATTACGGCGCTTGGGAAATAAGAGGCTTTACCAGGAGAGTGGGGAGGCACATCGCCTCTTCCGCCCTTATAAAGGGACAAGGATTTCCTCTTTTCACCCATGCCTTCTTCCCGATTCCTTCCCTTCTCCTCAAGCTCCAGCGCCCAAGCGCTCATCTTCTCTGACCACAAAAGGTCTTCCGAAAATGTCCGGATCTGGAGCAGGAGGCAAATGGATGGCCTCTACCGTCCGAGAGAAGGATGTCTGCCGGTGTCAAAACCGGCGGATCTCGGGTAGGGGGTCCCGAACTGTGCGTCTAGGCGGATGGTAACAGGAGACAAGGGACACGATGTTTTTACCCAGGTTCGGGCCCTCTCGATGGAGGTAAAACCCTACTCCTGCTTGATTAATATTGATGATATGGGTAGTACAAGAGTAGATCTACCACGAGATCAGAGAGGCTAAACCCTAGAAGCTAGCCTATGGTATGATTGTTGTTCGTCCTATGGACTAAAACCCTCCGGTTTATATAGGCACCGAAGAGGGTTAGGGTTACACAGAGTTGGTTACAATGGTAGGAGATCTGCATATCCGTATCGCCGAGCTTGCCTTCCACGCCAAGGAAAGTCCCATCCGGACATGGGACAAAGTCTTCAATCTTGTATCTTCATAGTCCAGGAGTCCGGCCAACTGTCATAGTCCGGCTATCCGGACACCCCCTAATCCGGGACTCCCTCAGTAGCCCCCGAACCAGGCTTCAATGATGACGAGTCCGGCGCGTAGATTTTCTTCGGCATTGCAAGGCGGGTTCTTCTCCAAATCCTGTGTACCTGTTGAATAGTGTCCGGCTTCTCATAAATATCACGCTCCTTGGCTTCCACGCCCAATAATGGCCATCTTCCACGTGTTGAACGAATGTGAAAAGCCAGGGTATTTTTACCTTTACCCCCTTAGCTGCGCAAATGAGCTGCCTATATAGGAGACGAGGATCTAGATCCGAATCACACCATCTTCCCTTCGCGAGCTTTCATCGGAGCGCATCTGACAGAAATCTATTCCATCATGGACAGTCGACGCGGCTCCTCCTCTCGCCCTCCCAGTCCTCAGCCTGGAGATTGGGAGAGATGCTCTGTCCCAAGACAATGAGCTAGTGACGCCCAAACCAAGGGATTTCTTCCCTAGCCTTCATGGTTCCGTTTGAGCCGGACTCGCCACCTATAAGGGCGGAAAACAAGCGGAGAGCGCCCCAGTCCCTCCCAAGGAGAGCGGGTATGCCTTGTCCCTTATTTGATAAGAGGGCTCGGTTTCCAATTCATCCGTTTCTCGGGGGCTCGGAGTTCTATGGCCTCGGTTGCACAACCCACGCCTACCTCCATTCTCGCATATTGCGGGCTTCGTGGCCCTTTGCGCGCTGTTTTTGGGCATCGAGGCTCATTTCGCTATGGAAGAGGTTGTTCGCCTCGCACCGGTTCTTAGGAGGGGTCGATATATCAAGTGGGCTGAGCCGAACTATGGCGCATCGCCGGGACAGGATATCTATCCAGAACCCCGAAGAAGGCGTCCGGAGACTGGCCTTCGGAATGGTTTTATATAGAAGATGTCCCCCTGCCGGACCCTGTTCGGATGGGCCTCTCGGAGTTCAGTAATGCTCCTATGCTCCTTTGAAGAAACGCCTAAGCTGGCGTCCACAGAGCCCTCAGAGGGAAAATGACAGGGACGTCCTTTACCTTATGAGCCGAATAAGGTTGTTGGCTCATTCCGGACTGACCATGATCGGGGTCATGGCCACATGCATTATGCGGGGGGTACAGCCGCTCCAGTATAGAGGCCACCCCATGTGGGATTCCAACGGGGAGGATGATGCCACCCGCCATGGCCGTAAGGGCCGGATCGGTCACGATCGATGAAGACCTTGTACGATTGTACAAGGGAGAAGAGAAGAATTTCTTCCGTCAATCCACGGGGACGGATTTTCTATGAACAATCCTCCAAGCTGGTAAGCGGACATTTCTTTTTGCCCATCCGATCCATAATCCCATAGTCAAGTATCTCATTTTGTGATTTCGACGAGGAACTGCGCCAGCCGTAAAGGATATAAACAGCTGCCTCCACAACCCGAAGATCCGGAAGGTTCCTCAATCCGCCTCCCAAGAGGATCCGGACATATCGGTGGAGCTGATCGATGGGGTATTTCACTGGCGAGCATTGATAATGCCCTGGTTGCCATTACGGCCGATTACCCCGGAATACTTCCAGCCTCACAGGTAACTGAGACCGAAGCCCCAATACTTTGAGAATGATTCATCCGTGCTTATTTTTTATCACCGTATACCAACAGTGTTTTGCAGGGGGAGCCCTTGAGGCGGAAGGCCGAGCCTGCGGCGGCTAGCCAACAAGGGGCAACACGGCCCAGCAGGCTAAAAAGAAGTGCGGTCCGGATTGAAACGCCGGCGCAACGGTATGGCGTGTCACCTTATTCCTAGGTTTTATTCCGGAAGGCATACTAACGCTCGTGCTTTGTTCAGAAAAGAGTGCTCGCGGACTATATCGGAGAGGTTGTTAATCGAGCCTCCGCCACCAGCTCCAAAGCCAGGCCTGTAAGCGGAGGCGAGCACGAGTGTCGGCGGATGCTCCTCCGACGAGAGGATGCCGACGGATTGTCCGCCACCAACTCCGAGGTGGAGAGTGCCATGAATCACAAGCGCCACGGACAATTCTTCGTGACACATGTTTCTCCCAAGAGGCATTGAAAGCCTTCAATTCGGGAGATCGCACTCCGTGCCGCCAAGATGGTCTAGCGAGCCACGGAGCGGTATGTAAAAGACATGCAGTGAGGAAATTTAACGATTGTATATGCCAAGAGTCCCCGAGACTTGAAATAGGTAGAATAACTGATTTAAGGATCATTTATTGTGCAGGATCTTCGTGAAAAAGAATACCCAACTGTCCTGGGAGCTTGAAGAGTGCAAAGCCCAACTTGAGACCGCACAAGCCGCAATCAGGGAAGCCAAAGAGACCCCCTCCGTAATATACGCTTAAAAGATAAGTATGTTGTGAAGTGCGGCGTGTGTATAAATCGACAATAACATTGCAGATGGCGCGGGGGTAGATCCGGACAAGCAACAGCTCTTGTGCGGTTAAAGGCGGCGAGCGATGCTTACGAGGGTGAGGCGGAGAAAAATAATCTCCAAGATGCCAACACCCAGCTGGGTGAGGAACTAAAAGATGTTCGTGTGCCGGTGTCCGACTCTGTTAAGGAGAATCGGCGGCTTCGACGCGGCATTTTTAGTAAGTGCTTAAACGAACTTTGAAAAAGAGTTCGGCGAGGAAGTCGACTAACAGAGTTATGTCTCAGAGGTATGCTCACAGCCGCCCTGCAGAGAAATGCCGGTTCCACGGGTGACCTTCTTCCCGAAGCTCTTACAACTGCATTTAACGCAGTTCGACAGTGATGAAAGGCGCCGCCAGCCTTGTGGCCATCTGTCTCCCTGCCTCAAGGCCTTGGGAGTTTGCAGAGAGGCTCAGGAGCGCGCGACGCCCGATTATGGAAGATATCGGCCTGCCGTCAAGGCGCCAGGAGGCTGGGCCATGGTGAAGACGCAGTACACGAAGGCTGACCCAAACCACATGGCCGAGGTCGGACTGTGGGGCTGATGGGAAGGAGATCCTGTGAGCTTAGTGTACGGCCGGTAGAATTGGCATAAAGTATTCCTGATGGGGTATAAACTAGACAACTTGTTAGATGGCATTGAAGAGGAATACAATCGGTCGAATTGACTTTGTAATTTAAGGTGACATGTAAAATGCCTTCTAGCGGATTGTAGATCGTTTGTCATAGCGGACCTTTTCGCTTCAACCTCGGGACCCAGAGTCCGGGTGTGTCCGAATACCTCGCGGTTATATAAAAACCGGGCATGCGTGGAGACCAGCGTAGGGGTCATTATTGCTTTATCGGACAAGTGCCCAACTAGTTATGTTATATTACATGGTTAGTAAGAAACATCTTCCAGGAGAATAGTTCCGTTAGGGGTTCCTTTCCTCAGGGACGCATGCCCTAAAGTGCATGTCCGGACTCAAAAAAGAGAAAAAACATCCGGAGGCAGATAAATAAATAGGTAAGAAATCTTCTTTTAGTTCACCGACCGAATATTCTCTTAAGAACGCTAGCTTTCGGCTTCACCCACCGAGGTACACATCCGCTGACCCGCAAGAATAATCGCAGAGGTGCTCCCTTTACCACCTAGCCGAACAATCGGGAACGTAGGGGTAAGCACAGGAGCTAGGCAACCCAGCTTGGCCAAAACTTAAGTCATATCGATGCATATAATGGTGAATAAAAGGTACATGCAGAAGTGTGACACATGTATTGGGCATGAAGCCCTTATAAATAAGCTTCGTGAAAGAAGCCCCTGTGTACAATGAGCGGATAGCGGTCAAGTGTGTGCGAACAATGTGCTAACGAGCCTTCAAAGGCTGGAAAAAAGGAGGAGAAGGAGAAAATAGAAGACAGCTAAAATGTAAAATATGGACAGAGGAAGGAGACGAACTCAGAATCCGCGCTAGGCGAGAATCTTCGGAGATGGGCTGCGCTCCATGGGTTCGCTCGAGTCGGTTATCCGATGCATCTCACAGACGGTACACTCCACCGTCAGACTTGGTCGATGATAAAGGGACCTTCCCATTTGGGCTTGAGTTTGTCCTTTTTCTTGTCCGCAGCATAGAACTAGCTCGCCAACATTGTAAGTTTTGGCCCGTACTTCTCTGCTTTGATATCTTCGAGCCTGCTGTTGATAGAATGCGGAACGGGCTTTTGCTACGTCACGCTCCTCCTCCAAGGCGTCCAAACTGTCCTGCCGATCGAGCTCGGCTTCTCTTTCTTCGTACATGCGCATGCGAGGTGAGTCATGAATTATGTCGTAGGGCAGAACTGCCTCTGCGCCGTATACCATAAAGAATGGTGTGAATTCGGTCGTGCGATTCGGAGTGGTTCGCAGCCCCCAGAGTACGGAGTCGAGCTCCTCTACCCAGTGCGTGTTAGATTCCTTGAGGGACCGCACTAATCTGGGTTTGATGCCGCTCAAAATTAGACCATTTGCTCGCTCGACTTGACCGTTAGTTTGAGGGTGATAGACTGAAGCGTAGTCGAGCTTGATGCCCATGTTTTTACACCAGAGTTTGACCTTGTCGACCGTAAAGTTCGTGCCGTTATCAGTGATGATGCTGTGGGGGACACCGTAACGGTGTACGACCCCTGATATGAAGTCTATCACCGGTCCGGATTCGCCGCCTTAACAGCTTGGCCTCTATCCATTTGGTGAATTTATCCACAATGACCAGTAGGTATTTTTGCTTGTGGGTTCCCCTTTAAGGGGTCCAACCATGTCAAGCCCCTAGACCGCGTAGGGCCAGGTGATGGGTATAGTTTTGAGGGCGGTGGGTGGCATGTGGCTTTGATTAGCAAAGAGCTGGCATCCCGCGATCGTTGGACTAAGTCCCGAGCATCCGCCGGTCGCCGGCCAATAAAATCCTGTACGGAAGGCCATGCCTACAAGGGCCCGGCTGCGGCATGGTTCCCGCCGAGTCCGCATGAATTTCAGCCGTAAGATTCCGCCTTCCTCTTCGGAGATACACCTTTGAAGGACTCCGTTGTGCTTTTCTTATAAAGCTCTCCTCATGGACCTTATAGGCTTTAGATCGCCGACTATGCAGCGGGCCTCGGTTTGGTCCTCGGAAGTTCCTGCCTGGTTAGGTAGGCTAGGAATGGTTCTGTCCACGGGCAATAACTGCCATTATTACGTGTAATGAGGTGTTATTTCGCTGGCGTAACCACCAACCGTGTCGTAATGTTGGTGTGGGGCGGTGTGATTGGGTCCAGGTTGTTATTTTTGGACTCTCCTCCCATAATCTGAATGGCTTGAACAGCTCTCTAGGAAGATGTTGGGGACGGCATCGCTTTATGCCGATGCGTGCCAACACTCGCTGCTCCGGTTGTTATCCCGGCTATATGGTGAAATTCAAGCCCTCAAACCGAGCTGACATTTTAGGACGACATTGCGATAAGCTGCCATTTTCGGATCCTTGGCATCAAAGCCTCCATTTATTTGGGATATCGCAAGGTTGAATCCCCATGCACCTCTAGGCATTGAATGCCCATGGAGACCGCCATCCGGAGACCATGTAGAAGGGCCTCGATTCGCCGCGTTGTTGGAGTCCGTATACATTATCCGAGTACGATTGAATCAGATCTCTGGTTGGGGACGCTGTAACGACGCCAGCTCCCGTGCCAGCCAACATTTTGGAGCCGTCAAGTGCATTATCCAGCTTGGAATATGCGTAGTACTCTTTAGGAGTTCGACTTGGTCCATTCGGCGCATTTAAGTCGGCCAAAACTTTGATTTAATAGCTCGCCGTGGCTTATAGGTTATGTCGAACGGAGGAGCTCAATGGCCCATTTGGCAATCCGCCCATCGCGTCGCGGTTGTTTATAATGTCGCTAAGAGGTACTTCGGAGGCTACCGTTATCGAACACTCTTGAAAGTAGTGTCGCAGCTTCCGGATGCCATAAACACCGCGACGCTATCTTTTGATAATGTGGGTACCGTGACTTGCATGGAGTTAGGACCGGTGGACACGTAGTAAACTGGTTTTTGAAGGGGAACTTGTGTCCGTCCGTTTTCGCTCGACAACGAGCACCGCGCTTACAACTTGATGAGTTGCCGCGATATATAATAGCATTGGTTCGCCCATGCCATGCGGCTAGGACTGGGTTTGTTGCCAATATGGTTTTTATTTCTTCGAGTCCGTTGGTATGCATCCGCCCACTCAAGTGTTCAAAAGGCCGAGGAGGCGATAAAGGGTAATGCCTTTTCTCCCAAACGGAGATAAAGCGGCTTAGAGCCGCCACGCATCCAGTCAATTTTTGTATTTGTTTGAGGTCTTTTGGGATATCCAATTGTGACAGAGCTCGGATCTTGGCTGGGTTTGCTTTAATTCCTCTATCGGATACAATGAAGCCCAAGAGCTTTCCGGCTGGTACGCCGAAAACGCATTTTTCCGGGTTGAGCTTGATGTCATATGTTCGGAGATTATCGAATGTGAGCCTCAAGTCGCCTACTAGAGTTTCGACATGCTTGCTTTTGACGACCACATCGTCTATGTATGCCTCCACCGCTTTGCCGATCTGGTTTGCGGACATGTCCGAATCATGCGCTGATATGTTGCGCTGGCGTTTTTAGCCCAAGGGCATTGTGTTGAAGCGTAACGGGCCGTATGGAGTGATGAATGCCGCTGCGGCTTGGTCAGGCTCTGCCATCTTAATTTGGTGGTAGCCGGAGTATGCGTCGAGGAAGCACAATGAATCGTGTCCTGCGGTAGCGTCGATAATTTGATCGATGCGGGGGAAGGGGAAGGGATCCTTTGGGCAAGCCTTGTTGAGGTCCTTGAAATCGACGCATAGGCACCAGGTTTTGTCCTTCTTTGGTACCATCACCAAGTTTGCTAGCCAGTCCGAATGTTTTATATCTCTGATGAATTCGGCCTCCAATAGTTTGGCTAGCTCCTCTCCCATGGCCTATCTCTTGGGTTGAGAAACGTCAAGAGCCTGCTTGATCGGCTTGAATCCTTTTAGGATGTTTAGGTTGTGCTCGCCAGCCGGCATGGGATTCCTGGCATGTCTGAAGGGTTCTGCAAAATGTCCCAATTTTCGGCAGAGGAGTTCTCTTAGTGCGCGCCTACATCAGATTTAATTGTGCCCGATGGAGGCCGCTTTTGTAGGGTCCGTTGGATGGACTTGAATTTGACTATTTCGTCGCCGGTTTAAAGGAGGTGGACTTGGATCTCTTATCGAGTATCACATCGTCCCTATTCACCGTGGAGCGCAGCGCAGTGAGTTCCTCAGCCGCTAGGGCTTCAGATAGTGCCTCAAGGGCCAGCGCGGCTGTCTTATTTTTTTGCTGGAGTGCTATGTCCGGTCACTAGCAAGAGTGATGATTCCGCTGGGCCCGGCATTTTGAGCTTCATGTACCCATAATGGGGTATAGCTTGAAAATTGTGAATGCCTCTCGCCCTAATAGAGCGTGGTATCCGCTGCTGAACGGGGCCACTTGGAACGTGACCTCCTCGGACCTGTAATTATCCGCGTGCCGAACACCACATCCAGTGTGATTTTTCTTGTACAACATGCTTCCCGACTAGGGATTATTCCTCTAAAGGTTGTGCTGCTTCGCTCAATGCGGCTCCAGTCTATTTCCAATTTTCGGAGGGTTTCCTCGTAAATGAGGTTCAATCCGCCACCGCCCATGAGTACCTTGGTAAGGCGAAGCCGCCCCTTGTCGGACCGAGGACCAATGCGGCCGGTGCTCGGGCTGTTCGAATTTAGGTTCGCCACCGGCATTAAAGGTAATAGCCGTGTTACCCATGGGTTTATTGTTGCTACTTGGTAGACTTCGCAAGGCTACGGAGTGCTCGATTCCGCATATTATTTGATGTGAAAGTCTCAAGACTGTTAATACCAGATCGTATCCTCGGCTGGTGCTCTAGAGCTAGAAGCTCTTCGCCACTTTTGGCCACCCGCCGTAGTATCCAACATGCTCTAAGGCTATGAGTTGGAGTGGCGCCCTCTGTACTATGAATTTTACAGGGTCCATTGAGCCATCCCTCTAGTACGGTTCCATGCCCTATAGAGGGTTTTTGCTTTCTGGTATTTAACCCAGGTGCCTCGCGATGATGCACCCTTTTATTTCGGACTAGGGTTGTATTCAAGGCCGGATTGTCCCAAAATCTTGCTTCGGTTTTCCAGGCGCTTTCCATCGCATAGTACTTTTGTACTATGGACGCCAAGTCGGCAAAGCGTGTAATGTCACGGCGACTTATAGCGTTGAGTATCCCGTTGTCCGTGCAATTATTGCAGAAGAATGAGATTGCATCCTCCTCGCGGCAGTCCTTTATCCTGTCCATAACCAGGAGGAATCTGGCCCAGTAATGGTGTATTGTTTCTGCGGGCTCTTGCCGAATTTGAGATAGGTTGCTTATGTTTGGGTGGGTGGGTGGAATTAAATCCGAACCTCGCCCGATCTCGAGACTTAAGGGACAAGGAGCTCGAACTGGAAGCTTGGATTCTTGGATGTTGTCCAATGAATCTAGCCCGCTGCCTGACTTTAGGTTCGTGGCTTGAGGACGCCCTCTCCTCCGCGGGAATCCGCATGGAGGGATCGGGAACCGGACGTAGCTAGTCCTTAAGATAGGAGAAGGGTCGCCAGATTGTTCCTCTACCACAAGAACGCAGGGTAACCCGGGAGAGTTAATCTCTCGATCAGGTTTAGGCCCAATCAGATCATAGTCTCAGAAGCGACTCCTGTGCGGCGGCGCGCATCCAAGAGCTCGCTTAAGGAAGAGAGCTCCATCGATCTAACCGCCGGCGAGTTCCGAGTTAACGTGAAGATTGCTTTCGATGACCCGAGAAGTCATCGCTGGCGCTGCGCGTAACAGCGGTCATAAGAAAACCGCTTAGCCGGAGAGTTTGGCCGACAGCCAAAGCTTCTTTAGCAACAAATGCCGCCTTTTAAAGACGGATGGGGCATCCTTCCCGACGGCGACGACCGCAGGAACTCTCAATGAAAGCACCAATGTCGTGTCAAAACCGCGGATCTCGGTAGGGGGTACCAAATCTAAGCGCCTGGGCGGATGGTAACAGGAGACAAGGGACACGATGTTTTACCCAGGTTTGGGCCCTCTCGATGGAGGTAAAACCCTACCCCGCTTGATTAATATTGATGATATGGGTAGTACAAGAGTAGATCTACCACGAGATCGTAGAGGCTAAACCCTAGAAGCTAGCCTATGGTATGATTGTTGTTCGTTTCTACGGACTAAAACCCTCCGTTTATATAGGCACCAAGAGGGTTAGGGTTACACGTAGTCGGTTACAATGGTAGGAGATCGCATATATCGTGTCGCCGAGCTTTCCTTCCACGCCAAGGAAAGTCCCATCCGCACACGGACGAAGTCTTCAATCTTGTATCTTCATAGTCCAGAGTCCGCCAATCGTCATAGTCCGCTATCCGGACACCCCTAATCCGGACTCCTCAATGTCAAAGCTTCGAAGGCCGGGTACTGGCCAAGAAAATCAGCCACCGCCTCCCGACGGCAGGATGATCGTCCCTACTGGAACCCCACGAGAGGGTTGTATTCCTCCCTCACTTTGTCCACGGGCTAGGGTTTCCCCTCCACCCGTTCGTTCACGGCATCATGTATTATTATGGTGTCGATCTTCACGATTTGTCCCCTAATTCCTTCCTCAACATCTCGACATTCATTGTCATGTGCGAGGCTTTTCTCCGCATTTCACCGCACTTCGGTCTATGGCTGAAGATTTTAACATGAAGCCCAAGGTGGTGGGCGGTGAGCACGCCAAGTGTGGGGGAGCCATGGTGAGCAAGATGCCCAACGTCATATGGCCAACGAGACCCTTTGATGATTCTGTCAAGGAGTGGCAGCAACAGTGGTTCTATATCACTGAGCCACGCGGCACAGAGTGGGCCGCCCCTCCCGAGTTCCGATCCGGCGCCCCATGCGGCTTACATCCTGGGCCAAGAAAGGCCTGGACTGGTCTTCGTCCCGATTTAACCGCGGTGCTCCGTGACGCTGCTGAAGATATGGGAGACAAGAACATTGAACTTGTCAATGTGGTCCGTGTGATGTTAGTTCGCCGGATCTTGCCTTTGTCAAGACGGGCTTGCAATTTATGGGATTGATCCGCCAGCACCAAACCTTGCGAGAGCTTTTCGCCTCGCACAAGGACATCCGGAAGGTGCTTTCAAGTCCAGCAAATCATGGACGGACTCCGCCGAGGACCGTGGGTTCCAACTGTCCCGCCTGGCAAGTTCGGTAAGTTATCAAACTTTTCTATCCGTGTAACCCAAAGGAACCATTTAACGTGTTTTGTACCATTCTCCCAGGGCTGGACGAAGAAGGCGGAGCAGATCCATTGTCTGGCCCCGCTGCCCGAAGAACTGGCCATCCCACTTCTGATGAAGATGTTGGTCCCGGCACCTTACAAGGTGCCGAAGAAGACGGCCGAGAAGGAGGCCAAAAAGACCTGGGGCGGGCTTCGTCGCCGTGGCACTTCGGACACAATATCCAAAGGCTCTAAGGCCCATTCGCCTCAAGAGGATGATGAGCGGGAGATGAATTTCATGGGGGAAGAAAGAAGAGGACGGCCTCCGTACACTTGGAGGCCGAGCTGCCCAAAGGGAAAGGCTCCTCTTCCCGAGGAGTTCACCGCCGCCACCGACAAATGCACAAGATGGGATCCTGTGGCCCAGCCTCGTGAACTCGTAAGTGTATAAACCGAGTACGGTTTAGGCGTCCGGACTCATCATGACTTAGTATTTTAACCTAAGCCATATTTTTGCAGTCCGCCAAGTCCAGATCAAACAAGTCCTTATCAGGGACTTGCTGAGCTCAAATGCTATGGAGAGCGGACGCCCCAAAGGCCCCTTCCTCCAAACAGGTGATACATCGAGGCTTCGCCCCGTATGACTCCGCCAAGGAGAAAAGGAAAAACCCATGAAGGCGGCGCCTGGAGGTCAAACCTCAGGGGCCGTACACATGGGGGAAAATACTCCCATGGGGGCAGACGGCGGGAGTGATCCTGAGTTGGGATCCCAGCCGGATGCGATTCTAGAGACCTACGGCTCCGGGATCAAGCAGGCAGCCTCCTTCGAGAGGGGGCGTGCCTGTTCCATCGGCGACCTCTGTCTATCCAGAAGTGTCGGATGCTTTGTTGGGGCGTTGAAAGACTCCTCCATCATTGATGAACACCGTGCCCTTATGGGTGCGGTGATTGAGAAGATCCAACCAATCGGGAATGGACTGAATAAAGCTCAGATCAGCCTTTATAAAAGGCTTTGAGGTATGTTTATGAGTTATCAAGAGTGCCATAGTATAGATAGTAGTTCTCGATACTGCTCGTGAAAGGAAGAACCGGACAGAGGATCAAATTGTATGTTCGCAGTAGACTCATTAAATGGCATATATTTCTTCTCGTTATAAGGTGTGTCCGTAACGGTACGCTTCTTCTCATACTGTGGAGATCTCCGGGCTGAATCAAAGTCTGGAGCGCGCCACAGAAGAACTTGGCCAATTGAAAATGCAGTTGAGGGATAAACAAGGTTTGCACAAGTCTTGCTCGCGTTTAATGCGAATCAATTTTCGGTATGAACTGAGTTGTATGACTTGTGCTAGGGATTGTGACCGAAGTCGAAGCCCTTAAGAAGGCTGTGGCCGAGGCCGAGAAAAAGGCAGCCACTGAGCAGGCTCTTCGTAAGAAACATGAGGCCAGGGTTATTAAAGCGGAGCAGGAGCTACAAGAGGCCGTGAGGAAATGCGAAACCTTGGAGCAAAGTTTAATGGAGAAGGAAGCTGAACTCACCAAGGCGCATTAGGCCATGAGCGATGCCCGGGAGGAAATCCAAAGCACCCTGTAGGAGATCCAAGAGGCGAGAAAGATCGCGGCCGGTAAGGATTTTTCCCTGTAGAGTAAGTATTTGTGGGGAAAACTTTATGTTTCTAATTTTGAATCCGGATTTCTCAGGGGTATTTGCCGAGCTACCTCACAGGATATCAGATGCCGCTCAATTCTACCGAGCTGAAGAAAGGAAAACTGCAGATAAGCTCTTCTTGTCGCAGTATTTGGCACCGAATTATTCGATGCCTTTTACCGATCAGCTGAAAGAGCAGGTCGAACTGCATAAGGCGGCGGAACTAGCCATGAAAGATTTGGTTATCCGGCTATGTCCTGCCGAGCCGATTCCAAGCAGCTACTTCGGGCTCGTGAAGCGGCTCGTAAGCACTTGCCCTCAACTTGACGTCATCAAGCGGTCGGTCTGCATAGAGGGTGCGCGAATGGCCTTCGCCCGCGCAAAGGTGCACTGGGGGAAGATGGATGCCAAAAAGCTGATGACCGAAGGACTGCTAGAGGGGAAGGAGCACCGCAAGCCCGAATTATATTATGAGAGTGTCCTGAAAGGGTCTTACCTTGCAGCTGGGCTACGCAGCAAGGACATCATATTTCCATGAGTGCCAATCATCATGTTATCCTTTGTAGTGTTTGAACAAGGTCTTTTATTTGTCGCCTGTTATATAAAAGTTTACCCTCTTGTGCGGCCATTTTATATGTTAAACTTGAGAGTTGGCCAGTCGTCGGCTTCTGCCCCCACGTAAGAAGTACGGGGGTGTTCGGGATAAACCTGAGCACTCTTTATCCCAGTTTTGGGTCCTTCGGAGGAGGTGCTCAAAGACAACGAACTGTGCAATCGGACTATAGGGCTTTATCACCTCACTTAGCCATAGGAGCTTTAGTATGGTCGGCTCAGCCCTCGTGTTCGGAAGACCGCATTAGGGGCTCTATAAGCACCTAATCGGAGAAAGAACCGATCCATCGCACGCTGCATTGGTTATGGCATTATGCGGGAGAAAACCTTAAAGATTTTGTAACCTCTCTAACAGCTGTCCAACTCTCGCCATATCATGACAGCTAAGTTTTCGCTTTCATCGAGGTGCTCGTCCGAAGAACCGGGACACAATCGCAGAGTTCTCCCAAAGGTTACCTTAGCCGATATAGCGGAACGTAAGGTACCAAAACATGGGAGCCGGGCAAACCCAACTATTGACCCAAGACATGATTCAGAGCTGATGCATATAATGCTATAGGTTCAGGGTGCCGATCTTCCATGAAGGTGTTCGGACTTTGATGCCGTGTTATGGGTAAAACGAAGCCCTTGGCATATTTTAAGGCATATCGTTGTGTACGGATGCCACTTGACAGAATGATTTCAACAAGAAATAACAGCAGGTGAACATCATATAAATCCACATGTTGTATTTTAATAGTACGTCTATGCGTATGGGTACAAGTAATGTGATAAAAAGGAATATGATTACGGAACCTGCTGAGACCCGGGGGAAGAGGCTGAGTGCGGATCCAGAATATAGCCGGACACTCGCTGTGGGGAATGTCCAAGGATTCCCTTACGCGTTCCAGCTGTCTCCGTGTAGCCTGTTTTGGTTGGCGCAAAGGTGAACCTGCAAAAGAAATGTAAAGGATATTTATGTGTCGTGTGGCGGTTGAGCCGCGGAGTTCATCCTTCCCTGGCCTTCGCCGGGGCGTTTAGTTGAGTCCTGGACGAGCCGGGCTATTCTTCTGCGAAGTGGTTCGGAGTCCCTTGACGGTGTCTGGAAGCCTGGACGGCGACTCGAGGTTCGGCTGCCAGGTGCTGCTCGTTGCTTCTGCTGCTAAAGTGGTTGTATACTCGTTGGCGCCGAGGGAAGGTTTGGCCTTGCCATTAACCGTGATGACGCCGCATGGACCGGGCATCTTGAGCTTACGGTAGGCATAATGTGGCACCGCGTTGAATCGAGCAAATGCGGTTCGTCCGAGCAGTGCCTGATAATCACTGCGGATAGGGACGATTTCGAAGATTAACTCTTCGGTGCGGTAATTTTCTGGTGATCCGAAGACTACCTCGAGGGCAATGGAGCCTGTACAGCTGGCTTCCACACCTGGTATGATGCCTCTAAAAGTGGCTTTAGTGGGTTTGGTCACCGAATGATTGATGCCCATCTTGTGCGCTGTGTCCTGGTAAAGCAGATTTAGACTGCTGCCTCCGTCCATAAGGACTCGAGTGAGGTGGAACCCATCTATTATTGGGTCGAGGACTAGTGCGGCTGGATTGCCCTGATGGTCGTTAACCGAACGGTCCGTGTGGTTGAAGGTGACCGGCCCCAGTTTATATTGTGGGACAACTAGTTCCGTTGAGACGCCATCCCTAGGGATACATATCCTTTCCGAGTTGGTAATTTGGGTGGTATTTACCACATTCACCGATTGAATATGCGGGGGAAATTTCTCTTGCCCTCTCGTGTTCGGTGATCTGGGCTCTTCGTCGCCGTCATCACTTTGAGACCCCCCTTCTCCGCTTTTTTGGCGCTCGCCTGCCGGCTTGTTTGAAGACCCGCATTCTCTCGCTGTGTGGATGGCTGGTGTTTCGGGTGCCATGAATTTGGCATTGGCGGTTGAGTATGCGGTCCGCATCGATGGACCCAATTTTTATTTTGGGTGGCCCTTTCCACTGACCGGACTGCGGAGCCTCGAACCCGCATTAATCGCCGATTTTCGTGTTTCACCATGTTTGCGGCGCTTGTGTTTGTTGCGTCGTGGTTTGTCATTGCCATCCCTAGCTTCTGATATGCCAGGTTTGCTTGCTGTGTTGGTACTACGAGCCAACCAGCTATCTTCGCCCGCACAAAAGCGGGTCATAAGTGTCGTGAGGGCTGCCATGGTTTTTGGCTTCTCTTGGCCGAGGTGCCGGGCGAGCCATTCGTCACGGATATTATGCTTGAATGCCGCTAGGGCCTCTGCATCCGGACAGTCGACTATTTGGTTCTTCTTGGTTAGGAACCGGGTCCAGAATTTCCTGGCCGATTCCCCTGGCTGCTGAGTTATATGACTTAAGTCATCAGCATCCGGTGGTCGCACATAAGTGCCCTGGAAGTTGTCAAGAAATGCATCCTCCAAATCCTCCCAGCTGCCGACGGAGTTTGATGGAAAGCTATTCAGCCAATGCCGAGATGGTCCTTTGAGTTTTAGTGGGAGGTATTTGATGGCATGTAGATCATCACCGCGAGCCATGTGGATGTGGAGGAGGAAATCCTCAATCCATACCACGTGATCTGTTGTACCATCATATGATTCGATATTTACGGGTTTGAAACCCTTTGGGAATTCGTGGTCCATAACTTCATCAGTGAAGCATAGGGGGTGTGCGGCGCCTCTGTGCCGGGCTATATTACGACGCAGTTCATATGATTCTTGTCTGCCATGTTTGGCTCGGCCGGATTTACTTTTAGTGTATTCGGCGCGGCGATCATCGTCACGTGTTGGTGTGCGCCCCCATGATTCGTAGATCGATCTTGCATGTTTTGCCTTGTTTTCCAATACTCCTCACAGGTTCCGCGTGTTGCCCCGGGCCTTGGTATTTTTGTTTGCTTGGCGGCGGGGTGCGGGCTGGACTTCGGGCTGAAATGCCTCTCTGTCTCGGCCACGAGGTGGCCAATCAGCCGCATCATACGCTGGTGATGTAGGTTTCAATGCTTCCTCCTCTAGTTGAGGTAGCAACCTGCGCTTTGGATAACTCTTGGTTGGGCATTCGGGTTCGTATTCCCCGGCCGCAAGGACTTCGGTCCATCTGTCTGCTAGCAAACCTTGATCAGCTCGAAGCTGTTGTTGCTTTTTCTTCAGGCTGTTTGCTGTGGCTATAAGCCGGCGCTTAAAGCGCCCTGCTCACCGGGATCCTCAGCACGATAAATTCTTCGTCGCCGAGGCTCACCTCGCCTTCGGAGAGAGGCATGTAATTGTCATCCTCCGTTTCTCCATCTGCTGCCTGCTCTGGAGGGCTAGCTTGTTCATCCTCCTGCTCTAAATCTGGCTGGAGGGAGTTGTCATCGTCTTCGGCACTATCCTGAGTGTTATTGTCTCTTGTGCCGGTATCACTACTTTTGCTGTGGCGGGACTTAGAGCGGCGCCGCTGACGTCGGCGCTTGGGTTGCTTCTTGGACGGGTCATCCTCCACTGTCTTGTCGCCATTGCGTTCTTTGGGGGTATCCACCATATATATATCGTATGATGAGGTGGGGGTCCAGCATCCTGTGGGCGGTGGTTCCTCTTCGTCTCCTGCATCGTCGTCCATACCGTCGATGTCTTCGGAGTCGAAGTCGAGCATGTCGGTTAAATCGTCGACAGTGGCTACTAAGTGGGTGGTGGGTGGGCAGCGAATTTCTTCGTCGTCCGCATCCCATTCTAGCCGGACATAGTTCGGCCAAGGTTCTCTTAACAAGGAGAGATATCTTAACGAATTTAGCACGTCGCTAAAGGGTGAGTGCTGAAAGATATCCGCGGAGGTAGACTCCATGATCGGCGCCCAATCAGATTCGATAGGCGCGGATGGAGGCGGCTCGGAGTCCATGGCCGGAGACGAATCCAGTGGTTTGGCAACACGGCTCTCGTAAGGGGTAAAATCAGTATTCGGCTCTATCGCCACTGAGAGTGCGGCCTCAATGGCGGGATCTATCCACCCGTCCTCGGATGGCGCAATTTGATCCGGATTGAAGGCCGGAGTAGTTGCCGGTGTGATCTCCCGAACACAGTCCGACGGCAGAGCTAGATCATGCTCGTCGTGACCGTGCGGCGCACCTGACAGGGGTTCGAATCCGTCGAAGATCAAATCTCCGCGGATGTCGGCAGTATAGTTCAAATTTCCGAACCTGACCTGGTGGCCAGGGGCGTAGCTTTCGATCTACTCCAGATGGCCAAGCGAGTTAGCCCGCAGTGTGAAGCCGCCGAATACGAAAATCTGTCCGGGGAGGAAGACCTCACCCTAGACCGCATTGTTACCGACGATCGAAGGAGCCATCAAGCCTTACGGTGACGGCACAACGGAACTCTCAATGAAAGCACCAATGTCGGTGTCAAACCGCGGATCTCGGTAGGGGGTCCCGAACTATGCGCCTAAGGCGGATGGTAGCGTGGAGGCGGGGACACAATGTTTACCTGTGTTCGGCCTCTCGATGGAGGTAATACCCTACTTCGCTTGATTGATCTTGATGATATGAGTATTACAAAAGTTGATCTACCACGAGATCAAGAGGCTAAACCCTAGAAGCTAGCCTATGGTATGATTGTTGTTGTCCTACGGACTAAACCCTCCGGTTTATATAGACACCGGAGGGGCTAGGGTTACATTGAGTTGGTTACAAGGAGGAGATCTACATATCCGTATTGCCAAGCTTGCCTTCCACGGCAAGGAGAGTCCCATCCGGACACGGGACGAAGTCTTCAATCTTGTATCTTCATAGTCCAACTGTCCGGCCAAAGGATATAGTCCGGCTGTCCGGAGACCCCCCTAATCCCGGACTCCTTCAGTGCTATTCATACTATTAATGATGAGAGTGATGATGCTTATGATATGCCAAGCCACAAGCTTGGGGATGCTATGTGTTGATGAGAATGACATGTTTGAGAATTTATTTGCTGCAATTTATGTTTGTCCCAAGCTTGGGGATGCTATGTTCAATGAAGATGATCTTTTTAGTCCCCCTAATTTGAATGATCAAATTTGCTATGATGATTGCATGCCTCCTATCTATGATGAGAACAACGTTGCTACTTATGATGATTATTGTGATGATACTTATGTTATAAAAAGTAGTGATAATTATTGTCATAATTTTTAATATCCTTTTACCGATCATTACTCTTTTAATTTGGAAACAATTTTTAGTATTCGAGTTTCATATGATTCTCCCACTATTGTGAATGAGAATAAAATTTCTTATATAGAGAGTAATAAATTTTCTATGCCTTTGGATCATGAAAAGAATGCTTTATGTGATGGTTATATTGATGAATCTATTCATGATGTTACTGAAAATTATTATAAGAGAGGAACTGATGATTCATGCTGCTCTTGTTATGTTTCAGTCCGTATCTTTTATGCGAGCATCATTGAACTCATCATGCCTAGCTAAAAGACATTAAAGAAAAGCGTTTGTTGGGAGACAACCCAACACTTTTACCTTCTGTTTTTGTGTGTTAACATGATTATGCTACTGTAGTGATCATGTTTTATTGCTTTTGTTTCAATAAAGTGCCAAGTAAAGCCTTGGATAGTGTGGATGTAGTTGACTTGCTTCTGTGCAAAAACAGAAACTTTTGTGTCGAGTGCAGAAATACTTATATTTTACTAGAACGTGGAAAAATTCTGAATTTTTTACAGTTGATGGGTATACAAGTTCCCTACATTGTCCTAATTTTTCAGAATTTTTGGAGTAGTAGAAATGTGGTTGGAGTACAGATTACTACAGACTGTTCTATTTTTGACAGATTCTATTTTCAATGCATAGTTTGTTTGTTTTCTAGTTTCTATTGCTTATATTGCTCAATATAAATTGTGGAAATGATATGCTACAGTAGGAATTGTGTGGAAACAATTTTGAATCTTGTCTTTGGCAGTACCAAAAGTGAGTGGTTTGCTCTTTATCATACTAACCTATCTCACGAAGTTCCGTTAAGTATTGTATGATTGAAGTTTTCAAGTTTTGGGTGAGATACCGATATGAGGAGAATAAGGAGTGACAAGACTGTAAGGGCATATTTATCCCTATGTGGTTTTGGTGATTGATGACAATGCATTTGCAGACTAATCGTGTGCATTGAGCATTTCAGATACACTACAAAAAAAGACACATCCGTGACATTTTGGGCCGAACGAATTTTTTTTCTGTCATGCTTATGACACTTCTATGATGATAATTGTGACAAAACCCGGTATCATCATAGATGTGGTGGGCTCCTGCTTCTATGACAAAAAATCATGATAGAAAATGGGCTTTTCGTCCTGGGCGGGCTAGAGACTGTGACGCCCCCGATTCAATCGTACACTAATCATGCACGCAAATGTGTACGATCAAGATCAGGGACTCACGGGAAGATATCACAACACAACTCTACAAATAAAATAAGTCATACAAGCATCATAATACAAGCCAGGGCCTCGAGGGCTCGAATACAAGTGCTCGATCATAGACGAAGTCGCGGAAGCAACAATATCTCGAGTACGGACATAAGTTAAACAAGTTGCCATAAGATGGCTAGCACAAACCGGGATACAGATCGAAGAGGAGCAGGCCTCCCGCTCGGGATCCTCCTAGGTCACTCCCGGTCGCCGCCGGCGGGCTGCACGTAGTAGTAGGCACCTCCGAGTAGTAGTCGCCATAGGCGGTGGCGTCGGCTCTGGCTCCATCGCCTGATTGCAGCAATCGAGTATAGGTAGGGGAAAGGGGAAACAATGCAACCGTGAGTACTCATCCAAAGTACTCGCAAGCAAGGAGCTACACTACATATGCATGGATATATGTGTAAAGGCCATATCGGTGGACTGAATCGCAGAAAGCCGAATAAGAGGGGATAGCTAGTCTTAACGAAGACTACGCTCGACACCTGTCTTGCAAATGTAGAGGAGGGCAATCAAGTCCTCCAAGTAACAACATATAGCAATAATCCTACCCGCAATCCCCGCTCATAACCCCGAGCGAGAGCGACCACCGGTTGTATCCGCACTTGGAAGGGTGTGTTTTATCAAGTATCCGGTTCTAGTTGTCATAAGCTCAAGGTACAACTCCAAGTCGTCCTGTTATCAAGATCACGGCTATCCGAATAGATTAACTTCTGCGCAGGGTGCACCATCTTACCCAAAGACGCTTGATCCCATTTGGCCGACACACTTTCTCGGTCATGCCCGCCGCGGAAGATCAACACGCCGCAGCCCCACCTAGGCACAACAGAGAGGCCAGACGCGGTCTAAACCTAAGCGCTGCAGGGTCCGGGCCCATCGCCTCGAGCACACCAAGATGTTGCGAGGGCGGCGGAAGCACCTAGCCTAACAGCATTCCAGTCCAATCCGGCGCAGCGCCGTCCGCCGACGTCTGAAGTGCTTGGTGATACCACGACGCCGGATACCCATAACTACTCCCGCGTAGATGGTTAGTGCGATAAGCTCAGAGCTAACCCAGATCAAATACCAAGACCTCGTTAAGCGTGTTAAGTAACCGCGAACGCCGAACAGGCCAGGCCCACCTCTCTCCTAGGCGGTCTCAACCTGCCTGCCGCTCCGCCTCAAAGATCCACTCGTGGTGCTCCATCACCGACCCGACTTTAGTCTCACATGTATCATGTATAAGTATATAGTATATACCCGTGATCAACTCCCGAGTGATCACGGCCCGATAGTATAGCACAGCGCGGACGGACAAGAAAGTAGGGCCACAGATGAAAGTACTAGCATCCTATACTAAGCATATAGGATTGCGTAAGGTAACAAATGGTTACAAGGACAAAGGCTATGCAAAGATAGGAGTATCTCAAAACAAGAATATGCTATACTACTCTAATGCAAGCAGATAGAGAAGAGTAGGCGATATCTGGTGATCAAGGGGGGGCTTGCCTGGTTGCTCTAGCAAGAGAGAGGGTCGTCAACACCGTAGTCGAACCGGCCAGCCAGCAGCGTCGGTCTCGTAGTCTACGGAGAGAAGAGGGGAAGAAACAATGAATACAAGGTAAACAGATGCATATCGATGCATGACATGTCAAGAAGCGATGCTAGGCGTGCCCTAACGTGGTACGAGGAGGTACTGGTTAAGGGGGAAACATCCGGGAAAGTATCCCTGTTTAGGGTTTTCGTTGAGAGGAGCGGAGGGAAAAGTTGCAGGTTCGATAGGTTAGGGGTGTGTGGGTGACGAACGGACTGCGTATCCGGATTCGCCTCGTCGTTCTGAGCAACTTTCATGTTGAAAATATTTTAATCCGAGTTACGGATTAAAAGATATGATTTTTAAAAGATTTTAATAATTTCTGGAATTTAATTAATTAATTAATTAATTCGAAAATGTATTTATGACGCCAAGATGATGTCATGCCGACGTCGGCGATCAATGTGGTTGACTGAGTCAACCCGACTGTGTGGGTCCCGCATGTCATTCTCTGTTATCTAATTAACCTAATCAAATTTAATTAACATTAGTTAATTAGGTTAATTAGTGATTAGGTTTAATTAATCGAATTAATTAGATTAATTAATTACTTAATTAATTAATTAATTAATTAGTTTTATTTAATTTTCATTTCGCATTTTATTTTCAAAACCATTCGATTGGGGTGGGGCCCCCATGTCATCGGCCTGTGGGGCCAAATGGGCGTGGGGGGGTGGGCGTGCCGTGCTCGAGACCGAACGGGCTGGCCCCGGACGCAGCTGGCATGTGGGCGCCGACGGCCATGGCGTCGCCCAACAGCGCCACGGGGTGGGTGAAAGGGGTCGGCCGAGGCCGTGGCCGAGGCGAGGCCGCCGGAGTGGCGGGGAGGAGCGGGCGAGCGCTGCAAGGGGCATGGTGGTGGTCGGAGGCTGCCGAGCGAGAGGTGGTGGGAGGGGGGGCGCAATCGGCCGCTGTGCCGTGGTGCAGGGGCACCGGAGTTGGCATGGCGTCAGACCAAGGCCGCTGGGGGCACGCTGGAAGGGCCGGGGCTCGTGGCCGGGGAGGGCGCTGTCGCGAGGGGAGGAGAGGGAACGGGGAAGGTGGCGGACGGCCGGAGCGGGCGACGGGCTTGGGCTACGATGGGAGGGGAGAGGGAGCGGGGGGGAAGATGTGAAGCTCACAGCTGGGCCCGAGGGTCTAGGGGGGGCGCGGTGGAGCTCACGTGGCGTCCGCGAGGAGGCAGGCGGGGAAGCGGTCGCCAAGGCGTGGGAGGCGATCCGGTGAGGCGGGAGGTCGGGGTCGACCCACAGGCGGCGCGCCTGCAGGGGGCGACTGAGGGGAGGAGGGGCCAGGCGGTGGAGAGGAGGAGGCGGGGCGGGGCGACCGGTTGGGCGGCGGCGGGGCCATGGCGATGAGGGGCGCGACGGGTTTCGCCCCGATCTGGATCAAGCAAGGCAGGGAAAGGGATCGGGAGAGAAGGGGGGTGAGGAGGCTGGGGGTGTCGGCTAGGGTTTCAGCCTGGGGGGGGGGGTTAAGTGGTCGGGCGGTTGGGCCGGGCCAGAGGGGGGGTGGGGAGGGGCTGGCCTATTGGGCCAGTGGGGTTCTTCCCCACATCTCTTTTCCTTTTTTGTTTTTTTATCTTTTCCTTTTCTTACTTTCTGTTTTAGTTTAATTAAAATGCCAAAACATTTTACAAAAATTTGTGCACCCCACCATAATTAGGTTTGCTATTTTAGACAACCCCTAACATTTTAGTTTTAGTTTTGAAACTTTTATCATTGCATTTGTTTTGAATTTATTTGTAGACCGGTTCGAATCAACGTGAGGTTAGCCACAGAATCGAGGTGATCACTGTTGCTTAATCATCCGGTGTTACAAATCTCCTCCATTACAAGAAATCTCGCCCGAGATTTAGGAGGTAGAAGGAAAGAGTGCGGATATTCATCTCGTAGACGATCCTCGCTCCTGTGTGGCTTCGTCTTGAGTGATTCGACCATCGGACTTTGAGGAACTTGATCGCTTTCCGACGTGCGGCGCTCAGCTTGGTCGAGAATGCGACCGGATGCTCTTTATAGGAGAGGTCCTGCTGTAATTCGAGCACTTCATGGTCCATCGCTCGGATTGGGTCCTTGAAGCAGCGTCGGAGTTGGGACACGTGGAACACATCGTGAACCCGAGAAAGGTTCGACGGAAGCTCCAGCTTGATAAGCCACTTTTCCACGCCTTTCCGTAATAGTGAATGGGCCAATATAGCGAGGAGCTAACTTGCCCTTGATCCCAAAGCGGTGAGCACCCTTCATTGGTGTAACGCGAAGATAGGCCTTTTCGCCAAAGTTGATAGACCATGTCCTTGTGATGACGGTCATAATTACTCTTTTGACGCGATCGAGCAGTCTTGAGATTCTCGCGAATAATGCGGACTTGTTCTTCGCATGTTGGATAATATCCGGACCAAGAGTGGACGCTCCCGATTTCGACCAGTTCGTAGGGGTTCGCACTTTCGTCCATATAACACTTCAAGGGGCCATCTTCGCACTAGTTTGATAGCTATTATTATAAGAGAACTCAGCATACGGGAGAGATTCCTCCCATTTCTTGCGAAGGAACGACACAAGCTCAAGCATGTCTTCGAGAATTTGGTTGACACGCTCAACTTGCCCTTGAGATCATGGATGAAACGCAGATCAAGGATAAATGAGTCCCCATAGCTTCTTGAAAACTTGCCCGTAATCTTGAAGTAAATAAGCTGCCACGGTCCGAATCGACAACCAATGGGATACCGTGAAGTGAAACAATTTCGACATATAGAGAGTTGCAAGCTGGCTAGCAAGGATCGCTTTTCGACCGCCGAAAATGTGCAACTTTAGAAAGCCGGTCAATGACGACAAGAATTGCATCATTACCTTTCTGCGATTTGGGAAATCCAAGGACGAAGTCCATTTCAACATGGTCCCATTTCCATTCGGGAATAGAGATAGGTTGCAGAGTTCCAAGAGGCTTTTGATGTTCTCGCTTTGATACGACGGCAAACGCCACACTCAAAGAACATAGCGAAGCAATGTCTTGCTTCATATTAGACCACCGTAATCTCGATTTAATGTCTTGATACATCTTTGTACCGCCGGGGTGGATACATAGAGGCGTATCATGAGCTTCTTTCATAACCTTTCGAGTCATATTCAGGTTTTCCTTCTTACACGGCACCACTAGGCGGCCTTTGAAGTACAAGGCGCCATCATCAAGAATAGTGAAGGATGAGGGATTTCCTTTTTGATGTCTTGCTTAATCTTGTAGACTTCAGAGTCAAATCCTGCATTGTCTTTATGGTGCCCACGAGATCGGGTTCAACAGCCAGGTATAGAGGGAACCACGGGAGACAACACGGAGATTCATCTTATGGAACTCCGGAGGAGGGGCGAGTGCACCGGAGGAACAATATGGAGGTTCACTTTCTGAATTCTTCAACAAGTGAGGGCTGAACTTTGTGAACTCAAGGTGGTTGCTGAGAAGACTTGCGGCTCAAGGCATCAGCCATTACATTAGCCTTGCTCGGCGATAGGAAATACCCAAATCAAAGTGCAAGCAGTCTCCATCCATCTCTCGCCGACGGAGGTTCAGGTCTGGCTGAGTAAGCAGATACTTCAGACTTTGGTGGTCGGTGAAGATCTCGCAACGATTACGAGAAGGTAATGTCGCCATCGCTTCAAAGGCATGAATGACGGCAGCAAGTTCGAGGTCATGAACTGGGTAGTTCTCTTCGTGAGGGCGAAGCTGTCGAGAGGCATAAGCAACTACTTTGCACTCTTGCATTAGGACACCGCCTAATCCTTGACGAGAAGCGTCGCAGTAAATGACGAAGTCCTTCTTAGTATCAGGAGGAGCTAGCATCGGGCGAAGTCAACTTGTCTTTGAGTGCCCGGAAACTTTCCCGACACTTATCTTTCCATTGGAATTTGACGCCTTATGCAACAAAGTTAGTCGAGGCTCGGCAATCTTGGAGAAGTTCTCATTTAATCGACGGCAATAGCTGGCGAGACCGAGAAAACTTCGACTTGCTTAACGCTCTTGGAGGAGTCCAATCGAGAATAGCCTGAACTCGTTCAGGGTTGACGGCAATACCATCCTTTGAAATGACATGCCCAAGATAGGTTACTTGGAAGCCGAATTCACATTTGGAGAACTTGGCATAGAGTTAATGCTCTCATAGCTTTTCCAAAGACAAGACGAAGATGTTCAGCATGTTCTTCTTCATTCTTGAAAAGATCAGATATCATCCAGATAAACCACGCATTTAACTTGTCGAGGTAATCCATGAATATATAGTTCATCAAAGCGAGAGAAGGTGGCTGGAGCATTGGTTGTCGAAGGACATGACGGTGTACTCGTATGAACCATAACGAGTCACGAATGCGGTCTTGGGGATATCCTCCTCACGAACACGGATCTGGTGGTAACCCAACCTCAAGTCGAAGTTTCGAGAACACCGACGAACCAGCCAATTGATCATAAAGATCATTGATCCGAGGAAGAGGATACTTATTCTAATGGTAGCTTGATTTATAGGACGGTAGTCTTGGACCAATCGGTTTGTCCCATCCTTCTTCTTAACAAAGAGAGAAGGTGCTCCCAAGGAGAGCAACTTGGGCGAATGAAACCGCTGAAGAGATTTGTCGATTTCCTCCTTGAGCTCAAGGAGTTCATGCGCGGCATCTTGTAGGGTCGCCATTATAGGAGTGGTGCACGGTTTCAAGTCGATGACGAATTCGACAGCTCTAGTAGGGGAATCCTCGAAGTTCTTCAGAAAAACGCCTTGGAAGTCGCGAACGACGTGAATGTTTTCAATTCCCTCGAGGGCGCGCGCTCAATGCATTCAATGCATAGAGCCTTGCCTCGCATTTTGCACCAGATGAGCTTGGTAAGTGACTATTTCATCGAAGGGTGTAGCAGATGGACGGTCTTAGTGGCGCAAACGATTGACGCCAGATGCGCTTTCAACCAATTCATTCCCGTAATGAGGTCAATGCTACAAGACTTCAACACGATGGGAGAGACAAGGAATTCCAGTCCTTCGATTTCAACGGGACGTCGTTGCAAATCATGGAGGTCCGACATTGGCCCGCTGGGTGTGTACTAATAGTGAAGCATTCATGTCTTCACTTTTAATGCCATGCATGAATGCAAAATCTTGAGACATGAATGAATGCGATGCCCTCAGATCAAATAAGACGCATGCGGTACTGAATTTACGAGAAGTGTACCCATCACAAGAGCAGTGTTGGTCTTGAGCTTCATTCAGATCAACGTGGTTGGCCTAAACTCGACCATAAGGCTTGGCAAGATTGTTGCGGGCTGGGTGTTTCCACCGCCATTCTTTGGAAGGGCCACTGATTACGGTTCGTTGCATTCTCTAGCACGGTGCCCTCGTTGTCCGCACCAAGCACAAACCATTATTGGGGTGGGAACAGAGCTTGGGGTGGTGGAGCTGGAAGCTTTGGCTGCTTATTGTAGGCGCACGAGGTGCAGCATAGTTCGCCTTGGGAGTGCATTCGGCTGGTACATACCGTTGGGAATCCATATCTTGCGCCTGCGAGGACGGGCTCAAGATGAGCCCGTGTCACGGTTGCGCTCGTTAGAGCTCGTATTCCTGCAGACCAGTTTTGACATTGATAGCTTTGTTCACCAAGGTGGCGAAATCAGCAAAGTCGTGCACTAGAAGTGCGAGCTTGATGTCGACTTGAAGACCGCCACGAACTTCTCCGTCTGCGTGCATCGCTTGCAATATCCTCTTCAAGATAGCGAGACAAGTCCAAGAACTCTCACGATAGGCTTCAACAGCCTTGTTGCCTTGGGTGAGGTTATGAACTCACGCTTCTTCCGTCCATGACCCCTTGAGGGATGAAGCGGGCACGGAAGGCAGCCTGGAAGTCCGCCAGTGATGAGTGTTCCAATCGGCAGAGTACGCCGTGGCTGTCCCACCATTGAGCTGCGGGTCCCTTCAGAAGAAGGAAGCAAAGGTGACATAGCTGGCAGGGGCTACATCAGCAGACTCCATCTCATAGGTGATGTCACGGAGCGACCATCAAGACATCCAATGGCTGGGTTGAGCTGCGGCACACGCTGGGGTTCAGCGTATGAAATCTCGCAGAGTTGTTCCGTTTGGGTCTTTGGTTCATATTGGGGCGAGGAAATCGAGCCATCATGTTCTCCATGGTGGCGATTCATCTCAAGCTGTTGGACCATACCAGCCATGTACTCGGCGGTGGTGGGAAGTTGGCACCACGACCACGACCAACTGGCCTAACCATCCCGCTATTATATAACAGGGTAGTTCAGCATTTGAGAAATTAAGCAAGAGACATGAATCATTCATGATGAAACATGCATAATGAAAGCAACATGATGGGAACTACATAGTAGTTGGCATATCTTACAAAAGGAATCATGCATAGAGTTCGATACATAGAGTCCAAGACATAGACTACTACATCATAGGCGGCACGCAGTTTCATGGCGAATACATCAAACACTAACAAGCAAGTCTACATCAGTCCCACGCTGCATCGCTGGAGGTAGTCAGTAGCTCAAAGCTGATAGTGCGGCAAAGGATAGTCCTCCACGTCGCTGACTGGGGCCGCGGATACTCGGTGCTGAATCCGGACGCCCGTGTGGCGAAAAGGGCCAAGCGCGGAGAGTAGCCTCCCACGCCCGCCAACCGACACCCTGGGGCATCACGGTCTGGCTGGGTAGATCGCAGAACGCGGCAGCTCTCCGGATCGGACAAAGGGTGCATCAGCGTCGAGCACGGTAGAGGTGCCGACGGGTGATGTACAACTTGTGGCGAAGAGCTCGGTTAGCTCGATCCAGCCCATCGCATGCGTAACAAAGTTCGATGGTGGAAGGCTCTCTGGTGACGATGGAGTAGGCAGCGGTGTAGTAACCCTCCTCACCAACATCGACGTGATAGCAATGTGCTCAAGGGGAGGTGTCCAACTCTCGATACTCGCACGAAGACGTGTCGAGCAGCATAAGCAGCATCGTGGACTGCCATATCGATAGTCACCCAACACCATGTGCGGTGCAAGACAAGAGTGGACTCGCACTCCGAGAGTAGAGGTGGACGATGGCGCGGCATCGCTCCTGGTTATAGTCCTGGTACTCCTCATAGACGGTGTACTCAGGTGCCGCCGATAACCCAGATAGGTCATCATCTCTCGCTAGCACCGCAGTGATCCCGAGGCACCAATGGCCGTCGTGTGGCGCACGACCTGCCTCGTGGGTTCCATCTGAAAACAAAGACGCTTCAAAGGAGTCAATGACAAGGTGGAAATTGCTCAAATACAATTCCAAGAACAACTAAGGCTATATCCAACTTTGGGGTGAATGTGGTCACGGATCCTAGTGTTAGTTAGTAAAATCGTTTAACCCGAGTAGAAGAGAGTTCGAGTTCCAAAGTAAAGGTCGAGGAGTAAAAGATCCTAGTACCACCCGATGGCGGCGTGGGCCCGTAAGGCACACAGCCAAGTTAGTAAAAGTTTTGCAATGTCTAGACTCAACTTCGCCAAGGAGTGTGGAAGGGGATTCCTACAGCAATGGCTCGATACCAATCTCAGACGCCTTCGATTCAATCGTACACTAATCATGCACGCAAATGTGTACGATCAAGATCGAGGACTCACGGAAGATATCACAACACAACTCTACAAATAAAATAAGTCATACAAGCATCATAATACAAGCCAGGGGCCTCGAGGGCTCGAATACAAGTGCTCGATCATAGACGAGTCGTCGGAAGCAACAATATCTGAGTACGGATATAAGTTAAACAAGTTGCCATAAGATGGCTAGCAATAATCGGGATCTGAGATCGAAGAGGAGCAGGCCTCCGCCGGGATCCTCCTAGGTCACTCCCGGTCGCCGCCGGTGGGCTGCACGTAGTAGTAGGCACCTCCGGAGTAGTAGTCGCCATAGGCGGTGGCGTCGCTCCTGGCTCCATCGTGCCTGATTGCAGCAATCGAGTATAGGTAGGGGGAAAGGGAAACAATGCAACCGTGAGTACTCATCCAAAGTACTCGCAAGCAAGGAGCTACACTACATATGCATGGATATATGTGTAAAGGCCATCAAGGACCGAATCGCAGAAAGCCGTAATAAGAGGGGATAGTTAGTCTTAACGAAGACTACGCACGGACACCTGTCTTGCAATGTAGAGGAGGGCAATCTCAAGTCCTCCAAGTAACAACATATAGCAATAATCCTACCCGCAATCCCCGCTCATAACCCCGAGCGAGAGCGACCACCGGTTGTATCCGCACTTGGAAGGGTGTGTTTTATCAAGTATCCGGTTCTAGTTGTCATAAGCTCAAGGTACAACTCCAAGTCGCCCTGTTATCAAGATCACGGCTATCCGAATAGATTAACTTCCTGCAGGGTGCACCATCTTACCCAAAGACGCTTGATCCCATTTGGCCGACACACTTTCTGGGTCATGCCCGCCGCTGAAGATCAACACGCCGCAGCCCCACCTAGGCACAACAGAGGCCAGACGCGCGGTCTAAACCTAAGCGCCAGGGTCTGGGCCCATCGCCTCGAGCACACTCAAGACGTTAAGTAGGGCGGCCGAAGCAGACCTAGCCTAACAGCGCTCCAGCCCAATCCGCGCGCCGCCCGTCGCCGACGTCTCAAGTGCTTCGCCGATACCACGACGCCGGATACCCATAACTACTCCCGCGTAGATGGTTAGTGCGTATAAGCTCAGAGCCAACTCAGATCAAATACCAAGACCTCGTTAAGCGTGTTAAGTAACCGCATGAACGCCGAACAGGCCAAAGCACCTCTCTCCTAGGCGGTCTCAACTCTGCCTGTCGCTCCGCCTCAAAGATCCACTCATGGGTGCTCCATCACCAACCGACTTTAGTCTCACATGTATCACATATAAGTATATAGTATATACCGTGATCAACTCCCGAGTGATCACGCCCGATAGTATAGCACTGCACGGACAAGAAAGTAGGGCCACAGATGAAAGTACTAGCATCCTATACTAAGCATATAGGATTGCGGTAAGGTAACAATGGTTACAAGGATAGGCTATGCAGCAAAGATAGGAGTATCTGAAAACAAGAAATGCTATACTACTCTAATGCAAGCAGATAGAGAAGAGTAGGCGATATCCGGTGATCAAGGGGGGGGCTTGCCTGGTTGCTCGGCAAGAGAGAGGGGTCGTCAACACCGTAGTCGAACTGGCCAGCAGCAGCGCCGGTCTCGTAGTCTACCGGAGAGAAGAGGGGGAAGAAACAATGAATACAAGGTAAACAGATGCATATCGATGCATGACATGTCAAGAAGCGATGCTAGGCGTGCCCTAACGTGGTACGATGAGGTACTGGTTAGGGGGGAAAACATCCGGGAAAGTATTCCCGGTGTTTAGGGTTTTCGGGCAGAGGAGCGGAGGGGAAAAGTTGCAGGTTCGATAGATTAGGGGTGTGTGGTGACGAACGGACTACGATCCGGATTCGCCTCGCCGCTCGAGCAACTTTCATGTTGAAAATATTTTAACCGAAGTTACGGATTAAAAGATATGATTTTAAAAGATTTTAATAATTTCTCGGAATTTAATTAATTAATTAATTAATTCGAAAATGTATTTATGACGTTAGCATGATGTCATGCCGACGTCAAGAATCAATGTGGTTGATCGAGTCAACTCATGGTGTGGGTCCCCATGTCATTCTCTGTTATCTAATTAACCTAATCAAATTTAATTAACATTAGTTAATTAGGTTAATTAGTGATTAGGTTTAATTAATCGAATTAATTAGATTAATTAATTACTTAATTAATTAATTAATTTAATTAATTAGTTTTATTTAATTTTCATTTCATTTATTTTCAAAACCATTCGGTGGGGTGGGGCCCCATGTCATCGGCCTGGGGGCCAAACGGGCGTCTAAGTGGGTGCAAGGCGGTCGTGTTCGAGACCGAACTGGGCTGGCCTTGACGCAGCTCAGCGTGGGCGCCGACGGGCGCGGGCGTCGCCCAACAGGCGCGGCCGGCCTGGGTGAAGGGGTCGGCCGAGGCCGTGGCCGAGGCGAGGCCGGGCCGAGTGGCAGTGAGGAGCGGGCGAAGCTGTCTCTGGGGCCGCATGGTGGTGGTCGGGCGGCCATGAGCGAGAGGTAAAGGGGAGGGGTGCACATGACGGCCGTGGTGCACGGGGCACCGGAGTTGCCTTGTCAGCACCGGAGTTGGCATGGCAAGTCGGCACTGCCACAAGGCCGGGGGCACGCCGGGAAGGGCCGGGGTTCGTGGCCGGGGGAAGGGCGTCTGCTCGTGCGAGGGGGAGGAGAGGGAACGGGGCGGGGGCGGCGTGGCTGGGACGGCCGAGCCGGCGACGGGCGCGGGCTACGGATGGCGGGGGAGGAGAGGGAGCGACGGGGAGATGTGAAGCTCACAAATGGGCCCGAGGGTCTAGGGGGCGGGCGCGGTGGAGCTTGGCTGGCGCCCCGGCGAGGAGGCGGGCGGGAAGCAGTCGCCGGCTGGGAGGCGATCCGGTGAGGCGGGGAGGTCGGGTCGACCCTGGCGGGCGAAGCGCCCAGCGTGTGGGGCGACGGAGGGGAGGGGGGCCAGGCGGTGGAAAGGAGGAGGGCGTGGGCGACCGGGTCAAGCGGCGGGACCGCCGGCGATGAGGGGCGCGACGGGGGTTTCGCCCGATCTGGATCAAGCAAGGGGAAAGGGATCGGGAGAGAAGGGGAGGAGGCGGGGGTGTCGGCTAGGGTTTCACCCTGGGGGGTTAAGTGGCGGGCGGTTGGGCGGGCCAGGGAGGGGGGCAGGGGGGAGGGGCTGGCCCAATTGGGCCAGTGGGGGTTCCTTCCCCCACATCTCTTTTCCTTTTTTTTTTTTATCTTTTCCTTTTTCTTACTTTCTGTTTTAGTTTAATTAAAATGCCAAAACATTTTACAAAATTTTGTGCACCCCACCATAATTAGGTTTGCTATTTTAGACAACCCCCGAACATTTTAGTTTTAGTTTTTGAAACTTTTTATCTTTGCTTTTGTTTTGAATTTATTTGTAGACCGGGTTCGAATCAACGTGAGGTTAGCCACAGTAACCGAGGTGATCACTGTTGCTTAATCATCCGGGTGTTACAGAGACGCAGCTGCATGACATTCTTTGGGCCGTCCATGATGGAAAAAACCGTGGTAGAAGCGAGGGCGAGGAAAATATCGTGGAGTTCCGGTTATGGTGGGTGGTCGGGGCCGAGCGATGCACGCTTTCTCAGACGACGCTGTGTGTGCAAGGCGTTGGGCTCTAATCAACTCCGAGCGATTGCACCGCAGCTACGCTACATCGAACCCGAGCGATCGATCAATCCCTTGTTGTTAATCAACTCGAGTGATTCTTCGCCATCGCCGCTAATCAAGCCGATCGAACCCTGCTGCCTCCTTCCCTGGATGAATAGCGAGCGTTGTTGGGGGGTTCGGATGAACAGTTCCCGGTGGGGGGTTGGATGAATAGGAACCTGTGGTAGTAGAGGCTGTTGTCGCTGGATGAACAGGACCCCGATCGAGCCGGTTGGGGGTGGATGAACAGGACCCCATGGAGGGATGGATGAACAGGACCCCATGGAGGGCTGGTTGAACAGTAGCCGGTGGAGGGCTGGATGAACAGTAGCCCGTGGAGGGGTGGTTGAACAGTGGCCCGTGGAGGCATGAGGAGGTCGACGGTGGAGATGAACAGTATCTCGTGGAGTCCTGCTTTGCGGCACGCCACACCCTCCCGGCGAACGGGACCCTGCTTTGACCGTGAAGCGCCCAACACAAGTTCGCTTCCTCCGCTTTGCGGCACGCCACACCCTCCCGATCAACAGACCCTGCTTCGACCGTAGGAGGTCCAAGAGAAGTCCGCTTCTCCGCTTTTGTGGTACGCCGCACTTCTCCCGTGAAAAGGATCCTGTTTCGACAGTGGCCGGTCGAACACAAGGCCGTTTCCTCCGTTCTGCGGTACGCCAGGCCTCGTTTCCATCGGCTGTTCCGTCCAAGCCGGTTGGCTCCAGATGAACACGAGACGCATTCCGTTCTGACCCAGCCGGTTGGCTCCCCATGAACAAGATGACGACGCAGTTTCTCCGTTCCGACCCAGCCATGTACACGAGCCCTGGCCGTATGTATGCGCAAGTAGGCGTTCGAGACCCCGCCCGGATGTATGTACGTGGCCGTATTTTCTTTCTTGCACCCTGGCCGTGTGTACATGCTACGTGCGGCGCCTCTACTACTTACGCGCGCGCCTCTACTACTATTACGCGTGTTTCTACATCGACCAAGATGTACATACACGTCACGACCAGAATGACAACGTTACGACGCTTTGACCGGTGGGTCCCGACCGTCAGACACTTCTTGCGTGTGATACATCTCCAACGATCTACTTTTTCTCACGCTTTTCCTCTTGTTTTGGACTCTAATTTGCATGATTTGAATGAAACTAACCCCGACCGACGCTGTTTTCAGCAGAACTACCATGGTGTTGTTTTTGTGCGAAATAAAAGTTCTTTAATGGAACTAAACTTTGCGAGGATTTTTATATCAATAAAGAGAATTTCGAGCCAAGACCTGCCGGAGAGGGGCACCGGGTGGCACAACCCACCAGGCGCGCTTCTCTCGGCGCGCCAGTGGGTTGTACCCACCTGGTGGCCCCACCGACGACCCCGATACTATTAATTTACATTATTCCGAAAAAATCAGGAGAAAGAATTATCACGATCCACGAGACGGAGCCGCCGCCAAGCCCTGTTCTTCCTCGGGAGGGCAGATCTGGAGTCCGTTCGGGGCTCCGGAGAGGGGATCTTCGTTCTTCATCATCACCAACCCTTCTCCGTCGCCAATTCCATGATGCTCCCCACCGGGAGTGAGTAATTCTGTCGGTGTAGAAAAGTAGGGGTCCCTTTTTGCACCCCTTTACTTGTGCACGGACAGTCGCAGCCCCACGCCCCTAGCCATGCTTGGCGGGGCAGAGGAAGCGAAGGCACAAGACGACCAGACCAACGCCAAGCCAGAAATACAAAGAGCAGAAGGGCGAGGTGGACACCCCCAGCAAGGCCCTTGCCAGGGCGGCCTCCACAGCCCCGACAAGAGCCTTGCCGGGGCAACTCGCCCAACGCCAGCAGGGCTGCCACCCTTGAGCTTGAGAGTTCCAACGCTTTCAACCACACTGGAACCAAGGCTCGGGAGGCGCCTCCGTGGTGGCATGCAGATCTTTGTGAAGACCAAGAGCATACAAGACTAGATAAATAACCAGAAGACGAAGATCCTCGGCAAGATCCTTACCAAGGATACCCACGAGACCCCCGACAAGCTCCTTGCCGAGGATGACCATGACACCACGGCAACACCCTTGCCGCGGCCCCGGCAAGACTCTTGACGAAGACATCCGCGAGGCCGCAGCCAGGCCCACATTCGCCAAAGCTCCGCCACCGTTCCCATGCAGCCGCCAACCCATCAACTAGGCGAACACCTGCGTGGCGACGTGCGGACTCTAGGCCAACTCAGCAAGCACCTGCGTGGTGGCATGCAGATCTTCGTGAAGGCTCTGGCACCGCACCAACTCAGCATCCAGCCAGCCAGCGTGACACTACCCGCCTCGTCAGTTCGGATGCGCGTCGAAGCCAGGTGAGGCGGCGACAACTGGGACGAGCTTCCTTGCCGTCCCCGATAAAGCAAGAAGGGCACGTCGGCAGCGCATTAAATGCATTTGTCCTCTGGTGCCAGAGGATAGACTCGATCACTGTATAGCTTTCCACCTCTTGTGTGCCACTGTGGCAGCCCCTTTGTCTATAAAAGGAGGCCCGTGGCATACATACTTTTTGGACCCTGCACACCTTGTAGCTAGTCCAAGAACACCAGATAAATAGAAACCAGCAGGAGTAGGGTATTACGCGTCCTTGCGGGCTGAACCTGGATAATCCCCCCCTCCCCCCGCGTTGATCTCTCAATCTTGCTCTTTCCACAGCCCCGCGCCCGCCAACCGTAGCAAAAGGGATTCCTCGTGATCCCATAGGTGTCGTTTCCCCCGACATCTTTGGCGCGCCAGGTAGGGGGCGCAAGCCGTAGAAATCTGGTTTTGGAGCCGACGCAATGACTCATTCATGAGGATGGCTCGAAGGGATAGGGCGTCGTTGATCAACCGCCCTCTGGTGCCGTCCGTAGCCTCAACGGCCATCCGCGTGGCCCCGAAAAGCTAAGTCATGCAAAATTTTGGCTATTTTCTTTTATATAAGTCTATCCTCCCCAAAATATCTCGTTCCTTGTACGGGAAACCTGCACGCAATGGGACCCTTTCGCTATTGGCAACGCCCTTGTCTGCTCTCGAGTCCGCCGACGGTTCATCTGCCGCTTAAGAACAACAAGGTGGCCTACCCGCTACCAGCAGTGCTCTTGTCCTGTTTCGAGTCTGCTCGACAATTCAAGCGACCGCGCTGGCAGTTGCAAGGTGGCTTGCCCGGCAGCAAGTGCCCTTCCGGCAGGGTGCTAAGGATCCGTCCTCAGAGCACCACGACATGGGTTTACGCGCTGGCAGCCTTATCTCAACAAGCGTAGGGTGCAAACATACAAAGAAAGATCTAACGGGAAGACAACATGCATGATATTGAAGTACTGCAGAGTTATGTTACATCAAATAATCGTTGCGGTTCTAACTTAAGATAAAATTGTCTTGGTCTTGAACTCGCAGCGGTGACGAGAAACGGGGTGCCTAGTCCCGGTGCTGGCCCTCTATCCTCTAAACTCCATCGACACGGCTGATGATGGGCTTGATACGCTCCTCGAGCGTCGCGAGGTCCACATCCTCCGGCAAGCTCTCCAGCGCGGCGTCGAAGTCGAGGTTGGGGTTCCAGCACCCCACCTTGGTGAGGACCTTGGTCAGGGCACCCTGGCAAAGCTTTCGGGCCTCGTTGGCCAGAGAGGTCGCTCTGTTAGAGCGGAACTGCTCCAGGGCTCCAAGAACGCCCTTGAAGAATAGGGTCAGTTTGGCGTTGGGACTCACGTTCGGCTCTGAGGCATGCCTCATGTTCGGCATCTCCATGGTAGCCAGCTTCATGGTGATCCTGCCGGCGACGTCGGCGAGGCGGCTGATCCAGAGGTTTTCGCCTGCCATGTAATCCTCGTGGTTGGCGGTGTCGTTCCTCCACAGCTGCTTCTCGTCCTCCAGGGCCTTGGTCAGGGTCTCTTCCCGAGCCCTGGCCTCCGAAAGCGTCCCCTCAAGACCCTACAGCTTCAGCTTTTGGTCTTTGACGGAGTCGTTGGCCTTAGAGAGCTGCTCAGCCTTGCTGAGGACTGCGGCCTGCGCCTCCACCAAAGCGCCATTGAGCGTGTCCTTCTCCTTCGCCAGCCCCAGGACTTGTTCCTTCAGCCCATCCCGCTCGACCTCCAGCTCCTTCACCTTGCCGGCATGGACCTGGGCCTGAGCATTGAGTGCATCCTTGTGCCTCTGCTCCAGCTCCTGGGTCCGCTGCGCGACAATCTTCTTGACCTCCTCGTCCTTGCCGTGAAGGGTGGCGGCGAGCGCCTCCTCATGAGTGGCAAGGTCCTCCACCTGGGAGTTCAGCTCGGCCTGGTGGTGGTGCCGAGCGGCCTCGTCCTTGGCGGCCTGTCCCTTCGCAGCCTCCTGGGCTTTCTCGACATCGGCCTACAGCAGGATAAGCTCCTGTTTGCGCTCAGCCAGCAGATCCCGGGCAATCTTCAGTTCCTCGTGGGCCTGGCGGAACCAGGCCTGCATCTCAGCGACGCGCCCTGTGAGATCCACCTCCGCCTTGTCCATCGCCGCCATCCTGGACTTTGCCTTGTCCAGGCGGGCATGGTGAAGCGCCTGGAGCTTCTGGAAGTTGGCGCTCATGGCCCGAAGGAGCTGCTCCTCTTAGGAACCGCCGCCACCGGTGCTCGGTTCGTCAACAACCTCAAGCTCGGCGGAGGCGAGCACCTCGTCATCGAACACCTCCCCCTCGGTGGGCGCCCTGGTGCTCGCCGTCCCTGGGAGGTGGACGAACAGGTCGTCGCTCACGTTCAGGTACTTACCCGAGCCAGAGGCAGCAGAGGAGGAAGGTTGGTCGTCAACCACCCCCTCCCCGGCAGGCCCCGTGCCGGCCTCCTCGGCAGCGGCCTTGTCGGCCTCCTCGGCAGCGGCCCGGCCGGCCTCCCCGGTAGGCCCCTTGGCCTCCTCTTTGGCGGCAGTCTTAGCGGCCTCCTCGGCGGCGATCTTGTCTGCCTCGGCCTCGGCGTCCCCGGCGACCTCCTCAATGACGGTATTGATGTTCTCCTGGTCCGCCGAGGAAGCGCCTAGATGCCAAGATGGAGAATGAGGCAGAGCCAAGATCAAAGTTCAAAAAAAAAGAAAGAACAGGGACGGGAAGCAAGCGAACTTACCAGCACCGGGCTGGGAAGAAGTGGCGTCCTCCTCGCCAACATTCGTTGCCAGGGGAGGACCACCGACACCCAAGTTCGTCTCCTCCTCCTCCATAGGCGTGGGCTCGGTGGTGGATGCCCTTGCCGGGGACGCCCCTCGGGGCGGCGTAGTCAAGGGGGGTGGTGTGTTGGGGGTGGCCCTCAGCAGCACCTCCTGCTGCCGTTCTTCTCCTACAAACCCGGCAAGATCAGCGCCAAAGATTCACACCCCAAAGTTCGTCAATGGAGGGGTAAGTGATAAGCTTATGCTGGGGACTGAAGCGGGGGCTACGCTAGGAGCTGTTGTCCGGGCTGCTATCCACCAGCAACGGCGTACGCGAAGTACCCGCCGGGGGCTTGTCGCCTGTCGAGGCCTTGGCCCTCTTCGCCACCCTTTGGGCCAGCGTCTCCACATCCCTGTGAAGATAACACCAAGTCAAAGAAGGATAACATTGGAGAGACGTCAGGAGGTGATGCGGTGCTACCTCTTGAGCACTGCGTTGGATTTCCCCGAAGAGGAGAGGATGATGCAGCAAAGTAGCGTAAGTATTTCCCTCAGTTTTTGAGAACCAAGGTATCAATCCCGTAGGAGGCCACGCACAAGTCCCTCGTAGCTGCACAAAATGATAGCTCCTCGCAACCAACGCGATTAGGGGTTGTCAATCCCTTCACGGTCACTTACGAGAGTGAGATCTGATAGAGATGATAAATAATATTTTTGGTATTTTTGGTATAGAGATGCAAAGTGAAAAGTAAAAGGCAAAGTAAAAACAAAGCAAGTATAAAAGTGATGGAGATTGATATGATGAGAATAGACCCGGGGGCCAAAGGTTTCACTAGTGGCTTCTCTCAAGAGCATAGATATTCTACGGTGGGTGAACAAATTATTGTTCAGCAATTGACAGAATTGAGCATAGTTATGAGTATATCTAGGTATGATCATGTATATAGGCATCACGTCCGAGACAAGTAGACCGAAATGATTCTGCATGTACTACTATTACTCCACTCATCGACCGCTATCCAGCATGCATCTAGAGTATTAAGTTAAAAACAGAGTAACGCCTTAAGCAAGATGACATGATGTAGAGGAATAAATTCATGCAATATGATAAATACCCTATCTTGTTATCCTCGATGGCAACACTACAATACGTGCCTTGCAACCCTTTCTGTCACTAGGTAAGGACACCGCAAGATTGAACCCAAAGCTATGCACTTCTCCCATTGCAAGAACTACCAATCTAGTTGGCCAAACCAAACGGATAATTCGAAGAGACTTGCAAAGATAACCAATCATACATAAAAGAATTCAGAGAAGATTCAAATATTATTCATAGATAAGCTGGATCATAAACCCACAATTCATCGGTCTCAACAAACACACGCAAAAAGAAGATTACATCGAATAGATCTCCACGAGAGAGGGGAGAACATTGTATTGAGATCCAAAAGAGAAGAAGCCATCTAGCTACTAGCTATGGACCAAGGTCTGAAGTAAACTATTCACACTTCATCGGAGGGGCTATGGTGATGATGTAGAAGCCCTCCGTGGTGGATGTCCCCTCCCGTGAGCTCCTAACATGCCCCAAGATGGGATCTCGTGGATACAGGAAGTTGCGGCGGTGGAATTAGGTTTTGGCCCTGTTCGATCGTTTGGGGTGCGAGGTATATATAGGAGGAAGGAGTACGTCGGTGGAGCAACAGGGGGCCCACGAGGCAGGGGGCGCGCCCTAGGGGGGGCCCCACCCTCGTGACCGCCTCTGTTACTTCTTGGAGTAGGGTCCAAGTCTCCTGGATCACGTTCGGTGAGAAAATCACGTTTCTGAAGGTTTCATTCCGTTTGGACTCCGTTTGATATTCCGTTTCTTCGAAACACTGAAATAGGCAAAAACAACAATTCTGGGCTGGGCCTCCGGTTAATAGGTTAGTCCCAAAAAATAATATAAAAGTGGAAAATAAAGCCCAATATAGTCCAAAACAGTAGATAAAGTAGCATGGAGCAATCAAATATTATAGATACGTTGGATACGTATCAGGCATCCCCAAGCTTAATTCCTGCTCGTCCTCGAGTAGGTAAATGATAAAAAGAGAATTTTTTATGTCGAGTGATACTTTGGCATTATTTCAATGTAAATCTTCTTAATTGTGGTATGAATATTCAGATCCGAAAGATTCAAGACAAAAGTTCATATTGACATAAAAATAATAATACTTCAAGCATACTAACTAAGCAATTATGTCTTCTCAAAATAACATGGCCAAAGAAAGTTATCCCTATAAAATCATATAGTCTGGCTATGCTCCATCTTCCCCACACAAAATATTTAAATCATGAACAACCCCGATGACAAGCCAAGCAATTGTTTCATACTTTAGCACTTTCAATACTTTTTCAATCTTCACACAATACATGAGCGTTAGCCATGGATATAGCACTATATGTGGAATAGAATGGTGGTTGTGGAGAAGACAAAAAGAGGGAAGATAGTCTCACATCAACTAGGTGTATCAACGGACTATGGAGATGCCCATCAATAGATATCAATGTGAGTGAGTAGGGATTGCCATGCAACGGATGCACTAGAGCTATAAGTATATGAAAGCTCAACAAAAGAAACTAAGTGGGTGTGCATCCAACTCGCTTGCTCACGAAGACCTAGGGCATTTTGAGGAAGCCCATCATTGGAATATACAAGCCAAGTTCTATAATGAAAAATTCCCACTAGTATATGAAAGCGACAAAATGAGAGACTCTCTATCATGAAGATCTTGGTGCTACTTTGAAGCACAAGTGTGGTAAAAGGATAGTAACATTGTCCTTCTCTCTTTTCTCTCATTTTTTTTTTTTCTTTGGGCCTTTTCTCTTTTTTATGGCCTCTTTTTTTCTTTCATTTTTTATTTTTCGTCCGAGTCTCATCCCGACTTGTGGGGAATCATAGTCTCCATCATCCTTTCCTCACTTGGGACAATGCTCTAATAATGATGATCATCACACTTTTATTTTCTTACAACTCAACAATTACAACTCGATTCTTAGAACAAAGTATGACTCTATATGAATGCCTCCGCGGTGTGCGGGATATGCAATGAAACATTAGTGACATGTATGAAAGAATTATGAATGGTGGCTTTGCCACAAATACGATGTCAACTACATGATCATGCTAGCAATATGACAATGATGGAGCGTGTCATAATAAACGGAACGGTGGAAAGTTGCATGGCAATATATCTCGGAATGGCTATGGAAATGCCATAATAGGTAGGTATGGTGGCTATTTTGAGGAAGATATATGGTGGGTGTATGATACCGGCGAAAAGTGTGCGGTATTAGAGAGGCTAGCAACGGTGGAAGGATGGGAAAAAGTGTGTATAATCCATGGACTCAAGATTAGTCATAAAGAACTCATATACTTATTGCAAAAATCTAGAAGTTATCAAAGCAAAGTCTTACGCGCATGCTCCTAGGGGGATAGATTGGTAGGAAAAGACCATCGCTCGTCCCCGACCGCCACTCATAAGGAAGACAATCAATAAATAAATCATGCTCGAGTTCATCACACAACGGTTCACCATATGTGCATGCACGGAATCACAAACTTCAACACAAGTATTCTTTAAATTCACAACTACTCAACTAGAATGACTCTAATATCACCATCTTCATATCTCAAAACAATTATCAAGCATCAAACTTTTCTTAGTATTCAACACACTCAAAAGAAAGTTTCACATATCTTGAATACCAAGTATATTAACATTAAGCAAATTACCATGCTATTAACGACTCTCAAAATAATCTAAGTGAAGCATGAGAGATAAATATTTTCTTTAAAACAAATCCACCACCGTGCTCTAAAAGATATAAGTGAAGCACTAGAGCAAAAATTATCACGCTCAAAAGATATAAGTGAAGCACTATGAGCAAAACTATCAAGCTCAAAAGATATAAGTGAAGCACATAGAATATTCTATCAAATTCCAATTTATGCATGGCTCTCTCAAAAGGTGTGTACAGCAAGGATGATTGTGGTAAACTAACAAGCAAAGACGCAAATAATACAAGACGCTCCAAGCAAAACACATATAATGTGGTGAATAAAAATATAGCTCCAAGTAAATTACTGATGGAAGTAGACGAAAGAGGGGATGCCTTCCGGGGCATCCCCAAGCTTTTACTTTTTGGTGTACTTGGATTATCTTGGGGGTGCCTTGGGCATCCCCAAGCTTAGGCTCTTGCCACTCCTTGTTCCATAATCCTTCAAAAGAATTTACCCAAAACTTGAAAACTTCACAACACAAAACTCAATAGAAATCTCGTGAGCTCCGTTAGAGAAAGGAAACAAAAGACTACTTTGAGGTACTGTAATGAACTCATTCTTTATTTATATTGGTGTTAAACCTACTGTATTCCAACTTCTCTATGGATTATAAACTATTTTACTAGCCATAGATTCATCAAAATAAGCAAACAACACACGCAAAACAGAATCTGTCAAAAACAGAACAGTCTGTAGTAATCTGTAACTAACGCAAACTTCTGGAACTCCAAAAAACCTACCAAAATTAGACGACATAGAAAATTTGTTTATTGATCAGAAGAAATTGGAATCATAATTTTATCTCGTTCTGGTGATTTTTAATAATTCAGACACTGAACGCAAAGTTTCTGGAAATTACAGCAAGATCAAATAACTATCATCCAAGAAGATCCAATAGGTCTAGCTTGGCACAAACACTAATTAAAACATAAAACCACATCTAAACAGAGGCTAGATGGATTATTTATTCCTAAACAGAAGCAAAAACAAGAAAACTAAAAATAAAGTTGGGTTGCCTCCCAACAAGCGTTATCGTTTAACGCCCCTAGCTAGGCATAAAAGCAAGGTTAGATCTAGGTATTGCCATCTTTGGTAGGCAATCCATAAGTGGCTCTCATGATAGATTCATATGGTAATTTTATTTTATTTCTAGGAAAGTGTTCCATGCACTTCTTTAAGGTAAATTGTAATCTAATATTTCCTTCCTTCATATCAATAATTGCACCAATCGTTCTAAGGAAAGGTCTACCAAGAATAATAGGACATGAAGGATTACAATCTATATCAAGAACGATAAAATCTACGGGCACATAATTCCTATTTGCAACAATAATAACATAATTAATTCTTCCCATAGGCTTTTTAATATTGGAATCCGCAAGATGCAAGTTTAGAGAGCAATCATCAAAGTCACGGAAATCTAGCAAATCACACAAAGTTTTGGGAATAGTGGAGACACTAGCACCCAAATCACACAAAGCATGAAACTCATAATCTTTAATTTTAATTCTAATAGTAGGTTCCCACTCATCATAGAGTTTTCTAGGGATAGAAACTTTCAACTCGAGTTTTTCTTCATAAGATTGCATCAAGGCGTCAACAATGTGTTCGGTAAAGGCCTTATTTTGACTATAAGAATGAGGAGAATTTAGCACGGATTGCAACAATGAAATAAAATCAATTAAAGAGAAATTTTCATAATTAAATTCCTTGAGATTCGATATAGTGGGTTTAGCAACATATAGGTTTTTATTTATTTCAATCCCACTTTTATAAATTTCATCATCAAGATCTAAAACTCCGAATTCTTAGAACGCCTTCTAGGTAAAGGAAGATCATATTCAGTTTCATCAAGATTCATATTGCAAAACAAAGATTTAATGGGGGACACATCAATAACTTTTAGATCTTCATCTTGATTTTCATAGGAATAGGAAGAACACGCTTTAATAAAGGCATCTTTGGAAGCACGCATCCTAGCGGTTCTTTCTTTGCACTCATCAATGGAAATTCTCATAGCTTTGAGAGACTCATTGATATCATGCTTAGGAGGAATAGATCTAAGCTTTAAAGAATCAACCTCAAGAGAAATTCTATCAACGTTCCTAGCCAAATCATCAACCTTAAGCAATTTCTCTTCAAGCAAAGCGTTAAAATTCTTTTGTGAATTCATAAACTCTTTAACACTATTCTCAAATTCAGAGGACATCTTTTTAAAATTTCCATAAGATTTGTTGTAGGAATTTCCATAATTATTAGAAGGATTACTAGGATAAGGCCTAGGATTAAAATTCCCTCTACGCGTTGTTACCAAAATTATTCCTACCAACAAAATTCACATCCATAGATTCATTATTATTCTTAATCAAAGTAGACAAAGGCATATCATTAGGATCAGAAGAAACACTCTTAGTAGCAAATAATTTCATAAGTTCATCCATCTTTCCACTCAAAAAGTTAATTTCTTCTATCGCATGCACTTTTTTATTAGTAGATCTTTCGTTGTGTCATTGAGAATAATTAACCATAATATTATCTAGAAGTTTAGTAGCATCTCCTAAAGTGATTTCCATAAAAGTGCCTCCCGCGGCCGAATCTAAAAGATTTCTAGAAGAAAAATTCAATCTGGCATAAAAAATTTGTATAATCATCCACAAGTTCAAACCATGAGTAGGACAATTACGTATCATTAATTTCATTCTCTCCCATGCTTGTGCAACATGTTCATGATCAAGTTGCTTAAAATTCATAATATCATTCCTAAGAGAGATAATCTTAGAGGGAGGAAAATACTTAGAGATAAAAGCATCTTTGCACTTGTTCCAAGAATCAATACTATTTTTAGGCAAAGATGAAAACCACGCTTTAGCACGATCTCTAAGCGAAAAAGGAAATAGCTTCAATTTAACGACATCATTATCGGCATATTTTTTCTTTTGCATATCACATAAATCAACGAAGCTATTCAGATGAGTAGCGACATCTTCACTAGGAAGGCCGACGAATTGATCTTTCATAACAAGATTCAACAAAGCAGTATTGATTTCACAATATTCAGTATTGGCAAGAGGAGCAATCGTAGTGCTAAGGAAATCATTATTATTGGTATTGGTGAAGTCACATAATTTGGTAGCATCTTGAGCCATCGTGACAAACAAGCAATCCGACACACGAGCAAACAAAAGGCAAGCGATAAAGGCAACGGGAAAAAGAGGAGGAGATTGGGAAAGAGAGGGCGAATAAAACGGCAAGGGTGAAGTGGGGGAGAGGAAAACGAGAGGTAAATGGCAAATAACGTAATGCGAGAGATAGGGATTGTGATGGGTACTTCGTATGGTGCTTGACTTGCTCTTGCGTGAGCCTCCCGGCAACGGCGCCAGAAATTCTTCTTGCTACCTCTTGAGCACTGCGTTGGATTTCCACGAAGAGGAGAGGATGATGCAGCAAAGTAGCGTAAGTATTTCCATCGGTTTTTGAGAACCAAGGTATCAATCCAGTAGGAGGCCACGCACAAGTCCCTCGTACCTACACAAAACGATAGCTCCTCGCAACCAATGCGATTAGGGGTTGTCAATCCCTTCACGGTCACTTACGAGAGTGAGATCTGATAGAGATGATAAATAATATTTTTGGTATTTTTGGTATAGAGATGCAAAGTGAAAAGTAAAAGGCAAAGTAAAAACAAAGCAAGTATAAAAGTGATGGAGATTGATATGATGAGAATAGACCCCGGGGCCATAGGTTTCACTAGTGGATTCTCTCAAGAGCATAGATATTCTACGGTGGGTGAACAAATTATTGTTGAGAAATTGACAGAATTGAGCATAGTTATGAGTATATCTAGGTATGATCATGTATATAGGCATCACGTCCGAGACAAGTAGACCGAAACGATTCTGCATGTACTACTATTACTCCACTCATCGACCGCTATCCAGCATGCATCTAGAGTATTAAGTTAAAAACAGAGTAACGCCTTAAGCAAGATGACATGATGTAGAGGAATAAATTCATGCAATATGATAAATACCCTATCTTGTTATCCTCGATGGCAACAATACAATACGTGCCTTGCAACCCTTTCTGTCACTGGGTAAGGACACCGCAAGATTGAACCCAAAGCTATACACTTCTCCCATTGCAAGAACTACCAATCTAGTTGGCCAAACCAAATGGATAATTCGAAGAGACTTGCAAAGATAACCAATCATACATAAAAGAATTCAGAGAAGATTCAAATATTATTCATAAATAAGCTGTATCATAAACCCACAATTCATCGGTCTCGACAAACACACCGCAAAAAGAAGATTACATCGAATAGATCTCCACGAGAGAGGGGGAAAACATTGTATTGAGATCCAAAAAGAGAGAAGAAGCCATCTAGCTACTAGCTATGGACCCGAAGGTCTGAAGTAAACTACTCCCACTTCATCGGAGGAGCTATGGTGATGATGTAGAAGCCCTCCGTGGTGGATGCCCCCTCCGGTGAAGCTCCGGAACATGCCCCAAGATGGGATCTCGTGGATACAGGAAGTTGCGGCGGTGGAATTAGGTTTTTGGCTCCTGTTCTGATCGTTTGGGGGTACGTAGGTATATATAGGAGCAAGGAGTACGTCGGTGGAGCAACAGGGGGCCCACGAGGCAGGGGGCGCGCCCTAGGGGGGGGGGCGCCCCCCGTCGTGACCGCCTCTATTACTTCTTGGAGTAGGGTCCAAGTCTCCTGGATCACGTTCGGTGAGAAAATCACGTTTCCGAAGGTTTCATTCCGTTTGGACTTCGTTTGATATTCCGTTTCTTCGAAACACTGAAATAGGCAAAAAACAGCAATTCTGGGCTGGGCCTCCGGTTAATAGGTTAGTCCCAAAAATAATATAAAAGTGGAAAATAAAGCCCAATATAGTCCAAAACAGTAGATAAAGCGTGTCATAATAAACGGAATGGTGGAAAGTTGCATGGCAATATATCTCGAAATGGCTATGGAAATGCCATAATAGGTAGGTATGGTGGCTGTTTTGAGGAAGATATAAGGAGGTTTATGTGTGATAGAGCGCATCGTATCACGGGGTTTGGATGCACCGGCGAAGTTTGCACCAACTCTCAATGTGAGAAAGGGAAATGCTGCATCAGAGAGGCTAGAAAATTGTGGAAGGTTGAGAGTGCGTATAATCCATGGACTCACATTAGTCATAAAGAACTCATATACTTATTGCAAAAGTTTATTAGCCCTCGAAGCAAAGTACTACTACGCATGCCCCTAGAGGGATAGATTGGTAGGAAAAGACCATCGCTCGTCCCCAACCGCCACTCATAAGGAAAGCAATAAAAGAACAACTATGTGTCAAAATTGTTACACAACTTTTACCATACGTGCATGCTACGGGACTTGCCAACTTTAACAAGAGTATTTCTCAATTTCATAATTACTCAACTAGCACACTCTAATATTACCACCTTTATATCTCAAAACACTCATCAAGTATCTAACTTCTCATGATATTCAATAAACTCAATATAGAAGATTAATTTCACAATTAAAGCAAATTACCATGCTGTTTAAGACTCTCAAAACAATATAAGTGAAGCATGATATTTCAACAATTTCTATAAAATATAACCACCGCCGTGCTCTAAAAGATATAAGTGAAGCACTAGAGCAAAACTATATAGCTCAAAGAATATAAGTGAAGCACATAGAGTATTCTAACAAATTCTGAATCATGTGTGTCTCTCTCAAAAGGTGTGTACAGCAAGGATGATTGTGGCAAACTAACAAATAAAGACTCAACTCATACAAGACGCTCCAAGCAAAACACATATCATGTCGTGAATAAAAATATAGCTCCAAGTAAATTTACCGATGGATGAGGACGAAAGAGGGGATGCCTTCCGGGGCATCCCCAAGCTTTGGATTTTTGGTGTCCTTAGATTATCTTGGGGTGCCATGAGCATCCCCAAGCTTAGTCTCTTGCCACTCTTTGTTCCATACTCCATCAAATCTTTACCCAAAACATGAAAACTTCACAACACAAAACTTAACAGAAATTCTCATGAGCTCCGTTAGCGAAAGAAAACAAAACACCACTTCAAGGTACTGTATTGAACTAATTATTTATTTATATTGGTGTTAAACCTATTGTATTCCAACTTCTCTATGGTTTATAAACTATTTTACTAGACATAGATTCATCAAAATAAGCAAACAACACACGAAAAACAGAATCTGTCAAAAACAGAACAGTCTGTAGTAATCTGTAACCAGCGCAAACTTATGGAACTCAAAAAATTCTACCAAAATAGGAATACCTATAAAATTTGTTTATTGATCTTCTGCAATTGGACTCAATATTTTATCACGTTCTGGTAATTTTTAACAATTTTTTTCGTGAACAGAAAGTTTCTGGAATTTTCAGCAAGATCATATAACTATCATCCAAGAAGATCCTATAGGTTTAACTTGGCACAAACACAAATTAAAACATAAAAAAAATTCTAACCAGAGACTAGATCAAAGATATATTCCTAAACAGAAGCAAAAAGCCAAAAATAAAAATAAAATTGGGTTGCCTCCCAACAAGCGCTATCGTTTAACGCCCCTAGCTAGGCATAAAAACACGGATAAATCTTGGTATTGCCATCTTTGGTAGGCAATCCATAAGTGGCTCTCATAATAGATTCATATGGTAATTTAATTTTCTTTCTAGGTAAGTGTTCCATGCCTTTCCTTAATGGAAATTGGAATCTAATATTCCCTTCCTTCATATCAATGATTGCACCAATCGTTCTAAGGAAAGGTCTACCAAGAATAATAGGACATGAAGGATTGCAATCTATATCAAGAACAATAAAATATATGGGCACATAATTCCTATTTGAAACAATAATAACATCATTAATTCTTCCCATAGGTTTCTTGATAGTGGAATCCGCATGGTGTAAGTTCAAGGAACAATCATCAAATTCGCGGAAACCTAACAAATCACACAAAGTTTTTGGAATCGTGGAAACACTAGCACCCAAATCACACAAAGCATAGCATTCATGATCTTTAATTTTAATTTTAATATTAGGTTCCCACTCATCATGAAGTTTTCTAGGGATAGAAACTTCCAACTCAAGTTTTTCTTCATAAGATTGCATCAAAGCATCAACGATATGTTTAGTAAAAGCTTTATTTTGACTATAAGCATGTGGAGAATTTAGCACGGATTGCAACAAGGAAATACAATCTATCAAAGAGAAATTATCATAATTAAATTCCTTGAAATCCAAAACAGTGGGTTCGTTGCTATCTAAAGTTTTAACCTCTTCAATCCCACTTTTATCAATTTTTGCATCAAGATCTGAAAACTCCGAATTTTTGGAACGCCTTCTAGGTAGAGGTGGATCATATTCAGTCCCATAATTATCAAGATTCATATTGCAAAACAAAGATTTAATAGGGGACACATCAATAACTTTTAGATCTTCATCTTTATTCTCATAAAAATTAGAAGAACACACTTTCACAAAGCAATTTTTCTAGCACGGATCCTAGCGGTTCTTTCTTTGCACTCATCAATGGAAATTCTCATAGCTTTGAGAGACTCATTGATATCATGCTTAGGTGGAATAGATCTAAGTTTCAAAAAATCAACATCAAGAGAAATTCTATCAACGTTCCTAGCCAATTCATCAATCTTAGGCAATTTTTCTTCAAGCAAAGCATTGAAATTCTTTTGCGAATTCATAAATTCTTTTGTGAATTCATAAATTATTTAACACTAGTCTCAAATTAAGAGGGCATCTTATTAAAATTTCCATAAGAATTGTTGTAGGAATTACCATAATTTTTAGAGGAATTACTAGGGTACAGTCTAGGATTAAAGTTTCCTCTATAAGCGTTGTTACCAAAATTATTCCTACCAACGAAATTCACATCCATATATTCATTTTATTCTCAATCAAGGTAGACAAAGGCATATCATTAGGATCAGAAGCAACACTTTTATTAGGAAATAAGTTCATAAGTTCATCCATCTTTCCACTCAAAACATTAATTTCTTCTATCGCATGCACTTTTTTGTTAGTAGATCTTTCGGTGTGCCATTGAGAATAATTAACAATAATATTATCTAGGAGTTTAGTAGCTTCTCCTAAAGTGATTTCCATAAAAGTGCCTCCCGCGGCCGAATCTAAAAGATTTCTAGAAGCAAAATTCAATCCGACATAAATTTTTTTGAATAATCATCCACAAATTCAAACCATGAGTACGACAATTACGTATCATTAATTTCATCCTCTCCCAAGCTTGTGCAACATGTTCATGATCAAGTTGCTTAAAATTCATGATATCGTTTCTAAGAGAGATGATTTTTGCGGGAGGAAAATACTTAGAGATAAAAGCATCTTTGCACTTATTCCATGAATCAATACTATTTTTAGGCAAAGATGAAAACCAAGATTTAGCACGATCTCTAAGTGAAAAAGGAAATAGCTTCAATTTAACAATATCATTGTCCACATCTTTCTTCTTCTGCATATCACACAAATCAACAAAGCTATTTAGATGGGTAGCGACATCTTCACTAGGAAGGCCGGCGAATTGATCTTTCATGACAAGATTCAACAAAGCAGTATTAATTTCACAAGATTCAGTATCAGTAAGAGGAGAAATCGGAGTGCTAAGAAAATCATTGTTGTTGGTATTGGTAAAGTCACATAATTTAGTATTATCTTGAGCCATCGTGACAAGCAAGCAATCCAACACACGAGCAAACAAGAAGCGAGCGAGAAAGAGGCGAACGGAAAAGAAAGGGCGAATAAAACGGCAAGGGTGAAGTGGGGGAGAGGAAAACGAGAGGCAAATGGCAAATAATGTAATGCGAGGGATAAGAGTTTGTGATGGGTACTTGGTGTGTTGACTTTTGCGTAGACTCCCTGGCAACGGCGCTAGAAATCCTTCTTGCTACCTCTTGAGCACTGCGTTGGTTTTTCCCTTGAAGAGGAAAGGGTGATGCAGTAAAGTAGCATAGGTATTTCCCTCAGTTTTTGAGAACCAAGGTATCAATCCAGTAGGAGACCACGCTCAAGTCCCTCACACCTACACAAACAAATAAGAACCTCGCAACGAATGCGATAAAGGGGTTGTCAATCCCTTCACGGTCACTTACGGGAGTGAGATCTGATAGATATGATAAGATAATATTTTTGGTATTTTTATGATAAAGAGAAATAAAGATGCAAAGTAAAATAAAAGGCAATAGAAATAGCTAAGTGTTGGAATATTAATATGATGGAAAATAGACCCGGGGGCCATAGGTTTCACTAGTGGCTTCTCTCAAGAGCATAAGTATTACGGTGGGTGAACAAATTACTGTCGAGCAATTGATAGAATTGAGCATAGTTATGAGAATATCTAGGTATGATCATGTATATAGGCATCCCGTCTGCGACAAACACACCGCAAAATAAGATTACATCGAATAGATCTCCATGAGAATCGTGGAGAACTTTGTATTGAGATCCAAAGAGAGAGAAGAAGCCATCTAGCTAATAACTATGGACCCGAAGGTCTGAGGTAAACTACTCACACATCATCGGAGAGGCTATGGTGTTGATGTAGAAGCCCTCCGTGATCAATGCCCCCTCGGGCAGGACACCGAAAAAGGCCCCAAGATGGGATCTCACGGGTACAGAAGGTTGTGGCAGTGGAATTTGGTTTTCATGGATGCTCCTGATGGTTTGGAGGTACATAGGTATATATAGGAGGAAGAAGTACGCCGGTGGAGCAACGTGGGCCCCACGAGGGTGGAGGGCGCGCCTGGGGGGTAGGCGCGCCCCCTGCCTCGTGCTCTCCTCGTTGATTGCTTGACATGGACTCCAAGTCCTCTGGATCATGTTTGTTCCGAAAATCACGTTCCCGAAGGTTTCATTCCGTTTGGACTCCGTTTGATATTCTTTTTCTGCGAAACACTGAAATAGGCAAAAAATCAACAATTTGGGCTGGGCCTTCGGTTAATAGGTTAGTCCCAAAATAATATATAAGTGTATAAATAAGCCCATTAAACATCCAAAATAGAATATATAATAGCATGGAACAATAAAAAATTATAGATACGTTGGAGACGTATCAACGAGCTGCTCCTCGGGCGGCTGCCGCTGCGTGATCCTGCCGGGCCGGACCGGCTCACCAGAGCTGGCCCGCCTCAGGACACGCTGCCTCCCTGTGATCGGGGGTCGTTCACCTCGACCTCCTCTACGGACGACTCATCGCCCGTATCTTCAACGAGAGGGGCCCCGGTGCCGGTGCTGCTGGCCTCCCCAGCAGACTCCACCCACCCGGCAAGCTCCTTCTCCTCCACGGCTGCATCGGCCTCGTCCTCCACGTAATTGGCGCCGCCAGCCTCCCTGGAAAGCGCTGCCTCCGCCACCCTGGCGGCGATGTAGTCTAGCTCCTCCTTGGTGGTGTCCTGGACAAGCAGTGGTTCGTCACGGACGTACCTCTCCGACAGGTTGTCGAAGAACTCCTGCACCTGCTCCGCCTCCGGCTCGGCCCAATTTGGGTCAAGGCCATGCGCGTTGAAGTCCGACATCGTGGCGATGATGTTAGTTTGGTGAGAGTTGCTGCTCAGCGGGACCACTCCCACCAGCAACCCAAACAGGGGCCCCTTGACGACCTTGCCGGCCTTCGCGGCCTTGCCGCTCCTCTCCGCCCTGCCGTCGCTGTCCACATCGAGCTGGAAGAGCCTTTGACAGAAATGGGCATGCCCCATCACCGTGAAATTGTGCTTCAAGCTAGGGCGAAGCCTCATGATGTCGGCCGCGTTCTTGAAGATCTAGGCCGGCCTCCCCTTGTTATGCAGTGGAGCGATTCGGCGGCGGATGAAATCAGCCCCAATCATCTCAAGGGTGAGCCCGACCATGGTGAGGCGATTGATTCTGGTAGTAGCGATCGCGAGCTTCTTATCGTCGGCGTCGGAGTCGCTCCAGTCCTTGCGACGGACTGGTGGGCTCTGACGAACTCGGCAGAACTCCTGCGGATCCTCCTCTTCGATCCATAGCCACCGGCCCCGCCACTCCTCCCACCTCTCCTTCTGGGCGCCCTCTGGATACGTGCCCTTCTCCTGGGTCCATGGAATCCAGGTGACGCAGCCGGAGATGGCACCCCCCGCCTGGATACGGGGATAGAAGTAGTGGCGGAAGAGTGCCGTGCTGGGAAGCATTCCGGCGAAGCCCTCACAGAGGTGGGCAAAGAAGGCCATGCGCGCCACGGCATTCGGCGTAAAATCAAGAAGATGGAAGCCGTAGGTGTGCATGACATCATTGAAAAAATCGGAGAAAGAGGGGCAGAGCCCGCAGGATAAGTAGTCAATGAAGAAAGGATACTGATTCGGGCCAGCCTCAAAAAAATCGGCGGGGATGATGTGCGTGGCCGGATGCCCCTCGTCTTCGCCCCCCACAGAGGCCTGAAATAGTCCCTGAGGTGGACCGCATCGACCGTCGAGGGGAAGAGGGCAAGCTGCATCCGCCGCACCGCCAACTTGCTCTCCGGCACCTCCTTCTCCCGGGCGTCCTTGGCCGATCCCTTGCCCTTACTGGTTTTGGGTGCCATGGCGGCCGGGAAAGAGGTGATGAATCTGGAGCAATGGGAGATTGGGGGCAATGGGGGCGCGGCGGTGGCGGATGGTGGCAAGAACTTTGAATCTTTCGCCCGAGGAAGAAGAGAGGAACGACGGTCCCGAGATTGGAAGATGCGCAGAGGGTAAATGAGCAGCACGCCTGCGGTTTTTCCCTTTTTTATGGGGAAGGCGCGGGCTGCCTCTTTACCATTTACTGCGATGTGATGCATGAGGGTAGCAACCGCCCCACGCATGACCCCCACGTCATGCACGACCCCCACATCGCGCATTCAACGTGGGTCGTGGGGAAGCGCAAGCGAGCGAGGGAGTTATTGTGGTAAAAACTCCGCCACTCGCGCGCTCGCGCACCGTTCTGGGCCTGGCCCAATAACGACCCGCGCTTATATGTGGCCCAGGCCTGGGGGCTCCTGTCGGTGTACAAAAGTAGGGGTCCCATTTTGCACCCCTTTACTTGTGCGTGGGCAGTCGCAGCCCACATCCCTGGCCACGCTTGGCGGGGCAGAGGAAGCGAAGGCACAAGACGACCAGACCAACGCCAAGCCGGAAACACAAAGAGAAGAAGGGCGAGGTGGACACCCCTGGCAAGGCCCTTGCGGGGGCGGCCTCCACAGCCCCGGCAAGAGCCTTGCCGGGGCAACTCGCCCAATGCTAGCAGGGCTGCCGCCCTTGAGCCTGAGAGTTCCAACACCTTCAACCACATGGGAACCAAGGCTCGGGATGCGCCTTCGTGGTGGCATGCAGATCTTTGTGAAGTCCAAGAGCATACAAGACTAGATAAATAACCAGAAGACAAAGATCCTCGGAAAGATCCATGCCAAGGATACCCACGAGACCCCTGGCAAGCCCCTTGCTGGGGACGACCACGACGCCACGACAAGACCCTTGCCGGGGCCCCAGCAAGACTCTTGCCGAAGACATCCACGGGGCCGCAGCTAGGCCCACATCTGCCAAAGCTCCGCCGCCATTCCCATGCAGCTGCCAGCCCACCAACTAGGCGAACACCTGCGTGGCGACGTGCGGCCTCTAGGCCAACTCATCAAGCACCTGCGTGGTGGCATGCAGATCTTTTTGAAGGTTCTGCCACCGCACCAACTCAGCAGCCAGCCAGCCAACATGGCACTACCCGCCTCGTTAGTTCGGACGCGCGTCGAAGCCAGGCGAAGCGGCGGTAGCTGGGAAGATCTTCCTTGTCGTCCCCGATAAAGCAAGAAGGGCACATCGGCAATGCATTAAATGTGTTTGTCCTACGGTGCCATAGGATAGTCTCAATCACTGTATAGCTTTCCACCTCCTGTGTGCCACTGTGGCAGCCCCTTTGTCTATAAAAGGAGGCCCGCGGCGTACTGGGAGAGGATTCAGACTTTTTGGACCCTGCACGCCTTGTAGTTAGTCCAAGAACACCAGATAAATAGAAACCAGCAGGAGTAGGGTATTACGCGTCCTTGCGGCCCGAACCTGGATAATCCCCCCGCGTTGATCTCTCAATCCCGCTCTTTCCACAGCCCCACGCCCGCCAACCGTAGCAAAAGGGATTCCTCGTGATCCCATAGGCGTCGTTTCCCCCGACAAATTCCTTCGTAGGCTCGTTGGTCGGTGAGGAGTTGGATGAGATTCATCATGTAATCGAGTTAGTTTTGTTAGGGCCTGATCCCTAATATCCACTATGTTCTTAGATTGATGTTGCTATGACTTTGCTATGCTTAATGCTTGTCACTTTGGGTCCGGGTGCCATGACCTCAGATCTGAACCGTTTATGAATTCATCATTATATCCATGTTTTAGATTCGATCTTGCAAGTTATAGTCACCTACTATGTGTTATGATCCGACAACCCTGGAGTGACAACAACCGGGCCCACTCTCGGTGATGACCGTAGTTTGAGGATTTCATGTATTCACTATGTGTTAATGCTTTGTTCTGGTTCTCTATTAAAAGGAGGCCTTAATATCCCTGAGTTTCCAATATGGACCCTGCTGCCACGGGAGGTAGAACAAAAGATGTCATGCAAGTTCTTTTAATAAAGCATGTATGAATATTTATGGAATACATGCCTACATTATATCGATGAACTGGAGCTAGTGCCGTATCGCCCTAGGTTATAACTATCACATGATGAATATCATCCAACAAGTCACTGATCCAATGCCTACGAATTTATCCTTATTGATCTTGCTGCTTTACTATTGCTATCATCACTGTTACACTTGCTACAAATTACTGCTATCACTGTTACTGTTACTATTGCTGCTGTCACTACTATCAAAACTATCAAACTACTTTGCTACTGATCACTTTACCGCAGATAATTAATCTACAGGTGTGGTTGAATGGACAACTCAGCTGCTAATACCTTCAAATATTCTTTGGCCCCCCTTGTGTCAAATCTATAAATTTGGGTTAAATACTTACCCTCGAAAACTGTTGCGATCCCCTATACTTGCGGGTTATCAAGACCTTTTTCTGGCGCCGTTGCCGGGGAGCATAGCTATATTTTTTGAGTCACTTGGGATTATTATCATATTATCACTATGAAGAATCTGAAGGATCCAAAGACTAAGATATTTCCCTCAATTACGAGGGGAGGTAAGAAACTACCATCCAGTTCTGCATTAGATTCACCTTCTATTATGAGTAAACTTGCAACACCACCACATGCTATTAATTCTGATATGTCGCAAGTTATTGATGATGCTACTTCTAATATGAATGATTCTTATGATGATGCTAGTACCTTGCTTGATAATGATGATGTGCTACTTGGTGACTTTCTTGATAAACAAATTGCTAGAGTTATACAACATGATGTTGTTGAATCTGATGATGAGCTTGAAACTGAATCTCTTGAAAAACCTGCTAGAACTAGCCTTCCTAGATATGAATTGCCTAAGATACCGGAAGGTTATGTTATGAGTGAAGAAGCAACTAGAGATATTCTTGCTTGCAATGATAGAGATGATCTATAGAAATTATTATGCAAGTATAAAAAAATCTGTGAATGCTAGAATGAAATGTGATCCTAAGTTTGCTACTTCACCTATCTGTATTGCTGATAAGGATTATGAATTCTCTGTCGACCCAGAGTTAATTACTTTGGTTGAATCTGATCCTTTCCATGGTTATGAAACTGAAACTGTTGTGGCACATCTTACTAAGTTGAATGATATAGTCACCCTTTTTACTCATGATGAGAAAACTCGCTATTACTTTATTCTCAAATTATTTCTGATGAGGACATCAATACCATTGTTACACCCACAGCCCCTGCTGCTATACATACTGGACCAATTACTAGAGCTCGCGCACGCCAATTGAATTATCAGGTACTTTCGTTTCTTGGTAACGATTCCAATGTTCATGAGAATATGATGCTGCCTAAATTGGATACATTTGTTTTGCTTACAAATGAAGGGCCTACCATGGACAAGAAAGATGAACCTTGGAGCAAGTTCAAGCATGGAGATGTTGGCATGCATAGGGGAACAAGAACGGAGTTACAAGTGATGATTCCAGGACTTTGAAGCCACCCTAATGAGTGCATGAGGCCTTGGACGAAATATACAAGATGCCACTTCATAATATTCGTCCATAGGCTATTCTAGGTGCTGCGTCACCTTATTATTGGGCCAGGCCCATGTAATTTCGAAATACTTAAGTATAGGCTGTTTTAGAGTCCGTATGTGTGGGGAAACAAGAGTTAGGGTTGATTTGGACCCTCCACCAAGGGCCACGAAATTCCCCCCCTCTTCCTCCATATATACAGCCCTTAGGGCACCGCTTAGACCTTGGGTTTTGTTTAGATTAAAAGTTCGCCATAGCTGCAACTTCGCTGCATTTCGCTTGTGTTCAACAACCGCATAAAGGCGCCAAAGAACCCCACCTTGATCAATAAAGCTTTCATCTTATATTCGCAATATCCAGATTGCAATCTCAGTTTCTTGCTTGTTCTTCGCTTGCTCGCAGGAAACAGGCCCTCGTGGTCGTTGATCGTGCTCGGCGTGGTCAATAACCCTCGGAAGTTGGTTTAGCGATTGCTAAGGCGCCGACGCTCGCGACGTTCAGAGTCGGATCGTCAAGGTCGACTCCCACAGAAACGATAGCCACCATCTCATCGAAACATCGGGACACCTTTGCCTCTATCAATTTCCTTTCTCATTAAAGGGTGATGCTAAAGCTTGGTACAATACTCTTGATCCTGGTTGTGTGCGTAGTCCCCAGGATATGATTTACTACTTCTCTGAAAAATATTTTCCTGCTCATATGAAACAAGCTGCCTTACAGGAAATATTTAACTTTGTGCAAATTAAAGAAGAGAGTCTCCCACAAGCTTGGGGGAGGCTTCTCCGATTACTTAATGCTTTGCCTGATCATCCTCTTAAGAAAAATGAAATACTTGATATCTTCTGTAATGGACTAACCGATGCTTCTAGGGACTTCCTAGATAATTGTGATGGTTGTGTTTTCAGGGAACGAACTGTTGGACAAGCTGAAGAATTATTGAATAACATATTGAAAAAATATGATGATTGGACTATCCCTCAACCACCGACTAAACCCACTCCGAAGAAGAGGGGTATATTATATCTCAGTCCCGAAGATATGCAAGAGGTCCCTCAATGACTTCCGACCGATTACTCTGTTAAATTGCTGTCTCAAAGTCATTACAAAAATCCTCGCCAATCGGCTTCAAAAAATCATTCTGAAAATTATACACCATAACCAGTATGGGTTTTTGAAAAAGAGGTCCATCCAGGATTGCCTTGCATGGGCGTTTGAGTACATCTACCAATGCCAAGCTTCTAAAAATCTAATAGTCATCCTCAAACTGGACTTTGCAAAAGCGTTTGACACCATTGATCATGAGGCTATGTTGGATATTATGAAGCACATGGGTTTCAATGACAAATGGTTGGGGTGGATCAAAACCATTTTTCATCGGCCAAATCTTCTGTTCTACTTAATGGCGTCCGGAAAACAATTTAATTGCGCTCGTGGAGTACAACAGGTGATCCGTTGTCCCCTTAATCTTTGTCTTGGCGGCAGATTTATTGCAAGCTGCGATTAATGACTCTTTCGAGGAATGAACTCCACTTGCCCTTCAACCGTCCCAACCAATCGGACTACCCAAAGGATCCAATACGCGGACGACACTATCATTTTGTTATCGGGCGTGTCAAGACCAAGCGACTCTTGTCAAAAACATTCTCACCGATTATGCCACGCCTGTTGGATCAAGATCAACTTTCACAAGTCAACCCTGGTGCCAATGAATTGCGACGCTGCAACTGCCCAACACATTGCCCAAATTTTCTGCTGCGTGGTGGGGAAGCTCCCTTTTACCTATCTTGGATTGCCAATGGGCACGACAAAACCTTCTATGCAGGATCTCATGCCTTTGGTTTGTAGCGTTCAGCGAAGACTCTCTGCAACTTTATCAATGATCTCCTATGGAGGGAAACTAACGCTTCTCAACTCGGTCATCACTTCACTCATCATCTTTGCACTCTGCACACTTAAACTGCCACAAAAGATTATTGATTTACTTGATAAAATTAGAAGGCAATGTCTTTGGACTAAGAAGACTGATGATGGGGACAAGTGCAACTCTTTGGCCTCATGGCAGATGGTTTGCAGACCCAAGGAATGTGGAGGACTTGGGGTGCTTGACTTACAAACTCAAAGTGATGCTTTGCTCATGAAATACATACACAAGTTCTACAACCATTGGGATCTACCGTGGATTGATTTAATTTGGTCCACATACTACACTGACAAAATCCCACACGCCTCGGACCCTTGTGGCTCTTTCTGGTGGAAGGATCTGCTCAAACTTACCGCTATCTATCGAGGCATCTCGCGCGTGATCGTTCGCAGAGGAGATACCGCGCTTATGTGGAAAGACCTCTGGCTGGATGAGGTCCTGACTCATTCACATCCGCGTGCGTTCTCTTATACCAAAAATGAAGATATTTCGTCCGGACTTCCTTGGCAGCACCAACCTCGTGAAACCTTCCACCTCCCCTTTCCATGCAAGCTTACAATGAACTGCGAGATATCCAGGAGATCACATTACATGTTGGCAATGATGTAGAAGAGGGCGTAGACGCGTGGGTCTACGAGTGGGGATCTGAGATTTACACAGCAAAACGATACTACAAGTTCTACTTTCGAGAGGTCATCGCTCACGATAGTTATAAATGGCTCGAAATCTTCGCCACAATGAAATTAAAGGTTTTGGTTGGCTACCGCTATCCGATCGCCTAAATACCGTAAACATGCTTAAGAGACGTCATTATAACATTGGAGACAATCACGGTTGCATCTTGTGTGGCGGTACAGAGGAAGAAACAGTCGAGCACATGATTTTTACGTGTCATTTCAGTTTAACTTGTTGGGACACTTTGAACATCCACTGGACAACCAATGGAGATCGTCTCAATTGGATCAAAGAAGCAAAAACGGCATGGCAGAATCCAATGTTCATGGAGATCTTCCTATACGCCTCCTGGAGTCTATGGAAAGAAAGAAATAACAAACACTTCCGAAGGATAAACCCCACGCTAGGCTCATGGGCAAGAAGATTCATAGAGGATTTCTCTCTACTCAGACATAGAGCCAAAGAGAAGCACAGAACATTTATTTCCTCTTTTGCCCAAACTTTTGTTGTACCATAACCTTGTATTCTCCTTGGTTTCCCATCTCTAGCTTAGTTTGTCAATGGCTATGGATGTAAGGTTATAACCTTGTAAGAACTTTTTTTGATACTTTAATATACACAGTAGGAGCCTCTCCTACTGTTTTAACTGTAAAAAAAAAAGATATGCAAGAGGCAAAGAAATCAATGAAGGAAAAAGGTATTAAAGCTGACGATGTTAAAAATTTACCTCCTATTGAAGAAATACATGGGCTTAATACACCGCCAATGCCTAAGGTGTAGAGGTAAATTCTCTTATGAAGTTCAATGAAAATGATAATCCTTACAATATGCATCCTACAATGCCTTTATGAGTTTGAAAACTACATTATAAAACAAGATCACTTCAATGCAAATGTTATGAAACAATTGAAATATAATTCTGATATGGTTGCTCGCTTGAGTGACTTGTTATTTAGAATCTCAAATGATGTTAGAGGTGTTGGTAAACATGCTTCTATGGTTCAAACTCAACTAGAACAAGTTGCTAAATCAGAATTAATTGATGAAATGAATCATAATATGCATGACTTTGCTGTTAGAGTTGCAACTAGAGGAGGTAAAATGACTCAGGAATCACTTTATCCTGAGGGACACCCAAAAAGAATTGAACAAGATTCACAAAGAGCTAACACTAGTGCACCTAGTCCTTCTAGAAAGAAAAAGAAAAAGAAAAATGATAAGACTTTGCACACTTCTAGTGAACCTGAAATAGAGAAACCTCCTGACAATGAAAATGAAACTTCTATCTCTGATGCTGAAACTCAATCTGGTAATGAACACTCACCTAATGATAATGAAAAATATAATGATGAGGTTCATGAAGACACTCAACCAAGTAATGAAAAGGAACCAAATAATGATGTTGAGATAGAACCACCTGTTGATCTTGATAAACCACAACCTAAGAATAAAAGATATGACAAAAGAGACTTTGTGGCTAGGAATAACGGTAAAGAAAGAGAACCATGGGTTCAAAAACCTATGCCTTTTCCACCCAAGTCAACTAAAAATAAAGATGATGAAGAATTTGAATGCTTTGCCGAAATGCCGAGGCCAGTATTTTTGCGTACTCGCTTGACTGATATCTTGAAAATGCCTCCTTATGCAAAACACATGAAAGACATCATCACAAATAAGAGAAAAATACCGGAAGCTGAAATATCCACTATGCTTGCTAATTATACTTTCAAAGATGGAGTGCCTAAAAAACTTGGAGATCCGGGAATACCAACTATACCTTGCTCCATCAAAAAGAATTATGTGAAAACTGCTTTGTGTGACTTAGGAGCTGGTGTTAGTGTTATGCCTTTCTCTTCATATAAAAGAGTTGACTTGAATAAACTCACACCTACTGAAATATCTTTGCAAATGGCTGACAAATCAACTGCCATACCTATCCGTATTTGTGAGGATGTGCCCATTGTTGTTGCTAATGTTACTATTTTGACTGACTTTGTTATACTTGAGATGCCTAAGGACGACAACATGTCGATTATGTTGGAAATATGCTCTAGAGGCAATAATAAATTAGTTATTATTATTATATTTCCTTGTTCATGATAATCGTTTATTATCCATGCTATAATTGTATTGATAGGAAACTCACATACATGTGTGGGTACATAGACAACACCATGTCCCTAGTAAGCCTCTAGTTGACTAGCTCGTTGATCAATAGATGGTTACGGTTTCGACCATGGACATTGGATGTCGTTGATAATGTGATCACATCATTAGGAGAATGATGTGATGGACAAGACCCAATCCTAAGCCTAGCACAAAGATCGTGTAGTTCGGATGCTAAAGCTTTTCTAATGTCAAGTATCATTTCCTTAGACCATGAGATTGTGCAACTCCCGGATATCATAGGAATGCTTTGGGTGTACCAAACGTCACAATGTAACTGGGTGGCTATAAAGGTGCACTACGGGTATCTCCGAAAGTGTCTGTTGGGTTGTCACGAATCGAGACTGGGATTTGTCACTCCGTAGGACATCATCATAATGTGCACAACGTGACCAAGGGTTTGATCACGGGATGATGTGTTAAGGAACGAGTAAAGAGACTTACCGGTAACGAGATTGAACAAGGTATCGGGATACCGACGATCGAATCTCGGGCAAGTACTATACCGGTAGACAAAGGGAATTGAATACGGGATTGATTGAATCCTCGAGATCGTGGTTCATCCGATGAGATCATCGTGGAACATGTGGGAGCCAACATGGGTATGCAGATCCCGCTGTTGGTTATTGGCCGGAGAGTTGTCTCGGTCATGTCTACGTGTCTCCCGAACCCGTAGGGTCTACACACTTAAGGTTCGATGACGCTAGGGTTATAGGGAATAGATGTATGTGGTTACCGAATGTTGTTCGGAGTCCCGGACATCACGAGGAGTTCCGGAATGGTCCGGAGGTAAAGATTTATATATGGGAAGTCCTGCTTTGGTCACCGGGAAAGTTTCGGGTGCTATCGGTAATGTACAGGGACCACCGTGAGGGTCCTGGGGGTCCACCAGGTGGGGCCACCAGCCCCAGAAGGCTGCGTGGGCCAAGTGTGGGAGGGGACCAGCTCCAGGTGGGCTGGTGCGCCCCCCACCAAGGCCCAATGCGCAGGGAGAGTGGGAGGGGGCAATCTCTAGGTCCAGATGGGCCCTAAGGCCCACCCTAGGTGCGCCCCCCCTCTCTTCCCCCTTGGCCGCGACCCAGATGGGATCTGGGGGCTGCCGCCACCCTTAGGGAGGGAACCCTAGGTGGGGGCGCAGCCCCTCCTCTCCCCCTATATATACTTGAGGTTTGGGGGCTGCCCAATACATGATTTGATCTCCCTCTTGGCGCAGCCCTACCCCTCTCCCTCCTCGTCTCTTGCGATGCTTGGCGAAGCCCTGCTGGAGTGCCACGCTCCTCCACCACCACCATGCCGTCGTGCTGCTGCTGTACGGAGTCTTCCCCAACCTTTCCCTCTCTCCTTGCTGGATCAAGGCATGGGAGACGTCACCGGGCTGCATGTGTGTTGAACGCGGAGGTGCCGTCCATTCGGCACTAGGATCATCGGTGATTTGGATCACGACGAGTACGACTCCATCAACCCCGTTCACTTGAACGCTTCCGCTTAGCGATCTACAAGGGTATGTAGATGCACTCCCCTTTCCCTCGTTGCTAGATTACTCCATAGATTGATCTTGGTGATGCATAGAAAATTTTGAATTTCTGCTACGTTCCCCAACAATGGCATCATGAGCTAGGTCTATGCGTAGTTTCTATGCACGAGTAGAACACAAGTTTTTGTGGGCGTTGATTTTGTTCAATATGCTTACCGTTACTAGTCCAATATTGTTTCGACGGTATTGTGGGATGAAGCGGCCCGGACCGACCTTACACGTACACTTACGTGAGACAGGTTCCACCGACTGACATGCACTTGTTGCATAAGGTGGCTTGCGGGTGCCAGTCTCTCCCACTTTAGTCGGATCCGATTCGATGAAAAGGGTCCTTATGAAGGGTAAATAGCAATTGACATATCACGTTGTGGTTTTTGCGTAGGTAAGAAACGTTCTTGCTAGAAACCCATAGCAGCCACGTAAAACATGCAAACAACAATTAGAGGACGTCTAACTTGTTTTTGCAGGGTATGCTATGTGATGTGATATGGCCAAAAGAATGTGATGAATGATATGTGATGTATGAGATTGATCATGTTCTTGTAATAGGAATCACGACTTGCATGTCGATGAGTATGACAATTGGCAGGAGCCATAGGAGTTGTCTTAATTTATTGTATGACCTGCGTGTCAATGAACAACGCCATGTAATTACTTTACTTTATTGCTAAACCGTTAGCCATAGTAGTAGAAGTAATAATTGGCAAAACAACTTCATGGAGACACGATGATGGAGATCATGATGATGGAGATCATGGTGTCATGCCGGTGACGATGATGATCATGGAGCCCCGAAGATGGAGATCAAAAGGAGCAAAATGATATTGGCCATATCATGTCACTTTTTGATTGCATGTGATGTTTATCATGTTTATGCATCTTATTTGCTTAGAACGACGATAGCTTAAATAAGATGATCCCTCGCAATAATGTCAAGAAAAGTGTTCCCCCTAACTTTGCGCCGTTGCGAAGGTTCGTTGTTTCGAAGCACCACGTGATGATCGGGTGTGATAGATTCTACCGTTCGAATACAACGGGTGTAAGCCAGATTTACACACGCAATAAACTTAGGTTGACTTGACGAGCCTAGCATGTACAGACATGGCCTCAGAACACGGAAGACCGAAAGGTCGAACATGAGTCGTATAGAAGATACGATCAACATGATGATGTTCACCGATGATGACTAGTCCGTCTCACGTGATGATCGGACACGGCCTAGTTGACTCGGATCGTGTGATCACTTAGATGACTAGAGGGATGTCTATCTGAGTGGGAGTTCATAAGATGAACTTAATTGTCCTAAACATAGTCAAAATGTCTTTGCAAATTATGTCGTAAGCTCGCGCTTTAGTTCTACTGTTTAGATATGTTCCTAGAGAAAATTCAGTTGAAAGTTGATAGTAGCGATTATGCGGACTAGGTCCGTAAACCGAGGATTGTCCTCGTTGCTTCGAAGAAGGCTTATGTCCTTAATGCACCGCTCAGTGTGCTGAACCTCAAACATCATCTGTGGATGTTGCGAACATCTGACATACACGTTTTGATAACTACGTGATAGTTCAGTAATGTTAAACGGTTTAGAGTTGAGGCACCAAAGACGATTTCGAAACATCGCGGAACATATCCGATGTTTCGAGGGCTGAAATTGGGATTTCAGGCTCGTGCCCACGTCAAGAGGTATAAGACCTCCGACGAGTCTCTTAGCCTACAAACTAAGGGAGAAAAGCTCAATCGTTGAGCTTGTGCTCAGAATGTCTGAGTATCACAATCACTTGAATCGAGTGGGAGTTAATCTTCCAGATGAGATAGTGATGTTTTTCCAAAGTCATTGCCACCAAGCTACTAGACCCTTCGTGATGAAATATACCATATCAGGGATAGAGATGATGATCCTTGAAATATTCGCGATGTTTGACACCGCGAAAGTAGAAATCAAGAAGGAGCATCAATTGTTGATGGTGAGTGAAACCACTAGTTTCAAGAAGGGCAAGGGCAAGAAGGGATACTTCATGAAACGGAAAATCAGCTGCTGCTTTGGTGAAGAAACCCAAGGTTGAACCCAAACCCGAGACTAAGTGCTTCGTAATAAGGGGCGATCCATCGGAGCAGAATTACCCTAGATACTTGGTAGATGAGAAGGTGGCAAGGTTGATAGAAGTATATTGATATACATTATGTTAATGTGTACTTTACTAGTACTCCTAGTAGCACCGTGGTATTAGATACCGGTTCGGTTGCTAAGTGTTAGTAACTCAAATAAAAGCTACGATATAAACGGAGACTAGCTGAAGGTGAGTGACGATATGTGTTGGAAGTGTTTCCAAGGTTGATGTGATCAAGCATCACACTCCCTCTACCATCGAGATTGGTGTTAAACCTAAATAATTGTTATTTGGTGTTTATGCTGAGCATAGACATGATTGGATTATGTCTATCGCAATACGGTTATTCATTTGAGGAGAATAATGATTACTCGCTTATTTGAATAATACCTTCAATGGTCTTGCACCTAAAATGAATGATTTATGGAATCTCGATCGTAGTGATACACATGTTCATGCCAAAAGATATAAGATAGTAATCATAGTACCACCTACTTGTGCCACTGCCATTTGAGTCATATTGGTATAAAATGCATGAAATCACTTGATTTTGAATCAGTTGAGACATGCAAATCATACCACATGGGCAAGATATTTGAAAGCCTGTTTTCAAAGAAATGGAACAAGAAAGCAACTTGTTGGAAGTAATACATTTTGATGTGTGCAGTCCAATGAGTGCCGAGGCACGCATGGATATCGTTATGTTCTTACTTCACGATGATTTGAGTAGATACTGAGTATATTTACTTGATGAAACACAAGTCTGAATTATTGAATGGTTCAAGTAATTTCAGAGTGAAGTTGAAGATCATCGTGACAAGAGGATAAAATGTCTATGATATGATCATAGAGATGAGTATCTGAGTTACGAAGTTTGGTACGCAATTAAGACATTGTGGAAATTGTTTCACAACTAACACCACCGAACACCATAGTGTGATGGTGTGTCCGAACATCATAGATGCACCCCATTGGATATGGGGCATACCATGATGTCTCTTATCGAATTACCACTATCGTTCATGGGTTAGGCATTAGATACAACCACATTCACTTTAAATAGGGCACCACGTAACTCCGTTGAGACGACACCATATGAACTATGGTTTGGAGAAACCTAAGCTGTTGTTCCTTAAAAGTTTGGGGCTGCGACGCTTATGTGAAAAAGTTTCAGGTTGATAAGCTCGAACCCCAAGCGGATAAATGCATCTTCATAGAACACCCAAAAACAGTTGGATATACCTCCTATCTCAGATCCGGAAGCAAAAGGGATTGTTTCTAGAATCGGGTCCTTTCTCGAGGAAAAGTTTCTCTCGAAAGAATTGAGTGGGAGGATGGTGGAGACTTGATGAGGTTATTGAACCATCACTTCAACTAGTGTGTAGCAGGGCACAAGAAGTTGTTCCTGTGACGCCTACACCAATTGAAGTGGAAGCTAATGATAGTGATCATGAAACTTCAGATCAAGTCACTACCAAACCTCGTAGGTCGACAAGGATGCGCACTACTTCAGAGTGGTACTTAATCCTGTCTTGGAGGTCATGTTGCTAGTCAACAATGAACCTACGAGCTATGGAGAAGCGATGGTGGGCCCGAATTCCGACGAATGGCTCAAGGCCATAAAATCCGAGAGAGGATCCATGTGTAAAAACAAAGTATAGACTTTGGAAGAACTAGTTAATGGTCGTAAAGCTGTTGGGTACAGATGGATTCTAAGAGGGAAGACAGACAATGATGGTATGTGTCACCATTAAGAAAGCTCAGCTTGTCGCTAAGATGTGTCCGACAAGTTCAAGGAGTTGACTACGATGGGACTTTCTCACTCGTAGTGATGCTAAGAGTCTGTTGAAATTTATTAGCAGTTACTGCATTATTTATGAAATCTTGCAGATAGGATGTCAAAACATTGTTTCCTCGAAATTTTTCTTGAGGAAAGGTTGCATGTGATACAACCAGAAGGTTTTTGTCAATCCTAAAAGATGCTAACAAGTATGCAAAGCTCCAGCAATCCTTCTAAGGACTGGAGTAAGCATCTCGGAGTTGGAATATACGCTTTGTTGAGATAATGAAAGCTTTTGGGTTTATACAAAGTTTGTTAGAAACTTGTATTTACAATAAAGTGAGTGGGAGCACTACAACATTTCTGATAAGCATATGTGAATGACATATTGTTGATCCGAAATGATGTAAAATTTCTGGAAAGCATAAAGGGTTGTTTGAAAGGAGTTTTTCAAGGGAAAACCTGGATTAAGCTGCTTGAACATTGAGCATCAAGATCTATAAGGATAGATCAAAACGCTTAATAGTACTTTCAAATGAGCACATACCTTGACATGATCTTGAAGGTGTTCAAGATGGATCAGTCAAAGAAGGAGTTCTTGCCTGAGTTGTAAGGTATGAAGTTAAGACTTAAAGCTCGACCACGGCAGAATAGAGAGAAAGGACGAAGGTCGTCCCCTATGCTTAGACGTAGGCTCCATAGTATGCTATGCTGTGTAACGCACCTGATGTGTGCCTTGCCACATGTCTGGCAAGAGGGTACAAAGGTGATCAAGGAGTGGATCACCAGATAGCGGTCAAAATTGTCCTTGGAGTAAATAAGGACATGTTTCTCAATTATGGAGGTGATAAAGAGTTCGGCATAAAGGGTTACGTTGATGCAAGCTTTAACACCTATCCGAATGACTCTGAGTAGCAAACCAGATACGTATAGTGGAGCAACCATTTGGAATAGCTCCAAGTGGAGCGTGGAAGCAGCATTTACAATATGACCTAGAGATTTGCGAAGTACATACGGATCTGAATGTTGCAGACCCATTGACTAAAACCTCTCTCACAAGCAAAACATGATCAAACCCCAGAACTCATTGAGTCTTAATCACATGATGATGTGAACTAGTTTAGTGACACTAGTAAACTCTTTGGATGTTGGTCACATGGCGATGTGACCTGTGAGTGTTAATCACATGGTGATGTGAACTAGATTATTGACTCTAGTGCAAGTGGGAGACTGTTGGAAATATGCTCTAGAGGCAATAATAAATTAGTTATTATTATTATATTTCCTTGTTCATGATAATCGTTTATTATCCATGCTATAATTGTATTGATAGGAAACTCAGATACATGTGTGGGTACATAGACAACACCATGTCCCTAGTTAGCCTCTAGTTGACTAGCTCGTTGATCAATAGATGGTTACGGTTTCGACCATGGACATTGGATGTCGTTGATAACGGGATCACATCATTAGGAGAATGATGTGATGGACAAGACCCAATCCTAAGCCTAGCACAAAGATCGTAGTTCAGATGCTAAAGCTTTTCTAATGTCAAGTATCATTTCCTTAGACCATGAGATTTTGCAACTCCCGGATACCGTAGGAATGCTTTGGTTGTACCAAACGTCACAACGAATCGGGTGGCTATAAAGGTGCACTACGGGTATCTCCGAAAGTGTCTATTGGGTTGGTACGAATCGAGATCTGGATTTGTCACTCCGTGTGACGGAGAGGTATCTCTGGGCCCACTCGGTAGGACATCATCATATGTGCACAATGTGACCAAGGGGTTGATCACGGATGATGTGTTACGGAACGAGTAAAGAGACTTGCCGGTAACGAGATTGAACAAGGTATCGGGATACCGATGATCGAATCTCGGGCAAGTACTATACCGGTAGACAAAGGGAATTGAATACGAGATTGATTGAATCCTCGACATCGTGGTTCATCCGATGAGATCATCGTGGAACATGTGGGAGCCAACATGGGTATCCAGATCCCGCTGTTGGTTATTGGCCGGAGAGTTGTCTCGGTCATGTCTACGTGTCTCCCGAACCCGTAGGGTCTACACACTTAAGGTTTGATGACGCCTGGGTTATAGGGAATAGATGTACATGGTTACCGAATTTTGTTCGGAGTCCCGTATGGGATCCCGGACATCACGAGGAGTTCCGGAATGGTCCGGAGGTAAAGATTTATATATGGGAAGTCCTGCTTTGGTCACCGGGGAAAGTTTCGGGTGCTATCGGTAACGTACTGGGACCACCGGGAGGGTCCCGGGGGTCCACCAGGTGGGGCCACCAGCCCCAGAAGGCTGCGTGGGCCAAGTGTGGGAGGGGACCAGCTCCAGGTGGGCTGGTGCACCCCCCACCAAGGCCCAAGGCGCAGGGAGAGTGGGAGGGGGCAAACCCTAGGTCCTGATGGGCCCTAAGGCCCACCCTAGGTGCGCCCCCCCTCTCTTCCCCCTTGGCCGCCACCCAGATGGGATCTGGGGGCTTCCGCCACCCCTAGGGAGGGAACCCTAGGTGGGGGCGCAGCCCCTCCTCTCCCCCTATATATACTTGAGGTTTGGGGGCTGCCCAATACATGATTTGATCTCCCTCTTGGCGCAGCCCTACCCCTCTCCCTCCTCGTCTCTTGCGATGCTTGGCGAAGCCCTGCTGGAGTGCCATGCTCCTCCACCACCACCACGCCGTCTTGCTGCTGCTAGACGAAGTCTTCCCCAATCTCTCCCTCTCTCCTTGCTGGATCAAGGCATGGGAGACGTCACCGGGCTGCATGTGTGTTGAACATGGAGGTGCCGTCCGTTCGGCACTAGGATCATCGGTGATTTGGATCACGCAGAGTACGACTCCATCAACCCTGCTCACTTGAACGCCTCGCTTAGCGATCTACAAGGGTATGTAGATGCACTCCCTTTCCCTCGTTGCTAGATTACTCCATAGATTGATCTTGGTGATGCATAGAAAATTTTGAATTTCTGCTATGTTCTCCAACAGATTATCCTTGGTAGACCCTTCTTAAATACTGCAGGGGCTGTTATTGATTGCAATAAAAGCAAGGTCACTTTTCATATCAATGGTAATGAGCATATGGTGCACTTTCCGAGGAAACAATTCAAGTGAATGGTATTAATTTTATTGAAAAATCTCCGACAATCACTATTGGAAGTTTTCAAATACCTCTACCTACTGTAAAAAAGAAATATGAAATGCTTATTGTTGGGGAAATGCATATCCCCATTGAGGTAACTTAGTGATTTACGTAAGTTCTTCGGTTTCATGCTAATCGAAAGTGGTTGTTAATAAGACTTGATCAACCTTATTAATGCATTATTTTTGAACGATATGAAGTTGATGAATTTAGTAAGCACTACCTTCTGTCCCTACCTTTTGTTTTCTGTTTTTATTAGTTAAATAAAATTAGATGTCATGTTTTGTCTGTTTTCTGAATTTCTCGTGCAATAAAAAAATGACCCAAAAATATAAGTTCTCAGAATGCCTTGAAAATTTTGTATGTTTTTTTCCTGAATATTTAAGAATTTTTGGTGAAAAAATTACCAGAGGGAGGTGCAGAAGGTGGGCACAACCCACCTGGGCGCGCCAGAGCCCCCAGGCGCCTCCTGGTGGGTTGTGGTCGCCACGTGGGCCCGCTCACTTATCTCTTCATCCCACATTGTCACCTACCTCTAGAAAAAAATCCCCATAGCTCTCTCTCCCGTGTTCTTGAGCTCAAACCCGCGGATTTCGATCTCTTTGCTCGAAGCTCCATTTCTGAAACTGTTTCGGGGGATTGTTGCTTGGTATGTGACTCCATCATTTGTCCAATTAGTTTTTGTTCTAGTGGTTTATACTTTGAATAAATAGCTACTCTTGGTGCTGATGTAGATGTGCTTGCATGTTCAACTCTTAGTGTTCTAAGTAGTTTGAATGCTTGCTATGGCCTCTATGTATCCCTATGAGTAGTTGATATTAGTTTTGTTGGAAAAAATTTGTGAACTAAAAATTCAGATGTTTGTTCATAGGAAAAATTGTACGCGGACATGATGAACCTATTTGGAAGGAGTTCCTCGAGGAGACGATCCTTGAGGGCATCTTCTAGTGACAGTTCTTCTCGTCGGTCCTATGTTGAACCAAGTGAAAGTTCCACGTGAGATGCCGCCACCAAAACATGCTTATGGCCTTGCGATGAATATATGGTGCAGGTGGGCATCAAGGAGGAATTTGATCAATATGTTCACAATGCTGGACTCGGTCCCTACCTCTCACGTAAGTGTGAACAACGCCATCTTCTCACTGAATCATTTGTCAAAGGACTTAAATATTTTCCACGTGAGTCTAGGGTGTCTTTTATGGTTTATGATGAACCATTTACTATTCCATTAGAGAATTTGGTTCACCATTGCAAACTTCCATTTTGGGGTTCACTTGATGAGCCATCAAAGGATGAGTTTGAGTCTTTCTTGATTAGCCTTTGTTACGGTGAAGGTAGGGGAGTGAGACAAGGAAGAATAAAGAGCATTCACTTTCCTGCAATTCAGTACTTTGCTTTTTTTAACGGGAAATGCATAGTAGGCAAGCAAGACTGTAGCATACTTTGTGCGCCAGCCTTGAGCCTCATTCACACCGCTCTCACTGGTGAAAGGAATTATAACCTTGGAGTGATTGTTGCACGTAGACTTCAGCATAACGCCAAAAGTGGCTGGTTCTATGGTGGAATTTATGTCACACGTCTAGCACGAGGGCTAGGTGTTTCACCTTTACCCTTTGATCCTATCCTACCCACTCGGTATTTAGTGCCTTAAAAGATCATAAGATTCTCAAGGGAAGGGCTGATAACTTCACTTATAATTTGTTGTTTAACCAATCACATGTTGTGGACACATATTTGTCTGCTCCTGCTCTTTTTGACTATAACAGCAAGGAAAGATATTTCGTTCTTGAGAGCGAGGCCCGAGCTCACAACGCAGCAGTGCTGGCGGCACGACGTGCCGAGGCATCCGCACCGAGAGCCTCTGTGAGCTACCATGCCGACTACTACCCTCCAGGCTACTGATCGATTACCAACTTAGGCCAAAAGCCTAAGCTTGGGGGAGTACGTGTTTCTCACCGACATTATATTCATGTTCACATATCATACTATCTATCGGTGGTCACACTTTTTCATTGTATCATCCATGTAGATTTATTTTCTTGCTTTCTTCTTGTGTGTTGGAATAACTTTAGAAAAACCAAAAAAATTACTTGTAGTAATTTACTTCCTATGCATGCTTAGTAGTAGAATTAAAAAGAAAATCCAAAAAGATTTCCTTGTTCTTCTTTTGCTTGTTGGGAGCTTTCCCGTGTAAATAGTTTTTCTTCTTTTTGCTTTTTATTTGCTTGTTGAAGAAAACCAAAAACTCCAAAAATATTTCTGCGTGTTTCTATGAATTTCTTTTCCTTTTATTCGAGTTGTACCAAGGAGAAGACCACGATGAAATTGATGAGTGGCTCTGATATGAATAACTGTTGAACTAATAAAGAGCCCATTTTACCTTGTCTTCTCCCGTTGAATAAAATGTTTACAGACTCCAGTTTAGTCCACGGCATTCTTGCGCTATTATTATTTTCATATCATTCGGTCGTGCAAGTGAAATGCAATAATGACGACACTCGATGAACTGGCCTTGGAAAAGAGAAACTGGTATGAACTCGACTTGTTCTGTTTGTGTAAATATGTTTAACCTAGTGCTCATGATTCGGCCCATTATGATTAAACATGTTTGCAATGACAATTAGAGATTATAGTTTCTCATGCCATGCATAAGTAGCTGGGAGTTGATAATGATTTATCTTGGATATCAACATAGCGTTAAAATGATTATGATGTAGTATGATGATATGGTATCCTCCTCTGAATGTTCAAGTGGCTTGACTTGGTACATGTTCATGCATGTAGTTGAATCAAAACCAACATAGCCTCTATAATGTTTATGTTCCTGGTGTTCATATCCTACTCATGCTAGTGTCCAATGTTAGTTATGCATAATGCCTGGTCATGATTGTTGTTGCTCTCTAGCTGGCCACTTCCCAATCTTAATTGCTAGCCTTCGCCTGTACTAAGTGGGAATTCTGCTTGTACATCAAACCTTGAACCCAAAGTTATTCCATATGAGTCCACCATACCTACCTATATGCGGTATTACCCTTCCGTCCTAAGTAAATTTGCATGTGCCACCTATAAAAACTTCTAAAAAATTATCCGTTTTGTGTGCCTGGATCGTTCGTGGAACGACAGGAGGTGGTCGATATCTTCCATGCTAAGCGGGTTATCCTCAGGTCGAGTGTTTATTCACTCCCCATCGCACGACGAAATGGGCGGTAATAGGGATGCCCAGTCCCAAACTGCAAACATGAAAAGATTTCATCTCTAAAATAATCAAACAAAAACTCCCAATGGAGTCAAAACCTTTACTTTCCGTTTGGGAACCGCCACTAGCGTGCTTAGCATGGAAGATGTTGATAACTGATGGTCGTGAAGTGAATGAGAAGGGGGCATGTCTCAAAATTATCATTTATCTCTGTTTTAAAAATTAAGCTCTGGCACCTCTGCAAATCGCTGCTTCCCCATGCGAAGGGACTTTCTATTTGCTTTTATGTTGTGTCACCACCTTCTAAAAACAAGCGCCAGAAACTGAGTAGAGCACAACTGTCATGATTTATGCATTGTGTATAGCTAATGTTGGGTGCATCATGACTGGATCTTTTCTACCATGAATTACAATTTTTAGTCGCTGCTTGAACTTTGGAGGTGCTCTGCATTTATGTTTTGCGGTCTCAGAAAGGGCTAGCGAGATACCACTATTGTCATATTATATCATGATTGTTTTGACAACGTGTTGCTGTTTGAGATATCTTATCCTTGGGGGTCGCTACAGACTACCATCGGATTGGGCTTAAACCCGATAAGAGAGAAATCAAATCTGCACCGATCACCCATCAGATAGCAGTAGTAGAGGAGCAAAACAACAACTCTTCCTCTATATTGAGGACGAACTATGTTCGGATTTCCGAGCTTGAAGAGCCGGATACCTGTCCACGGAACGACACGCCCTGTCCTCCGAACCTAAAATCCGATAGTGGACCTGAAAAATCAGCTGATATCCCGGAGCCCAAACTACTAAGCTCGGAAGTTTCTCAAACTCCGGATCCCAAATTGGGTCAGGGTTTGGATTTAAAGCCACCCACCCACCCAGATATACGCGATCTCATGTACATATGACAGCAGTCTCAGGAAACAGACCATCACTTTTGGGCTAGATTCCTCCTTGTCAAAGACAAGATTAAAGAATTCCGCGACGAAGATGCGATCTCAGTATTCTACCATAATTGCACGGACGAAGGGATCCTCAAGGCCATCAACCGCCGTCGCGTATTACACTTTGCTGACTTGGCAACCATAGTACAGAAGTACTGCGCAATGGAAAGCGCCTGGAAAACTCAGGCAGCTCACTTGGAACCACCAGTTTTCACTCAACCCCTCGTCTGGGCAAAAAGGATGCACCCTCGGGGGAAGCCCAACTCAGTGGTAAAGAAATCTAAGCCCATTACGGGGAGTGGAACCGTTCTGGAGGGATGGCTCGATAGGCCATGCAAAATACACACAACACCGGATACCATACCAACCCACAGCCTTAGAGCATGTTGGATACTCCGACAAGTGGCCAAGAGCGGCGAGGATATCCTCACCAAAAATACCTCAGAGCAACACCCCCTGGAAGACGACGACCTCAGGGTATTGACGGTCTTCGAGACTTTCGCTACAAACAATCGGCGCAAAAGGGCCCTCCGCGACCTCGCCGAAGTCTGCCAAGTTGCAGCAATAAACCCCTGGAACAACACGGCCATAACTTTCAATGCCAGTGATGAACCAAAATTCCGGACAGTCCGGGCACCAGCCACCTTGGTCCTCAATCCAACTGTGGACGGTTTTCGGCTCACCAAAGAGCTCATGGACGACGACAGCGGACTAAACCTCATCTACGAAGACACACTCAACAAAATGGAAATAGACAGGAGCCGCATCGAGCAAAGTAGCACAACCTTCCAAGGAATCATTCCCAGCCGGGAGGCGTGATGAGCGGGAAAAGTCACGCTCGACGTGGTATTCGGTACGCCGGAGAATTATCAGCCCGAAGAGATAACCTTTCAAGTGTCCCCTTTCAACAGTGGATTTCACGCCCTATTGGGGCGAGATGCATTTACATGCTTCCAAGCTATACCTCATTACGGGTACATGAAGCTCAAGATGCCCGGGCCCGATGGTCTCATCACTCTTGCCAGTGATCCAGACATAGCACTGCACGTCGAAAGCAAAACCGCATCCTTGGCCCTCGAGGCACTGTCTGAAGCCCTCGCGGTGGAAGAGTTAACCGCGCTGCGCTCCATGGTGGACAGGGACGACGTAATCCTGGACAAGCGACCCAAATCCACCTCCTTTAAACCAGCAGATGAAATAATCAAATTTCAAGTCCACCCGATGGACCCCAAGAAGACAGCATCCATCTGGGCACGACAGGACCCAACGGTTGACGTCGCGCTACGAGAGTTCCTGCGCGAGAACTGGGACATATTCGCCTGACACCCTTCTGATATGCCAGGAATCCCACGCAGGTTGGCCGAACACAACCTCAACATATTGAAGGGATATAAACTGGTCAAGCAAACACTGTGGCGCTTTTCCGAATCCAAACGACAAGCTATGGGGGAGGAGCTAGCCAAGTTAATCGAGGCCGGATTTATCAGAGAAATAAAACACCTGGACTGGCTAGAAAACCTGGTGATGGTGCCAAAGAAGGATAAATCCTGGCGCCAATGCGTCGATTTCAAAGACCTCAACCAGGCCTACCCTAAGGATCCCTTCCCCCTCCCTTGCATCGATCAGATTATTCATGCTGCTGCAGGACACGATTCACTGTGTTTCCTCGACGCATACTCCGGATACCATCAAATCAAAATAAAGGAGTCCGACCAAGCTGCAACGGCATTCATTACCCCATATGGGTTGTTCTGCTTCAACACTATGCCCTTTGGACTTCAAAACACCGGCGCTACCTATCAACGCATGATTCAAACATGCCTGGAGAAACAGATCAGCAAGACAGTTGAAGCATATGTGGACGATGTCGTCATCAAAACTAGGCACATCGAGTCATTGATAGATGATCAGCGTCTCACATTCGACAACCTCCGTACATATGACATCAAGCTCAATCCGGAAAAGTGCGTTTTCAGCGTTCCCGCCGGAAAACTGCTAGGCTTCATCTTTCCAATAGAGGAATTGAGGCAAATCCAGCCAAAATCCGAGCTTTGTCACAATTGGCTACACCAACAGACCTTAAACAGGTCCAAAAACTAGCCAGATGTGTGGCAGCTTTAAGCCGCTTTATCTCCAGACTAGGAGAAAAAGTATTGCCACTTTATCGCCTTCTCCGACGCACCGACAACTTCGAGTGGACGGATGCGACAACGGACGAACGGGAAGAAATAAAGGCTCTTTTAGCGAGCAACCCAATCCTGGCCGCACCGAACGTCGGCGAACCCATGTTATTATACATATCGGCAACACACCAGGTCATGAGTGCGGTGCTCGTCGTTGAACGAGAGGAGGACGGACACAAATTTCCGCTTCAGAAGCCGGTATACTACGTATCCACTGTCCTCACACCATGCAAATCCCGGTACCCTCATTACCCAAAGATAGCATACACAGTCTTCATGGCATCCCGGAAGCTACGACACTACTTTCAAGAGTGCTCAATCACGGTGGCTTCCGAAGTACCACTCAATGACATTATAAAAAACCGTGATGCCACGGGCCAGATTGCCAAGTGGGCCATTGAGCTCCTTCCATTCGATATAACATACAAACCACGCCGGGCCATTAAATCCCAAGTACTGGCCGACTTTGTCGCCAAATGGACAGAGGCCGAACTCCCTAAAGAGTATGACACATAATCCAACTGGGTCATGCACTTCGATGGTTCCAAAATTCTGGCGGGCTTAGGGGTAACGTCCCCCACTAGAGACACAGTTCAGTACGTACTCCAAATATTATACATGGACTCCAACAATGCAGCCGAATACGAGGCCTTATTGCATGGTCTTCAGATGGGTGTCTCCATGGGCATACAACGCCTGGAGGTGCGCGGGAATTCAAACCTTGGAATATCCCAAATAAATGGAGATTTTGACGCCAAAGATCCGAAGATGGCGGCCTATCGTAACGCCGTTCTCAAAATGTCGGCTTGGTTCGAGGGGCTCGAGTTTCATCATGTGGCTCGAGAGAGTAATCAAGCGGCGGATGTCCTTGCTTGCATCGGAGCCAAACGCGACCCCGTCCAGCCTAACATATTCCTGGAAAGGCTCTTCAAGCTATCCGTGGTGTGGCAGGGGGAGAGCGGCAACACTAGTCCAGATCCTATTATACCCCCAGATTCCGAACAAATACCGATATCATCGGGGGCTCAGCCACCGAAATAACACCATCGGCCCATCTTATCATGGCAGTAATTGCCCCATGGACCGAACCCTTCTTGGCCTACCTTAATAGGCGAGAACTCCCTGAGGATCAGAATGAGGCTCGCTGCATTGTCCGGTGTTCGAAAGCCTACAAGGTCCATGACGGAGAACTCTCCAAGAAAAGCGCTACCGGAGTACCTCAAAGATGTATCTCCAAAGAAGAGGGACGACAGCTCTTGGCCGAAATTCATGCCGGTCTCGGTGGTTACCATGCCGCAGCTCGGGCCCTTGTAAGTAAGGCCTTCCGTACAGGTTTCTATTGGCCGACGGGCCGAGCAGAGGCACAAGACCTTGTCCAACGTTGTGTCGGATGCCAGCTTTTCTCCAACCAAAGCCATATGCCACCCACCGCTCTACAAACAATCCCCATTACTTGGCCTTCTGTGGTCTGGGGACTTGATATGGTCGGACCCCTTAAAGGGGGAAGCCGTAAGAAAAAAGATCTGCTGGTCATGGTAGATAAATTCACTAAGTGGATAGAGGCCAAACCAGTTAAAACGGCCGAAGCCGGACCGGTGATAGACTTTATATCCGGTGTCGTGCATCGTTATGGCATCCCACACAACATCGTCACCCATAACGACTCCAATTTTATAGCCGATTAGGTGAAAACCTGGTGTGCTAATCTGGGCATTAAGCTCAATTACGCCTCCGTCTATCACCCGCAAACAAACGGTCAAGTCGAATGAGCTAATGGTCTCATTATGAGTGGCATTAAGCCTAGACTAGTGCGGTCTTTGAAAGAATCAGACAAGCACTGGGTCAAGGAGCTTGACTCCGTACTCTGGGGGCTGCGGACCACGCCGAATTGTACTACCAGATACACACCATTCTTCATGGTGTACGACGCAGAGGTCTTGTTGCCCTGCGACATTATTCATGACTCACCTCGAGTGCGCATGTATGAGGAGAGAGAGGCCGAGCTTGATTGGCAGGATAGTTTAGACGCCCTGGAGGAGGAGCGCGATGTTGCAAAGGCCCGTTCCGCATTGTATAAACAACAGGCTCGCAAATATCAAAGCAGAGAAGTGCGGGCCAAGACTTATAATGTTGGTGAACTCGTTCTATGCTTGCCAGAGAAGAAAAAGGACAAACTCAAGCCCAAGTGGGAGGGTCCCTTCATAATTGACGAAGTTCTCACTGGAGGAGTGTACTGCCTGTGTGATGCATCAGATAATCATTTAGAGCCGAACCCATGGAACGCTGCCAGACTCTGAAGATTCTACGCCTAGAGCCGAACTCTTTGTCCGTCTTATTCTCCCTTTTGTTTCCATTTCTTTTTCCTCTCTTTCGCTTTTTTTAGCTTTAAGCTCTCGTGCGGCTAAACAGCGCACCTATGACATACACATCCTTAAATATGTATGGCCATAATACTTGGGGGCTTCTTGTACAGAAGCTTATTTTTTTTCGGGCATCAAGCTCACCACATATGTGTTTTTCCCTCATATATACCTTTTCTTCGCCATTATATGCATCGTTATGACTTAAGTTTTGGCTGTTGGGTATGCTGTCTCCGTGCTTATACCCTACGCTCCCGCTTGTTCGGCTAGGGCATAAAGGAGCACCTCTCACATTGTTACTGCTGGTCATCCGGATGTGTACCTCAGACTGTGTGAAATCGAAAGCTAGCGTTCTTAAGGGAATATTCGGTCGGCGGACTAAAGATGTTTTCACACTCATTACACTATGAACCCCGAGATGTGACGTAAACTGTGATTTCTCAATCACAGTTCGGGCATGCACATTAACACATGTTCACCCAGGGAAAGGAACCCTTAACGGAACTATTCTCTCTAGAAGATGTTTCTTACAATCACAATGTAATATAACATAGCTAGCCGGATACAACTTGTATGTTTAAGCAACTATGACCCCTACGACTGGTTTCCACGCATACCCCGGTCTATCTTGCCGCTCAGGTATTCGGAAACACTCCATACCTTCGGGTCCAGAGGTCGACGCGAAAAGGTCTGACATGACAATCGTTTTACAATCCGGCTAGGGAAAAATATATCAAGGAAAGAACATGTCACTTGGACTCAAAACTTCCTCCTCTATGCCGTCTAACAGGCTGTCTAACTTACAATCCTACTGGGAATATTTTGTGGCTACTTTTACTTGGTCATATACCAAACTAACTGGAATTTCTTTTCCGTCCGACCCTAGAGGTCCAACCCGGCCATATGATTTGGACTGCTTGTGTACCGTGTGTTCACTATGGCCCAGCCTCCCGCGCACCTTCTCGGCAGGCTGATATCTTCCATAATCGAATACGCTGTTGTGCTCCTTTGAATAGCCCCACGAACCCCGCCATACTTCCTGGAGGGGAGGCGGATGGCCATAAAGCCTTGGCAACACTCCGCATTGTTTGCCGAGCGAGGTCGTGCATTTGGGACAGTTCTTGTAGCAGTCGCCTTTGAGATCCGGACATTTCCTCTTGGGACAGCCAACAAGATACCTATGCATACAATTTCTGCCACCCCGCCCTCGCCAATTATATGGAGGCAAGTTCAAGAGCATATCAATATGCCGCCAGATCCTCTTATTCTCCTTCACATAGTCGGCCAGCTGGGCTCGCACATCTTTTAGTTCTTCTCCCAGCAGGGTGTTGGAATCCTGCAGTTTATTTTTCTCATCCCTGACCCGTGTCAGCACACGGTCACCCACGGCCAATTGCCTTTGGGCCTCTTGGTCCCCCGTTTGCGCGACTTGCAGGGCCTCCTTCGGTTGATCTGCCATGGGGAGTACAAAAAGTTTTAATATTGCTGGTATATGATTATATTCTCTTGATGGAGGGGAACATTACCAGGCGATGCCCTCTTGGATTTCCCCAGTTCGGCGGTAGCAGCAGCCTAGCTAGGTCTCGACACTTTTCCAGCTCTTGAGACAACAAGTTGTTCTTCTCTCGTGAGCACTGTTATATTAATGATCCTAAATCAGTTGTATCAACCGCTTCAAGTCTCGGGGGCTATTGGTATATAATTATCAGATTTGTACAAATGTGTACTTACCCGCATATCTTTCAAATGCTGGTCTATGGTTCGTAAGTCTGCCTCGGCAGCTTGATGTATGCATCAGCCCAAATGAAGGCGTTGAATGCCCTTTTGTAAAGCCGGGTCGCTAAGATGCCCGCCGGTGCCGATGATTCATGGCGCTTCCACTTCGTAGTTTGTGACGGACTCATCATCCAATCCTCCGTCAAGGACAAGTCGGTGTCACTTCAGACAGCCTCGCTTTTAAGGCAGTGGTCGGAACCTCGACCGTGGAGGCGCTGCCGGCAGATCCCTGACATAGTCCGTGAACGCTTCCGATAAGACACAATGGATAATGTCACGCTTGATATGATCGCCAGGCATGATTAAAAATCATACCTCTTTGATGAAGGCTCTATCATGTTGTCTTCGCCTTCCTCTTCGAATATTTGTTTCGGCGCTGGCGCCGCTTCTTAGGAGATGCCTCTGGCGCGCGTTGAGGCGTCGGGTGCCTTCCCTTTGGAGCACGAAATAGTGCAGTGGGTGAAGCGAATGAGGAAGGTGTTTCAAGAAGGTGTCTTGATCACTTACATGCGAGGGTGGAGGAGGCCGGATAGTTGATTTATGATGGCCACTCGCCGCGCCATGGCTCGCCTGTAGAACACTCCATCCTCAAGCTCCGCAAATATGTCCGGATCCTCATCAAATCCGGGGTCATGGTCCTGCCAGATCCTCCGGTGTGGGCGGGCTATGGATCCCTCGGTAACCTTCTGCCATTCCTGTTACAAATGGACGGGTTAATGTCCATTGAAAGTGACTCAGGGAGAGGATTGAGTAAAGTGTTGGGGTTAGAACTGACCCAGCTAGGAGGACTGTACATGGAAAATCCATCTCAACGTTTAAGACGACTGAACTCCTCTTTCTCCGCTTTGTACAGTTCGGCCAATATTTTGGCCAAAGCGGCGGGGGTGTCCGGACCCTTCCGACCGCAGCGTGAGGCGTCATCTTCCCCATTGTAGTGCCACATGGGGAGCCCTCTGTATTGGAGTGGCCATTACCTTGATTATTGATAATCCGGACTGGGTGAGCGTCATTATCTTGCCCATCAATTGATGGACTTCCGCGCAATCTTCCTCCTCGAGGTTCCGAGGGCGCCGTCTGTGGCGTTTCTTCAAGGGAGCGCTTGAAAATTTGGGAAGACCCATTCATACTGGGTCAGGAAGAGCGACGTCCTCAATATAGAACCATTCGGAAGGCCACTCTTCGGATGCACGGACAGGTATCCGGCCCTGGCGATGCGTCATACTTATACTCCGAATTGAGGGAGTCCTAGATTAGGGGGTGTCCGGATAGCCGGACTATAGCCTTCGGCCGGACTCCTGGACTATGAAGATACAAGATTGAAGACTTCGTCCCATGTCCGGATGGGACTTTCCTTGGCGTGGAAGGCAAGCTTGGCGATATGGATATGTAGATCTCCTACCATTGTAACCGACTCTGTGTAACCCTAACCCTATTCGGTGCCTATATAAACCGGAGGGTTTTAGTCCCAGAGGATCTAACAACAATCATACCATAGGCTAGCTTCTAGGGTTTATCCTCTCTCGATCTCGTGGTAGATCTACTCTTGTACTACCCATATCATCAATATTAATCAAGCAGAGTAGGGTTTTACCTCCATCGAGAGGGCCCAACCTGGGTAAAACATCGTGTCCCTTGTCTCCTCGTTACCATCCGCTTAGACGCATAGTTCGGGACCCCATACTCGAGATCCGCCGGTTTGGACACCGACATTGGTGCTTTCATTGAGAGTTCCTCCGTCATCATCTTTAGGCCCGATGGCTCTCCGATCATCAATAACGATGTGCTCCAGGTGAGACTTTTCTCCCGGACAGATCTTCATATTCGCGGCTTTGCATCGCGGCCAATTCGCTTGGCCATCTGGAGCAGATTGAAAGCTACGCCCCTGGCCATCAGGTCAGATTTGGAAGTTTGAACTACACGGCTAACATCTGCGGAGACTTGATCTTCGACGGGTTCTAGCCACAGCCAAGTGCGCTGCACTGTCCCGAGGGGCATGATCTATCTCTGCCACCGGACAGTGTCCTGGAGGCCGCACCAGAGTCCGCTCCGACCTTTAGCTCGGAGCCGACCGCGCCGATCGAGGATGGGTGGCTGGACACCGCCCCGGGAGCTGCGATCTCCACGGCAATTGAGTCGTACACCTACCCCTGCCCTTTGCGGCTTCGGACTCAAGGCGCCGACTCCTCTCCGACTCCGATCCTTCATACCGCCAATCGAATCCGACATGCCGATCATGGAATTCATCGCCATGGACATCTTTCAGACTCGCCTTTGGCGACATCCTGAATTCACTAAAGTCTCTCTTTATCGAGAGCCTCGCCGGATTATGGTCGAAGGTTGGGATGCGACGACGAAGAAAATCAAAGCCCACCCACCACCCACTTCAGAGCCACCGCCGATGATTTAACCGACATGCTCGACTTGACCAAGACATCGACGGTATGGACGACGATGCAGAGACGACCAAGAACCAGCGCCACATGGCACTAGAAGGCCACCTCGCCATATGACATATACATGGTGGACATCCCAAAAGATGGGAATGGCGATGGAATAGCAGAGGATGACCCTCCAAGAAACAACCTAAGCGCCGACGCCGGGCGCCGCCTAAATCCCGCCACAAAGAAAAACAAGGATTCCGCACAGAGATAATAACACCCCTGACAAGGCCGAAGACAACCCCTCCAAAGAAGATTTAGCGCAGGAGGATGGAGAAGCCAACCTCATGAGAGAGCGGCAAAAAGAGGTAGAGGACAATAATTACATGCCTCCTCCAAGATGAGGCAAGCCTCGACGATTTATTTAATTTGTCATACCCGAGGATCCCGTCGAACAAGAGCGTTTCAAACGCAGGCTCATGGCCACGGCAAGCAGCCTCAAGAAAAAGCAGCAACAACTCAGAGCTGACCAAGATTTGCTAGCTGACAGATGGACTTAAGTCCTTGCGGCAGAAGAGTATGAACTCGAACGCCCCTCCAAGAGCTACCCAAGACGCAGGCTGCTACCCCGATTAGAGGAGGAAGCACTTAAACCTACATCACCGGTGTATGATATGGCTGACCGGGCACCTCGTGGCCACGACAGAGAGGCCTCTCGGCCCTCAATTCAAGCCGCACCCCGTCGCCGCTCAAAAAATACAAAGGCACGGGAAATGCGCCGCACTCCGCGAGATATACCGGAGGACAAGGCAAGGCAGAAAAGATCGATCTATGGATCGTGGGCGCTCTACCACACGTGATTTACAACCGCCATGCCGGATATGGCAACTCCGGCTGGGCCAACACAGAGACAAAGCTCATTTGAGCTGCGCCGTGATATAGCCCAATATGTAGGCGCCAAGACACCCACTATGCTTCATGATGAAGTGATGGATCATCAAATCCTCGAGGGTTTCAAACCCATAAACATTGAATCATACGATGGCACAACAGATCCCGCGGTTTGGATCGAGGATCATCTCCTTCACATCCACATGGCCCGCGGTGATGATCTACACGCCATCAAATACCTCCCACTCAAGCTTAAAGGACCAGCCCGACGTTATTTAACAGCTTGCCGCCAGAGTCGATCGGTATTTGGGAAGACCTGTAGTCGCATTCCTCGACAATTTCTGTGGCACATATGTGCGACCACTAGACGCCGATGACCTAAGCCACATAATTCAGCAGCCAGAGGAATCGGCCAGAAAATTCTGGACACGGTTCCTAACCAAGAAAAATCAAATCGTCGATTGTCCGGATGCCGAGGCCCTTGCAGCCTTCAAACACAACATCCGCGACGAGTGGCTTGCCCGGCACCTAGGACAAGAAAAGCTGAAACCATGGCAGCCCTCACAACACTCATGACCCGCTTATGCTGAGAGGACAGCTGGCTAGCTCAGAGTAACAACATGACCAAGAGCCCCGTAATTGGATACCAAGGACAGCAAGGGCAGGTCGCAAGGTAACAGTACAAGCGCCGATTAACCGCGATAATGCCGAGGATACGGCAGTCAATGCCGGATTCAGAGGCTCTAAACCCGTCAGCGGAAAAAGCCATTTAAAAGAAATACTCGGCCCGCCCAATTTGGACCAAATATCGACCGCCGTGCATGTATACATGGCACCCCGAAAGTTAGCCAATCACACCAACAGGATTGTTGGTGTTCAGCAGGCATGCAAGTTAAATGTCAAAACAATGACAAGGGGCTGCATAGAGATGACGAGGAGGAGCCCCGCCCGAACAATAGAGGATGAGGATTCCTTCGCAAGTGCGGACGGTGAACATGATATACGCAACCCACATACCCAAAAGGGAGCGGAAGCGCACTAAGGGACGATACGCGATGGAGCCACGCCTAAAGTTCAACCCGTGGTCTTCCCGCCGATCACTTTTGATCAAGAGACCACCCCACTAGCATCCGCCATGGCGGATTCGCCGCATTGGTTCTAGACCCAATCATTGACGGATTTCACCTCACTAGAGTCCTAATGGACGGCGGCAGCAGCTCTGAACCCGCTTTATCGTGATACAGGCGCAAAATGGGCATAGACCCATCAAGGATTAAACCCACAAAGACGACCTTCAAAGGCGCCATACCAGGTGTAGAGGCCAACTGCATGCTTAGTTACACTTGAAGTGGTTCGGATCCCCGGATAACTTCCGAGCGAGGAGTTAATCTTCGACATAGTCCCGCTCCGCAGTGGCTATCATGCATCGCCGGAGAACCGTGACGGTAAAGTTCAATGCGGTGCCGCACTACGCATATCTCAAGCTCAAGATGCCAGGTCCTCGAGGAGTCATTACGGTCAATGGAAACACCAAACGCCTTCTCCGGACGGAGGAGCATACGGCGCCCTCGCGCGGAAGTGCAAAGTAGCCTCTAAGGAAATTCTCGAGTCCAAGATTAAACGTCCCGACACCGCTGCGCGCCCGAGTAACCTACAACAAGACCTCCGGCATCGCCCGAGCACGCATAGCAATGCGCCCAAACCCCAGCCCTCGCGAAATCGCGAACCAGTATTACGCTGCATATAATTACGCCCGGAAATACCATGGGCATAGGGTAAGGGGCACGACCACGGCATGCCCAGAATGCGGCTCAACCACACCAGGGGCTCCCAATTGTGTCATTCTTTTTTTCTTTTTACTTTCCGGACTCCATTCTCACGAAGCCCTGTCCGGCATTAGAATCGCCAAACACACGATGCAACAACCAAGGAAGCAGAAAGCTACGTCGAGTGTCCAGGTGGTCTCTATTACGAGCAATATATCTGTTTTACACAACATCCCGCGGCTTACCCCTCGAGGGAGACATGTTAAAAGTCCTGTCCCTTGCTTATCGTGACTATTTGTATCGCTCGCTCTTACAAAGAGCCTTTGAATAAACAATATATAGCTTCGCCTATTATTGATTTCCCTTTTTAATTTTATATATATATATATATATATATATATATATATATATATATATATATATATATATATATATATATATATATATATATATATATGTTCATTTATGACATTGTGCAACTGCACACTTTGGTACAGTGCAATACACTGTGGGCTTAAGTACCCCATAACATGGTGTGATAAGTCCTAACATTTTCACAAGTGCAGCACCCAAACTTATAACATTATATGCATCGGTTCAATCATGTCTTGGGTCAATAGTTGGGTTTGCCTGCCCCATGTTTTGGTACCTTACGCCCGCTATATCGCTAAGGTAGCGATGGGAGAACCACCGCGATTGTGCCCCGCTGAGCTGGGCTAAGCACCCTGGAGAAAGCTAAACTGACCGTCATGATAAGGCGAGAGCCGGTCGCTGTTCGAGAGGTTTTCGAGTCCCTAAAGACTTATGCCGCTCGAGCGAGGAGTCGGCATTGTCCGCCTAGGCATGGATAGCGCCTCAACTTGGTCTTCCGAATACCAGGGCTTCACTAAATTTAAAATTATAGAATTCTATGGCTAAGTGAGAGTGTTTAAGCATTATAGTCCGTTGCCTTGTTCGTTGCATTGAGCGCCTCAAGGACCCAATAATGGGAACAAGAGCGCCTGTTCATCCCTAACACCCCGCACTCGTGGCATGGGGATGAAGCCAATGACTCGCCATCTCTCAAATTTAATACACGGCCGCATGTAAGGTAATATTTTAAATTAAAAGTGTTGCTTAGCGATATGAACAAGTTTTTAGCGACATGATAACAAATGCGAGTCTACTCAAAATTATATCTTTGGAGCATTCATCCGCTTATAAGGGTGCACCCTTCAGACGCCTCATAATACATTTCAGGCTTATGATGCTCCTTCTTCGGTGGTGGTCCATCCTTCACAAGCTTCTCAACGTCCATCTTGCCCCAAAGGCACCTTAGCAAGGGCAAGGGCTCTATGGGCACCTTTGATGCAGACGGAGCGCTTGATGACTTCAACCCATGGACAAAGGCCCACCAGCCGCCTCACCAGCCCAAGTAGCTCCTGTGCATGGCTTCCTTCGCCACAACCGAACTATGAGGTTCTCATGGCCTGTTCGCCACCTTATGGAGTTCGACCAGTTGCTTCAACTGGTCGCTATGGGCACTAGATGTCCGCCTCAAAGATACCGAGACCGTAACACCTTCTCCGCCGAGCTCCCTCCTTGGCTTGGTAGAATGCGGCAAGATCAGCCACATCAAGGGCAGATCTGTGAATGCCCCGGAGAGCTCCGGATTCGGTAAGTAACAGATAATTCACTTTCACATGCTTGCTTTGCATATAGAATGCCTTACCCGCCGCTATCTTCTTCATCGCCTCAATCTCCCGGAGGGCTTTTTGGCTTCGCCTTAGCGGCCTTGGCGCCTCAAGGGCCGTGGCGAGCTCGACTCTCGAAGTCTTTGAGTCACGCCCAAACTCTCTTGCTTTTCCACGAGAGCCTGAGCTCTTGCCGCACCTCCGCCACCAGCGCCTCCTGCTTTTCTCGCCGGTGTGCTCAAGGCCGCATTGCTTTCGCCCGACACCGCCTCCTGTGGTCGCCACCTTGTTCGTGGCCCCTGCAATATTCATGTTATTCCTGTCATTTTTTGCAAACACATCTTTTAAATACTCCCATAAGGTATTACTTACATTCTTTGTCCTCGATTTGCTTTTTGGCAAGTCTGAGCTCGTTTCTGACTGCTCTAGGCTCGCTTCAATGCACCAACCTCCGCAGCGATCAAGGGCAGAGGTCAAGCAATAAGAGCTCGTGATTCCCATATTGACATACTTATGTTAGACTCATGCGATATCTTTTAGATCCTCGCCGCTTTTTCTTTCCGAACACCAAACCGAGCATCAGGCTACTTGTCTATGCGGTAATATTTTTATATCTTAAATACATACCTCAAAGCCTGTTAGAAGGCTGGCAAGCTACCAGCCCGCTCTTGGCGGATCGAACCTTCTGGATCACCACACTCATAATAGTGCGGTGCTCCTCGTCGATGGGAGCGCCGTTAAGCGCCTCCATCAAATCATCCGGTGCCTCTGGTTGGACGGAAGTCACCGGCGTCGCAGTCTTGCCCTTCTTACGGGGAAGCTCTGTCGGACCTGTAACCACCGGGTTCCGAGACGGAGTCCGCGCAGGCCGGACTTGAAGCCCTTTGGGGTTTTATCCCTTTGAGCTCAGATTCGGGAGGTCGCCTTGTGGCGCCTCCATAGCCACCTCCTCCCGGCTGGGCCTTTGGGACTCCACCCCGCGCCATCCGCGGGCGGAGGAGACGAGGCGGTCGGAAGTGAGGTGCTATTCACTCGACGAACCAGGAGCCGCCGACGAATCGCCGAGCCCATCCTTGGGCGGGCTGCATGGTTATATACGGCGTTATAGGATTCTCGTGCGACAAATGAAACGCCACGAGTTATTATGGTGTCCGGACACTTACGATCTCGCCAGGGCTTGGCCTTGAGGCCACCCTCTTCGCCGCCGTCGGCATTGGCGGTGTAGTCCGGAGGAAGGGTCCTTCCTTCTTGATTCCTCCGCCTCCCGGTGGGGCGGCCTTCCTTTCTTCTCTCCTTCACCGGGAGAGGCTCTTTTCTCCTCCTCGCTTCACGGAGGAGTCCGCCCAGCGCCATCGGACGATGAGTCCGATAACACTGCACCGGAACTCCTTCGAGTTCCCGTGGCCTTCTTTCTTGGCCTTCTTTCCGACACCATGTGAGGTGCGGAACCAGCAGCCCTGGCCAATTGGCCGTCCGCTGGGTCTTATGGCAAGGAGCCGGACAATGATCTGTCCGGCGCCTTCAACCAGTCCTGTCAAAGGTGAGGGAGTTTAGATCCCGTGATAGAGTCAAACTATGAAAAAGAGTCCCGTAGAAGGGTAAATAACTTACCTCGCTGGCTTGATGTTGCGAGCTGAATCCGCGATCTTCCGTCGCGGATGCGGGAGCTTCGGCGCCCTTGAACAGCACCTTCCAGGCGTCTTCGTATGTAGTGTCGAAGAGCCGGTTCAAGATTCGGTGCTGTGCTGGATCAAACTCCCACAAATTGAAGTACCCTTGCTGGCATGGGAGAATCCGGCGGATGAGCATCGCCTGTATTACATTGACAAGCTTGAGATTCTTGTCAACCAGGTTTCGGACGCAGGTTTGGAGTCCGGCCAGCTCTTTCGAATTACCCCACGCCAGCCCGCTCTTTCCATGAGGTGAGCCGATGGGGAAGCCAGATCGAATTCGGAGGGCCGCCCATTGAGAGTCACGCTGCTCGGTGATATAGAACCACCCCGATTGCCACCCCTTTATGGTCTCCACAAAGGAGCCCTTGAGCTATAGGACGCTGGCCATCCTGCCCACCATGGCGCCTCCAAGACTGCTTGACGGCCGCCCACTACCTCCGCTTGACATTGAAGGTCTTCAGCCATAAGTCAAGTGGGGCTGGATGCAGAGGAAGGTTTCGCATACCATTTATAAACGCCGAGATGTTGAGGATGAAATTCGGGCCATATCATGGAAATCTAGGCCGTAGTAGAACATGAGCCCCTGACGAATGGGTGAAGTGGAAACCCTAGTCCGCTGGAGGAAGTGGGGAGGAACACCACCTCTCATGGGGCCTGGGGGTGGGATGAGTTGCCCTCGCTGGGGAGCCTATGCGCGATGTCGCTGGACAAGTATCCGCCTTCCGCAGCTTTTTGATGTGCCCCTCCGTGACGGAGGAGGCCATCCACTTGCCTCCCGCTCCGGACATAGTTGGAGAAGGTTGAGATGGGATGTGCGTACTTGAGCGCTGGAGCTCGAGTGCACGGAAATGGATAAGCAAAGGAGGAAGAAGGCGTGTGTGAAAAAGCGGATCCTTATCCCCTTATATGGACGGGCAGAGCTATGCGTCCCCACCGGCCTGATAAAACTCGCTTATCTCCCAAGCGCCATAATCAATGGCGCGGTTGGGTTACCCACGCCCGTATTGATGAGAATCCCGGAATAAGGGGACACGATCTCTGCTTTGACAAGACGTGCCAAGGAAACCGCCTCGCTAAACACTAAGGTTGGGCAGTAAAAACGATTCGAATAAAGGTTTGGCCGTGGTGTGATGTCACACTGCGGGATACGTTAGCAGAATGAACTTGTGTAAATATTATTCTCTCTACGGTGTAATGTGGAACTTATTTTGCAGAGCCAGACACTATCCTTGTGTTCAAAATCTTCTATGAAGTATTCGGAGGAGGAACCCGCCTTGCAATGCCAAAGACAATATGCGCTCCGGACCCGTAGTCATTGAAGCCTGGTTCAGGGGCTACTGAGGGAGTCCTGGATTAGGGGGTGTCCGGATAGCCGGACTATAGCCTTCGGCCGGACTCCTGGACTATGAAGATACAAGATTAAAGACTTCGTCCCGTGGCCGGATGGGACTTTCCTTGGCGTGGAAGGCAAGCTTGGCGATACGGATATGTAGATCTCCTACCATTGTAACCGACTCTGTGTAACCCTAACCCTATTCGGTGCCTATATAAACAGGAGGGTTTAGTCCGTAGGATGAACAACAATCATACCATAGGCTAGCTTCTAGGGTTTAGCCTCTCTGATCTCGTGGTAGATCTACTCTTGTACTACCCATATCATCAATATTAATCAAGCAGGAGTAGGGTTTTACCTCCATCGAGAGGGCCCGAACCAGGGTTAAAACATCGTATCCCTTGTCCCCTGTTACCATCCGCCTAGACGCACAGTTCGTGACCCCCTACCCGAGATCCGCCGGTTTTGACACCGACAGCTGTTATTACACGTTATGTCACAATACTTATGCCTATTCTCTCTTATTTTACAAGGTTTACATAAGGAGGGAGAATGCCGGCAGCTGGAATTCTGGGCTGGAAAAGGAGCAAATATTAGAGACCTATTCTGCACAACTCCAAAAGTCATGAAACTCCACGAAAGTTATTTTTGGAAATAATAAAAAATATTGAGCGGAAGAAGTACGTCAGAGGGGGCTCCACCTGGCCACGAGGGTGGAGGGCGCGTCCTACCCCCCAGGGCGCGCCCCCTGCCTCGTGGGCCCCCTGTTGGCTCTCCGGTGGCCATCTTCTGCTATATGAAGTCTTTTGTCAAGGAAAAAATCATATGCAACCTTTCAGACGAGACTCACGCCACGAGGCGGAACCTTGCGGAACTAATCTAGGGCTCGGCAGCAGCTATTCTGCGGGGACACTTCCCCGGAGGGGGAAATCATCGCCATCGTCATCACCAACGCTCCTCTCATCAGGAGAGGGCAATCTCCATCAACATCTTCACCAGCACCATCTCCTCTCAAAACCCTAGTTCATCTCTTGTATCCAATTCTTGTCTCCAAGTCCGGGATTGGTACTAGTAGGTTGCTAGTAGTGTTGATTACTCCTTGTAGTTGATGCTAGTTGGTTTATTTGGTGAAAGATCATATGTTCAGATCCTATATGCATATTAGTACCCCTCTGATTATGAACATGAGTATGCTTTGTGAGTAGTTACGTTTGTTCCTGAGGACATGGGAGAAGTCTTGCTATTAGTAGTCATGTGAATTTGGTATTCGTTTGATATTTTGATGAGATGTATGTTGTCTCTCCTCTAGTGGTGTTATGTGAACGTCGACTACATAACACTCCACCGTTATTTGGGCCTAGAGGAAGGCATTGGGAAGTAATAAGTAGATGATGGGTTGCTAGAGTGACAGAAGCTTAAACCCTAGGGCTGATTTGGATCCATATGTATCATGCTATGATTAGGTTTACCTTAATACTTTTGTTGCAGTTGCGGATGCTTGCAATAGAGGTTAATCACAACTGGGATGTTTGTTCAAGTAAGAACAACACCCAAGCACCGGACCACCCACATATCAAATTATCAAAGTACCAAACGTGAGTCATATGAGCGTGATTAAAACTAGCTTGACGATAATTCCCATGTGTCCTCGGGAGCGCTTTCCTCCATATAAGAGTTTGTCCAGGCTTGTCCTTTGCTACAAAAAGGATGGGGCCACCTTGCTGCACTTTATTTACTTTTGTTACTTGTTGCTCGTTACAAATTATCCTATCAACAAACTATCTGTTACCTATTATTTCAGTGCTTGCAGAGAATACCTTGCTGAAAACCGCTTATCATTTCCTTCTGCTCCTCATTGGGTTCGACACTCTTACTTATCGAAAGGACTACGATAGATCCCCTATACTTGTGGGTCATCAAGACTATTTTCTGGCGCCGTTGCCGGGGAGTGAAGCGCCTTTGGTAGGTGGAATTTGGTAAGGAAAAATTTATATAGTGTGCTGAAAATTATTGTCACTTGTTACTATGGAAAGTAATCCTCTAAGGGGCTTGTTTGGGGTATCTTCACCCTGACCAGTAGAGCAAAGAGTTGCTCCTCAACCTACTGAACCTACTGAAAATGAAAATGTTCCCTTTGATGTTCCTTCGGGTATGTTAGAAAAACTGCTAGCTAATCCTTTTGCAGGAGATGGAACAAAGCATCCTGATGAGCACCTAATCTATGTGGATGAAGTTTGTGGATTATTTAAGCTTGCAGGTATACCCGATGATGTTGTTAAGAAGAAGGTCTTCCCTTTATCTTTGGAGGGAGATGCATCGACATGGTACAGGCTATATGATGATACGAGGTCATGGAACTATAAACGATTGAAATTATATATATAATTTTTGGCCTCGTGAAGGAGAAAGCATCGCTCAAGCTTGGGGAGGCTTAAATCAATGTTATATTCATGCCCCAATCATGAGCTCTCAAAAGAAATAATTCTTCAAAGTTTTTATGCTCGACTTTCTGAAAACAATCGCACCATGCTCGATACTTCTTGTGCTGGCTCATTTACGATGAAGACTATTTAATTCAAATGTAATTTATTGGATATAATTAAACGCAACTCTAAAGGTTGGGATCTCGATGAAGGTGAGGAGTTAGGTATGACACCTAAGTTTGATTGTGTTAAATCTTTTATGGATACCGATGTTTTCCGTAAATTTAGCACTAAATATGGACTTGACTCTGAAATAGTAGCCTCTTTCTGTGAATCTTTTGCTACTTATGTTGATCTCCCCAAGGAGAAGTGGTTTAAATATCATCCTCCCATAGAAGTAAAAGTAGCTGCACCTACTAAAGTTGAAGAAAAGACTGTCACTTATAATGATCATGTTGTTCCTACTTCTTATGTTGAGAAACCACCTTTCCTTGTTAGGATAAAGGATCATGCTAAAGCTTCAACTGTGGTTCGTAAAAGCAATATTAGAACTTATACACCTCCTGAGCAAATTAAAGTTGAATCTAATATTGCTATTGTTAAAGATTTCTTGGCTGATAATATTGATGGGCATGTTACTTATTTCTGCGGTGAAACTGCTAGAATTGCCAAACCTTGTGCTAAAGATAAACATAGACCTGTGGTAGGCATGCCTGTTATTTGTGTTAAAATAGGAGATCACTGTTATCATGGCTTATGTGATATGGGTGCTAGTGCTAGTGTTATACCTCATGACTTATACAAAGAAATTAAGCATGAGATTGCACTTGCTGAGTTAGAAGATATTGATGTTACAATTAAACTTGCCAATAGAGATACTATATCAGCAATGGGAATTTTTAGAGATGTTGAAGTCTTGTGTGGGAAAGCTAAATATGCTGCTGATTTTCTTGTTCTTGGTTCCCCACAAGATAGCTTTTGTCCCATTATTTTTGGTAGACCCTTCTTGAACACTGTCAATGCTAGAATAGACTGCGAAAAGAGTGTTGTTACTATTGGCTTGGGTGACATGTCTCATGAGTTTAATTTCTCTAAATTTAGTAGACAACACCATGAAGAAGAATTGCCTAGTAAGGATGAAATTATTGGTCTTGCTTCTATTGCCGTACCTCCTAGTGATCCTTTAGAACAATATTTGCTAGACCATGAAAATGATATGTTTATGAATGAAAGAAGGGAAATAGAGGAAGTATTCTTTAAACAGGAACCCATCCTGAAACACAATTTGCCCATTGAAATCCTAGGGGATCCTCCTCCACCCAAGGGTGATCCCGTGTTTGAGCTTAAACCGTTGCATGATACTCTTAAATATGCTTATCTGATAAAAAGAAGATATATCCTATTATTATTAGTGCTAACCTTTCAGAGCATGAAGAAGAGAGATTATTGAAAACTCTAAAGAAGCACCGTGCTGCTATTGGATATACTCTTGATGATCTTAAGGGCATTAGTCCCACTCTATGTCAACATAAAATAAGTTTGGAAAAAGATGCTAAACCAGTCCGTGATCAGCAACGAAGGCTGAATCCTAAGATGAAAGAAGTGGTAAGAAAAGAAATACTAAAGCTTCTGGAGGCAAGTATAATTTATCTCATTGCTGATAGTTAGTGGGTAAGTCCTGTCCATTGTGTCCCTAACAAGGGAGGTATTACCGTCGTTCCTAATGATAAAGATGAATTGGTCCCACAAAGAATTATTACAGGTTATAGGATGGTAATTGATTTCCGCAAATTAAATAAGGCTACTAAAAAGGATCATTACCCCTTACCTTTTATTGATCAAATGCTAGAAAGATTATGCAAACATACACATTTTTGCTTTCTAGATGGTTATTCTGGTTTCTCTCAAATACCTGTGTCAGCTAATGATCAATCAAATACTACTTTTACCTGCCCTTTTGGTAGTTTTGCTTATAGACGTATGCCTTTTGTTTTATGTAATGCACCTGCTACCTTTCAAAGATGCATGATGGCTATATTATCTAACTTTTGTGAAAAGATTTGTGAGGTTTTCATGGACGATTTCTCCGTCTATGGATCCTCTTTTGATGATTGCTTGAGCAAACTTGATCGAGTTTTGCAGAGATGTGAAGAAACTAATCTTGTCTTGAATTGGGAAAAGTGCCACTCTATGGTTAATGAAGGTATTGTCTTGGGACATAAAGTTTCTGAAAGAGGTATTGAAGTTGATAAAGCCAAGGTTGATGCTATTGAAAACATGCCTTCCCAAGGACATCAAAGGTATAAGAAGTTTCCTTGGTCACGCCGGATTTTATAGGAGGTTCATTAAAGATTTCTCCAAAATTTCTCAGCCTCTGACTAATTTATTACAAAAAGATATACCATTTGTCTTTGATGATGAGTGTGTAGAAGCATTTGAAATACTTAAGAAAGCATTGATCTCGCACCTATTGTTCAGCCACTGATTGAATTTACCTTTGAAATTATGTGTGATGCTAGTGATTATGCTGTAGGTGCTGTTCTAGGACAAAGAGTTGAAAAGAAATTAAATGTTATTCAATATGCTAGTAAAACTCTAGACAATGCTCAGAGAAATTATGCTACTACTGAGAAGGAATTCTTAGCAGTCGTATTTGCTTGTGATAAGTTCAGAACTTATATTGTCGATTCTAAAGTAACTATTCACACTGATCATGCTGCTATTAAATACCTTATGGAAAAGAAAGATGCTAAACCTAGACTTATTAGATGGGTTCTCTTGCTACAAGAATTTGATTTGCATATTGTTGATGGAAAGGGAGCTGAGAACCCCGTTGAAGACAACTTGTCTAGGTTAGAAAATGTTCTTGATGACCCACTACCTATTGATTATAGCTTTCCTGATGAACAATTAAATGTCATAAATGCTTCTCGTACTGCTCCATGGTATGCTGATTATGCTAATTATATTGTTGCTAAATTTATACCCCCTAGTTTCACATACCAGCAAAAGAAAAAGTTTTTCTATGATTTGAGACATTACTTTTGGGATGACCCACATCTTTATAAAGAAGGAGTAGATGGTGTTATTAGACGTTGTGTACCTGAGCATGAACAGAACAAATTCCTACGCAAGTGTCACTCCGAGGCATATGGAGGACACCACGCTGGAGATAGAACTGCACATAAGGTATTGCAATCTGGTTTTTATTGGCCTACTCTCTTCAAGGATGCCCGTAAGTTTGTCTTACCTTGTGATGAATGCCAAAGAATTGGTAACATTAGTAGATGTCAAGAAATGCCTATGAACTATTCACTTGTTATTGAACCATTTGATGATTGGTGCTTTGATTATGTGGGACCTTTTCCTGCCTCTAATGGATATACACATATTTTAGTTGTTGTTGATTACGTTACTAACTGGGTAGAAGCTATTCCAACTAGTAGTGCCGATCATAACACTTCTATTAAAATGCTTAAAGAAGTTATTTTTCCAAGGTTTGGAGTCCCTAGATATTTAATGACCGATGGTGGTTCACATTTTATTCATGGTGCTTTCCGTAAAATGCTTGCTAAGTATGATGTTAATCATAGAATTGCATCTCCTTATCACCCACAGTCTAGTGGTCAAGTACAATTGAGTAATAGAGAGCTCAAATTAATTTTGCAAAAGGCTGTCAATAGATCTAGAAAGAATTGGTCCAAGAAACTTGATGATGCATTATGGGCCTATAGAACTGCATATAAATATCCTATGGGTATGTCTCCGTATAAAATGGTTTATGGAAAAGCATGCCATTTACCTCTCGAACTAGAACATAAGGCATATTGGGCTATTAAAGAGCTCAACTATGATTTCAAACTTGCTGGTGAGAAGAGGTTATTTGATATTAGCTCACTTGATGAATGGAGAACCCAAGCTTAAGAAAATGCCAAGTTGTTTAAAGAAAAAGCTAAAAGATGGCATGACAAAAGGATACAAAAGCGTGAGTTTAATGTAGGTGATTATGTATTGCTATACAACTCTCGTTTAAGATTTTTTGCAGGAAAACTTCTCTCTAAATGGGAAGGCCCTTACATTATCGAAGAGGTCTATCGTTCCGGTGCCATAAAAATCAACAACTTCGAAGGCACAAATCCGAAGGTGGTCAACGGGCAAAGAATCAAATATTATATCTCAGGTAATCCTATAAATGTTGAAACCAATATTATTGAAACCGTAACCCCAGAGGTATACATAAGGGACACTTTCCTAACGCTTCGCACTCCAAAAGGAATAGGTACGTGGTACAAGAAGTAAACCGACTCCAAAACAATTTTAAGGCAATATTTCTGTTTTGGAATATTTAGAAAAATAGAAAATAAGAAGTAGTCCGGGAAGACACGAGGCCTCCACGAGGTGGAGGCGCGCCCTACCCCATCGGGCGCGCCCTACCTCGTGGGCACCTCGTGTGCTCTCGACTCCGTTTTTTGCACGATACGTATTTTGGTTGGTAAAATTTCATTATATAATCTCCCGAAGGCTTTGACTCATGTATCACGCAATTATCCTATGTTCTTGTTTCGAGCTGATTTCTGTCAGGGTTGTCAAGGCTAGGCATCATGTCGTCCCCCTCCTCCAACAATGGTGACAACGATGCTTGGCTAATGAAGATAGAGCTGAAGAGTGAGGAACCCATGGAGATCAACAAGGATGAAGGGATCAAGAAGGCCACGGAGGATCAAGCTCTGGCAGTAGAAGACATCCTTCAACTTGATCATAATCTTCTTACCCCAACTGAGATCGAAGCTTTCAATATGATTGAGTTAGCTCGTATACAGAACAAGTATCTCACACGTGAAAATATTTTGTTGAAGGAGCATATTGTTGCTGTCGGATTTCGGGTTCCGGCAGACCCTTGAGGTTCGAACTCTGGGGTGCGCGCGGAAATCCAACCTTCCACTATCTCGCACCTCGCCGAATCGCTGGGACCTAAACTACTAAATGGAACAGCACAAGAGACACGAGATTTATACTGGTTCAGGCCACCATTGTGGTGTAATACCCTACTCCAGTGTGTGTGGTGTGGTGGATTGCCTCTTGGGCTGATGAGGAACAATACAAGGAAGAACAGCCTCGCGAGGGTCTGTTCTTGGCGGGTGCGATGAGCTGCTAGGTGGTGCTCAGTCGCTCTAGCTACTGGTTTCTTGGTGAGGATCCGGATCTTAGATCGCCTCTTCGTCATCCTTCTTCCAGCTGCCTCTTCGTCTCTCTCCTTCTCTCTTCTCCCCGCTGCCCTGGGGGTGGCTAATCCTATTCATAGGCGAAGGCCCTGGGCCTCTTCTCAAATATTGAGCGGGAAGGGCGCCAACAATTGGCCATTTTGAAGGGGAACAATGGTACACTTATCCCGACTAAAGTTGGTCCTCGCCGCCAAAGGCTCGTGATGACGCCTGCTTGGGCTCCACGATGACTCCCTTCTAGCCGCTGGGGCTGGTCTTGGTCTTGTTGCACCAAACGGATGCCTTTGCTTGATGCTCTCGCCGCGCTTGCTCCCTTTGCACCAAAGAGGAAAGGAGGACACCATGCGGGTCGGGCGCCTGATCGGGCGCCCTTGGTCGCCATGGTTATGCGTCATGGGCACCTCGCGAGGTACCCTGCCTTGAACTCTCCGCCTCCTCATGAGCCAGCCTAACGAGGCCGTGCCTGAGGAAGCTCCTTGTCGTCTGCCCCGCGAGGCTTGGCCCCTCGCGCGGGTCTTGAGCTTGCGTTGATGAAGATGGACCGTGTTGGGCCTCCTTCGAGCCACGCCGCAGGTCGCAGGCAGGCAAGTCTGGGGACCCCCGTTCTCAGAACGCCGATAGTAGCCCCCGGGCCCATGGCGCGCCCGAACTTGGCCGAGCAGAGAGGCGAAAGGGCAAGTGCGAAGCGTCGCGGGCCCTAACAGCCTGCGGCCTTGCCTCCTTTACTTTCTCCAGTTGCTGCTCAGATCCCCTTTCTTGCGCCTCTCCTCTCTGCTTCCAAGACCTTCAGATCCACTCCGCCTGCGTGCCCTAGCCATTCATGGCGCCTCGCCAAGCCCCGACCGGAGCTTGGTACTCTCCTGCCTTGGACCCGCCAAATGTGTCAGGGGCGAGGCTCGCCCTGGTGCGCCGGTTGGCGGTGGCGCAGGGCGTCAATGGAGTGGAGGTGTTCAAGGCCGGCTCTGCCGCCCCGGAGGGTCGGGGGAGTACCTTCTACCCGTTCTTCGTGAGCGCCATCATTGCTGGTCTGGTGCCTCCCTTTTCTGAGTTCTTCTTCTCCGTCCTCCGTCACTACAACATTCAAGCTCTGCACCTCCATCCCAACGCCGTCCTTCTTCTGGAGATCTTCGCCTACTATTGTGAGGCCCATGTTGGGGTGAAGCCCTCGGTGGCCTTGCTGCGCCACTACTTCTCCCTCCGGACCTCCCGTGGTTCCGCCTCCGCGTGCGCGAGCTTCGTCGCATACGGCGGAGCCATCGCCATTTCAAACCTTGGGAAGCGGATTGAGGGCTTCAGGAGCAAGTGGGTCTTGGTGGATGTTGGGCGCGTCCACCCTCGGCTGATCCTGCCCATGGAGTGCCCCGAGAGCTCCGACGACTGGTCCCGAGTGGAGCTTCTGGATCCCCGCGCGAAGCTGGTGCTGGAGAAGATGGACGCAGATATGAAGCCGGCCAGCATGGCGGGCGGCGCGGTTGACGAAGGCGCTGCCGAGGGAGTTTCGAGCATCAACTGCCCGCTTTGCCAAGATTTCGCTTCGATGTGGAGGCCTCACCCGAGCCCCGTGGTCCTGGCCGGTGAGGATCTGGCGACGGTCCTCCAGTCCTTGGTTGGGGGTGATGTGGCGAGGCTGGAGGGCGCCCCCGCGCCCTAGTTCCTTCGTGAGGATTGGGAGCAGGTAGTGGGGCCCATGCCTGTCTTCAATGGGGATGGGCCCGTGTCCGTGGAGGCTCCGGAGGACCTGGTGGACGTGTCCTCTTCCGACTCCAGCGAAGAGGTGGAGGAAAGAGAGCCGGAGAGGGGTTGATTCTGGGCGGAGTCAAGGGCTCCCTTCTGGCGCAGGTCCTGCACTCTCCGCCTCCCCCAGAGTGACGACGACGAGGATGAGGATGGGGAGGGAGGCAGAAGCCTGCCCCCGATCCCGAAGAAGGACCGGACTGGGCTGGTCCCCCACGGGTCCGCCCCGGCCCCGGGGCGATCCGTAGACGCGCCTTCTGCTCCCGGTCCCCTTGAAGCTGATCCCTGCAGCCGGCTCTCGGGCTTCAAGTATGGCCGGAGGTTTCTCGAGCTCGCGAGCGATGACCAGTAAGTGCTTGATTCTTGTTTTACTCCTTGCTTTGTCGCCGAGGCTTGATATCTGTATCTCTTGGCTAGGCTGACGCCTGCGGCGAAGAAGCTGAAGGGAGCTCCTGAGGCTTCATCTGGGGCGGTGCCTCTGCCCGAGAAAGAAGGTGATCGTGACGCACATGCCTCTCCTGCCCGGGCGTCCTCGCGAGGCTCGGCTGAGCTCGGCTGGGCGAAGCTCAGCCCCCTTGACCCAGGCGACCGCCGAGGTGCCCTTGCTTGGCGCTGCCTCCACTGTTGCCGTGGCGCCGCTGGTTCCGCCTCAGGGCGTAGTGGTCACGCAGCCGTCTTCTCCTCCTACTCCACCGACCGCTGCTCCTCCGAATGCTGTTCTGGATCGCGCGTTGCCGGACTGGACCGCTGCGGCAGATCTTTCGGGCGCCGACTCCGCGTCGATGGCTGGGCGTTTGAGCTGGCTTCGCTGGATTCGCCCGATGCTTCAATTGGGCGGCGCTGGTCTAGGCCTCGACGGCTGCTGACGAGGAGAAGCAGGCTGTCCGTGAGGCGAAGATTGCCCGCGATGCTGCCCTAGGGGAGGCAGCTAGCATCCAAGGTCGCTGGAGACACCGGAGAGCAAAGTGAAGGGCCTGCAGAACCAGCTTGCAGAGGGAGGCTCCGCCCGCCAGAGCAGGAGGAAAGCATGAAGGCTCGCGAGGCGGCCGTCAAGGACCGGGAGGCCAGGCTCAAGAAGCACCGCGACCGCCTAGGCACGCTGGAGCAGGAGCTGGAGGCGAGGAAGGTCGAGCTGGACGACAAGGCGTGGGTTCTTGCAGAAGATCGCGTGGCCTTCACGGATATAGAGGTGAAGGCTCGCTCTTTGCTGAGGACGCTTTACGACAGCGGCCTGGAGAGTCCGCTAGCCGGCGCCGAGGATGGTCCCGCCAAGCTGCTTCCCTTCCTGGTTCACGCTCTTGAAGATGTCACCCTTGGCCTTGGCCCTACGGCCGAGGCTGAGGTGCGTGTCTTGTCTTCTGCGGCGCTGACGTGGATCCTCACCCACATCTACCTTCGCGATCCCAGCGTCGACCTAGACAGCCTGCTGGAGCCAGCAAGCGGCGAGCATGCAGCTGCCATTGCCGAGGCTGTGAAGGGTCGCGCGGAGGCTCTGTTGGGGAAGTTTCGGGCCTTCAGCACCAAGCCGAAGCGAGGCGCTGCCGGCCCTGCTGCTCCACGAGGCGAGCTCACTCCGCGCTGCTCCCCCGCCGACAAGTGACTCCGTTGTGGCTCTTGTCCTGCTTTTAATTCCTGCACATGTATCATGCCTTGGGAAGGCGTTTAAACTTGCATTTGGGATTCCGATAACAGTGTGGACTGTAATATTTTCTTTTGAATTCCTTGAAATTTGCGCTTCCTACTTGCTTATGTTCTACGCCGGCAGAGTCTGCCCCACAAGATACCTCAGCCTGCCGTTAGCCCCGACCGAAACCAGGACGGGACCAAGGGGTGAGGGGCTACGTGACAAGTTAGGCTCTGAGTCGCGATGCTCAGAGTCCCCTTAGCGCATTGAACAACAAGTAGGGAGGTGAGACGGGCGGATCCACCATTCTACGCCCTGCAGAGCCCGGCCCAGCATACCTCAACCGCCGTTAGCCTTTTGGAACTAAGGGGTGAGGGGCTACGTGACCAGTTAGGCTCCTGAGTCACGATGCTCAGGAGTCCCCCTTGACGCTCAAATGGCATCCGTACCTTGGCTCCGCTCGGGGAGTGACGTGCGATGGACCAGGCCCGGGGGGCCTGGCTGGGTGGCGGCGTCTGGCGTGACCCAAGCGCAGCCTCGTGTCCAACCCCTCGCTGGCGCCCCGAGGGCGGCGCGATGAGGCCGACACCGAGCTCTGGGCTCCCCGAGGTTGATGCGACCCGAGGCCACCTCGCTTGTTTATCACCAGCAGGAGCATAGCGCTTCAAGCATGCGACGGGCATAGCCGCTCCTCGGCGTTGTCGTCACGGCCAAGGAGCATGGTGCTTCCATCGAGTGCGTGGAGGGGGCTCCCCTCGAGGAGCCCCAGGCGTGCAGCCCCACCTCGACACGTGGCTGGCACGGTAGGGCTGGACGAGGGTGTATCGGGCACCCGTGAGCCAGTAGCAGGACTCACGGGCCCTACCTCAAGGCGGGTTGCGCTGGCTCGGGCCTTATCTTCGAGTGTGTTCCGCAAATTTGGCGGATGTCGGTGCTCACGTCTTCGGTCCGGCTCTCGGGCTGGTCTCGGCCGTCCGGCAAGCCAGTGTCGCGATGCCATGGACAAGACCAGAGGGTGAGGGCCGGAGAGCCGGTAGGAGCCACGAGTCACGATGCTCGTGCACCCCCTTTAACGCATAAGCTGGGTTAGATGCAGCAACTCACGTCCCTGGGTCCGGCTCTCGGGCTGGTCTCAGCCGTCGTGGCAAGCCGGTCGCGATGCCATCGACAAGACCAGAGGGTGAGGGCCGGAGAGCCGGTAGGAGCCCTGAGTCGCGATGCTCATGCACCCCCCTTTAACGCGCAAGCTGGGTTGGATGCAGCAACTCTACGTCCTCGGGTCCCGGCTCTCGGGCTGGTCTCAGCCGTCGCTGGCAAGCCAGGTCGCGATGCCATGGACAAGACCAGAGGGTGAGGGCCTGAGAGCCGGTAGGAGCCCTGAGTCGCGATGCTCAGGCACCCCCCCTTTAACGTGCAAGATTCCGTCACCCAGGAAAAGGCACCAAATAACAAGCATGATGGAGCGAGAGCATAACCCTAAGGAAAACGTAAGAAGGATACATGCCGCTGGGACAGGCCCGAGCGGCTTGGGGATGATGCAGCCCGAGGGGCGCCCCCAACAGGATAGGCTAATGACATGAAATAAAAGGGATACATGCCGCAGGGACGGACCCACGCACCTGGGAATAATGCGACCTCAAGGCGCCCCACCGGGAATAAAACTTAAAGATGTCACTGGTGATGTTGAGGACGAAGGGGTGTTGGTGTAGCAGACTCGGTGGGCTGCGGAGCCGATCCACGAGCCCCTGTGCCCGGAGGCCTCGGGAGGATCCGGAGGCGCTGGCGGCTCCTCGGTGGCCATCTCCATCTCCGCCCGTGGCTGCGACGCGTGCGACCTCTCGAGCCTCCGGGATGGCCCTCATGAGATCTGGTGCGCAGCAACCGCGCTTAGCGAGCCGTGGGGCATGCGCGACGTAGGCGTGGGGCGGGCCTCGCAAGCGCCCCACTCGCGAGGGCCGAGGCGCCTGAGACGCGGCTCGGTTGAGCCCTGGTATGTCGATGCAGACGCGCAGCCCACCATCCTCGCTGGATGGGGGGCCACAGCAGGCGGCGGCTGCCCTCACGACCCTTGACTCCTGTAGCTCTGAATGGCCTTGCTGATGAACTCCCGAGGTTCGCCCTCCTTGCCTTGCTCTCGCTATGGGAAGCGTGCTCAAGCACGCCTCCATGTGGTGCCCAAGCGCCTCCCTCGTGACCTTGGCGAGGTCGGCCCTCCGGGAGAGCCTCCGAGCCCGGCTCGAGGAGGCGCCGGGCGCCTTCCTATGCGATGGAAGGAGGTTCCCTGGCCCGGTCGGTGCGGCTCCCCGAGGGGCCTGCCTCTTGAGGAGCCGGGCTGGTCGATGTCTTCTTCTTCTTGGGTGCGGCCTCGTGAGGCCTCCTGCTCTTGTGGTGCAGGTCTTCTAGCGATGCGGCTGAAAGGCTCGCTCAGTGGAGCACATCGCTCTCTCTCTTCACAGGCACCGTGATGACCCCGCCGCTTCTGGCATCTTGAGGACGTTATGGCCGTGGTGGGTTACGGCCATGAATTTGGCCAGCACCGGTACCCGAGGATGGCGTTGTACGGCATGGCGTAATGTGGGCGACGCCGAAGTCGATGAGCTTGGTGCGGTAGTTGTCGCGAGCCCGAAGGTGACAGGAAGGCGGACCTGCCCGATCGGGACCGTGGAGCCGTCGGTGACTCGGAGAAAGGCTTGGTTGGTGAAGCCGATCAGAAGGCACTTGAAGATTGTTGAATGTTTCCACGGACGGGACGTTGAGTCCTGCCCGCCGCCAATGAGGGTCTTGGTGACCAGCACGCTGTCGATGATTGGGGAACAAAGCATCGGGAGAACTCCGGCTGTGGCCGCGCACTTGAGCTGATCCGCTGAGCTGAACGTGATGGCGCACGCCGACCACCTGAGAGGGCGCGCGGCCTCGAGCTTGGGGAGGACTGCATTCACTTCGCAGGCGAACTGCTTGAAGATGCGCTGAGAGGCTGGGGCTTGAGCTCCTCCCAGGATGCAGGCGATCGCACGCGGTTCCTTGAAGCCCCCAGCCCCCTCGTCCTGATGACGGTCCTCATTTCTCCTTGGCGGCGGCGGTGGAGGAGGCTGCGTTCCCCTGCGAGGCGATCCTCACGAGGCTGATCCCTCCAGCCTCCCTCGCGAGGCGGGTCTTGCCAACGGTTCTCGCGAGGTTGGTCGCGCCACCCTTGGCGCGGGCCGTGGTCTTCCCAGCGTCCTGCATTCCTTCCTCCTCCTCGGCCGTAGCCCCGATCGCTGCGCTCGGGGCGTCTGCCGACCCTTCCTTCGCGTACGGCCCGGAGCTCTTGGCATTCATTCGTGTTGTGGGTGTGGAGGTCGTGGTACACGCAGTACCGACTGCCCTTGGAGGACTCGGGCAGATCTCTGCCTCGCTTGGTGTCTGGTTCCGCCGCGAGTAGGCAGCCCCCTTGCGCTTCACGTCCTTGGCCTTGGACTTCTTTTCTTGGGATCTGCGGCGGGGAAGCTCGAGGAGGGAGGCGCCTCCTCAGCCTGGCGCACTTGGTCGCCAAGTTGAACAGCTCGTGGAGGTGCACAGATCTTCATGCATCGCCACTCCTCCTTCATCTTGACATCGCGACGCCGTCGGAGAAGGCAGAGATGATGGCCTCCTCCGTCACCCAGGGATCTTGAGGCGCGTTGTTGAAGCACTTTGGATGTACTTCTGGGTTTCCCGGCTGCTGCTTGATTCGGCGCGATGTCGCCACGGCGGGTGGCGGTCGCGAGTACCACGAAGTTGGCGATGAAGCGGGTGTGCATCTCGGCCCAGAAGAGATCGTGCTGGGGCGATTCAGGAGCCAGTGCGGGCCCGTCCTTGAGCGCCATGGGAAACCAGTTCGCTATGACCTTTTCATCCCGTTGGCAGCCTCGATGCCCAGCTCGAGAGCTGGAGGAACTCCGAGGGTCAGCCGTGCCGTCGAAGCGAGGAGGCAGGTTTGGCTTGAACTTGGCGGGCTACGCGACGCCTGTAGCCTTCGGAGGTGAAAGCGCGGTAGCCCGCCCGTGGCCACTGGGGCCTCGGACGACAGAGAGCTTAGTCTTGCGGGCCTCCTTGCGCCACAGCTGGGGGCAGCGCAGGGTCCTGACGTGCCGGAGCGGGGAGCGCTCAGGCAGCTTCTTGTGGGCGAGGAACTTCTTGACAGCTCTGCTCTTGCCTTGCGGCACTGGCGGAGCGGGTTCCACCAGGGCCGCGCCTTGGGGCTGTGGGCGCCTTCTTGAGGAGGAGGCGGCTGACGCGCCCCGGAGCTTCATCGCCCGTGCGGGCGGGTGCGGTGCAGCGAGACGGACGGTGCGGGGGCGCCTCCTGCAGCGCGGACGAGCTCGGCGACTCGGTCGAGCCATTCTTCGTAGACGTCGTCGACGGGGCGGTAGCGCAGGAGCTCGTTTGCCGCGATGAGTGCAGCTCGGGCCTCCATGGCCGCGCGGGGCGCGCGTGATGAAGAAACAGCGGGTGAGCGGCGTGGCGGTGCGGCCGCCCCGCCTCATGGGCGGGTGCGGGATGATGCTTGCTGCTCGTTCCCCGCCAGGCCGGTGGCGGCGTTGACGGCAGGTGACGGGGAACGACGAGGGCGCCCGCCAACGGGAGCTGTCTGGGCGACATGGGAGGCGAGGGCGGCTCGGCGCTCGGCGCGGGCCCGACGGGCGTCAGACATGGTTGCGGTGGTCGGGGAAGAACGAGGCGACGAACAAGTAGATTCCGCGCACACCTACCTGGCGCGCCAAATGTCGGATTCGGGTTCGGCCAGACCCTTGAGGTTCGAACTCTGGGGTGCGTGCAGAGATCCAACCTTCCACCGTCTCGCACCTCGCCGAATCGCTGGGACCTAAATTACTAAATGGAACAGCACAAGAGACACGAGATTTATACTGGTTCAGGCCACCATTGTGATGTAATACCCTACTCCAGTGTGTGTGGTGTGGTGGATTGCCTCTTGGGCTGATGAGGAACAATACAAGGAAGAACAGCCTCGCGAGGGTCTGTTCTTGGCGGGTGCGATGAGCTGCTAGGTGGTGCTCAGTTGCTCTAGCTACTGGTTTCTTGGTGAGGATCAGGATCTCAGATCGCCTCTTCGTCCTCCTTCTTCCAGCTGCCTCTTCGTCTCTCTCCTTCTCTCTTCTCCCCGCTGCCCTGGGGGTGGCTACTCCTATTCATAGGCGAAGGCCCTGGGCCTCTTCCCAAATATTGAGCGGGAAGGGCGCCAACAATTGGCCATTTTGAAGGGGAACAGCGGGTACACTTATCCTGACTAAAGTTGGTCCTCGCCTGCCAAAGGCTCTGGTGATGATGCCTGCTTGGGCTTCACGATGACTCCCTTCCAGCCATTGGGGCTGGTCTTGGTCTTGTTGCACCGAAACAGATGCCTTTTCTTGATGTTCTCGCCTGCGCTTGCTCCCTTTGCACCAAATAGGAAAGGAGGACACCGCGCGGGCTAGCGCCCGACTGGCGCCCTTGGTCGTCATGGCTTGCGTCATGGGCACCTCGCAAGGTACCCTGCCTTGAACTCTCCGCCTCCTCATGAGCCAGCCTGACGAGGCCGTGCCTGAGGAAGCTCCTTGTCATCCGCCCCGCGAGGCTTGGCCCCTCGCGAGGGTCTTGAGCTTGCATTGATGAAGATGGGCCGTGCCGGGCCTCCTTCGAGCCACGCCGCAGGTCGCAGGCAAGCAAGTCTGGGGACCCCCGTTCCCAGAACGCCGACAGTTGCACTCAAGGGCATTATCCGCAAGCTGGAAGATCTCTTACGCTCGATGTGCAACTATCCATCATCACCCCCATCTTCATCACCAACAAAGGAGACATAATCACATGGGTATGGGCACTCCCCTTGGCATCTGCCAAGCTTGGTGGAGGTGCCCCGGTATCGTATCACCATCACATCTCTTATCTCTACCATTTTTCTTAGTTCGATCCTATTAGTAGTATCTTGATCTAGTAGAATAAAGTTTATGGCATGATCTAGTTTCGAGTTTTGCTTTATGATCCCTCTATGTAATCAAGTCCGTGAGCTATATAATAAAGATTAGTGTTGAGTCAAGGGCTTGATTATTTTGCCATGATCTTGAGTGAATAAAAGGGGTGAAAAAGAATAAAAAGAAATAAAGAGTTCATATTGATCTTATTGAGAGTAATGACTTCACATAGAAAGAGTATGATGATTAAAAATTGTTGAGAGTTGGCAAACATAGCTTTGGTCATCGTTGCAATTAATAGGAAGTAATAAAGAAAGAGAGGTTTCACATATAAATATAATATCTTGTACATCTTTTATGATTGGGAGCACTCATTAAAATATGACACGCTAAAGAGTTGATGTTGGACAAGGAAGACAACGTAATGGGTTATGTTTTCTTATATCTGAGATAAAGTATATTGTCATGGATCATCCAATATGTTGAGCTTGCCTTTCCCCCTCATGCTAGCCAAATTCTTAGCACCAAGTAGAGATACTACTTGTGCTTCCAAAAACCCTTAAACCAGTTTTGCCATGAGAGTCCACCATATCTACCTATGGATTGAGTAAGATCCTTCAAGTAAGTTGTCACCGGTGCAAGCAATAAAAAATTGCTCTCTAAATATGTATAACTTATTAGTGTGGGAGAAAATAAGCTTTATACGATCTTGTGATGTGGAAGAAATAAAAGTGACGGACTGCATAATAAAGGTTCATATCACAAGGGGCAATATAAAGTGACGTTCTTTCGCATTAAGATTTTGTGCATCCAACCATAAAAGCGCATGGCAACCTCTGCTTCCCTCTGCGAAGGGCCCATCTTTTATTTCTACCTTATGCAAGAGTCATGGTGATCTTCACCTTTCCTTTTTACATTTTATCCTTTGGCAAGCACAGTGTGTTGGAAAGATCCTGATAGATATATCTAATTGGATATAGGGGAACATGAGCTATTATTGTTGACATTACCCTTGAGGTAAAAGGTTGGGAGGCGAAACTATAAGCCCCTATCTTTCTCTGTGTCCGATTAAAACTCTGTAACCACAAGTATCGCGTGAGTGTTAGCAATTATGAAAGACTAAATGATAGTTGAGCATGTGGACTTGCTAGAAAGCTCTGACTTAGACTCTTTCTGATGTTATGATAAATTGCAATTGTTTCAATGACTGAGATTATAGTTTGTTAGTTCTCAATAAAGTTTATGATTCGTACTTTGCGTTGTGAGTATATTATTACTTGAGCATAAGAAATCATCTGACAAAATCCATATATGTTGCTGTTATGAGAATAATCATGATGCCCTCATGTCCGTATTTTATTTTTATCGACACCTCTACCTCTAAACATGTGGACATATTTATCGTTATCGGCTTCCACTTGAGGACAAGCGCGGTCTAAGCTTGGGGGATTGATACGTCCATTTTGCATCATGCTTTTATATCGATATTTATTGCATTATGGGCTGTTATTACACATTATGTCACAATACTTATGCCTATTCTCTCTTATTTTACAAGGTTTACATAAGGAGGAGAATGCGGCAGCTAAAATGCAGAAAGTGGAAAAGGAGCAAATATTAGAGACCTATTCGCACAACTCCAAAAGTCCTGAAACTCCACGAAAGTTATTTTTGGAAATAATAAAAATATTGAGCGGAAGAAATGCGTCGAGGGGCCCCACAGCCACGAGGATGGTGGGCGCCCTACCCCTGTAGGCGCCCCTGCCTCGTGGGCCCCCTGTTGGCTCTTTGGTGGCCATCTTCTGCTATATGAAGTCTTTCGTCAAGGGAAAAATCATAAGAAACCTTTCGGGACGAAACTCCGCCGCCACGAGGCGGAACCTTGGCGGAACCAATCTAGGGCTCCGGCAGCGCTGTTCTGCCGGGGACACTTCCCTTCGGGAGGGGGAAGTCATCGCCATCGTCATCACCAACGCTCCTCTCATCGGGAGAGGGCAATCTCCATCAACATCTTCACCAGCACCATCTCCTCTCAAAACCCTAGTTCATCTCTTGTATCCAATTCTTGTCTCCAAGTCCGGGATTGGTACTAGTAGGTTGCTAGTAGTGTTGATTACTCCTTGTAGTTGATGCTAGTTGGTTTATTTGGTGGAAGATCATATGTTCAGATCCTATATGCATATTAATACCCCTCTGATTATGAACATGAATATGCTTTGTGAGTAGTTACGTTTGTTCCTAAGGACATGGGAGAAGTCTTGCTATTAGTAGTCATGTGATTTGGTATTCGTTCGATATTTTGATGAGATGTATGTTGTCTCTCCTCTAGTGGTGTTATGTGTACGTCAACTACATAAAACTTCACCATTATTTGGGCCTAGAGGAAGGCATTGGGAAGTAATAAGTAGATGATGGGTTGCTAGAGTGACAGAAGCTTAAACCCTAGTTTATGCGTTGCTTCGTAAGGGGCTGATTTGGATCCATATGTTTCATGCTATGGTTAGGTTTACCTTAATACTTTTGTTGTAGTTGCGGATGCTTGCAATAGAGGTTAATCATAACTGGGATGTTTGTTCAAGTAAGAACAACACCCAAGCACCGGTCCACCCACATATCAAATTATTAAAGTACCGAACGCGAATCATATGAGCGTGATGAAAACTAGCTTGACGATAATTCCCACGTGTCCTCGGGAGCGCTTTCCTCCATATAAGAGTTTGTCCAGGCTTGTCCTTTGCTACAAAATGGATTGGGCCACCTTGCTGTACTTTATTTACTTTTGTTACTTGTTGCTCGTTACAAATTATCCTATCACAAAACTATCTGTTACCTATTATTTCAGTGCTTGTAGAGAATACCTTGCTGAAAACCGCTTATCATTTCCTTCTGCTCCTCGTTGGGTTCGACACTCTTACTTATCGAAAGGACTACGATAGATCCCCTATACTTGTGGGTCATCACATACCTCGGCACTGCTCACTTCGAATATCGATCCCTCTTGGTTGAGAGGGACGAGGCAGAATAGTTTCCTCCATAACTCAAAAACGGCCTGACAATCGAGGAATAGCTAACAAAGAGCAACATAACCTGCGATGTGCAGGATGGAGGCAGTAGTAAGATTGTGCAGTTGGAGGCCATAATACTCCAGAAGTCCCCGGAGGAAAGGTTGGATTGGAAATCTGATGCCTCTTAGCAAGTAGGGAACGAAGCACACTCGTTCTCCCTGGATGGATTGGGGAAATTCTCCGCCTGAGCCCCGCCGTTGAAGGAGGTCAATCCTGCTCGAACGGGGACTAGATCCGTGGGGGGAAGAAATCCCTGCGTTTGCAGTTTCAGTAGCTGATCGTGGGATACGGAACATCTTTCCCAATTGCCTTTTTCAGTGTCGTGGGGGCGGGAGGAAGAACTGGGAGCGCTAGCCATGTTGGAGTGGTTTCTCCTAGCCAACTCTGAGGATTTTCTGCTTGGTGTGGAATGGATCTGAGATCCAATCTCTTTAAATAGACACCTTTCTTACATGACCGAGGTGTTATGTGCAAAAAATACCCCGACCTCTTGTATTCGCTCGACACGTGGAAGCTGAAGCCATGGATGCACAGAAGCTTTGAAGTCATCGGAGGAGGAACCCGCCTTGCAATGCCGAAGACAATCTGCACGTCGGACACATCGACATTGAAAGCCTGGTTCGGGGGCTATTGATGGAGTCCTGGATTAGGGGGTCCTCGGGCGTCCAGCCCATGTGACGTGGGCCGGACTGATGGGCTATGAAGATACAAGACCGAAGACTCTCACCCGTGTCCGGATGGGACTCTCCCTGGCGTGGATGGCAAGCTTGGCGTTCGAATATGAAGATTCCTTTCTCTGTAACCGACTTTGTACAACCCTAGTCCCCTCCGGTGTCTATATAAACCGGAGGGTTTAGTCCGTAGAGGCAATCACAATCATACATGCTAGACTCCTTGGGTTTTAACAATTACGATCTCGTGGTAGATCAACTCTTGTAATACTCATATTCATCAAGATCAATCAAGCAGGAAGTAGGGTATTACCTCCATAGAGAGGGCCCGAACCTGGGTAAACATCGTGTCCCTTGTCTCCTGTTACCATTGACCTTAGACGGACAGTTCGGGACCCCCTACCCGAGATCCGCCAGTTTTGACACGGACAAGCGTGCGAAGATGTAGCTGGTGGGTCCCAACAGTCAGGGGGGAAACATTTTTTTTGCAAAATACGGTGGCCCGTCCGATGGGTCCATGTTGTCAGGTGGAGGAATCATTATTTTGCGCGTAATAAGGAGGCATTTCCTTGTGTGCGGCCGTGGACCTAGTTGTCAGCCTCTCCACGTACAGTCCACGTCCGATGGATGTCATTCGTTGACCACGGTGTGCTGAGAGCACCAGGGCGGTGGGCGACGGCGAGGCCTAGGAAGGGAACGACACAGATCCAGGGAAGACTCGGCAGTTGTTGCCCACACGGTGGGCAGTACGAGGGTTTACTGGTTTGGCTGCCGTCGCCAGAAAATAACAGGAGGTGTGGGTGAGTAGAGGAATGGCCTGGCCAGCAATGGAGTAGGGTGGGGCAGTGCGACTTGTGCGGCAGCACATCCGGCCACGGGAGGCGGGAGCAGGTAGTCCCACCGGCGCTGGTTTGGGTGGCTGGAGCAGGAAGAACAGAGGTTGAAGAAGCACTACGGCCGTTGGATGGACATCGTACGGTCTCTGCAGCTAGAATCATTTATATTGACTAAGTTGACAAAGCCCTTGGTATGCGTCAACTTAGTAGGCCCACAGGTCAGCCTCCGAAACGGTGCGCCCCAGATGTCAGGGGGAGGAATCATTTTTTGGGCGGCTGAAGCTAGAATATCCGTGATTGAAGAAGAAGAAGCACGACATCCGTTGGATGGACATCCAACGGCCACTGCTGCTAGAACCGTGTGTTGACTATAAGTTGACAAAGCCTTGCATACGCCTCAACTTACTTTTTTTAGGGGACGCGTCAACTTAGTAGGCCCACAAGTCTATGGCAGAGAACTTATAGCCCATTTACGATTTGTAGGAATGTACAACCCATTTTTAAATTCTAATGTAATTTACTACAACCCATTTATAATTTGTTAAAAGTACAACCCATTTTCTAGCTAGGACAACGATTAATAATTTCAACCAACCGTTCAAAACAGAATTCAATAAAATTTCCCACATTTTGATGGGATCTGAAATATTTTTATCCCAAAATTTTTAGTCAGATTAAATACAATTTTAATATAAATTTGTATTACATAAAAATCCAACGAAACATTATGTACAAGAACAATTAAAGAATTAAAATTTTCAAAATCCAAAAATAATATTTTATAAACTAATTACGTGTTTGGTGCATTTTTTATAGTTACTGCTCAGTTTTTATAATTACATCCCATTTCTTAAAGCTCATTTTCTTGTTAAGCCGAATGCATCCCTCCTTGGAAAGATTTGCAACCCAGCGGGGCGGAGAATAACAAGTTGACCTTGCCTGGGTATTCCTCAAAAAAAAAAGGGATAACTCAGCTAGACTTTTCAGGTTGTAAAAAATTAATATCTGGGCTGGATATCTGGCCTGGGCTAGACGGGCCATAGCCCGCCCAGTTAATACCCTGCTCTCCTCTGAATAACAACGAAAACATCGCTCAAGAAAAACTCTGCAGTGCTCACACCTCAAAAACACAAATAATGCTCGAGCTTCTTGGTCCCAGCTGTGGGCCGCTCCTTGTGTAATTCTCTCATTTATTGACTACATAGGTTGACAATGGTGTGGGACCGTGATGTCATGAAACCAGGAGGAAGCAAAAAAAATTATAGTTGTATATAATAAGGAGGCTGTTGCGTACGTGTGGATATGGTCCTGGTGGGTCCCCACTGTCATCCTCTCCAAGTAAAGCCATCTCCTCATTCCTCATGTCCGTTGACCATGTTGACAACGCGAGATGGCGGCGCCACAGAGAGCGCAACAACTCGAAGGACGACGGAGAGGGCCTCGCGGGCCCCACAGATGGTCTGATACAGTGCCCGCTGCTTATTCGGGAAGCTAAGATCATAGGGCCACATGTCCACAACGGCATTATTGTCCGCTTGTTCACTGGTGCTCGTTGATGATACGGAGGTTGCAGCACAGGTCATCCTGCGCTGGTAGCTCTTCCGCCATTAGGGCGTCGAAGTGCGGCCGCACCTGCTCTATGGTGAACACGGCATGAACCGGCTTGGATAGTGGTGCCGGCTCCTGGTCAGAAGCTACGTCCATCGTCTGATTGTCAATGCTCAGCTCGGCGAACTCGCTAGCGAGCCAGCATGTCCGGTTGCTGGACCGACCCGCTGCCAAGCACGAGCCTGACTGCCCTGGCCCACCCAGACCGCCTCCCTCGCCCTCGCACGCTTTCCGTCCGAAACGGTCAGCGATACCCGCCCCGCTTCCCGATGCACACGATTGCTCCGCCTTCAAATGACACAAGTGTCGTCCGTCCATTCGTCTGCCGCCCATATGAACGATACGCGGTTGCCGAGGCGGCTACTCCGGCGCCACACGTCTGTCCCTCCACCGCCCACCATTGCTATATAAACTGATGCGACGGCCATAGCCGCAGTCATCCGCCTCCATTCCCTTTCTCCTGTCCACACCACTACTGCCCACCATGGCTTCCTAGCGCTACAGCTCTCTTCGGGACGGGTGGACGACGGACCACAAGGAGATGGCAGCCATTGCTGCCGACTGGCTGGCCGGTAGGCAGCCGGAGGACGACGACGTCCCAATGGATAACATGGTAGACGACGATCCGGTGCCAACCCCCTCCTCCACGCCATCCTCGCTGGTGCATTGCACCATGACCATCGGCGAGGCCCGTGCCCAATATAGGGACACGGTGAGGCAAAAGCGTCAGGAGCAGTTCCAGGAGGCGCAGGCCGACGCCGCCTACAACCACCATCTCCTCCAGGAGCACCTACAGGCAGAGGAGCAGATCACCGCGGAGCGGGCGGAGCAGGAGGCGCTGCTCGACTCGTACCGCTCCGCCCGTGAGGGCCGCCTCGAGCGCTGGCGGTACCGCATGCGGGTGGCGGAGGCTGCGGCCGCCTACAAAGAGGGCGATGAAGCGGGCGAGGCGCTGTTTGGCGAGACCTAGGACGAGGCAGAGGACAATGTCGGCTCCGACGAGTCCCCGCTCCGCTGGCGTCGACGGGGCCCTGCTCCACCGAGGCCCCGCAGCACCAACAACGAGGCAGAGGACACCGCCAGCTCTGCCGAGGCCCCGCCCCGTCGGCACTGAGGCAGAGGACCTCGCTGGCTTCGGCGAGGCCCTAAACTATGACATTAATTTTCTGATGAAAGTGGCAAAATACAAGCCAAAAATTGTGAAATATCCTTATCTTACCTCAATGTGATATTACGATGCACATACAGATTGGAAGTCTTGTCTCCATTTGTGCAGTTCACTAAAATCAATCAACATTACCATACAAGTAGCACAACATATGAAAGCACACTGCACAATCATGTGAAAGAAGGCTAGTACTGACCTCTCATGACGCGGAATTCAAACAACTCACAATAAGAAGATCCGAACCAAATTTGCCAACACGGATAGGAAGTAAGATCTCCTCTTGTGCAGTTCCAATAAGATCAAGCAATCAAGCAACGTTGTCGGTGTGAAATTTTGGTTGAACTACACAAAACAATCTTAAAACAAAAGTGTTTTGTGCAGTGCAACAAAAGGTCACAATAGCAACGAGGTGAAGTAGATAACCCTGTTTACACAGAGGTGCAAAGGAAACAACAAGTGGTCAATAACGGTGGATAACACAGAAGCCAACAAAAAGAAGTACCTAACTTATCTAAATGGGAAATAAAGCAAGACAGTAGCATTCATTCATATATTAACAGAGATATTATATTAACAATAAAATTCGTTAAAATGTAATTTGCTTTTAAATGTGGCATTGCATCAATATTCCACCGGCATTATTAGAGGGTGTTTGTTTACAGGGACTTTTTGGTGTAGGGAATAAAAAAAGTCCCTTTGAGTCCCATCTAAACAAAACAAGAGGGACTTTTAGGGACTAAAAGTGGGCATTTGGGACTAAAGAAAGAAGACCCCGAGGGAGAGTCTGTTTGGGACTTTTTCCAATAGTTGCCCCTGCGCCGCAGCGCACCTTATCTCTATTAGTTCATTACTAGGGGTAACATGGTCTTTTAGCATGTCATTTAATAACCTTTAGTCCATGTATAGTCCTTGGAACCAAGCAGGTAGGGACTAGGGAATTTTTAGTTGGGACTAAAAAAAGTCCTAGGACTTTTTAACCAAACAGGGCCTTAGATTAACAACAGCTAAAGAGTTGCACGGAACAATGGACTCACCATCACCATGTGCATTACCGATGTATGAAGGGGTGATGCACAGTCTATTGCAACAAAGAACAAGCAACCAAGGAGCATATTTGTGTTGGTCCCAATTTTGTTATCTTTAGACACCTTTCCCTATGTGAGCGCAGCAAATCTAGTCCTGCTCAAACTCTACAGCCTTGTCCCCCAAAACAAAAAGATCAGTTTGTTACAGATGTGCGTACTGCATTTGTCATTGTTTTCCCTTTTCGACCAACGTAGGTGCTGGATAGCCAGTCTGTACTAGTACTTTCCCCCCTTCCTTTCCTCTTTGAACCACGTCGTAGATTCAGCTATACGACTTTCCCACAACTTTCCCCCCTTCCTTTACTCTTTGAATCACGTCCTAGATTCATGCTATACAACTTTCCCCACTACTTTCCCCCCTTCCTTTACTTTTTGAACCACGTCCTAGATTCATGCTATACAACTTTCCCCACTACTTCCCCCCCATTCCTTTCCTCTTTGAACCATGTCCGAGATTCATACTATACAACTTTCCCCACTACTTTCCTGTTTGATCCAACACCTAGATTCGAGTGCAGAAGCGGAAAAAGCCCACATGCAGCTAGAGCAATGCATGTGGAATAAGTAAATTATACCTTAAGGTTCTTGGGGTGTGGTTCAGTGGGCGACTGGAGGCCGTTCTGCCCACACTACGTACGGCGGCAAGCAAGAAGGGGTCGAAGGCCCTCCCGTGCCACCGCTGGGTGAAAGAGAACAGCGGCGCCGGTAGTGGATTCCCTCCCTCGCCGATAGTGACACCGTTAAGCCTCCTTCCCTTCCCGGCAGACGGATCCTGCCGGCTCTTTGACCAGCAGTGAGGGGAGAGAGAGAGAGAGAGAGGCCAACGAAGTCTTGTTTAAATCTGGAGAGGGTGAGAGAGTGTGAAGAGAGCAACTACAAGCACTGAGGCTCCAACGTGTATATATATAGTGGAGAGAGTGTGTGAAGAGTGCAAACCCTAGAAAATAAGCGCCGAGGCCGAGATCGTATAGCTCCGTATCCATCCATTTTGACCAATCAAAGAATCCTCATGGCACCGCCCAGATCACTTTCTCTCTCTGTCATGCGGGGCCTATCTGTCATTGGGTGGAAGAAAGAAGTCAAACAAAAACAGAATTATGCTCAAGTGTGGTTATCGAACCCGAGACCTCAAGTTTGATGAGCGAACAGGCTAACCAGCTACACCACCCTTACATTATGTTTAACGAGAGGAAAATAACCTTTTATACATTCCTGCATTAGTGTGACAAGCATGCCGTGTTTTTTTTTGCGTGGGAGTCATTGGGATTTAAATCGTAATCGTAGTCATGTGGCTTGGGTGGTTAGGTCTTTTGGGATTTAAAGCAGTGTTGCTAGTACAGAAATAATGCAGCCTTAGTCACCTTACCTCTCTCCATGTAGTACGTTGGGTCCCACCAGTTAGAGGATGAAACAAACAAATTAATAAGAAAAATTAAAAGTGCCAGCGGTGTATCTTACCTCAAACATCTCGCTACTACTCGTGAACACTGTCCAATTGATCCCTCTGTTCGCTCACATACTATTTTAAGTGAATCCTTATTATAACATGCACACAATTTTGGGAACTTGTATTCGGCCTAAGTGAGTGTGCCACCGTATCTCGTACTACTCCCTCCGTCTAGGTGTAATAAGTCACGTTAGAAGGTGCAGCGGGACCAAGGTGCAAGCAGATTGGAGGAGAAGGAGAAACTTGACCGATCCTTCCTCCAATCAAAGCCCTGATTTCTGTCTCTAAACACAACAATTAATCACAACAACTAAGAGATGCCGTTTTAGCTACCATGTAGGGCCACGTATTAACTCGTATACAAGCCGACTTTGATTTCTTGACTGATCAACGCGTAGTTGCGCTCCATGCATTGGGTTTCTGGGGGAGATAACAAGGTAGATTAAGGAGCGTTTGGTTACATTGCTAGGCTGGTCATAGTGGTGAGTAACTTGGACTAGTAACATGCATATGTTAATAGTCTATGTTACTACCTTCATAGTAGGTAGTAACATATGGATGGTAACATGCAAGTTTTCATTAATTGAGATATAGACTCATTTTACCTCGATGTGTGTGTGTGTGTGTGTGTGTGTGTGTGTGTGTGTGTGTGTGTGTGTGTGTGTGTGTTTAACAGCATGTGTGTGTTAGAGAGAGTGGCACATCGACCTACTCCTACAGAGAGATGGTGTGTAGTGTATGATTTAGCCGCGAGAGTCGGTGCATCCTCTCGTTTCCGGGCGTCCGGTCGGGACAGGCGGATAGCTGCCACGCCCGCTCCTGACCAGCCTGGCCCACCCAAAGCCCCTCCATCGCCCGCACGCGCTTCCCGCCCAAAACGGTTAGCGCCGCTCCAAAGAATCGGTGCCGCATTCATGCCCGGGCAGAGCAGACGCGGCCTCTCACTGGCGCCTGCGTTGAAGGGAGAAGCGGATTCAAGAGTGATGGTTGCTTCGTCTGTCCAACTTACTGCTGGGTCTATGTGATTTGACGGCTCATCGGTCATTATTACTGAGGTGGTACGAATGCTGGATGTCCCACGCTTTCAGCGAAAGGAGGTACTACTAGATTACAATTTTCTCCAGTCTTACAACAGAGAAGTGCAAATGCAGTGAAAACACTCAGGCTCAGTGATTACATGGCCCATCTCACACTATCACCAAATTTTCTGGACACCGTGCAACACCTAACTCTTTACATGGTACTATACTAGTATAGTACGTACTGTAATTTCCCAACGAGATAAATTTGTACAATGCTATGAAGCTTCCAGCTTCTGTTTCATGTATCTTGCGTCCAAGGTTGCCCATTGCAACATTTCATCAAATACAAAGGAGACTAACATGCATGCTATTGCATCTCAATGATTGACAGATCAAATCCAATATGTACTCCCTCCGTTCAAAAATAAGTGTCTCAACTTTATGCAAACTTTAGTACAAAGTTGTACTACTACTAAAGTTGATACTTATTTTGGAACAGAGACAGCTAAAGAAAAAAAAACGATCCATGCAGTCCCTAGCCATTGAACCATAAACCCTAACTAGGCTTTAATTTGCTGGCAACGTTGGAGCTTCCGAAGAAATGAAGTTTGCAACCCTTTGACCATCGGATCATCTTGTGCAGTTTCACCAAAATCGAGATGAGCATCCCTGTGGCAAACAAATTGAAGAAGCATGATTAGAATAAGATTACTGGGACTAGTTGATGAGACATAAACTCATCACAAATACAGTACGTAGAAGCCAGTAGAGGTCTATGCGGGGCAAAGAAGTAGAGAAATATCCGCATGGAGTGATGTGGGCAGCTGGAGCAGTGGTGCAAGCTGGCTGTAAAGGAAGTTGTACCTGAGGGATGTCGGGACGTAGCTCAACCTAGAGGAGGGCGGCGGGAGGCAGCAACTGCCCACGTTGCGGCAGTGAGCAAGGGACGAAGGCAATCTCACCGGCTTTGTGAGAGAGAACGATGGGGACCCCTGATCGGGACGTGCCGACAGTGGGTATTCGCCTCGGCGACGGCGACCGCATCTACACTAAGCATCCACCCCTTCCCCCGGCGGACGTGATCCATTGGGATGTTAGACATGTGGTCATAGTCGTTTTGTGCGAGAGAGTGTGAAGAGAGCAACCCCAGCAAGCAACCGTGTAGGCTCGTCCTGGCTATGTATATAGTGGAGCGGTTTCCTTTTCTCTCCATATGAACCTATTTATATTTTGTATGTGCCACTGAAGAAAAAAACTTTATTTATAAATGACGTGACACCATTCATGCGTGGTTCCCGACCCTCCATTATTTATAAGTGAGTAACTACTACTAGACGCGTCAAAGTATCACGTGGGCTGCATCATATTATAGAAATGAGCTCCACTGTGTCACGTGTGTGGTTGGGGAAGACACAAAAGACGCAAAGAGTGCTACTAGTACACAACCTGCGTGGGTGCATGCACCTCTTCTGTTCGAGCATGGTTATTAAAAGTATAGCCCACTACTATACTACCACGCAGTTATTATATATGGGCAAAGAGTATAGGTAGTAATAATGACTAATAAGCTGTGAAATCACGAGGCCCACCCTTCTCTATGTTTGACCGAGGAAGCAACCATCATTTCACTCATCATTGAATATCCATCCGCTGCTACCTCTGTGAATAACTAAAAAATCGCTTCTACCTCCATAGCATGGTTAATAATATAGCCATGTCAATCACGACGTAGAGATATCATTCACTGATACAATAGGGCTGGATCTAAGGATGGTGATTTTTTTACTTTTTCTCTTTCTCTTTTTGTCTCACTTACTCATTTTACATAGGGGCACGTGTAGAGGATGGCTACTCCTTTTGATGGGATTTCTTTATGGGGTTTAAGACAAAGCAGCTCCGAATTATGCCCGCTTCCCACCACTTTGAATCGTGCCATCTATGATAGGGAGTAGTCCCATTGCAACAATGAGGTCCACTAGGTCTAGCACACCAGAAGAAGAAGAGACTGTCACGCAGAACATACATCTTGTTGCCTTCTTCCTTGTACAATACGTACCACTGGTATGTACTACTAGTACTACTAGTACTCGTTCTCCTACAAACCTTGCGCTTGGCATCTCCAAAATATTAACCTTGCGATTGACTTTTCGCCTCTTCAGGAAGTCAGCAATAATGGTACTGCAGTATATATCGTTCTGGCTATATGAGACCGAATGAATTGTTGCACATCCATCACATGGGCGAGGGTTGATGGGCGAGGGAGAGTGCGTACTATTACGTCCGTTTCAATATTGACTACATACGGAGCAAAATGAGTGAATCTACACTCTAAAATACGTCTATATACATCAGTGTTTGGAGTATGTACTATTAGTTCATATTGAAATCTACTGAAGGACATATATTCAAAACAATATGATAATCTCTCTAACCAATGTAGGGACGAGGAGTAACGGAGGGAGTAGTAAAATTTTCTCCTCGTCCAGTGAGCCACCACGTGCGTGGGCGAGGGAGCGGGCATAAGGCATAGTAAGCAAGCTTCACCTCGTCCTGCGAGCCACCACGCCCATGGGCGGGGGAGACGGCATACTAAGCAAGCTTCTCCTCATTCTGCGAGATGACGGGAGACATCAAAAGTAATACGCACAGAGCATCTCGAGTGTATAGAGCATTGCCTCTAAGGTAGGCCCCACATGGTTTGCCACTTTTTTAACATAATACGTCAAGTCGCAATTTGTTTGTTCACCTGTGGTAGACGATCCTCCATCAAGTGGACAACCAGTACACGTGTCAAATTACCACGTGGGCTGCCTTTCCATACAGAAATGAGCTCCACTGTGTAAGTACGTGCGTCGTGCGTGCACCTCTTATCTTGGTGCATGTCCCCCACCTACGTGGGTGTGTGTGAGAGAGATAAAAACCTAGACAGATGGCGTGTGGGTTCGTGAGTGTTTTTTGTTTGGGGGGAAGGTGATTTCGTGATTGTATTTGTGGGAATATGTGTTGATGACATCTCAAACAAAAATTTGACACATGCAATGTGTGTGAAATAGAGGCCTATCGATATCATATATAGAGGGGGCGATCCACGAGAAGAGAGGGAGGGGTCATAGATATTGATAGAGTCGAAGAGGGGATCAAGTGGGTGGGTGAGAGATCGATGAAGAGAGCCATCGAAATTGTGTGTGTGCAAGTCAAAGATATAGGGCGACTGACCTATCGGAACGTCAGAGGGCACATGGAAAGTTTGTGTGTGGCAGAGAGACATGAATAGAGCGCTCGATGTATCGGTGTGTGTGTGTGGGGGGGGGGGCAGAGGCCTAGCTAGAGAGGTAGAACGACTCGTATATGTGTTGAGAAGGAGAGGCCCAGGTATGTCTTGAGGGAGATCAGTCGACATTCGTACATAACTGAAGGACGGGAAATAGGTTGGGACAGAGAGAGAGAGAGAGAGAGAGAGAGAGAGAGAGGAGAGAGAGGGAGGGACAAGGGTAGAGTGCTGGATGGGTGATGGAGTTGCTTCTCGATGATGGTGGGAGAGGCCTACTAGACAAACTGAGGGTAGAACTGCAATATTATCAATAAGAGTGATGACGTGTTTCTGTGTGTGCCTGTGTGTGATAGATGTGTCGGGACGCATGCATGGATGATGAAGGGGAACCATGTGTTTGGTAAGCAAACCTAACTAGATCGGTAGATCAATTGTTGTTTGTCGGAGGAAGGGAGAGACATAACTAATGAGGTAGATCGATCGACGCGTGGGGAAAAAAAAGAGTTATAAGTACCTAGCTAGTTATATGTATAGCGGAGATCGGTCGGTGTACATCCATCTGTTAGAGGCAAATAAGGCCCAGCGAGACGGATAGACAGAGAGAATGGAGCTAGGAGGTGGTGCGAGAGGCCGAGATACTAGCTAGATAGGGGGAGGAGTGTGCGATTGTGAGATCGATGAAAAGAGGGGCGAGAGTTTACACGTGTGTGGGACCGTATGAGAGACACGACGCATGGACACTGAAAGGAGGAGATGGAAGGTGCATCTGTATGTTGTAGGCAGACAACGCTGGAGAGGTTTATCAATCGGTGTGTGTCAGAAAGGAGTTGTGGAGACTCTGGGAGAACGATCTAAAGAAAAAAAAATGAATGTGCGCGATGGATAGAATGCTGAGGGAGGGGGAGGGTGAGGAGGGCGTGTGCATGCACGAGAGAAAGTTAGTGCTAGCTACAAAGGTTAGAGGATTATGAGGGTGTAAGAGACTAACAGATATGATAATTTGATATGAAAGTGGATTCATATATTTGAATAGGAGGTCATAGTGTTATAAACATATGCATGCATGAATACAGCGGTGATACGCGTGTTGTGGTTTTGCACATGTTATACCATAACGTGATAATGCATGGCATTTGCAACTCATAGTTAGATGTCGAACAATCTAAACCATACTATACATCAAACAATCTCACATTTTATTTGAATTTGTGATATTGTGTGGCATTTGCAGCTTGCAACTAAATATCGAACAATCTAAACAATACTATATGCAGTAATCATGTGGATTCAAAAAATCGAGTTCGAGTTCATATAGTACACATAATTCATATCTAACTCGATAGTAATCATGTGGTGTGATGTGAAGATAATACACAAATGATGGTTTAACTTGAAAATAATGATGATTGTAGATCATATTAAAATAGAGAAATGAATTCAAATGGTTTGACTTCACAACAATCATTATTTTAGATTTTATTCAAATAGAGAAACGAATTCAAATTTAGTTCATATTGAAGCGGTAGTATATACGTTTGGAATGCACTAAAACGTTCATTTGGGTAGCAGGTTGCATGCATTATACACTTAGCAAAATATTTTAATTGAACATAACATGAATTCAAAGTTTTGAATGGCATTTGTAGTGCAAATTGATTTGGTACAGTACACGGGACTAAACTCTCTTGTGTGGTGCGAATTGATTTCTTTTTGTTTTTTTGTCGACGGAAGTGTGAATTGATTTGGTACAGTACACGTTAGGCTTGTCCGGAAATTTCAGCCCGCGCCTTGTTACCCCGAAATGTTTAAGATATATCTTTGTCTCATTGTGCTCCAAAAACTCCCTCCATCTCAACCCGCGCCTTGCTATCACAAAACTACAACGCGCGCGAAAACTTCCACCTCCTGTGAAATCCCGACATGCGAAATGCCCATGATACCCCTGAACCGAAAGAACCGCCTAGCACAAACCGGTGGGGGTTCTTTCGTAACTTACCCCACATTTCGGACAAGCGCGTCCCTAAGCCATGGCTCCCCATTCCCATCCCATCAGCCCACCCATTCGTACACCGAGGCCGCGAAAACCCACGAAGCCCCACACCCTCCTCCGTCCGCCACCCAGCTGGAGCCTCTTCCCCGACGACATCGTCCACACCAACACCTCGACGTCCCTCATCCACCGTATCGGATGAGGATCCGTCGTCGATCTCGTCGTCTCGCTGGTTCTGCCACCCCATCCTCCACCTCCCAGGAGCTACCCCAATGTTCCCCTCGTCTTTCGTGCCACCTCCATTCCCACACTGCCGTCTTCACCTGCACCCCGAGAAGAGCATCATCATCACCGTTTCCTCGGATGAAGCTGAGGCCTAATCGGCGCCACCAAAGAGGTTCTACACTAATCGCCGCATTTTCTTCTTGATTCGATCTCACGGTGCTGCCGGCACTCGGTCCTGAGCCGACATGGCGTGACCCTATCCACAGCGGTGTCGCCGGCACTTCCTCCACGATGTCGCTCCCTCGATGGCGACGTCCACATCAGTAGGAGCTGCTGCTTCTTTAGCTCTCGCTCGCGCTGCTGCTCTGCTCTTGCTCTCGGTCCCCTGCCTGGTCTGCTCTTGCTATTGCTCTTGCTCTTGCTCTTGCTGCTGCTCTTGCTCTTGCTCTTGCTTGCGATGCTGCTCCGATTAGGCTACACTTCAGTCGACTGAATCGACTTTTGGGTCAGTCGATTTTCAGGGGGTGGGGGGCTCGCCGGAGTTAAGGAAGAGCCAGCCGCAGCGGGGAGTGGGGCTCGCTGGAGAGGTACCCCACTATCTATCTTAGGGTTCAGGGTGGGGGCGGTGGTCGCGGCGGTGGTGGGGCGGTGGCGTGGGGATTGCCGAAGAAAAAGCACGGCATGGGGGGCCTAGAGGGATGGCCGGGGCGGCGGCGGACCGGCTGTTGGGAGTGGTTTCGGGGAGGGTGGGGCGGCGCACCACCGGCCGCGGGCGGTGGGGGGCGGCGGCTTGGCCGGTGGTGTCAGTCGACTGATGCTGCTACACGACCAGCTACCCCGGCTCTCGCACGCGCTGCTGCTACTGCTTTTCTGCTACTAGTGCATTCTGTTTCGACAGTAAAATTCAGTTTCGACAGCAAAATTCAGTTTCGACAGTTAAGTTCAGTTTCGATAGTTAAGTTCAGAGATGAGCGGTTGATGTATTTCACATCTAGAACTTTGTGGTTATGCATTTTACGTCATCTATTGGAGATCCTATTAGAATTCCACTTAGGTTAATGTTGTCTCTCTTGTCCTGCTTCAGCCTCGGCGTCGTACAACTCACCGGAGCTGCTCCAACGACGAAACCCTCCATCATAGCGGAGCAGTACCCCGGGCTCCATCTCAAGATGCCTAAGATCTTCTTCCCCTCCTTCGACAGCCAAGTCAGCCAGATCATCCTCACCGACCAACCCAATCACGCTAAGATCGACATGACTTCACCAAAGAGGTTGTACACTTGTTGCATCTCTTTTTTACTCTACATGTTATATATATTGTCCACTGAGCACACGTAGTAACGTGAAATACGATTAGTTTCTCCTACTATATGACAAGCAGTGAGGTACCAGGGAACTTAGCTATCCGTGATGGACTCTCTTGAACGCCATCATTATTTATCTCTGCGCATTTGAGCTGTGCATTTGCTGATGGGCCTGGGAGTTGAGCTAGTAGGGTAGTGGCCTGGGTCCAAAGTAGTAGAAGTAGCACAAAAACATTTTTTGAGTGTAGGCTTTTCCTTGCTCAAGCCTGCCTACTAGAATCGCCAGTGCTTGAAAGGAAAAGTGACGGAAAAACATAAGAATTAGGAAGTTTCCTATGGTACTACTATTCATGCATTTGGTTCAAAGGAATGGAGCAAAGGAAAACTATAGCTTTGTTCCTTTAGTGTCTCCTTGAAAGAAAAACCGTAGGAATTTTAATATCCACTTGTCCTCCTTTTCAAATTCCTATTCATGAAGCACAAGACAAAGAGATAGTAGCATAATACCATTATAACCGTATATTTTCTTGTGGTTTGACTTAATCTTACCATGCTTCTTTGCATCCTGTGATCTTCCAATTCTTGTGAACCAAACACCCAGATTGGCAGAAATCCAGTGTTTTTTAATTCTCTGTTTTACACGTGCATTTCTATCCTATTACTATGTATTTCCTATCCCTGCATTGTTAGAATCCTCTAAACCAAATGAGCCCTTACATAATTACTTCTCTTAGAGATAGTTGTCAAAGAAAACCTTGTGTTGTTTGTCCCACTCCTGCTGCGTCGTTGTCCACCCCAGTTCAGCCTACTCCAACGACAGAAGGGTCCAGCACAGCAGGGATCCGGCCTCCAGACTTTCTTTCGCCACCTCAGATCTTCTTCCCCGCCGCGGGTAGCCATGACAACTGCATTACCATCATCAACCGAGCAGATGACCTCGAGGACTACACGGGTCCGCAAGAGAGGTAACACTCTTTCGTGTCTGCTTACTTATGCATCGCTTAATATTACATGCTACTTTATCGTCCTGTTCACCAATTAGACTTTGAGTCAGCTCCAAACTAATGGCGAAACTTGAGTTTTTAAATGGTTGTGGGGTACATATCGAGGCCGCAATCAATAGTATGTATCTACTATTGGTTCATCTCTGGTGTCGACTATGAGTTTCATGTTGGGTGGGAAACAAACAGTAAAGAAGACATTATCTGTATTTTTAACTGAAGCCATTATCTGCCTGCTATCATTGGTTTAGGGTCGATCCACAGGTTGCTACCATCACTCTGGATTTTTGCATGCACTCCTTACATAATCTCACTATGTTTTATTCCTATGCATGTCAGATATTGTACACAATGTAAGTGAACATGTAGAGAAAAAGAGACGAGCCTTGCGTGGCAATAAAATTTCATGTAGACGTCGCTCCATGGTAGGCGCAAAGGCAGCCCCCCTCCACCCATTTCGGATTGTAATCGAGAGGAAGATATCTATTCTGAGGGGGATTCAGAAGGAGCAGACCACTCCTATTTACTCCCTGAGGTCTTCGCACTAACTTGGCATGCTGATGTTGGTTATATCATGCATATGGTGCCTTGCATTGCTTACTTTATACATCAAATATGTCATCTGCTTAGTTTAGACATGCTTTGTGTGAATGCCATCTGTTTAGTTTATTCATCATTTATGTGAATTATGCAACGCCATCTTGTTTAGCAAGGCATCATATATGTGAATTTTGCAACGTCATCCTGCTTAGCCAGTCATCTTATATGTGAATTATATCAGGCCATCCTTTTTTTCCGTTACGTATTACATTTGTCAACAATGTTAGTACATTCAACTACTCTTCGTGTGCATCATCCATTTGACACGGCGATGGAAAATTCAGAGTGAAAACAAGGTCTTCATAGCAGACTATGCTATCTGATGAAGCGCATATCTCGCTGGTTACGGATAGCTCCTCAGAGGAGGATTCAGAGACAGATGACCAGTCCTATTTCCCCCCGAGGTGTATGCTCTAGCTTGGCAGGGTTATGTTGCTCATATCATGCGTATGGTGTCTTGCATTGCTATGTCATTTGATTAGTTTAGACATGCTTTCTATGAATGGCACCTGTTTAGTGTCTAATTACCATATATGTGAATTATGCATTGTCATCTTGTTGCAAGACATTATATATGTGAATTATGCAATGATATCTTGTTGCAAAGGCATTATATATGTGAATTATGCAATGCCATGATGTTTAGCCAATCATCATGTATGTGAATTATATCATGCTATCATTTTTTTGTATTACGTGTTCCATTTGTCGACAATGTTTGTATATTCAACTACTCTTCCTGTGCATCAGCCATTTGAAGCGGTGATGGATGTATCTGGAGTGAAAACAAGGTATTCAGAGCAGATAATGCTACCTGCTGAAGTAGACATCTTGTTGGTTACAGAGAGCTCCTCAGAGGAGGATTCAGAGACTGATGACTAGTCCTATTTCCCCCCTGAGGTCTATGCTCAAACATGGCAGGGTTATATTACCCATATCATGCATGTTGTCTTGCATTGCTTAGTTTTTACATCATATATGGATTTCCATCGGCTTACTTGCTTACTATATCAATCATATATTTGAATTATATCATGACATCATGTTTACATACACAACATCTATCTGAATTATGGCATAGCAATCCATTTAATAAAGACATCATATAGTTATATCATCTCATCCTGTTTAGTGTTTACAGTCATCATATTTTGAATTATGTCATTCTATCCGTGAATTATATCATGCTATCATGTTTCCATAGGTGGCATGTATGTGAATTATGGCATACCAACCTATTTAATAAACACATTATATAGTTATATCATGTCATCCTGTTTACATAGTCATCATATTTTGAACTATGTCTTTCCATCTTTTTTAGTTAGCCATCATAATGTGAAATTGTGTCATGCTATCCTGTTTAGTTAGCCATCATATATGTGAAATCGTGTCATGTTATCCTGTTTGGTTAGACAACATAAATGTGAATTATTTCATGCCCTCTTTTATTCCCCACTATCCATTGAACCTGTCTATCATACAATGTCTATACAGCCATTTGAATTGGAGAGGGTGATGGCAGTATCTAAGGGAGTAACAACACGGTCTTCAGAAAAGATAGTGCTACCAGTTGACGCAGATAGAACCATGGTTGTACTTGCCCAAGAACCAGCCCCACCACACATAACCCAGACTCTCGCAGATTGTACCCCTACCCAGTTGGACAGAGAACCAGCTACACCCCTTCTAACCCCAACCCCAGCAGATAGTAACCTAGTTCCAGTTGACACAGCACCGTCTCCACCACAGAGCACCCAAACACGAGCAGTTAGTAAGGGAACTGCAGTGCCCAAAGCACGAGGACCACCACTCTGGATCCCAACTCAACATTTAAAAGAGAAGAAGAATTGTTCTCAGGTCAGGTTCTGTAGCTATGGTTCGTACTCCTTTGCTCTTGCATCACTGTATTTACTCATACCAACTATTTTCAAATTTGAAGGATGGAATTGAAACTCCAATGGTGCAACAGGTATGTTTTAAACCTGTTTCTTTAACTGGTTTGCTGTTGTAACTTGCTCTATGTTGATTTTAGTTTCAATTGAATAAACAGTTATGTTCTCATGTCATGCACATTACAAGTGTTGTTATTGCTCTATAGTTTCCCACACTTATATTCTGTCTATTCTGGCTTTGTCTTGAACAAATATTATTTGAACTGTGTCTCTATCTTGATTTGGCAAAAAACTAGAATGATATAGACCATAAAGTGACCATGGTACATAGATATATGTTTGTTTCATGCTGTTATCCTGTCCACTTTACTACTGAACTGATTTACCAAAATGAGTTTCATGTACAACATGGTAAACATGTGATGTGTCTGCTTGTTTCTCTTTTAGAATGCGAACAAAATATTGGAGAATAGTACCCCGTTATGCAATGGTAAAGGAAGTAATGCAGATAAGGTTCAAGATAGTGATACATCCCCGTCGATCTCCAAGGAAGTTGATAAAAACTATCTTGACGACAGTGAGAGAACCCAAAAGTCCTGTCTTGATGTAGTGTTCGAGTTACTCGCCACTACTGCTGGCACAAGCTCTTCGAACTCGCTGCCTGAATCAGTTCGTCTTCTTGAGTCTCAACTTCAAGTTGAAAGATATCAATCAGATGTGCTATGACGGGAAGCTGACGGACTAAGGAAGTCCCTGCAGAATTCAGATGCATACTTTCTGGTGCAACAGCAAGCGCTGGAGGATTTAAGCGCCAAACAAGAGAAAGTTAATAAGCTTGCTAAGCATCTTGCCAGCATTATGGGTACCCAGGATATTGTTTCTTGAGCTCTTCTGAAATGGTTTCAGTTCTGGACTTGTTTTGCTGCGGCGTTTATTTGCACTGGTCACCAACTTTGACAACCAGTGTATATGATATGTTGCTTTGTTTCCTATATTTGCACTGGTGGCAAACTTTGATGCCTAGTGGATGTAATATGTGTAATAGCCGTGATAGCCTAGCGTAAGTTGCTTGCTTATTTATTTCCTTGTTGTCTTGTTTATTTGTTTGCTTGTAGTCAGTGCAGTTCTTTTTTCGCGATTTGCTAGTGGCCGCAATAACCTATTTTTAAAACTAGGCCACAATAACCATGGGCTACATATTTACTATAGTTACCATGGGCCTCCTACGGGCCGTGGAAACAATGGGCCTTCTAAGGGCCGTAGAAACAATGGGCCTTCTAAGGGCCGTAGAAACAATGGGCCTTCTACGGGTCGTAGCATCAATGGGCCTTCTACGGGCCGTATGATCGATCGGCCAAACATGGGCCAATAACAGACCACGTTATGGGCCGTAAACGGGCTAGATTTGGAATCGTCCGTTCATGGGCCGACCATAATGGGCCGTCGTTAATCGACCATATTTTATGACGCTATGAAAACGGCCCAACGGATTAACGGGCCGCAAATAGGCCGATTGTAACCACAGGCTGAATTTGGCCCACAAGCAGAAAAGGCCAGTAACGGGCCGTAAGTAACCGAATGCTTGAAATAAGCCCAAGAATAAATGGGCCCTGAAAAGGCCGAAAGATAACACTGGTTTGAAACGGCCCAATGGAATAATGGGCCGTTAATGGGTATCAAGCGATACACTGTTCATTGCGGGCCAGATTCACCACGGACCGTTAATGGGCCAAGAGTTACAAATGGCCTCGTATGGGCCGAAAGACATCATGGGCCGGAAGTTACAATGGGCTGGAATCATATTGGATGGCCCAGATGAAGCTACTGGGCTTAATTCCGATAGGCCGTAACGGGCTGTGAGTTAGCGGGCTGTAAATGGGCTATATACGAACATGCCGTTAACAGGCTTTCCGTGGGCTGGCCCGTTACCTTTTGAACAAGTCAAATGGGCCGGCCTTTTCACCGGAATGGGCCTCTGTTGGGCCGTGCCACGTGTCGACCTATCATAGGTGCCTCCTGTCCAATGAATGGATGATATCTGTCCCAACGTTGAGCCAACACGTGTTTCCTCCGGCCAATGACAATTTTACACGTGGAAAATCCTCATTGGTCCGGGCTGTTAACGGGTTATCGGATCCAAAACCGGACCCGATAGCTTAATGGCGAACCGTTACAGTGGATGCCACGTGTGGATCACCCTTGACGAAAGCACCTATATGACGCGTGATTTATCGTCATGGAAGTGCACACTTCCGTCATGATAATTTTGGTAATGTCATGGAACACTTCTACAACAGCACAGGTATGACTATCTTGATTCTGTCATAAAATCGTCATGGATGTACATGCATGACAGAAAACGTGACCTACTGTGACAAACACGTATCATCACGGAAGTGTTTTTTTTTGTAGTGATATCTCATGTCTAGGCACAGGACGATTCGGTGCTCCTCGGAGCCTATCAAAGACCGCGGTTTTCTATGTTTCTTTTCGGTAGATTTGAGTTGTAGGAAAGTCATACTATTAAGAGGGGGTCCGCTTCAGAAAGGTTAGGGTGGAATCAACACATACACATATGTTCCTTTGCACCACCTTTCCTTTGCTTCTTTGGAGCACCGGTCATTTACCCCTGTCTCTGAATGAAGGCTTTCAAATGCTTGAGTGTCTGTGCCATGTGGTAGTACTGCTCAAGGGAGCAGTAGTACCGCAAGGCCTTGCTGTAGTACCGCTCAAGGGCGCGGTAGTACCGCAGGGTCCAGCGGTAGTACCGCTCCTAGTGAGCGGTAGTACCACTAGCTCCGGCCCTGACACTGGCGTGTGCGGAAGTAGGCACGAAAGTAATTTTTTTACTTCCGCCCCACGCGGTAGTACTGCTCCCTGCCAGCGGTAGTACCATGCTGGATTTTTGCACAGTCCTCAAATCAGTGGAAGTAGCCATAGACATAATTTATTTAGTCTGTGCCTTTCCAGCCTAGTTGAGCCCTGCCTTGCAGTAGTACCGCAAGGGCACGCGGTAGTACCGCTCCGGTGGTTCTACCGCTCACTGCTATACGCAATAGGGCCTCATCTGGTCACTGCCGCTCCAGCGTAGTACCGCACAGGCAAGCAATAGTACCGCGAGCGTGTGCGGTAGTACCACGTGTCGCGAGCTGAATGAGTCGGTAACGGTTGGATCTTTTCCCCCACTATATAAAGGGGATCTTCTTCCCCAAGAAGACTACCTCTTCCCTCCCCAAGCTCCATTGTTGCTCAAAGCTCCATTTTCGCCCGATCTCTCTGCCTAGCCAATCAAACTTGTTGATTTTCTAGGGATTGGTTGAGAAGGCCCCGATCTACACTTCCACCAAGAGAAATTTGATTCCCCCCACTAATCGCTTGCGGATCTTGTTACTCTTGGATGTTTGAGCACCCTAGACAGTTGAGGTCATCGCGGAGCCATATTCCATTGTGGTGAAGCTTCGTGGTGTCGTTGGGAGCCTCCGATTAAGTTGTGCAGATTGCCCCAACCTTGTTTGTAAAGGTTCGGTCGCCGCCTCCGAGGGCACCAATAGTAGATTCATGGCATCTCGCACTGTGTGAGGGCGTGAGGAGAATTCGATGGCCCTAGTGGTTTCTTGGGGAGCATTGTGCCTCCAGACCGCTCCAACGGAGACGTACTTCCTCTCAAAGGGAAGGAACTTCGGTAACACACCCTCGTCTCCACCGGCTCCACTCTTGGTTATCTCTTACCTTTACTTGTGCAAGCTTATTGTGTTGTATTCCTTGCTTGCTTGTGTGCTTGTTGTTGTTGCATCATACAGGTTGCTCACCTAGTTGCATATCTAGACAACCTACTATGATGCAAAGTTTAATTTGTTAAAGAAAAGCTAAAAATTGTTAGTTGCCTATTCACCCCCCTCTAGTCAACTATATCGATTCTTTCAATTGGTATCAGAGCCTTGTATCTTTATTAAGGACTTTGCCGTCCGAAGAGTATGGTTGACACCACATACGAGGTGGAGGAGCACCCCGGTGCGAGACCCACTTTGTCTGCGGCCGAAGGGGGATCCCCGGTCTCTCGTGAGGAGTTCAATGTGGCCTTGGACACATTGAAAACCTCCATGACCGACTAGGTCAAAGGCATGCTTGAGAAGTTTCTTGATGGTCTCAAAGTTTCCACCGCACCGTTGGAAGTGGTCGATCCCACTAACAAGGTGACGGATGCTAATTCCAACAAGGGGGAAGCTACTAGTGAACAAGTTCCTTCAACTAGTGGTAGAAGTGGAAATGGCATCTTTGCCCATGTTGAACCTCCAATTACTTATGGAGGACCGGTTCCCTACACGCATATGAATCATGTTGGTCCTCCTCCCAAGCTTGTGAAAAATGAGGATTTTACCGCTTGGGTCTATCGCTTTAAACGTCATTTAAATCATAGTTCTACTAATCTTTGGAGAATTATTGAGCAAGGTTTCTACCCACACGACCCAAGAAACTTCACACCTAGAGAAGCCGTGTGTAACGCCCCGGACACACCCGCCGGTGGTCGTTACTCCTGGTGGGATCTAGACTGGCACCACAGATCAATACTAGTATTTTCTACGCACTTTGTCCTCACTCGTGCGCACCCGGGAGCAACTTCCCGGTCGGTCACCCATCCTGAAATTACTCCAAGCTGAGCATGCTTAACTTTGGAGTTCTGTCCGAATGGGCTTCTGGAAAAGAAGGAATTCCTTATTGATATGAGTAGTCTATCATCCCTATTAAGCAAGGCTGTCACATACACCCCCACTCAGAGGAACCGACGTCCTCGTCGGGCCACAGGAACGTTCCCTCTTGGCACAAATGTCTGTGCATCTAGTCCGGCACATGTGCCATGCCGTGTGCCATGACGGGTCACAAACGTCATGCACAACATGACCGTGCACCTGTCTGCAAACATCTGTGTAACCTCTCGAGGGTCGGCTCTGATACCAAGTTGTAACACCTCGGACACACTCGCCAGTGGTCGTTACTCCTGGCGGGATCTAGACTGGCCCCACAAGTCAGTACTAGTCTTTTCTGCGCACTTTGTCCTCACTCGTGCGCACCCGGGAGCAACTTCCCGGTCGGTCACCCATCCTGAAATTACTCCAAGCTGAGCGTGCTTAACTTTGGAGTTCTGTGCGAATGGGCTTACGGAAAAGAAGGAATTCCTTATTGATATGAGTAGTCTATCATCCCTATTAAGCCAGGCTATCACACCGCGGATCATCAATTCAACGAGTCCGCTCTCTTCATTCTCCAAGAAGCAATTCCACCCGAAGATATTGCGCATCTCCAACCTTTCACCATGGCCAAGGAAGCGTGGCAACATGTTGTTTCCATTTACAAGGGAAGCGCAAGCATTCAACGCTCAAACTTTGAAGTGGTGCAAGATGAAGCCGATGAGTTTGCAATGAATGAAGTTGAAGAATCTCGAGAGCTTTACCGAAGATTATCTACTCTCGTGGTCTCACTCCGAGATCATGGGAGCAAGAATACAGATAAAATTGGATCAAGCGCAAGTTTCTCAAGTCCATGATGCCTTACCATAAGGCCATGTCCTCCGTCATCCGTCAAAGGCCGGACTTTCACGCCTTGTCCTCAAGTGAAGTGTTGGATGAGTTTGTTGCAATGAGGATCTTGGACAAGACCGCTGACAATGCGGTGTTGCATTCTCAACGAGCAAAGAAGCCCAACCTTGCTTTGAAGGCAAGGCTAGTGTGGAAGAAGAGGAGTGTTGCCCCGAAGATACCAAGTATGCATATCATGAGCACATGGCTCTCGCTTCACGGCAATTTTTGAGCAAGAAGAACTCAAGGCCCAACTTCAACAAGAACAACTCAAGTGGCGCCAAGGGCAAGCAACGTGTGAGGACATGCTATAATCGTGACAATGTAAGCCACTTTGTTGCAGAGTGCCCATACAAGAAGAGGGAAGACAATGGTGGCAAGCTTATCCGAAAAGACAAGGCCAAGTCTTTCCCCAACAAGAACAACTTCACCAAGAAGACTCCTCCCAAGGGGTTGGTGGCACAAGAAGAGTACAATGAGGATGATGATGATGAAGAAGACGGTGTCCCTCTTTGACTCACCAAACGAGAACATCACAGCCAAGTGCCTCATGGCCAAAGCCACCAACAAGGTAACCCCCAACATCAAAACCACCATCACTAATAATCCTTCCTTGACTGATTGCATTGATGAAAGTGAGGGTCGAAGGAGGAAGAAAATGAATTTGAGTCTTTCATGAGTAAGCTCAAGGGTAAACCCAAGAAGCACTTCGTTTCTCTCTTGGTACAACTTGGTGAAGCCAATGACATGATCGAGGCTCACAAAGAAACCATTTCTAAGATGGAAGGGAATAGTCGTGACTATGCCGATGAGATATCAGATCTCTCTAATGTGCTTGAGGAAGAGCGTGGTCATCGTTTGGCTCTTGAGGAGTCACGCAACGATGATCATGCTAAATTAAAGAAAGATCTTGATCATGCTCTTGTTGTATCTCGTGTGCTCAATTCCGAGAAAGCTAAACTTGGGGTTGACCATGCTAGACTCAAGGAGGAGTTTGATACACTTGACAAGGCTCACAAGGCCTTGAAGAGTGCTCATGCTAGCCTCAAGGAGTCTCATGATCAACTCCAAGTGAAGCTAACCAAGGAGAAAGCCACATTTCCTCATATGGTTTTAATTGACAATGCGAATGCTGCTAACCCGTGTCGTGAGCATGTGCATCTTGTGGATAAGAATGCCAAGTTGAAGGAGCAACTTGAGAAAGGCCTTGTGTATTGCATACAAGGTGAGAAGAACCTCAACGACCTTTTGAGCAACCAAAAGGAAGTTGTGGCCAAGGAGGGAATTGGGTTTGCACCCAAGTCCAAGAACAAGAAGAAGAATGACAAGGCCAAACAACCTCCTCCTCTCAAGCAAACTTTTGTGAGGGAGGGAGAAGGTGCGTCTAAGGAGAATAAGAACAATGTAAAGGGTGGTGGTGTCAAGAAGGGCAATGCCACTCCTTCCAACAAAGCCGGCTACTTTAACCCTTCTTATGTGTTATGCCGTCCTAGTGATGGGCATGTTTATGCCAAATTTGTTGGTTCTCCTTATGAGTACATTGAATGGTCTATTTGGGTTCCTAAGACCCTTGTTACTAACATCAAAGGACCCGTTACAAAATGGGTACTGTCGTGGATTTGTCACGGCAAATGTCCTAGTGTGAGGACTTAGTCGTGAGGCCAATGCATCTATGTGGTAGCTTGAGAGGGGTTGAGCGGAATCGAGAGACGCAACACAAGACAAGGGTTTAGACAGCTTTGGGCCCCGAGAAACATCATCCGGTACTAACCCTACATGCTGTTTGTGGCTAGGTCTCATTATGATCATGAGGGAGTCACCGGTAAGCCGACTCTTTGTGTCTAGCCCTAGAGATTGTTTCTTGCTTCCCCCTCTTTGGGGAACCCTGCCCCTCCTTATATAAGTTAGAGGGGCGGGTTACATGTGGAGTCCTAGTAGGAATAGGACTAGTCTATCTTCTCTTACAAGTTGAATACAAGTCCGGGTCTTGCTTCCTCGTAAAGGAAATATTCGTCATCCCTTTCCTCTTAAGCCGGCCCATCATAACGTGAACCGGCCTTCTGGGCTTTGGGCCTTGTTGTCCATCTGACCCGCCCGCCGGGTTACTAATGAGTCGCCATCATCGGCGGGTTATCTATGAATCGCCAAGCTCCAGGCAGGTCACAAGTGAGTCGCCACGCTCCAGCCGGGTCATACATCCGGCGGGTTACACCACGGGGTATATCCCCGACATTAGCCCCCAGTTTAATTTGGATTTATCCATGTTAAACGGATCCTGCAAAATAACTCAAGGACAAATTTGACAGGTTGTGCTCCGGGTTAAATATTCTCCTGAGCCGGGACCTGATCATCCTTAAGTCCAATTATCATTTCCTTCTTCTAAAAAAAATCCGGGTCAATAAGCCAGCTTCATACGCAATTTCCTGACATTGGCTCTTGTAAAGAAATATTATAAGAAATAATCCATTTGAGTCGGCCTTCAATGCTCTGATTTGACAAAAATATTGGTCTTGAAATACTCATCTGATAGTCAGCCGGCTTGAACATGTAAAACTTGCCGGTTTATCGTTGCCAAAACTGCCAGTTTGTAAATATTGATGACACCGGGTCATAATTGTTGCTTACGCCGGGTCATAATTGTTGCGGACACCGGGTCAATCTTGTTTACTCAAAACTGAGAATTTGAAGATTTTTCTCCTTTATATCCATAATACCTGTAGCCCCCAAGTCTTAAGAGGAGAACATAGTGATAACTTAAGACTTGCTTCAATATAAGTGTTGCAACCTTGAAGAAATACATGTTATTCATCTCAATCATTAGTCATATCCCAACTTTATACTCAATGAAGGACACCCACCCACATGGGTCACCCACCCAACCACCCTCCCCACCCACGACCTAGGTTTTCCGGCGATCTCCACTTCTAGCCAGTGATTCCTGGATCTTCTCCGCTCATCTTCTCCGGCGTGCTCTGATCTACACGTTTATACCCATCTCCAATGGGTGCCTCTGGTGGATCAACATTGGTTTTGGATTTCTCAGCGGGCTCCATCTTTGCGGATAAGGTTTTCATTTCTTGCGGGAAATCTATTCATCCCTCGGGTGACACGAGCCATTTCATTATGGTTGTGTATTTTAGTCGACATGTTTTTCGTCTTGATGAGGATTCTGTGGCGGCTGCATTGGAATCAGCGATTGGAGGATCGGCCATTGATTTGTCGGTCCAACTCATTAAGGGCAAGGTATTTTCTTTCATTGTTTCCTGCAAGAAAGTTGGCCTTTACATCCTCAAGTTGAGATCATATGCCTGCCCGCATTTCAAATGTTATTTTCATCTTTGGGGAAATGGTGGTCCAAATTGGAGACGTGAGTTAGTGATCTGGAGAAAGGAATGCGACGCTGAGTGGATTCTGGTTAGTCCCTCTAAAAAGCGTGCAACTTTGGGTTTGATTGCTATGCATAAACCTCCATCAAAGTCTTCTCTTAGATCGGATTTCTCTTCACGTAAGAAAATCTCCTTTGCTACGTTCCATCAGTACCCTGTTTGTAAGGGTTATAGATATCCAGCATCTCAGATCCTTGTTGACACGATTGCTGAGGCCGGCTATGAAATTAACCCTACTGAGAAGGTGATCTTGCCATCGCCGCCGGCGACCAATCTCCAGTGGACGGTGGCTACGCCACCCATCTCTTTCGGAACGATCAACATCCCTGCCAAAAATACGGCCGTCATTTCCGGTGCAACATCTTGCGTATCATGCAACACATTGGCAAAACAGGTAGGTGACATCCCAGAAATGAGGCCACCAATCTCGGGCGGGAATTCTTTTCCTTTGAATGAGGACGTACCGTGCCATAATGGGCCAGTCTCTGTATCTGCTATGGGCCTTGATCAGCCCTCGACTTCTGCTGAGTTGGGCCAGGCTGGGCCGGTTTCCTCCGGGGAGCAGCTGGATATCCCCTCGTCTCAACAAGCCAGGGAGGATTTTGATAATTTAATTTCTGATATGGTCGACGAAATTTCTACGTGTCAGAAGTGCCTTAAGAAGGGTCATTTTGCCTCTACATGTACGTCTAAGCTCTGGTGTATCTCTTGCCTCCGGTCTGGTCATGTCAAAAAAGATTGCAACAAGTTTGCTAGAATCTTGGGGCTCGTATGGCAAGCCAAACCCGTTAACGCTCCATATTCCGAGGCGTGCTGCGGGAATATCTCTCTGACATCTCTTTTACCTAACTTGGACCTCCCTTGCACTTCCGCATTTACGCCGTCGTCCAGTTCCATCAGCCCCGGCCCCAAGACACCATCGGCCTCGCCGCCTGCAACCCCTCCCCCACCTCTCCACTCGCCGTCCTTGGAGGCGGAGCTCCCGGCTCCGATGGCGAAGTTTCATTTGGATCCCCTACTGTACGTGCCTGCTGGTCACCACATCGTAGATGGTGGGGAAGATCGTCTACCGCGAACCTTTGTGACGCCACATACCCCAATTGTGCGCCGTCATGAGGAGTTCATGCTTGCGGAGGTAATGCCTATTCCTCATCCAGATGAGATTGGTGCTGCTAGAGAAGAAGTAGTGCAGTGGTTGCAAGGGCATGGTGTTCTTGTTAGGTCAGCGCAGCCTTGGATCCGTTCGGTTGGGCTCTTTGAGCTTCGGGACGCCGCGGTCAGGTTTTCTTTGCTGCAACTTCCACCACAGCCACTCGGGAATGACCGTTTTATGCGATTTATGAAGCACGACGAGGGCGAAACTTTTCGTGGAGTTCAGGGTTTTCGTCAGGGGCTACTCATGTTTCTTGGTATTCCGTTGGATCTTCGCAACACTGAATGCATCAGGGCAGTTGTGAACACTTTTGGCAAGTTTCATCACTGGGTCAGTGAGGACCCATATCTGGTTCGATCTCTGGTGTTTGCTTCTTTCCCAGAGGATATCCTTGTGCCACGTGATGTGGTTTTCATGGATTATGCGGCTTATGGTGGTGCTCGGGTTTCTTGGACTGCGCCTCTATATATTTTGGGTGCGAACTTTGTAGAGCAGATGCCCCAGGATGAAGATTGGATGCCCATCAATGGCAATCCGCACCCAGTTCCTGGTGTTCCTTTCCCAGAGCTGCCTCCGTTTAATCTTCCTGCCTACCCAGCCCTGGGGTGGAATGCAGTCCCACCTCCGCCGCCAGAGCCTGTGATCAATGAGGTGGCTGGTGACAATTGGGGGAATTGGAATGACGATGTAGAACCTGAACCTGTGCAAGATCAAGAATCAATGGTGGTGGATCTCTCTGCTCTGCCCAGCTCTGCTGCTAACCAGGAACTGCCCGTTGTTGTGGTGGAGGATGATCTGTCTGAAGCACCTGTTTTGCCTTTGGTTAATGAAGATGCATGTAACAATTGGGCAATTGTCGTATACCAGCCTCCTGCAGTCCGGGAGGAGATTGCTTTGCCTGCGATTCCTTTTGGGCCTCCTTTGCCTCCGGATTTGGTTTGGAGGAGATCTTTTGAGAGCCTTCTGCAAGCTCCTATTGCTTTCTCTGTTCCCAGGCCGATTCTGCTGCAACCTCGTCGCGGTTGTTACGCCCAAGAGGAATTGGGATATGGCATTACGTGATTCGGATCTGCCACGCCTTACCGGAGGAACATGAGCCAGCTAGGCCTGTTGCCAGGGCGCTTTTTTCTGATCACGTTGATGTGCAACCTGTGCAGGTATCCCCCCCCCCTCCTGCTACGGTGGTTAAAGCTCGCAGGCCATGGAAAACCTTGGCGCCAACTCCAATTGTAGACACTGCAGTCAGGCGCTGCACCAGAAGCTTGGCTCAGCATGATGGTTTCAAGCCCACCTTCTAGGAGCTCACACTACAGCCCAAAAGAAAGAAGCCCAAGGCTAAGCCTTTCACGGCCCAGATGCACGATGAGCCTGCTTCTGAAGGAATTCCTTCTGCAACTCCTGTCAGTCGACTTCAAGAAGTTGGGCGAGAGCTGGAAATTGACGCTGCTCTGCTCTGTGTGGATGCACTTATGGTGGACCCACCTGCTGTTGTTTCGCCTAAACATGATGATTAGAGTGTCCTTGGTATATTGGGTTTCTTTCTTTTGGGCTGTGTGTGTGTTAATGTTCTTTTGGGCTGTGTGTGTGTTAATGTTCTTTTGAAGCCCTTAACTTTGCTTTACCTTTATCTTTAGGTAGTACTCTACTTCATGAACTCTGGTGTGTGTTAATGTTGGGTCAGACTAGTTTGTGTTCTTTTGGACATGTGGTATTGTGTGCCATGTGGTTTGTGGACTTTATCTTATGTTATAATGAGTAATATTTGTAGAAACTGGAATATTCTTTGCTGGAATGTAAGAGGTCTGAATTCTGAAGCTAGACAGAGGGTTGTTAGGCAGAAAATTGAGGAAAGCCAATGTGCAATCGCCTGTCTGCAAGAAACAAAATGCTCTTCTTTTGACTCTAGGTCAATCAAATCTTTCTGCCCTAAAAGATTTGACTCCTTTGTGCGCTCTCCTTCTATTGGTGCTTACGGAGGAATTATTGTGGTGAATTCTTGCTTTAGTGGAATGTAATACAAGTGCAGCAGTTTGCAGTGGTTGTTCAGTTTACTTCCAGACAGAACAATGAATATTGGACTCTTGTTGTTGTTTATGGCCCTTGTCAGGGTGAACCCAGGGATAATTTTGTTAATTGGTTATACAACCTGACTATACCTCTCAATGAGCCTTGGCTATTACTTGGCGATTTTAATTTCCTTGATGCATGGATAATAGAAACTTGCCTAGTGGGGACATAAATGATCTGTTCATTTTCAATGAGATTATTGGTCACCTGGGCCTTCTTGAACTTCCAATCAAAGGCAGATCCTACACATGGTCCAATATGCAAGATACCCCACTTCTTGAGCAGCTAGACTGGTTCTTTACATCTGTGGACTGGATTTCTGACTATCCTATGACTGAAGTTCTGCCCTTGGCCAGGACTGCATCGGATCATGTGCCTTGCTTAGTCTCCATTAAGACTTCCATTCCAAAATCAAATCTCTTTAGGTTTGAAAATTATTGGCTAGAGCTTGAGGGTTTCATGGACTGTGTTGAATCTTCTTGGAAACAACCCTCTCGGAAAACACATATAACTGCTAAAATCGTAGACAAATTTAAAAGTTTGAGAATGTGCCTTAAGAGGTGGCAAATGAATGTTTCCAAATTGAGGTTATTGATCAGCAAATGCAATCATGTTATTTTCCTTCTTGATGAATTGGAGGAATGGAGGCCTCTTTTTATTCAGGAGAATAACTTCAGAAGAATTGTCAAAACCCATTTGGAAAAGCTTCTGCACTTGCAGTTTCTGTACTGGAAAAAGAGATGCACTATCCGATACTTTAAGGTGGGGGGAGAGAACACCAAATTCTTCCATGCTATGGCCACTGAGAGGCATAGGAGGAACTCTATTGCTAATTTGAAGCTACCTGATGGATCTGTAGTCTCTGAGCACTCCCAAATGGCTGGAATTATTTGGAGTTGCTTTAAGAATAGAATGGGCACCTCTAGAGGGATTGTGATGGGTTTTGATTTGTCCTCGCTTATTTCACCTATGGCTGGCCTTGAGGTGCTCACTAAGCCTTTTGAAAAGGAGGAAATGGACAATGTGGTTATGCATATGCCTGTGGATAAGGCACCTGGTCCTGATGGGTTCAATGGCCTATTTTTTAAGAAATGTTGGCATCTAATTTCTCAGGATTTTTATGAGCTGGCACAGGCTTTTTATGATGGAACTGTTGTCTTGGAGAACATTAACAGTTCTTTTATTACTCTTGTGCCCAAAAAGCTATCACCTGAGGAAGTGGGAGACTACAGGCCTATCTCTCTCACTAGTATGGGGCTTAAATTTCTGTCCAAAATGGCTCAAATAGATTCCAAGAAATGATTATGCAATGCATCCACAAAAACCAATATGGTTTCATTAAGACTAGAACAATCCAGGATTGTCTGGGTTGGACTTTTGAATATTTGCACCAATGTCATCAGTCAAGGAGGCCCATAGTAATTCTCAAATTGGACTTTCAGAAGGCTTTTGACTCTGTTGAGCATGAAGCTATCTTCCAAATTCTAAGGTATAAGGGCTTTAATGATAAGTGGATCCTTTGGATGAAGCAGCTCCTTGCCCTTTGGTACTTCTTACATTTTTGCTCAATGGGGTCCACAGGAGGAAGTTTGTTTGTAAAAAGGAGTTAGGCAGGGTGACCCTATATCTCCTCTGCTCTTTGTCATAGCTGTTGATCTGCTCCAAACAGTGATTAATGATATGTTCAGGAAGGGAATTCTTCACCTACCTATACCTTGCCATGATCTGATTACCCCGTGATCCATTATCTTGATGATACATTGATCATCCTCCTGCAGAGACGGGGTTCAACTTCGGCTTTGAAGGATATGTTAAAGGTGTTTTCTCGGTCCTTTGGTGCGGATGTCAACTACCATAAGTCATTTATTATTCCAATCAATGTTGACTCTGCTGTAATGGAAGATTTGGCTGCTGCTTTTGGTTGCAAAATTGGTAAAATGCCATTTACATATCTTGGATTGCTGTGGGGACCACAAGGCCCAAAATAGTGGACTTCATGCCTTTGGTTGGTGTATGGAGAGAAGAATGACTGCCAGTTCTTCTTTCCTTAATCAAGGTGAAAGGTTGCAGTTCCTTAACTCTGCTCTATCTTTAATGCCAATATTCTTCTTGTGTAGTCTTGCTCTTCCATTTGGTATTCTCAAGCGGTTGGAAAGAATCCAAAGGAGTGTCGTGGAGAAAGCATAGAGATGAGCCGCACCATCTCTTGCTGCTTGGGATCTCATTTGTAGGCCAAAAACAAAGGAGGTGCAGGTATTCTTAATCTGGGGTTAGAATGTGGCTCTCCTTCTCAAGCATGCCAATAACTTCCTTAACAAGCGAGATATTCCTTGGGTGTCTCTAGTGCAGGATTCATATTATTTTGAAAGAATGCCCCGGGAACAAATGATTGTGGCTCCTACGGTGGAGGGATATTTGTAAAGTCATGCAACATTTTAGAGACTCCTCACAGGTGCGAGATCGATGAAGGGGACACTGCTCTTTTTTGGGCTGATAATTGGAACCTTGGCACTGCAGTATCTAGTCTGCAGACAAGATTCCCAAGGCTTTTCTCTTTTGCCAAGGACCCTTGGGTTTTAGTTAAGGAAATTTTCAATACCCGGGATATGCATCAACTTTTCCACCTTCCCTTATCCGCTCAGGCCTTTGATGAGTTGAACTTGATAAAGGTTTTGATGGATTCCCTAGCAGAGACCCCAGTTCAAGGGATCTTTGGTTACGCAGCAGGCTCATCCAAGACTTTCAAGCCCAAGATGTTTTACTCCCACACATTTGTGTCTGAGTCATTCAATCCTTTGCTCTGTGGGGTTTGGAAATCCTCTTGTACCCTCAAGATCAAGGTCTTTGCTTGGATGCTTATTATGGACAGGTTGAACACCAAGGATATGATTGAGAGAAGGCACTGGCACATGGAAGATGGAGTCCATTATAGGCTTTGCCCCTTGCAGGCGAGAGAAACCAGGGATCACTTGTTCTTCAACTGCAATTTCAGTGTTAGGGTCTGGAATTATCTGCAAATTGATTGGTCTGCTGGCACCTCCATGATCCAGCTGGTTACTCAGGCAAGGAGAAGTTTTGATAAGCCTTTCTTCTCTGAAGTGGTATTCATTGCTTGCTGGAATATTTGGATCGTCAGAAATGCCAAAGTGTTCAGAAATGAGAGGGCTAGTTTCAATAAATGGAGGTTTGCTTTTAGGCATGATATTAGCCTAATGCAGCACAGAATCAAATCTGCTTACAAGGATGACTTGCTTAAATGGATCTCTTTCCTCCCCCTTAAGCTAGTTTTGTAAGACTCCCATTTTTACCTTGTACTCTGGTTACTCCTTGTAATCAAATTGTTGTATTAGTTCTTATTTCAATGAAGTTTTGATCTGCTGTGGGGGTTTTGCCCCACAGTTCACAGTCAAAAAAAAAATCATTAGTCATAAACTGAATATTCCACATATGTAGCCCCCAAGTGCCGGGTTGTCATGCTTGCAGCAACCTGGGACTTGTAATTGCCTTATGCTCATAAATACTTCAACCAGTGTAGCCCCCAAGGGCTGGGTCATTATGCAATAATGAGCAGGGACTTTGTAAATATGATCATGTAAACTTGACCAGCAACGTGTAGCCCCAAGGGCCGGCTCAGTAGAAGATAATATTGAGCTGGGACTTTATAAATACTTCATTGAAAATAACATCATATGATATAATCCCCCATCATGGGGCTTGAACCCACGTCGACAAGGTTAAGAGCTTTGTGCTTTACAAATTGAGCAGTGGATCCTTCAATAATATATGAAAATTTGAGTACCTTGAATTGTTTGACAGGAGCAATTGGTAACCCCCAAGGGCCGACTCATTACAATGGGATGAGTCGGGTCTTCAATAAGTTGATCAAAAAATGACTTTACATTAGCCCCCAAGTGCCATGCTGCATGCTGGCAGAGACATGGGACTTGCATATTCGATGTAATCTCAATTTGAATAATGTAGCCCCCAAGTGCCGGGTCGTAAGCCTGCAGCGACTCGGGACTATTCCTTCCATTGTAGAATAAACCATATCCATTGAGAAAGTAATAGCCATTGCGCCAAAGCGACTTTGAATACCTTATCTGTTGACAAGTAAATCCGGAGCTTAAATACCCGACGGCTCTTGGCCGATGGCGATTTAATACGCCTCCATTGTAAGCCAGAATTTTTATAACCCGTGCTTATAGCCTTTGAGAAAATCCGAACGGATAATCATTTTGAAGCATCAACTTTGGTAATGAGCTTGAATTTAATCATTTATATGTCATATTTCGCAAATCCTCGCAAAGAGTTTAAATAACATATGCCCTGGCGACTTAGCGCCAAAGCCGTGGTGGGTCATAATATCTCACATATAACCTTTGTGATATTGAATTTGTCTTGCCGGTTCACATGACCTGTGCAATAAGGGTGATAACCCAATCTTTAGAAGCCAATGCTTCCACATAGATGATGATTGTCATAAGCTGGCGACTTATAGTCAAAAGTCAAGCCGGGTTAAGCATAAAACACTTACATACATTTGAGATATAATCCAAAAAAGGTCTCAAGTCAAACCCAAAATTGTTCACAAAAAAGACTTAAAAATTTAAGGCTTCTGATTCGTATACGATCAGAAAACCGTTCCAAAGGGGTCGAGCTAAGATTCGAATACGATCATATAGCCCCCAGTGGCCTTGGCGTTGCCGATCAAGAGGGTACCTACAGCTATGTTCTCTTTGGTTCGAATACGACCTATGTTTGAACAAGAAGCCCCCAAATGACCTTGATAGTTGTTTAACGACGCTGATTCGAATACGATCCACGTCAGACCCAAAAGAGGTTAAGCTATGATTCGGATACGATCAAGAAGCCCCCTAGTGAGTTTGGCAGTGTGCCGATCAAAAGGGTTTCGACAACTATGTTCTCTTTGGTTCGAATACGACCTATGTTTGAACAAGAAGCCCCCAAGTGACCATATATTAGCATTGCACCGATCAAGAGGGTACCGACAGCTATGCTCGATGAGCAGGAAGCCCCCAAGTGACCATAATAAGATAAGCCGTAAGGCAGGATACCTATGTTTGAACCGCGCATCATGGCAGCAAGTTCTTTTTGGCAACCTTTAATTTTTCTTAGAACTCGAACTTGCGAGAGATTAATTCTTTTTGAACCGGAACTTTAAACCGGATTTGAAAGCTTCAAAAATTTGTGAGGGACAAATTTACCTTGAGCCGGATTTTGAACCGGATTTGAGAGCTTCAAAAATTTGTGAGGGACAAATTTACCCTGGGCCGGCTTTTGAACCGGATTTGAGAGCTTCAGTGCTTTGTGGGAGAAAGATGTCTCTTGAACCGGATTTTAAACTAGAGTCCTTATTTTGAGCCGGAAATCTTCTGACGGCTTTTAAATTTTCATCGATCTAACAGTAATCTCCGGGGCCCGGGTTATTTTTCCCTTCAATGACCCGGAGTTCTTGAATTCATTGAAATGGGCTAATTTTGCCGAGTCATACCATTGTAGCCCCCGAGTCTCAAGACGACTCGAGGAGTTGGCTTGAGATTCTCCATATTTGACCATAGCAGAAGGTATACATCATTGGCGTTGATAGCGCGATGTGAATCCACAGAAGGTTGAGGTGACTGCGGCGGGTTATAAATGATCCCGTATAAGCCATGTCAGCAACTCGGCCCTTCCAACTGGCTGTTTGAAGTTAACCAAACTGTAGTGGCGGCGACTTGTGCACCTGCCCATTGAACCATCCAGTGCAGACGACGGCTGATAATATATGATAATTTGCCTCTAATTTGTTAGAAGAAAACCGGGCTTCCCAAGTAGTGACTTTCTCATACTCAATAAACAGCTCATCCAGACAAGTGGCGCCTGGTGTGTCGATGTAGACCAGGCCACGAGAGACGGACGGTAAAGATGACCGTAACATCAGAGGCGGCATAGACAGATGAACCGGCCGTGGCGTTGTAAACCGGCGCGGTCGCGAGAGACAGCCACGGCGTTGTAAGCCAGTGCGGGAGTCCGTTGAGTAACGATGACCACCTGTGCCAAAAGATGTTGGCGTGCCTCCATCTCTGCGGTATAATATCACTTTTTGTCATAAATAATTGCCTGCATAAACAATCTTGCAGACCAAGGCAATGATAAACTTGTTCTTTGACAAAAACAACATGTGCTAATAAAACAAACTTGGATGGATATCACCTGATTTATTTGGACGACGGATGATCCGTTTATCACGACAGAGGTGGCTCAGGCAAACCAGCGACTTAATATAATTCCGGCGGCTCAGGCAGACCGGCGACTTAATATAACCCCGGTGGCTCAAAGTGGCAAGGGCGGCTTAAAGCGGCTCCGGTGGGTTGATGTAGATTAATCTACACGGGCGGTGACTTGCGCACACATGTTCCATCAGTAAGCGGGCGCAGACGCCGGTGCATGATGGTGCTGACGCACACTTCATAGGCACAATATGGCACCACTTTGACGGTTTTGATGTGGCACTAGCACCCACACGGCCTCCTTTGTCCTTTTTTGTAATGAACGTAGCAGCAGTCTTCACGTGGAGGGTTGAATGGTGTACATGCTTCCATTAAATCCATACCCAGGATCAAATCTTTGCACATATCTCTATTAACTTGTCAACCCTGTTGTTTTTGAGCTCAACTCCAAGGAAGTGGACCATCGCTACTACTGTTTGTTTGTTAAATCCGCAAGCAGGTGCCTTGTTCTATTCCTTTTTCCCCTCCTCAATGCTTTTCTGAATATTGCCTCTGTATGTCTTCATCCGTGGCATTAACACCAACCGCACCGGCAGTTTTCTCTTCATTGGCATCTTCATAGGCGGGCAGCTGGTGTGGAGACCCGACGTCGGGCGGGGCGGAGCAGAGCCAGCAAGCTGGTACAGACGGCAGCAAGCCGACTGAGCGCACAAGAGCCGACGCTAAGCAAGCCAGGCGCACGGAGGTAGGAGCTAGCGACAAATAGTGAAAGCGCGGGCTCACGCACGTGAGGTCTGTCGCAGGTCGAACAACCGGCGGTTCGGAAACGTCGGCGAGTCGCAACGGACGCGAGCGGCTGCCGCGGAGGCACAGGGGTGCGGGTTGCAGGTCCAGATGATAATGCAAACACGGGGCTGCTCACGGACGGAGGCGTAACCGGCTTTCGATAGCACGGGCGAGTGCCGACGGATTGGATTTGCGACAACTTGAAGCTCTGGCGGAGGCCGAGTCCACCTCTGCTTTCCGTGTTGTGACCGGCTTGATTTACTCTCGTCCATGTCTTTCTCCCAGTCATTGCCTTTTCCCTTTCTCCTTTCTTTTCTGGCGTTTTGATTAGGCAGCTTCAGCCAGGTTCACGTTCCTGTGTTGTAGCATCTTTTCGGTAGCTAGTAGTAGTATATCTTGGTTGGATAGCAGATGGAACGGCTCATCGGCTTGCCCATGAGCAAACAGTAAATTGTACAAACTCCAAATAGCTACGTATCCGAGAGCCTGCCTGCCTAATCCATGTATGAAATAGTAGTACTATTAACTCTCGGTTGCTCATGGCAATTTTTTCTTTCCTAGGGTTTAGAGCCCTTTCCTTTCCTGATGTAGTACTTGATGTAGGGAATCTTTGGACAAACAAATTAGTTCCCTCTTTTTTTAGTCCAATCCTCAATACTCATGGACAACCGCCCTGGCCGTAGCTTTACGTGAGATGTAATAGTAGTACTGCTTGGTTCAACAAAGTAGCAGATCACTTTCTTGTTTTCTTCAGGTGATGAGTAGCAGCAGCGACCTGTCAAATCCCTTCTTGCACTGCCTGATCATCTCAGAATTTTTGCAGGCAGTTAACTTCACCTTGGTTTCTAATTACGGCTGAACATAAATCGACCCGGATTCGATGGATCCTCTGGTTGCGGCGGCGCGCACCACGCAACCCTAATCTTACTTGAACTCAAATTTCATACGGTTTATCCTGCACCATTGTTCCGTGTCAGCTCTTCTTCATCCAATCAATTGCGATCTTCTCGATCCCTGAGAGAGATCCCTCTAAGAACTCAACACCACCGTGCGTAGCCCCACGGTGGGCGCCAACTATCATGGATTTGTCACGGCAGATGTCCTAGTGCGAGGACTTAGTCGCGAGGCCAACACATCTATGTGGTAGCTTGAGAGGGGTTGAGCGGAATCGGGAGACGCAACACAAGACAAGGGTTTAGACAGCTTCGGGCCCCGGGAAACATCATCCGGTAATAACCCTACATGCTGTTCGTGGCTAGGTCTCATTATGATCATGAGGGAGTCGCCGGTAAGCCGGATCTTTGTGTCTAGCCCTAGAGATTGTTTCTTGCTTCCCCCTCTTTGGGGAACCCTGCCCCTCCTTATATAAGTTAGAGGGGTGGGTTACATGTGGAGTCCTAGTAGGACTAGGACTAGTCTATCTTCTCTTACAAGTTGAATACAAGTCTGGGTCTTGCTTCCTCGTAAAGGAAATATTCATCATCTCTTTCCTCTGAAGCCGGCCCATCATAACGCGAGCCGGCCTTCTGGGCTTTGGGCCTTGTTGTCCATCTGACCCGCCCGCCGGGTTACTAATGAGTCGCCATCATCGGGCAGGTTATCTGTGAATCGCCAAGCTCCAGGCAGGTCACCAGTGAGTCGCCACGCTCCAGCCGAGTCATACATCCGGCGGGTTACACCGCGGGGTATATCCCCGACAGGTACCTAAAACCAATCATTGATCTCTTGTAGGTGTTTTCTTTCAGTGGGGTATCATGGTTGCTCGATAATGGAGCCACAAATCATATGACCGGAAGCAAGGACTTGGTGGTGGACGTGCACAAGGTTTCATCTATGCCCACCAATGTCGAGTTGGGTGACGCCTCATCTTCTAAGGTATTGGGGCTTGGTAAGGTTGTCATTTCTCATGATCTCACTATCGAGAAAGCCATGCTTGTTGAGTCCCTTGCATACAACTTACTTCCCGTTTGTCAACTTGCACTCATGGTTTTTGCCACCTTCTTTGATATTGATACCGTGGCCCTCTTGTGGAGCAAGACTCTTAAAGTAGCCTTTGTTGGGCATGTCGAGAATGGTCTTTATGTGATTAACTTTTCAGAGCGGCCCACTAAGACCGCGACATGCCTAATGGCTAAAGTTGACGTGGGATGGCTTTGGCATCGTCGTTTAGCCCACGTCAATATGAGATCTTTGCAAAGTCTTCTCAAGGGGGACCATGTCCGTGGACTAACAAATGTTAGTTTTGCCAAAGATCGTGCTTGCAGTGCTTGTATCGAAGGAAAGCTACATGAGAAGGCTCACCCACCCATGACTATCATCTACTCGAAGAGGCCCTTGGAGCTCCTTCACATGGACCTCTTTGGGCCTCCATCCTTTGATAGTCTTGGGGGTATAAAGTATTTCTTGGTGATTGTGGATGATTATTCAAGATACACTTGGGTATTTCTTCAAGAGGAAGAGTGAGACCCAACAAACCATAATCGACTTTGCAAATAAAGCTCAACGTCAACACAATGCAAAGATCTTGACGATAAGAAGTGACAATGACACTGAGTTCAAGAACTACACCTTGGATGAGTTTCTTAGTGATGAGGGGATCAAGCATCAATATTCCGCACCTTACACCCCTCAACAAAATGGTGTAGCAGAAAGGAAGAACCGGGCGTTGATGGATGCGGCAAGGACCATGACGGCAGAGTTCAAGTCTCCGTACAACTTTTGGGCCGAAGCCGTCAACACCGCTTGTCATGCATCCAATCGGCTCTATTTCCGCAAAGGCTTGAACAAGACTCCATATGAGATACTCACCGGCAACAATCCCAACCTCGAGTACTTCCGGGTGTTCGGGTGTAAGTGTTTCATTCTCAAGAAAGGTGTTCGTTTGTCTAAATTTGAGGCTAGAGCTCATGAGGGCATATTTGTTGGTTATGCTACAAACTCTCATGCTTACCGTGTCCTCAACAAGTCCACTGGACTCATTGAGGAGACATGTAACGTGGAGTTTGATGAGAATAACAGCTCCCAAGTGGAGCAAAGTGGTACTTGTGATGTAGATGATGAAATTCCTCCCCAAGCCATAAGAAGAATGGGTGTTGGTCATATCCTACCCATTGAGGAACCCCTTGTGGCCGAAGGAGAAGGACAATGTTCCACTCAAGTGGAACCATCACCAACCCAAGACCCACACGCTTCCAACGAACAAAGTGAATGCCCTCAACCAAATGAACAAGATCAAGGGCAAGATCAACCTCTAGATAGTGGTGAACAACCAAGTGATGCCCAAGGTCAAGTTCTTACAACCGAGCAAGTTCAAGAACAAGAGCAAGCTCAAGATAAAGAACAAGCTCAAGACGACACTCAAGATGATCAAGTTACCACTCCTCAACTCTCTCATGAGGAGGAATTGGAGCGTCGTGCCGCCAAGATTGCATCCAAGCTCACTACCAAATATCATCTCATGACGAATGTGCTTGGAAGCTTAAGAAAGGGGGTAAGCACTCATAGAAAATTAGCAAACTATTGTGAGCATCACACGTTTATTTCTTGTGTTGAACCCCAAAAGGTCTATGAGGCGCTCGAGGATCCGGATTGGCTTAATGCCATGCATGAAGAACTCAACAACTTCGAGCACAACAAGGTGTGGAGATTGGTGCCACGGCTGAAGGGGAACCATAATGTCATTGGAACCAAGTGGATATTCAAGAAAAAGCAAGATGCTCATGGGATTATCGTTCGCAACAAGGCTCGTTTGGTAGCACAAGGCTACTCCCAAGTCAAGGGTATCGACTACGGTGAAACATTTGCTCCCGTTGCTCGCCTTGAATCTATTCGTTTGTTGATTGCTTATGCTTCTCATCATGACTTCAAGTTGCAACAAATGGATGTGAAGAGTGCTTTTCTTAATGGTCCTATTAATGAGTTGGTGTATGCCAAACAACCCCCGGGGTTTGAGGATCCCGAGTTCCCCAATCATGTGTACCAACTCGATAAGGCACTCTATGGCCTTAAACAAGCCCCACGTGTGTGGTATGAGCACCTCACCGAGTTGTTGCAAGATCGTGGGTTTGAAATTGGGAAAATCGGCCCCACTCTTTTTACTAAGAGGTCAAAGGGGAGTTGTTTGTATGCCAACTATATGTTGATGATATTATATTTGGTTCTCCTAACAAAGCTTTCAATGAGGAGTTTGCCGCTCTCATGACCTCGAAGTTCAAGATTTCCATGATGGGAGAGTTGAAGTTCTTTCTCGGGTTCGAAATCAAACAAAGAAGATAAGGAACCTTCATCAACCTAGCCAAATACACTCAAGACATGCTCAAGAGATTCAAGCTAAGTGGTGTCAAGCCGGCTTCCACTCCAATGCCCGTCAAATGCCAACTTGACATAGATCCCAATGGTAAAGCGGTGGATCAAAAGTATATTGTTCCATGATTGGCTCCTTGCTTTACCTTTGTGCATCTTGACCGGATATCATGTTGAGTGTGGGAATTTGTGCATGGTTTCAAGCCTCACCTAAGGAAAGCCACGATGTGGCGGTCAAGCTAATCTTTCGATATTTGGCTCATACCCCAAACTTTGGCTTATGGTACCAAAGAGGAGCTAACTTCAACCTTGTGGGTTTTTAGGACTCAGATTTGGTGGGATACAAAGTGGATAGGAAGTCAACTACTGGAGGGTGCCAATTTCTTGGTTGCTCTTTGGTGAGTTGGTCTTCTAAGAAGCAAAGTTGTGTGTCTCTCTCGTCCACCGAAGCAGAGTATGTGGCCGCCGGTAGTTGTTGTGCTCAACTTCTATGGATCAGGCAAACTTTAAAGGATTACGGTGTCATTTGTGACAAAGTGCCTCTTTGGTGTGACAATGAAAGTGCCATCAAGATTTCTTTAAACCCGTTGCAACAATTCAAGACAAAGCATATTGAGATTCGGTATCACTTCATCCGGGATCACATTAGGCGAGGGGAGTGTCGGTATCAAAACCGGCGGATCTCGGGTAGGGGGTCCCGATCTGTGCTTCAAGGCTGATGGTAACAGGAAGCAAGGGACACAGATGTTTACCCAGGTTCGGGCCCTCTCAATGAAGGTAAAAACCTACTTCCTGCTTGATTAATATTGATGATATGGGTAGTACAAGAGTAGATCTTCCACGAGATCGTAGAGGCTAAACCCTAAGAGCTATCCTATGATGGTATGCTTGTAATTGTGATCGGCCTTCTAAGGACCAACCTCTCCGGTTTATATAGACACCGGAGAGGGCTAGGGTTTACATGGAGTAGGTTACAAGGAAGGAAATATAATATCCGGATCGCCAAGCTTGCCTTCCACACCAAGGAAAGTCCCATCCGGACACGGGCCGAAGTCTTGAGTCTTGTATCTTCACGCTTCAATAGTCCGAACGTTGTACACAGTCCGGCTGTCCGGATACCCCCTAATCCAGGACTCCCTCAGTAGCCCCTGAACCAGGCTTCAATGACGATGAGTCCGACGCGCAGTCTTGTCTTTGGCATTGCAGGGCGGGTTCCTCCTCCGAATACTCCAAGGTAATTATCGAACACTTGGACCGTGTCCGGATCCACAAGATGATCTTCACATGCCATCGTAGAGAGAATGATGTTTCACAAATGCAATCTGCTGACAACTTTTTAGGCAACACAACGTGTCAATACGGTCGGGTCATTATTTGAACCGTTTTCCCACAACCAGCTACAGCGCACATTACGAGGCGGTTTCCTTGACAAGTCTTGTCAAAGCGGAGATCGTGTCCCCTTATCGTGGGATTCTCATCAATACGGGCATGGGTAATCCAACCGCACCGCTAATCGCGGCGAGTGGGAGGCAAACGGGCTCAACCAGGCAAGTGGGGAGGCGCGAAAAGCACTTACCGCCCCTATAAAGAGACAAGGCCTCTTTCTCTTTACCCACGCCCTTCTCCTTCCGCTCGCACATCCCCCTCTTTTCGAGCCCTGATGCCCAAGCACTCTTCCTTTCCACCAAAGAGAGGCTTTCCAAAGATGTCCGGATCCGGAGCAGGAGGCAGATGGATGGCCTCTACTATCCAGGAGAAGGATATCAAGAAGCTCCGGGACGCCGGATATCTGGCCCATAAGATCGGCCACCATCTCCCCCCAGCGGGACAGGTCGTCCCTACTCCGGAACCTCACGAGAGAGTCGTGTTCCTCCCCCATTTTGTCCGCGGGCTTGGGTTTCCCCTGCACCCATTTGTTCGCGGAATCATGTATTACTACAGGATTGATTTTCATGATCTTTCCCCCAACTCCTTCCTCAATATCTCGACGTTCATCGTCGTGTGCGAGGCTTTTCTTCGGATCTCACCTCACTTCGGCCTGTGGCTGAAGATTTTTAATGTGAAGCCCAAGATGGTGAGTGGCGAACACGCCGAGTGCGGCGGCGCCATGGTGAGCAAGATGCCCAAGGCTGTTTGGCCGAAGGGCGCTTTCAACGACTCCGTTAAGGAGTGGCAGCAGCAGTGGTTCTATATCACCGAACCACGCGGCAAAAAGTGGGCGGCGGCTCTAGAGTTCAGATCCGGAGCTCCACTGCGGCTCACGTCCTGGCCCGAGAAGGGACCGAATTGGTGTTCGTCCGATGAGCTATTACTGCTCGAGCGCGCCTTCGTGGTGTGGTCGATAGGGACGTCAAACTTCGCCGACGTAGTCCGGTGATGCTAGCCGCTTTGGTCCTCCTGTCAAGACCGAGCTTGTACTCTGTGGGAGTTCAATCCAGCCGAGCACCAAACCCTTCGGGAGCTTTATGATTCCCCCCACAAGGATATCTGGAAGGTGCTCTTTAAGTCCGGCAAATCGTGGCCGGGCCCCGCCGAGGACCGTGGGTATCAATCATCCCATTCTCCAAGCTCGGTAAGTCACAGCCACACTCTGTCTGTTCATGCTTTAGCTGGCATGTCATGAGGGAGACATCTTAATCGTGTTTCGTCGTGACCTCAGGTATGGACAAAGAAGGTGGAGCGGATTCATTGTCCGGCCCCGCTGCCGGAGGAACCAGCCGGACCTCTTCTGACGAAGATGCTGGTTCCCGCGCCTTACGAGGCACCAAAGAAGGAGGCCTCCAAGAAGGTCAAGAAGACCCGGAGTGGCCTCCGTCACCGCGAGGCTTCGGACGCAAAATCCGAAGACTCAAGCGACGCTCCTTCTTCGGAAGACGAAGAGGAAGAAGTAGAGGGGGACGAGCCTTACTCTGAAGGTGGGAAGAAGGGTGTAGCTTCCTCGTCCCTAGAGGCCGAATCGCCCCAGAGGAGAAAAGGCTCCCTCCCAGGGGCCTCCACCACGGCTGCCGATAGCAGCCCGGAGTGGGATCCCAGGGCCCAGCCCCTGGAGAAGTCGGGGGCGATATTGGGTTCGGTCCTCAGCCGGACAAGGTCCAGGAGACCTCTAAGGCTCCTAGACCGGGCGAGCAGCCACCTTCAACGGTGGGAGGCCTACCTACTCCGCCGGCAACCTCTGTTCAAGTGGAGTTGCCAAGCGGTCTATCGACAACGCTAAAGAACGCGTCTATTGTCGATGAACATCGGACCCTTATGGGTGCGGTGGTTGAAAAGATTCGGTCCGCCGAGAGTGGGCTGAACGAGTCCTGCCTTGGCCTTATAAAGGCCTTTGAGGTATGTTTCCTGAGAAACCTTTGAGGAATCGTCATAATATGAGTAGCAGCCCCTGATACACTGTCCGGCGAAGGAGAGGGAGCCGGGCAAGGGATCAAATCCTCTTTTGTCGTGGGAACTTACGTTAATGACGTGTACCTCTTTGTTTGAACACAGGCGTCTGCGGAGAAGACGGCCGCTCATAATGCGGAAGTGTCCGAACTGAAGCGGAGCCTGGAACGGTCCGAGGAAGAACTTGGCCGCGTGAGGAAGCAATTAGAAGATAAACAAGGTATGTTGAAACATTGTCTTGCATTAGGCACGAATAAGTAATTGTGCTTATTCAAAAGTGTTTGTGTTGTATGCCTAGGAGCGAGTGCCGAATATGAGGCACTGAAAAAGGCTGTGGATGATGCCAACGAGAAGGCTGTCGCCAAACAGGCACTTCGTGAAAAACACGAAGCTAGGGTTGTCACAGCTGAGCGGGAGCTCCATGAGGCTGTGAAGAAAAGCGAGGGCTTGGAGCAGAGTCTAATAGGGAAAGAATCCGAACTCGCCCAAGCGCCCCAAGCCTCGGAAGATGCTCGGGAAGAAGCCCGAGGTGCTGTACGAGACATTCAGGAGGCCCGGAAAGTTGCGGCTGGTAAGGCCTTCTGTATTCTTAGCCATTTCTTCATGATAATGGGAAGAATTCTAAGAAGCAAGCTGAATTCTTATTTTTCCAGGGGCGTTTGCGGATCTTCCTCGCAGCATATCAGATGCCGCCCAATTCTACTGGACCGAGGAAAAGAAGTCTGCGGAGAGGGATTTCTGGTCACAGTATTTGGCACCGAACTATCCGGTGCCCTTTATCGATCAGCTGAAACAGCTGGTCGAACGACACCAGGCGGCCGAACTAGCCATGAAGGACTTGATTGTCCGTTGTGGCGGCGGAGCCAAATTCGAGCATTACGCCGGGCTCGTGAAGCGGATTGTGGGCGCTTGTCCTCGGCTTGATGCTATTAGCGATCGGTCGCATAGAGGGTGCACGATGGCATTCGCCCATGCAAAAGTGCATTGGGGAAGCTTGACGCGGAGAAGCTGATGGTGAGGGGCCACCAGAGGGTAAGGAGCATCGCAAGCCCAAAGCTGTACTATGAAGGTGTCTTGAAGGAGAGCCTTATGCGCGGATAAATGTACCAAAGACATTATATTTCCACGAGGGCATTCGTGCCACTTTTTGTAATATGGGATTATGGCGTTTATACATTGCCTGTTTTGTTTGAACATATGTTCTTTCTGTGCGGCTGTTTATTGTATGTAAATCCTGAAAGTTGGCTAGTCGTCGGCTTCTACCCCCACGTAAAAAGAATACAGGGGTGTTCGAGATATATCTGAATGCTCTTTATCCCATAGTTGGGTCCTTTTGCAGAGGCGTTTCTCACCACGAACCAGGCAATCGGACTATAAGGCTTTATTACTCTCACTTAGCCACAGGAATTCGAGTATGGTCGGCGCATCATCTAGTGTTCGGAAGGCCGAACTAGGGGCTCTATTGGCTCCTGATCAGAAGACCGATCCATCGCACTCTGCATTTATAGTGGCGTTGTGCGGAATAAATCTTTAAGGATTTTACAACCTCTCGAACAGTGACCAGCTCTCGCTGTATCATGACAGTCGGTTTTCGGCTTTCTCTACTAAGGTGCTCGTCCGGCAGATCCGGGACACAATCGCAGTAGTTCTCCCTGCGCTACCTTAGCCGATATAATGGAACGTAAGGTACCAAAACAAGGGAGTCGGGCAAACCCAACCAATGACCCAAGACATGATTCGGAGCTGATGCATATAGTGCTATAAGTTCGGAGTGTCGGACGACCGAGAAGGTGGTCGGACTTTATTGCTGTATTATGAAGCCCCTGGCATAATCGGGCGTAACACGAGGTGTCGATGAAAAGCGACGGCCGATAAGTGTTATTTAAGTCTACGCATTGTAGTAAAATGATATGTCTATGCATATGAGTATGATGTATGATTATGAAAAGGGGTGTTTTTTGGCAGAACCTGTGATGGCCTGACTGGAGGGAGTTGTCAGTGGATCAAGAGTGAATCCGGACCGCCTTCTTTTAGGGGGGGGGCTCCTTGTGTGTCCTGGCCGATTCCGCGTCACCAATCTTGTTCTGCGTCAAAGTTAGTTTGTAAGGCAAATACTCGGAGGTAGCCGAGCGTCCTCTCGTGGTTGGTCCGAGGGCTCCTGATCGGACCCTAGTAAACCCAGCCGTTATGCCGTTGGGTAGCGCGGACTCCTCAATTGGTGTCCGGATAGTTGGCTGTCATATCAAAATTTTGATAGGCATGCGCGACTCGCTACTCCGGCAGCTGTATGATTTCCGCCCTGAGGCCGGGGTTCGGCCGTGTGATTGTATCACATGGTGTTGGCCTGAGTGATTGACCATGTGGAATCTAGTCAACGTGGTTCGTCCCGTTAGCATACGGTAAAATACCGCATGGTGGGAAGGTGCCGAAGATTTATTCTTTGGCGAAGTATTTTTTGGTGATCCGAAGACAACCGTTTAGAATGATGGGCCAGAAAACTTGGCATTTGCCCCTAGCATCTTTTAGGAGATGTTGTTTGTGGTTTCACACCTGCGGGGATTTTATGTGTTATGGGGCCCCCGGTTCGCTATGTCCGAAGGTACTGCAATTGAGTTGCTGTGGTTAATGCGGTCGGGGGTGATCGGCCGTACTTTTATGCTATGGGGGGGGGCTCTTGACCAGATGCCTCCATTCATTGTTTTCGGCACGCGACCAGCCGCTTTGTTTTGAGGATCCGGCATTCTCTATTAGTATGCTTTGCCGTCCTTCTAGGAGTACCATGGATTTCACATGGTTGATCGAGTGTGTGGCTCGGGCCGGATAGGTCTGAGTTGTACTTTGTCCGCTGACCGGACTGGGAGTTGCTGGAATTAGCACCAGCCTTCCTGTTTTGACGCTTATGACCATTGCGCCGGGGCTTGAGGATGCTTCTTCTTTTGTCCTTCGTATTGTTTTGGACCGTAGTGGTGTGTTGACGTCGGGGCATGTGCCTTGAGTTCTCCTGCTTAGGTTGGGGTGGCTGGTTGTGCCCTGTTTGCCCTTTGTCGGGGCGGTCGGGTATGTATCTTCCAGTGGCCAGGACCTTGGTCCATCTGTCCATCAGCGAATTTTGCTCAGCTTTAAGCTGCTGTTGCTTCCTTTGCAGGCTCTTTGCGTGGTTATGAGCCGTCGTCAAGCGAGCTTGTTCCATTGGATCTTTAGGAACGCCGATTCGTCATTGCCGAGGCTTGCCTCGTCCTCGGGGGTATAGAAGTTGTCTCTCCAAGTATCCCTGATGGCGATCGCCTTCGAAAGGCAAGCTGACTAGGGTTGTATTCATCTTTGGCGCCATCCGGATTGTTTTCGACTTCTGGGCCGGTATTCCTATGGTGGGGCTTGGAGCGGCGCCGACGACGCCCATGCTTTGATTTTCCCCCTGGGGGATTATCCTCCGCTGCCTCATCGCCATTGGTTTCCTTCGGAGTGTCCGCCATGTATATATCATGGGGATAGGCGGCTATCCACCGCCCAGTGAGCGGTGGCTCCTGTGATTCTCCTGCCTCGTCGTCCATACCATCGATGTCTTCAGAGTCAAAGTCAATCACGTCAGTTAAATCATCGACCGTGGCAATGAAGTGGGTGGTGGGTGGGCAAAGAATTCCTTCATCGCCTGCTTCCCACTCGAGCCGGACATAGTTCGGCCAAGAGCCTCCTGACAAAGAGGGAGACTTTAATGAGTTCAGCATGTCACCGAAGGGTGAGCGCTGGAATATATCCGCAGCGGTGAACTCCATTACCGGAGCCCAACCTGGCTCGACTGTGTCGGGAGTGCGCGGACCGGAACCAACGTCCGGATACGAATCCGGGGGTCCGGATTCACAGGCCATCACAGGGGTAAGGCCCGTGTTCGACTCCACCGCCGATGAGTGTGCGACCAGGGGGGCGGGGTCCATCCCTCCGTCCTTAGGCAGCGCAGCCTGCTCCGGATCTAGGTCCGGGGATACTACGGGGATGATACCCCGAGCTTCGTCCGACGGCAGGGTCTAAGCCGTGCTTGTCGTGACTGTCCGGTGCTCCTGGCATTGGCCCAAATCCATCGAAGATCAAGTCCCCGCGGATGTCCATCGTGTAGTTCAGGTTTCCGAACCTGACACGGTGGCTGTGGGCGAAGCGATCGATCTGTTCCGGATGGCTGCGAGTTGGCCGACAGTGCGAAGCCGCCGAACACGAAGATCTATCCGGGGCGGAAAGTCTCGCCCTGGATAGCGTCGTTGATGATGATTGAAGGAGCCATCGAGCGACGACAATGACGGCAGAGGAACTCCCAATGAAAGCACCAATGTCGGTGTCAAACCGGCGGATCTCGGGTAGGGGGCCCGATCGTGCGTCAAGGCTGATGGTAACAGGAAGCAAGGGACACAGATGTTTACCTGTGTTCGGGCCCTCTCGATGGAGGTAAAACCCTACTTCCTGCTTGATTAATATTGATGATATGGGTAGTACAAGAGTAGATCTACCACGATATCGTAGAGGTTAAACCCTAAGAGCTAGCCTATGATGGTATGATTGTAATTGTGATCGGCCTTCTAAGGACCAACCTCTCCGGTTTATATAGACACCGAAGAGGGCTAGGGTTTGCATGGAGTAGGTTACAAGGAAGGAAATATAATATCCGGATCGCCAAGCTTGCCTTCCACGCCAAGGAAAGTCCCATCCGGACACGGGCCGAAGTCTTGAGTCTTGTATCTTCATGCTTCAATAGTCCGGACGTTGTACACAGTCCGGCTGTCCGGATACCCCCTAATCCAGGACTCCCTCAGGGAGGTCAAGCTCAACTATGTCAACACTCATGATAACCTTCCAGATATTTTCACGAAGCCCTTGGATGAAGCAAGATTTCGCGAGTTAAGGCATGAGCTAAATATCATTGATTTGAGCAACGTGGCTTGAACCTTTGCACACCCCAACATACTCATCTTGATGTCTTGTTTAGGTGTAGGCATGGATATAGGGGGAGTGTTGTTCTCTCAATGAACTCTCCCTCCCCCCATTATGCATAAATTGATCAAATCTTTCACATTAGCCATTTTTTATTATACTTGTGCTTCAAAGACGAGTTTTGGTCATGGGACCAAGGATAATTCTTCGCGGTGCCATACCAATTGACTCAAACATAGGTGGCTCCGGCCACCGCCCTCTCTCCTTGAGAGGTTTTGGTTCGTGTTTGGCCTTCGTTGTCCTTTGCCTTATTTTGAACCATGTTTGTGTTTGATTTGCCTCGTGTGTGTGTGTGCTCGTTTGCGTGTCTGGTTGCTTGAAGTTTGCATTGCAAAGGTCGTGTTTTTCTGTTTTTGTCAAAATGTGCACTTTCTTGGGTTTACGGTACTACCTTGCCAAGCCACGGTACTACCGCTGGAGATGGGTTGCTCCTGTGCATGCACAGCTGCGCCCCAGGCACGGTACTACCGCTTCCATTGCGGCAGTAATTTATTACTACTGCTGGAAGAGCGGTACTACCGCCCTGTGTGCGGTACTTCCGCCCGGGCGGTACTATCGTGATGACCCACGGTACTACCGCGCCGTCGTGAGTGCGTGGGGGTTAAGAGCGGGCAGGGGGAGTTCCAACTCCCCCATACCGATTCATCTCTTCCCCTCACTGCGTCTCTCTCTCTCCTGCCCAAGAACGGCGCCGGAGGACCTCGCCGGATCTCCGTCCCCGGCCGCTCTCCATGCATTCCGACCGGTGGGATCGATCCCCACCTCGCCCTCGTGCCATGGAACCCGGTATCTCCCCTAGTCCCTCTCTCTTTTCCCTGTTGTTGTGCTTCTAGGTTTTGGGGAGATGCATGTCTAGTTCTTGTGATTTTTGGCTAAATCTTTGCAAGAGGAGATTGGTGGAGAGTGCTAGTGAAATAGATATGCTATTTGGTGTGATGCAACATTGTAGTTTTGATCAATGGTAGTACCGATCTACATTTGCGGATGTTTCTAGATCCATAGATGTTGTTCTTGCAAGATATTTGTTCTGTATGGTACTACCGCTCCTCCAGAAGCGGTACTACTGCACACTCGTACGAGAACCGCCCCGTGCGGTACTACCGCTCCGCTGGAGCGGTACTACCGCCCGGTGCGTGGAAGTAAAATTTTACTTCCGCTCCGTGGGGCCGAGTTTGACTTTTGGTTTGGGACATATTCGGATATGAGAAAGTAGTTGAGTGTTTTGGAGCATATCACTAAGCATTTTGAGCAAGAACCTCATTAAGCAACACCTCACCCCCTCTTAATAGTATTGGCTTTTCCTATGGACTCAATGTGATCTTGGATCACTAAAAATGAAATGTAGAGTCTTGTGCTTTGAGCTTGAGCAAATCCTTTTGTCCTTAGCATTTTGAGGGGTCCACTTTCTTCACCCATGCCATGCCAATCATTGAGCTTTCCTGAAATATTTATCTTGAAATAGCATTAGCTCAATGAGCTATATGTTGTTAAGAATTACCAAAACCACCCAGGGATAGTTGCACTTTCAATCTCCCCCCTTTTGGTAATTGATGACAACATATAGATCAAAGCTTCGCCAAATGATCATAATATTGAAAAACATTGTCGCTTTGAGAAGTATGTGATAAGCAAGAGCTCCCCCTAAATTTTTGCATTATTTAGAAATTTGCTTTTGAATGCAAATGCACAATCGATTAGGATCATGGGTTACTCTTCCATGTCACATACATGTTGATGGAGCGCTCAAAATGATATAATTTAAAACCATGCACTCATCACCTAGCAAGTGAATGATCATATATAAAGATAGATAGTATCATCCAACAAGCTTTAAGGTAGCATATGATCAAACACATGATCAACCAGTATCTCATAAGGACATAAAGTATCTCACACAAGCACACAATAAATAAGTTCAACCAAAATAGCAAGAGAGATAAAAAACAACACTCTCTCTCGAAGCCTATGATCTATACATTTTTCTCCCCCTTTGGCAACAAGTTACCAAAAAGTTCAAAAATGCATAGTGCTAAACGTCTCTCAGGCTTGATCTTCGAGAGGTGGTGTAGACAGAACTCCGAGGACGAAGGCATCCGTTGATGTAGTTGGAGCTGGTGGAGTGGGATCTGGAGGTGGCACTGGAGCTGTAGCTGCTGGTGCTGATGTTGTAGCTCTAGTATCTGTGACTGGCACTGCAGCAGACCTCTGGCTTCGGGGCACTCTAGCAAAAGCATCTGTAGTTGAATTGCCCTTCTTCTCCTCTGCTTCCTCCTGAAGCTAATCAACTTCTGTTTGAATCTCAGTTACCTTGACATCAAGATCATAGAATTTCTGCTCAATGATCCTCTCCAAGCTCTCCTGGTTTTGAGTCAGGTGGCCAAGCCCTTCTCAATCCTCAAAGTGGATTGGATCAGATATCCAAGCTGATCTTGCTTGGTCTTCAAGAACACTTGAGATGCCTCTTCAACAGTTGGCATCCTTGCAGCTTTCTCTGCCCTTGCCTTCTCTCTCTTCTCATGTGCTTGCACATATGTGGGGTCTTCCTCATTCATCACAACAGTGTTATCTTCAAAATCAGGATGCAGAGGAAGGTGCTCCTTGTCCAACAAGTATGTACCTGTGCCCATCTTGGATTTTATGAGCTCCTGAATGTGTGGAGCATACCCACAGCTTCTCTTCAGATCAACAACTGTCCTCTTGATTGTTTCTACAATCAAACTCATAACCTTGAACTTCCGAGGCACATCAAACAAGTGTAGCAAATTGATAGCATGTCCTCTGATCATCTTGTGATCTCCAGACTTGGGTAGCAATGTGTGCCTAAGGATCCAGTTGATGGTGGGCAGACCAGACAACAAGAAGTGTACTAATCCAAGCTTGTGAGTCTCCAAAGCTTTATCTGGGATCTCTTTGTACATGTTGGCCATAGTGTTGTGGTCTTTCTTCTTGGTGGCATACACATCCAAGTCATCTTCATGTTCTTCAGGGGCATTTATCAACTTGGCCCATTCTTCAACTGTGGATTGGTACCTAGTACCTTCTGACATCCAAACTATCTTCCCGTCTGGGTAAAAGTGAGCAATGGAGTAAAACTGCATGATCAGCTCCTCATTCCATTTTGTGAGCTTCTGAGCCACAAATGTATCTACTCCACAAGCCTTGAAGCTGTCATAGACTCCTGGATAGTGATCTTCATTTTCTTTCATGTATTTCCAATCAACCCATCTCATATCACACACTATGGGCTTCTTGTCAAGCAGAATAGTCTCATAGAAATCTTGTTGTTCCTTTATATGGAACCTGTAATCAACTGTTGTCCTCCTCCTCACAGCATAAGGATCAGACTGTCTCCACAGTATCATTCATGCATCCTTCCTGATCCTCATATCTTCTGCAACAGGATGTGCATCATTATGGTCTGGAATCTTCGGCTTCAACTTTCTCAAAACAAGTGAATCATCATCTTCATCTTCAGCTTCACGCACTGGGGCCTTGTTCTTTTCCTCAGCAGGTATACTTCTGGTGTTCCTCTTGGGTTTTGGGGGCTTCTCCGTTTGAGCTTTGGGAGCAAACTTGGGCTTTGATGGAGCAGCCCCTGATCTGATTGCATCTCCCATAATCTTCTGAGCTTTGGGTGCTGGTGCAGCATCCTCTTCCTCTTCCTCTTCTCCTTCAGAATCTCTCTTCATTGAGGGCTTGCCAAGAACTCTGGTAGTAGTGGTTCTTGCCCTCTTCTTCTTCTTGTCCTCACCAGCTGCTTCTTCTTCAGATTCAATGGTGAACTTCATAATTTCACCTGTTGCAACCTTCCTTGGCTTTGACATTGGCATCCTCCTTGCAAGTGCCTTCTTGTTCATCCCTGGCTTAACTGCAGCTGTTGTGCCATACTCCTTTTTAAGCACCTTTTTCCTTGAGGTGGCCTCATCCTCAACAGCCACATAATCCTCATCCTCAGAATCTGAGGTTCTCTTCTTCCTGGATCTGGTTTCTGCCTTTGGCAAGTTGCTTGGAGTGCTCCTGCTTCCATCATCAGAAGTGTTGGAGGGACTAGTGCCCTCAGTCATATGAACCTGCTCCTCAGACTTGTTCCGGCTGTCACTTTGATCAGACATCTTGCAGGCAAACTATCAGCAGACCCTGTGAATAGGTTGTAGATGAGGTAGAGTAGATGAGCATCACAAAGTGCAGAGTTTTTGCAAAACAGGTGACTTAAAAACTTAGTTTTAGTTCTTCACAGAAAGCATTTCGGATCTACCGATTTGTAAACTCGGTGATACCGAAGCAGCTTTTGGAACCTAAACTAGTGAACTCGGTCAGACCGAGTCACAGTTTGGTGGCACCGAGAGTGCTAGGGTTTCACATAGAATCGAACTCGGTCACACCGATTTGCAATTTTCGGTCAGACCGAAAACGCATGTGTAATGGCCTAAGCCAAATCGGAGAGACCGATTTCTACAACTCGGTCGGTCCGAAATGAGTTCTGCGGAGATCTAACCCTAAATTTTCAAATCAAATCTAATCTATGGGATGCTTTCGCTGGACAGGATGATTTCATACGTGGAAAGAATCAAGGCAAAGCAATGTGCTACGAATCGGAGTTAAGGAATAGCACAAAGATCAAGTTCATACCCTACTTCGGCGGTGAACTTGCTATGGCGGCAACGGCGGGGCATATTGCCGTTGACGGCGGCGGAGACCAGCGGCGGGAGGTCGCTGGCGGCGAGAGGACGATCCTGAGACCCGAGGAGGCAGAGCAGGTCACGCGCGGGTGAAGGGTTTTGGAAATTTTCCAAAATTTGACCCGTCAGTATATATAACCTGACCCTGTCGGTGTGACCGAGTGGAACAACTCGGTGGCACCGAGATGCAAAACTGTGAGCATTTACTGCAACTCGGTATGACTGAAAAGTTCTAATCGGTTACACCGAGATTGAAAACCTAGATCAACTTAGTGATCTCGGTATGACCGAAAAGGGTGAATCGGTCAGACCGAAATGCACAAAGAGGTTTTGGAAGTTTAAGTCTATGACAAATCGGGGACTCCGAGTGCTCCTCACACAGAGTGGTTCGAATCTGACTTGGTCAAACTTTGTGATGTAGCATGAATAGAGTTTGAGACGAGGAAAGCATAGATAGCTAGAGGGAGTTCTTACGCATTCTTGTCCATCCATTTGGCAAAAGAGAAAAAGCCAAACAATCAAAGCAACAAATGGATGTCCTCTAATGAGTAAAATATGCATCCAACATGCTCACACAATAAAATGACAAATGAAATATGTGACAAAGCATGCACAAACACTCTAGCATCTATCAAGCAATTTGGCGATGACTAGGTCATCTATATATGAGTATATTGACATAGGAGTCAAATGAGAACATTTGATCATAGGTCATACTCATCGTTTAAGCACAAGTGGGGTTACCACTTTTACATAAAGGATTGTTGTGCTCACACCATTAGAGTTGCTTTAGCTCAATTGATTAGAGTAAAGCTCCCCCTAGATGTAATATCCCCCCTAAGAGGGATGAACTAACCTTGGGTTTTGTCGATGATGACTTCATGTAGGTGTTGAAGATGTTGGTGCTCAATGTTGATGTAGATCATTTGGAGCAATCCTTTGGAGTGAGTTGCACTTTCAATACCTACACGGGTTAGTCCCACAAGGAACAAACAAGGATATCCATAGACATAGAGTGATATTCATATGAGATGATGTCCATGAATGCATTAGGTTACCTTGTCCCTTGTCTTACCAACAAGAGGGTTTGTGACTCCTTGAACTAGTGCAATATATGGAAGTTGTTTGCACTTGTCATTGCCAAAATGATAAGAGTGAAGTATGTTGTTGGAGTCACCCTCAAGAACTCTCTATTTCTTCTTTTTCGGGACACACACCATCTTGATGGGAATCCTTGGAGTTGTAGTCGTACTTGATGAAGTGGAACTTGATGTAGTCTTGAGAACCCACTTGACCAAGGCCTTAGGAGCTTCTTCAAATGCATCAATCTCCTCTTGAAGCTTGTCCTTGCCTTTTTGCTTGTGGTCTTGTGGTGGAAGATCATCTTGAGCTTGTGTTCCTTGGAAAGAAGTAGGACCATACTTCTCTTGTTGAGGAACAAACTTCGTCTTGGGGTATTGATCTTCTTCCCACTCAACTCCATTGGCATTGAACTTTCGTTCAAAACCAACACCTTGATTCTTCCGGTGTCTTCCTTGCATGCGTACAATTTCCTCAAATTGCTTACTCCTGAAAAGGCTCTTGTAAACACCTTTATCTATAATTCCCTTCAATAAGCTATTTTCTTTCTCAAGTGTAACTTGGCTAAGAGAATCATTAGTGGAATCAAGAGAACTACTAGAAGCAACAATATTGGATTTAGCATGATTGTTGTTACTACTAGAAGAAGAATCTTTCTTACTCTTGTTACTAGATTTAACTTGTGGCATGTAAGTAGACAAGAGTAAACGCTTGGCAATGTAAGAAGAACTTTTCTTGCGAATATCATCATTGATTGCCTTTAAAAACTCATGCTCTTGCTCAAGGTTGAGCTTTTCATAGCGTAGCTTCTCATGAGTCTTTAAAAGTTCTCGATGATCTTCCAAGGTAGTTTCATGATCTAACTTAAGAGTGTTTAGTTCTTTAGTTAGACGCTCAATCTTCTTCTTATCATCATCATTCGTTTTATCTTGATTAGCATGATCATTAGCAAGTTCATCATAGTTTTCATAACTAGAGTTTTCAACAAGTAAATCATCATCTCCTAGCAAATCATCTTCATCAATATTGAAATCAACATACTCGGGGTGTGTTACCTTTGGACCTTTGGCCATGAAGCATCTCCCAATTCCTTCATTTGGTGAGTCAAATATGTCGTAGGAGTTGGTTGACACAAGTGCTAGTCCGGCAACACCTTCATCTTGAGTATATTCGGAGTCGGAGTGATAACTTCTTTCGGAGTGATGGTCGGAGTCGGAACCGGATATCCATTCACCAACATGAGCTTGATGTCTTCTTTTTGTGTAGCTCCTAGATGACTTGTCCTTCCTTTCCGAATCCTTGCTTCTCCGAGAGGGTCTTCGTTCATAACGATCATCTCTACTCTTTCTCTCTCTTGGCAGTGATTCTTCTCTCCTAATCCTTCTTTTGGGAGAATCTTCTCTTCTTTTGTAGGGAGTCGTACACTCATTGGAATAGTGTCCGGGTCTTCCACAATTGTAGCACTTACACTCACGACTAGAAGATCTTTTGTCATTGTAGGACCTTGACTTGGAACTTGATACGTCTCCAACGTATCTATAATTTTTTATTGTTCCATGCTATATTATATTCTGTTTTGGATGTTAATGGGCTTTATTCTACACTTATATATTATTTTTGGGACTAACCTATTAACCGGAGGCCCAACCTAGAATTGCTGTTTTTTTTGCCTATTTCAGTGTTTCGCAGAAAAAGAATATCAAACGGAGTCCAAACGGAATGAAACCTTCCGGAACGTGATTTTCGGAACAAACGTGATCCAGAGGACTTGGACCCTACGTCAAGAAAGCAACCAGGAGGGCACGAGATAGGGGGGGGCGTGCCTACCCCCTGGGCGAACCCTCCAACCTCGTGGGGCCCACGTTGCTCCACCGACGTACTTCTTCCTCCTATATATACCTACGTACCCCAAAACTACCAGATACGGAGCCGAAAACCTAATTCCACTGCCGCAACCTTCTGTACCCATGAGATCCCATCTTGGGGCCTTTTCCGGTGCTCCGCTGGAGGGGGCATTGATCACGAAGGGCTTCTACATCTACACCATAGCCTCTCTGATGATGTGTGACTAGTTATACCTCAGACCTTCGGGTCCATAGTTAATAGCTAGATGGCTTCTTCTCTCTCTTTGGATCTCAATACAAAGTTCTCCACGATTCTCGTGGAGATCTATTCGATGTAATCTTCTTTTGCGGTGTGTTTGTTGAGACCGATGAATTGTGGGTTTATGATCAAGTTATCTATGAACAATATTTGAATCTTCTCTGAATTCTTTTATGTATGATTGGTTATCTTTGCAAGTCTCTTCGAATTATCAGTTTGGTTTGGCCTACTAGATTGATCTTTCTTGCAATGGGAGAAGTGCTTAGCTTTGGGTTCAATCTTGCGGTGTCCTTTCCCAGTGACAGCAGGGGCAGCAAGGCACATATTTTATTGTTGCCATCGAGGATAACAAGATGGGGTTTATATCATATTGCATGAGTTTATCCCTCTACATCATGCCATCTTGCTTAAAGCGTTACTCTATTCTTATGAACTTAATACTCTAGATGCATGCTGGATAGCGGTCGATGTGTGGAGTAATAGTAGTAGATGCAGGCAGGAGTCGGTCTACTTTTCTCAGACGTGATGCCTATATACATGATCATACCGAGATATTCTCATAACTGTGCTCAATTCTATCAATTGCTCAACAGTAATTTGTTCACCCACCGTAATACTTATGCTCTCGAGAGAAGCCACTAGTGAAACCTATGGCCCCGGGTCTTTTTTCCATCTTATTAATCTTCCAACACTTAGTTATTGCTTTTGCCTTTTATTTTACTTTGCATCTTTATTTCTCTTTATCATAAAAATACCAAAAATATTATCTTATCATATCTATCAAATCTCACTCTCGTAAGTGACCGTTGAGGGATTGACAACCCCTTTATCGTGTTGGTTGCGAGGTTCTTATTTGTTTGTGTAGGTATGAGGGACTCGTGCGTGATCTCCTACTGGATTGATACCTTGGTTCTCAAAAACTGAGGTAAATACTTACGTTACTTTACTGCATCACCCTTTCCTCTTCAAGGGAAAACCAATGCAGTGCTCAAGAGGTAGCAGGACTTCTTTCCTTGCTTCTACTCTTGTAGAACTTGTTGAAATTCTTCACCATTAGGCTCAATTCTTCATTGAAGGTTTGTTTCTCACTTGATGATGTGGGAGCATCACATGCGGCTTTGTAAGCACCACTTGACTTGTTGTGGAGCTCTTCCTTGTCCTTGAGTGACATCTCATGAGCAACAATTCTTCCAATGACTTCCATTGGCTTGAGATCTTTGTAGTTGGGCATCATTTGGATCAATGTGCACATGGTATCATATTTTCCGTCCAAGTATCTTAGGATCTTTTTTATGATGAATCTATCGGTCATCTCTTCACTTCCTGAGCCGGCAATCTCATTAGTAATGAGAGCAAGCCTAGAGTACATTTCGGCGACACCTTCACCATCCTTCATTTTGAACTTGTCAAGTTGACTTTGAAGCACATCCAATTTGGATTCCTTGATGGAGTTGGTACCTTCGTGCATATTAATCAAAGTATCCCAAATTTCCTTTGCATTCTCAAGGCAGCTGATTTTGTTGAATTCTTCGGGGCATAATCCGTTGAAGAGAATATCACAAGCTTGAGCATTGTATTGCAGCATATTCAACTCTCCTGCGGTAGCTTCACGGTTTGGTTCCCTCCCATCAAAGAATTTACCTTGCAAGCCAATACACACAATAGCCCAAACGGCGGGGTTATGTCCAAGAAGATGCATTTTCATCTTATGCTTCCAACTAGCAAAATTTGTACCATCAAAGTAAGGACCTCTACGGTGGTAATTTCCCTTGCTAGACGCCATACTCTCCTAGGTTGTGAAACCAAGGCTATTATCACCAAAAGCTATGGAAATCAAAGCAAATGGAGACCAAAGCTCTGATACCACTTGTAGGATCGAAAGTATGTCTAGAGGGGGGGTGATTAGACTACTTGACCAAATAAAAATCTAGCCTTTTCCCAATTTTAATTCTTGGCAGATTTTTGCAACTTAGCACAAGTCAAGCAATCATCCTACACATGCAATTCTAAGAGTATAGCAGCGGAATGTAAAACAATTTTATATGAAGGTAAAGGGAGGAGTTTGGAGGGAGCAAACACAATGTAGACACGGAAATTTTTTATCCGCGGTTCCGATAGGTGGTGCTATCGTACATCCACGTTGATGGAGACTTCAACCCACGAAGGGTAACGGTTGCGCGAGTCCACGGAGGGCTCCACCCATGAAGGGTCCACGAAGAATCAACCTTGTCTATCACACCATGGCCATCGCCCACGAAGGACTTGCCTCACTAGGGTAGATCTTCATGAAGTAGGCTATCTCCTTGCCCTTACAAACTCCTTGGTTCCACTACAAAAAAAAACATCCGTGACATTTTGGGCCGAACAAAAATCTTTTCTGTCGTACTTATGACACTTCTATGACGATAATTGTGACAAAACTCGGTATCATCATAGATGTGGTGGGGTCCTACTTCTATGACAAAAAATCATGACATAAAATGGGCTTTTCGTCCTGGGCGGGCCGGAGACGCAGCTGCATGACATTCTTTGGGCCGTCCATGACGGAAAAAACCGTGGTAGAAGCGAGGGCGCAGAAAATATCGGGGAGTCCCCGGTTACGGTGGGTGGTCGGGGGCCGAGTGATGCGCACTTCTCTCGTACGTACAGCGTGTGTGCGGCGTGGGCTCGCCCGAACCCGGCGGCGTTGGGCTCTAATCGAACCCGGCGATTGACTGCGCAGCTCGCGTTCTGTAACCCGAGTGATCGAGCGATGGCTGTTAATCGAACCCGATCGGCGATTCGCCGCTCTGCTGCTAATCGAAGCCGATCGATGCTGCCTCTGGATGAACAAAGTGGCGTTCTTTGGGGGTTTGGATGAACAGTTTTCGGTGGGGTGGATGAACAGGACCCGTGGCGTTACCTCTGGATGAGCGATGGCGTTCTTTGGGGGTTTGGATGAACAGTTCTGGTGGGGGTGGATGAGCAGGACCCCGATCGTTTGAGCGGTTGGGGCTGGATGAACAGGACCCGTGAGAGGCGGGATGAGCAGGACCACCCCGTGGAGGGCAGGATGAACAGAGAGCGGTGGAGGCAGGATGAGCAGTAGCCCATGGAGGGTGGTTGAGCAGAGCCAGCGGAGAGGGCTGGTTGAATAGTAGCCGATGGAGTAGCGCGCGGTGGAGGCTGGATGAACTGGAGCCCGTGGATGAACAGTCGCAGGTGGAGGCTGGAGGAGGTCGACGGTGGATGAACAGTTGCCCCATGGAGGCTGGAGGGGGTCGACGGTGGAGATGAACAGTATCCCGTGGAGTCCCGTTTTGCAGTACGCCACACCCCTCCCGATGAATAGGACCCCCGTTTCGACCGTAGCGCTCCAACACAAGTCCGTTTCCTCCGTTTTGCGGTACGCCACACCCCTCCCTATCAACAGGACCCCCGTTTCGACCATAGTAGGTCTGTTTCCTCCGTTTTGCGGTACGCCAGACACCTCCCGATGAACAGGATCCCGTTTCGAACGTGGCCGGTCGAACACAAGGCCATTTCCTCCGTTCTGCGGTACGCCAGGCCTCGTTTCCATAGGCTGTTCCGTCCATGCCAGTTGGCTTCCACGCGTTCCGTTTCCTCCCGATGAACACGACGCATTCCGTTGGCTCCCCATGAACACGACGACGACGCTGTTTCTCCGTTCCGACCCAGCCATGTACACGAGCCCTGGCCATACGTACGCGCGAGTAGGCGTTCGAGACCCCTCCCGTATGTATGTATGTGGCCGTATTTACTTTCTTGCACCCTGGCCGCTGTACGTACCTGTACATGCTACGTGCGCGCCTCTACATCGACCAGTATGTACGTACATGTTCGCGACTAGAATGAGAACGCCACGACGCTTCGACCAGGTGGGTCCGGTATCGAGCACTTCCTTGCATGCGAAGATGTAGCTGGTGGGTCCCGGCGGTTAGGGGAAGCGTTTTTTCACGAAATCGGTGGCCCGTCCGGTGGGTCCCCGCTGTCGGTGGAGGAATAATTATTTTGCGCGTAATAAGGAGGCACTTCCTTGCTGCGGCCGTGGACCCAGCTATCAGCCTCTCCACGTCGATCCACGTCCGATGGAAGCCGTTCCTTGACCATATTTACCACGCCTTTACTGAGAGCACCGGCGGTGGGCGACGGTGAGGCCTAGGAAGGGGCGGACGTGGAGCCGGGAAGAAGCGGCAGTGGAAGCCAGCGGAGAGAAGTACGAGGTTCACTTTGGTTCGGCTGCGGTGTGAGGCTGCCGTCGCCGCAGGGCCTGGCCAGCGGTGGGAATAGTAGGGGGCGGTGAGGCCTTCACGGCAGCACAGCAAGCCACGGAAGGCAGGAGCATGCGGCACGACCGACACTGCTTTGGGCGGCTGGAGTAACAAGACCAGAGGTTGAAGAAGCACTACGACCGTTGGATGGACATCGTACGGTTACTAGAGCTAGAATCGTGCATATTGACTAAGTTGACAAAGCCCTCCGTACCCGTCAATTTAGTAGGCCCACAAGTCAGCCTGCCACTATACTGGGTCCCAGCTAGTAGGGGGAGTATTCATTTTCTTGTGCGTAATAAGGACGCACTTCCTTGCGTGCGAAGATATAGCTGGTGGGTCCGAGCTGTCGTGGCGGTAACATTTTTTCGCGAAATACAGAGGCCCTTTCGGTGGGTCCCAGATGTCAGGTGGAGGAATCATGATTTGCGTGTAATAAGGAGGCATTTCCTTGCGTGCGACCATGGACCCAGCTGTCAGCCTCTCCACGTACAGTCAACTTCAGATGCATGTCGGTCGTTGACCATGTTTGACGAGGCCGCGCCGAGAGCACCAGGGCGGTGGACGACGGCGAGGCCTAGGAAGGAACGACACAGAGGCAGGGAAGACTCGGTAGTTGTTTCCCGCACGCGTAGGGGAATCTGTTGTCTGAGGTTTCTTGGTTAAATCTGCCGTCGCCGGAGAATAACAGCAGTGTGGGTGAGTAGAGGGATGTCTAGGCCAGCGATGGGAGTGCAGTGGGGCGGTGAGGCTGCTGGCAGCACACAGCCGCCGTGGGGAGGAGGGAGAGCAGTCCATGGCGCTTGTTTGAGCGGCCGAGCAGGAAGAGCAGAGATTGAAGAAGCATGACGGCCGTTGGATGGACATCCAAGATCCTTGCTAATCGTCAACCTTTTTAGGAAAGCCTCAAATCTGTGGAAAACAACATACAACCCATCTGCCATTATTTCTAATAATTTACAACCCATTTTCTAATTCTTAAGGTTTTTTTTGGAGCCCATATTCTTTTGGTTAGCATTACAGCCCATATTGTGGCCACGGTTAAAAAATTATACGAAATTTTGCATATTTCGGTGCGGTCCGAACTGTTTTTAATCCCGAAATTTCGAGTCACATTCAAACTGATTTTAAAAATAAATGTATATCAATATAAAATCCAACAAATTGTCCACACATAAAAATTAATACAATTTAAAATCTCGAAATGAAAAAAAAAGAAATTTGAAACTAATTGCCGGTTTGATGTGTTTCAAAAATGTACAGACCATTTCTCATTACTGATAGGCCATTTTCTCGTCCATCCGAATGAAGCTCTCCTCGTCTTGAAAGATTTGTAGCCCAACAGGCCTGACAAAGCGACTTACTTGGCAAATCACAAAAAAAGCCGGGCTAGCCATTTTCAAAAAGAAAAAAAACTACTGGGTTGGTCTGTGGTAAACATAAAAGAGAAGGCTGTCTAGACAGGCCAGAGTGCCCCGCCCAGCCCAGTTGACACCCTGCTTCCGTCTCAAAAACAAATTAGATAAATGCCACTCCAATTATGGCGATTCATAAAAATGCCACTGCAATTTTTGCAAACTTTGGAAAACGCCACTGCAATTTGCAAACTTTGAAAAACGCCACTCCAGACTTCGAAAAATGCCACTGGGAATGGCATGAAATGGCATTTTTAAAAGTTTGGAAATTGCAGTGGCATTTCTTGGAAACACCAGGTTTGGAGTGGCATTTATAAAATTAACCCCTCAAAAATAACTGGGTGAGCTGCTGGGTCCCTGGTGTCAGCCGCTCATTGTGCAATTCTCTCGTTTATTGACTACGTTGACAATGGCATGGGACCCAGATGTCAGAAATCCATTAGGAGGAGCCATTTTTTTATTGGCTTGAAATAAGGAGGCACTTGCTTGCGTACTGCCATGACCTTGGCGGGTCCCTGCTGTCATCCTCTCCACGTACAATCATCTCCTGATTGTGTACGTGTCAACTTGGTAGGCCTACAAGTCAGCCTCTAAACCCGTGGAGGACAAATACAACCCATTTAAAAAAATAACAGCCCATTCCATACGTTCAGACGGAAAGTTCAACATTCAGAGCAAAGTAACAGGTCTGATCCCCATATAGAGTACTGAGCTTCCACATTGACAACCATCATAGCCAAGTTAACTATCTACTACCACTAATACTCTAGTAGCGTACAAGTACTAACTAGACGATGCCGGCTGCCATCTCCTGTACACGCTAAACGCCGGCACCGGCGTCCTCCGCCTCGACTCGGACTTGCCAGAGGTGCGATAGGGCGCGTTGCTCGCGCGCGTTGGCCCTTTCCATGCCGGCGTGTTCCACCGAAGCTTTGGCTTCTAAGCGGGAAACCCACTTGACGAGCTGGTAGTAAAAATCGGCGTCGCGAACGTGTGCGTGCCCGACAGCCTCCAGGGCTATTTGCTGGGCGCCGGCCTCCACGTAGTCGGCCCAGTTACGGGCGCTCTATTCGTGACTCAGAGCATCGGTGCGCTGCTGCTCCATGTCCTGCTGGCGGCGCAAATCAGCGATACGCTGCTCCTCCGCCAAGCGGTCGCGCTCCAACAACTCCTGCTCCTCCGCCAGGCGGTCGTGCTCCAACAACTCCTCGATCTCCGCATTGCCATCTAAAGACCGATAGAATGCCTCCTCCCTCCATCTGCCTTCCGGTGAAAAACCGAACACTAGTTCTGGTAGTGACCGCCTCCGGTGTCGCCTATCGGGGACGGGCGTGGGCATGGCGGACGTGGCGAGAGCGAGGATAAGTGGCGAGCGACGTCGGGCCGGTGGGGGCTTATGAGGATAGGGCCAGTTGGGTGATGGTGCCACCGGAGAAGCCCGGGAAACAGTAATTATAGGAGGAAGGTAGGCGGACTAGCGTGTCACGGGAAACACAACGGTCATCGCGGTCATCGGAATTCAATGCATAAGCAGGCATGGCTTAGCGTGCCAGCTTGCCGTGGAAAACTAGAAAAACTGAAATTATGACTGTGTCGTCCCGTCCCTTCAGTGGTGCGTCCCTTCCGTGCTGGGTCACACGCCGGCATGACGGTCGAACGTGTGCACTCGAATCATCCAGATGAGGTACTCCCACCGTGTCAAAAATGATTCCACCACTCATCATCTACCTTGGTTGGTTAGATTTTTGAATTAAGCCCTGCAAACCGGAAAGGAGGTAGTACATGCGTGATCCGCTATTTATTCGTGTAGGATCGAGTAGGTCGTTTTTCGAATTGAGCCCTGCAAACCGGAAAGGAGGTAGTACGTGTGTGATCCGCTATTTATCCGTGTAGGATCGAGTAGGTCGGATAGTGTACGTGTAGGATCGAGTAGGTCGGATGGTGTACGTGTACGATCGCATTAGCTGATGAACATTCGTTGGGAGATAAGGCATTTGCGAACGTTTTTGCTGGCAGTTTCTTTAGATTCGCATGGCATTTTCTTTAGAGCAGCTTGTCAGTTTCTTCAGAGGTAGGCATTTTTATTCAAAAAACTACCACTTCGGATCTTGCGTCAGAACTAAAACTGCCAGGAGCGCATTAGTAGGCTAGCTAGTTATCGATCAGTAACTTGTAAACACTGAGCGAACAGAAATAAGGAACTTTAGTGACTTGTAAACACTGAGAACACAGAAATAAGGATCATGCTCTGCACAGCAGTAAGAGCCGATCCGTTCAAAATGTTCACACGAGACTCACAGGCCTGGCATTGTAATATGTTCACATTAGTAGCCCAAATTCAAAACCAACTAGTACGATTCCCATACATAAGATCAACATGTTACTGCATCTCAATGATTCATAGATCATATATAAATATGTAGATCCAAAAGCAAAGATCTAGAAAAAACATCTGTTCTTCCTACTAACATGGATGCTTCTCTTGGCCAACATTTAGTACAGACTGAAAGACAAATTTGTTTGTGAAGTCTGCAATTCCTCGTGGAAACGTAAGTGGTTTCACCAACAACTGGAACCATGAGAATGAAGCACACATGATGGAGGAACATCCGATGCAATATGATTTGGTCTTCTCTCGATCACACGGCGAGACTATTTTCGGAATACAAACTTTAACTTAGGAAAAATGATGCCCATTGTATAATAACACCAAAGCAATGAAGCACCTAGTGTTGGCCAATAAATAGTACAGTACTACTTTTCTGCAGTCCATGAAGTGACTATCCAATCTTTCTGTGTCTATTTTCAAATGGCACTGCATGCAGTTACTATACTATTCTCTTGTGCAGTTCAACCAAAATTGCGGTCACTTTGTGTGTTTGCCAAATAGCAACGAGAAGACATCTTTGTCTGCACAAATATCAAGCAGCTAGTAAACATATACCCCACCTTGTATTTTTGGTTTAAACATGTCTCTTCCGCTTAGCATCTGTCATGTTTTGCACTGGACAATTTGATACATTCATGTTTTGCCCTGGACAATTTCATACTGAATTGATTTGCTGGTTCAGAGCAGAAATATAGCGCCTATTCTTCATCAGACCAAGGATATCCATGTTCGCAGTGATGGAAGAGGTGAAATCGATACAACCGAAATTGAGCATCCAATCATTGAATCCTGTCCTGCACCTCCAATGTAGGTCCACCCTGCCAATAAATTCACATGCAAACCACTAGTATTACTATCTAATGACAGTAAAAAAAGAGTAGCAATATAGTAGCAAACCATGTACCTTCATAATGAACAGCTCATAGTGCCACCAATTGGACATAAAGGTTTGGAAGAAAACATGCTCCTAATGTTGAACCAGTTGGACTTTTTGTGCAGTTCCACTAAAATCGAGCATCCTTGTTTGCATAGATATTGAAAGTGTGATTACTATAAAAGTGGCACTAGTTGAAGCATAGACTCACAAATATAAGCATTCCAATTTCTTAATGGGAAAAGGTAGCAAGACTGTTTCTAACCACTTGTTTGAAGGAATAAATAAGGCAACAACGGCTGATGTCAGAAAGGCATATATAGTTCTTTCTGAAAGAATGATCGATTCCTGACCTTTCCTCTTCTTTTAAGCATATTTTGTGCAGTTCAACTAAAATAAAATGCCATCACCGCCTTGACAATTCAGTGACACTGTACAGAAGGAAATGACTTAACATTACATCATGGTGTCAGGTATGTAGTCGACAGGCATTAGAGACAAACATACAGACCTCCTCCGATAACATAATGAACATTAATTTTAACAAAGGTGTGACTAGCTTTACTGGGAAAATTTGAGGGAACTCTACACCCTCTGTTCCTTAATATGAGACATTTTCGCAGTTCAATTTAAAGTACCCAAACATTCAGTATTTAGAAAAATAGGTAGTAGTTTTCTTGAGCACATATCTGGGAAAGCTTGCCACACTTTATATATGTCCATACGCTAACGCAACACCATTCGAATAGTACAAATATACACTAATCCAGTGGCTAGTGCAACAAGAGAGTAGTTATTTTATTACGAGTGCAGTACAATGGTTTTCTTGAACAGATTTCCATAAGCTCTAGCACTGGAAGATTTCTATAAGAATTAACAATACAAAATGTAAAGGTAACAAGTTTCAGCATTGGTATACTAGTTGTGCAAGAGCATTAAACCAAATAAAAAAGTCTGAAGGTAACTAGCATTATTAACTAATGACAGTATTAAAAAATTGCAAACCATGTACCTTCAGGGTAAATATCATTTCGAACTCGAATGGACATGAAAAATTGCTATCCCAATCTTGATAATCGATCAAACATAAAAACTTGATAGAACAAATCAATACAATAGCCAAAGGAGGAGGTGCCCACTCTTGACCTTTCATATTGTCTTCATAATTTTTTGTGCAGTTTAACCAAAATAAAATGACATCAGCGCCTTGGCATTTTGGTGACACTGTACAAAAAATTGACTTATCTCATGAAAGTGAGGTATGTAATCTATAAGCATTAACAGTGCAAAAATCTGAAGGTAGTAACAAATTTCATCGTTGGTATACTGGCTGTGCAACAACATTAGAATGCCTTAGCTGAAAAATCTTTAATACGTCCACAATCAACAGCTAACACTGAAATAATCTAGAGACAGTAAATGGCATTGCTTAAATTTATCGGTGGCATTAGACTGAATGCGGCATTAGCTAAATGTGGCATCACTTTAGCAGTAGCATTGGCTGACTTACAGCTAGCGTTATACTAACAGCAAAAAAGTGGCAATAAGAGCATGGGAGACCCATTCGGACAATGGGCGCACCAGTACGATGTACCTCCACGAACGCATAGAGTGGTGAGGGAGGTATGGTTGCCCAGAGCAACAAATATCCAGACAACATATGTGGATTACGTCCCATTTTTGTTCTCTTTAGCCACCTTTTTCCTATGTGAGGACAACAAATCGATCAATCTGGTCATTCTCTATTGCGTTGTCATGCCTTTCTACCCTTCTTCAACCAAGAGACACGAGACTCGTTCCTTAGCTACTGATTTTCCCCTTTTTAACCTATATGCGGGTTCGATGCCTACTCTCTTAGACAGTATAGTATCCCTTCCTTTCCTTATTCAACCTAGACATGGATTAGTCTGCATGAAGTAGGGTTTCCTTTAATAGTGCAAATTAAGGTTTTCTTCTGCATGACAAGCAGAGCAGAGGACAAGAAATTGGGAAGATGGTGGAGTGGAAAAAGATCCACATGCAGCGAAGTGGCGGAGCCAGCTCAAGTTTAGAGCCTGGGCAAGATCTAAGTGCTGCCAAATTAATTTGTTTTTGAACAAACAAAATTCTACGCTCGTGGCAGATGGGGCAATAGAACAAGGGTATGGTTCGAAAAGAGGAAGCATACCTGAGGGTCAGCGGGAAGTGGCTTCGCTCGTGGTCGTCGTCCTTCGCACACACTACGACAGTGAGCTTGGGGACGGAGGCCATCCCGCGCGGGTGCTAGGTCTGAGAGGACGTCCATGTTGTCCGTGCGTAACCTCGCTCGCCGACGATGAGTGCGTCAATGCTGCACGTCCTTTCCTTCCCCGATGGATCTGTGACCACCGGTGAGGAGGGAGAGAGGCCATTTTTTAAATCTAGAGAGAGGGTGATAGTGTGAGAAGCAAGTGGGCAGCCCTTAGCAAGAAAGCTCTGAAGCTCCAGCCTATATATCTTTTTTATACTACTAGTACTAGAGGTGGAGTAGTGGGAGTAGTTTATATTCTCTCTGCAAACAGTACCAGTTAGTCGTGCTTCAAAACTGAATGGCATGCCATTAAAAAAATTAAGTTGATAACTAATGTGGCACCTCGGGCCAACGCGGCCAGATCGCATTTTGCACGAGAAATTGCACACCATGTTTCATTGACATGTGGTCCCGTTCCAATATGTCAGTGAGACGACGGCGAGTCCTTTTGTACAATTTTCGAAAGGACGTGTAGGCCGAGGCGCCTCTTTGTGTACCGTGGCAAATTGGCAACTGTCCACCAACTCTTCGCCTTTCCCTCTCGATTTGGAACTGTTGTCGCACGCTCTTCCTCCCTCCTCCATTTGCCTTCACCCTTCCTTCTGCCATTTTTCGATCATCTTCTCCATGGAGGGAACAAGCCGGAAACGACCCCGTTATTCTTGCCCCGATCTGAAAGATGACGTGGGGGGGGGGGAACTCATTGATCGGTGCGACATCATCACCTCGGCTAGCTTGGCAGGCTCGTTCAAGAACATTCTCAACTCAACTAATAACATCATTACAAGGGAGGGTCCAGGAGCGGTTTGATCTCCACTATCTTCTTCGCCGTGACCCTGCTGACTGGCGCGAGGACGAGGAAAGCCTCGCCTTGTGCAAGTTGATGCCGCTTGATAATGATACGTATGATGTTAAGATGCCATCGCTTGAGTATAAGGCTTGGGCAGGCAAAATGGAGATTGGGTTGTTTATATTGGGTACAATTGCGAGTGGGAACTTGTGAATGTGTACACTCGTTAGCGGATTCCACTTCCAGAAATCTCCGAGTGCCCTGAGGTTGAGCACACAGATGATCTACGTACGTTCAAATATGATCATGGTGACTGTTGTCTACAGAAGATAGCAATTTCTCGAGTTCCCAACCGCTCTTGGAATTACAAGAACTATCAAGTTGTTGCTATCTTCGACAAGCTTGTTGCCGTCCTTCGTGGTTCGACTGGATGGATATTGCTCAAAAATCGGTTTCTATACACGGATGTGTACTATGATGCAATTGAATACGAGGGTCTTGTGTTTGCTGCCACCACTCGTGGCACTGTTTTTGCATGGGATCCTCATAGTTTCGGTACGTTTGTCTTCCACCGTAATTATAATTGTTTCATCCACATGCATGCGAGTTAGCAAGTTTCCCTTCTCTACTAATTAACCTTCTTCTTGTGTTTCCAAGGTCCTGTGAACATTCCACCGCCTATACTTGAAATTTTTTATAACCAAGGGGGAGATGAAGATGGTGATGATCACGAGCACGAGGACGAGGAGGCCCCATGTACTCAGTGGCGATTGGCAACTTCTGATGGATCACCCCTTCTTGTCTGTATACAGCCCACTGTTGATGTTACTACTGAGGGAGCAGGTGTTGTCTCCCATGGTCGCACTCTCCGGACTTATTCCAACACCCGTTGCATGGTATTCGGGATGGATACTAGTGTGCTAGCGCCAACACCTTCTCCCTGGTACAGTATTCATAGTCTTGGAGCAAACTCGCTCTTCCTTGGACAAAACTATCCAATGATGGTGAAAGGCGATCCAACTGCTGTTGACACAACGTTACTACAATTTATGATGAGCAACTGTATCTATACGTCGGACATTGCGTTGGTTCCCTACCCTGGTCCTGATATAGTAGGTCGCTTCAGCCTGGATGATCAATCCTGCGTTGGTCTCGAGATTGACAGTAGCTGGCTCTTCCGAGAGAATCGCTTGCGGTTCAAAGCAAGCGTTTACAACGCCGAGGATTGGTTGAGTTGAAGTTCATTTCATTGCTTGTTATTTGTTGTGTGATGAAAACTTTAGTATTTGCTAGAATGTTTTGTTGGAAATAATCTAATCCAGCATGTATCCTCGTTGTCGTTGTGTGTTGATGACTTGTTGTATTTAATGAATGGTACATTTCAGTTGCAAATGCATGTCATAGACTCAATTTATGAACGGTTTTCGAGTCACTTCTTGGAGTGTGATTACCGTAGAAGTATAGCCGGCATCCGGTTAGTATATGAAGTTGCCACATCACATAGAACCAACCTAATATTGGAGTATGCTAGCCCTCCACCGGCGTGCTGCTTCAAATGGTGGAGGAAGTGATAGGTCGAGTCACCTTGTGTCCAGATCTGAGATGCCACGTGTACCAGATGAATGATGCCAAGTTCGACCACCGTGATGCTAGGTGCAAGCCCAGGAACACTGTTGGAGAGACCCCCCTCATAATTTTCCTACATTGGTCATTTGATTCATAGGATAGAATGCTATAGGCTTTTTTTCCCTATGTAATCATGTTTTAATTGGCAATCTAGCATCCACTCCAACTTTTTTTTCACTTCCTTTGTTCCTACGAAGAGAGTACTTGCTCTAAATGGTGTGCCGCTGCAAGAGCCACCTATATTTATTAACCATGCACTAAAAAGGTGGACCAGCTTTGGCTATAGTAGTACTGTACTAGGTTATTAGGTGACCTTGCGCTTGGCTCTTCTCCTCTTCCAGAAGTCGAACAATAATGATGGTACTACAGTAGTACTTCTGGCAATCTGACACCAAATGAACTGCTGCACGTCCACCGCTTGTAACCAAAAGTTTCTCCTCGTTCTGCGAGCCATCGTGCACGCGTTGGCGAGGGAGAAGGCGTATTAAGCAAGCTTCTCGTCGTTTTGTGAGTTGACGGGACACAACAAAGTTATTTATTAGTACTCTCTTCAAAAAGGGCCGACCATGTCCATGGCTACCGTCCCGTGCTCTGTCGTTGAGTATGTGCACTATTCACGTGCCATCGAGGAGAAAAAAATATTGCATAGTACTAGGTGCCATCGAAGTGCATGACTCACTTACGCACTGCATATCTCCATTTTCTTGCATGACACACCACCTTGATGCTAGATTTCCTGCGTGTCATGGAGGCATATAGTATGATTTTGTAAAATGGAGGCACATAGATGTCCCGCGTGTCGGCAAAAGGATGAACAAAGCTCATGTCTTAAACGAAAGAGTGGAAGAACATAGATTCCCGACGACCGAGAAGGAGCAACAAACCTCGGGGTGGAGCATCTGCACTCATAATATTTTATATTATTCGGCGATATAAAATCAACCAAATCTCTCCACGTTCGTATACCATTCTATAGTATGAAAATAACTTTGAACGTAAGCCATTGATTCACTCTATCCAATGTTCATAGTTGGAAAATCCAAACAAAACCAAGCATTGGATCAACTCTTTTAGCACTTACCGCCTGCCCACCTAGCCCACATATATATCCGCTCACGTGTGATGATCATAGGAGCTATCCACTCAGATTGTATGTTAAAAAATAAAGGTCGATAACTAATGCGGCACCTCGGGCCAACGCGGCCAGATCGCATTTTGCACGAGAAATTACACACCATGTTTCATTGACATGTGGTCCCGTTCCAACATGTCAGTGAGACGACGGGGGGTCCTTTTGTACAATTTCCGAAAGGACGTGTAGGCTGGGGCGCCTCTTCATGTACCGTGGCAAACTGGCAACCGTCCACCGACTCTTCACCTTTCCCTCTCGATTTGGAACTGCTGTCGCACGCTCTTACTCCCTCCTCCATTTTCCTTCACCCTTCCTTCTGCCATTGTTTGATCGTCTTCTCCATGGAGGGAACAAGCTGGAAACGACCCTGTTATTCTTGCCCCGATCTGAAAGATGACTTGGTGGGGGAACTCATTGATCGGTGCGACGTCATCACCTCGGCTAGCATGGCAGGTTCGTTCAAGCCCATTCTCGACTCAACTAATAACATCATTACAAGGAACCCAATGGTCCAGGAGCGGTTTGATCTCCCCTATCTTCTTCACCATGACCCTGCTCGCTAGCGAGCAGACGACGGAGACCTCGACTTGTGCAAGTTGATGCCGCTTGATAATGATACGTGTGATGTCAAGATGCCATCGCTTAAGGGTAAGTCCTGGGCTGGCGCAAATGGAGATTGGGTTGTTTATATTGGGCACAATTGCGAGTGGGAAGTTGTGAATGTGTACACTCGTAGTGGATTCCACTTCAAAAAAATCTCCGAGTGCCCTGAGGTTGAGCACACAGATGATCTACGTATGTTCAAATACAATCATGGTGACTGTCGTCTACTGAAGATAGCAATTTGTCGAGTTCCCAACCGCTCTTAGAATTACAAGAACTATCAAGTTGTTTCTATCTTCGATAAGCTTGTTGTCGTCCTTCGTGGTTCGACTTGATGGATATTGCTCAAAAATCAGTTTCTATAAACGGATGTGTATTGTGATGCTACTGAATACGAGGATCTTGTGTTTGCTGCCACCACTCGTGGCACTGTTTTTGCATGGGATCCTCGTAGTTTTGGTACGTTTGTCTTCCACCGTAATTATAATTGTTTCATCCACATGCATGCGAGTTAGCAAGTTTCCCTTCTCTACTAATTAACCTTCTTCTTGTGTTTCTAAGGTCCTGTGAACATTCCACCACCTATATTTGAAAAAAATTATAACCAAGGGGGAGATGACAATGGTGATGATCATGAGCATGAGGACGAGGAGGGCCCATATACTCAGTGGCACCAGGCAACTTCCGATGGATCACCCCTTCTTGTCTGTATACAGCCCACTACTGATGTTACTACTAAGGAAGCAGGTGTTGTCTATCATGGTTGCACTCTCCGGACCTATTCCAACACCCATTGCATGGTATTCGGGATGGATACTACTGTGCTAGCACCAACACCTTCTCCCTGGTACAGTATTCATAGTCTTGGAGAAAACTCGCTCTTCCTTGGAAAAAACTATCCAATGATGGTGAAAGCCGATCCAGCTGCTGTTGACACAACATTACTACCATTTATGAGAAGCAACTGTATCTATACGTCAGACATTTCGGTAGTTACCTACCCTGGTCCCGATATAGTAGGCCGCTTCAGCCTGGATGATCAGTCCTGCGTTGGCCTCGAGATTTACAATAGCTGGCCCTTCCCAGAGAATCACTTGTGGTTCAAAGCAAGCGTTTCCAACGCTGAGGATTGGTTGAGTTGAAGTTCATTTCATTGCTTGTTATTTGTTGTGTGATGAAAACTTTGGTATTTATAATGTATCCTCGTTGTCGTTGTGGGTTGATGACCTGTTGTATGTAATAAAATGATATGCCTGTGATAAACTTACTAAATTTATGAATGGCTATCGAGTCGCTTCTCTGAGTGGGTGCTGGGACGAGGCAAAAAAATATTTTCCGAATACATAATTGTGCGTGCATTGCAACAGGTTATCGGATGAGGCCAATCAACAATAGTACACTATCTGTACTAGCTTCACATGCTGCACTATCTCTACGTCTACGTACGTAATACAACAAGTTTTAAACTTGAGACCAGCCACCCATCCTCACAAAGAACACTTTTTAACCTAGCACAGACTCCAGGAAATTTGGCCACAGTGTGAGGTGGGCCATATGTTAATGTGTTCGCTATACGTAACCAGCACCTCGAATCCTCAATAGGAGTAGTAGGAGTAGTAGTAGGAGTAGTAGGGTGGCATGGGCTAGAACAAGCATTCCCGTCCAGGAGTACGGCACACGCCACCAGCACGACTTCCATCTAAAACCATATTTCTTGGAAGCCATGTACCTAGGGTAGGGTCATAGGCCTGACCTAGACACCCTCCCCAAGGACATCACCCTAAAGCCAGAACCATTCGAAGAGTACCATCATCCACTCGACCAGAGACCTTCCACTCGGGAGAATCAATGTCACTCGGCCGTCGTAGAAACCACTCGACACACAGAAGATCTAAAGTCATTCTACACAGCAACGGTCGGGCGTTTACTCGTAGACTTAATTATCATTTATAACACTTTGTTATGGACGTTACCTATAACGCTTCCACTTTATGAACATTGAACCCTGTGTAACAGAGGGGAGCCGGGATCCTGGCGCACTCTATATAAGCCACACCCCTCCTCTGAGACAAGGGTTCGCACCGCTTGTAACACTCACACGTATAATCCAGTCGACTGCCTCCGGGCACCGAGACGTAGGGCTATTACTTCCTCCGCGAAGGGCCTGAACTCGTAAAACTCATGTGTACAACTTTGCCATAGCTAGGATCTTGCCTCTACTTACCTACCCCCATTCTACTGTCAGTCTTAGATCCATGACACTTGGCGCCCACCGTGGGGCCGGTGTCTTAGCGACTTGTTGGTAAAGTTGCGATTTTTCCGATTCCCATCATCATGGTTTCTGGCGGTGGATTGGCTCAGGGCTGTGAGATCCGTCTTGGCACGCTCGTCTTCGTCGCCGACGACTCCGCCTTGCTCCAAGAGGCTCCAGTCGACGTCGATGCTCTCCCCGTCCGCGGGGCAACGCACTTTCGCGCATGCGTCCGCGGCGTCCTCCTTCAGCAGCCGTCGACTCAGTATTGGTCGGCTCGTGTGGCATCCTCGCTCCCCGCTGGTCGCTGGTGCAAACGTACCGGTCGGTCGCGTCTCCAGCGGTGGGTGAGGCACGTGCTGGCCCGCCAGTCGGCCACCCCGCAAGTCGCAGCAATCGAGCCCGACGAAACTCTCTACGGCCTGTTCGACTGGCTCCATCGAGACCGCTTCCGAGTGCGACAACAGTGATCCCATGGCGGAAGTCTTAATGGTCAATGGACCACGCAGTCCTCCTGGCTTCCCTCGCGACGACGGTGGTGATGGTGGTGGCGATCCGTCGCGTGTCCACGAAGAGTACCGCCCCGAGCCTCTTTCTTCGCAACAGAGGGAAGAGCTCCGCCATCGCAATATGGATGCACATCACACTCCTATCATTGGAGAAACCCCCAAAGCCCAAGCCTTAGAGGAGGTGCGCCTGGCCAACTTGGCTGAGCGCACTCGACTGGAGAACCTCCAGCACGCACTCGACGAGCGTGTTCGGCAGCGGGTTCCTGAATCCAGTCTACGACAGCTTTTTCCGCCTCCAAATCAGGTATACCGAATTCCGATTTAGAATCTCACAGCTGCAGCCCGAATAGCAGAATCGATTCAGCCTTCCCAGTCGGAGGTTGGCAGAGGTTTGATGTAGATCCGAGCTTTACTCCGGGCAGTGGGAGAGCAGAACACAGCGGTATCTCAGTCGCGGATCACAGCAGATCTGTGATGGCAGACACAGTTCAGTCGGCTCACAGCCCAAGATCGCCTCCGAGGCGTGAGGGACTGTAACGCCCTCGATGCGGCTATATCTCCCACGTGTCGAAGCACGACTTAGAGGCATAACCGCATTGAAAGCAATGTCGCAAGTGAGGTAATCTTCACACAACCCATGTAATACATAAGGGAAAGAGATACATAGTTGGCTTACAATCGCCACTTCACACAATACATGAGTAAAGCATTACATCATACAAATACAATCAAGGTCCGACTACGGAACCAAAATAAAAGAAGACTACCCCAAATGCTACACAGATCCCCGATCGTCCCAACTTGGCTCCACTACTGATCAACTGAAACGAAACAACATAAAGAACAAGATCTTCATCGAGCTCCGCCTTGAGCTCGAGTGCGTCACCTGCACAATTTCATCGGCACCTGCAAACTGGTTTTGGAAGTATCTGTGAGTCACGGGGACTCAGCAATCTCACACCCGCGAGATCAAGACTATTTAAGCTTAAAGGTAGGACAGGGTAGTGAGGAGGAGCTGCAGCAAGCGACTAGCATATATGGTGGCTACATACGCAAATGAGAGCGAGAAGAGGAGGCAAAGCACGGTCGAACAACTATGATCAAGAAGTGATCCTAGAACAACCTACGTCAAGCATAACTCCAACACCGTGTTCACTTCCCGAACTCCGCCGAGAAGAGACCATCACGGTTACACACGCGGTTGGTGTATTTTAATTAAGATCAACTTCGGGTTTTCTACAACCGGACATTAACAAATTCCCATCTGCCACATAACCGCGGGCACGGCTTTCGAAAGTTCAAACCCTGCAGGGGTGTCCCAACTTAGCCCATGATAAGCTCTCGCGATCAACGAAGGATATTCCTTCTCCCCGGGAAGACCCGATCAGTCTCGGAATCCCGGCTACAAGACATTTCGACAGCAATAAAACAAGACCAGCAAAGCCGCCCGATGTGCCGACAAATCCCGATAGGAGTCGCACGTACCTCGTTCTCAGGGCAACATCGGATGAGACTAGCTACGAGTAAAACCAACCCTCGAGTTGCCTCAAGGTGGCCCCGCAGGCAGCTCGGTTCGGACCAACACTCGAAGGAGCACTGGCCGGGGGGCTAAAATAAAGATGACCCTCGGGCTCCGGAAACCCAAGGGAAAAAGGGCATAGGTGAGGCAAATGGTAAAACCAATGTTGGGCCTTCTTTGGAAAAGTCTTATTCAAAGCGAACTGTCAAGGGGGTCCCATAAATCACCCGACCGCGTTAGGGACGCAAAATCCGGGAACATAATACCGATATGACGGAAACTAGGGCGGCAAGAGTGGAACAAAACACCAGGCATAAGGCCGAGCCTTCCACCCTTTACCAAGTATATAGATGCATTAATTAAATAAGATATATTGTGATATCCCAACAAGTAAACATGTTCCCACAAGGAACAACATCTCCATGTTCCAACAAGGAACAAACTTCATCTTCACCTGCAACTAACAACGCTATAAGAGGGGCTGAGCAAAGCGGTAACATAGCCAAACAACGGTTTGCTAGGAAAAGGATGGTTAGGGGCTTGACATGGCAATGTGGGTGGCAGGATATAGCAAGTGATAGGCATCGTAGCATAGGCATAGCAAAAGAGCGAGCAACTAGCAAGCAAAGATAGAAGTGATTTCGAGGGTATGATCATCTTGCCTGAAATCCCGCAAGGAAGAAGAACGAATCCATGAAGAAGACAAACGGACGAGGTCGAATGAATCCTCACAACTCCGGAACGGAACCGAAGCTAACGAGAGAAACATACCGGAAAGAAGCAAACAACATAGTAAAACAACCATCACATAGACATGGCATGATGCGCAAACAAGTATGATGCATGTCCGGTTTAAATATGCATGGCATGGCAAAGTGCAACAACCAATACCACAAATTAAGTGGAGCTCAATATGCAACGAGTTGCATATTGACGAAACACCACATCAATTATTTAGTTCACTCTTGTTAGGCTACCCAACAATATTAAATGTTATTAAGCATGGCAAGGGGGGGGTGAAGCATATGAAACTAACTTTTTAGGCAAGATTAAATGAGGCCGGAAACAACAACAACAATTCCGGAAAAATCCTCATATGCATATTATGGATTCGGAACAGATCTGACCTAAAGCATATTTTAGAGTTGTTAAACATGCAAAGTAATGCTACCATGTTAATCTATGCATTTTTCTACCCCATTTGCATATATAATTTATTTAAAACCGAGCTACGGTTATTTAGTTATGAAATAAATCATTTTAGCATGGCATTTAAGCAAATTAATGCAAACAACAATTTTAAACATTTAAATATTGTTATCATGATGCGGATGACATATACAAGTTTATGCAATTTATTTAAGAAAACGTTGACAAGAGCATTATGAAGCATTATGTCACCGTGGTGGAAGAAAAGGGGTGCCACGGCAACATATCGGTTCCGTTAGCTCACGGAGATACCGGAGCAAAAGAAGTGGGCGTGAGCGTGTTATGCAAGGATGGTGGGGTGATCCCGGATACCGGGTTCCCACGGAACGGTGGCATGGCAAAAGAGGGGCATCGCAAGGACAATTCGGACACGGTGCAAACATATCGTGCATCTCATACATGCAAGGGCATCTCATCGCGGTCGTCTCGGGTTATACCTTGGATCGTTCAAACGGGGACGGTTCGCGTTCAGAGGGAAGTAGACGTTCTCGCGATGATCGCCGAGGGAAGTAGTGGTACACGGCGACGGTAGAGGAAGTAGTGTTTCACGTTCGTTTTCGAAGAGGTACTTGACGGTTCCGAATCCCTTCGGGTTGTCGTGGTACTTGCGGTCTCGCGATGGTAGTCGATACGGCGTAGGGGAAGTAGACGCTCATGTTCGGCGGTAGTGGTACATCTCGCCATCGGAAGTAGTTGTTCATGTCCCGTGGATGTTCGGGGTCCACGGGGTCTTCGAGGGTCGACGGTAGTGGTACACGTCATCGGGGTACTTGTCGGATCCGGTCTTGGCGATTCAGGTTTCCGTAGGGGTACTTGTCGATATCCGAGACGGTCTTGCGATCCGAAGGGTACGGCAGTTTGTGAAGTCGATCTTGACGGAACCGAACGTCCTCGAGGGTAGTCGTGGTACTTGTCGATCCACGTGTAGTCGAACTTGACGATCCGTGTACTTGGCGTTCGGTGTGGTAGTCGTTCAAGCGCCCGATAAAATGGTACTTGGCAGTCTTCAAAAAACACCGGTAGTCGCGGTAGGGGTACTTGACGATCCACGGAAGGGTCTTGGCGCCTTGGCGGATGAAGACCGCGATGCGAGGTGGAGGCTTGGGGCGCGAGGAGGCGGGCGAGGACCGGAGGCCGGAGGCCATGGAAGGCGCTCTGGTTCGGGTGGTTGTGGAGGCAGGGACTCGGTGGCTGGCTGGTGGAGCGGAGGCGGCGAGGAGGAGGCAGAGAACACCGGATCCATCCGGGAACGGGGCGGGACGAGCTGGGCGGCCTGGACTCGCCGGCACGGCTGGAGGCGACGAACGGGCGGCGGCCATGGCAGGGGTCGGAGAAGGGACGGCGGCGGCTTGGAGAAGACCGGGCGCGGGCGCGTCGGAGTCACCACATCCGGCAGGGCCGCGGCGGTGGCTCCGGCGTGAGAGCCGAACGGAGGCGGGGCGAGGCGAGGACGACGACGAGCATCGAGGCCACGGGCGCAGGTGCTCGAGGAGCTCCTCTCCTCGGGCGCTTGGGCGACGGGGATTGGGTGCGGCGTCGGCGAGAGGGTCGGGTGCAGTGGGGGCGACGAGGGAGAGATGAGGGGGGATCGGGAGAGAAGCGAGCGGGAGCGAGGGGATCGGGCAGGGGGTTCGGGAGAGATGGGGAGGACGAGGGGATCGGGAAGGAGACGTGCGGCGCTGGAGGGAGGGAACGAGAGGAGGAGAGGCTGCGGGCTAGGGTTAGGAAGGGGCTTTAGGTGGGCCTTGGGCCTCGGGAGGCTAGGCGGCCTGGTGGAGGAGAAAGGCCGAGGGGGCTGGGCTCAAGGGAGGCGCTAGGTGGGCTGACGAGGGGGCTGGACTGGGCTGGTTGGCTCTCTCTCACTAAAAAAGAAAAGAGAAAAGAAAAGAAACGAAGATTAAGAAAGAAGAGAAAGAGAGGTTAGAGGAAGAAGTTGGACACACGGATAATTTTCCCGGGCTCACAAAAATATGAAGAATTTAACAAAAATGGCCCGAGGATTTTTGGTGGAACTCCGGAAAAATGATGAAAGAAATATTGGCAAGGTGTGGAGACCAAACTTGAAGCAGAAAAAGGAACGAAATTATTTTGCAAGTGTGTTATGGTGATTCCAAAACAATGGAATATTTTATATAGCTCCCTAATATTGGGAGGATATGTTATAAAGAGAAGTCACCATGTGAATCCCTCGGTTAAAATGGACCGAAAATCCATATGATTTATTTAGATGAGTTTTAAAAAATTAATGATATGATGGCATGATGACATGATGCAATGCAAGAGATGACATGATGAATGCTCAAACAAAACAAATCACATGGCAAAACTCGGAAACCCTGGAAGGCAACTGAAGCTCCGGTCTTGGGGCATCACAGGGACGTGGAGACCGGCGAGATCAGTACAGAAACTATGAGCAGTATGATCACCAACTCGACCATGATGACTGTCATCAAGTGCCCACACCTCCCCCGAGGAGTGGGTCATATGTGCCTCGGCAGTACGATGACAGACGCCCTCACAGTGGCGGACGAAGAATTCCGGTCGACCCCAGAGAGCCGGGATTTGATGCGAGATCTATTCTTGTTCAAGGTTTGGTTGATAGGAACAAGGCACATAGAGAGGGCCATGATAGAGATTATCCGACTGGCAGCAGAGTGCATGTTTCAGGTCCCGAGTGTTTCAGCAGATCCATCAGAGCAGCAGTGATTCCTCCCAACTTCAGGTTGGCGACTGGAGTCAGCAAATTCGCTGGTGAGTCCAAGCCTGACACTTGGCTTGAGGACTACCGAGTGGCTGTACAGATCGGTGGCGGCAATGATGAAGTGGCCATGAAGCACCTTCCTCTGATGTTGGAAGGCTTGGCTAGAGCGTGGTTGAATCAGTTAGCACCTGGCAGCATATATAGTTGGGAGGAACTTGACCGAGTGTTTGTTAGAACCTTTGAAGGTACATGCAAACGACCAACGGGGTTGATAGAGTTGTAGTCCTGTGTGCAGAAACCGAATGAGACCTTGAGGGATTATATCCAGTTGAGATGGATCACATTGCACCACACAGTAGAGAATGTGTCAGATCACCAAGCAGTTTGTGCCTTCAAGGAGGGTGTTAAGTACCGAGAGTTGAACTTGAAGTTTGGTCGGACAGGAGATATGTCCCTGAGTCGGATGATGGGGATCGCCACCAAGTATGCCAATGGTGAAGAGGAGGACCGACTCCGGAGTGGCAAGCACAAAACAGTCACCCACGAAACCGGAGGAGGCAATTCCAGTCGGAAACAGAAACGAAAGGCCAAACCAGCAGCTCCTAGGGAAGCTTTAGTTGTGGCCCAAGGGAAGTTCAAGGGGAAGCCCAAAGGGCCACGGAACCCCAAGAAAGTTAAAGATCAAGATGGAAATGATGTGTTTGATTTACCATGCCACATTCATACCAAAAAAGATGAAGCAGGTAATCTCATTTACCCTAAACACACCACTCGACAGTGTCGGCTCCTGATCCAGCAGTTCAGAGAGAAACAACCCAAGAAGAAAGAAAAGGAGTCGGACAAGGGTGATGATAAGGAAGAAGACGATGAAGGTTTTCCCAATGTCAATTCACCCTGATGATTTTTGCTGATGTTGAAAGCAAAAGTCGACTGAAAGTTATCAACAGAGAGGTGAACATGGTTGCTCCGGCAACACCAAGTTATTTGAAGTGGTCCCAGACTGCCATCACATTCGACCAGTCTGACCATCCAGCATGTATAGCCACCCCTGGGAGGCAAGCGCTGGTGGTCGACCCAGTTGTTGAAGGCACTCGACTGACTAAAGTGCTCATGGATGGTGGTAGTGGCCTGAATATCCTTTATGCTGAGACCTTGAAGGGAATGGGCATTCCGATGTCCAAGCTTAGTGAAAGCAACATGAGTTTCCATGGTGTTATACCCGGCAAGAACGCTGAATCACTTGGCCAGATTGCCCTTGCTGTGGTTTTTGGTGATTCCAAGAATTACCGCAAAGAGAAGTTGACATTTGAAGTAGTGGATTTCCAGAGCGCTTATCATGCTATACTGGGTAGGCCGGCCTATGCACGTTTCATGGCTTGACCATGTTACGTGTACCTCAATTTGAAAATGCCTGGTCCTAGAGGAGTGATCACTATCACTGGCAATCGGCAGAAGTCAGAAGAGTGCTTCCAGAAGGGCTCAAAAATCGTCGATGCACAAATGGCAGCAGTCGAAATGCAAGAATACCGGAAGAACACAGATCCGAGTGATTTGTTGCGCTCCAAGAAGCCTGACACTGATTCTGCATTTCAATCATCCGGTGAGACCAAACCGATTCATATTCACCCGACCGATCCTAATGCTGCTCCTACTCATATTTCAACTTCACTCGACAGCAAATAGGAAGAAGCACTCATCCAGTTCCTCCGTGAGAACTGGGACATCTTCGCATGGAGACCTTCTGACATGCCATGTGTACCCAAGGGACTGGCTGAGCATCATTTGCGAGTTGACCCGAAGGTAAAACTGGTCAAGGAACATCTTCGACGGTCCGCCGTACAGAATAGAAAAGCAATTGGTGAGGAAGTGGCTCGGCTCCTGGCAGCTGAGTCATCCAAGAGATTTACCACTCCGAGTGGCTCGCTAATGTTTTCACGGTCCCTAGAAAGGACGATTCCCTTCGCATGTGCATTGACTTCAAGCATATCAATCGGGCATGCCTGAAAGATCATTTCCCTCTCCCCCGCATCGACCAAATTGTCGACTCGACTGCGGGGTGTGAGCGATTGTCTTTTCTGGACGCCTATTCCGGGTATCATCGGACCCGACTGTATGGACCCGATGAGATAAAAACGGCTTTCATCACTCCATTAGGATGCTTCTATTATGTCACCATGCCATTCGGCCTGAAGAACACCGGAGCCACATTCATGAGGATGATTCAAAAGTGTTTGCTCACACAAAACAGTCGGAATGTGGAAGCATACATGGACGACATTGTGGTCAAGTCACGAAAGGGTTCCGACCTGCCGGCTGACCTTGTTGAAACTTTTGCCAACCTTAGAAGGTATGATATCAAGCTTATTCCATCAAAGTGCACATTCGGAGTTCCTGGAGGAAAGTTACTCTCTTTCCTCGTTTCCGAATGAGGGATCGATGCTAACCCAGAGAAAGTTGGTGCTATACTCCGGATGAAATGCCCTGTGCGTGTGCATGATGTCCAGAAGCTTACTGGTTGTTTAGCCGCCTTGAGTCGATTCATTTCTCGCCTCGGTGAAAACGCATTGCCTCTTTACCGACTAATGAAGAAGTCTGATAAGTTCGAGTGGACTCCTGAAGTTGATGTAGCGCTTGTAGAGCTCAAAGCCCTGCTTTCCACCCAGCCGGTGCTCGTTGCTCCAATCAGCAAAGAGCCTTTACTACTTTACATTGCAGCCACTGGACAAGTCGTCGGTATAGTACTCACGGTCGAGCGGGAAGAAGAAGGAAAAGCCTATAAAGTTCAGCGCCCAGTATATTATGTTTCTGAAGTTCTGACTCCATCGAAGCAAAGATATCCGCATTATCAGAAGCTTGTTTATGGGATTTACATGACCATGAAGAAGGTTGCACACTATTTCTTTGATCACTCCATTACAATCGTCAGCGACGAACCATTATCAGAGATTCTGAACAACAGAGATGCAACTGGTCTAGTGGCAAAGTGGGCGATTGAATTCCTTCCTTTGGGTATCAAGTTTGAGGCAAAGAAAGCTATCAAGTCCCAAGCAATAGCAGATTTCCTCGCCGAGTGGATTGAACAGCAACTGCCGACTCGGATTCACTCGGATCACTGGACCATGTTTTTCGATGGCTCCAACATGTTGAATGATTCCGGTGCTGGGGTGGTATTGGTATCCCCCCGAGGTGACAAACTCAGCTATGTTCTTTAGATTCACTTTGACTCCTCCAACAATGAAGCTGAATATGAAGCACTTCTATATGGGTTGCGTATGGCCATTTCACTCGGCGTCCGTCGCCTGATGGTCTATGGCGACTCGGATTTAGTGTTCAATCAAGTGATGAAGGAGTGGGACGTCAGAAGTCCATCTATGATTGGTTATTGTAATGCAGTGAGAAAGTTAGAGAAGATGTTTGAGGGGTTGGAGCTCCATCACATACCCCGATTGAAAAATCAAGCTGCCGATGATCTGGCAAAGATAGGTTCCAAGAGGGAAGCCATTCCCAGCAATGTGTTCTTGGAACATATACACTCACCTTCAGTTCAACAAGATCCTTTCACTGAACAACCCCCACAATCAAAGAGTGCCGCTGATCCGACTGAAGTTGAAGTCCCAGCCATGGTCGACTTGATCATGGAGGTTTTGGCCATCACTCCTGACTGGACAGTGTCGTACATTTCATACATTCTCAGGAAGGAACTCTCAGAGGATGAAGAAGAGGCTCGACAGATCGTCGGTCGGTCTAAAGCCTTTACTGTGATAAGAGGACAGTTGTTCAGAGAGAGTGTGCCCGGAGTCTGTCAGAAATGCATAACACCAGAAGAAGGTCGAGTGATCCTCAATGACATCCACTCGGGGACCTGTGGTCACCATGCATCCTCTCGGACCATCATGGCCAAAGCATACCAGGCGGGATTTTATTGGCCACGAGCAAATGAGATGGCAAAAGAAATAGTCCATAAATGTGAAGGTTGCCAGTTTTACTCCAGCATGTCTCACAAGCCAGCATCAACCCTGAAGACCATTCCACTCGTCTGGCCTTTTGTTGTTTGGGGTTTGGATATGGTTGGACCTCTGAGGACTGGTAGGAGCGGTTTCACTCACGTGCTCGTGGCAATGGACAAATTCACCAAATGGATTGAAGCCAAACCTATCAAAAACCTTGAAGCCAGTATTGCTGTTAGTTTCATCAGAGAGTTAACATTCAGATATGGTGTTCCGCACAGCATCATCACTGACAACGGGTCAAACTTCGATTCTGATGAGTTCAGAGCCTTCTGTGCTTTGCAAGGTACTCGAGTCGACTATGCTTCAGTCGCCCACCCCTAGTCGAATGGACAAGCTGAGAGAGCGAATGGATTGATTCTCAAAGGACTGAAGCCCCGACTGATGCGTGATCTCAAGCACGCAGCAGGCACTTGGGTCGACGAACTTGCATCAGTGCTTTGGGGATTGAGGACAACTCCCAATCGGTCGACTGGCTGAACTCCATTCTTCCTGGTTTACGGAGATGAGGCTGTACTTCCGAGTGACTTGCTCCACAACGCGCCCCGAGTCGAGCTTTTCTCAGAAGATGAAGCAGAACAAGCACGACAAGATTCAGTCGATCTCCTGGCAGAGGAAAGAGAGATGGCCTTGATCCGGTCGACCATCTACCAGCAAGACCTGCGTCGATTCCATGCCAAAAACGTGAGAGGTTGAGCCTTTCAAGAGGGAGACTTGGTTCTTCGAGTGGATCAGCAGAAACCACACAAGCTCGCTCCTGCTTGGGAAGGCTCCTTCATCGTCACCAGAGTGCTCCACAACGGAGCATACCACCTTTATAACGTCGAGCACAAGAAAGACGATCCATGCGCTTGGAATGCGGAGCTGCTCTGCCCCTTTTACACTTAAGCACTCAGTCTGTTGAGATGTAATAAGAATACCTTTGTAGTTTATTTATCAAAGACAAGAGCTTTACGGTTTTCTAAAATGATTGTCGTTGCGTATATTAGCGTCTGAAATCCCCCAGTGGGTGGCTTAGTTGTGAATCCGTTTCGCCTAAGTTTGAAAAATCCTACCGAGTGGTGAGCAAGCCTCTCACTCGGGGGCTTAGCTGCGAACCGTTTCGCCTAAGTTTAAAAAATCCTACTGAGTGGTGAGCAAGCCTCTCACTCGGGGGCTTAGCTGTGAATCCGTTTCGCCTAAGTTTGAAAAATCCTACCGAGTGGTGAGCAATCCTCCCACTCGGGGGCTTAGCTGCTGATCCAAGATGTTAGCCTAAGTTTGAAAAATCCTACCAAGTGGTGAGCATGCCTCTCACTTGGGGGCTTAGCTGCAGTCCAGTACTCGCCTAAGTTTGAAAAATCCTACCGAATGGTGAGCATGCCTCCCACTCGGGGGCTTAGCTGCAGTCCAGTACTCGCCTAAGTTTGAAAAATCCTACCGAGTGGTGAGCAACCCTCCCGCTCGGGGGCTTAGCTGCAGTCCAGTACTCGCCTAAGTTTGAAAAATCCTACTGAGTGGTGAGCAACCCTCCCGCTTGGGGGCTTAGCTGCAGTCCAGTACTCGCCTAAGTTTGAAAAATCCTACCGAGTGGTGAGCATGCCTCCCACTCGGGGGCTTAGCTGCAGTCGAGTACTCGCCTAAGTTTGAAAATCCTACCGAGTGGTGAGCATGCCTCCCACTGGGGCTTAGCTGCAGATCCAAGACGCCTAAGTTTGAAAAATCCCACCGAGTGGTGAGCATGCCTCCCACTCGGTGGCTTAGCTGCAATGAGTACTCGCCTAAGTTTGAAAAAACCCACCGAGTGGTGAGCATGCCTCCCACTCGGGGCTTAGCTGCAGTCCAAGACGCCTAAGTTTGAAAAATCCCACCGAGTGGTGAGCAACCTCCCACTCGGGGGCTTAGCTGCAGTCCAGTACTCGCCTAAGTTTGAAAAATCCTACCGAGTGGTGAGCATGCCTCTCACTCGGGGTCTTAGCTGCAGTCCAGTACTCGCCTAAGTTTGAAAAATCCTACCGAGTGGTGAGCATGCCTCCCACTCGGTGGCTTAGCTGCAGTCCAGTACTGGCCTAAGCTTGAAAAATCCTACCAAGTGGTGAGCATGCCTCCCACTCGGGGGCTTAGCTGCAGTCGAGTACTCGCCTAAGTTTGAAAAATCCTACCGAGTGGTGAGCATGCCTCCCACTCGGGGGCTTAGCTGCAGTCCAATACTCGCCTAAGTTTGAAAAATCCTACCGAGTGGTGAGCATGCCTCCCACTCGGGGGCTTAGCTACAGTCCAGTACTTGCCTAAGTTAGAAAATTCCTACCGAGTGGTGAGCATGCCTCCCACTCAGAGGCTTATCTGCAGTCCAGTACTCGCCTAAGTTTGAAACACATCCCTCTCCACAAGGACGACAAGGTACAAGTCGACTGCAACCTCCTCTTCGGAGCTGCCCAAAAATACAATCTACGCTCCATCCTTATCCGCAAGGACGACGAGGTGCAGGTCGACTGCAACCTTCTCCTCGGAGCTGCGTCACAAGTATAACGTACGCTCCATCCTCATTTGCAAGGACGACGAGGTGCAGGTCAGCTACAACCTTCTCTTCGGAGCTGCACCACAAGTATAAAGTGCGCTCCATCCTCATCCACAAGGACGACAAGGTGCAGGTCGACCGGAACCTCTTCCTCAGAGCTGCATCTCAAGTACAAAAGAATATTCCGAATTAAGAACAAATTCCACTTGAAGGCAAGAACAAGCATATTCAGAGATAAACAAAATTCAGACAAATCCTAAGGTTTCGACCGCGGATTAAAGTACTCGGGCATCAAGCCCGAAGGAGTTTAACGGTTACAAAATCACTCAGCATTCCGAGGCAAATTTAAGGTGAGGCATAAAAGTTTGTTCACTCCGCAGGAGGAGGACTGGCAGGCTTGACAAATTCATCCAGGTCGATTTCGTCGGCAATCCGAGTGGCAGCAGTAATGAAGGTCTCCATGAAAGATTGGAAGTCATGCTTCTTGGTGTTGGCAACCTTGATCGCTGCCAGCTTCTCTTCTCGCGCTTCCTTGCAGTGGACACGAACCAAGGACAAAGCCACATCAGCGCCGAACCGGACAGAAGACTTCTCCCATTCTTGCACTCGACCGGGGATCTAATTAAGTCGAGTCATCAGAGACTCGAGGTCATTCTGGAGCGTTGCCCTTGGCCAGAGTGTTGTGTCGATCCGCGACATTGCGACCTTCAGTCGAGCAAGATAATTAACAACACCAGCAACACGAGATTCCAATCAGAGTACATTCATGGCAGCTTCGTCTTTCACTGGAGAATGGGTGGAGTCCAAGCTTGTCTCAACTCGCCCAGTTTCTTCCTTGAAGTTCCGGCAAAATTCTGCACGTACAATTCAAAGATGAGTCAGTGGTCGTGTATCGAGTTGACAATAGCAAGTCAGTCGGTTCAGAGAAAACACCTTCAAGCAGGACGAAAAGCTTCTTGGCAAGACCTCCCAGATAATTCTCCAGGTCGTCCCTCCTGCGAGCAATGCCTTCCATCTTCTCATTCATATTGTTCTTGTCCTTCTTCAGGCGAGTCGCTTCCTTATTGGCTTCATCAAGGGCAGTTTTCAGCTTGGTGTTTTCTTTCTCCAGTTTGCCGACTGAAGCTAGCTTCTGTTCAGCGAGTGCAGTTTTCTCATCAGCTGCTTTCTGTGCGGCCGCAAGATCTTGGTCCTTCTTCGCCAGAGCTTGATTCATTTTCTCTGAAAAGAAACAACGCTCGGTTCAGAAAAAGCAAAAGAAAATCCGGTCCGGAGTCAAGTCAGTCGGCGAGTTTTCTCTTACCAGCAGCTCCATCCTTGGCCTTCTGCAGATTTGTCTTGGCCAGTTCCAGATCGAGGTTGATCTGAATCTGTTTTTTCTCCAATTCAGCAAAACGAACTCCGAGTTCACAAGATTTATGTAATCAATAGACAGTCAATCGCCACATGAAAAGACTAGTTTGTTTTCAGACCGTAGTCGACTGCCCGCAGTCAACCACAGTCTCGGGGACTACACCCAGTGGGTGCACTTAGCGTGCCCCCACTGGTCCAGTTTCCACTCGACGTGGTCTGTCCAGGCCGAGAGTAAAAAAAAGAGGATCTAAAACCGTAGTCGACTGCCCGCAGTCTACCACGGTCTCGGGGACTACACCCAGTGGGTGCACTTAGCGTGCCCCCACTGGTTCGAATTCCACTCGACGTGGTCCGTCCAGACCGAGTGGAAAATTTAGCTTCTCAGACCCCAGTTGACTACCCGCAGTCAACTATGGTCTCGAGGACTACACCCAGTGGGTGCACTCAGCGTGCCCCCACTAGTTCAAAAGTCCAATTGACACAACCTAGTCGACTCAAGATACAAGTTTGCTCAATGGCAAATCAAAACACCCAGTGGGTGTACAGATGCGAAGCGCAGACGGATGAAAAGATTCCTTGAAAAGGGTTTTCAGGTGGCATATCCTAACGGAACAAGCTAAAAGAGTCAGTCAGCAATCTGCTAACCTGGACGTTGCTCTAGAGAGCAGAGCTGGCTTCATAAGCAGCTTGGCTGGCCTCCTGCACCATCTTCATCTTCTCCATCATGATGCCCGCCTGGCGTATAGCCCCTTTGGCAGCACCCACCTGGTCCTCTGGGACGTGATGTGCAGTAAAAAGTGAAGGTGGATCGGCGGGAATCTGCATGGCTGACGCTGAAGGCTGAGCACTCAACAGTGGTATGGCGAAGGAGACGGAAGTCCGATTAGCATCGCCGACGTCCTGAATTACCGGTTCCGCCACCAGCGTCGACTGAGGCGTCTTGCCAGCGGACGTTTTCCTGTTTCTTCTCCCCAAGGGCCTCTGTGGCTCGTCCTCGTCGTTGTCGGGGAGATCAATGACGTAGAGAGGAGCTGTAAAAGATCAGTCGCCAAAAGTTCATCCTCGATTGGTTATATCGCAGTTCAGTCGACAAAGCAAAGACAAGATCACGAAGGTTATACCTGGGTTGGAGGTGACCGCGTCTTCCATGTCCTCATCCTCGTTTTTGTAAGCAGAGGTCCCAAAGGTAGCGGCCCTGCTTGTTTCAAGATTCATTCGGTCAAACCAAGGAAAAATAAACAACACAGAATTTCAGGTAAAACTGAAGACAGGACACTTACGCAGAGGCAACAGGGATATCAATTTTGATTTTGGGCAGAGCCTTTCGAGTCTTCTGCGGTACAACCTTGGATTGCTTCGGGGCCTTTTTAGTCGGCGCAGGAGAAGACGTCCGAGGGTGCTTTGATGACTGCCCGGTCTGAACAGATGCCTTGTTGCGGGCGCTCACCGGATTGTGAGTGAGCTTAGATCGCCTTTCCCTACGGGGAGGTGAGTCGACCTCTACTTCATCACTCAGGTCAGAGCTCTCCTCGTCCCCTTCACCATCGGAATGCCACTCGCCGCTCTCGCCTCCGCTCGCCTCCCCCTCCGGATCCTGCTCCTACTCTCCTTTGGGCATCGAATACATCTCAGTAAGAGCCTAGAAGACAACAAGCAAGGCAAAAGTCAGTCGGTTGATTGCAAGCAGATACATGGTAAATCAAGATAACACTCGGCAATTCGGAGTTGGACCTTGTTGATACGTCCATTTTGCATCATGCTTTTATATCGATATTTATTGCATTATGGACTGTTATTACACATTATGTCACAATACTTATGCCTATTATCTCTTATTTTACAAGGTTTACATAAGGAGGGAGAATACCGGCAGCTGGAATTCTGGGCTAGAAAAGGAGCAAATATTAGAGACCTATTCTGCACAACTCCAAAAGTCTGGAAACTCCACGGAATATCTTATAATAAAAAATAAAAAATCCTCGCCAAAGATGAAGGCCAGGGGGCCCACACGCTATCCACGAGGGTGGGGGCGCCCCCCTCCTAGGGCGCCCCCTACCTCGTGGGCCCTCTGGTGGCTCTCCGATGCCCATCTTCTACTATATGAGGTCTTTCGTCGAGAAAAAAAATAGGAAGCAACCTTTCGGGACGAAACTCCACCGCCACGAGGCGGAACCTTGGTGGAACCAATCTAGGGCTCCGGCAAAGCTGTTCTGCCGGGGACACTTCCCTCTGGGAGGGGGAAATCATCGTCATTGTCATCACCAACGCTCCTCTCATCGGGAGAGGGCAATCTCCATCAACATCTTCACCAGCACCGTCTCATCTCCAAACCCTAGTTCATCTCTTGTATCCAATTCTTGTCTCCAAGTCCGGGATTGGTACTAGTAGGTTGCTAGTAGTGTTGATTACTCCTTGTAGTTGATGCTAGTTGGTTTATTTTGTGGAAGATCATATGTTCAGATCCTATATGCATATTAATACCCCTCTGATTATGAACATGAATTTGCTTTGTGAGTAGTTACGTTTGTTCCTGAGGACATGGGAGAAGTCTTGCTATTAGTAGTCATGTGAATTTGGTATTCGTTCGATATTTTGATGAGATGTATGTTGTCTAGCCTCTAGTGGTGTTATGTGAACATCGACTACATAACACTCCACCATTATTTGGGCCTAGAGGAAGGCATTGGGAAGTAATAAGTAGATGATGAGTTGCTAGAGTGACAGAAGCTTAAACCCTAGTTTATGCGTTGCTTCGTAAGGGGATGATTTGGATCCATATGTTTCATGCTATGGTTAGGTTTACCTTAATACTTTTGTCGTAGTTGCGGATGCTTGCAATAGAGGTTAATCATAAGTGGGATGTTTGTTCAAGTAAGAACAGCACCCAAGCACCGGTTCACCCACATATCAAATTATCAAAGTACGAACACGAATCATATGAGCGTGATGAAAACTAGCTTGACGATATTCCCATGTGTCCTCGGGGCGCTTTTCCTATTATAAGAGTTTGTCCAGGCTTGTCCTTTGCTACAAAAAGGATTGGGCCACCTTGCTGCACTTTATTTACTTTTGTTACTTGTTGCTCGTTATGTCGGTGTTCTGGGAACGGGGGTACCTAGACTTGCCTGCCTGCGGCCTGCGGCATGGCTCAAGGGGTGGCCCAGTACGGCCCATCTTCATCAACGCAAGCTCAAGACCCTCGCGAGGGGCCAAGCCTGTGGGGGCGACAGAAGCTTCCTCAGGCACGGCCTCGTCAGGCTGGCTCGCGAGGAGGCGGAGAGATCAAGGCGGGGTACCTCACGAGGTGCCCATTGTCGGATTTCGGGTTCCGGCAGACCCTTGAGGTTCGAACCTTTGGGGTCTTGTGCGGAATCTCGCCCTCTACCTACTGCACCCCGCCGCCTCGCTAGGATCTAAACTCTGAAAGGAACAACACAAGAGACACAGGGGTTTATACTAGTTCGGGCCACCATTGTGGTGTAATACCCTACTCTAGTTTGTAGTGTGGTGGATTGCCTCTTGGGCGATGGTGATGAACAATACAAGGAAGAACAGCCTCGCGAGGGTGCATTCTAGGCTGGTGCGATGAACTGCTAGGGGAGTTGATCGCTTCTCTCTCTCTCTGCCGATTCAGATCTCTCTCTCCCTAGGCTGTGGGTGGCTAGTCCTATTTATAGGCAAGGCCTGGGCCTCTTCCCAAATATTGGCGGGAAGGGCGCCAACAAATAGCCATTTGAAGGGGACATATGGTACACTTATCGACTAAAGTTGGTCCTCGCTTTGTCAAAGGCTCTGGTGGTGGCCGGCTTGGGCTCCACAATGACTTCCTTCCTGCCGTTGGACTAGTCTTGGTCTCGTTGCACGAAATGGGCGCTTTGCTTGATGCTCTTGCTGTGCTTGCTCCCTTTGCACCAAAGAGGAAAGGAGGACATCACTGCTGGGTGGCGCCCTTTGGCGCCGTTGGTCGTCATGGCTTGCGTCATGGGCACCTCGTGAGGTGCCCCCTTGATCTCCCGCCACCTCACGAGCCGGCTGATGAGGCGCGCCTAGGAAGCTCCCATCGTCCGCCTCAGCAGGCTGGCCCCTCGCGAAGGTCTTGAGCTCGTGTTGATGAAGATGGGCGTGATGGGCCCCCTTTGAGCCACGCGCCGCAGGCGAGCAAGTCTGGGACCCCGTTCCCGTAGCGCCGACATAGCCCGGGCCCAAAGCGCGCCCGAACTTGGCCGCGGCAGAGGCGAAGGGGCAAGTCTGGCGTCCACGGCCCTAACAGCCTGCGACCTTGGGCGCCAGCGTGGCGGTTGATTGGACGTGGCGGTATTGTTCCCCACGCCTCCTTATTTCATGCCGTGCTAAGCGGACTCATAACCGCACACGGCCGCTCCCCCTTCGCTGCTCGACCGTCCCCACTCTTCCTCCTCTCGAACTCCACTTCGCTCCCAATCCAATCTCGAACCTTCCTCCCCTTTCCGTTGCCATGGCTCGAGCGAAGAAAGAAAGAGGAAGAAACCCATGCCTCCGCCTCGCTCGCCGTCGTCGGCGGCCCCTGCCGTCGATCGGTCAATTATACTCAATCGAGAGGGCATGGGCAAGGTCAGCTCGGCCTTGGCCACCATCTTCAACGAATGCGGGCGGACGACGGCCTGGCCCGCGTCCCACTTCGCCATTGACAGGATAATCACCGAGGTCCAGTATTTTGCCGATGCCCTGTTGGCGGGGCTGGTTCCCCCCTTCTCTGATTTCTTCAATGTTGTACTCTCCCACTATCAGATCCATATGATGCACTTGGGTCCAGAATCCATCACTCTTCTTGCGGTCTTCGCCTTTGTTTGCGAGGCGATGATGGGCATCCTTCCCTCGGTTGCCTTGCTGCGCCACTTCTTCTCTCTGTGCCTTGTTGACCCCACCCAATGTTCGGGGTGCGTGAGCTTCATTGCTGCATCTCAAACAGCGCTTGAGGATTGACTTCACCCTTCCTCCGCCCGCACTTTGGGTTCATGGCGGTGGCTACGTGGGCGTGGGGTGCCCATCCCCTGCTGTCGAGCCAACATCACCAGCTGTCCCCAATTCAGTGGGGCGAGGAGGAGACGCCACGAGCCCCGGCTGCGCCTTTGTCTGGCGTCGCCCGGCGTTCTGGCGCTCGAGGGTGCCGAGGGCGCCCAAGGTGGCGAAGGAGTTCTGTTGTGCGCATTGCCCTCTCCAGCGCCATTCCGCGGATGTGGGCCTCAGCAGCGCGAAGACCACATGAGGCTCGGGAGGAGGACTTGACGCTGGGCCGAGGAAGGTGCTCTTGGTCTTGACTGGGATCCCAACCCAGCAGCGTCCGGCAGGGGTGCTTTGCTGTACTTTTGCTCAAGCAGGGGTGACTTTGTGAAGAAGATGCCCAGCTTCAACGAGTGGGGGCCGCGCCCCGCAGGTCTCATGGGGTCTCATGAGAACCCGGTGGTGGTGACTGCCCTTCCAGTCGGCCGTGGCGGCTCTTCCTCGAGTGGCAGTGCAGGGAGGCTCGAGCTGCTGGAGGCCGAGGGAGCCTCCGCAGGGGCGACGGTCCCAGGCAGCACTCTTGAGGGAGCAGCTCCTGAGGCCCAGGCTGTCGCGGTTGGGGGAGGCGAGCAGCTGCCCGTGGTGCCTACGGCTAAGGCCCCTGGGGCCCCAGCTACCCTCCTTGGTGAGGCGACTGGCGGCGAGCTCCAGGACGACGCCCCTGACGCCGGTCGTCTCGACGCTCCTTCCTCGTCGCAGGTTGACCCCTGCACTCAACTCTTGGGTCGATTCCGCATGGATTTTGAGGCTCTTCGGAAGAGAAGGGAAGCCCTGGGCGACGATTACCCTTGTCGCCTGTTGAAGCGTAGGAAGTACTTCGCCATTGATGAGTAAGCTTTCCCCTTTTCTGGCTCTTGATTCTTCTGTTGTTTTTACTGATCCTTGCTCCGCAGGGCCCTTCCTGCCGAGCTCACGGAGATGTCTGAGGAGCCATCCCCCTCGGCTCCGCCCTCTCCACCGTCTTCGAGCACTCCGAGCTGCAGGGCCCTGATGGTGAGGTCGGCCGGAGAGACGAGCCATCCTGAGGCGCATCGCATCCCCGCGCGCCTCGCGACCCTCTTTCGCGAGCCCTCTCGAGGCATAGCTGGCCTGCCGTGGGCTTCTCATCTGGTCGTCGACCGTGATTGGCTGAGGCATTCCCTGCGCTCTCCTTTGGGGGATGGGCTGGCTCCTGGCCGGGCTCCTGGCGAGGTGTGCCCGACCGTGGCGAGGGCACCAGCCCCCAGCCCCCTGCCCGGAGGGGGAGTGCTGATTCGTGGCCCTCGGCGCTCTCCCGGGGCGGATGACGGTGCGGAAGACGTACTTGAGCGTGCCTGGGAGTGTCGCACTCTTCGCCACGGGTTTCTTCGGAGGGCGGCTGATGTGGTGAGCCTGCTCGGTGAAGAGCTCGCCGATGAAGACACGCGCCTCGAGGCCGAAGGCCTGCGCCTGGCCGCGGAGAGGCATGAGCTGAAGGCGGCTGTCGCCCAAGCGCGCCACCAGCGTGATCTTGACGATGAGGAGGCCAAGGCGTCGCTGGTGGCCTCTCGGGAGGTCCGTTCTCGGGCCGTTGAAGAGGCTCGGGAAGTTGACCGGCGGCGAGAGGCGGCAGAGGAGCGGGCGCGGGAACTCCTGGCCCGTTGCCGCTCACTGGAGGAGCAGGTGGAGCTGCATGAGATGGCCCTTGCGTCGATGAGGGTGGCATCAGGCGACCTAGCAGAGCTCCAGAAGCGGGAGGAGGCGCTGACACTGGAAGCCGCCCGGCACGCGAGTGATCTGACGCCGGAAACAAGGGAGCACTTGGTGGCGAGGGCGGGATGATATCGCCAGCTGGGAGGCCAGCGATCTGGAGGAGGTCGGGCGTCGGGTGGCGACGGCGCGCTTGAACCTCGAGCGCGAGTTCGAAGAAAGGCTGGGGTTGATCCGGGCTGAGGCCGAAGGTAGGACCGCTGCTGTCACAGCCCCAGATCAGCCCTAGCTTGATTTCTTGCATCCATGCATCATGTCTAAATTTCCTTTAAATTTGAATTGGGGAATTGGAGAGCCTCCGGAATCATTTAAAATAAATGATCAACATTAAAAATTGCTTCAAATGTTTCCAAGGAAATGTTCCTTTTCAGCTTTGAAAAATATTGGCAAGAATAAAATTCAAACCAATATTTTTGGAGTAGTGAAACATTTTATTTTGGGCCTTTGAATTAATTCAATAACTATTTGCATTGGAAATATATTTTATATATAATTAATATATGTCCAATAATTCTGGGACATTTATGTGGTTTGGTATACTTTAGTTCCAGCCACATAATTATCTTCAGGATTTTATAAAATGGTTTAGTATTTTACTAAACTAAAGCGAACAGAACAAAATAGAAAACAGAAATAAAAGAAAGGAAGGAACTGACCTGGCCCAGCACACGGCTTACTGCAGCAGCCCACGGCACAGGCATTGTAGCAACCCAGCCGGGCAAAACCGGCCTAGCCCAACTCCCCACCGTCTTCAACCTCTCGCCAAGTGGCGAGGCGTGTCGCTTGCCCTTGCAGCCACCTCCACCCTGCCCGCTTCACTCCCCCGACGCTCTGGACGAGTCCCCCGAATGCCACGCACACCCCCCGACCCCCTCGTCCTCTCCCCTCTCTCCCTGGAACCCCATCCCCTCCTCTGCTCCCCTCTCGCGAGCTCGACCGAGCGAGCTCGCCGACGCCGATCGCCGTACCCGCGGCCACAGCCACCCCCTTGCCCCTCTGCCGTCCCCAAGAGCTCCGCCCCGACCTCTTCTCCGTCTCCGCCGAGCTAAACGACACCGGAGCGCCCCGAGGCGCCGCCCCACCATTTTTAGCCTCCTCGGACCTGCCGGTCGCCGTCGCCCGATTCGTCGGCTCCGGACCGTCCCCGACCTCGCCGAGCGTCCCGTCGCCATCGCTGTGAGCCCCCGCACCGAACCTCTCTCTCCCCGATGCCGATCTCTTCCCTAACCGCGCTAACCGCCGCAACCGAGAGCTCTTCGCCGCCGGCCATGTCGCCGTCGTGGCCACCGTGACCTATAGCCGCAACCGAGCGCTTCACCGCACTCACCATGTTCCTGTGGAGCCCGCACCCTCTCGCACCTCTGCCGTGCCTCCTAGCGGCGTGCGAAGCCGCCTGAGCTCGCCGCCGCCAAACACGTCGCCGGCGCCTTTTAAGCGACTCGAATAACTACTTGCACCACCCGACGCGGGCTCTTCCGGCTACCAGTAGAGCCCTCCTCCGTCTGTTTGGTCGCGGAGCTAGAAACCCGTGAGCCTCCGCCGCCTCGGCCTCGCCCGGCGACTCAACGCCGGGCGGGATTTACTGTTTGACCTGGGTTTGACCCCCTGTGGTCACCGCGTGGGCCACCCCGACACTTTTAGTTAGTATTAGTTTAACACTAATTAACCTAGGTTAGTTAGCTAGTTAGTCATTGATTAGTGGGCCCCGGCCCCACAAACAGTTTAGTTAGAATTAACTTAGGGCTAAATAACTTGGTTAAATAGTTGTGCCACTGACACGCGGGACCCACATGTCAGGTTTGACCTGGGCGCCCAGTTGACTTCTTGACGTCACACAGGCGTCATCTTGTGTGAGAAAGTATTTCTGGAATTAAAATAAATCAGGAAATGATTTATAAATTTCAGGAAATATGCTAAACTTCTAAAAATCATATAAATTCAACCAGTAACTCCAATGGAAATAAGTTATATATGAAAATGATCAGAAAAATATGAAGAATCTGTTTATGCCATAATCATGCATGTTTGAACAAGTTAACCTCACTGAATAGGATGAATCATGATTAGGGTAATTTATGTAATAACATTTGGAGTTGGAATTTGTTCTTGTTTGAGTTCCACTCCAATTAACTTGGCTAGATATTGCATTAGGTGAATTCAGTACCTTAACATAACATGTCATTCATGTGAATGTGCATTGCATTGATTGTGTTCTCCCTTGTTTGCCGGTAATTGTCCCTCTCGATGAGCGACGCATCGACGATGAATTCGATGACACCGATGAAGAACTATATTATCTTGAAGTGTGCGGGCAAGCAAAACCCCTTGTTCATTCGATACAATCCCACTCTCTCGCTCCTGCTCTATTTTATTGCATTAGGACAACATCGATTCAATTGTTACTTGCTGCGGTAGCTGAACCCTTTATCCTCTGCATGACTGTCATTCCACAATAATTAGATGAAACCCACTAGCATGAGTAGGAGTTGTTTGAGCCATGTTGTGCCTACTCATTCATGCTTGTTTGTCATGCTGCTACTGCTTAGAGTTGAGTCGGTCTGATTCATCGGGAATGAATTGGAATTGTTATGAACATGTCCTATTGTGTGTGAGCTAAGTGTGTGAACACGATTTGGTAAAGGTAGCGGTGAGAGGCCATGTAGGAGTACATGGTGGGTTGTCTCATTGCAGCCGTCCTCGGAACTGAGTTACGTGTTTGTGATCCATGATACAGATTACTACCACGCATTGGGCCCGAAACCAATGGACCCTCTCGGCTTCTTAACCACCCTTGTCCTCGGTCCAGGAGTTGCAAGTAGTTTACGGTGTTTGTAGCATCTTTGGGGCCGCACATACGCTGACCTTAGGGGTGGGTTGTGTTGCGGTAGGCACCGTGGGTCGTGTACCGATTCGCCCGTTTGGTGTCTCGGGAACCCTGCACACATCGTTCGGGGCTGTATGGGAAACCTCGGCGGACTCCTGCGGATGGAACCGAATAGGCGATAAACCTGGACTAGGGACTTGAGTGTTTAGGTAGGCCGTGGCCGACACCCACGTTGGGCTTCCGCTTGAAGGTTGCCGAGTACATGTCGGTAAACGGCGGTAAGTGGTGAGCGTGTGTGAAGAAGTACACCCTGCGGGGTTAATATGATCTATTGAATAGCCTTGTCCACGGAGAAGGACTTCGGGTTGCCTATATCAGTTCATAGACAAGTGAAAGTGGATACTCTAAAATCGCAAGATAAGCGTGAGTGCTATGGATGGCGTTCCCGTGGGAGGCGGGAGCGGATCCATAGTGGTGTATTGATATGGTGAATATGTGGACTCGTGCGCCACCTCAAAAGAGTTACTTGCGTCAGTAGTTCGGGATAGCCACGGGTCAAAGCTGGCTTGCTGCGTCAAACTCCACCACCCCTTTGTTGATAATGATGCATATGTAGTTAGTTCTGATGTAAGTCTTGCTGAGTACATTTGTACTCACGTTTGCTTATTTTATGTTTTGCAGAGAGACGTCAGTCTCGCTAGTAGTTCCGCTTGGACTTCGACGTTTAGCTTGTTACCTCAGCTACGATCTTGTGCCCTCGGCAGGATCTGGTAGTTAGTCAGGCTTCTCAGCCTTTTCCATTTATAGTTGTATGTACTCAGCCATGTTTAGCTTCCGCTTGTGCTTTGATTTGTATGCTCTGAGTGTTGGGTCATGAGACCCATGTTTGTAATATCTCGCTCTTCGGAGCCTAATGAATAAATATTTGAGTCGTAGAGTTATGTTGTGATGCCACGTCGTGTTTACACATATTGAGCATATTGTGTGTATGTTTGAAATGCTTGGTATGTGTGGGATCCGACAAACTAGTTGTTTATCCTCGGCAGCCTCTCATATGGGGAAATGTAGTCTCGTGCTTACGGCGATAGTAGTCCGCTACTGCCCGGTTCACCGGAGTCCTCGCTAGCCCAAGACTACTGCTTGGACACTTGACTGGCGGCATGTGCTTCACCGTTCCTATGTACGTCCTTCGGGAAATGTCACGCGGTGATATTCGAGTCCTGCCTAGCTGCTACAGCCGGGATACCGAGTCTGTTAGCCAGTGCTACAGCCCAATTTATCGTTGATGACCGACATGCTCGATGTGATTCATGTATGCCTGTTCCCATAGGTTAGCGCCGCTTTGGGTTCACGACTAACCATGTCGGCCCGGTTCTTGGTCATGTGGATGCTAGCGACATTATCATATCGTGAGCCAAAAGGCGTAAACGGTCCCGAGCCATGGTAAGGCGACACCGTAGAATACCGTGCGTGAGGCCGCAAAGTGATATGAGGTGTTACCGGCTAGATCGATGTGACTTGGAATCGGGTCCTGACAGCGTTGGTATCGAGCCCCGATTGCTCAGAGGATTACCAAGCCAAACTGGTGAAGTTGTGTCTAGAAATGCTTTAGTTATGTAAGGGAATTGATTGTGGAAGGAGCGTAAGGCTCTTTTTACTCCTTATATCTCATGGCCTCTCGATCGAGTCAACCTCTTCTCTTCTACGGGGTTTAAGAACTAGGCTTCTCATCTATCTATCAGGATGACGTGTTACTAATCCCTAGACCTTTAAGATTGTTTGTTTTAATCCCCAGTTCAGTTCCTACTATTTTTGTATGATAACTGTGGATCTCGGACCCTTGATATTGTGATGTTGAGTGGTTATGCCACCATTTTTGCAGGATGTCTCAAATTATTTTGAGCATTTACAGCTGTTATGCTGTCCGAGTCATCCCAGGTCTCTAAATAGTCTGATGTATATGCAAATTCTTTCCTTCCGTTCCCGATGTCCTTTTTGGTCAGAATAAGCACACTAATCGGTAAGTTGAGGTACTTTGTTGCCTTGACATATATGCTGGAACTATTATTATGACCCTAGGTGTTTAGGAAGTCACCTAGCAATTTAGCAATGCTTTTGTATCCCCAGTGTGATGATTCTGGCCATTATTCTTGAAAGCATCCCATGATGTTATTAGTTAGTAGGCATTCTATTCCTGGGTTCCTGAACCCGAGATTCATCCTACTTCATGTTGTTAGTAATTGCTAGCTCCCTTAGGCTATTAGTAACCTTTGCGATAGTCCTCAAGGTCCGTTGTATTTCCTTCTTCCAAATACTACGAACCGCTTATGGCAGAAGTTCCTTGTTAAACCAAAACATCACAATAAGAGTGCTCTTGAGGAGTACTCCATTCATATTGTGACTCTGCCAATTCTACCTTTCCGCATGGGTTATCCGGAAGAAATGTTGAACTTTGCTCGACATACTAATCCATGCCTCCACAACTCGAAAAGTTATATGTTCCTTTGAGTTGTTCTCTTAGATGTCTTCTGACCCTCATCTATCAATTGATAGTCAGGAGTAGTCGTGCTCGTGCTCATTGATGCCTATTATCCTTGTGGTCCGTCAAGCTATTCTATTCCGGAATGACTAGGAGAAACAAACTCCAGTACCTCATCCATATCCAGGATTGGGTCAAAGCAGTTGTATTCCGCAGATCAAGATGCCAATTCAGCTTTTGTTCTATTCTACCTTGGAGTGTTACCATCTTTATGTCAAGAGTGTCATGAGAATTGCACCAACTCTCATGAATTTTTGACGTAGTGATACTTTTCACCATCATCATTCATTCCTCGGTCCCGTGTTGGTGTAACCGGAATGCCGACAAGTGAACTGTGATGTGTGAAATCGATACTCCTAGCAACCCCCCCCCCCCTGCTTGGTAGTAAATGGACAATATTCTCATTCTTAGCGTGTTGGTTATTAAATCATCATCCTAAGATTGATCGTGCTACCTAGTCCTTAGTTCTGGTGCACTCTTCGATCTATGAGTTAGGATCTTGTCAAGTCCTCACTCATTTGATCATATCGTCTTGCCCTCAAAAGCAAGATTGTTCTCGAGCTTAGTAACATACCGGTGGTTCGTGACTCTCCAAATATCTTCTTGGAAGTGTTACCGGGTTGTTCCCTGACTGTTATGTTGAGCTTGTGATCAAGTTGGTTTCTTGTGAACCACCCTCTCTCCAAGAATCTGTGTTGGATACCCCTGAGCTAGTTGGTTAAGCTAGACAACAACTTGGAGAGTTGGAAGATAAAAGCTTGCCTAACTTAGTTCGTTCCAAAGGGATATCCTTGTGTAGTGTGTGTTGAAGAAAGAAGATATCTTCATCGATTGGTCCCTGTGATCAGTTGCTGGACCTATTGTCTTATCAATCCTTTGATTTGAGTGTGGGTTATCGTCAAGTCAAATCAGACCAACGATATTCGTGATGTTGTCCTACTCGTGGTTGATCCCTCGAGCATACACCATTACATCTTTGGTCTGACCAATGCTATCACCGTGTTCACATGATGGTGGAAGTACAGTGATATGGAAATTCCGATGAATTGTTGTTGAGCCCATCAGCAGCATTTTGTCTCCCCCATGATTCATGTTGAACATCAACCTAGCGTTGAAAACTTTGTAAGCAATGCCTTCGTGTTACGTTCATGAAGCCTATGCTTGGATGGAAGAAGTGACTTCCTCGAATTCATGTGCTTTAGGTGTAAGTTGCCGCCATGAATTCGGGAAAGGTTTGTTTTGTTTTCTATGGTACCATCCCAAGTCAGTCATGCACGTGCGAAGTGCTCTATGGTTTGATAGGTTGGCCGCCTCCACTCCATACGTGTTCCTAGCACACCAAGCCACTGATTGACTTGTTCAAGGAAAAGAAGTCTATGCTTGGGATCTAATCCATGGACTTGCGTAACGACTTTGATATCCTCGATGATGGTTCCCCACCTGAACTCGGTAGTGTTTTGTTGTAAGACTACCATGTGGTCATGCTTGTCTGGGACAACGTGTTCACATGTGTGTAGCAGAACCAGCTCATGTTTTGGAGCTTGCTATCGTAGACCATATCCGAGAATCTATAGCGTTATCTCGTCGATTTGTGTTGCGACCTTTCTTTTCAGACATCTTTGAGTGCAGGTATCCTATTACCAATCGGATCTGAATCTCGGCAGATATGTTGGTTGGAACATTCCCAGCATTTGCATTTTGTTCCCAGCTTGCACCCTCTGGTGCCAATTCCCCATGGGCTGTCTCTCTCGGTAGTTTCTGTCCAATATCATCTTCAAAAGTGGACTTACCATGGGTCCCCTCCACCTCCGACGATAAGCAAAAATCATCCATTGCGTTGTCTTCAACAAGGTAGTCCACATCATCCATTCTAGTCTGGGTATGCCATTCCTTTGCACTCTTTCAAATGATCGCTTGTGATTGCCTTAAACTGGTATAAAGAGTTTCAATGATCTTGTATCAAAAGTAATTCTTTTTGCCACTTAAGGGAATAGTTCTTTGCGTCACCTTTCTCGAGGTGCCCTGTTACGGGATCATGGTAAATATTTCCTCGCCACCTTGACACCATCCACCATCTTTCTAAGCATGGAATTGTTGCCACCAATCAAACTCCGTCGTTTGTTCTTCCATCCCTATCGATGTGTTTTGTGTCTCAACTCGAGATGTTTCACCATCTCAGTCCGTGAGTCGATCATGTTTACTTGATCTTCGTGAAGATCGAATCCTGTAGAGTTTCCCCCTTCTTTCTGTTGTCGTGTCGAGTGAAGATTTCGATAGCAAAGACGTCAAGACCAAGACGATGGAGTAAATCAACATCTTCGAGAAGGGCAAATGGATCATGAAGATTGTGATAGTTTGTGACTCCCTTTTCCTCTTACCTCCGTCTTGAATCTCGGGCGAGATTCTTGTTTAGTGGGGTGAGTATCTGACCCAGATCAGCCCTAGCTTGATTTCTTGCATCCATGCATCATGTCTAAATTTCCTTTAAATTTGAATTGGGGAATTGGAGAGCCTCAGGAATCATTTAAAATAAATGATCAACATTAAAAATTGCTTCAAATGTTTCCAAGGAAATGTTCCTTTTCAGCTTTGAAAAATATTGGCAAGAATAAAATTCAAACCAATATTTTTGGAGTGACTGAAACATTTTATTTTGGGCCTTTGAATTAATTCAATAACTATTTGCATTGGAAATATATTTTATATATAATTAATATATGTCCAATAATCTGGGACATTTATGTGGTTTGGTATACTTTAGTTCCAGCCACATAATTATCTTCAGGATTTTATAAAATGGTTTAGTATTTTACTAAACTAAAGCGAAACGAACAAAATAGAAAACAGAAATAAAGAGAAAGGAAGAAAACCGACCTGCCCGGCTTACAGCTTACTGCAGCAGCCCACTGCACAGCCTTTGTAGCAGCCCAGCCGGGCAAAACCGCCCAGCCCAACTCCCCACGTCTTCAACCTCGCGATGAGGCGGCGTGCGTGTCACGCCAGCGCAGCCACCTCCACCTGCACGCTTCACTCCCCAGACTTCTGGACAGAGTCCCAGATGCCACGCACACCCCGACCCCTCGTCCTCTCCTCTCTCCCTGAACCCCATCCCTCCTCTGCACCCCTCTCATGAGCTCGACCGAAGCGAGCTCGCCACGCCGATCGCCCGTGCCACAGCCCAGCCACCTGCCCTCTGCCGTCCCCAAGAGCTCCGCCCGACCTCTTCTCCGTCTCCGAGCTAAGCGACACCGGGCGCCTGAGGCGCCGCCCACCATTTTCCCTCCTCGGACCATGGTGCCGTCGTCGCCCGGTCGTCGGCTCAGGACCGTCCCGACCTCGCTGAGCGTCCCATCGCCATCGCTGTGAGCCCCCGCACCGAACCTCTCTCTCCCCGATGCCGATCTCTTCCCTAACCGCGCCAACCGCCGCAACCGAGAGCTCTTCGCCGCCGGCCATGTCGCCGCCGTGGCCACCGTGACCTATAGCGCAACCGAAGCGCTTCACGACTCACCATATTCCCGAGAGCCCGCAGCACCCTCCGCACCTCTGCCGTGCCTCCTAGCGGCGTGCCCGAAGCTCGCCTGAAGCTCGGCCGCCAAACACGTCGCCGGGCGCTTTTCCGGTGACCAGAGCCCAACTACTTGCACCACCCGGCGGCGCTCTTCCAGCTACCCAGAGCCCCTCCTCCGTCCGTTTGGTCGCTGGAGCTAGAAACCAAGGCCTCACGCCGCCTCGGCCTGCACTCGGCGACTCGCGCGGCGGGATTTACTGTTTGACACTGGGTTTGACCCCCCAAGGGTCAGCATGGACGTGGGCCACCCCTGACACTTTTAGTTAGTATTAGTTTAACACTAATTAACCTAGGTTAGTTAGCTAGTTAGTCGCTGACTAGTGGGCCCCGGCCCCACAAACAGTTTAGTTAGAATTAACTTAGGGCTAAATAACTTGGTTAAATAGTTGTGCCACTGACACGCGGGACCCACATGTCAGGTTTGACCTGGGGCGCCCAGTTGACTTGCTGACGTCACACAGGCGTCATGCTGACGCAGTAAAGTATTTCTGGAATTAAAATAAATCAGGAAATGATTTATAAATTTCAGGAAATATGCTAAACTTCTAAAAATCATATAAATTCAACCGTAACTCCAATGGAAATAAGTTATATATGAAAAATGATCAGAAAAATGTGGAGAATATGTTTATGCCATAATCATGCATGTTTGAACAAGTTAACCTCACTGAATAGGATGAATCATGATTAGGGTAATTTATGTAATAACATTTGGAGTTGGAATTTGTTCTTGTTTGAGTTCCACTCCAATTAACTTGGCTAGATATTGCATTAGGTGAATTCAGTACCTTAACATAACATGTCATTCATGTGAATGTGCATTGCATTGATTGTGTTCTCCCTTGTTTGCCGGTAATTGTCCCTCTCGATGAGCGACGTATCGAGCGATGAATTCGATGACACCGATGAAGAACTATATTATCTTCAGAAGTGCCAGGCAAGCAAAACCCCCTTGTTCATTCCGATACAATCCCACTCTCTCGCTCCTGCCCTATTTTATTGCATTAGGACAACATCGATTCAACTGTTACTTGCTGCGGTAGCTGAACCCCTTTATCCTCTGCATGACCTGTCATTCCACAGTAATTAGATGAAACCCACTAGCATGAGTAGGAGTTGTTTGAGCCATGTTGTGCCTACTCATTCATGCTTGTTTGTCGTGCCTGCTACTGCTTAGAGTTGAGTCTGGTCTGATTCATCGGGAATGAATTGGAATTGTTATGAACATGTCCTATTGTGTGTGAGCTAAGTGTGTGAACACGATTTGGTAAAGGTAGCGGTGAGAGGCCATGTAGGAGTACATGGTGGGTTGTCTCATTGCAGCCGTCCTCGAGAACTGAGTTACGTGTTTGTGATCCATGATCTGATTACTACCATGCATTGGGCCCGAAACCAATGGACCCTCTCGGCTTCTTGACCACCCTTGTCCTCAGTCCGGGAGTTGCAAGTAGTTTCTGGTGTTTGTAGCATGCTGGGGGCCGCACGCAACGCTGACCTTAGGGGTGGGTTGTGTTGCGGTAGGCACCGTGGGTCGGTGTACCGATTCGCCGTTTGGTGTCTCGGGAACCCTGCACACATCGTTCGGGGCTGTATGGGAAACCTCGGCGGACTCCTGCGGATGGAACCCGAATAGGCGATAAACCTGGACTAGGGACTTGAGTGTTTAGGTAGGCCGTGGCCGACACCCACGTTCGGCTTCCTCTTGAAGGTTGCCGAGTACATGTCGTGTAAACGGCGGTAAGTGGTGAGCGCGTGTGAAGAAGTACACCCTGCAGGGGTTAATATGATCTATTGAATAGCCGTGTCCACGGAGAAGGACTTCGGGTTGCCTATATCGGTTCATAGACAAGTGAAAGTGGATACTCTAAAATCGCAAGATAAGCGTGAGTGCTATGGATGGCGTTCCCGTAGGGAGACGGGAGCGGATCCATAGTGGTGTATTGATATGGTGAATATGTGGACTCGTGTGCGCCACCTCAAAAGAGTTACTTGCCGTCGTAGTTCAGGATAGCCACCGGGTCAAAGCTGGCTTGCTGCAGTCAAACTCCACCACCCCTTTGTTGATAATGATGCATATGTAGTTAGTTACGATGTAAGTCTTGCTGAGTACATTTGTACTCACGTTTGCTTATTTTATGTTTTGCGAGAGACGTCGGTCTCGCTAGTAGTTCGCTTGGACTTGACGTTTAGCTTGTTACCTCAGCTACGATCTTGTGCCCTCGGCAGGAATCGGTAGTTAGTCGGGCTTCTCGGCCTTTTCCATTTATAGTGGTGCGTACTCAGCCATGTTTAGCTTCCGCTTGTGCTTTGATTTGTATGCTTCGAGTGTTGGGTCATGAGACCCATGTTTGTAATATCTCGCTCTTCGGAGCCTAATGAATAAATATTTGAGTCGTAGAGTTATGTTGTGATGCCACGTCGTGTTTACACATATTGAGCATATTGTGTGTATGTTTGAAATGCTTGGTATGTGTGGGATTCGACAAACTAGTTGTTTATCCTCGGCAGCCTCTCATATGGGGAAATGTAGTCTCGTGCTTACGGCGATAGTAGTCCGCTCTGACCCAGTTCACCGGAGTCCTGCTAGCCCAAGCACTCTGCTTGGACACTTGATGGCGGCATGTGCTTCACTTCGTTCCTATGTCATCCCTTCGGGAAATGTCACGCGGTGATATTGAGTCTGCCTAGCCTTGCTACAGCCGGGATACGGAGTCCTGTTAGCCAGTGATATAGCCGAATTTATACGTTGATGACCGACATGCTCGATGTGATTCATGTATGCCGGTTCCCATAGGTTAGCGCCGCTTTGGGTTCACGACTAACCATGTCGGCCCGGGTTCTTGGTCATGTGGATGCTAGCGACATTATCATATACGTGAGCCAAAAGGCGCAAACGGTCCCGGGCCATGGTAAGGCGACACCCGTGGGAATAACGTGCGTGAGGCCGCAAAGTGATATGAGGTGTTACCGGCTAGGTCGATGTGACTTGGAATCGGGGTCCTGACAGCTGCCTTGAGGGCCAAGCAGGAGGAAGCGACGAGGCGGGCTGATGCTTTTCGGGCCGCCCTTGAGGTGGCGCAGGAGGAGTTAACTACCTCCCGTGCCGAGGTGCTTCTTCTCCGCCAACGTGTGGATGAGGCTGAGGCCGTTGCGTGACAGAATGCGGACGAGATGCGCCAGCGGCGGGTCCTGGAGCATGAGCACGGCCCCATGCTCACGACGCTCCGGGAGAGAGCCAACACAGCCTTGGGTAACATCTGCGAGGCGACTGTTGGCGAGCTGCACGCAATTAACTACGCCGGCAACCTTCAGATCTTCACCGATGTGGTGACTCGGCTGGAGGAGCGGTCGGTCAGAGCCGATAGGTTGGTGGAGGAGAGAAGCCGCGCCCTGCTCGGGCGCGCCTTTTCTCGCGTCTTCAGCCATCTCCGGAATATGGAGCCTCACTTTGACTTCGACGCAGCCATCGCCCCGGTACCCCAGGCCGTCAGGGACGACCTGGCGCACTGGGTGGAGGACAACATGGACGCCCTTGTCAGGGCCTTTGCTTCAGACAACGATGGTGTGATCGTGGCTGCTGATGAAGGCGGCGTGGTGGACGACCCTAGCGCCGCTGGCGACGACGCATGGAGCGACGGCGAGGCCAGCGACGCCAAGCGACAATTCAGGAGGTGCTCCTTAGGATGCATTGGGGGATTTATCCGACTGACTGCGCACCATTCCTGTTTCCTGCACGAATAGAACTCAGGTTTTTCCCTGACGGTCGTGAGAGCATTTTGGGAGGGGGAGCCCCTCATGTAAAACTTGTGTTCTGCGTACTAGTAGATGCTATACCACCCGTACGCCTATGCCTAGTGGCTGGCTAGTTTACCTTTGTCTCGCGGGGGCCCCGAGGTAGCCAGCGGAGGGTTGTGGCGTTCTGAGCGTCTCCCGATCAAACCCATAGGATCTGTAGCAAATGCCTCCTGAGAGGACGCGGCGGCGGCAGCCTGGGCTGCACGCAAGCTAGACCCTACCCGGCTCGCGAGGGGCTCACGAGGGGAGGCAGCTGAGGCAAAGCGGTAACTGGAATGCTAGAGATTGCTCGAACGAGACTAAGCACCCCCTTCCCCAAACACACGCAAATCTTGAATTTTGGATCCAACTTAAATCCAGCGGGGGAAAGTGACAACCAAAGGGAAAAGCAATGAAACCAAACCAAAAAAGGCCGCGTCCGGCACCTAGTCTAGTCTTGGACGTCTTCTCACCAGCGCGGAGCTAAGTGCTGCCACTGGGCATGGGAGGGAGCCCCAGGGCCTGAGGCCGGCACCCCTGAGACTCCGGGGCGTGTACAACCCCACTCATTATTACGTGAGAGTGTCACGGGGCGGCGAGCTTCAGAGGCACTGGGCCTTCTTCGCAGGTACCGGCCTTGCTTCATATCGCCAGACGAGGGCCCCGCCTTGCGCCGCACTCTAGTGCCATCAACGACGACCGGAAACCAGGACGCCGCCAATGGGGTAGAGCGGTCGCCAGCGGTTCCCCCGACGACCACGGGTCCTCCGCCAGGGGCAGGCCCTGAGGCACCTCCCCAGCGGAGGGCCTACCTCCTGAGAACGCCTTGCTCCGAACGCCGCGGTGGTGATGCCGGATCTCGGCCCCTCTCCTGCAGCCCCCGGCGCCTTCCTCCAGAGGGGTAGGAGACTGCGGGAGTGGGGCAGCCGCTTGCTGTGGCGACCTGCACCTCCTGCGATTCATGATTAATGTATGCCTGCTCCTGAGGAAATAGTGGTACCCGATAATCGTCGCTTCCAGCGTGGCCGGTGGGGCCTTCACGGGGCTCTTGGAAGAGCTCGACTTGTCGCCTCGTCCCCCGTACTGGGGTGAGGGCGAGCCTTGTTCTCCTTCATGCTGGTGCCCTTGGTCCATCATGTGGGGCACGTATTCTTCTGGGGTCGTCATCCCGAAGGCCGCGCCATAGTGCTCCGCATGCCATGCGGTTCTGCTTGGGGTGCCCACCTGGGGGTGGTAGCGCGGCGGCCCACTGGGGTCGTGGGTCGCGACGAGTCCTTCTTCGCTGGTCGGGAGCGGAGGTAGCCGCTGTCACTGGCCCGGTGCTGGTAGCTTCGCTGCCGTTGGAGTAGCCTTGGGGCCCGCGGCCGCGTGTGGAGCCCCCGCGCGGGCCGCCCTGGACCTGAGGTGGGAGCTGGGTGCAGAAGGGATGAGCCCCGAGGCGGCAAAGCCCAGGAGCTCTGCCACCCGCTCTAGCAGTACGTCGCGGCCGCCTTCCAGTAGCCTGCACTGCAGTAGCTCCCGGGCCACCGTGAGTGCGGCCCTCGAGTTCGCCTGCTCCCGGCGGGTGTACGGTGTCGTGGCTGCGGCGTGGTTGGAGGCCCTCGCTGCCGACCGCGCCTGCCGCGGCGTGAGAGTTGTCGAAGCCTGTCCGCGTCGCCCGTGGCCCGTAGTGCCCTGCGGACCGCGAGCTGCTCAGGGCATGGGGTCGCCCGAGGCGGCGGCTGGTTGTGGCGGGCCAAGCCGCCGAGGACCAGGGTTGCCCGCACAGTCGCGGTAATGATGAGGACGATCTGACGGGACACGAAGTGGCAGGAGGTGGATCGGCGCACCTACTGGCGCCAAATGTCGGATTCGGGTTCAGCAGACCCTTGAGGTTCGAACACTGGGGTGCTTGGCGGAATCTCGCCCTCTACCTACTTGCACCCGCCGCCTCGCTAGGATCTAAACTTCTGAACGGAATAGCACAAGAGACACGGGGTTTATACTAGTTCGGGCCACCATTGTGGTGTAATACCCTACTCTAGTTTGTGGTGTGGTGGATTGCCTCTTGGGCTGATGGTGATGAACAATACAAGGAAGAACGGACTCGCAGTGCATTTCTAGGCTGGTGCGATGAGCTGCTAGGGGAGTTAGGTCACTTCTCTCTATCTCTCTGCCGATTCAGATCTCTCTCTCCTAGACTACGGGTGGCTAGTCATATTTATAGGCAAAGGCCACAGGCCTCTTCCCAAATATTAGCGGGAAAGGCGCCAACAATTAGCCATTTTGAAGGGGACATATGGTACACTTATCTCGACTAAAGTTGGTCCTCTTTGTCAAAGGCTCTGGTGGTGGCCTTGGCTTGGGCTCCACAATGACTTCCTTCTGCCGTTGGACTGGTCTTGGTCTCGTTGCACGAAATGGGCGCCTTTGCTTGATGCTCTTACTGCGCTTGCTCCCATTGCACCAAAGAGGAAAGGAAGACCTTCTTGGGCTGGCGCCCCTGGCGCGCCTTAGGTCGTCATGGCTTGCGTCATGGGCACCTCATGAGCCAACTGATGAGGCAGCGCCTGAGAAGCTCCCTGTCGTCCGCCCCGCGAGGCTTGGCCCGTCGCGAGGGTCTTGAGCTCGTGTTGATAAAGATGGGCCGTGATGGGCACCGCTTTGAGCCATGCCGCAGGCAGGCAAGTCTGGGGACCCCCGTTCCTAGAACGCCGACACCCATGACGCAAGCCATGACGACCGAGGGCGCTAGGCGGACGCCAGCCCACACAGTGTCCTCATTTCCCCTTTGGTGCAAAGGAGGCAAGCGCAGGCCAAGGCATCAGGCAAAGGCAACCGTTTTGGTGCAACAAGACCAAGACCAGCAGAACGTCTGGAAGGAGGTCATTGTGGAGCCCAAGCCGGCATCACCGTCAGAGTCTTTGGCAGGCGAGGACCGACTTTAGTCAGGATAAGTGTACTAGATGTTCCCCTTCAAAATGGCCAATTGTTGGCACCCTTCCCACTCAATATTTGGGGAGAGGCCCAGGGCCTCCGCCTATAAATAGGACTAGCCACCACCAAGGCAAGGGGATCGATGGGAATCGGCATCTAGAGAGAGAGAAAGAGAGGCGACTGAACTCCCCTAGCAGTTCATCGCACCAGCTCAAGAACAGACCCTCGCGAGGCTGTTCTTCCCTTGTACTGTTCATCATCAACCCCAGAGGCAATCCACCACACCACACACTGGAGTAGGGTATTACACCACAACAGTGGCCTGAACCAGTATAAACCTCGTGACCCTTGCATCGCTCTTTGTGTAGCTTTAGATCCTTGTGAGGCGACGATACGTAGGTAGGTTGGAGGTGCGATCTCGCGCACCCTGAGTTGAACCTAGAGGGTCTGCGGAACCCAAATCAACATTTGGCGTGCGGTAAAGCGCGTCGAGCTTTCCTTCCACCAACCCGCTCTCCACCAACATCGCGATTCGCCCGATGATGAGCAGCGCGCCACCCGCTCCGGTCGCTAAGCGCCAGCGAGGCGAGGGGGCTCGAGCCTTGGCCCCGCCATGCGGCAGTGCGATGGCGAACAAGTTCAAGCTGGAGATGCCACCACGCTACAACAGTACGACCGATCCGCTGGCCTTCCTGCTGGCGTATGAGGAGGCCGTCCTCGAAGCCGGGGGCGATGACAGGGTCATGGCTAACTTGTTTCCCATGGCCCTCACAAGCGTCTCGCGCATGTGGCTGCTCCACCTTCCAGCGTCTTCCGTGGCCTCTTGGGTGGGGGGGGGGGAGCTGCGCGGCCTCTTCCTCGCTCAGCACGCTGCACCTGCGCCCCCTGTCGTCGCAGCTCTCCTGGGCGGCTCGTAGGCGCCACCTTCAGGCCGCCACGTCAGGCCGTTTGTCCGCCAGATCGGCGCCGTTTCCGCGCAGCAAGGGGCCCCTCCGGGTCGGTCGGTGCCCAAGGCCGACCTGGCCTTCAGCTCGGATGATCACCCCTCCAACTCAGCCTGCTCGGGCGCGCTCCCAATGCTGTGCACCCCCACCATCTGCCAGGTGGCCGTCACCAGGACTCTCATCGACGGCGGCGCAGGCCTCAGCGTGCTCTCGGTTGAGGCCTTCAGCCTCCTCCATGTACCGCCGGAGCGGCTTCAGCCCAGCAGGCCCTTCTTGGGCGTCGGAGGCGGTTCCACCGGCTCCCTGGGGCAGATCCATCTTCCGGTGACCTTCGGCACCTATGACAACTTCCGCACGGAGCTAATCGACTTTGACATTGCCCCCATCGGCCTCCCATACAACGCCATCCTCGGCTACCCAGCACTAGCCCGATTCATGGCCGCGACTCACCCAGCGTACAACCTCATGAAGATGCCCGGGAGCAGCGGCGTCCTCACCGTATCCGGAGACACCGGGGATGCGTTGCAAGTGCTCAAGCTCGTCTTCAAGACTGCGGCGGCGGCGCCTTCGCCCGACTCGAGCGCCCCCGAGCCCAAGGGGATGCACCGCCAAGAAGAAGCAGCTATTCACCCAAGACAAGGCGAAACCAAGCGAATCTTTGGTCGGCGAGGCGGATCGCGATGCCACCTTCACCATAGGCACCAACCTTGAGCCCGGCGGAGGAGGCCTGGTAAAGTTCCTGGCATAAGCAGAAGGTGTTCGCATGGGAACTGATCGGTGGCAGGGGTTCGAGGCGTGGTGAGCACCACCTCAACGTGTGCCCCAATGTGCGCCCCGTGAAGCAGAAAGCTAGACGGCAGTCCACAGAGAAGCAGGCTTTCATCATCCAAGAGACCCGCAAGCTAGAAGCTGCAGGGGTCATTCGCAAGGTCCGCTACCTAGATTGGTTGGCTAACCCGGTTGGCGTGCCGAAGAAAGGGGGGAAGGAACGCATGTGTGTCGACTTCACCAACCTCAACAAGGCCTGCCGCAGGATCCATTCCCGCTCCCTCGTATCGATCAGATCGTCGACTCCACCGCCGAATGCGACCTGTTGTGTTTCCTGGATGCCTTCTCTGGCTATCGCCAGATCAAGATGGCGATAGAAGAAATGGAGAAAACGTCTTTCCTGACCCCGTGTGGAGTGTACTGCTACACATGCATGCCGTTCGGGCTGCGCAATGCAGGTCGACCTTTCAGTGGCTGATGCACATCGCCTTGGGTCGGCAGCTCGGGAGGAATGCTGAGGCTTACGTTGATGACCTTGTGGTGAAGTCTCGGGAGGGAAAAACCGTGATACAAGACTTGGAGGAAACCTTCGCGAGCCTCAACGAAGTGGACCTGTGGCTCAACCCGGAGAAGTGTGTGTTTGGAGTCCCCTCGGGCAAGCTCCTGGGCTTCCTCGTGTCCCACCGGGGCATCGAGGCCAACCCAGATAAGGTCAAAGCAGTCGAGGACATGAGCCCTCCGAAGACCCTCAGAGAGATGCAGGATCTCATTGGGCGCGTAACCGCATTAGGACGCTTCATCTCCAAGTTGGGGGAACGAGCACTGCCCTTCTTCAAGATGATGAAGAAAAAGGGCCCCTTTGAATGGACTGAAGAGGCCGACAAGGCGTTCCAGGATCTCAAAAGGTACTTAACCAGCCCTCTGGCAATGGTGGCTCCGCGCCCTCAAGAGCCCCTGGTGCTCTACCTTGCAGCCACCCCCTACTCTTCCCGCGCAGCCCTTGTGGCGGTTAGGGAGGAACGTTGGACCAAAGCCGCGTCAGCCGCCTGGGTCGAGGCGAAGCAAGACCAAAGGAGCCTCACAGATACCACAGCTCTGTTAGGAAGGATCAACCGCCGCTTGAAGCGCCTTCCGAGCAGGAGGCCCCTCCCAGGCGACCAGCCGGCTGGGGCTCCACTATCTCGGGGCGCCATGGCCTCGGGAGGGCCAGCAGCACCAGCCTCCCAACCTCGTCCAACACCACTGTGTGCTTCGTCGGCCACAGTGTTCTGAGGCGAGGGCGCGGTACCCCATGCCCCAGAAACTCCTCCTCGCGCTATTGGTAGCCTCGCACAAGCTGCAGCACTATTTTCAGGGCCATCCCATCAAGGTCGTCTCAGCGTACCCCTTGGAAAGGGTGCTCAGGAGCCCCAACTCGGCTGGAAGAATCGCTGAGTGGAACATCGAGCTGCAAGCGTTTCAGCTAGAATTCAGCACAACCAGAGTCATCAAGGGGGCCGTTCTAGCAGATTTCGTGGCGGAATGGGCGGAGGCGCCAGGCCTCAAAGCTGATGAGGATCGGTCCCTCTCCCCGGGAAGCGAGGCACCGGACGTTTGGGTCATGTACTTGACAGGCGTTCTCGACACGGCTGGGCTGGCCTTGGTGCTCATATCTCCCACTCAAGACAAGCTCTACTACAGTGCAACTCTGTTTCCGGCCACGGAGAAAAGGTCTCCAACAACATAGCGAGAATACGAAGGCGATAGCAGGCACGAAAGCCGTAATCGCCACAGGGTGAAGCGCCTTACCATCAAGGGTGATTCACAACTCCTCGTCAACTTCTCCAACAAAGTATACGAGCCGAGGGACGAGCACATGGAAGCCTACCTCGCGGAGGTCCACAGGATGGAGAAGCAGTTCTGGGGACTGGAGTTGCAGCATGTGCCTCGCGGCACCAATCAAGAGGCTTATGACATCGCCAAAAGGGCATCCAGGCGACTACCTCAAAAGCCCGGCGTCTTTGAGGAGCGGCTCTTCAAGGCCTCGGCGACGCCATCACTATCAAGCACGGTTCAGCCTCGGGAAGAGCTCCCCCAGCCACCTGCCTCGGGAGCCCCGGTCTGCGGCCCGGCCTCAGGAGCGCGCCTGCTCCTAGCACTGGAGCCTCAGGAGGGGTGCTGGATCACAGAGCTCAGGAGTTACCTGACGCAAGGGACCTTGCCAGAAAAGGAGGAGGAAGCGGAGCGTGCACGGGCAGCGAGCCACGGTGTCTTTGCATCAAGGATGGAGAGCTCTACTGGAGACGACGAATGATGTGTCCCTGCGTTGCATTTCCAGGGAGCAAGGGAGGGAGCTGCTGGCAGACATACACGGTGGAGACTGTGGGCACCATTCGTCATCATGGACTCTCGTTGGCAAGGTGTTCCGCAGCGGGTTCTATTGGCCCACAACACTCAATGATGCCGTGGAACTGGTGAAAGCTTGCGAGACCTGCCAATTCCATGCCAAGCAGATCCATCAGCCGGCAGGAAGTCAGCAAACTATACCCCTCTCATGGCCATTCGCAGTCTGGGGGCTGCATATCTTGGACCCGTTCCCTCGAGCGCCGGGAAGCTATCTCTACCTCTACGTCGCCGTGGACAAATTCACCAAGTGGGCTGAAGTGGAAGCTGTCCGCACCATCCCCGCAGGTTCCGCTGTCAAGTTCATCAAGGGCATCGTGAGCCGGTTCGGGGTGCCGAACCGCATCATCACCGACAACGGTTCGCAGTTCACCAGTAACCTCTTCAAAACATACTGTGCTAACCTTGGAACGCAGATATGCTACGCCCGTAGCACACCCGCGAACAACAGTCAGGCCAAGCAGCGAGCCAAGCAGAGGTCCTAAGGGGCCTCAAAACCAGGACCTTCAAGAAGAAGCTGGAAGCCTGCGGCAGGGGCTGGTACGATGAGCTTCAGTCTGTGCTGTGGTCCATCCTCACAACCGCGACCAAGCCGACTTGCGAGACCCCGTTCTTCCTGGTTTATGGAGCTGAAGCAATTCTCCCTCACGAGGTCAGACGTCGTTCCGCACGGGTCCTGGCGTTCGACGAGGCGCAGCAGGACGCCATGCGGGGGACGGACCTCGTGCTGGGGGAGGAGCGTCGTCGGGAAGCCGCGCTATGAGCAGCAAGGTACCAACAGGCGCTGTGGCGATACCACTGCCACAACATTCGCCCCAGGACTCTTGAGGTAGGGGACCTCGTGCTCAGACGGGTTCTCTCTAGGGAGGGACTACATAAGCTCTCTCCCATGTGGGAGGGCCCGTTCAAGGTTGTTCATGTATCCAGGCCCGGCTCCGCGCGCTTGGAGACTCGGGAGGGGGTGCCCGTCCAGAACGCGTGGAACATCCGGCATCTCGAAGGTTTTACCCCTAAAAGGCCGGTGCACTGTGAAGAAGGCGAATGCACGTGAAGTTGTCGCATTTTGAAAAGGCCGGTGCACGTGAAGAAGGCAAGCGCTGTGAAGCTTGTTTTATGAGAAAGGCCGGTGCACGTGAAGAAGGCAAATGCTGTGAAGCTTGTTTTCTGAGAAAGGCCGGTGCCTGTGAAGAAGGCAAACGCCTGTGAAGCTTGCTTTTCTGAGAAAGGCCCAGAGCCTGTGAAGAAGGCCAACGCCTGTGAATCTCATTTCCCCCAAGAAAGGCCCGGAGCCTGTGAAGAAGGCCAATGCCTGTGAAGCTCGCCGCCTGTGACACTCTCACATAATAATGAGTTGGGGTTGTACACGCCCCGGAGTCTCGAGGCGCCCGCCTCGAGCCACAGGGCTGCCTCCACGCCGATGGCAGCACTTAGCACCGCGCTGGTGAGAAGACGTTGAAGACTAGATTAGGTGCCGGACACGACTTTTTCATTTGCTTTCTGCAGTTGGCTTGTTCATTCCCATTTGAAGTTGTTGTCGTCTTTTGCTTGTGACTCTTTGCCTTTTTCGCTCTCCTGCCTCGATTTCTCTCGCGCAAGTCCCGTGAGGGAGCGGCGCGGGCACCCTCGCGAGTGTTTTCTGCCCCTATCGTTTGAGGTTTCCCAAGCCGGGTCCACTACGGGAGCACCCCTCCCAGTTCGTGCCCCACGGGCACCGCGATGCGAACACAGGGCCTGGGTCGGTCGCCTCCAAAACTAAGGCAGGAAGCTACCCCTCCTGACTAATCCTTGCAGGACATGAAGTGAGGCCTCGGCCTCGGGAAGCGAATACCGCGACAGGTCCCCCCGAGCTAAGTAATTTCTACGCGCAGGCGTGTGGCACAAAGGCATAATACAGAAATAGCGGAAACAACACGATTATTAATAGCAACAGTCCAAGCACGCCCCCGCGGGGCCCTACACTACTGTCTCTTTGCGCGGGAAAAGGAGAAGGACAAAATAGGCGCAACTCGCTTGGTACTAGCTCACGGCGAAGGCTCGTACTACCTCCGGAGCTCAGGCGGACTCCCTCTCGCGCTTCACCGGGGCGCGACGGCGGGTAGATCCGCTACCTCCATCCAGGCGGGCGCGGAGGCTGGTCGCGGCCACCGCTGGAGGAGCTGCTGTCCGAAGGAGAGCCGCCGAAGCTCGACGAGCCCCGAGCGCCGCTGAACATGCACGCGCTGTCATCCTCATCCCGATCGTCGCTGGGGCTAGGCCCACGGCCGCGGTCGTCATTCTCGGGGCAGCACCCAGTGCGGCGACCGTCTTCCCCAAACACCCTCACGTAGAGGGTGGCATCACTGTCGAACTTGAAGTGCAGGGTGCACCGCCGGCTTAGACCATGCGCGCGGGAAAACGTTTGCCAGCCGCGGGTCAGGGCCACGCTCCCGGCGGCGGAGACCTCCAGCAAAGCCCAGGAGGCCCGGCTGCAGCAACCGTCCGCCTGGAGCCAGAGGCCGCCCGGGGCGCCGGCTGGAAGTTCACCTAAAAGGAAGCCGGGAAGCTGGAGCCAGTGCTGGTCGGCTCCACCGACCACACGACAAACTCCGGCAGCACCTCTGCCGAGTGGAAGCACGGCCTAGGAGGTCGCGCGGTCGTAGCGCGCCCCCCATCAACGGCCTCGCGCCCATCGCCGAGCAGGAGATCGCCTCCACGACCGCGGGAAGCCGATGCAGGAACCACAGGGTGCTTGCGAGGACGGCCTCGACCGCGCTTGGCCGGGGGAGAGTCAGGCTCCACCTGGCGGGCCTTTCCCTTCACCGCGGCTGAGAACCTCTTCGACGGAGCCATGGAGAAGAGGGAGAAGCAAGAAGAGATGGGCTGGAAGAGCTCGCGCCGTTCCGTACTTATAGCCGGAGGAGGCCAATCATCGGCCTCCACGATCACAGGTAATCATGACCCGTTTCTGCATGCAGGGGCTTGTAAAGTCATGCGGTTGCCAAGGCATCATGGGGAAGTGGAGACGCCCACGACCAACCAATCGCCACGCGGCGCCCAAGGCCGCAGGCTGTTGGGGCCCGCGGCGCTTCGCACTTGCCCTTTCGCTTCTCTGCTAAGCCAAGTCCACGCGTGCCTTGGGCCCGGGGGCTACTGTCGGCGTTCTAGGAACGGGGGTACCCATACTTGCCTGCATGCGGCCTGCGGCATGGCTCAAGGGGTGGCCCAGTACGGCCCATCTTCATCAACGCAAGCTCAAGACCATCGCGAGGGGCCAAGCCTCGCGGGGCGGACGACGGGAAGCTTCCTCAGGCATGGCCTCGTTAGGCTGGCTCACGAGGAGGCAGAGAGATCAAGGCGGGGTACCTCACGAGGTGCCCATGACGCAAGCCATGACGAACGAGGGCGCCAGGCGGACGCCAGCCTGCGCAGTGTCCTCATTTCTCCTTTGGTGCAAAGGAGGCAAGCGCAGGCCAAGGCATCAGGCAAAGGCAACCGTTTTGGTGCAACAAGACCAAGACCAGCAGAACGGCAGGAAGGAGGTCATCGTGGAGCCCAAGTCGGCATCACCGTCAGAGTCTTTGGCAGGCGAGGACCGACTTTAGTCAGGATAAGTGTACTAGATGTTCCCCTTCAAAATGGCCAATTGTTGGCGCCCTTCCCGCTCAATATTTGGGGAGAGGCCCAGGGCCTCCGCCTATAAATAGGACTAGCCACCACCAAGGCAAGGGGATCGATGGGAATCGGCATCTAGAGAGAGAGAAAGAGAGGCGACTGAACTCCCCTAGCAGTTCATCGCACCAGCTCAAGAACAGACCCTCGCGAGGCTGTTCTTCCCTTGTACTGTTCATCATCAGCCCCAGAGGCAATCCACCACACCACACACTGGAGTAGGGTATTACAACACAATGGTGGCCTGAACCAGTATAAACCTTGTGTCTCTTGCGTCGTTCTTTGTGTAGTTTAAATCCTTGTGAGGCGACGAGACGTAGGTAGGTTGGAGGTGCGATCTCCGTGTGCTCCCCAGAGTTCGAACCTAGAGGGTCTGCCGGAACCCGAAATCCGACACGTTACAAATTATCCTATCACAAAATTGTCTGTTACCACTTATTTCATTACTTGCAGAGAATACCTTGCTGAAAACCGCTTATCATTTCCTTCTGCTCCTCGTTGGGTTCGACACTCTTACTTATCGAAAGGACTACGATAGATCCCCTATACTTGTGGGTCATCAAGACTCTTTTCTGGCGCCGTTGCCGGGGAGTGAAGCGCCTTTGGTAGGTGGAATTTGGTAAGGAAAAATTTATATAGTGTGCTGAAATTTACTACCACTTGTTACTATGGAAAGTAATCCTCGAGCGATTTGTTGGGGTATCTTCACCCGACCATGAAACAAAGAGTTGCTCCTCAACCTAATGAACCTACTGAAAATGAATATGAAAATATTCCTTTGAATTTCCTTGGTATGATGGAAAAACTGCTAGCTAATCCTTTTGTAGGAGATGTAACAAAGCATCCTGATGAGCACCTAATATATGTGGATGAAGTTTGTGGATTATTTAAGTTTGCAGGTATACCCGATGATGTTGTTAATAAGAAGGTCTTCCCTTTATCTTTGAAGGGAGACGCATTGACATGGTATAGGCTATGTGATGGTACGAGATCATGGAACTACAAAAGATTGAAATTGGAATTTCATCAAAAATATTACCCTATGCATCTTGTTCATCGTGATCGCAATTATATATATAATTTTTGGCCTCGCGAAGGAGAAAGCATCGCTCAAGGTTGGGGGAGGCCTAAATCAATGTTATATTCATGCCCCAATCATGAGCTCCCAAGGGAAACAATTATTCAAAATCTTTATGCTCGGCTTTCTGAAAACAATCGCACCATGCTCGAAACTTCTTGTGCTGGCTCTTTTATGATGAAGACTATTGACAGATGGAATTTATTGGATAGAATTAAACGCAACTCTAAAGATTAGGACCTCGACGAAGGTAAGGAGTCAGGTATGATACCTAAGTTTGATTGTGTTAAATCTTTTATGGATACCGATATTTTCCATAAGTTTAGCACTAAATATGGACTTGACTCTGAGATAGTAGCTTCTTTCTGTGAATCTTTTGCTACTTATGTTGATCTCCCCAAGGAGAAGTGGTTTAAATATCATCCTCCCATAGAAGTAAAAGTAGCTGCACCTATTAAAGTTGAAGAAAAGATTGTCACTTATAATGATCCTATTGTTCCTACCTCTTATGTTGAGAAACCACCTTTCCTGTTAGAATAAAGGATCATGCTAAAGCTTCAATCTGTGGTTAAGTAAAAGCAATATTAGAACTTATACACCTCCTGAGCAAGTCAAAGTAGAACCTAATATTGCTATTGTTAAAGATCTCTTGTCTGATAATATTGATGGGCATGTTATTCAATTATGTGGTGAATCTGCTAGAATTGCTAAACCTAGCGCTAAAGATAAACATAGACATGTGGTAGGCGTGCCTGTTATTTCTGTTAAAATAGGAGATCATTGTTATCATGGCTTATGTGATATGGGTGCTAGTGCTATTGTTATACCTTATGATTTATATAAAGAAATTAAGCATGAAATTGCACCTGCTGAGTTAGAAGATATTGACGTTACAATTAAACTTGCCAATAGAGATACTATATCTGCAATGGGAATTGTTAAAGATGTTGAAGTTTTGTGTGGAAAAACTAAATATCCTGCTGATTTTCTTGTTCTTAGTTCCCCACAAGATAGCTTTTGTCCCATTATATTTGGTAGACCCTTCTTGAATATTGTCAATGCTAAGATAGACTGCGAAAAGAATGTTGTTACTATTGGCCTGGATGATATGACTCATGAGTTTAATTTCTCTAAGTTTAGTAAACAACACCGTGAAGAAGAATTGCCTAGTAAGGATGATATTATTGGTCTTGCTTCTATTGACGTACCTCCTAGTGATCCTTTAGAACATTATTTGTTAGACCATGAAAATGATATGTTTATGAATGAAAGAAGGGAAATATATGAAGTATTCTTTAAACAGGAACCTATTCTGAAACATAATTTGTCTGTTGAAATCCTAGGGGATCCTCCTCCACCCAAGGGTGATCCCGTGTTTGAGCTTAAACCGTTGCCTGATAATCTTAAATATGCTTATCTTGATGAAAAGAAAATATATCATGTTATTATTAACGCTAACCTTTCAGAGCATGAAGAAGAGAGATTATTGAAAACTCTGAAGAAGCACCGTGCTGCTATTGGATATACTCTTGATGATCTAAAGGGCATTAGTCCCACTCTATGTCAACACAAAATTAATTTGGAAGAAGATGCCAAACTGGTTCGTCATCATCAATGAACGTTGAATCCTAAGATGAAAGAAGTGGTAAGAAAAGAAATACTAAAGCTTCTGGAGGTAGGTATAATTTATCCCGTTGCTGATAGTCAGTGGGTAAGTCCTGTCCATTGTGTCACTAAGAAGGGAGGTATCACTGTTGTTCCTAATGATAAAGATGAATTGATCCCGCAAAGAATTATTACAGGTTATAGGATGGTAATTGATTTCCGCAAATTAAATAAAGCTACTAAGAAAGATCATTACCCCTTACCTTTTATTGATCAAATGCTAGAAAGATTATGCAAACATACACATTATTGCTTTCTAGATGGTTATTCTGGTTTCTCTCAAATACCTGTGTTGGCTAAAGATCAATCAAAGACTACTTTTACATGCCCTTTTGGTACTTTTGCTTATAGACGTATGCCCTTTGGTTTATGTAATGCACCTGCTACCGTTCAAAGATGCATGATGGCTATATTCTCTGACTTTTGTGAAAAGATTTGTGAGGTTTTCATGGATGATTTTTCCGTCTAAGGATCCTCTTTTGATGATTGCTTGAGCAATCTTGATCGAGTTTTGCAGAGATGTGAAGAAACTAATCTTGTCTTGAATTGGGAAAAGTGCCACTTTATTGTTAATGAAGGTATTGTATTGGGGCATAAAGTTTCTAAAAGAGGTATTGAAGTTGATAAAGCCAAGGTTGATGCTATTGAAAAGATGCCATGTCCCAAGGACATCAAAGGTATAAGAAGTTTCCTTGGTCACGCTGGATTTTATAGGAGGTTCATTAAGGACTTCTCAAAAATTTCTCGGCCTTTGACTAATTTATTACAAAAAGATATACCATTTGTCTTTGATGATAATTGTGTAGAAGCATTTGAAATAGTTAAGAAAGCATTGGTTTCTGCACCTATTGTTCAGCCACCGGATTGGAATTTACCTTTTGAAATTATGTGTGATGCTAGTGATTATGCTGTAGGTGCTGTTCTAGGGCAAAGAGTTGATAAGATATTAAATGTTATCCATTATGCTAGTAAAACTCTAGACAATGCTCAAAGAAATTATGCTACTACTGAAAAGGAATTCTTAGCAGTTGTATTTGCTTGTGATAAGTTCAGACCATATATTGTTGATTCTAAAGTAACTATTCACACTGATCATGCTGCTATTAAATATCTAATGGAAAAGAAAGATGCTAAACCTAGACTTATTAGATGGGTTCTCTTGCTACAAGAGTTTGATTTGCATATTGTTGATAGAAAAGGGGCTGAGAACCCCGTTGCAGACAACTTGTCTAGGTTAGAAAATGTTCTTGATGACCCACTACCTATTGATGATAGCTTTCCTAATGAGCAACTAAATGTCATAAATACTTCTCGTAGTACTCCACACTACTAGGGAAAAGCCTATACACAGAATCTTAGCAGCAGCGCGGGTCAAAAAGGAGCGCTGCTGCTAATTAGTAGTAGCGAGTGAGCGGGAAACTCGCTGCTGATAAGTTTTTAGCAGTAGCGCGCTCTGTAAACCGCTGCTACAAATATCCACCGGCGGTGTTCACCGAGATCCCTTTAGCAAGAGCGCCGCTTCCCGAACAGCGCTATGCTACGGATATAGTAGCAGCGCGCATCGGGTCGCTGCTGCTACATTTCAAATTGGCAAATTTTTTGTCCTTTATTAGCGATGGCGCTGTTGCCCAAAGCGCTGCTACTAATTCTTTAGCAGCAGCAGCTGCTTTCTTCCCCCGCCATCGCTAACCCGCACCAACCCACCACCTTTCCCCACCCATGCCTCCCCCCCCTCCTCTCTTCCCTTCCCCTACCTCCCCACATGCTCCCACTCTCACTCTTCTTCTTCCACAATACTTCTCCCCCATTACTCTTTCTCTTCTATCCACCTTTCTCTCTCTTCATTACTCCTACCTAACTACACCACCTCCATTAATGCATCACCTTTCTCTTTTTCCTTTCCCCTCCACTAGTTGAAGTTGTCTCCTCTCAAATTAACTAGCTAGGTAGATGTAGCATTTAGTTAAGTGACCTATTTGCCCCCTAACTAGATCTATCTTTGTCAACAAGAGCTTTGTGCACTTTTGATCTCCCTACAACATCATCTCCACCATGTGCTCGATCTCGATCGAGGTGATGAAAATTTCATACTTTTGCAAAATGAAAATATGTTTATGTGCGTGTGATATGTTTGTGGAAATTGTGTGTGTGGCATGCCAAATTGTGCTTTTGAGTTGCCTATGTTTTGCCGAAATGTCGATTTATTTCCGTTTTGGCGAATTCCGGGCAAACTCTAGATCCATATATGTCCTATTTTTAGGGAAGGTCATGCCAAATTTTTGTATGACTTTGATGCATGCATGCATTTTTATAATCAATTTGTTTATTATTACCGTGCAGAGTTGATGATGGTCAGTGGAACGATGGTGGACAGGTGGTTGCGGTCGGCGGTGCAGGACATGAAAGAAAATAACCGGACAGAGGTTTTATGTCCGTGTCGAAAATGAAAAGGAATAGTTTGGCTCGACCCCCATGACGATGGTCGTGTTGAAGCGCACCTGCTCATGACTGGTTTCATGGATGGCTATACGCGGTGGATAATTAAAGATGAGGATGACGATGTTGAGGATGCCGACGGGGCAGGCAATGATGACACGGGGCAAGACGAAGAGATGATCGATAATGGCGGCGGGGAAGAGGCCGGACATGGCGGCGGAGAAAGGGCCAGACATGGCGGAGGAGAAGGGGCCAGACATGGTGGTGGAGAGAACAACATGGACTCCACGCAGCAGAGTTAAATCGGTACTAAGTTCAATCGCAAGGGACCCTCATGTTCAAGCATTGCCCGCAAGAGAGGCAATCTTGAGAGAGCTGCTTCTAGAGAGGAGGCTAAGCTGGAGCAACGGTGGTAGACTCGAACACTCCATTGTATGATGGTTGCAATCTGAGGTGACCCGCTTGAGTTTCACACTCCAACTCCACGAAGGCGAAGGCTAAAAACAAATGGACCGACACTAGCCTCGATGAGCATCTCAAGTACCTAAAGGATGTTCTTCCCGGGTAATCTATGTCCTACTAGTGTTGATGAGGCCAAGAAGATCGTGTGCCCTCTTGATCTGCCACACGTTAGATACCATGCATGCATCAACGATTGCATAATTTATCGGAAGGAGCACGCGGAAAAAACAAGCTGTCCGGTGTGCAATGCTTCTCGATACAAGAAGGCCGGGAAGAAATGTCCCGAGAAAGTTGTGTGGTACTTACCGATCACTCCCGTCTCAGAGGTATTTTGTAGATCCCAAGGAAGCAAAGCTAATGCGCTGGCACGCGGAGAGGAAGAAGCCCGACGATGGAGATGATCCGAAGCTGAGACACGTGAAGGATGGAAGCCAGTGGAGAGCGTTGAACAGCTTCTATCGGTATTTTGAATGTGATGCAAGGAACATCGTGCTCGGCGCGTGTACCGATGTCATGAATCCGTTTGGCAACCAGAACACCAACCATAACACACGACCCGTGTTTGTATGGATGTACAACCTCCCCCATGGTTGTGCATGAAATCGAAGTACATTCACATGAGCATGCTTATTCAAGGGCCGAAACAACCCGGAAATAATATTAATTTTTATCGGGGCTACTTCAAGAGGAGTTAGACACGTTATGGAAAACACCAGCCAAGACATGGGACGCCAGCAAAGGTGAGTATTTCAACATGAGAGCCGCGCTGATCACGACAGTGCAGGACTATCTCGGTTACGGATATGTGGCAGGCCAGGTGTGCCATGGATATTGCGGATGCACGCGGTGCATGGATGATCTGACGTCTCGGCAGCTAACGTCAAGGAAAGATGGCGGTGCGGGAAAATCGTGTACATGGGGCATCGAAGATGGCTTGAACAGGACGACCCGTGGAGAAACCGTGATGATCTATTCAATGGTCACGCTGAGCATCGAGGACCTCCACGTAAGCGGAGCGGTGCCGAAATCGATGAGCTGTTGAAAAGCTGGAAGGAGTGCCTTGGCACCGGAAAGAGCGATGAGAAAGGCGCCGGAGCCGGCTGAAGGTATGGAAGATGAGGTCGTGTTCGGGACTTGGAGTACGGCACAAACTCGATACACCTCATTGCCTTGATCAAATGCATATCTGTAAGAATGTCCTTGAGAGCTTGCTCGCAACACCGATGAACATGCGGATAAGACCAAGGATGGGCGAAGGCAAGAAAAGACTTGCAAGATTTGAAAATTAGGGAAGATCTGCACATGCCGCCCGTAAAATGTCGGATGAGAGAGAGCGGAGACAGAGGCACGGAGAAGAAGGGCAAGAAAATAAAGAAAGAGGATTATTGCCCCCCTTCTTGCTTCACCTTAAGTCAGGCTGAGATCAATGCCTTCTTTAAGTGCCTTACCGGAGTCAAAGTTAGTTCCAGTTACTGTGGGAAGATAAGCAGATATCTAGACACGGACAACAAAAGGTTCAGCGGGATGAAGTCTCATGACTGTCATGCGATGATGACGCAGATACTACCTGTTTCCCTTAGAGGGATAATGGACAAGCACGTCCGTGACATGCTTATTGGTCTCTGCAACTTTTTCGACATCATATCTCGAAAGTCGATCAGTGTGAAGCAGCTCCAAAGGCTACAGGAAGAAATCGTTGTGATACTGAATGAGCTTGAGATGTACTTCCCGCCCGCGTTCTTTGATGTGATGGTGCATCTGTGTGTCATATTGTGGATGACATAATAGACCTGGGGCCGTCATTCCTGCACAACATGATGCCATTTGAGAGGATGAATGAGATCATCAAAGGATTCATTCGTAACATGTCCCGTCCGGATGGAAGCATCGTCCAGGGCTATTTGGCACAAGAGTGCATATCTTTCTGTGAGAATTTTCTATATGGCGCAGACCAGCCGCCTGGTGTTAGTGTTAGTGTTAGTGTTGAGTTGCTACAGCAGGCAGTCAATGCAGCTGTAACTGCCTGCAGAAATGATTTCGCTACTAACTTGGTTCCAGTTATCATCAACTGGGCGAAGGAAAATCCAGACAAGACGGTACATGATTTCCCGATGCCCAGTTTCGTCGGGAGAAACTCCATGAACAACAACACCATCGCACCATCACTTGCTCACGCAACCGGGCCTCCTCTTGCAGTCGCTCCGCTCATAGCAGCCCGTCCTCGGTCTCAAAGCGCTAGGTGGGCCTTCGTCTTTAGCTGAGCTCGGCGCCGCCACGGTAATTACATGTCGCACCAACATATATATATATATATATATATATATATATATATATATATATATATATATATATATATATTCCATTTTGTTGCCTTTCGGTTGTTTCGCCACACACATGTGTGTTTGCATGCGAAAGAAACCCGTGCACCATACTCTACTTGATCAAAGGCGGAAGGTGGGCGTGGGAAAGGGGATGATAATGGACCCCTCTCAACGACGTTCCACAACCAGCCGATCCCACTGGGCACTTGAGGTTAGCTTGACCAGTGTGAAATCGGGCACGAGGATTTGCCTCCTCCAGTACAGCATGTGGGAGCGGACGACGAGACCCCGCCGTGGATTGAAGCTGCAAGAATTGGGTGCTGCTATGGCCGAAGAATCTTATTCGTCTGGAGCCGGCCGAGAGCTCACCAATAACTACCACACATCAACAAGCATGTGCGAAGACCACCACCCCGCCTACGCAATTACCAGCTCCTGTAGTGCCGGGTGAGAGCGGCGGACGACATGATGAAGGGGGTGCAATAGTACTGGCTGATGTAATTTCTCCCAGAGAATGAGAGAATGGATGATGAGGCGGAGGTCGACCCTATGGATTACCTCAATACAAACGCGTATGATCTGTGACATAGATATGATGAGTCAACCATATGACGAATCGGGCTATCAACTTGCTAATGAGGATATGGATGATATGCCCGGAAGGGTCGTACCATGGATTGCAAAAGTCTCTCTTCATGAAATCCTCACAGACACGCTGAAGATGCCGCCTCAACACAGGCTCAACTAGCCGGGCGCGAGGGTCGTGACAATGCTTAGCCCGGGAACACTGGGCAGGGGTTAAGGAAGGGTCGGAAGGTGTGCCCAAGAAAAGGAGAGGAAGAGATCGGGAAGGTAATCGCCTCCAAACAAGCGAGCACATAGCAGCCGACGATGCATTTCAAGAGCGTGTACCCGTGAAAAGTGCGGTCATGTTCCATCTCACAGGCGAGCCGATGCTACCGCCGAAACCGCTGGAGGCACTATCGAGGATCTCAGAGACTGCACGACCATGTGTTGTCGTGAGAAAAGCCTACTAGCCTCAAAGGATCCGGGATATCCGACATACGCGGCTCGTGTGCACGAGGGAAGTGCTACGTCGACACACAGCCAGCGGAGGTGTTCTTCCTGCGGTTTGACCATATCTTTGAGATGTTTCTAACAAGGCGGCTTGATTTTACTATCGTCGCCTTTTGCGCTACATATGAGCTCCGTCATGAAGAGTGAAGAAGTCTCGCAAATCTGTGTGGCGGATCCGTACTACATGCATGAGTCTTTCTTGAGTCTCGGCGACTTTGAGCGTGAAACTGCTAGGGAGTACCTCCAAAACTTCATGGTACAGAATAAGGACCGGGAAATTGTCCTCGTGCCTTATCATCCAAAGTAAGTGAGTTCCGGACAACCCTTTCGTACATTTCAATCATTCCTTCTCTCTCATATGGGGAATAATTTGAGGTGTCTTTTCCCTTGCAACAACGGCGCGCCGTCCTTATCGTTCTTTACCCGCAAGTCTCCCACGCCATGTATTTTGACCCTTCCAGAGACTACGAGAAAAAAGACTACACCCACATAATGAATATTCTAGATGATGCTCTCCAAGGCTTCAGCTTTAGAGGTGGCCACATGCAGATCAAGAAACAAAGGAACAAGTAGATGGGTTTCGCGCATAAAACTAACTTCTCCTGCATCCATGTCCCAAAATCAAGCAAGAAGGATGGATTCTACATCGTCCATCTCATGATTCAGTTCAACACGGATCACCAAAAGCTTCGCATTAACAGCAGAAATGATGATCGTATCCACAAGTGGCTAGAATCTCATGGAGAAGCGGATTATAAACTTACAGATGACTTCTTTCGCATCCAAAGTGACATTGCGACGATCATCATGAAAGAAGTCGTCGATGAGAAGGGGATGTTCCACCACGGCCCTATATCGCGAGCTGACGTCCGAACTCGCATAGGCATGCAACGTCTAGACCTCACGCCGTTCAAGAAGCTAGGGTTCGTCCTCGATGATATGTAAGGATGGAACTTCTAGTGATTTATGATGCCGATGATGATGATATGTGTCGGTTGAACTTGTATACTTCTTGTAGCGATGAAACTTTGTGATGTCCACGGTCCATGTGCGAACTTGCGTAACGCTACTTTGTTAGTTTGCGTCACGATGACCTGCGTACCTCTAGTTAATTAATTTGCATCTTGTATGTTGCATCTAGTTGCTAACCCTTTCTTTTTGGTGTTGCTCTAGTATATTTTGTTGCATATATATGATTGTACATCCTCTTCATGAACATGCATCTCTAACGGTACCTAGTTTCTTGATGGCGAGATGGAATTGCTATGTCATGTACAAAGGGAAGGTTCGGGGGTGTACAGCGAGTGGCATGAGTGTCGATCGCAAGTGAATGGGTTCACGGCGCCAGCCATAAAGGCTTCAAAAGGACAAGAAGGAGAAGCTAGTTACTTGAGGTTCACGCTAAGCGAGAGAGGACTCAGAACCGCCACCTCATGTCTTGCATAGTTCCACTCTCACTCATAGTGATAGCACTTCTTGCGTATACCTTTGTTTAGATGGATGACGTTGTTGTAGTTGCAAGTATTCAAGACTTGCATGTATCGCTACTTTCGAGATGATGACAAGATATCACTTTGTGTTGGATGATGATTATGATGAGACTATTTGTATGTACATGCTATGATTACATTTGTGGTCTCATGAGACATTTGTATGTGTATCATGATGACATTTCTATGTGCTAAAGATTCTTCTATAAAGCCTGTTCAAATACAAAACAAATATGCCAAAAAAATAACAAAAAACCTACTTAAATTAGCGATGGCGAGTGTACGAAAGTTAGCAGCAGCGCCGCTATAGCGATGGCGTCAAGGTAAAGCACGCTAGAGATACTAGCAGTAGCGAGCTTCATGAACAGCTGCTGCTACACTTGTGTAGCAGATGGCGCCGGTGAGCACGCGCCATCGCTATCGTTAGCTGTAGCGCCTTATTAGTAGCGCCTATCCCCGCGCTACTGATACATCTAAAACCCGCGCTGCTGCTAGCCTTTTCCCTAGTAGTGCCATGGTATGCTGATAATGCTAATTACATTGTTGCTAAATTTATACCACCTAGTTTCACATACCAGCAAAAGAAAAAGTTTTTCTATGATTTGAGGCATTACTTTTGGGATGACCCGCATCTTTATAAAGGAGTAGATGGTGTTATTAGACGTTGTGTACCTGAGCATGAACAGGAATAGATCCTACGCAAGTGTCACTCCGAAGCTTATGGAGGACACCACGCTGGAGATAGAACTGCACATAAGGTATTGCAATCTAGTTTTTCTTGGCCTACTCTCTTCAAGGATGCCTGTAAGTTTGTCTTATCTTGTGATGAATGTCAAAGAATCGGTAATATTAGTAGACGTCAAGAAATGCCTATGAATTATTCACTTGTTATTGAACCATTTGACGTTTGGGGCTTCGATTATATGGGACCTTTTCCTGCCTCTAATGGATATACACATATTTTAGTTACTGTTGGTTACGTTACTATGTGGGTAGAAGCTATTCCAACTAGTAGTGCTGATCATAACACTTCTATTAAAATGCTTAAAGAAGTTATTTTTCCGAGGTTTGGAGTCCCTAGATATTTAATGACTGATGGTGGTTCACATTTTATTCATGGTGCTTTCCGTAAAATGCTTTCTAAATATGATGTTAATCATAGAATTGCATCTCCTTATCACCCACATTTTAATGGTCAAGTAGAATTGAGTAATAGAGAAATCAAATTAATTTTGCAAAAGACTATCAATAGGTCCAGAAAGAATTTGTCCAAGAAACTTGATGATGCATTATGGGCTTATAGAACTGCAGATAAAATTCCTATGGGTATGTCTCCATATAAAATGGTTTATGGAAAAGCATGTCACTTACCTCTTGAACTAGAACATAAGGCTTATTGGGCTATTAAAGAGCTCAACTATGATTTCAAACTTGCCGGTGAGAAGAGGTTATTTGATATTAGCTCACTTGATGAATGGAGAACCCAAGCTTATGAAAATGCCAAGTTATTTAAAGAAAAAGTTAAAAGATGGCATGACAAAAGGATACAAAAGCGTGAGTTTAATGTAGGTGATTATGTATTGCTATACAACTCTCATTTAAGATTTTTTGCAAGAAAGCTTCTCTCTAAATGGGAAGGGCCCTATGTCATCGAGGAGGTCTATCGTTCTGGTGCCATAAAAATCAACAACTTCGAGGGCACAAATCTGAAAGTGGTAAACGGTCAAAGAATCAAACATTATATCTCAGGCAATCCCATTAATGTTGAAACCAATATTATTGAAACCGTAACCCCGGAGGAATACATAAGGGACACTTTCCGGAACGTTTCAGACTCCGAAAAGGAATAGGTATGTGGTACGGTAAGTAAACCGACTCCAAAACAATTTTTAAGGCAATATTTCTCAGTTTTGGAATATTTAGAAAAATAGAAAAATAAGTAGCAGTCCGGGAAGGAGACGAGGGCCCCACGAGGGTGGAGGGCGCGTCCTACCCCCTGGGCGCGCCCCCCTACCTCGTGGGCACCTTGTGTGCCTTCCGGACTCCGTTTTCTTGCACGATACGTATTTTGGTTGGTAAAATTCATTATTTATTCTCCCGAAGGTTTTGACTTCCGTATCACGCAATTATCCTCTGTTCTTGTTTCGAGTTGTTTTCTGTCAGGGTTGTCAAGGCCAGGCATCATGTCGTCCCCCTCCTCCAACAATGGTGACAAAGATGCTTGGTTAATGAAGATAGAGCTGAAGAAGGAAGAACCCATGGAGATCAACAAGGATCAAGGGATCAAGAAGGCCACGGAGGACCAAGCTCCGGCAGCAGAAGACACCCTTCAACTTGATCACAACTTTCTCACCCCAACTGAAATCGAAGCTTTCAAGATGATTGAGTTAGCTCGTATTCAAAACAAGTATCTCACAAGTGAAAATATTTTGTTGAAGGAGCATATCGTTGCACTCAAGGGCATTATTCACAAGTTGGAGGAACTCTTACGCTCGATGTGCGACTATCCTTCACAACCACCTTCTTCACCAGCAAAGGAGACATAATCACAAGGGTATGGGCACTCCCCTTGGCAACTGCCAAGCTTGGGGGAGGTGCCCCGGCATCGTATCACAATCACATCTCCTACCTTTACTGTTTTTCTTAGTTCGATCCTATTAGTAGTATCTTGATCTAGTAGAATAAAGTTTATGGCATGATCTAGTTTTGAGTTTTTGCTTTATGATCTCTCCATGTAATCGAGTTCGTGAGCTATATAATAAAGATTAGTGTTGAGTCAAAGGCTTGATTGTTTTGCCATGATCTAGAGTGAATAAAAGAAGAAAGAAAAAGAACAAAAAGAAACAAAGAGTCCATATTGATCTTATCGAAAGTGATGACTTCACATAGAAAGAGTATGATGATTGAAAGTTGTTGGGAGTTAGCAAACATAGCTTTGGTCATCGTTGCAATTAATAGGAAGTAATAAGGAAAGAGAGGTTTCACATACAGATATACTATTATTGACATCTTTTATGATTGTGAGCACTCATTAAAATATGACATGCTAAAGAGTTGATGTTGGACAAGGAAGACAACGTAATGAGTTATGTTTTCTTATATCTGAGATAAAGTATGTTGTCATGGATCTCCCAACATGTTGAGCTCGCCTTTCCCCCTCATGCTAGCCAAATTCTAAGCACCAAGTAGAGATACTACTTGTGCTTCCTTAAACCCTTAAACCAGTTTTGCCATGAGAGTCCACCATATCTGCCTATGGATTGAGTAAGATCCTTCAAGTAAGTTGTCATCGGTGCAAAGCAATAAAATTGCTCTCTAAATATGTATGATTGATTGGTGTGGGAAAAATAAGCTTTATACGATCTTGTGATGTGGAAGAAATAAAAGGGACGGACTGCATAATAAAGGTTCATATCACAAGGGGCAATATAAAGTGACATTCTTTCGCATTAAGATTTTGTGCATCCAACCATAAAAGCGCATGGCAACCTCTGCTTCCCTCTGCGAAGGGCCTATCTTCTATTATTATTCTCTATCTTATGCAAGAGTCATGGTGAACTTCACCTTTCCTTTTTACATTTTATCCTTTGGCAAGCACAGTGTGTTGGAAAGATCCTGATTGATATATATAATTGGATGTAGGGGACATGAGGTATTATTGTTGACATTACCCTTGAGGTAAAAGGTTGTGAGGCGAAACTATAAGCCCCTATCTTTCTCTGTGTCCGATTAAAACTCCGTAAACATAAGTATCGCGTGAGTGTTAGCAATTATGAAAGACTAAATGATAGTTGAGTATGTGGACTTGCTATTAAGCTCTGGCGTAGACTCTTTCCGATGTTATGATAAATTGCAATTGCTTCAATGACTGAGATTATAGTTTGTTGGTTCTCAATAAAGTTTATGATTCGTACTCTGCATTGTGAATGAATTATTACTTGAACATAAGAAATCATATGAGAATATCTATATATATTGTTGTTATGAGAATAATCATGATGCCTTCATGTCCATATTTTTATTTTTATCGACGCCTCTACCTCTAAACATGTGGACATATTTATCGTTATCGGCTTTCGCTTGAGGACAAGCGAGCTCTAAGCTTGGGGGAGTTGATACGTCCATTTTGCATCATGCTTTTATATCGATATTTATTGCATTATGGGCTGTTATTACACGTTATGTCACAATACTTATGCCTATTCTCTCTTATTTTACAAGGTTTACATAAGGAGGAGAATGCCGCAGTTGGAATTCAAATTTGGAAAAGGAGCAAATATTAGAGACCTATTCGCACAACTCCAAAAGTCCTGAAACTCCACGGAATATCTTATAATAAATAATAAAAATCCTCGCTAAAGATGAAGGCCAGGGCCCACACCTGTCCACGAGGGTGGGGCCCCCCTCCTAGGGCGTGCCCCCTACCTCGTGGGCCCTCGGTGGCTCTCCGATGCCCATCTTCTGCTATATGAGGTCTTTCGTCGAGAAAAAATAGGAAGCAACCTTTTCGACGAAACTCCGCCGCCACGAGGCGGAACTCAGCGGAACCAATCTAGGGCTTGGCAGAGCTGTTCTGCTGGGACACTTCCCGGAGGGGGAAATCATCGTCATCGTCATCACCAACGCTCCTCTCATCGAGAGAGGGCAATCTCCATCAACATCTTCACCAGCACCGTCTCATCTCCAAACCATAGTTCATCTCTTGTATCCAATTCTTGTCTCCAAGTCCGGGATTGGTACTAGTAGGTTGCTAGTAGTGTTGATTACTCCTTGTAGTTGATGCTAGTTGGTTTATTTGGTGGAAGATCATATGTTCAGATCTTATATGCATATTAATACCCCTCTTATTATGAACATGAATATGCTTTGTGAGTAATTACGTTTGTTCCTGAGGACATGGGAGAAGTCTTGCTATTAGTAGTCATGTGAATTTGGTATTCGTTCGATATTTTGATGAGATGTACGTTGTCTAGCCTCTAGTGGTGTTATGTGAACGTCGACTACATAACACTTCACCATTATTTGGGCCTAGAGGAAGGCACTGGGAATTAATAAGTAGATGATGGGTTGCTAGAGTGACAGAAGCTTAAACCCTAGTTTATGCGTTGCTTCGTAAGGGGCTGATTTGGATCCATATGTTTCATGCTATGGTTAGGTTTACCTTAATACTTTTGTTGTAGGTGCGGATGCTTGCAATAGAGGTTAACCATAAGTGGGATGTTTGTTCAAGTAAGAACAACACCCAAGCACCGGTTCACCCACATATCAAATTATCAAAGTACCGAACGCGAATCATATGAACGTGATGAAAACTAGCTTGACGATATTCCCATGTGTCCTCGGGAGCGCTTTTCCTATTATAAGAGTTTGTCCAGGCTTGTCCTTTGCTACAAAAAGGATTGGGCCACCTTGCTGCAGTTTATTTACTTTTGTTACTTGTTGCTCGTTACAAATTATCCTATCACAAAACTATCTGTTACCACTTATTTCAGTACTTGCAGAGAATACCTTGCTGAAAACCGCTTATCATTTCCTTTTGCTCCTCGTTGGGTTCGACACTCTTACTTATCGAAAGGAATATGATAGATCCCCTATACTTGTGGGTCATCACTTGTCTGTTTGGTGTGAGTTGTCGAGTGGAGGGACTCTCCTGGCCCCCCTGGGGTTATCTTTATTGCCAGTGATACCCCTCAACCACTTCTCCACCGTATCCTCGTCGACTTCTTCTGGATGGATCTGAGTGGAATAGTCAATGCCCAAATACATCCACATCGGGTGGTCACGGGCTTGAAGCGGCTGAATGCGTCGCCTGAGGAAGACTTCCAACAGATCCATGCCGGTCACGCCATCACGGATGAGCTGGACCACTCGCCGACCAGCACCTTCACCTCTGCTTTCTCCGCTGGGTCACTTTCAAGCGGAAGGCTTTCTACTCGAGCCATGGAAAAGGGCGAAGAAATGATCGGCCCGACACCGAGTCGGCTGGTCTTTTGATAAACCAGGTCGATCGCCACCCTCGGACCGACTCGAGTAAGATTATGGCTGGGAAAGAGCTCTTACCCCTCATTTGGATTCCAAGACCCCCACACATCTGGATCACTTTAGTCCTCTCATCACTCGGATTAGCTTTTTTGACCGACTGGGAGCGACATGTGAAAATGTGCTTGAAGAGGCCCCGTGTGGTCGACAACCCAAGAAGTTTTCGCACATGGACACGAAAGCGGCAAGATACACGATGGTGTTGGGGAAAAATGATGAAGTTGTGCTCCAAAGAAGTTCAAGAAAGCTCGGAAAAAAGGATGAGGGGGCGAAGAAAACCCGCGGTCGACATGGGTGGCAAGGAGGACGCACTCACCCTCCTGCAATCAGGGCTCAATCTCGTCCGTCGGGAGCCGCGCGGATCCGTGGGGGATCAATCCCTCCTCGACCAGATCGTCGATGTCGTCGTGGCGAATCTTCGACCGGATCCAATCTCCCTGGATCCAGCTGCGCGGCAGACCGGGCCTCGAGGAAGATCCGCCCCGACTGGACTTCTTCCCCTTTGCCTTCACCGTCGCCTTCTTCGCTCGCTCCAATGCCACCGTCTTCTCCTTCCCCATCGCAGCGGACAGAGCTCGAGCAGAGCAGCGGCGCCGGGGCAGGAGCGGATGTGGTGGAGAAAACGGAGAAGGAAGAGGAAGAATGGGAGCGCACTGTTCAAAAACCCCGGACCGACGCCTTATATGATGTTGCTTCCGAGTGACTGACTTGTGGACCCGCGCGATCTTATCAAATCCTGCAACAGTCGCACGAGCGATACGTGGTGAAAAAGGCAGCGCAGAAATCGAGGCGGCCCAGCCTTATCCAACCCGATTGCAGCGGCCTCCTCCGCCCCGCGCGCTTCCCAAAAATTCGAATCCCGCGAGATCCGCGGCCAACAGAGCAACCTGTCAGACGGAAGATTTTCTCCATAACCACGCTCGAAGCTTTTTAGTAAAAGTTCACTCGACAAAATCAAGAATGGATCAGGGCGACTGAAAAAGAAGTTGGTGTCACCGTGTTGATTCATTGATCCCAACAAGACACTTCCGAAGAGCGGAAGTTGAATCGGGAATATCTTCAACTCCTTCTCCACTCAAACCCTGAACCATTCGGGGGCTAATGATGAAGCCATGTACCGAGGGTAGGGTCACAGGCCTGACCTAGACACCCTCCCCAAGGACATCACCCTAAAGCCAGAAGTATTCGAAGAGTACCATCATCCACTCGACCAGAGACCTTCCACTCGGGAGAATCAATGTCACTCGACCGTCGCAGAAACCACTCGACAAACATAAGATCTAAAGTCATCTACGCAACAATGGTCGGGCGTTTACTCATAGACTTAATTATCATTTATAAATCTTTATTACGGATGTTACCTGTAACGCTTCCACTTTATGAACATTGAACCCTGTGTAACGGAGGGGAGCTGGGGTCCTGGCGCACTCTATATAAGCCACCCCCCTCCTCTGAGACAAGGGTTCGCACCCCTTGTAACACTCACACGTATAATCCAGTCGACTGCCTCCGGGCACCGAGACGTAGGGCTATTACTTCCTCCGCGAAGGGCCTGGACTCGTAAAACTCGTGTGTACAACTTAGCCATAGCTAGGATCTTGCCTCTACTTACCTACCCCCCATTCTACTGTTAGTCTTGGATCACCCATGGAGATGAAGACTGTTACTACTGAGGGAGCAGGTGTTGTCTCTCATGGTTGCACTCTCCGGACCTATTCCAACACCCATTGCATGGTATTTGGGATGGATACTACTGTGCTAGCGCCAACACCTTCTCCCTGGTACAGTATTGATAGTCTTGGAGAAAACTCGCTCTTCCTTGGACAAAACTATCCAATGATGGTGAAAGCCGATCCAGCTGTTGTTGACACAACGTTACTACCATTTATGAGAAGCAATCAGATCTATCGCCGACATTTGGTGGTTACCTGCCTGGTCTCGATATAGTAGGCCGCTTCAGCCAGGATGATCAGTCATGCATTGGCCTCGAGATTTACAATAGCTGGCCCTTCCCAGAGAATCACTTGTGATTCAAAGCAAGCGTTTCCAACACCGAGGATTGGTTGAGTTGAAGTTCATTTCATTGCTTGTTATTTGTTGTGTGATGAAAACTTTAGTATTTATAATGTATCCTCGTTGTCATTGTGGGTTGATGACTTGTTGTATGTAATAAAATGATATGCATTTGATAGAATTACTAAATTTATGAATGGCTATCGACTCGCTTCTCTGAGTGGGTGCTGGGACGAGGCAAAAAATATTTTCCGAATACATAATTGTACGTGCATTGCAACAGGTTATCGGATGAGGCAAATCAACAATAGTACACTATTTTTACTAGCTTCACATGCTGCACTATCTCTACATCTACGTACGTAATACAACAAGTTTTAAACTTGAGACCAGCCACCCATCCTCACAAAGAACACTTTTTTAACCTAGCACAGACTCCAGGAAATTTGGCCACAGTGTGAGGTGGGCCATATGTTAATGTGATGTATGTAACCAGCACCTAGAATCCTCGATAGGAGTAGTAGGAGTAGTAGTAGGAGTAGTAGGGTGGCATGGGCCAGAACAAGCATTCACGTCCAGGAGTATGGCACACGCCACCAGCACGACTTCCATCTGACACCATATTTCTTGGAGTCCGTGCTATAGCAATCTCTTCAACCTCGTCGTTTCTCTAACTCAGCCATCACGCGCCGAGCGAGGTGGGGGTTTGCCGATAGTCGGTTTCCTCAACTGCGGTCCCACTTGTAAGGCCAACTCCAACGCACGACCCCAAACGGACCTCCGTTTTGCCCGGATTATGTCCGTTTGGGTAGGGCAATGGGGTCGTGTCCGGGCCATTTCTCGGATGCGGTGGTCGTGCGCCGAACGCGCGACCGCATCCCGGCCGTGTACATATTTCTTTGCAAACACATATCTTTTTTTCATCATTGATTTTTTGGTACATGGAAATACATCACCAAAATTTTGACTAGAAAAGCAAGACCAAAGGAAACAAGAACCACAAGAATACATTTTAGAAGATATCCAACTTCCATAACTGCTCGTGTAAGTTGGATTAGTGCCTTCTCGATGCATTCATTGTTGATCTGCGGAGGCTCAATCTTGCGTTCTTCTTTCTTCTTCGAGTGTAAAGAAGTAGACGTGTCTAGCCTCTATTCTATCAACAAGTGCACTAGTCTCATCTCTAGCCTCTATGCTAGCTAAAAGTGCTAGAACATATACTAAATTGCGCTCTATCAATATATCGTTGTACTCTTGTTCCCAATACCAAAACTTGCATCCATTCTACACAATAAAATTTTAAGTTAGCAAAACTAGTCTAATCCGAGAGCACAACCGAAGATTTGGTCGAGTTCTTCCTCCTTTTGCCGACACGTGGGACATCCAGCATCTAGGTCGTGTCATGCAAGAAAATAGAGTGGTAGGTGAAGCCACATGATGTGCATCTTGGGTGAAACTGTAAATAGAATCTTAATACTCTTGAGTAACTCCAAAAGCAGCCACCGAAGATCTTTATTGGATTTGTTTTTCATCACCAGCATGTCGAGGTGAAAGATGTGCAGGTTCAGTGGGTCCTCTTGCATTTTCACTGACATGTGGGACCGCATATGAGCAAACAGACGATGGGATCCGCGCGTCTGTTGGCTGGCTGAGAAGAGAGATAGAGGAGGGCTGAGCACGGACTCCAGGAAATTTGTTCTACGTACTCGATATAGTGGAGTAACCAGCACCTCGATATAGTGGGGTGGCATGGGCCATAACTAGCATACATGTCTAGCAGTACGGCACACGCCACCCACACGAGTCCCATCCGACACCAATTTTCTTGGAGTCCGTGCTAGCTACAACCATCTCTTCTCCCTCCTGTTTTCTCAGCCATCGCACGGTGGGCGGGGTGGGGGTTTGCCGATGGTTGGTTTGCTCAACTGCGGTCCCACTTGTAAGTGAAAATGCAACACAGCACGGATTACCCCCTGAGCGGCATGCCGGACAAACCGTGTGGGGGTGCGACGTGAACACGGCAGGCTTTTCCTTTTGAACTTGTAACTTGTAAAATTTGGTTCTGCTCCATGGGCGACCGATAGATAGAAATAACGATTTTCCCTAGAGTAATGAGAAGTTTGGTTCTGGCGCGGTTCATGCATGGAGTACGTAGGAAAATTATGAAGTTGATGCGAAAGGTAAGATAATTACTAGTAGTACCATATTCTACTGCATGGATTTGACGGAAAGATAAAGATACATACGGATCCATCAACTACATCCTCACGCCCTAGTGCACCGGGTCACCAACCGACGTGTGAGGAGCAGCGGCGTTGGCGGCAAGCTCAACGTGCTTCTGAACAATGCCGTCCAAGGTTGCCCTGCGGTCCAAGAAGGCCAGCATCCTATCGTCCTCCTCTTGCATGTAGTAGTCCTTGTGGACGATTTGCGCGTAGACGTGGGTGATTATGTCGATGGTGTCTTGCTGCACCAGGCGCTGCGCGGCGAGCACGACTGTCGGTGTCAAAACCGGCGGATCTCGGGTAGGGGGTCCCGAACTATGCGTCTAAGGCGGATGGTAACAGGAGGCGGGGGACACAATGTTTACCCAGGTTCGGGCCCTCTCGATGGAGGTAATACCCTACTTCCTGCTTGATTGATCTTGATCATATGAGTATTACAAGAGTTGATCTACCACGAGATCGTAGAGGCTAAACCCTAGAAGCTAACCTATGGTATGATTGTTGTTGTCCTACGGACTAAACCCTCCGGTTTATATAGACACCGGAGGGGACTAGGGTTACACAGAGTCGGTTACAAGGGAGGAGATCTACATATCCGTATTGCCAAGCTTGCCTTCCACGCCAATGAGAGTCCCATCTGGACACGGGACGAAGTCTTCAATCTTGTATCTTCATAGTCCAACAGTCCGGCCAAAGGATGTAGTCCGCTGTCCGGATACCCCTAATCCAGACTCCTCAAGAGCCCCTGAACCAGGCTTCAATGACGATGAGTCCGGCGCGCAGTTTGTCTTCGGCATTGCAAGGCGGGTTCTTCTCCAAATCCTGAATACCTGTTGAATAGTGTTCGGCTCTGCAAAACAAGTTCCACATACCACCGTGGAGAGAATAATACTTCCACAAATCTAATCTGCTGACGACCCTTCATAACGTGACATCACGCCCTAGCATGTTCTTTACATGAACCTTTTTTTCAATCAGCCTGCACGCTTTGCGAGGCGATTTTACTAGCACGTCTTGTCGGAGCAGAGATCGTGTCCCCCTTATTACGGGATTCTCATCAATACAGACGTGGGTAACCCAATCGTGCCCGTTGGTATGACTCCTCGATTGTAGGCAAGTCCCAAACGGTCACGAGGAGGACGCTTGGTATTCACCCTCTTTATAAAGAGACCAAGGCCTATCCTTTGTCCTCGAACTCAATCGAATCCTTCCCCCTGGCTCGAGTTCCAACACCCGAGGCTTAGGTCAGGCGTTTCGGATCTCCAACCATGTCGATCCAACCTTCAAGGTCGGTGGATGCCTTCCTCTGTCACAGAGGAGGACGTCAAGAAGCTAAGAGAGGCCAGGTTTCTGACCGGCAAGATCTCGCACCGGCTGCCTTCTCGAGGGCAGGTCATTCCCACTCCTGAACCCGGCGAGAGCGTTGTATTCATCTCTCACTTCCTTCGTGTAACGCCCCGGATTCGATGCGCCAGGTGTCCGCCAGTTATTCGCCGTCTTTGCCATGTCATGTGCTTGCGTGTTGCACTTTGCCATGTCATCATCTGCATTTTTATCATGTCATCATGTGCATTTCATTTTGCATACGTGTTCGCCTCATGCATCCGAGCATTTTCCCGTTGTCCGCTTTTGCAATCCGGCACTCCTATGTCTCCGGCGCCCTTTTACCTCTTTTCATGTGCGGGTGTTAAACGGTCTCGGAATGGACCGAGGTTTGTCAAGCGGCCTTGGTATAGCACCGTAGACCGCTGTCAAGTTTCGGGTCATTTGGAGGTCGTTTGGTACTCCAACGGTTAACCGGGTAACCGCAAAAGCCTCTTTGAGTTGCAGCCCAACACCCCTTTCAAAGTGGCCCAAAACCCAGCAAACTCCCCTCCATGCTCTCGGTCGTTCGATCACGATCGCGTGGCCAAAAACCGCACCTCATTTGGACTCTCCTAGCTCCCTCTACCTATAAAACAAGATCCCCCCGAAAATTCGCGGATGATTCCACCCCCAAACCCTAAAAATCGTCCCCGCGCCGCGCCGGACATGTCCGGTCCGGCCGGACGAAACTGCCGCCGCCTCAGATAACCGCCGCTTTGCCACGTGGCTCTCCCGCCCGCCCACAGGCCCGAGCTGGCCCATTGTGGACCCCAGAGCCCGCCCGCCGCCCGGCTGGCGCCGCCAGCCAGCTCCCTCCGCCGCCGCCCGCTCGGGCCTCCGTCGCTCGGCCGCCGCCCGACAAGCAGCTCCCTCCGCCGCCGCCTCGCCTTCCCTGGCGCCCGGTCCCCGCCGACCGCCTGCCGCCTCGGTGCCGCCCGCTCCTCTTGCGTCGCGCCGCCCGGCCTGGCGCCGCCAAGATTGCCTCGCCGCCTCCGGCCGCCCTGCCCCGAGTCGGTCGGCCGCGCCCGATCGCCTCCTCGCCCTCGCCGCCGCCTTCCCCACTCGCTGGCCGCCTCCGCCGGATCCGTGGCGGGCGGCGAGATCCGCCGCCCTCGCCCCTCTCCGGCAAGTCCGGCGTCCATCTCCGGCGAGATCCGGCTCGCCTCGGAAACCGTGCACGGAGGTTGACTTTCTCCCCCCCTCCGTTTTCTGCTAAGTCCCCGTTTCTGCTAACATTTTGTTGCATTTTCATCACATCATAACTCGGCATCCATAGCTCCGTTTCGTGCGTGTAATATGTCAGAATGTTCGCCTCGAAGAGTTCATCATTTCATCTCATTGCATCATTTTCATTTGAGCTCATCTTGATGCCCTAAATGCTGTTGGAAGAGGGCTATGTGATGTTAGTTTCAGATTCTTATCAGAACATGCACTTTTGTCATTTTTGCCATGATTGATGTGTGCACCCTATGAACTTGAGTCCTACATGTGTTTTGTAATATGCCATGCCGTCTTTCCAGGGGTGTATGCCATGTATTTTTGTGATCTATGTGGTGACTAGCACAAGCATGCAAACTAGGCTTCATAATGTTGCTGATTCAGCCCTGTTCTGCTGATATTTTTATGCCATGTTAACTTGATGCTACAGAGAGATCCATGCATATTTTGAGATACTTCAGTAAGGATGTTTTAATCATATGGTTATTCTCTATCCATCCATGCCCTTTTTTGCAATTATGGAGTGCCATAGCTTGAGTCAATCGAGCTCTACTTTTGCTTCAAAATGTTTCCTGGCAGGTTGTTTACATGTTATTCAATTTTGCCAAGGTTGTTGTAGTTGATCCGTGTATGCTATGATGTTGTTCTTGCCATGTATAGCTTCTATGCCATGTCTTCTTACTGTTGGTTGCCTTGCCATGCCATGTATTGCCCTGTGGTGAGTGGTTCAAGCTCACCAACATGCCTACTTATTGTTGTTCCTGCCATGTATGAATCTGTAATATAACTTGCCATGTTTACATGGGTGCCATCATATTTTCTGATCCTTTTTGGCTCATGGTCACTAAAGGACTTCTGTTCTATGCATTTAGTAGATTCATGCCATGCCTTTGTTTGCCATGTTAAGTTCCTGTAGCATGTTGTTTGATAGCTCTAAACATTGCAACCTGATGTTATTTCGCTAAAGTCCTAAAGCTGTTATTATTTGCAATCTTGCCATGTCATTTTGAGCATGTTCTAGTGATTTCTGGAGATAGATCAGTGTTCATGTTTTGTCATGCTTTACCTGTACTTCATGCCCATGTCTTTTGTTTTCTTGTTGAGGTACTGTAGCATGTTGTTTTGATGCTTGCAATATGCCTAGTTGCTGTTTTGGACAGATTGTTGCTATGACTTGTATAAGGTGTATGTGTTGACCCGTTGCTCCGTTTTGAGTGTGCTCTACATGAAACTTGCGTGATTTTGCATGTAGTTTCATATTATCATGTTGCATCCTTGTTTTGAGGTGTTTGCTTGATGTTTGTATGCATTTTGCATCAATGCCATGTTTATCTTGTTTTGCTCATATCTTCTAGGTCGTAGCTCCGAATCTAATGAACTTTATATGTAACTTGACTAGAATTTCGTGTAGATCATCGTGGTGCATTTTAACTTGCTGTTTAACAACTTGAACATAAGGTTTATTCAGATCTGGAACAATTTCGAAATTTGCATATGAGGACTTACCGGAATTGTTATATGTTGTTTCCGGCCTCATTTAAACTTGCTTTGATGCGTTGCTCTTGTTTGCATCATCTCTTGCCATGAGTAGCCTCATCTAGATTTGTTATGCATCATGTTTGTTGTGCATCTTGTCATGTTCATGTGTGGTGTGTTTACTATGTTGTGTGCTTCTTCTTGTTAGTTCCTGTTTTGTTGCGATCGTGAGGATTCGTTCGTCTACGCTTGGTTCGGCTTCATCCGCTCGTCTTCTTCATGGACTCGTTCTTCTTCCTCGCGGATTTCAGGCAAGATGACCGCTACCTGGATCTCACTACTATCATTGCTATGCTAGTTGCCTCGTTTTTTCGCTATGCTGCGCTACCTATTACCTGCTTATCAAGCCATCCCAAATTGTCATGTCAGCCTCTAACCTTTTGCACCCTTCCTAGCAAACCGTTGTTTGGCTATGTTACCGCTTTGCTCAGCCCCTCTTATAGCGTTGTTAGTTGCAGGTGAAGATGAAGTTTGTTCCTTGTTGAACATGGAGATGTTGTTCCTTGTTGGAACATGTTTACTTGTTGGGTTATCACAATATATCTTATATTATTAATGCATCTATATACTTGGTAAAGGGTGGAAGGCTCGGCCTTATGCCCGGTGTTTTGTTCCACTCTTGCCGCCCTAGTTTCCGTCATATCGGTATTATGTTCCCGGATTTTGCGTCCCTAACGCGGTCGGGTGATTTATGGGACCCCTTGACAGTTCGCTTTGAATAAGACTTTTCCGGCAAGGCCCAACATTGGTTTTACCATTTGCCTCACCACCACCTACTTTTCCCTTGGGAGTCGCTCTCGAGGGTCATCTTTATTTTAGCCCCCGGCCAGTGCTTCTCTAAGTGCTGGTTCGAACCGAGTCACTCATGGGGCCACCTTGGGGCAACTTGAGGATTGGTTTTACTCGAGCCTGTCTCATCCGGTGTTGCCACGAGAACGAGATATGTGCAGCTCCTATCGGGATTGTCGGCGATCGGGCGGTCTTGCTGGTCTTGTTTTATTGTTGTCGAAATGTCTTGTAGCCGGATTCCGAGACCGATCGGTCTTCCCGGGAGAAGGAATATCCTTCGTTGATCGCGAGAGCTTATCATGGGCTGTTGGGACACCCCTGCAGGTATAAACTTTCGAGAGCCGTGCCCGCTGTTATGTGGCAGATGGGAATTTGTTAATATCCGGTTGTAGTAAACTTGAAGTAAACTCTTCTAAAATACACCAACCGTGTGTGTAACCGTGAGTGTCTCTTTTCGGGTTGATCGAGAGGAGAACACGGTTTCGGGTTATGTTTGACGAAGTAGGAGTTCAGGATCACTTCTTGATCATTACTAGTTGACGATCGCCTTTGCTTCTCTTCTCGCTCTCATTTGCGTAAGTTAGCCACCATATATGCTTAGCCACTGCTGCAACCTCACCACTTTACCCCTTCCTTTCCCATTAAGCTTTGCTAGTCTTGATACCCATGGTAATGGGATTGCTGAGTCCTCGTGGCTCACAGATTACTACACCACCAGTTGCAGGTGCAGGTTTGCGATGATCATGACGCGAGAGCGATGCTTGCTTGTTTTGGAGTTCTTCTTCTGCTTCTTCGATCAGGGGATAGGTTCCAGGTCGGCAGCCTGAGCTAGCAGGGTGGATGTCGTTTGAGCTTCTGTTTATGTTTCATCCGTAGTCGGATGTTGTTCTCTTGTATATGATGTTGATGTATTCTTGTGGCATTTGTGCCTTATGTATGTATCCCCATCTATTATGTAATGTTGATGTAATGATATCCACCTTGCAAAAGCGTTTCAATATGCGGGTCTATCCTTGGTGGGACCTTCGAGTTCCTTTTGGATAGGGTCGCATATTGGGCGTGACACTCCGAGGGCTAGGCCTCGCTCTAGATCCTTTTGTCAGGGGGCTCATGTACTATTATGGGCTGGATTTCCATGACCTGGCCCCGGACTCGGTCCTTCATATTTCATCGTTTATCGTCGTATGTGAGGCCTTCCTCCGCATTACCCCTCACTTCGGCCTGTGGCTCAAGACTTTCAATGTGGAGCCGAAGATGATCGAGGGGCGACACGCAGAGTGCGGAGGTGCCGTAATAAGCAAAAGTGCTGACGTCCCATGGCTAGAGGGACCCTTCCAGGAAGTGTCTAGCTTATGGCAACAGGAGTGGTTTTACATCACAGCTCCCCGGGGTACCAAGTGGGTGGCTGCCCCTGCCTTTCGCTCGGGCCCCCCACCACGACTAACGTCATGGATCAGCAAGGGGCTGGACTGGGGGCCAGTAAAGGATGTGCCGACGCTGTAGAGCCGCATCCGAGATCTCCTCGAGAGATGTCGGTCCGCCACAAGAATGCAAGTCATGTTAGTTCGCCGAGCCTGTCTCCGCAAACGCCGACCCCTCCGTATGTGGGAGTTCAACCCGAAGGACCGTGAACTATTCAGCACTTCCTCGGCATGACGTCAAGAGATGTACAAGTTGTTCTTCGACTACAAATAAGGTGTCCGTACACCACCGAGGATGCGGTCTGAGCTGCAATCGCCCAGATACCCAAGTAAGCATTAGCAGAAATAACACGTTGTATTTTTATTTATCATAACATCATTTCAAAAGTCGCTCTTTGACCGGGTGGGTAACAAAGGCGAAAATGATCAGTGTCCGCCCCTCCCCGAGGTCTCACCGATCTCAGATTAGCCAAGATCTCGGAGCTTGCGCCTTATCAAGCGCCCTCAGGGGAAGATACAGGGGGGAATAAAGAGGCCGAAAGCGGACCTTGCTCACTATTTATCCAAGCCGGGGGAGTTAGTGCCTCCACGAAGGAGGATAACCGGGGAGAAGAATCTGAAATTCCCTCTCCCCGAGGAGGGAAGAGGACCGCCTCTGAAGACCCAGAAACAATGGTTTCCAAATGGGGGAAGAAATCTTTGCCAGAGGGTCCTGCCCCGGGGGGTACCCTTGCCGCACAGTGCCTGCAAGGGGATCAGCCCCCCACCGAGTTGTAAGTAAAAGGGGACTTAATAGTAAAAACATCCTGCTTTACTTCTGAGGAAAATAACCGAAGCATTTATCTTGTAGTTCGGATCGTAGCCCTTCTCGGCAGAGTTCGTCTTTGGGTGATCTTCTTCTAGAGATGATGGAGAGCGAAACGCCTCCCCATGTCATCCCGCCTCATGAGGCGGGCGACCCCGAAGTGTCGTCGCAGAGGGCTTCTCCTGATCCGGCAAGGCCAGAGGGTAATCCTTTGGCCACCAAGTCTCGAGATTCGCCTCAAGAGAGCAACCGAAAGAGTCCGGCACCGTCCTGTGTGCGACCGGACGCACTGAAGGATCTGCTAGAGCAAGTGGCTATCTCAGAAGTGCATCGTACGCTAATGAGTACGGTGATTGAGAGGATTTCATCCGCCGAGAGCGGGTGGCATGAAGCTTTTATGAGTCTGCTGAAAGGCTTTGAGCTACGTGAAATAGTGTATGTTTTTGACGGTACCGCACACGTTAGGTGTGCCCTGTGCAGATAGTAGCCCCCGAGACTCTGGTTGCTGTCGAGAACAGCGGCAAACAGACGATCATAGTCCCAGGTAATAATTAGGCCTCCTTCATATGCAGGTGGCGGAAGGTCCGGTGTCTAGCCGGACTGTTGAGTTTTCCGACCTAAAGCAGCAACTTGATGCGGCAGATGCCAACATCATGCTTGTGAACGAACTGTTCGACGAGGCACAGGGTACGTGATTTCTCCTGTGATCAACACATAGTAAGAGGAGCATAATGCTAGTACCTTTAATATGTTGTGGCTGCAGATGGGGCTGCCGCCGTGGAGGCCCTTCGGGCGGAACTTGCCCGAGCCAAGGAACAAGCCAGGAAAAGTGATGCGGCCGCCCTAAAGGCGGTCGAAGAGCTGAGAGCTGAACATGCTGCACATTGCCGAAGCAAGGATGAAATAGCCAAGATGTCTGTGGAATTGAAGGATGCCGCCGGCCGTTACGAGCTTCTCGAAAATGAAAATCGAGCAAAGATGACGGACCTGGAGAAGGCCACGGTGGCGGCCAAGGACGCCCGTTCTACAATTATAGCGATGAAGGAGGAGATGCGTCAAGCTGGGGATATCGCGGCTGGGAAGCCCTTTATGCTGTGGATGAAGTTCGGAGATCCTAAGTACGCTCCTCTTGATCGGCTGCGGAGTTCTGCAGACGCATATCTGGATTTGGCAGCAAGTGCCGCTGATGCGGCCGAATACTTCAAAGACCAAAAAGATCGTGAAGTGGAAAAGCTGTTCTGGTCGCAATTTAATGTTCCAGCGCGTCCGCTTCCGTTGAATGAGCGGATGGCCGAATGGGCCGAGCTCCATAGGTTGTCCGGGCTTGCCATGAGGTCTGTTGTGGATCACCTGTGGCCGGAAGGGCCAAGGCCGAACAGTTATTTTGGTTTGGTGCAGCAGTTCCTTGGTGTTGTGCCGCGTATCAACGCTATGAAGAGGTCGACGTGCATAGAGGGCGCGCGGATGGCACTTGCCCGTGTCAAGACATCTTGGGCGCATATGGAGGCCACCGCTATTGCAACCCGAGGTTCGCCGCTATCGAGTAGCCGCCGAGCACTACTTTGAAGAAGTCCTTGAAGGCGCTCGCTCAATAGAAGCTCAGTGCTTGAAGAATATTATGTTCTAATTACATGTATTCCCATTGTAAAAACAATGTTTATTAAATTATAAAGGTTGCGTTTATAATTTTTGCCTGAAAGTACTATGATGCCTCCTGTGCGGCCGTTTGTGCATATATGTATATAACACGAAAGTTTTGCGTTCGTTGGCTTTATTACGCATATAATGTGGGGTGTTCGAGAAGACGCGTGTTCACACTTGATCGAACGCCTTGGTCCATTAAGGAGGTGATAGCGAGTTTAACTAGGCAATTGGACTATATTGCTTTAACACTTTCACTTAGCCATAGGAGTTTGACATTGGGGCTACTATATAGCCCTCGGTGGCTCCGCCGTCGTCCGAATACGGGCGCAGACATGCCTGGCCGAAACGCCCTTCGTTATGCGGAGGAATCCCAAATATTCCGCTAAGTCATCGAGTGGTTGACCAGTCTCACGCTTTATCATGACGATCGGTTTTGGCTTTCATCGAGGTGCTCATCCGGATGAACCAGGGCACAATCGCAGTAGTTCTCCTGGTGCCACCTTAGCCGATAGAGCGGAACGTAAGGTAGCAAAACACAGGAGCCGGGCAAACCCAACATTTGACCAAAGACATGATTCGTAGCTGATGCATATAAGGCCAAACTCGCGACGCCGAACACTCCCGAAGGTATTCGGTCTTTATAACATATGCCGGGCTGAACAATGCCCTTGATAATGAACCCCGAGTGTCCAAGTACGTGCAATATTCTGACGTGGCCAAATGCCAATAACGCCAGCATCCTTCCCAGTTGTACTAAGAATCTGGAGGATGTGAACAACAAGAGACAGTAAAAAAAGGTTTACGCAGGGTCTTAATCTAAAGAGAAACCTTTGAGCGGGTCCTCGCTGCACGCTCGCACTGTGCCTCCGCCAGCCGTATCTCGATGGTGTAGCACGATTGTCATCTGTAAAAGAGAGGAACTTAGTTGAAAATTGCCGTGCAAAAAATTGGTTATTCTAAATAAACCATTTAAAATTCAAGATAAGTAAAGTTGAGCCGAACTAGCGCTGTTTACACACGGGAAACCCCTGGTACCATCTATAAGGGTATAACCATTAAATCAATCTCAAGTGTATCTAATGATGCGCCGGACTCGTCTAACCGTGTCCGTGGTTTTAACGACCTGTCATTTGTTCTGGTTGGTGAGGCCGTCTAGTGTTCGGCTGTTAAAGCAGCCGCACGTTCTTCTGCGCGTAAGGAACGCTCAATATTTCCATTTACAGTGATGGTGCTGCGTGGACCAGGCATCTTAAGCTTAAGAGAAGTGTAATGCGGTATGGCGTTGAAACGAGCGAAAGCTGTTCGTCCGAGTAGTGCTTGATAGCCGCTTCGGAATGGAGCGATGTCAAAGTTTAACTTTTCATTTCGGTAGTTGTCCGGCGAACCGAATACGACCCCTAGTGTTAGAGAGCCCGTGGAACGGGCCTCTGGGCCTGGTATTACTCCCTTGAAGGTAGTATTACTGTGGCTGATTTTTGTCGGGTCTATCCCCATTTTGCGGACTGTGTCTTGATATATCAGGTTTAGACTATTGCCGCCGTCCATAAGGACTCGTGTTAGATGGTATCCGTTTATTATTTGGTCTAACATCAAGTCAGCCAATCCTTCGTGCCGGATGTTTGTCAGGTGATCCCTTCGATCAAAAGTGATCGGATGGGTCAACCAGGGGTTGGCTTACGGGTGACGGGCGCTACGGCTCGTGTGTTTCGGTGTGCATGTTTGCTTCTCCTCGTCGTCACATGGATCATGTTCACTGTTTTGACCTCCGGTGGGAATTTTTACTGTCCCCCAGTGCTTTGCTGGCGAGGCTCGTCCTCGTCTTCACTTGGCGTCTCCCTCCCCTTGTGTTCAGCGTTTAGCTTACCGGCCTGCTTGAAGACCCAACATTCTCTGTGGGTATGATTTGCAGGTTTCTCGGGGGTGCCGTAAATCTGACATAGTTTGTCTAGAATCTTGTTTAGGCTGGACGATCCATCTCTGTTGCCTTTGAAAGGCTTTTTCCGCTGGCCTGGTCGAGAGCCCCTGAATCCGGCGTTTACCGCCGTGTTATCTGGGCTGTCTTCTTTACTCCGGCGCTTTTTTTTTACTGCGTCGTGGTTTTCCATTGCCATCCCTTACTTTGGATGTGCTTGGGTCGCTGGTGCTACTGCGGGCTAACCAACTATCCTCGTCTGCGCAAAAGCGGGTCATGAGGCTTGTTAGGGCTGCCATTGTTCTCGGCTTTTCTTGGCCGAGGTGTCCATGCGAGCCATTCGTCCTTGATGTTTGTGCTTGAAAGCTGCTAAGGCTTCGTGTCCTGGACAATGACGATTTGGTTCTTCTTAGTGAGAAACCTGTTCCAAAGCTTTCGGGCTGACTCTCCGGGCTGTTGAATTATATGTCTTAAATCGTCTGCATCCGGAGGTCGGACATAAATCCCTTGAAAATTGGCCCGAAAAGCATCCTCGAGCTCCTCCCAACTTCCAATGGAGTTTTCCAGGAGGCTTTTTAGCCAGTGCCGAGCTGGTCCTTTAAGCTTGAGGGGCAAGTACTTGATGGCGTGGAGATCGTCTCCGCGAGCCATATGGATATGGAGGAGAAAGTCCTCAATCCAGACCCCAGGGTCTGTAGTCCCATCGTATGCCTCTATGTTTACTGGTTTGAATCCTTCTAGAAATACGTGGTCTAGCACCTCATCGGTGAAATATAGGGGGTGTGCGGCAACCCTGTATTTAGATTTATCGAGGCGTTCGGACGGTTGTGGTATTCGGTTTTGATACTGTGCCGTAGCATGCTTCCTAGATCCATAGATGGATCTGGTCATACTAGATTTTTGGCGCAACTCCTCACGTAGGCCGTGTGTTGACTTATGTGCGGCCCTGTTAGCCGCTCTATCATGGCCACGGGGTGGTTGATCCTGTCGGCGCTCTGGGAACGGGGGTACCCCGACTTGCCTCGCTGCTGCCTGCGGTGTGGCTCAAGGTGGCCCAAAGACGACCCATCTTCATCAAGACAAGCTCAAGACCTCGCGAGGGGGCCAGATTGCTGGGCGGACGATGTAGCCTCCTCGAGCACGGCCTCGCCAGCTGGCTCGCGAGGAGGCGGAGAGATCAAGGCGGGTACCTCACGAGGTGCCCATGACGCAGCCATGATTTACCAAGGGCGCCAGGTGGGCGCCAGCCCGCTGCAAGGTCCTCCTTTCCTCTTTGGTGAAAAGGGAGCAAGCGCAGGCAAGAGTATCAAGCAAAGGCATCCGTTTGTACAACAAGACCAAGACCGTCGCAACGGCAGGAAGGAAGTCATCGTGGAGCCCAAGCCGGCGTCAACACCAGAGCCTTTGACAGACGAGGACCAACTTTAGTCAGGATAAGTGTACTAGATGTTCCCCTTCAAAATGGCCAATTGTTGGCGCCCTTCCCACTCAATATTTGGGAAGAGGCCCAGGGCCTTTGCCTATAAATAGGACTAGCCACCCACAGGGTAGGGACATCTGGAATCTAGGAGGATCCACCATCCTGAATCAGCAGAGAGAGAGAGAGAGAGAGAGAGAGAGAGAGAGAGCGACTGAACTCCCCCTAGTAGTTCATCGCACCGGCCAAGAACAGACCCTCGCGAGGCTGTTCTTCCTTGTATTGTTCATCATCAGCCCAAGAGGCAATTCACCACACACTGGAGTAGGGTGTTACACCACAATGGTGGCCAGAACCAGTATAAACCTTGTGTCTCTTGTGTTGTTCCTTTCATAGTTTAGATCTTAGCGAGGCGGCGAGGTGCAGGTAGGTAGAGGGCGAGATCTCCGCGCGCACCCCAGTGTTCGAACCTAGAGGGTCTGCCGGAACCCGAAATCCGACATATCCGACCGGTTGGCCGTTTAGTTTTTCGGCTGTGTGGGCTCTGCGGCCTCGTCGTCGATTCGGGCAATAGCTTGCGCTTTGGATAGCTCTTTGCGTGGTAACTTCCACCATGCATTTCTTCGTTGTCGAGCACTTTGTTCCATCTGCTGTTGAGCGTATTTTGTGCGGCCTTGAGCCTTTGCTTCTGCTTCTTCAGACTCGCTCTGGCAATAAGCCTTCTGCGGAGGTTCTCTTGTTCCAAGTGCTTTTCCGGGAGGATGTGCACATCTTCGTCCGGACTATTGTCTGCCTCGGAGGGAGTTTTGTCAGCTTTATCCTCGGCGTCACCGTGTTCAGACATCGGATCCGAACTATGTTCGCCGTTCGCGGCTTCATTTTGCTCTGCCGCTGGGTCTGTGTGGTCGTCGTTTCCTCTGGAGTCGACCGGGTGTTATTTTCTCTTTCACTGTTATCGCTGTTTTTTCGAGGCGAGGTTTAGAGCGGCGCCTACGTCGACGCTTTGTTTGCTTCTCGATGGAGCTGTTCTTCGCTGCTTCTTTCCGTTCCTCGTCATTGTTTTCTTTGGGTGTATCCACCATGTATATGTCATGTGATGAAGTGGCGGTCCGAGCCACGTGGGCGGTGGTTCTGTTAAATCTCCTGCATCGTCCGTCCATACCGTCGATGTCTTCGGAGTCGAAGTCGAGCATGTCGGTTAAATCGTTGACAATGGCTACTAAGTGGGTGGTGGGTGGGCAGCGAATTTCTTCGTCGTCCGCATCCCACTCTAGCGACATAGTTCGGCCAAGGTTCCCCTGACAAGGAGAGGGACTTTAATGAATTTAGCACGTCGCCAAAAGGCGAGTGCTGAAAGATATACGCGGAGGTAAACTCCATGGTCGGTGCCCAATCGGATTAGATAGGCACGGACGTAGGTGGTTCGGAGCCTCTAGCCGGGGACGAATCCAATGGCTCGGCAGCACAACTTTGTCGAGGGGTAAAGTCATTGTTCGATTCTATTGCCGCTGAGAGTACGGCCTCCATGGCGGGGTCTATCCGCCCATCCTCGGATGGCGCAATTTGCTCCGGATCAAGGGCCGGAGTAGTTGCAGGCATGATCTCCCGAACACTGTCCGACGGCAGAGCTATATCATGCTCGTCGTGATCGTGCGGTGCACCTGGCATGGGCTCGAATCCGTTGAAGATCAAGTCTCCGCGGATGTCGGCAGTGTAATTCAAATTTCCGAACCTGACCTGGTGGCCAGGGGCGTAGCTCTCGATCTGCTCCAGATGGCCAAGCGAGTTAGCCTGCAGAGCAAGTAGTGGCACTGTACTACCCGTTGGTCAAATTATTACGTGTTGCTCCTCACAGTGAAGTGACAAGACCCTACGCCGGAGATGACACCTGAGTATAGGTGCCGTGTTCGGCATACCATAGTCAGCCTCACCGTCTGCAGTCACTATCATCATGGCTGTAGACCTAGCCTGCTTACAACTAGCCGTGTTCGACATAATTTCCCGTGCGTAGATGCCTGTGCATTGCACGGAACACCAAGATTGGGGGGTGGACGGCGCCGGCAGCGTCCATCACGCTAGATTTTTCCATGGCCTTCTAGATGTGGTGGGGAGGAAATAAGGCTGATTGTGAGAGACAAGGAGTTGTTTGTAAATAGGGAACAAGTGCGGGCATCTTTTTGCAAAACTGGAGAAGTTTGGTTTGTATGCGTCAGATCTAGATCCGACGGCTATTGGTGAAACATGGCAGGCACAACATCATCACCAACTCAGGACCTGTTTGATTCGCAGGATTTTGAAAACGCAGGAATAGGACACGGCAATATTACAAGTTTCAAACTGATATTACAAATGTTAGGAGTAATGCTGCACCTACGAAGAGGGAATTACTAGGAAGTTTACGTAAGAACTTTCGTTACTTTAGGTGGATGCAGCATTATCGTACAAACTAAAATCCACCGCCTCGACAAGTCACTAATGGGCAAATAAGTTTTCGAGTCTCCGCCACTTGATGTTTCAAAACAAATTCAGCTTCTGCGGAGACTTTGTCATTTAGGCTTAGACGCTATGTGATCAAGACGCCATTCATTGTTGCGCCAAAGAACGCCAAACCTCATTACCTTGAGCACACTTGCCTCCAGAACAAAGAACCTGGTCAATTTAATCTCAGATGTGCTGCCTCGGTAGTCGATCAAATCAATTTATGTAAGATGGAGATCAAGGCATTCGATGAGATTGTTATAGTGCAGCACATTTTTCACTTTCGGGTCTTTTTTTATCTGCAAAAGAAGAGAACGTATTAGAGCATCTGGCTGTATAAGATTGCCGTGTTATCAAGAGGTACCAATATCATTCGCTCATACGATAGGGTTGGTTGGCTAGTGATATTTTTCTCTCTCTCTCTCTCTCTCTCTCTCTCTCTCTCTCTCTCTCTCTCTCTCTTCCTCTCATTTACCTAGGAGTACGTGAAGAGCTTGGGCATTTGTTGCCTTCCACTATGTGGCCGATGCCATATTTCACAAAAGTATGCCACATAATACGCATCGATGTCAAATCAAAATATTTTGGCACCGCTCTCGCGATGTGAGAGAGTTGGCGCCGCTGTGCACACAGACCCACATGTATAAACAAATCCATCAAACCAACAACACCAGCCTCTCACTCTCCCAACCAAGTGTTTTTTATTGCCTCAGTCCTCTCTCTCTCTCTCCCATGCAAGTGTTTTTTCATTGCGTGAGTTAATTTGGCACCGGAGCAAAGTAGGTGATCCAGATTGGGGCACCAGGTGAGCAATGGAGGGGCATCGATGCCAAATGCATCACAAGTGAATTTGGCACGTGTTTTGGCCTACATAGTGGAGGGACGTTATAGCCCACTTTTGTACTACCTCTTATTTAGTATAAAATTTTGACCATATATTTATGTAAGAAAATGCCAATGCATGTCACTAAAAATTACACCATTTGAAATTATGCTCAAATACAAATCCAACGATATAGTTCTTAGTGACATGCATTAACATTTTGTCAGTTAAATCTATGGTCAAATTTTCATACTACAAAATAGGAAGAGTAAACCAGGACGGAGGTAGTACTTGCTCTTAGGGTAACCATAGAGTTACTGGAGTAGTCTAAGTTACTTTCCACTATGACTAGCCTAGGCTACTATAATAGTACAAGAAAAAAACGATGGAGGTGATCACGTGAGAAATAATAATAAAAACATTTCTTTTGGTGCAGTGCGTAGATGCAATTTTGAACACTACACTTGTCATTGTAATTTGGGAAAATTACGAAAATTTTGAGCTACGTTGTGATTACCGTTTACTAATAGGAAAGAAGCTTCACCTCGATGAGTAGCTTCTCAGTGCACGGAAAGCATGTAAGGAATCCAACAACTTGATCCAGATTGAGGCCGATAGATTTTATTGCCAAGATCTTCTTTGCGCATAGACTGGGTCAAGCTTGTGGGAATCATTTTCTGGAAGACGGTCATAAATATATCAAGAAGAAATTTAAAAATTTGAATTTCAAGAAGACGGAGAAGAAGATGAGTGTTGTACCTGAACAATTACAGATCCAATAAAGAGTTCGGAGAATTTGGCAGATGAGTGCACCAACGCTGTCAATTTCGGCGCGTCAATGACCCCGATTTTTGTTGGACCTTCTAGATCCGATACAAGAAACCTCTCAAGGAAAGGCGCATTCTCAATGACCATAACATGGAACAGCTGGAGTGATCTCTTCCCAATTGATGTCTTGTTGCGGGGCCAGCAAGACACACAAATCCATCAGAGATTCGTCGAGGCGATGTGGAGGCTAATGAACCCATGGATCTGCTCAAGACGAAGGTACTCGAGCGCAGTACAGCTGCGGAGCAGGTGCTCCATAGCCTTCTTCGAGATGACAATGTCGAAGAGGTCGAGTTGCTTGATTTGAGGGAGAAGAAGGGTGGGCGTGGCATTAATCTGGGGAAGATAGTAGGAGCTGAAGCTGGCGCAGTGCAGCTTTGGCGCGAGGCAGAGCGCGGACGATGGCAGAGAGCGACATCGTCCAGCTTCAAAGCTGAGCTCCTCGAGCTGATCTAGGGCGGGGGATAAGAACCACTCGTCGAACTTGGGTTGGACCTTGCAGTTGGTACTGAACATGCAGATGTCAAGGCGTCTGGCTGGCCCAGGGTGCGATGAAAGGATCTTGGAGACTGCGGCCATGCGTTTGCAATCCCCATCGTAGAGGCAGCTGTCGACGGTGAGGTTGAGGGGGACACGGCGCCAGAGGGGGCGCCACCGCCGGGAGAGCAGGGCGGTCTGCACGGCAGATTTGGTGGGGAGGAGGCCGATGATGACGAGCAGCATGTCATCGGGGAGGCTGCTGATGAAGTCTATGCTCGCCAGATGCGGCTTTGGCTCGAGCCGCCTCCGCTTGTTGGCTGCCTCGCCGTCCATCTCAATCGGCGGCGACGCTGGTGTACACGTGTGCTGATGTGTGTTGTGTGCTGGGTGTGCGCGAGTGCGTCCTTCTGTGCATGCCGCCACGCAGTGGTGAATTGTGCACGAGTGCGTCCTCCACACGGAAGAAGTGTGTCCTCAATGCGCCCTCAATTTACTAGCGTGCGGGGTGCTACCCCGAGTGGTTTCAACTTTGTTTACTTCACCGCGTGTCAGATGGGCGTCTAGTTTACTTATTTTCACCCACTGCCACATGGGCCAGCACACGAAGATCTGTAACACGGTGACAAGGCAGCATGTGGACTGGTTGACCGTCAACTAAACAATATACGGAGCTATACGCTGACACAGTGAGCGTATAACCCGTCGGTATGGAGTGTTCGTGTGAGAGGGGAGGCCCGTGAGAGATAGCAGAGAGAGAGAGAAAGAGCTACTCCCTCCATTCGATAATGTAGTTCCAACATTTTTTTAAAGTCAAACTTTTGAAACTTTGACCAAGTTTATAAAGAAATTACTTATATCCACAATACCAAAGATAAATGATAGTATGAAGTAAGTACATGTTGTGATGAATCTAATGATCTTTCCAGATGTAAATGTTTTTCTCCACATATACCTGGTCAAACTTTTCTGAGGTTTGACTTTTCAAAACATCCATATGCTTATGGACGTGAGAGAGTCCCTAACTAGAGAGAGAGAGAGAGAGAGAGAGAGAGAAATAGAAAGAGTGAGTGAAAAAAGTGTGTGCGTGTGTGAAAGAGACATGGACAACACTCGATAAAAGTCAAGAAAAGACGTGTGTGTCTTATGCAAACGTATCACAGATACATCTTCGACACCAGAAGCAAGGTGATGAGATAGTGGTTGGTTGTTTGCAACCGAGAGAGCAAGACCCCTAGCACGTGGCCAAGAGGGGTCTGACAAACAAGGGAGAGAGGTCGAGAGAGACGTACGGAGAAAATGCAGACATGGGGAGGAGAGAGTGTATGTTTGTCATAGAGATCCCCTGGAGATCGTGATGGGACTACATGGGTGGGAGATCGAGTGACAAGGTGTGTGCGCGATAGAAGATACCCCGAGAGATGTCGAGATAGACGTATGGATGGAAGGAGACAATACGTGTGTTCCTGATGGTTAGTGAGAGATAATCATACTTAGGGGGGAGTGCTTGCGCCTATGATGGAGTGAGGGATTATGGTACTTATTAGGGGGTGCGTGTCACATAGAGAGAGAACAAGGGCGGAGAGTGTTGGATGGGTCTATATGTATAGTGCGAGCGAGACATGTGTATGTGTGAACCAGGGACATATATAGTTTGAGAGAGATTGAGGAGCCCCAATAAGGCTGAGTGGTGCGTCAGATAGCTGGGAGAGGGAAAGAGATATTCCATCCGCTCGATAATGCAGTGCATGTAACTTTTTTAGAAGTCAAACTTTGGAAACTTTGATCAGGTTTACACAAATGTTATTTATATCTTCAATACCAAAGATACATCATGCGAAACTACATCTCATGGTGAATCTAATGGTATATGTTTGATGTTCCAGATGTAATTGTTTTTCTCCACGTACATGGTCAAACTTTGTGATGTTTGACTTCTCAATAAATCAATATGCTATGGACCGAGGAGAGTGCCTAAGTCGAGAGGGGTCAAGTGCATGTGAAGGAGAATGAGTAAGTGTGCAAAAAGAGTATGTGTGTGAAAAAGAAAGTGACAACAAACGATAAATTAGAGAGAGTGTGTGTTTTTTTTGTTTCTTAGGCGAACATATCACGCATGCATCTCCGAGATAGAAAATTGAGGCGAGGAGATACATGAAGATAGCTAGTGTGTGATTGTTTGTAACGGAGAGAGACACCCCTATAGCACATGTCCAATAGAGGTCTGGCCAACAAGGAACAAAGGTCGAGAGGGACACATGGAGAACATGGATGCATGGGGAGGGCGAGAGGGTGTGTTTGTGATAGAGAGACCCCCTCGAGATCGTGAGGGGACTATATGGGTGGGAGATCGAGGGAGGTGCGTGCGCGATAGAAAGATGCCCCGAGAGAAATTGAGATAGACCATGCACATGTTTGTGATGGAGACTAAGATTAGCTAGTCATATACATATAGGGGGGGACAGCGTGTGCCTACAATTGAGTGAGAGACCATCATACTTGGCTAGCTAGGCATGAGATTGTGTGTGTGTGCATGTGAGATGGAGAGAGAACGAGGGAGAGAGATAGAGTTTTAGATGGGCCTATCGAGTGCGAGTGAGATATGCATGTGTATGTGTGACCCAGGTAGATGGAGAGTTTGAGAGAGAGGGGGAAGAGCTCTGAGACGACAGAGTGGTGCGTGAGAGAGTTACGGGCAACGAGCCAAGGAATTTATGTGCGTACGATGAGTGCACCCAGGATATCTAGCTTGTACTAGAGAATCATACATAGTGTGCGAGAGAGACCTATAGATGGAGTATATATGCATGCGAACTAGAAAGACCCCCCCCCCCACACACACACACACAAAGAGAGAGAGAGAGAGAGAGAGAGAGAGAGAGAGAGAGAGAGAGAGAGAGAGAGAGAGAGAGATGGAGAGAAAGAGAGAGGACCAACAAGGTTTGTGTGTTGGAAGCGTGCGACAGAATTGAAGATTGTCGGTGAGAGAGAGAGCAGGGGTCTGGGAGAGGGGGAGGTCGCGTTTTATGCATTAAAGACTGATATAAACCATGTTTCAATATAAACTTGTATTCAAATATTTAAATTGGAGAACATGTTGTCTGCAATCCACACATGAACGGATATATGCGTATCAAACAAGTTCATTAATTTGACTTTCAACATGTTCATGGAGTACTATAATACTGTACAACATGCTATTCGATTGAGGTGTTCAATTTTGGATTTAGTTCACTATTTTGACCTGGTGAACGACCTATTTCATTGAATCGAGATATTTCATTTTGGGGTTGATTCCCGTTTTTGAGTGGGTCAACTATTTGTCATACAGTAAATCGCTAGCAACGAGCATGTAAAAACACATAACTCCCGATCATCGTCTCTCCATCTAAAAAAGAAGTGGCAAGCTAATATTTCTAAATTTGATTCGAATCGACTTGGTAAGGTAGAAGTGGATGCTCGTTCTCCTAAATTTTGAACAAACCATTAAACATCCTCTGCTCAGTGGAATTCACCCGAGCAAATAAATGGGAGACGCGAAATTACCGTCCTATGTGGGAGACGCATTAATTGGCCTGTTGTGCATCGAGGGTAGGTTCGTAACTTCATCCAAGCGCGCCTTCTCCTCGGCCAAAATGATATGTGCCGAATAATTCATAAACCATGGTCGGCAAAACACGCTCTCCTCGCCCGAAATAGCTCGCGCCACTATTTCAAAACACGCTCTCCTCGCTCAAATCGCTCGCGCCCACTATATTTCAAAACACGCCTCCGCTTCAAATCGCTTCCCGCCCACTATTTGGGGAGAAGCAAAGTTACTCTACTATCCCGACCCTCGTTACAGACCCAAGCCGAGAAGCCTAAAGGCAGGGGTAGAACTGTAACTCCCCTCACATTTCGCACAAATGCGTCAGATCCCAATCCCCCATTCATACCTCGTGGGCGCCAAATCACCTTCTCCCCGAAAGCTCCCTTCTCCCGAGCCGCGAAACCTCAGCCCCTCCTCCATGGCGCCCCCACCGCACCAATTTCACAGCCGCCCTCCTCCCTAATGCCGGAGACGCTGTCCATTTGCCTTCATGCACCGGGCGTGTGCCTCTTGCTCCCGCTTCTTGGAGCTGCCTCGACGACGGCACAGGAACTGCATCGTGCAGCTGATTCACCCCGCCGTTGTTCACGGGCGCCGAGTGGCTCCAACCGGATCCGCCCGAGTCCCAGTGCTGCTTCCCGTAGCCGTCGACCGTCGCGACATCGTTGTTTCCGCCGCGGTGGTACCGCAGAACCAAGGCCGGCCTCACCGACTCGGTAGCTGGACCTGCCTACTTCACCATGCCGCCAGATAGGTCACACCGTCATCTCAAATCACTTTATTTAGGCGTCACTTGTCTGAATTTTTATTCTTGGCCAATCGATTCCCAATGGGAAGCAGCACCCCTCAAGGCGGCGGAGCTCCTAGGCTGCCGGTTAGCTGGGGTCTAACGTAAGGTCTTGGGGCATAAGTTTGCTTGAGTAGCAGCTTAGATGGCTATCTTAGAGTTGCGTGGGTTCAAGGTACTGCCTGAGGGAGTCCTAGATTAGGGGGTCCTCGGACAGCCGGACTGTATACTTTGGCCGGACTATTGAACTATGAAGATACAAGATTGAAGAATTCGTCCCGTGTCCGGGTGGGACTGTCCTTTGCGTGGAAGGCAAGCTTGGAAATTCGGATATGTAGATCTCCTCCCTTGTAACCGACTCTGTGTAACCCTAGCCCCCTCCGGTGTCTATATAAACCGGAGGGTTTAGTCCGTAGGACAACAACAATCATAATCATAGGCTAGCTTCTAGGGTTTAGCCTATATGATCTCGTGGTAGATCAACTCTTGTAATACTCATATCATCAAGATCAATCAAGCAGGAAGTAGGGTATTACCTCCATCGAGAGGGCCCGAACCTGGGTAAACATTGTGTCCCTCGCCTCCTGTTACCATTAGCCTTAGACGCACAGTTCGGGACCCCCTACCCGAGATCCGCCGGTTTTGACACCGACATTGGTGCTTTCATTGAGAGTTCCACTGTGTCGTCACAATAAAGGCTCGATGGCTCCTTCGATCATCGGCAACGATGCGATCCAGGGTGAGGTTTTTCTCCCTGGACAGATCTTTGTATTCGGCGGCTTCGTACTGCGGGCCAACTCGCTTGGCCATCTAGCAGATCAAGAGCTACGCCCCTGGCCATCAGGTCAGGTTTAGAAACTTAAACTATACCACCGACATCCGCAGAGACTTGATCTTTGAAGGATTTGAGCCCATGTCAGGTGCGCCGCACAGTCACGACGAGCATGACTTAGGTCTGCCGTCGGACGGTGTTCGGGAGATCACACCTGTGCCTACTCCGGTCCTCAATCCGGAGCAGATCGTGCCATCCGAGGACGGGTGGATGGACCCCGCCACGGAGGTCGCACACTCAGCGGTGTTAGAGCCAAATATTGACTTAACCTCTTATGAGACATGTGTTGCCGAACCCTTGGATTCGTCTCCGGCCACGGGCTCCGAACCGCTTGCGTCCGTGCCTGTCGAATCTGATTGGGCACCGATCATGGAGTTTACCTCCGCAGATATTTTCTAGCACTCACCCTTGGGCAACGTGCTAGATTCATTAAGGTCTCTCTCCTTGTTAGGAGACCCTCGGCCGAACTATGTCCGGCTCGATTGGGAAGCGGATGACGAAGAAATTTGTTCCCCACCCACCACCCACTTAATAGCCACTGTCGACGATTTAACCGACATGCTTGATTTTGACTCCGAAGACATCGACGGTATGGATGACGATGCAGGAGAGGAACAGGAACCACCACCCACAGGGCGCTGGACAACCACTTCATCACACGATATATACATGGTGGATACACCCAAAGAAAACAATGACGAGTAACGGAAGGATGCAACGAAGGATAATACCCTTGAGAAGCAACCAAAGCGACGACATAGGCGCCGCTCCAAATCCCGCCTCGGCAAAACAGCGATAACAGCGCAAGAAAGAATAATACCCCGGTCGACTCCAAAGGAAACGACGACCACATGGACCCAGCGACAGAGCAGGATGAGCCAGCAGACAGCGAACATAGTACGGAGCCGCTGTCCGATCACGGCGAAGCAGAGGGTAAAACTCATCAACCTGTCTCCGGAGAGGAGAACAGTCTGGACGACGATGCACACATCATCCCGGAAAGGCAATTGGAGCAAGAGAACCTCCATAGAAGGCTTATCGCCACCGCGAGGAGTCTGAAGAAGCAGAAGCAAAGGCTTAAGGCCGCGCAAAATACACTCAATAGTAGATGGAACAAAGTGCTAGACACTGAAGAAAAGTACGGTGGCAGTCGCCACACAAAGAGCTATCCAAAGCGCAAGCTGCTGCCTGAATTCGATGACGAGGCTTTAGAGCCCATACAGCCCAAAAATAAAACGGCCGTTCAGCCGGATCGACCACCCCGTGGCCGCGATATGGCGGCTAACGATGTCGCACATAAGTCAGCACACGATTTACGTGAGGACTTGCACCAAAAAGCCGGTATGACTAGGTCCATCTACGGATCTAGGAAGCGCGACCCGACATGGAATCAAAACCGAACACTACAACCGTCAGAATGCCATGACACATTCAAATACAGGGTTGCCACGCACCCCCTATGCTTCACCGATGAGGTGCTGGATCATGAATTTCTAGAAGGATTCAAACCCATGAACATAGAGGCATACGACAGAACGACAGACCCTGGGGTCTGGATTGAGGACTTTATCCTTCATATCCACATGGCTCGCGGAGATGATCTCCATGCCATCAAATACTTGCCCCACAAGTTGAAAGGACCAGCTCGGCACTGGCTGAAAAGCCTCCCTGAAAACTCAATTGGAAGTTGGGAAGAGCTTGAGGATGCTTTTAGGGCTAATTTTCAAGGGACTTATGTCCGACCTCCGGATGCAGACGATTTAAGTCATATAATTTAACAGCCCGGAGAGTCAGCCCGAAAGCTTTGGAACACATTCCTCATTAAGAAGAATGAAATCATCGACTGCCTGGATGCCGAAGCCTTAGCAGCTTTCAAACACAATGTCCGGGACGAATGGCTCGCCAGACACCTCGGCCAGGAAAAACCGAGGACAATGGCAGCCCTAACAAACCTTATGACCCGCTTTTGCGCGGGCGAGGATAGTTGGCTGGCCCGTAGCGGCACCAGCGACCCAGGCACATCCGAAGTAAGGGATGGCAATGGAAAACCGCGACGCAATAAAAGCAAGCGTCAAAACAATGAAGACAGCCCAGACAACACGGCGGTAAACGCCGGATTCAGGGGCTCTCAACCCGGTCAACGGAAAAAGCCATTCAAAGGTAGCAGAGATGGACCGTCCAGCCTAAACAAGATTCTAGATAGATTATGTCAGATTCATGGCACCTCCGACAAGCCTGCAAATCACACCAACAGAGAATGTTGGGTCTTCAAGCAGGCCGGTGAGCTAAACGCTGAACGCAAGGGGAGGGAGACACCAAGTGAAGACGAGGATGAGCCTCGCCAGCCAAACACTGGGGGACAAAAAAAATTCCCACCAGAGGTCAAAACAGTGAACATGATTCACGTAATGAAGAGGAGGAGCAAACGCGTACTCCGAGACGTATGCGCCATGGAGCCCGTCACCCCCAAGTTCAACCCTTGGTCGGCCTGCCCGATCACCTTTGATCGCAGGGATCACCCGACTAGTATCCGGCACGGAGGATCGGCTGCCTTGGTGCTAGACCCAATAATTGATGGATACCATCTCACCCGAGTCCTTATGGACGGCGGCAGTAGTCTTAATCTAATATATCAGGACACAGTCCGCAAAATGGGGATAGACCCGACAAGAATCAGCCAAAGCACGGGCAAGGGCCATCCGCGCACCCTCTATGCACGCCGACCTCTTTACAGCATCGATATGCGGCACAGCACCAAGGAATCGTTGCACTAAACCAAAATAACTATTCGGCCTTGGTCCTTCCGGCCAAAGATGATCCACGACAGACCTCATGGCAAGTCCGGACAACCTATGGAGCTCAACCCACTCGGCCATTCGTTCATTTAACAGCAGCGGACGCGTTGGAGCACCGAATCTGCGACGTAACAACTTTTCCACTTCGTGATCTTTACGATCTTGAAAAACTCTTCGATCGCATCAAGAGCACTCGTTGCCAAGTATGCGCGTCGCGGCACTCCATAATCGATCGAGAGGGCATACCGGATCTCCGAACCGTCCACAACAAAAGGGCTTCCCAGCCGTGATATCTCCGGCTTGACGGAGCTCCTCGTTCGCCGCTCTGATTTTAGAGCGGGTTTCCTTGGCTGCTTCCATGGCTTTCTTCAGGTCAGCCGCTTTCGCTTGGCCTTCCTTTTCAAGAAGATCATATCGGTTGGCGGCATCTTTCAGCTCAACAGCCATCTTGGCTATTTTATCTTCACTCTGGCGATAAGCAGCCTGTTCGGCTCTTAACTCTTCGACCGCCTTTAGGGCGGCCGCATCACTCCTCCTGGCTTGTTCCATGGCTCGGCCAAGTTCTACCCGAAGGGTCTCCACGGCTGCAGCTCCATCTGCAATCACAACATATTATAGACACTAGCATCATGCTCCTCTTAATATTTGTTGACAACCCGAAAATACATACCCTGTGCCTCGTCAAGCCGCTTGTTCACAAGCGCGATGTCGGCATCTGCCGCGTCAAGCTGCCGCCTCAGTTCGGCACACTCAGCAGTCCGGCCAGCCACCGGACCCTCAGCCGTCTGCACATGTAAGCAATGCGATCATTACCTGGGACTATGATCCTCTGTTTGCCGCCTTTGGACAGAAACCAGAGTCTCAGGGGCTACTATCTATATAGAGCACACCTAGCGCGTGCGGTACCGTCAAAAAATATATATGTTACTTCGCGTACCTCAAAGCCTCTTAGCAGGCTCGTAAAAGCTTCATGCAACCCACTTTTGGTGGATGAAATCCTCTCAACCACCGTACCCATTAAAGTACGATGCGCCTCTAAGATAGCTGCTTGCTCCAGAAGACCCATCAGTGCGTCCGGTTGTGCATCGGACAGTCCCGTACTCTTTCTGTTGCTCTCCTTAGGAGCCGAATACTCCGGACTTCGGGTGGCCGAAGGGTTACCTTTTGGCCTTGGCGGATCAGGAGAAATCCTCCGTGACGACACCTCAGGGTCGTCCGCCCCATGAGGCGGGGAGATAGGGGGAGGCGTTCGCTCTCCATCATCTCCGGAAGAAGATCCTCAAGACGAACTCTGTTGAGAAGGGCTACGATCCAGGCGCAAGACATACGTCTCGACATGTCCTCGGAGATAAAGCGGGATATATCTACCAAAAGTACTCTTGTTCACTTACGGCTCGGTGGAGGGCTGACCCCTTGCAGCACAAAGGCGGTAAGGACGCCCTCCGGGGCAGGGCCCCCTGACGAAGGTTTCGTCCCTCGTTTGGAAACCCTCGTTTCCAAGTCTTCAGAGGCGGTCCTTTTCCTTCCTTGGGGAGAGGGAATTTTAGATTCTTCTCCCCGATTATCCTCCTTCGCGGAGACACTAATCCCCCCGGTTTGGATGAGCAATGCGTGAGGCCTGCTTTCGGCTTCTTTATTCCTCCCTTTATCTTCCCCTAAGGGCACTTGACAAGGTGTGTGCTCAAGCATCCCGGCTAGTACAGGATCCGGTGAGCATTCGGGAAGGGGGGCCGAACACTTGATCATCTTCGCCTTCTTTATCCAGTCCTGGCCAAGAGCGATTTCTTTCAGAATGATGTTGTGACAAATAAAAAGACATCATGTTCGCCCATAAAATTACTTACGTGGGTATCTGGACGATTGCAGTTGAGATCCGCATCCTCGGTGGTGTCCGGATACTTTATTCGTGATCCGAAGAACAATCCATACATCTCTTCTAGCGTCACGCCGAAAAATTGCTGAATAGTTCGCGGCCTTCCAGGTTGAACTCCCACATACAGAGAGATCGACGTTGGCATGGCAGGACCCGATGAACTAGCATAACTTGCATTACCTTAACAAGACTGACATCTCTCTTGAGGAGATCTCGTATGCGACTTTGCAATGTCGGCACATCATTAACTGGCCCCCAGTCCAGCCCCTTGTTGACCCATGATGCAAGTTGTGGCGGGGGGGCCCGAACGGAAGGCGGGGGCAGCTACCCACTTAGTACTTCGGGGAGCTGTGATATAAAACCACTCCCGCTGCCATAAATTGGACATCTCCGGGAAGGATCCCTTTGGCCATGGAGCATTGATACGTCTCCGTTGTATCTACTTTTGCGAACACTTTTGCCCTTGTTTTAGACTCTAACTTGCATGATTTGAATGGAACTAACCCGGACTGACGTTGTTTTCAGCAGAATTGTCATGGTGTTATTTATGTGCAGAAACAAAAGTCCTCGGAATGACCTGAAACTCCACGGAACGTCTATTTGGAAATAATAAAAAATCCTTGCAAAAGATGAAGACCAGGGGGCCCACACCCTGTCCACGAGGGTGGACCCCCCCCCCTAGGGCGCCCCCCTACCTCGTGGGCCCCCTGGAGCTCCTCCGACACCAACTCCAACTCTATATATTTGCTTTCGGGGAGAAAAAATCAAGGAGAAGAAATCATCGCGTTTTACGATACGGAGCCACCGCCAAGCCCTAAAACCTCTCGAGAGGGCTGATCTGGAGTCCGTTCGGGGCTCCAGAGAGGAGGATTCGTCGCCATCGTCATCATCAACCATCCTCCGTCACCAATTTCATGATGCTCACCGCCGTGCGTGAGTAATTCCATCGTAGGCTTGCTAGACGGTGATGGGTTGGATGAGATCTATCATGTAATCGAGTTAGTTTTGTTAGGGTTTGATCCCTTGTATCCACTATGTTCTGAGATTGATGTTGCTATGACTTTGCTATGCTTAATGCTTGTCACTAGGGCCCGAGTGCCATGATTTCAGATCTGAACCTATTATGTTTTTATGAATATATGTGAGTCCTTGATCCTATCTTGCAAGTCTATAGTCACCTACTATGTGTTATGATCCGGCAACCCCGAAGTGACAATAATCGGGACCACTCCCGGTGATGACCGTAGTTTGAGGAGTTCATGTGTTCACCATGTGTTAATGCTTTGGTCCGGTAGTCTATTAAAAGGAGGCCTTAATATCCCTTAGTTTCCATTAGGACCCCACTGCCACGGGAGGGTAGGACAAAAGATGTCATGCAAGTTCTTTTCCATAAGCACGTATGACTATATTCAGAATACATGCCTACATTACATTGATGAATTGGAGCTAGTTCTGTGCCACCCTATGTTATGATTGTTACATGATGAACCGCATCCGGCATAATTCTCCATCACCGATCCAATGCCTACGAGCTTTTCCTATATTGTTCTCCGTTTATTTACTTTCCTGTTGCTACTGTTACAATCACTACAAAACACCAAAAATATTACTTTTGCTACTGTTACCTTTGTTAGCGTTGCCACTACTATCATATTACTTTGCTACTAAATACTTTGCTGCAGATATTAAGTTATCCAGGTGTGGCCGAATTGACAACTCAGTTGCTAATACTTGAGAATATTCTTTGGCTCCCCTTGTGTCGAATCAATAAATTTGGGTTGAATACTCTACCCTCGAAAACTGTTGCGATCCCCTATACTTGTGGGTTATCAAGACTATTTTCTGGCACCGTTGCTGGGGAGCATAGCTCTATTCTTTAAGTCACTTGGGATTTAGATCTGCTGGTCACTATGAAGAACTTGAAAGACGCTAAGACAACAATTTATCCCTCAACTACGAGGGGAGGTAAGGAACTGCCAGCTAGCTCTGCACTTGATTCATCTTTTGTTTTGAGTAGGCTTGCTACACCTAAACCTGCTTCTACTATTTGTTCTGATATGTCGCATGTTATTGATGATGCCACTTCTGCTATGCATGATACTTATGATGAGACTACTTCTATGCTTGATACTACTGTGCCCCTTAGTGAATTTCTTGATGAACAAATTGCTAGGGCTAGAGAGAAAGAAATTATTGAAACTGATAATATTGATGAAATTGATGATGAAGACTTGCCTGTTATTCCTGAGGGTTATATTTTTGATAAAGAAGCTTCTGCAGCTATTTTAGCTTGCAAAGATAGAAATGAGCTCAAAAGATTATTAGCTAAATGGAATAAGCAATCTCTTAATGATAGAATGAGACCTGACCCTGCTTTTGCAACTTCACCTATTTGTGTTGCCGATAAGGATTATGAATTCTCTGTTGATCCTGATATAATTACTTTGGTTGAATCTGATCCTTTTCATGGCTATGAATCTAAAACTGTTGTGGCACATCTTACTAAATTAAATGATATAGCCACCCTGTTCACTAAAGATGAGAGATCTCGCTACTTTTATATCCTTAAAATATTTACGTTCTCATTAAAGGGTGATGCTAAGATATGGTTTAATTCTCTTGATCCTGGTTGTGTGCGTAGTCCCCAGGATATGCTTTATTACTTCTCTGCTAAATATTTCCCTGCTCATAAGAAACAAGCTACTTTGAGGGAAATATACAACTTTGTGCAAATTGAAGAAGAGAGTCTCCCACAAGCTTGGGGGAGGCTTCTCAAGTTACTTAATGCTTTGCCTGATCATCCTGTTAAGAAAAACGAAATACTTGATATCTTTTATAATGGACTAATTGATGCTTCCAGAAGTTACCTGGATAGTTGTGTTGGTTCTGTTTTCAGGGAAAGAACACCGTATGAAGCTGAAATTCTATTGAATAATATGTTAACAAATGAAAATAATTGGACACTTCCTGAGCCAGTTCCTGAGCCTATTCCTAAACCAACTCCGAAGAAAAAAGGTGTTTTATTTCTCAGTCTTGAAGATATGCAAGAGGCAAAGAAATCTATGAAAGAAAAAGGTATTAAAGCTGAAGATGTTAAGAATTTACCTCCTATTGAAGAAATACATGGTCTTAATTTACCGTCTGTTGAAGAAACATATGATCTTAATCCATTACCCATTGAAGAAACACATGGTCTAGATACCCCGACACGGGTAGTAAAGGTAAATTCTCTCTATAGATTTATTGAAGGTGATTCCTCACTATAAGTCTACTAGACAATGCTTAGAAGAGTTTGATAATTTTATTGTCAAACAAGAAAACTTCAATGCTTATTTTGGTAGACAATTGAAATACAATTCCGATATGATTAAACACTTGGGTGATTATATGGCTAATGTTAAAAGTGAACTTAAACTCGTTACTAAACATGCTTCTATGGTTACCACTCAAGTAGAACAAGTACTTAAAGCTCAAAGTGATTTGCTCAATGAAATGAATAGTAAGAAAAATGATTATGCTGTTAGAGTGGCTACTAGAACTGGTAGAATGACTCAGGAACCTTTGTATCCTGAAGGCTACCCTAAGAGAAATGAGCAAGATTCTCAGAGAAATAATATTGATGCACCTAGTCCTTCTAAAAAGAAGAAAATGAAAAATGATAGGACTTTGCATGCTTCTAATGAACCTATTGCTGGACCACCTGAGAATCCAAATGATATATCTATTTCTAATGCTGAAACACAATCTGGTAATGAACATGAACCTAGTGAAAATGTTAATGATGATGTTCATGATGATGCTCAACCTAGTAATGACAATGATGTAGAAATTGAACCTGTTGTTGATCTTGATAACCCACAATCAAAGAATCAACATTATGATAAGAGAGACTTTGCTGCTAGGAAACATGGTAAAGAAAGAGAACCATGGGTTCAGAAACCCATGCCTTTTCCTCCCAAACCATCCAAGAAAAAGGATGATGAGGATTTTGAGCGCTTTGCTGAAATGATTAGACCTATCTTTTTACGTATGCGATTAATTGATATGCTCAAAATGAATCCATATGCTAAGTATATGAAATATATTTTCACAAATAAGAGAAAGATACTGGAAGCTGAAATTTCCACCATGCTTGCTAATTATACTTTTAAGGGTGGAATACCAAAGAAACCTGGAGATCCAGGAGTACCTACTATACCATGCTCCATTAAAAGAAACTATGTTAAAACTGCTTTATGTGATCTTGGAGCCGGTGTTACTGTTATGCCTCTCTCTTTATATCGTAGACTTGATTTGAATAAGTTGACACCTACTGAAATATCTTTGCAAATGGCTGATAAATCAACTGCTATACCTATCGGTATTTGTGAGGATGTGCCTGTTGTGGTTGCAAATGTTACTATTTTAACGGACTTTGTTATTCTTGATATTCCCGAGGACGATAGTATGTCTATTATTCTTGGAAGACCATTTTTGAATACCGCAGGGGCTGTTATTGATTGCAACAAAGGCAATGTCACTTTTCATGTTAATGGCAATGAGCATACGGTACACTTTCTGAGGAAACAACCTCAAGTTCATAGTATCAACTCTATTGGAAAAGTTCCATCAATTATTTTTGGAAGTTTTGAATTTCATCTTCCTACTGTCAAGAAGAAATATGATATTCTTATTATAGGGGATGTGCATATCCCCGTTGAGGTAACATAGTGTTATTCGAAATTTCTCCGGTTCCATGTTATTCGGAATGAGTTTATTAACAAGACCTGATCAACCTTGTTAGTGGATTCCTTTTGATGAGCATGAGATGGATGAAACTAGAAGCACAATATTCTGTACCCTCTCTCTACTTTCTGTTATTTAGTTGAAATAAAGTAAAAATAGTATTTTTCTGTCATTTTCTGATTTATCTGCAATATAAAAATACCCGAAATAAAAGTTCTCCAAATGCCCCGAAAATGAAATATGATTTTTCTAGAATATTTGAGGATTTTGGGCCGAGAACACAGCAGGGGGTCAACCACCTGGCCACGAGGGTGGAGGGCGCGCCCTACCCTCCAGGGCGCGCCCCCTGCCTCGTGGGCCCACGGTGGCCCTCCTCCACTTATTCCTGCACCCATACACTCCTTCTTCCTCCCACAAACACCAATATCCAGCTCAAGCACGAGTTCTAGCTCATTTTGCTGCGATTTTCGATCTCCTTGCTCAAAGCACCTCTCATAAAACTGCTTGGGGAGATTGTTCCTTGGTATGTGACTCCTCCATTGGTCCAATTAGTTTTTGCTCTAGTGCTTTATTCATTGAAAAATTTTGCTGCCTAGGTGACCATGTTCTTGAGCTTGCATGTCAAATTTATATGGTTCCAATTAGTTCTAATGCTTGATATAGTCTCTAGGCACTTGTAGGAGTAGTTGCTATCAATTTTGTTGAGCTTGGTTCACTTTTTTTTGAAGTTACTAAAAAAAATCAGAATATTTCAGAAAATAATGAAGAGATTTTTTAGGGGCTCATCGAGCCGAAGCTCGAAGGACAAGCAAAATGAAGAAGCACCGAGGCCCAAATATAATTTGCCTCGCACCACGGAGGTCCGGCCATGTGAATGGCCTTCCGACGATTTCTTAAAAGAAGCCGGGATTTATGAAGATTTCTATTCATTGGCTGAGAACGCTGGCCTCACCGACTTCCTCCGCGACCAACGTCATCAGTATCTCTTACTCACCAATACTTTTGTGCAAAACTTCTACTATTTTCCTAAGGAATCACCTCCTTCAGTACAGTTTCATTTATGTGATGTTGTTCACAAGATGCCACTAGATGAATTTTGCAAGGTTTGCAAAATACCCTTCAAGGGTACCTTAGATGAACCACATCGCAAAGATGTGGACGGGTTTATTGACACCATTACTATGGGGGAAACCAGGAAGGTTTCCGATGCAAGAATCACTATCATACATTTTCCTGTTTTACGCTACTTTGCTATATTTGCAAGTCGTTGCTTAATTGGTCGCGCAAACTGTGGAAACCTTAGTGTTCCCGATATTTTCGTTTTGTTCCATGGTTTATTCCGCGATAACACTGTTAGTATGGGCGGTATCGTTGCTAAACGGTTAAGTTTGAACCGTACTAAGGGCCCCATCTTTGGAGGTATTTATGCTTCACACCTAGCTGCACATTTTAACATACCTATTAGGCTCTATGAGAAAGAAGAAAAATTGCTGCCCAGTGCTTATTTAGACTATAAGAGTATGCTAGCACATGATTTTTATTGTTAAGAACAGGGAAGGGGCGCTTAAATATAAATTGTACTTTAATAAACATCACCCTGAGACTATTACCTTGCCTGCTCCTTCCTTGTTTAATTTATCTGAAGGTCTGTATCTCGTTCCTTGGGCGGCCGTTCAAGCCTACCAGAATCCTACACCAGCCCAAGAGCCGGAACCACAATTTGAGCCTCCACGACAGTCTAATTACAAGTGGGATCCGGAGATGATTGCCAGCCAGTGGCAGTCAGAGTCCTCTTCATCTCAGTACGACCCCAGTTACAACTATGGGTATCTGCCAGGCCATCCTTGGCAATGAACCAACTTAGGCCAAAAGCCTAAGCTTGGGGGAGTACGTATTTCCCACTAACATTACATTTATGTTTACACACACTCATTGCTAGATGTCGGTGCTCATACTTTTTCACTGTAATATCCATGCTAGTTTATTTTCCTTTTTCTTGCTTCTTCTTGTGTGTTTGTTAAACCTTAAGAAAAACAAAAAAATTAGTAATATATTTAGTTAGTTTACTTTTATTGCTGTAGTAGTAATAATTAAAAAGAAAACCCAAAAATATTTCTCGTTCTTCTTTTGCTTGTTGGGAGCTTTCCCGTGTAGATAGTTTTATTTCTTTTCTTTTCTTTGGGGGTCGATAGGAGAAGACCATGATTAAATTGTTGAAGTGGCTCTTATATGCATTATTGTTGATTTAACCAAGAGCCTATATTGCCTTGTCTTCTCCTGTTTATTGAATGCTCGAAGATTCCAGCTTAGTCCAATGCGCGTACACTCTTATTATTATTCACATCATTCGGTCGTGCAAGTGAAAGGAAATTATGATGATATATGATGGACTGACTGAGATGACAAAAGCTGGTATGAACTCGACCTCTCTTGTTTTTGTAAATATGATGAGTTCATCGTTCTTGGTTCATCTTATTATGAATAAACATGTTTGCAATGACAATTAGAGATCATAGTTGCTCGTGCCATGCTTGATTAGCTATGAGTTATAATGGTTTACCTTGCGTGCCAACATGCTATTAAAATGGTTGTGATGTGGTATGATGGGGTGGTATCCTCCTTTGAATGATTTAAGTGACTTGACTTGGTACATGTTCACACATGTAGTTGAAACAAATCAACATAGCCTTCACGATATTTATGTTCATGGTGGATTATATCCTACTCATACTTGCATCCAGTGTTTATTAATTTTAATGCATGTTCATGACTGTTGTCGCTCTCTAGTTGGTCGCTTCCCAGTCTTTTGCTAGCCTTCACTTGTACTAAGCGGGAATACTGCTTGTGCATCCAATCCCTTAAACCCCATAGTTATTCCATATGAGTCCACCATACCTTCCTATATGCGGTATTTACCTGCCGTTCCAAGTAAATTTGTATGTGCCAAACTCTAAACCTTCAAAAAACATTCTGTTTTTTATGCTCGAATAGCTCATGTATCAACTAGAGTTGCCCTTATCTTCCATGTTAGGCGGGTTATTCTCAAGAGGAGTGGACTCCGCTCCTCACTCACGAGAAAATGGCTGGTCACCAGGATGCCCAGTCCCATGCTTTATGCAAACTAAATCAAAATAATTGCAAAGAAAACTCCCCCTAGGACTGTTGCTAGTTGGAGACACTCGTTGTTTCGAGCAAGTCATGGATTGATGCTTGTTGGTGGAGGGGGAGTATAAACTTTACCATTCTGTTTGGGAACCACCTATAATGTGTGTAGCATGGAAGATATCGCCATCTCTTAGTTGTTATGTTGACAATGAAAGTATGCCGCTCAAAATATTATTTATCTCTATTTCAAAACCGAGCTCTGGCACCTTTAAAAATCCCTGCTTCCCTCTGCGAAGGGCCTATCTATTTACTTTTATGTTGAGTCATCACCCTCTTATTAAAAAGCACTAGCTCGAGAGCGCAGCTGTCATTTGCACCATTACTATTAATTTATATTGGGAATGACTATGATTGGATCTCTTTTACCATGAATTACAATGTCTAGTCAGTACTTGATCTTTAAAGGTGCTCTGCATTTATGTTTTGCGGTCTCAGAAAGGGCTAGCGAGATACCATCCTGTTATATCATATTATGATTGTTTTGAGAAAGTGTTGTCATCCGAGATTTATTATTATGGCTTGCTAGTTGATTATGCTACTGATATGAGTAAACATGAGACCTGAGAGTTATTGCAAATGTGGTTAGTCATAATCTTTGCTGAAAACTTGAATGTTGGCTTTACATATTTACAACAACAAGAGCAAACAGAGTTTGTAAAAGTTTTTGTTTATCACTTTCAGTTTGTCAACTGAATTGCTTATGGACAAGCAAAGGTTTAAGCTTGGGGGAGTTGATACGTCTCCGTCGTATCTAATTTTTCAAACACTTTTGCCCTTGTTTTGGACTCTAACTTGCATGATTTGAATGGAACTAACCCAGACTGACGCTGTTTTCAGCAGAATTTCCATGGTGTTATTTATGTGCAGAAACAAAAGTCCTCGGAATGACCTGAAACTCCACGGAACGTCTATTTGGAAATAATAAAAAATCATTGCAAAAGATGAAGACCAGGGGGCCCACACCCTGTCCACGAGGGTGGGGGCGCCCCCCAGGGCGTGCCCCCTACCTCGTGGGCCCCCTGGAGCTCCTCCGACGCCAACTCCAACTCTATATATTTGCTTTCGGGGAGAAAAAATCAAGGAGAAGAAATCATCGTGTTTTACGATACGGAGCTGCCGCCAAGCCCTAAAACCTCTCGGGAGGGCTGATCTGAAGTCCGTTCGGGGCTCCGGAGAGGGGATTCGTCGCCATCGTCATCATCAACCATCCTCCATCACCAATTTCATGATGCTCACCGTCGTGCGTGAGTATTTCCATCGTAGGCTTGCTGGACGGTGATGGGTTGGATGAGATCTATCATGTAATCGAGTTAGTTTTGTTAGGGTTTGATCCCTAGTATCCACTATGTTCTTAGATTGATGTTGCTATGACTTTGCTATGCTTAATGCTTGTCACTAGGGCTCGAGTGCCATGATTTCAGATCTGAACCTATTATGTTTTCATGAATATATGTGAGTTCTTGATCCTATCTTGCAAGTCTATAGTCACCTACTATGTGTTATGATCCGGCAACCCTGAAGTGACAATAATCGGGACCACTCCCGGTGATGACCGTAGTTTGAGGAATTCATGTGTTCACTATGTGTTAATGCTTTAGCCCGGTACTCTATTAAAAGGATGCCTTAATATCCCTTAGTTTCCATTAGGACCCCGCTGCCACGGGAGGGTAGGACAAAAGATGTCATGCAAGTTCTTTTCCATAAGTACGTATGACTATATTCGGAATACATGCCTACATTACATTGATGAATTGGAGCTAGTTCTGTGTCACCCTATGTTATGACTGTTACATGATGACCCGCATCCGGCATAATTCTCCATCACCGATCCAATGCCTACGAGATTTTCCTATATTGTTCTCCGTTTATTTACTTTCCCGTTGCTACTGTTACAATCACTACAAAACACCAAAAATATTACTTTTGCTACTGTTACCTTTGTTACCATTGCCACTACTATCATATTACTTTGCTACTAAATACTTTGCTGCAGATATTAAGTTATCCAGGTGTGGCTGAATTGACAACTCAATTGCTAATACTTGAGAATATTCTTTGGCTCCCCTTGTGTCGAATCAATAAATTTGGGTTGAATACTCTACCCTCGAAAACTGTTGTGATCCCCTATACTTGTGGGTTATCAAGCATCGGCGCCTTTGCTTATTATGGCACCTCCGCATTCTACGTGTCGCCCACCGGTCATCTTCAGCCTCACATTGAAGGTCTTGAGCCATAAGCCGAAGTGCGGGGTGATGCAGAGGAAGGCCTCACACACGACGATAAACGACGAGATGTGAAGGATGGAATATGGAGCTAGATCGTGGAAATCAAGCCCGTAATAGAACATAAGCCCTCTAACAAAGGGATCAAGACTAAAGCCTAGCCCTCGGAGGAAGTGGGAAACAAATACGACACTCTCATTGGGTTCGGGAGTGGGGATGACCTGCTCTTAAGCGATCCACTGTGTGCGAGATTCGTGGTCGGATACGGCTTCTCTTAGCTTCTTGATGTCCTCCTCTATGATGAGGAGGCCATCCACCGGCCTTGAAGGTTGGATCCGGACATGATTGAAGGTCCGAACCGCTTAGCCTGAGCCTTGGGTGTTGGAATTCGAGGTGGAAGAAGGGAAGGATCAAGCGCGAGAAGAAAAGGACAGGCCTTGGCCCCTTTATAAAGAGGGTGAATATCAAGCATCCTCCGCGTGGCCATTTGGAACTTGCCTAAAATCGAGGAGTCATGCCAGCAGGCACGATTGGGTTACCCACACCCGTATTGATGAGAATCCCGTGATAAGGGGACACGATCTCTGCTTCGACAAGACGTGCCAAGAAAACCGCCTCGCAACACGTGTAGTGGCGGTGGGAAAAGCGGTTCAGAATGACCGGACCACGGCAGGGTGTCACGTTATGAAAAGTTGTCAGCAGATTAGATTTGTGGAATATTATACTCTCTACGGTGGTATGTGGAATTAGTTTTGCAGAGCCGGACACGATCCTTGTGTTCAAAATCTTCTATGAAGTATTCGGTGGAGGAACCCGCCTTGCAATGTCGAGGACAATCTGCGCGCCGGACTCATCGTCATTGAAGCCTGGTTCAGGGGCTACTGAGGGAGTCCTGGATTAGGGGGTCCTCGGACAACCGAACTATATACTTTGGCCGGACTGTTGGACTATGAAGATACAAGATTGAAGACTTCGTCCCGTGTCCGGGTGGGACTCTCCTTTGCGTGGAAGTAAGCTTGGCAATTCGGATATCTAGATCTCCTCCCTTGTAAGCGACTCTGTGTAACCCTAGCCCCCTCCAGTGTCTATATAAACCGGAGGGTTTAGTTCGTAGGACAACAACAATCATAACCATAGGCTAGCTTATAGGGTTTAGCCTCTACGATCTCGTGGTAGATCAACTCTTGTAATACTCATATCATCAAGATCAATCAAGCAGGAAGTAGGGTATTACCTCCATCGAGAGGGCCCGAACCTGGGTAAACATTGTGTCCCCCGCCTCCTGTTACCATTAGTCGTAGATGCACAGTTCGGGACCCCCTACCCGAGATTCGCCGGTTTTGACACCGACACTGCCGCCGCCGAATCTGGATGACGGGGAGTCTTTGTGGATTGGCCCGGGGGCGGCGCAACCACGGCAGTGCGGTGGGGCGGGGAGCGGAGTTTTGGCCGGGGCCACGGACGGCAGAGGCAAGTTGCTCTGCCGTTGTTCGCTGGCTCTTCGGGGAAGATTCCTAACAATGTCAACCGGGAGGCACAAGACGGCCATCAAGCCATCCGGCGTAGATCAGATAGTACCAAAATAAAATAAAATCGTGTGACCCCAATTTAGTCTCGGTCAATAGACGTGTGACCACTCTCGTACCTTGCTGTTGATCTCTTAGTGTATTTCTTCATATCAACGAGATGTGTCATTCTTAACATTATGCGTTATCTGCATCTTTTGCCACACTGTATTCCGACTCACCGCAGCTTCTCCAACAAGGGAAGCATACACCAGAAGGTAGCTATAGTCCTCACTCAACAGTTCCCCTGCATCGAATGCGCGTGCCCGACATGGACAACCACAGCAACTACAGGGCCATCGACAAGTCAGCACATGATGCTCACTCCTATGGATGGCGGCCAGTTAGGTTGTACCCTCATCTTACTTGTGTGCAACATTTATGGCTTTGTTATTCATCTAAGCATGGAAAATAGATTATCACATTTCACTGTATATTCATGCTGATCTCTTACGGGTCTTGTTCATGAGTTAACGATGTTCCATAGTTCAGCTAAGATACTTGTTCTTTAGGTAACGTTGTTCCATAGTTATCATCCATCAACCAATGCTATCCCACTGGCTGGTGATTATAGTATTATACCACTTCTAGTATTACCTATGTTGTTCTTTAATACTTTTGTGTGCCATCTAGTTAATCTCGAGTACAAACGATACATATTCGTAGCTTTCATCGTGTTCTCCCTTTAGTTTTTGAGACACTGTTGCTTGCTAGTTAACCCCAGTCCTACTATTTATGTCGTCTCCTACAGGCACTCATTACATGAATCTAACTACTAGTTGTCTTCCATGCATGTCAGATATAATTGCACACATTGATATATCCACAAGAACCTCACGGAACAATGTAAAGGCCAATAAACTTGATGTCAATGATACCCAATATGATGGAACATGTAAAGGCAGTTCTTCAAAAGACTTGCAAAAAGATGTTAAATCCTCTTCACCCCACAAGGTCCTTGCTCTAACTTGGCCCGTGATATGGGTGCAACATGCATATAATGTCCTGGAGTGTATGTACACTGTTGCAATGCCATGTGCTTAGCATACTGATCATGCATGTAAATATGCCATGCCTTCCTATTTTTTCAGTACCTATTCCATTCATGATAACATGTTTTCAAATTCAAGTACTGTCATTCTACTCTATCGCAATGCCATCTGCTTAATTTGGACATCATGCTTCTGAATATCTTAAGCATTGTTATTCATCAGTACGTACTTCATCTATCTATCATACCATGTTTTTTTACATTGAAGTGTTGTTCTAGTGCTCTGTTGCAATGCCATCTTAGTTTCCCAATCATACATGTGTATGCTTCCTTAGTTTTTTCTGTACGTATTCCGCTAGCATACAATTTTTCATTCAACTAGTGTTTTTTTACTGTGTTGTCCTGTTGTATCCCTAGCTCTTACACCATACTCCCTCCGTCCGGATTACATGTTGCTGAAATGGATAAAAAAGGATGTATCTAGAACTAAAATACGCCTAGACCCATCCATTTTTTTCCGGGTGGAGGGAATACATGTCAATATGTCATGCCTTTCTATTCTTCAGTACCTATTCCATCTCTCTGCTGTAGCATGTTTTATAATTGAAGCACCATTCTTCTATACAAGGCATGCAAGGGAAAGACGACTATGTTAGAATCGAAGGTTTACAAACCAGGTCTTTGCAAAAGATCCAAACGCTAGGAGATAATAAACCAACTCCAGTTTTTATAGATCTTGCTCCAAGACAGAGAAACCCAACTCCTCACGATAATAAGCGATTCCGATGGCCAAAGAACTAGTCGCTCCATTCCAGCAAAAATATGTCAAATCCATTCTAAGAAGCGTGTGCGTATCCTTGCATCATGAAATTTTATAGCATGCTGATCATATTTTCTACATGTTTCTTACCCATCTCTCCTTTAGAAAATAAGCTTAATGATGAAGAATTTCTGCACTTTGGTATCGTCTGTGAGGAAAGATTCTTGCAGAATTCTCTGTACTCCAATGCAGATGTAAGTACCTGTTATATATCACTATATTTTACATCAGCATGTATTTTGTTAATCGGCGTGAATCCAACCTTTATCGATCTAAATTTAGTTGTAGCAAAATGTATGATCAAAGGCCACAATGTTGATTTTGTAAGGAAAACTGCACGGTAGTTTTGCATCCTGAGTTGCATGAGTGTACTATCTCATATCGATGGGTTTGATTACTTTGGTTCTGCAGTGGGTTTTCAGTGTTTTTTTCTTGTGTTGTCTGTATCCCTAGCTCTTACATCATACTCCCTCCGTCCGGATTACATGTTGCTGAAATGGATAAAAAGGATGTATCTAGAACTAAAATACGCCTAGACCCATCCATTTATTTCCGGATGGAGGAATACATGTCAATATGTCATGCCTTTCTATTCTTTGATACCTATTCCATCTCTCTGCTGTAGCATGTTTTATAATTGAAGCACCATTCTTCTATACAAGGCATGCAAGGGAAGACGACTATGTTAGAATCGAAGGTTTACAAACCAGGTCTTTGCAAAAGATCCAAACGCTAGGAGATAATAAACCAACTCCAGTTTTTATAGATCTTGCTCCAAAGACAGAGAAACCCAACTCCTATCGATAATAAGCGATTCCGGTGGCCAAAGAACTAGTCCGCTCCATTCCAGCAAAAATATGTCAAATCCATTCTAAGAAGCGTGTGCGTATCCTTGCATCATGAAATTTTATAGCATGCTGATCATATTTTCTACATGTTTCTTACCCATCTCTCCTTTAGAAAATAAGCTTAATGATGAAGAATTTCTGCCTTTGGTATCGTCTGTGAGGAAAGATTCTTGCAAGAATTCTCTGTACTCCAATGCAGATGTAAGTACTGTTATATATCACTATATTTTTACATCAGCATGTATTTTGTTAATCGGCGTGAATCCAACCTTTATCGATCTAAATTTAGTTGTAGCAAAATGTATGATCAAAGGCCACAATGTTGATTTTTGTAAGGAAAACTGCACGGTAGTTTTGCATCCCGAGTTGCATGAGTGTACTATCTCATATCGATGGGTTTGATTACTTTGGTTCTGCAGTGGGTTTTCGGTGTTTTTTTTGTGTTGTCTGTCGTATCCCTAGCTCTTACATCATACTCCCTCCGTCCGGATTACATGTCGCAGAAATGGATAAAACTGGATGTATCTAGAACTGAAATCGCCTAGACCCATCCATTTATTTCGGATGGAGGAATACATGTCAATATGTCATGCCTTTCTATTCTTGATTACCTATTCCATCTCTCTGTTGTAGCATGTTTTATAATTGAAGCACCATTCTTCTATACAAGGCATGCAAGGGAAGACGGCTATGTTAGAATTTGAAGGTTTACAAACTAGGTCTTTGCAAAAGATCCAAACGCTAGGAGATAATAAACCAACTCCATTTTTTATAGATCTTGCTCCAAAGACAGAGAAACCCAACTCCCATCGATAATAAGCAGATTCGGTGGCCAAAGAACTAGTCCGCTCCGATCCAGCAAAAATATGTCAACTCCATTCTAAGAAGCGTGTGCGTATCCTTGCATCATGAAATTTTATAGCATGCTGATCATATTTTCTACATGTTTCTTACCCATCTATCTTTTAGAAAATAAGTTTAAATGATAGAGTAATTTCTTCATTGGTATCGCATGTGAGGAAAGATTCTTGCAAGAATTCTCTATGCTCCAATGTTGATGTAAGTACGTGTTATATATCACTATATTTTTACATCAGCATGTATTTTGTTAATCGGCGTGAATCCAACCTTTATCTGATCTAAATTTAGTTGTAGCAAAATGTATGATCAAAGGCCACAATGTTGATTTTTGTAAGGAAAACTGCCTGGTAGTTTTGCATCCTGAGTTGCATGAGTGTACTATCTCATATCAGTGGGTTTGATTACTTTGGTTCTGCAGTGGGTTTTCAGTGTTTTTCTTTGTGTTGTCTGTCGTATCCCTAGCTCTTACATCATACTCCCTCCGTCTGGATTACATGTCATGAAATGGATAAAACTGGATGTATCTAGAACTGAAATCGCCTAGACCCATCCATTTATTTCCGGATGGAGGGAATACATGTCAATATGTCATGCCTTTCTATTCTTCAGTACCTATTACATCTCTGTTGTATCATGTTTTATAATTGAAGCACCATTCTTCTATATAAGGCATGCAGGGGGAAGACGGCTATGTTAGAATTTGAAGGGTTACAAACCAGGTCTTTGCAAAAGATCCAAATGCCAGGAGATAATAAACCAACTCCATTTTTCATAGATACTGCTCCAGCACAGAGAAACCCAACTCCCACTGATAATAAGCAGATTCCAGTGGCCAAAGAACTAGTCCGCTCCAGTCCAGCAAAAGAATGTCAACTACATTCTAAGAAGCGTGTGCGTATCCTCGCATCATGAAATTTTGTAGCATTCTGATCATATTTTTTACATGTTTCTTACCCATCTATCTTTTAGAAAATAAGTTTAAATGATAGAGTATTTTCTTCATTGGGATTGCATTCGAGGAAAATATCTTGCGGGAATTCTCTATGCTCCAATGCTGATGTAAGTACGTGTTGTATATCACTATATTTTTACATCAGCATGTATTTTGTTAATCGGCGTGAATCCAACCTTTGTCTGATCTAAAATTTGTTGTAGCAAAATATTAAAGGCACCAATGTTGATTTTTGTAAAGAAAACTGCCTGGTAGTTTTGCATACTGAGCTGCATGAGTGTACTATCTCATATCATGCACATTACTGAATTGTAGTGCTGCTCTGCTTGCCCATTCATTCATTGTGTCAATGTTGCTTTCGTATTACCTTACCTGGCTGATGATAGCTGTGCCATATTGTGTTAATTTGGTGTTGGCTAGTTTCCCAAACGTTCGTTGTGTCAATGTTGCTTTCCTATTATCTCACTTGGCCAATGATAGCAATACTAGTGTCTTAATTTGGTGCAGGCTGCTGAAGATAAGAAGACAAACTCTAAAAACAGCAAGGCAACCCCATTGTTTCTTTCCAATAAATCTAGGCCAGGTAATATGCCAATAACTCATGATTAATCTATTTGGTTCCCCTCCTAATTTATGTTATGATGCAGTGGTCGAGACACTCTCCACTATCAATAATACAAGCCTGCCAAAATCGCCATCTAAATCTGTTCAGTATCCTCTGTCTCGAATGCAACGGAAAAAATGTATGTTTGTGAACCAATTAATGGCTGAAGGAATGATGGAAATGGTGGAGGAATCAGAGGTGAAGAGTCGTGCGACACAACAACTGATCAATGTTTTCAGAGACAGTGTAGCAAAGCAGCAAGAACTTGCCCACATGCTTATGGGCATCATCCATGCTGAGGTTGCAGATTGTGACGTTGTAGATCGTTAGGTTCTGTTCATTTATTTGCACTGGCATCAATCTTTGATTACCCAGTGGATGTAATTTCCTGTAATATATGTTGGATGTGCAACGTTTTTCCCTGTATGTCGTACCTTTGCTTGATCGGTTTTGGTCATGTGCATAATTGCTCGTCGTAATGGCCTCAAATTATCTAATTTGGCCTAAAGACATGTACGAACTTTAGTGGGCCCATTAAGTTAATGGGCCGTTACCAGGCCGAAAGTTAATGGTCGGCCCTCTTAACTCCCGGGTCATTAACAGGCTGACATCGAAGCGGGCAACAGGTGGGCCCAATTGATTTCACGGGCCGTTAACAGGCTGTTACTAAGTTCGGGCTACATATGGCCCAACTATACCATGGGCCTTTAGCAGGCCGAAAGAGACAGTGGGCTTGTACTGTACCATGTAGAGCATATGCCGCTAAGAGGCCGAAAGTCAGGTCGTATTGTAAATGGCCCAACTGTGTTGTGGGCCTTTAGCAGGCCGAAAGAGAAACCGGGCTGGTATTGGACCATGAAGGGCATGGGCCATTAAAAGGCCAAAACTCAGGTCCGACTACAAATGGCCCAACTCATTTATGGTCCGTTAACAGGCTGAAAGGCACACAGGGCCAGGAATTGGCCCAACACTTAAATGGGTCGCTAAAAGGCCAAAACTCAGGTCCGACTACAAATGGACGAACAGATATATGGGCCGTCACCAGGATGAAAGACACACCGGCCAGAAATTGGCCCAACACTTAAATGGGTCGCTAAAAGGCCGAAACTCAGGTCCGACTACAAATGGCCCAACTGCTTTATGGGCCGTCAACAGGCTGAAATACACACCGGGCCAAAAATTAGCCCAATATTTAAATGGGTCGCTAAAAGGCCGAAAGATGTACATCGTGAAAATTGGCCCATCCACTGAATGGGCCGTTAACAGGCCGAAATCTCATCAGGCCGATATTGAGCCCAAATATATAGCGGGCTGTTAATGGGCTCGAACTGACGATGGGCTGCAATGGTGTCAAATCTTTAACGGGCCGTTGATGGGTCGAATTGGCACATCTCGTATGGGCCGTGGGCTTAAATGGACCTGACACAAGTAGGCCTTATATGGGCCGGCCTGCTATTTTTTACTGGGCCAGCCTTTCTCACCGGAATGGGCCACTGTTGGGCCGTGCCACATGTCGACCTATCATAGGCGCCTCCTGTCCAATGAGTGGATGACATCTGTCCCAACGGTGAGGCAACACGTGTTTCCTTCAGCCAATGATGATTTTACACGTGGAAAATCCCCATTGGTCCGGGCTGTTAACGGTTATCGGATCCAAAACCGGACCCGATAGCTTAACGGTGTTCCGTTACGGTGGATGCCACGTGTCGGGCACCCTTGACGAAAGCACTTCTGTGACGCATGATTTATCGTCATGGAAGTGGACACTTCCGTGATGATAATTTTGGTAATGTCATGGAACACTTCTCGACAAAGACACGGTATGACTATCTTGATTCTGTCATAAATTTGTCATGGATGTACATGCATGACAGAAAACGTGACCTACTGTGACAAACACGTATCATCACGGAAGTGTCTTTTTTTGTAGTGTTCAACTCCACAATCTTAACGGAGGCTCCCAAGTGACACCTAACCAATCTAGGAGACACCACTCTCCAAGAGGTAATAGATGGTGTGTTGATGACGAACTCCTTGCTCTTGTGCTTCAAATGATAGTCTCCCCAACACTCAACTCTCTCTCATAGGATAGGATTTGGTGGAAAGAAGATTTGAGTGGAAAGAAACTTGGGGAAGGCTAGAGATCAAGATTTATGTGGTTGGAATGGAGTATCTTGACCTCAACACAAGTGTAGGTGGTTCTCTCTCAGAAAATGTATGTTGGAAGTGTAGGCATGTTCTGATGGCTCTCTCCACGAATGAAGAGTGGGTGGAGGGGTATATATAGCCTCCACACAAAATCTAACCATTACACACAAGTCACCAAACTCGGTGGGACCGAATCATAGAACTCGGTCGGACCGATTTGGTTCATAATGTGACCGTTAGGGTTTTCGGTGGGACCGACATGTCAACTTGGTGGGACCGATGTCATTAGGGTTAGGGCATAACATAATCTCGGTGAGACCAATTACACAAACTCGGTGAGACCAATTTTGGTAATAGACTAACCAGAGAGTTGGTCAGGCAAACTCGGTGGGACCGATTCGCTCATCTCGGTTGTACCGAAACGTTACGAAAGGAAAACTGAGAGTTTGCATTGCAATCTCGGTGGGACAGATCGCTCATCTCGGTTGGACCGAAACGTTATGAAAGGGAAACAGAGAGATTACAATCCCATCTCGGTGAGACCGAGATCCCTATCGGTGAGACCGAAAAGACTAGGGTTTGTGGAAGTGGCTATGTCAAGTGAACTCGGTGCCACCGGATAGATCAAATCAGTGGGGCCAAGTTTAACTTTTGGTTTGGGACATATCTAGATATGAGAAAGTAGTTGAGGGTTTTGGAGCATATCACTAAGCATTTTCAGGAAGAACCTCATTAAGCAACACCTCACCCCCTCTTAATAGTATTGGCTTTTCCTATGGACTCAATGTGATCTTGGATCACTAAAAATGAAATGTAGAGTCTTGTGCTTTGAGCTTGAGCCAATCCTTTTGTCCTTAGCATTTTGAGGGGTTCACTTTCTTAACCCATGCCATGACAATCATTGAGCTTTCCTGAATATTTATCTTGAAATAGCATTAGCTCAATGAACTATATGTTGTTAAGAATTACCAAAACCACCCAGGGATAGTTGCACTTTCAATTACACATCCCGGTACACCGCCGGAGGCATTCATATAGAGTCATATTTTGTCCTAAGTATCGAGTTGTAATTCTTGAGTTGGAAGTAAATAAAAGTGTGATGATCTTCATTATCAGAGCATTGTCCCATGTGAGGAAAGGATGATGGAGACTATGATTTCCCACAAGTCGAGATGAGACTCCAGACGAAAAATAAAAATAAAATAAAATAAGAGTCCAAAAAAAAGAGAGAAGGCCCAAACAAAAAAATGAGAGAAAAAGAGAGAAGGAGCAATGCTACTATCCTTTTACCCCACTTGTGCTTCAAAGTAGCACCATGATCTTCATGATAGAGAGTCTCCTATGTTGTCACTTTCATATACTAGTGTGATTTTTTTATTATATATAGAACTTGGCTTGTATATTCCAATGATGGATTCCTCAAATTGCCCTAGGTCTTCGTGAGCAAGCAAGTTGGATGCACATCCACTTAGTTTCCTTTTGAGCTGAAAATTTACGGAGATTGTTTATGGACCAAAAGAAGCAACGTAGCAAATAGTAAATGGGCACAAAAACGGTATTCCAATTCTTGAAAATGAGGCCTAGGGTCCGTACTTACACTAGTGCAATCTCTCAATAGTGCTAATATAATTGGATCATATAACCACCCCTCAAAGTGCGATGAAGAACCACTCCAAAGTTCCTATCTAGTGGAGAACATAAGAAGAAATCATTTGTAGGGTACGAAACCACCTCGAAGCTATTCTTTCCAATCGATCTATCCAAGAGTTCGTACTAAAATAACACCAAATAATTTCAGATTCATAAAACTCAATCCAACACAAAGAACTTCAAAGAGTTCCCCAAGATTTCTACCGGAGAAACAAAGACAAGAACGTGCATCAACCCCTATGCGTAGATTACCCCAATGCCACCTCGGGAATCCATGAGTTGAGTGCCAAAACATATATCAAGTGAATCAAAATAATACCCCATTGTCACATTTTTGCAAGACATATATCAAGTGTTCTCAAATCCATAAAAGTATTCAATCCGATAACAGCGAAATCTCAAAGGGAAAAACTCATTTCATCACAACAAGATAGAGAGGGGAAAACACCATATGATCCGACTATATTAACAAAGCCCGCGATACATCAAGATCATGACATCTCAAGAACACGAGAGAGAGAGAGAGAGAGAGATTAAACACATAGCTAGTGGTACAAACCCTCAGCCCCGAGGGTGGACTACTCCCTCCTCATCATGGTGGCCACTGGGATGATGAAGATGGCCACCGGAGATGATTCCCCCCTCTAGCAGAGTGCCGGAACAGGGTCTAGATTGTTTTTCGGTGGCTACAGAGGCCTGCGGCGGCGAAACTTCTGATCTAGGGTTATTTATGATGGTTCCTCTATTTATAGGTTTTTTTGGCATCGATTTCACGCGAAGATGGGCCTCGAGGTGAGCACAACCCACCGGGGCGAGCCTGGCCCACCAGGCGCGCCTTGGTGGGTTGTGCCCTCCTCGTGGCTCTTCTGGCCCTCACACGAAGCTTCGGGGGTCTCTTTTGTTCCAAAAAATCGTCAAGAAGTTTCAGCTCATTTGGCGAACTTTCATTTCTGCATAAAAAACAACACCACGGTAGTTCTGCTGAAAACAACATCAGTCCGGTTTAGTTCCATGCAAATCATACCAAAACCATATAAAATTGTTGTAAACATGGCATGAATACTTCATAAATTATAGATATGTTGGAGACGTATCAGCATCCCCAAGCTTAATTCCTACTCGCCTCGAGTAGGTAAATGATAAAAGAAATAATTTATGAAGTGTGAATGCTAGAAAAGTGCATAAGTTTGATCAATGATAATTTCAATCACTTTTCCAAGCATCATAACAACAACTCTTTCTTATAAAACTTCTCATGTTAAAGTATCAACCAATTCACATGTTAAGGTTCAAACGATGAATTCTCTTGAAACTCAACAACCTATGTTCTCAGTCACCAAGCAATTGTAATTCAACTTATTCAACATTGTTTAAGTAAGAGCTCCACATACTCAACCATCATATAGTCTTCTATGATTGTTAACACTCACCGCATACACATGAGCAAAACGTTTCAACCGGACACATAGAAAGATAGGGGCTTATAATTTCGCCTCCCAAAGTATTCACCTCAAGGGTGATGTCAACAATAATAAGTCATGCTACCGGTATCCAACTGGATATATGTCCCTAGATCTTTCCTCACCACATGATGCTTTTCAAAATAAAAAAATAAAAAGGAATAGAGAGAAGAACTTTGACTATTTGCATAAAAGTAAATACATAAAAGTAAAAGATAGGCCCTTCGCAGAGGGAAGCAGAGGTTGCCATGCGCTTATTTATTTGTATGCTCAACCCCTTAGTGCAAAAGAACGTCATGTTGTATTGCCCCTTGTGATGGAAACCTTTATTATGCAGTATGTCGCTTTTATTCTTCACCATCACAAGTTCATACAACACTCAATTTTCTCTTACACTAAATGATCTCACACTTTTAGAAGCAATTTTTATTGCCTTATTGCACCGATCGACAACTTTCTTGAAGGATCTTGCTCAATCCATAGGTAGGTATGGTGGACTCTCGAAGATAAAATTTGGGTTTAAGGGTTTTTGGATGCACAAGTAGTATCTCTACTTGGTGTGGAATTTTTGGCTAGCAAAGATGGGAGGCAAACACCACATGTTGAAGGATCTATGACAATATAACTTCTATGCGAATATGAACAAACATAAACCATTACGTTGTCTTCCTTGTCCAACATCAACAATTTTGGCATATAATATTTTGATGGGAGCTCACAATCACAAAAGATTTCCAAGATAGTGTATTTGGATGTGAAAGTTCTCTTCCTTCTAATAATCATTCATGAATTGCTTGTATGACCAATATTGTGATTGTCAAGCTTCAAAATATTTCACTTTCTAAACCCAATGTGAAGCTACCACTAGGCATGATATAATTTCAACTTCATGATATTCAATCCATTCAACAATTTACTCATAGGATATAAGTGAAGCACAAGAGTAAATGACAAATTACTCCAAGAAGATATAAGTGAAGATCAAACGAGTAGTTAAGTAAGTAGGTAGCTAATTGTGGACTCTCTTATTTAAAAGTTTCATATCTAAGTATTTTATTAAAACAGCAATAAAAATTAAAATAAAATGACATTTCAAGGATAGAACAACTCATGTGAAGAAGCAAGAACTTAGGCCCAACCGATACTAACCGATAATTGTTGAAGAAGAAAGGTGGGATGCCTACCGGGGAATCCCCAAGCTTAGATGCTTGAGACTTATTGAAATATTATTTTGGGGTGCCTTGGGCGTCCCCAAGCTTGAGCTTTTGTGTCTCCTTAATTCCTTTTATATCACGGTTTCCCTAAATCTTAAAAACTTCATCCACACAAAACTCAACAAGAACTCGTGAGATAAGTTAGTATAATCCAATGCAAAAAACTTTATCATTCTCTACTTTATCAAGTCACTAAAATTATTATTCAAAATTTCATACTAAATGCCTCTGCATATTTAATACTCCTATCCTCAAATAGAATCATTAAACAAGCAAACATATGCAAACATAACAGCAATCTTCGAAAACAGTACAGTCTATAAAGAATGCAAGAGTATCAATACTTCTTAAACTCCAAAGATTATGAAAATATACCACACTGTAGAAAATTTATCAGAGTTTATTTTGCAAAAAGTTTCAACATTTTATCACATTCTGACTTTTCTAGGGAATTTTTGCAACAACGGTAAACTTTCTGTTTTAAACAGCAACATGTAGACTTGTAAAATAAGCATAGTGAAGGCTACCAATGCCACTTTTATCGAAATAAAAGATGCAAACATTATTCTAAATAACAGCAAGCAAATCCTAACAAAATAAATTGACGCTCCAAGCAAAACACATATCATGGGACGAATGGAGACATAGCTCCAAGTAAGGTTACCGATAATGTTGGAGATGAAAGAGGGGATGCCTACCGGGGCATGCCCAAGCTTAGTTGTTTGGATCTTCCTTGAATATTTCCTTGGGGGTGCCTTGGGCATCCCCAAGCTTAGGTTGTTGTCACTCCTTATTCTCCTCATATCGACATCTCACCCAAAACTTGAAAGCTTCAATCACACAATTCGTGAGATAGGTTAGTATGATAAAGAGCAAACCATTCCACTTTGGTACTGTCAAAGACAAGATTCATAATTTTTTACACACAATGCCTACTGTAGCATATCATTTCCACAATTTATATTTAGAAATATAAGCCATAGAAACTAGAAAACAAGCAAAATATGCATTGAAAACAGAATCTGTCAAAAACAGAACAGTCTATAGTAATCTGTACTAAAAGCATACTTCTACTACACCAAAAATTCTGAAAAATAGGAAGTCTTAGACAATTTGTATATCTATCACCTGTAAAAATTTCAGAATTTTTTCACGTTCCTGTAAAATATAAGAATTTCTGCACTGGACGCAAAAGTTTTTGTTCTTGCACAGATTCAAGTCAAGTATCATCCACACTATCCCAAAGGCTTTACTTGGCACTTTATTGAAACAAAAGTTATAAAACATGATTACTACAGTAGCATAACCATGTGAAAACAAAAAAACAGTAGGTAAAAGTGTTGGGTTGTCTCCCAACAAGCGTTTCTCTTTAATGCCTTTTAGCTAGGCATGATGAGTTCAATGATGCTCGCAAAAAAATAAGAATTAAAACATGCAAGAGAGCATCATGAATCATAAGTTCCTCTCTCATAATAATTTTCAGTAGCATAATGAATAGATTCATCAATATAACCATCACATAAAGCATTCTTTTCATGATCCAAAAGCATAGAAAATTTATTGCTCTCTATAGAAGCAATTTTATTCTCATTCACAATGGTGGGAGTATCATATGAAACTCGAATACTATAAATTGTTTCCACATTAAAAGAGTAATGTTCAGAAAATAAATATTCAAAATTATGATAATAATTATCACTACTTTTTATAACATAAGTATCATCACAATAATCATCATAAGTAGGAGGCATGCAATCATCATAGCAAATTTTATCATTCAACGTAGGGGGACTAAAAAGATCATCTTCATTAAACATAGCATCCCCAAGCTTTGGACAAACATTAATTTCAGCAAATAAATTCCCAAACATGTCATTCTCATAAAACATAGCATCCCCAAGCTTGTGGCTTGGCATATGATAAGCATAATCACTCTCATAATTAAAAGTATGAATAACACCAACGGTATAACAATTGCTATCATTATAATTTCCCAAGTTGGTGCCAAAGAGATTTCCAAGATTATAAGAAGTATCATTATCTTCCCAATCATAATCATCACATCAAGCAATAGGCATAACAAAATCATCATCAAGTGCATCATCTTCCACAATTATTTTTGATTCATTTTCATGAGTCACAACAATAATAGGAGCAACATTATTCGGGAGAGATACCTTTTACCTCTATTATTTCTTCTTTTCTTCTTCTTCTTCTTCTTCACCACATCATGTGTGGGATTAATTAATCTTTTCAAGCTTCTTATTGATGGGATTGGTTGGATAGGAAGCTCCTCCTCGTTACCTGATTCATCATAATAAACACTAGGAGGGTATTGGGAAATATTTTCCCTTTCATTAGTACTCTCTTCATATTCTGTTTGTTTTCTTGTCTTTAGATAGTGGTAAATATAAGGATTCTCAATGCAAATTACCGCACAAAACATATACATTTCCACTAGATGAAAATCAAGAAATCTCTCGAGATTAAATTTTGGAAAACCCTTAGTTATATGTTTCATTTGTTCATACCCTAAGAGAAGACTAAGCTCTTTATGATCCTCCAGGTAATCAAGTTATCACAATTTTTGGACACGATTTGATCATGAAAGAATTTGCATTGGAGATTTAAATGACCCTGTTCATTGCAAAGTTGACAAGGGTGACGAAAAAATTAAGTCTTTAAGCACAATCATCTAGCCTCTGTTGCAACTTTTTTGTTTCTAAATATTTATGCTTCTTACAAAATCTATCTTCCCTTTTTGGTGTGCAATAGCACTCCCAATTCACTCCGCAAAAATTAACATGCTTATAAGAAACATTTTTGTCATGACTTGTGCAATCATCATTAGCAATTTGGATATTCAAAGAATTCATACTAACAACATTGCAATCATGCTCATCATTCAAATATTTTGTGCCAAACACTTTGTTGACTTCTTCTTCTAACAATTGAGCACAATTTTCCGTTCCATCATTTTCAAGAAAGATATTATAAAGATGATCAATAATATGATGCAACCTCAGTTCCATTTTTTATGTAGTTTTCTTTTATATACCAAACTAGTGATAAACAAGAAAATAAAAGATTCGATTGCAAGATCTAAAGATATACCTTCATGCACTCACCTCCCCGGGAACGGCGCCAGAAAAGAGCCTGATGTCTACTACGCAACTTTATTCTTGTAGACACGTGTTGGGCCTCAAGTGGATGACCTAAGGTTTATCAATCCGTGGGAGGTGTAGGATGAAGATGGTCCCTCTGAAACAACCCTGCAACCAAATAATAAAAAGTCTCTTGTGTCCCCAACACACCAAATACAATGGTAATTTGTATAGATGCACTAGTTCGGTGAAGAGATGGTGATAAAAGTGTAATATTGATGGTTGAAATATATTTTCATAATCTGAATAAATAAAAACAGCAAGGTAGCAAATAGTAAATGGGCACAAAAACAGTATTGCAATGCTTGAAAATGAGGCCTAGGGTCCGTACTTTCACCAGTGCAATCTCTCAATAGTGCTAATATAATTGGATCATATAACCACCCCTCAAAGTGCGATGAAGAACTACTCCAGAGTTCCTATCTAGTGGAGAACATAAGAAGAAATTGTTTGTACGGTACGAAACCACCTCGAAGCTATTCTTTCCGATCGATCTATCCAAGAGTTCATACTAAAATAACACCAAATAATTTCAGATTCATAATACTCAATCCAACACAAAGAACTTCAAAGAGTGCCCCAATATTTCTACTGGAGAAACAAAGACAAGAACGTGCATCAACCCCTATGCATAGATTACCCCAATGTCGCCTTGGGAATCTGCGAGTTGAGTGCCAAAACATATATCAAGTGAATCAAAATAATACCCCATTGTCACCACTGAGTATTCATTTGCAAGACATATATCAGTGCTCTCAAATCCATAAAAGTATTCAATCCGATAACAGTGAAATCTCAAAGGGAAAAACTCAATTCATCACAACAAGATAGAGAGGGGAAAACACCATATGATCCGACTATATTAACAAAGCCCACGATACATCAAGATCGTGACATCTCAAGAACACGAGAGAGAGAGAGAGAGAGATTAAACACATAGCTAGTGGTACAAACCTCAGCCCCGAGGGTGGACTACTCCCTCCTCATCATGGTGGCTAACGGGATGATGAAGATGGCCACCGGAGATGATTCCCCCCTCCGGCAGAATGCCGGAATGGGGTCTAGATTGGTTTTCGGTGGCTACAGAGGCCTGCGGCGGCAGAACTTAACTGATGGTTTCTCTATTTATAGGATTTTTGGCATCGGTTTTCACGAGAAGATGGGCCTCGAGGTGAGCACAACCCATGGGGGAAAGCCTGGCCCACCAGGCATGCCCTGGTGGGTTGTGCCCTCCTCGTGGCTCTTCTGGCCCTCCCACAAAGATTCGAGGGCCTCTTTTGTTCCAAAAAAGATCGTCAAAAAGTTTAAGCTCATTTGGAGAACTTTCATTTCTGCACAAAAAACAACACCACGGTAGTTCTACTGAAAACAGCGTCAGTCAGGGTTAGTTCCATGCAAATCATACCAAAACCATATTAAATTGTTGTAAACATGGCATGAATACTCCATGTATTATAGATACATTGGAGACGTATCAGGGCACAACCCACTAGGGCGTGCCTGGGCCCCCAGACGCGCCCAGGTGGGTTGTTCCCACCAAGGTGGCCTCCCGCACCCCCTCTTCGCCCTATAAATTGCCAAATATTCCAAAAACCCTCAGGGAGACCCTAGATCATAAGTTCCGCCGCCGCAAGCCTCTATAGCCACGAGAAACCAATCTAGACCCCGTTTCGGCACTCTACCGGAGGGGCGAATCATCACCGGTGGCCATCTTCATCATCCCGGCGGCCACCATGATGAGGAGGGAGTAGTCCACACTCGGGGCTGAGGGTTTGTACCAGTAGCTATGTGTTTAATCTCTCTCTCTCATGATTCTTGATGGCACGATCTTGATGTATCGGGGGCTTTGTTAATACAGTTGGATCATATGGTGCTTTCCCCTCCCTGTCTTGTTGTGATGAATTGAGTTTTCCCTTTGAGATTTCGTTTTATCGGATTGAATATTTTTATGGATTTGAGAGCACTTGATATATGTCTTGCATACGAATACCCGTAGTGACAATGGGGTATTATTTCGATTCACTTGATATATGTTTTGGCACTCAACTCGCGGATTCCCGAGGTGACATTGGGGTAATCTACGCATAGGGGTTAATGCACGTTCTTTTCTTTGTTTCTTCGGTAGAAATCTTGGGGCACTCTTTGAGGTTCTTTGTGTTGGATTGATTATTATGAATCCAAATTTATTTGGTGTTATTTTAGTACGAACTCTTGGATAGATTGATTGGAAAGAATAGCTTCGAGGTGGTTTCGTACCCTACAAATGATTTCTTCTTATGTTCTCCGCTAGATAGGAACTTTGAAGTGATTCTTCATCGCACGTTGAGGGATGGTTATATGATCCAATTATTTAGCATTGTTGAGAGATTGCACTAGCGAAAGTATGGACCCTAGGCTTCATTTTCAAGCATTGCAATACCGTTTGTACTCCTTTTTATCAATTGCTACCTTGCTGTTTTTTATTGTTGTAGGATCGAAAGTATGTCTAGAGGGGGGTGATTAGACTACTTGACCAAATAAAACTTATCCTTTTCCCAATTTTAGTTCTTGGCAGATTTTAGCAACTTTGGACAAGTCAAGCAATCTTAACACAATTCAAGCAAGCATGCAAAGAGTATATGAGCAGCGGAAAGTAAAGCATGCAACTTGCAAGAATGTAAAGGGAAGGGTTTGGAGGATTCAAAAGCAATTTGGAGACACGGATGTGTTTGGCGTGGTTCCGATAGGTGGTGCTATTGTACATACACGTTGATGAAGACTTCAACCCACGAAGGGTAATGGCTGCACGAGTCCACGGAGGGTCCACGAAGAAGCAACCTTGTCTATCCCACCATGGCCGTCGCCCGCGAAGTACTTCCTCACTAGCGGTAGATCTTCACGAAGTAGGCGATCTCCTTGCCCTTACAAACTCCTTGGTTCAACTCCACAATCTTGTCGGAGGCTCCCAAGTGACACCTAGCCAATCTAGGAGACACCACTCTCCAAGAAGTAACAAATGGTGTGTTGATGATGAACTCCTTGCTCTTGTGCTTCAAATGATAGTCTCCCCAACACTCAACTCTCTCTCACAGGATATGGATTTGGTGTAAAGAAGATTTGAGTGGAAAGCAACTTGGGAAAGGCTAGAGATCAAGATTCATATGGTAGGAATGGAATATCTTGGCCTCAACACAAGTGTATGTGGTTCTCTCTCAGAAAATGTAAGTTGGAAGTGTAGGTTCATTCTGATGGCTCTCTCCATGAATGAAGAGGAGGTGGAGGGGTATTTATATCCTCCACACAAAATCTAACCGTTACACACAACTTGCCAATCTCGGTGGGACCGAATTGATAAACTCGGTCGGATCGATTCAGCAAATCTAGTGACCGTTAGGATTTTTGGTGGGACCTACATGCAACTCGGTAGGACCGATATGGTTAGGGTTAGGGCATAATGTAATCTCGGTGAGACCGATTACACAAACTTGGTGAGACCGATTTTGGTAATAAGCTAACCAGAGAGTTGGTCAGGTAAACTCGGTGGGACCGATTTGCTCATTTCGGTGAGACCGAAATGTTACAAAAGGGAAACAGAGAGTTTACATTGCAATCTCGGTGGGACCGATCTCTCATCTCGGTGGGACCGAAACATTACGAAGGGAAACAGAGAGATTACAGCCCCATCTCGGTGAGACCGAGATCCCTATCGGTGAGACCGATTTGCCTAGGGTTTGTGGCAGTGGCTATGACATCTGAACTCGGTGGCGCCGGATAGAAAGAATCGGTGGGGCCGAGTTTGACTTTTGGTTTAGGTCATATGTGGATGTAAGAAAGTAGTTGAGGGCTTTGGAGCATATCACTAAGCATTTTGAGCAAGAGCCTCATTAAGCAACACCTCATCCCTCCTTGATAGTATTGGCTTTTCCTATAGATTCAATGTGATCTTGGATCACTAAAATAGAAAATGTAGAGTCTTGAGCTTTGAGCTTGAGCCAATCCTTTTGTCCTTAGCATTTTGAGGGGTCCACTTTTCTCATCCATGCCATGCCAATCATTGAGCTTTCCTGAAATATTAATCTTGAAATAGCATTAGCTCAATGAGCTATATGTTGTTAAGAATTAGCAAAACCACCTAGGGATAGTTGCACTTTCAATCTCCCCCTTTTTGGTAATTGATGACAACATATAGATCAAAGCTTCAACAAATGATAATAAGAGTGAAAAACATTGTCGCTTTGAGAAGTATGTGAAAAGCAAGAGCTCCCCCTAAATTTGTGCATAGTTTAAGATTTGCTTTGGACTGCAAATGCACAAAGAGTTAGGATCATGGGTTACTCTTCCATGTCACATACAACTTGGTGGAGCGCTCAAAATGATAATAATTAAATACATGCACTCATCACCAAGCAAAGTGAATGATCATATGGGGATATAAAAGGATAATGTCATCCAACAAGCATTAAGGTAGCATATGATCAAACACATGATCATCCAAGTATCACACAAAAGCATAAAGTATCTCAAACAAGCAAATAACAAAGTTCAACCACCAAACATCAAGAGAGAACAAAGAGCAACACTCTCTCTCGAAGCCTATGATCTATACATTTTCTCCCCCTTTGGCAACAAGTTTCCAAAAAGTTCATAAAAAATGCATAGTGCTAGATCGACTCTCGGGCTTGGTCTTGGTGGTGGTGTAGATAAAAACTCAAGGACGAAGGCATCGGTTGATGTAGATGGAGCTGGTGGAGTGGGTCTTTGGAGCTGGTGGCTTGAAGGCTGTAGCTGGTGCAGATGAAGTTGCTCTGGTGTCTATAAGCGCACTGCAGAGAGACCTCATCCTCTGGGCACTCTAGCAAAAGCATCGGTGGTAGACTTGCCCTTCTTCTCTGCACTTCATCTGAAGTTGCTCAACAATGGATGTATCTCGGTGACCTTCACATCTAAATCATAGAACTTCGCTCCATGATCCTCTCCAAGCTCTCCGGTTTTGAGTCGGGGTGGCCAATCCCTTCTCAATCCTCGAGTGGAGGCAATCAAGTAGCCAAGCTGATCTTGCTTGCTCTTCAGAAGATACTGAGATGCCTCATCAATGGTTGGCATCTTTGCAGCCTTTTCAGTCCTTGACTTCTCCCTCTTTGCTTGTGCTTGCACAGAAGATGGTTCATTCTCATTCATTACCACAGTGTTGTCCTCAAATTCTGGGTAGATGGGCATGTGCTCCTTATCCAATAGATATGTGCCAGTGGCCATCTTGGAGTTGATTAGCTCCTGGATCTGTGGGGCATACCCACAACTTCTCTTCTGATCTGCAGCTGTTCTCTTTATAGTTTTCACAATTAGGCTCATGAATTTGAACTTTTGAGAAACATCAAATATATGCAGCAAGTTGATGGAATGTCCTCTGATCATTCTGTGATCTCCTGATTTTGGTAGTTGTGTGTGCCTTAAATCCAATTGATTGTAGGCAGGCCTGACAGCAAGTGTTTCACATAACCAAATTGGTGAGTCTCAAGATCTACATCAGGAATCTCCTTGTACATGCTAGCCATTGAGTTGTGATCCTTCTTCTTCTTGGCATAGACATCCAAGTCATCTTCTTGTTCTTCTGGGGCATTGATCAATTTTGCCCATTCTTCAACTGTTGACTAGTACCTAGTACCTTCGGACATCCAGACAATCCTTCCATCTGGGTAGAAATGAGCTGTGGAGTAGAACTGCATAATAAGCTCATCATTCCACTTTGTGAGCTTCTGCCCAACAAAGTCCTCTACTCCACAAGACTTGAAACTATCATAGACTCCAGGATAGTGTTCTTCATTTTCCCTGATGTACTCCCAGTCCACCCATCTCATATCACAGACTATAGGCTTCTTGTCAAGCAACACTGTCTCATAGAAGTCCTGTTGTTCCTTTGTATGGAACCTGTAGTCCACAGCAGTTCTTCTCCTGACTGCATAGGGATCAGTCAATCTCCACTGTTTGAGTCATGCATCCTTCCTGAGCTTCATGTTCTCAGCTATTGGATGAGCATCATTGTGATCTGGAATTTTGGGCTTCAACTTCCTCAAGACATGTGACTCATCATCTTCTTCTTCTATAGCAGCTTCAGGCACTGGGGACTTGTTCTTCTCTATAGCTGGAATATTCCTTGTACTCCTCTTGGGTGCAGCTTTGGGTTTTGGAGCAGCTGCCTTGGGAGCTTCTTTGGGCTTAGATGGAGCAGACCCTAATCTTATAGCATCTCCCATAAGCTTTTGAGCTTTAGGTGCTGGTGCAACAACCTCTTCCTCTTCCTCTTCTTCAGAATCTCTCATCATTGAAGGTTTACGAATAACTCTGGCAATGGTCTTCTTGACCCTTTCTTTCCTCTTCTTGCCATCTCCAGTTTCCTTGGGTCCAAGAGTGAACTCCATTGTTTCTCCCGTGGCAACTTTCCTTGCCTTAGACATGGGCTGTCTTCTTGCTGGCATCTTAGTCTTCAGACCTGGCTTAGTTGTAGCAGCTGTGCCATATTCCTTTTTTGGAACTTTCTTCTTTGAGGTGGCCTCTTCCTCAACAGCCACATAGTCCTCATCCTCAGAATCTGAGGTTCTCTTCTTTCTGGCCCTGGTGGCTGCCTTAGGCAAGTTGCTGGGAGTGCTTCTGCTGCCTTCATCATAGCTGCTAGAGGGACTAGTGCCCTCACTCATGTGAACTTGCTTGTCGGTGTCAAAACCGGCGGATCTCGGGTAGGGGGTCCCGAACTGTGCGTCTAGGCGGATGGTAACAGGAGATAAGGGACACGATGTTTTTACCCAGGTTCGGGCCCTCTCGATGGAGGTAATACCCTACTCCTGCTTGATTAATATTGATGATATGGGTAGTACAAGAGTAGATCTACCACGAGATCAGAGAGGCTAAACCCTAGAAGCTAGCCTATGGTATGATTGTTGTATATCTCTATCAACTAGCCTGGCCTCGGTTTATATAATGCACCAGATGCCTAGGATAACAAGAGTCCTAGCCGAATACGCCGGTGGGCGAGGAGTCCTTGTCTTGATCGCCAAGTCTTGTGGAATCTTCCTTGTATGCGGCAACTGTCCGGACTGGCCCATGAGTATCTGACCATGGGGATCCTCGGCCCAATCAAGCGATCGGGAGACGGCGTGGTGAGTACCCCTAGTCCAGACACCGTTAGTAGCCCCTGAACCGGTCTTCAAGTTGGGGCGCTCCTCGATTCTTCGAACTGTTCTTCATCTTTGGTCGTCGGTCTTGAAAACTGGTTCAAAAATCTTCTCATCTTGATCTTGAGGATCGCCTAAGTGCATCTGAAGAGTTTACACGTTGGGTATCCGAGAGCCCTTTAAGTTCTGGCCTTTATCAATGCCTTGTTATTTTATGCCACGCCTCAAGTTTGAAGTCATTCCAGAGGCGGTGTCCTCTTGTGTCCGAGCTCTAACGCCGGACTACATTCGAGTATCTTTTGCAGCCGAGCACCAACGCCGGATCGCTTCCAGCTCTATCGCGGACTATGTATCCGAGCTCCAACGTCGGACGGTATCCGAGCTCCAACGCCGGACTATGTATCCGAGCTCCAACGCGGACTGTATCCGAGGTGTCGTAAATCACCTTGGTTCAAAGAAGTTTGAAGGAGTTTAGCCGAGCCTAATGCCGGAAATGCCCTCTATGGAGCCAGCCACTAGCGTCGAGCTTTATGCGGATCGCTTCGAGGTGGTGCACCACCCGAATGTGGGCGATTTTTGTCAATAATTTTGATTGGTGCAATTTATTCTCTGCCGAGATACATAGCGATAGCCCACAAGGTGTGTATCGGTCTAAAACCGAGATGCACGAAGGATGGCGTAAGACCGCTGATCGATGAGCATTTGAGACTCGGGTTGATTTGCAAAATCGGCCCGAGGATCAAATCTAACTTCGGCAGAATACTTGGGACACAAAAGCGGCGTGCTCGGTCCTCGAGACTCGGGTTGGCTGCGGCCGACCAACTGAGGATCAAAATCTCCTCGAAAGCAGTATTGCACTTAAAATTTTACGCATAGAACAGGCAATGCAGTAGCCCCGAGACACCGGTCGGGTGGCAACACCGGATCGGGGATTGATGTGTCCTTTAATATTTGTAAATAATAAGCCCGAAGCCCAGTAGCCCCCGAGCCTTAATGCGGGCACGGGTGGCCTAATTAAGGATCGATATCCATAGTAAAATCACAAATTATGTGTAATGACTCAATGTATCCAAGTACTTTATGTCACTAATGCTCGGATCCGCATTGTACAAAACTTTGTTGACCGACCATCGGCTTCAACCTCCTCGGCGATGGCGAGGAGTGTTTATCCTACTTTATAAAGCCTTTATGAGGGCAAAGATTTTCGACAAACAAGGCAATCTGGCCATACGGTTTTATAAACAAAGGTACGCAGAGAGATATGTTATATTATTATTTAACGGAAGAAATGTCTTGCAAAGAAAATAGTCCGCTTATCGGTTCCTTTCTTTGGGTTGTCATGCTAAGCATGATCATGAAACCTCAGCTCAATGTAAGAGCAAAATATTGAGGATTTAGTTTGGGAGGCGATTACTAGCCCGGTAGTGTTGGCGACGATCGAGGTCAAGCCGAAACACTTCGCCAATGTTATGAATGGCCCGTCATTTAATATAGTCATCGGATTGCTGACCAGTTTACACCTATTGTGACGATCGGTTTGGCTTTCTCCACTAAGGTGCTTGACCATGCAGCTGGAAGCACAATCGCGATGGTTCTCCTTTGCACACCTAGCCGAACAAAGCGGGCGTAGGAGGCAAGCGCGGAGCTGGGCAACCCAACTATTGACCGAAGACACAATTTGAAACTGATGCATATATAGCAATATCCGAGAATGTTTTGCGAATCTCTAAAGGTGTCGGCGTTGCCTGATCATGAGACTTGTGATGAAAACACACAAATAGTTTAAAAGTGCCAAAAGCTTGGAAAACCAAAAAACGTCAATAAAAACATGACGTCCGAAAAATATCAAGTGTTCGGTGCCAATCCGAAAATTGGACTTTAGAAAAAAAGTGCTTCTGTCGTGCTTTAACATGACACATCCTATCTCAAGACTTCAAGCGGGTCAGCCTGCGGCTTCAGTCTCCCATCCCGAAGGCGGAGTACTTCTCATTAGGCCAGTTTAGAAAACTAAACTCTAGCGGTTTTGAGAGAGAAATTAGGCTCCCCGGCTAGTGACCGCACACTCGTGTCGAAAAAAGGAGTGATAAATAATAATAAAAACTTTGCAACGACTAAGAAGAAAAATAGTTATTATAAAACGGCTCAAATAAACATAAGAGCCCCCAAGTGACTTGGGTAAAAGAATGATTGTATGTACCGAAGTACTTATATCATATCTATGTTCAACCGTACTTTAAACGCGTCTTAACCGACCGTCGGCTTCTCCCTCTTCGGTCAAGGACCGAAAAGTGTTATGTACTCCATATGTCGAGAATATCGACGGTGTTTCCAATAACCAGCAATCAGGCCATAAGGCACATAATGAGACAAAGCGCTCGGGAACTTATGCTATATTCTGCGAAGTGTAAGAAGCATCTTCGAAGAAAATAGTACCCCCACCGATACCTTTCTTCGGTGCTCATTGTTATTATGAGACTTGTGCAATAGATTTTTTGTACTCATGAGTTCCGTTGTGTGCCGACCATTATTGAAAACAGTAAGAGCACTAGCTTTCGGCTTCACCCAGTCTGAGGCCCGGCTCGGGTGACCCGATCGTGACAATCGCAGAGGTGCTCCCTCTACTCCCTAGCCGAACAATCGGGAACGTAGGGGTAAACACAGGAGCAAGGCAACCCGCTTGCAAATCACTTAAGTCAATATGGTGCATATTGTGGCGTAATACACGAACAAGGAACGAAGTAGTACAAGTATAATCATGTGAAAGAGGAAAAAGCTTCATGAAGGAATCCCCCAAGTAAACGGGGTATTTGAATTTGCGCGTCACAAACAAAGTTTGGACAAGGAAATTTTTACAAGCAACTTTTCCCAAAAGAATAACGCTTGGTCGAGCAGAACACAAGTTAAAATTTAAAACTTTGAGCATGAAGGCAACTTAGCTGGTTAATGTGTTCGGTATTGACGACGCGGTCCGAGCTTGATCTTGGGACAAGGTTCCATCCCCAAGCCGATCCCGAGGTGGCGGAGCAAAGAGCTCGGCACTCGAAGTGGTGACATAGCACGGTCAATGCAGGACGGCAGAGTGATGCGAAGTCCCTGCATGGGGTAATGAAGTGTTGACGAAGCCCCGTCCAGCCAAGGTGACACCAAAGGATATAGTCCGGCTGGATCATTTTCCTGTGCACAAAAAATAGTGCAGACCGGGGATAATAGTAATAATAAGAATTAAAAAAAGTTGCATAATAAATAATTTATGCAAAGTGAGTAATAAAAGAAATATGGCATGGTGCCGAAGTCAATGTCGATGCAGGGCGTCGGCGTGATGCGGCAAAGGCATGGCAAAGCCTGAATTCACAGGCCGGTCCGAGCTCCGGGTGCGGCGTTCGCCGGACTATGTATGGAAACTGACCGAACCACCATGCGACTGTCGTTAATGCAGCCACCATTTGATAGACCTGTGTACATATGATGGAAAAACCAGAGTAATAATTCCTTGGGAAAAATGAACCCAAACAAGCAAAAAATTCTGGGATTAAGAGCACTGGTTTATTTGTTGTGGCAATCCGAAGGAAGGTGATTCCCAAAATTGGGACTCGATCCGCGCACCCATTGCACGATGGGTGATAAAGCGACGGCATGGAAATCTTTGGCAAGGTTGGCTCGCCGAGGCAAAGCCCTCGGTCCAGCTAACGTGACGGAGCTGGTCGGCTAGCAACGCCGAAGTATCCGGAGTAGGTTAATGAAGAGATGGCGAAGCCCCCGGTCCAGCCGAGATGTCGAAGTAGGTCGGCGTGATGGACACCAGCTTGAAGAAGCAATAGTGCGGCCCTGCCGATGCAGGTCGTGACGTGGTCGATGTCGGCTTGATGAAGCGACCGTGCGGCGATGCCGGTATGCCCGCTCTGTGTAATCCGTGGGGTGGCGATGTTGGTGATGATTTATCCTTCGCGATGCCGGACTCTTGTTCGGCTCGCCGAGATGATGATCCGAAGAAGTTGAGCTCGGCTCAACAAAGTGACGACGATGTCTAGCGTGGGTCGGCGGCCGTGGAGCAATATTGCGGACTGGTTTGACACCAGCATGATATTGAAGATAGTGGGATGTGTTGGAAACAAAACACAACACCCCATACAAAACTTCCTTCAAAAGGATGTCCAAATCCCGTTCATAAAAAGACGAACTCGGGTCGGATTCGTTTTCGCAGAAAACAGATCTGAAAAGTGATGCACTAATCGGAAGGTTCCCGGAGTTTGGACGGTCGGATCGAGCTGAAATTTTGAGGGGTGGTAGATATAGGAATTCCGCAGCCGATCAACGGTTGGATCTTCCAAAGGAAGTCCGAGCTAGAAGCCGGACACCATGCCCTAAACTCGTCCAGATTCAATGCGGCTCCGGTATATCGGAGATTGCCAGAGATTCCCCCATCGGAACTCGACGAAATTTTTCAGGGTTATTGTAGACTCAATTCCGCACAATTCCACCGAAGCAATCGTTAAAACGACGCTTGAGGAGGCGGTGGCGGCGGACAAAAGTCCGCTGTCCAGAAAAACAGTACGGTCGCCCGAGGGCAATGTTGACGTTGAGTCCCCGGGCTCCCTGGATGATTCCTCCATAATCTTGATAGAATCGGAGTTGATGTTGATGAAGGCCCTCATCCGAACATGATGATCGGAGGTAGGGCCAGTCCTTGGTCGAACCAAGGTGACCAGTCGAGCTAGTGACGAAGATGCCGAAGTCGCAATTGATCTGCGCAGCGAGCCATCGACCTTTTGCCGAACACACGGAACTCTCAATGAAAGCACCAATGTCGGTGTCAAAACCGGCGGATCTCGGTAGGGGTCCCGAATCTGTGCGTCTAGGCGGATGGTAACAGGAGATAAGGGACATGATGTTTTACCCGGTTGGGCCCTCTCGATGGAGGTAATACCCTACTCCGCTTGATTAATATTGATGATATGGGTAGTACAAGAATAGATCTATCTGAGATCGAGAGGCTAAACCCTAGAAGCTATCCTATGGTATGATTGTTGTATATCTCTATCGACTAGCTTTGGCCTCGGTTTATATAATGCACCGAGGCCTAGGATAACAAGAGTCGTAGCCGAATCGCCGGTGGGGAGGAGTCCTTGTCTTGATCGCCAAGTCTTGTGGAATCTTCCTTGTATGCGGCAACTGTCCGGACCGCCCATGAGTATCTGACCATGGGGATCCTCGGCCCAATCAAGCGACCAGGGAGACAACGTGGTGAGTACCCCCTAGTCCAGGACACCGTCATTGCTCCTCAGACTTGTTCTGACTGTCACTCTGATCTGACATGATGCAAACACTAACAGCAGACCCTGTGAATAGATATAGATGAGATAGATTGGATGAGCATCACAAAGTGCAGAGGTTTTTGCAAAAGAATGAGTCAAAAACTTAGTTTTAGTTTTCCAGAGAAAGCATTTCGGATCTACCGATTTGAAATCTCGTTGATACCAAAGCAACTTTTGGAACCTAAACTGGTGAACTCGGTCAGCCCGAGTCACAGTTCGGTGGCACCGAGACTGCTAGGATTTCACAGAGAGTTGAACTCGGTCACACCGATTTGCAATTTTCGGTCAGACCGAGAATTGCTTATTGTATGCTTGTTTGTTTGCGATAGAGTACTCGGAGTGCGAAGCGTGCTACTACGAGTCTCTAGGTTTCGTGGATCATCAGCAAGGCAGGTAACACTTTGATCATACCTCTTACTACCCAGTTTTATTGCATTAGATCAATCCTCAAACAATTGCATGGTTAGGATCTGAATTAAATTGTGGGATTGCGAAGTAGATGAGGTAGTACCTATTCACCTATTTATTATCAAACCCTGGGAGTTACTTCTACGTTATGCTTATATTGCGTGCTATGCTCGTGAGCGTGGATTGGGTTTGAGTGTATTTCATGACAGATGTGTGATTGTTAATTAATGGTTAACTTAAGGTGGCAACTTAAATATACATCGGGTGGATTGAGGCACTGGGTATTCCGGTGATTGCTGTATTTTGAAAATCCCGGTACCGTGTGATTCTCCTATGGACCACCACCCAGGCTCAAAGGGATCATAAGATTATTCATACTGGAAACTTCCGTGTGCAGCCACAAGCTATTATGGGCTCTAGCATAGTTGATTAAGTTGTGTGAACTCTTACAGTGGTAGACTAGAAGATGTAGGGGATGTAGGTGTGCGGTCTACCCATCGTAAGGTGCTAAGCGCTTACGAAAGGCGTGTCTCGGTCATTCGTTTCTCAAACACCATGTAGTCGAGAAATCCAACGAAGGAGATCGAGTCTTGTGGGGAAAAGTGCACAAACCTCTACAGAGTGTACACACTAATCATGGTTAGCCGTCTCCCCGGTTATGGACATCTTGAGTATCTGGTTCTTGGATTATCATGTGGATCTCATCACTACTTAATTTAATTTGATGGGTTATTGTTAATTACTTTTAATTGGGATTGAGAGGGGGTTTACCTTATCAATGTTTATCAACCACCATGATAGTTAAATAAAACATATTCCTTTGCGGTAGGGAAAAATTGGCTTTTCATAAAACATATTAACCATCAGCCTCCACCGACAATATATATGCATGTAGTAATAGCATTATTACATTCCTTATCTTTTGGTGTTACCTTGCCGGCATATTCCATGTGTTGACCTGTTTTGGGCTGCAACATATCATGTTATAGACTTTTAGACTGACGAGTAAGGAGCCTTAGGTCGTGGTCTTTCACACTCGATGATGCCGTTGGAGTTGATGGACTCACTTTATCTTCCAAGCCTTCCATTTGTTATCGTGTTAGATGGCCTTAAGCCATATTTATTGTAATAAGTTCTCTTTTGAGACATTCGATGTAATAAGTGTGTGATTGCTACTCTGTTATAAATCCTTCAAGTACTGTGTGTGTCAGCATTACCGATCCAGGGATGACACTTATGCACAGAGATCAGACTGTTTGAGGTCTGGTCGCTACAAAGATGGTATCAGAGCACACGCTGATAGTAGGACACGACCACTAAGTTAAATTCCTAGATCACTACTCTCTTCTCATTTCTGACTCCTCTCCATTTTCTACTCTTTAGGATGGCGGATGCAAGGATAAAGTTCATGCAACCGGATGAAGACACCCCTTTTGGACGCCACTTGAAGGAAGTTACTAGGTACCTGAACATTGGAATACCAAGCTTCACCTGGACCTACATTGTTACTTTACCAGAAGAGGAGCGCTGGATGATTCAAGTTCAAGTTCTAGGAAGGACGTTCACGCCAGTCACTAAGCCCATAGAGTTTTCTTTCGATGCACCCACCTGGAGTTTAGGAAAGAGTATGGCAGTTCACATCACCATGGGACACATTGGAGAAGTCTACCACAATGATCTCAAGGACACTATCTACCAGATTTGTGGGCACCAAGATGAGCAATGGGAGATGATCAGCACCAGGAAGGATAGATCGATTGCTTCTTTCATCCAGGAGTTAAACCAGCACATTCGACGCCAGGAGAACCAGATGTGTGAGCATGATGGATTTGAAGAAGGCAATGACAAGGATCACGCAGGCTGGAGGAAGAACTCAAGGCTACACGCGAAGATTATGAGGAGGAAATCGTCGTACTAGTGGAGAAGAATGGCGACGACCGAGGAAGCTAGGAGTTTTCATGGGAGACCTGCGCCAGGAGGAGAAGATGACAGTTCCACTTGCCCGGAGAACTACATCATCATCGACGACACCGACTCAGACCCTGACGATAGCGATGACGATTATGTTGATGAAGTTGGAGCAGATATCATGGAGTCTTCAACCGATCAATTTTTCTAGTAGACCACCAAATCAGTAGTAGTATTCCACCATGTATATAGCATAGTCAAGCACTTTTGTAACGATAGTTCTAGACCGATTGTATGCTTTGTTTGATTGATTGAGTGATATGTGTGTGTTTGTCTCATGTGCATATGGGTAGTGTTTTCCCACTATACCTCATTATATTCTGTCATCTCATCTTTTCTAAACCCAACAAATGCCTTCGAGACGCGACAATGGATTTGCTTTCCCACCAGAGCTCACTCAGTTAATCCAGCAGCAGAATGCATTGATGCAGATACTAGTCCAGAATCAGAATCAGGGGAACAACAACAACAACAACAACAACCCACCACCACCCCCACCATTTGACCACTTAGCCCGTTTTCTTAGGCTGAATCCGCCGGTGTTTTCCAGTAGCACCGAGCCGATTGTTGCAGATGATTGGCTCCGCAAGATTGAGAGGGAGTTGACTACTGCAGGATGGACAGATGCGGAGAGAGTGCGTTTTGCCGCACATCAGCTTGATGGACCCGCATCATCTTGGTGGGAGAATTTCATAGTCACTTACCCTATTGACACCGTGACATGGGACCAGTTTCAGCAGGCTTTTCGCACTGCCCATGTTTCAGCAAGAGCTATGGCCATGAAGAAGCGTGAGTTTCGCAACTTACGCCAAGGAGGACGCACTGTTGGCCAATATGTGAATGAGTTTAGTAAGTTAGCACGTTATGCCCCAGATGATGTTGCTACAGATGCTGCTAAGAAGGAGAAGTTTCTGGAAGGACTGAATGATGAGCTGAGCATGCAGTTGATGGTGGCAAATTTCAATAACTACCAGGAGTTGGTACATAGAGCTCTCATGCTTGAAGGGAAGCAGCAGCAGATTGACAACCGCAAGAGGAAGTATGGATAGGGGAAGTATAATTCTGGAGCCCAACAGAGACCCCGTTACACCCCGAACTCGGGAGGACTTGTTCATAACCATGGAGGCCACACTCATAATGGAGGAAGTTCGCACAACCATAGTGGCCCCCAAGAATGGTAATGGTAATGGAGGAAGTAGCGGACAGACTCGTTCCAACCCGGCAACACCTGCTAAGAAGGATCTAAGCCACATTACTTGCTACAAGTGCCAGAAGACCGGACATTACGCCAATGAATGTCCTGAAGCTAAGAGTGGAAATGGCAATGGAAGCTCTGGGAAGAATCCCAACCCTTTCAACAGGGGACAAGTGAACCACGTTAACGTGGAGGAGGTTGAAGCTCGGCCAGATGCAGTAATAGGTAAGTTTTTGGTTAAGTCATTTACTGCAGTCGTACTTTTCGATACTGGTGCAGCGCATTCATACATATCTAGGCGATTTGTGGATAAGTATAAGTTGCCCACTAGAGTTTTTAAGACACCCATGCTAGTAACCTCACCCGGAACAGAGTATATGGCAAGCCATGGATGTTTTCGGATGCCATTAGCCATAGGTAGGCATGTTTTCCCTTCCGATCTGATAATATTGGAGTCACAAGGTTTGGATGTGATTCTGGGTATGGATTGGCTATCGATGTATGGAGGAAACATCGATTGCGCCAAGAAAAACGATTTTACTCACCACCCCAGAGGGAAGAAGGATCAAGTATGTATCCCGACATGTGCCGAATAGGACTCAAGTAAATTCCTTATCAGGAGTTGTACATAAGGCAGTACCAGTGGTAAAGGATTTTCCGGGTGTGAGTTGCCAGGCATGCCACCGGATAGAGACATTGAGTTTTTGATTGAGCTTTTGCCAGGCACGGGGCCAATATCTAGCGACCATACGAATGCCCATAAAGGATTTGGAGGAGATTAAGAAGCGATTAAGGAGTTCTTGGATAAGGGATATATTCGCCCAAGTTCGTCACCTTGGGGATCACCAGTACTGCTAGTGGAGAAGAAGGATGGATCGTTAAGGATGGTTGTTGATTATCGAGGACTGAATGAAGTGAAGATCAAGAATAAGTACCCACTGCCAATGATCAATGATTTGTTTGACCATTTGCAAGGAGCTAAAGTGTTTTCCAAGATCGATTTGCGATCAGGGTATCACCAGTTGAAGAATCAAGAGCAGGACATACCTAAGACAGCTTTTACCACAAGGTATGGGTTGTATGAGTATACCGTTATGTCATTTGGTCTGACTAACGCACCTGCCTATTTTATGAACATGATGAACAAAGTGTTTATGGAGTTTTTGGATAAGTTCGTCGTAGTGTTCATTGACGATATTCTGGTTTACTCAAAGAATGAAGAAGAACATAAAGAACATTTGCTTTTGGTACTTAGTAAGCTCAGGGAACACCAGTTATACGCCAAGTTCAGCAAGTGTGAGTTTTGGCTGAAGGAAGTTGGATTTCTTGGACATGTTATATCTGGAGAAGGAATAGCAGTAGACCCCACCAAGGTTGTCACCGTGACAAATTGGGAATCACCCACGACAGTTGGAGAGATCCGGAGTTTTCTTGGACTCGCAGGATACTACCGGAGGTTCATTGAGAATTTCTCAAAGATTGCAAAACCTATGACGGAGTTGTTGAAGAAGGACACCAAATTCAATTGGGTGAGGAATGTGAGGCCAGTTTTCAGGAGTTGAAGAGACGGCTTGGTTACATCACCGGTGTTGATTACGCGGATCAACGCAAGGATTATGAAGTGTATTGCGATGCTTCTCGTCGAGGACTTGGAGCCGTACTTATGCAGGAGGGAAGAGTTGTTTCATATGCCTCACGACAGCTTAAACCCCATGAGTTAAACTATGCTACGCATGATTTGGAGTTAGCAGCCGTAGTGCATGCGTTGAAGACATGGAGTCATTTTCTCATCGGAAACCATTGTGAGGTATACACAGATCACAAGAGTTTGAAGTATATCTTCACGCAGAAGGAGTTAAATCTCAGGCAGAGGAGATGGTTAGAACTCATTAAGGATTATGATATGAGATTGCATTATCATCCAGGAAAGGCCAACGTAGTAGCCGATGCGTTGAGCCGCAAGAGTCATGTAAATACTCTCATGACCGGAGAATTACCCAAGGAGTTAGAAGAAGACCTTTGCGAGCTATGTTTGGAGATAGTTCCGAGAGGCTATGTAGCACCATTGGAAATTCAGTCTACCTTGATGGATAAGATCAGAGAAGCTCAGAAGACGGACAAGGAGATTGCCGAGATAAAGGAAAGGATGAGTAAAGAAAAGGCCAAAGGATTTCGTGAGGATGAGCACGATACCTTATGGTTTGAGGACCGCGTATATGTGCCCAATGATCAGGAGATCAGGAAGTTGATTCTGCAAGAGGCCCATGATTCACCATATTCGATTCACCCAGGAAATACCAAGATGTATCTGGATTTGAAGGACAGTTTCTGGTGGACCGGTATGAAGAAGGATATTGCGGAGTATGTAGCAGTTTGTGGTGTATGTCAGAGAGTAAAGGCGAACATCGAAGCGGCGAGATTACTACAGCCATTGCCTATACCGAATGGAAGTGGGATAAACTAGGCATGGATTTTATCACGGATTGCCGGGACTCGTTCGAGCTATGACTCGATATGGGTTGTAGTCGATCGTTTGACGAAAGTAGCTCATTTCATCCCAGTGAAGACCACTTACACCAGTGCTAAGTTGGCAAAGATACACATGATCAGGATCGTATGTCTGCATGGAGTTTCGAGGACCATTGTATCAGATAGAGGAACCCAGTTTACTTCAAAATTTTGGAATTAGCTGCATGAAATTTTGGGAACCAGGCTAGAGTTTAGTACAACATTTCACCCGCAGACAGATGGACAGACTGAGAGAGTAAATCAGATTCTAGAGGACATGTTGAGATCTTGTGCACTAGATTATGGATCTAGTTGGGACAAAAATTTGCCACATGCAGAGTTCTCTTATAACAATAGTTATCAAGCCAGTTTGAAGATGGCCCCTTTCGAAGCACTGTACGGAAGGAGGTGCAGAACACAGTTGTTGTGGGACGAAGTTGGAGACCGGCAATTGTTTGGACCAGATTTGATTAAAGAGTCTGAAGAGAAGGTTAAGCTGATTAGCGATAGGCTCAAGGTAGCCCATCCAGCGAGAAGAGTTATCGGATTCTAAATGCAAGGAGACAGTTCTGAAGTTGGAGAGAGAGTGTATCTTCGTGTATCCCCACTTCGAGGAGTGAAGCGCTTTGGAGTTAAGGGAAAGTTAGCGCCATGTTTTGTGGGACCATACAGAGTTTTGGAACGTATGGGAGAAGTTGCTTACAAATTGGAATTACCCGAAGGATTGTCCGGAGTTCACGATGTGTTCCACGTTTCTCAATTAAAGAAGTGCCACGCGGAGATAGTCGATATTCCTCTGAGAGATACAGTGCCGCTTGAAGAGATACGGTTGGATAGTGATTTGACATATGAGGAGAAACCAGTCAAGATACTCGAGTTTGCCAACCGAGTTACGCGCAACAAGGTTATCAAGTTTTGCAAGGTTCAGTGGAGTCCCATACCGAGGATGAAGCCACTTAGGAACGAGAGGAAGACTTACGGAAGGATCACTCTCATCTATTTTCTAGCTAACCCGAATCTCGAGGGCGAGATTCACCTAAAGGGGGGTAGGTTTGTAACATCCCAAATTTTCAATTTGGAATGTTATGCATTAGATCATCATTGCATATCATATTTTATTGCATTTCGGTTGATCCTAGAAATTCTACGCAACTCAAGGACCTACGGAGAGAGTTGGGGATTTCGTTATTTTCATATTTGAGTTTTTCTCGAATTATGAAAACAGGATCCTTTGGTTTTAATTATATTTCTCTGAAATATTTCTTTTATTAAAAATAAAAGAGAGAGGATAAAATGACTTCCTCAAAATAAAGAAATATAAGAGATTTAATATTAAAATCAAATAAGATTTTTATTCAGAGTTTTATCGCTATTTTATTTGAATTAGGAAAAATATGCATTTTTCAAAATTGCATTTTAGGCCCAAATAAATGTTCATCTTGTCCGGCTTATTTTTAGAGGACGGAGAAAATTTATTTCGGGATTTTTTGAGTCAGGTTTAGTATTTATTTTCTTTCTTTTTCTACACGTCCGAATTATTAAAAAAAAGTCAACCGACTTAGGGCCGTTTTAGGCCAGAACTCTCTCGGGCCGGCCTTTAAAGCCCGAGACCCCGAGCTGCCGCCAGCCCACCCGAAACCCTAGCCATCGCCGCCCTTCGCGTCGCCGCTCGATCGCCGCCGCCTCGCCTCGCGCCGCCGCCCGCCGCCGCCACCCCGCCATCACACCCCGTCGCCACCGCGCCGCCACGCCACGCCTTGCCTTGACTGAGCTCACCACCGCCGCCGGACCCCGCCGGACCCGAGGTAGCCGCCTCGGTTTTTCATGAGAAAAACTGTTTGGTTTTTTTTTTGAAACCCTAGATCCGGTTCGTTTTTTTTCGGTTTAATTATTTAGCGGATGTTCGTCCGTAAGTTCGTTTTTATGAACGGTTTTCACCGTTTAGCCGCAGACAGCGAACGTTTGTTCGTTAGCCTGTTCGTCAATTTTTCTTTTTCTCGGATTATACGCGATTATTTTCGATCGCGATTTCTAATCTGATTTTCGTTCTAGTATAACTTTTCGTTCGTTTATCAGAATCAGGCGATTCAAGCGCCTAGAGTTTCATCTCGAAACCCTCTTTCCGTTTAATCAACTTAAACAAGTTTTTTCTACTGTAAAATTTGAATTTAGTCCAAACTAGTAAACGAAGCTTGTTTCTTTCGCTGTTCGAGTTTTGTTGCTTCGTTTGATTTGATTCTTTTTGCAAACCGGAGTTCTTAAGTAGAACTTTCTGGTTAGATCTATTATTTGAGTTTTACCGCCCTTGCTTGATTGCTTATTGTATGCTTGTTTGTTTGCGATAGAGTACCCGGAGTGCGAAGCGTGCTACTACGAGTCTCTAGGTTTCGCGGATCATCAGCAAGGCAAGTAACACTTTGATCATACCTCTTACTACCCAGTTTTATTGCATTAGATCAATCCTCAAACAATTGCATGGTTAGGATCTGAATTAAATTGTGGGATTGCGAAGTAGATGAGGTAGTACCTATTCACCTATTTATTATCAAACCCTGGGAGTTACTTCTACGTTATGCTTATATTGCCATGCTATGCTCGTAGACGTGGATTGGGTTTGAGTGTATTTCATGACAGATGTGTGATTGTTAATTAATGGTTAACTTAAGGTGGCAACTTAAATATACATCTGGGTGGATTGAGGCACCTGGGTATTCCAGTGATTGCCTGTATTTTTGAAAATCCCGGGGTACCGTGTGATTCTCCTATGGACCGCTACCCAGGCTCAAAGGGATCATAAGATTATTCATACTGGAAACTTCCGTGTGCAGCCACAAGCTATTATGGGCTCTAGCATAGTTGATTAAGTTGTGTGAACTCTTACAGTGGTAGACTAGCAGATGTAGGGGATGTAGGTGTACCGGTCTACCCATCGTAAGGTGCTAGCGCTTCTGAAAGACTGTGTCTCGGTCATTCGTTTCTCAAACACCATGTAGTGCGAGAAATCCGACGAAGGAGATCGAGTCTTGTGGGGAAAAGTGCACAAACCTCTACAGAGTGTACACACTAATCATGGTTAGCCGTCTCCCCGGTTATGGACATCTTGAGTATCTGGTTCTTGGATTATCATGTGGATCTCATCACTACTTAATTTAATTTGATGGGTTATTGTTAATTACTTTTAATTGGGATTGAGAGGGGGTTTACCTTATCAATGTTTATCAACCACCATGATAGTTAAATAAAACATATTCCTTTGCAGTAGGGAAAAATTGGCTTTTCGCAAAACATATTAACCATACAGCCTCCACCAGCAATATATATGCATGTAGTAATAGCATTATTCTGTTCCTTATCTTTTGGTGTTACCTTGCCAGCATATTCCATGTGTTGACCTGTTTTCGGGCTGCAACATATCATGTTATAGACTTTTCAGACGACGAGTAAGGAGCCTTAGGTCGTGGTCTTTCACTCAGTGATGCCGTTGGAGTTGATGGACTCACTTTATCTTCCAAGCCTTCCGCTGTTATCGTATTAGATGGCCTTAAGCCATATTTATTGTAATAAGTTCTCTTTTGAGACATTTGATGTAATAAGTGTGTGATTGCTACTCTGTTATAAATCCTTCAAGTACTGTGTGTGTCAGCATTACCGATCCAGGGATGACACTTATGCACAGAGATCAGACTGTTTGAGGTCTGGTCGCTACAATATCTCGGAATGGCTATGGAAATGCCATAATAGGTAGGTATGGTGGCTGCTTTGAGGAGGGTTATGTGTGATAGAGCGTATCATATCACAGGGTTTGGATGCACCGGCGAAGTTTGCACGAACTCTCAAGGTGAGAAAGGGCAATGCACGGTATCGAAGAGGCTAGCAATGATGGAAGGGTGAGAGTGCGTATAATCCATGGACTCAACATTAGTCATAAAGAACTCACATACTTATTGCAAAAATCTACAAGTCATCAAAACCAAGCACTACGCGCATGCTCCTAGGGAGATAGATTGGTAGGAAAAGACCATCGCTCGTCCCCGACCGCCACTCATAAGGAAGACAATCAATAAATAAATCATGCTCCGACTTCATCACATAACGGTTCACCATACGTGCACGCTACGAGAATCACATACTTTAACACAAGTATCCCTCAAATTCACAAATAATCCACTAGCACTCTAATATCACCATCTTCATAACTCAAAACAATCATAAGGAATCAAGCTTCGCATAGTATTCAATGCACTTTATATGAAAGTTTTTATTATATCCCTCTTGGATGCCTATCATATTAGGACTAAATTCATAACCAAAGCAAATTACCATGCTGTTTAGGACTCTCAAAATAATATAAGTGAAGCATGAGAGTTCATCTATTTCTACAAAATAAAACCACTACCATGCTCTAAAAGGATATAAGTGAAGCACTAGAGCAAACAACAAACTACTCTGAAAGATATAAGTGAAGATCAATGAGTAGTCGAATAATTATGTAACTATGTGAAGACTCTATAACATTTAAGAATTTCATATCTTGGTATTTTATTCAAACATCAAGAAAAACAAAATAAAATAAAATGACACTCCAAGCAAAACACATATCATGTGGTGAATAAAAATATAGTTCCAAGTAAAGTTACCGATGAACGAAGACGAAAGAGGGGATGACTTCCGGGGCATCCCCAAGCTTGGGCTCTTGTTTGTCCTTGAATATTACCTTGGGGTTCCTTGGTCATCCCCAAGCTTAGGCTCTTTCCACTCCTTATTCCATAGTCCATCGAATCTTTACCCAAAACTTGAAAACTTCACAACACAAAACTCAACAGAAAACTCGTAAGCTCCGTTAGTATAAGAAAATAAATCACCACTTAGGTACTGTTGTGAACTAATTCTAAATTAATATTGGTGTAATATCTACTATATGCCAACTTCTCTATGGTTCATACCCTCCGATACTACTCATAGATTCATCAAAATAAGCAAATAACACATAGAAAACAGAATCTGTCAAAAACAGAACAGTCTGTAGTAATCTGTATCAAACGTATACTTATGGAACTCCAAAACTTCTGAAATAAATTGGTGGACCTGAGGAATTTGTCTATTAATCATCTGCAAAAAGAATCAACCTATAATCACTCTCCAGTAAAAACTGGCAGCTAATCTCGTGAGCGCTAAAGTTTCTGTTTTTGACAACAAGATCATAAAGACTTCACCCAAGTCTTCCCAAAGGTTCTACTTGGCACAAACACTAATTAAAACATAAAACCACATCTAACCAGAGGCTAGATAGATTATTTATTACTAAACAGGAACAAAAAGCAAGGAACAAAAATAAAATTGGGTTGCCTCCCAACAAGCGCTAACGTTTAACGCCCCTAGCTAGGCATGATGATTACAATGATGCTCACATAAGAGATAAGAATTGAAACATAAAGAGAGCATCATGAAGAATATGACTAGCACATTTAAGTCTAACCCACTTCCTATTCATAGGGATTTTGTGAGCAAACAATTTATGGGAACAATAATGAACTAGCATAGGAAGGCAAAACAAGCATAACTTTAAAATTTTAAGCACATAGAGAGGAAACTTGATATTATTGCAATTCCTACGAGCATACATTCCTCCCTCATAATAATTTTCAGTAGCATCATGAATGAATTCAACAATATAACTAGCACATAAATCATTCTTTTCATGATCTACAAGCATCGAAAATTTACTACTCTCCACATAAGCAAAAAATTTCTCATTCGGAATAGTGGGAGTATCATAAGAAACTCGAATACTATAAATTGTTTCCACGTTAAAAGAGTAGTGTTCAGAAAAAGGGTAATCAAAATCATGACAAGTTTTATAAATATAATCATCACTACTCTTTATAGCATAAGTATCATCACAATAATTATCATAAGTAGCAACTTTGTTCTCATCATAATCGATTGAAACCTCTTCCAAGATAGTGGAATCATTACTAAATAAAGTCATGACCTCTCCAAATCCACTTTCATAATTGTCACAATAAGATTCAGCACCCTCCAAAATAGTGGGATCATTACTTCCTAAAGTTGACACTCTTCCAAACCCACTTTCATCAATATAATCATCATAAGTAGGAGGCATGCTATCATCATAATAAGTTTGCATATCAAAACTTGGGAGGCTAGAAATATCATTTTCATTAAACATAGCATCCCCAAGCTTGGGACAAACAATAATTTTTTTGAAAGTGGGGACAAACATTAATTGCAGCAAATATATTCTCAAACATGTCATTCTCATCAAACATAGCATCCCCAAGCTTGGGCATTTTCATATCATAAGCATAATCACTCTTGTCATTAATAGTATGGATAACACCAATAGTATAGCAATTATCATCATCACAATGATTAATAGGAGCAACATCATTTGGGAGGGATACCTTTCTACCTTTGCTTCTCCGTCTTTTCTTTTTCTTCTTCACATCATGTGTAGGTTTAACCCTCTTTTTTGAGCTCCTTATTAATGAGATTGGTTGAATAGAAGGCTCCTCCTCGTTACCTGATTCATCATAAGAAATAATAGGAAGATATTGGGAAGTCTCTTCCCTTTCATTAGTATTCTCTTCATCTTCTATTTGTTTTCTTGTCCTTATGTAATTGGCAATATAAGGATTTTCAATGCAATTCACCGCACAATACATAAAAAATTCTTCTAGATCAAAATCAAGAAATCTATCAAGATTAAATTTTGGAATACCCTCAGTTATACATTTCATTTATTCATACCCCAAAAGAAGACTAGCTCTTTATGATGCTCAAGGGTAATCAAGTTATCACAACTTTTGGACACGATTTGATCATGAAACAAATAGCACTGGAGCTTTAAATGACCATATTCATTGCAAAGTTCACATGGATGGAGATAAATATTGAATCTTTCAGCACAATCATCTAGCCTTTCTTGCAACCATTTAGTTTCGAAATACTTATGCCTCTTGCAAAATCTATCTTCCCTATTTGGTGTGTACTTGCAAGCTCTATGTATTCCACAAAAGTTGACATGCTTATAAGAGACATTTTCATCATGACTAGTGCAATCATCATTAGTACCATGGATATTCAAGGAGTTCGTACTAACAACATTGTAATCATGCTCATCATTCAAAGATTTAGTGCCAAACATTCTAATGCATTCTTCTTCTAGAACTTGAGCACAATTATCCGAATCCTTATTTTCACGAAAGGCTTTAAAAAGATGAAGCATATGAGGCAACCTTAATTCCATTTGTTTGTAGTTTTCTTTTATAAACTAAACTAGTGATAAAACAAGAAACAAAAAGATTCGATTGCAAGATCTAAAGATATACCTTCAAGCACTAACCTCCCCGGCAACGGCGCCAGAAACTGCTTGATGTCTACTACACAACCTTCTTCTTGTAGACATTGTTGGGCCTCCAAGTGCAGAGGTTTGTAGGACAGTAGCAAATTTCCCTCAAGTGGATGACCCAAGGTTTATCAATCCGTGGGAGGCGTAGGTTAACGATGGTCTCTCTCAAACAACCCTGCAACCAAATAACAAAGAGTCTCTTGTGTCCCCAACACACCCAATACAATGGTAAATTGTATAGGTGCACTAGTTCGGCGAAGAGATGGTGATACAAGTGCAATATGGGTGGTAGATATAGGTTTTTGTAATCTGAAAATATAAAAACAGCTAGGTTGCAAATGATAAAAGTGAGCACAAATGGAAGCAAGGCCTAGGGTTCATACTTTCATGCAAGTTCTCTCAACAATAATAACATAATTGGATCATATAACTATCCCTCAACATGCAACAAAGAGTAACTCCAAAGTCACTAATAGCGGAAAACAAACGAAGAGATTATGGTAGGGTACGAAACCACCTCAAAGTTATTCTTTCTGATCGATCTATCATAGAGTTTGTACTAGAATAACACCTCAAGACACAAATCAACCAAAACCCTAATGTCACCTAGATACTCCAATGTCACCTCAAGTATCCGCGGGTATGATTATATGATATGCATCACACAATCTCAGATTCATCTATTCAACCAACACAAAGAACTTCAAAGAGTGCCCCAGAGTTTCTACCGAAGAGTCAAGACAAAAACATGTGACAACCCCTATGCATAAGTTCACGAGGTCACGGAACCCGCAAGTTGATCACCAAAACATACATCAAGTGAATCACGTGATATCCCATTGTCACCACAGATAAGCACATGCAAGACATACATCAAGTGTTCTCAAATCCTTAAAGACTCAATCCGATAAGATAACTTCAAAGGGAAAACTCAATCCATTACAAGAGAGTAGAGGGGGAGTAACATCATAAGATCCAACTATAATAGCAAAGCTCGCGATACATCAAGATCGTACCACCTCAAGAACATGAGAGAGAGAGAGAGAGATCAAACACATAGCTACTTGTACATACCCTCAGCCCTGAGGGTGAACTACTCCCTCCTCGTCATGGAGAGCGCCGGGATGATGAAGATGGCCACCAGTGAGGGATCCCCCCTGCGGCAGGGTGCCGGAACAGGTCTAGATTGGTTTTCGGTGGCTATAGAGGCTTGCGGCGGCGGAACTCCCGATCTAGGTTTCTTTCTGGAAGTTTGGGGTTATATAAGAGGTGTTGGAGTCGGGAACAAGTCAGGGGGGTCTCTGGGCTGTCCACGAGGTAGGGAGGCGTGCCCCCACCCTCGTGGGCAGCCCGAGACTCTTCTGGCCCAACTCTTTTACTCCATGGCCTTCTTCTGGTCCAAAAATAAGTTCCATGAAGTTTCAGGTCAATTGGACTCCGTTTGGTTTTCCTTTTCTGCGATACTCAAAAACAAGGAAAAAACAGAAACTGGCACCGGGCTCTAGGTTAATAGGCTAGTCCCAAAAATCATATAAAATAGCATATAAATGCATATAAGACATCCAAGGTTGATAATATAATAGCATGGAACAATCAAAAATTATAGATGCGTTGGAGACGCATCAAGTTCTCTGCCGGAAGCCGTGTGATTGTTAGTTGATCGAACACGCCTACTTTGTAGAAGCCGTGTGGGTTGTTTGAGTTCATCGCCCACGGTGCTGTCTGAGTAACCGTCTGCAATAGAGAACCCCGATAAGCAGGGTAATTAGCCTATTATTGATAATCCATGTACTAATTAAATTAATATTTCTTATAGAACACACCAGATATTTCATATTCAGTATATGACAACGAGATTTCATAATTGAATTACATCAGATAGCTTCGGCACTCAGTTATGCCATTACACAACAGCACCAAGTTTCACATGCAACATCAAAAACCTTTGGAAAGTAGCATCATACACGGTAAATAGACAGATGAATCTCATCTAGGAAACTTTAAGCGGAAGGCAAATATTGAGCCTTGGTGATGTTGAATGTCCTTGCAACTTTAGGCCAGTGGCTATGGATAATTGCCCGCCCAACCTTCATCCTCTTCAGCAAGATTTCAATATTGTACCGTGGGTGTTGAATGAATACATTCCTCGCCTCTTGACCATGCAGGTGGTGTGAGAGGTAATCATCGGTGAACTGCTTTGAAAAGTACTGAAAACAAATATATGCATAAATCGCTGTTATAAAATTTGAAATGGCTCAAGGGGTAAAAACAAGGTAAAAGAGTTAGTACCATCCTATAGTTGACTGATGTCTTCTTCATTGTGCAAACAAAGATCTCGTTGTTATTCGTCGCAAGTTTCTTCATCCTAACAAATTTTTTGAGTTTCTTGACTTGACTGATATTCATGGACATCTCATTTCCCCATATGCAAAATGGGTCGAACAGTGGGTCTAAGCCTCTGACAGCAGGACCTACATGTGCAAGACCAAATTGTAAGAAACCTAAATATTAGAATGATTCCTGCAACTGCACAATAATGTGCTATTAGCCAAAGGACCATGCTTGAACAAACCTCAATGGTAAACCGCAGTGTCTCCCATTGTCTCCCTGCAACACACATAAGGAAGATCTTGATCAGGTTAACTGAGAGTTGCCATAATATCAGTAGAATATGTATTGAGTACAGCCAAATTCGATTTATTTCACATGCATAACAATACAAAATTGTACCCACAACAAATCAAAATCAAATTGCAGAACTGAACCAAACACTTAAATGGACAGCATACCAAATGAACCAAAATAGTTAACTGAGCATGACATTGCAGAATAGAAACATGTACTAAGCCAGACGATGAAGCTTCCTACGTAAGCCAGATAAGATGGTGCGCCAAGATATTTTATATCGCATCCCACATGATTCTTTCTAGTAAACATTTTGTGGTATACCTGATTTTTTTCATTATGTTTTGAAAGACAAAATGGTGTTACGGAGGAAAAGGATGGTGTTTGAATTGCTAGAACATTTACGTACAGTGAACATGCAACTAGTACATGAGTGTCGTGTTTAAATTTGGAATTATTCCGGGTTCGTTTGGCATTTTTATGCATTAATTGAGTTTTTGGGCATTTAATGTGCATAATTAAAATTTGAACTACAAGCACATGCTCTAGTGCACCAAAGTTTGTTGAAAAATCACATGTGCACCTTTGGGTGAATTTGTAGGTCCCATGCAAGAAATGGGAATGAAATTCAAACATTCGGGCGTCATGCTCGGCCGGAAAGATTGAGAAACTTGGTTTTTTAATTCTTGTAAATCCAAAACACGCCTGAAAATCATGAAACTTGGCATGGTGTCATGACATGGCACCAACATGTCGTGGTAAATTTTTTGGGCCAAACTGGGACCGGCTTTGGTATAAGCTTCTTGCAAACCGGAGCTTTCCTCAAGAAGGCTTGTGGTTCCGAGAGGGAACATGTCACCTCCGTGTGCGAAACGACATACGTACACTGCCTTCTCCCGCCTTATTTTTTTTACATAGGCAGATTGGACCAAATAGAAGTATTGTGCTAAATTTTGGAATTATTCCGAGTTCGTTTGATCTTTTCTATACATTAATTGAGTTTCTGGCATTTAATGTGCATAATTCAAATTTGTACTACAAGCACATGCTCCAGTGCACCAAAGTTTGTTGAAAAATCACATGTGTGTCATTGGGTGAATTTATAGGTCCCATGCAAGAAATGAGAATTAAATTCAAACATTTGAGCGTTGTGGCTCGGCCAGAAAGATTGAGAAACTTGATTTTTTAATTGCTGTAAATCCAAAACACGCTTAAAAATCATGAAACTTGGCATGGTGCCATGACATGGCACCAACATGCTGCGGTAATTTTTTCGGCCGAATTGGGACAAGCTTTGGTGTAAGATTCTTGCAAACCAGAGCTTCTCTCAAGAAGGCTTGTGGTTCCGAGAAGGAACGTGTCACCTCCGTGTGCGAAACAACATACGTACACACTGCCTTCTCCGGCCTTATTTTTTTACACATGTAGATTAGACCAAATAGAAGTATGGTGCTAAATTTTGGAATTATTCCGGGTTCGTTTGACCTTTTCTATACATAAATTGAGTTTTTAGGCATTGAATATGCATAATTCAAATTTGAACTACAAGCACATGCTCCAGTGCACCAAAGTTGGTTGAAAAATCACATGTGTGTCCTTGGGTGAATTTCTAGGTCCCATGCAAGAAATGAGAATGAAATTCAAACATCTGGGCGTCGTGGCTCGGCCGGAAAGATTAAGAAACTTGGTTTTTTAATTCTTGTAAATCCAAAACACGCCTGAAAATCATGAAATTTGGCATGGTGTCATGACATGGCACCAACATGCTGCGGTAAATTTTTTGGCCGAATTGGGACAAGCTTTGGTGTAAGCTTCTTGCAAACCGGAGCTTCTCTCAAGAAGACTTGTGGTTTCGAGAGGGAACGTGTCACCTCCGTGTGTGTGAAATGACATACGTACACTGCCTTCTCCCGCCTTAATTTTTTTACACACGCAGATTGGACCAAATAAAGTATTGTGCTAAATTTTGGAATTATTCCAGGTTTGCTTGGCCTTTTTTATATATTAATTGAGTTTTTGGGCATTTAATGTGCATAATTCAAATTTGAACTAAAAGCACAAGCTCCAGTGCACCAAAGTTTGTTGAAAAATCACATGTGTGTCCTTGGGTGAATTTCTAGGTCCCATGCAAGAAATGAGAATGAAATTCAAACAACTGGGCGTCGTGGCTCGTTCGGAAAGATTGAGAAACTTGGTTTTTTAATTCCTGTAAATCCAAAACACGCCTGAAAATCATGAAACTTGGCATGGTGTCATGACATGGCACCAACATGCTGCGGTACTTTTTTTGGCTTAATTGGGACAAGCTTTGGTGTAAGCTTCTTGCAAACTGGAGCTTCTTCAAGAAGGCTTGTGGTTTCGAGAGGGAACGTGTCACCTCCGTGTGCGAAGCGACATACGTACACTGTCTTCTCCTGCTTTAATTTTTTTACACACGCAGATTAGACCAAATAGAAGTATCGTGCTAAAATTTGGAATTATTCCGGGTTCGTTTGGCCGTTTTATACATTAATTGAGTTTTTGGGCATTTAATGTGCATAATTCAAATTTGAACTACAAGCACATGCTCCAGTGCACCAAAGTTGGTTGAAAAATCACATGTGTGTCCTTGGGTGAATTTCTAGGTCCCATGCAAGAAATGAGAATGAAATTCAAATATCTGGGCATCGTGGCTCGGCCGAAAAGATTGAGAAACTTGGTTTTTTATTTCCTGTGAATCCAAAACACGCCTGAAAATCATGAAACTTGGCATGATGTCATGACATGGCACCAACATGCTATGGTAATTTTTCTGTCCGATTTGTGAAGGCGCACACATTAACAATCAACAAAGTCATTTTGGAACAAGTGTTGTCACGTTACAAATAGGAAACACAAGTATTATTGAAACCGTGGGCATTCTACTTACCAATTACGTGCCGCCACACGTCCCCTTTTTTATTGGCTAGAAGGTGTCGTGCGGGGTAGCTATTTGAGTATGGGAGGCGTGCGATCAGACCCCCGCGCATGCTCATCTGGAGAAGAGCCCTTTGACCTCTACTCGCCGCGCACCTCCCTCCCAACGTCTACATTAATGGCGCCCGAGCCCCTGTTCTACGACGTGGCTATATGTCTCATTGGACTCAGATTTAAGAGAGAGAAAATGAAAATCTGAAAAGAAAGTTTTGCACGGATCTTGATGTAAGATCCAATGGACCTATATAGCATCGATTGCGACTTATAGCAAGCATGATGAATATAAGGACGATGACAGTGGATAATAATTGTCTTACATATTTAGGAACATAACTAAAAAAAGCCACATGCGGTAAGACCCAAAATACATAAGGGCAAAAGAAGAAGGAAGACAACGATCTGGCTCGCTGATCTCTACTTTCTTGATGCATTGCTGCAGGCCGCGGGAACTAGTCTCCGCGGCGAGCGGCATGAGATCTTTCATGTCCTCAAGATGCTGCTTGAGAGCATCCACGGATTCCTCCACCAGCCTTCTGCGCTCGATGCGTAGCATGGCATTCTTGTCCATAAGTTTCTCTACGATGACGCCGATCCTCTTCAACAAGGCAGTGGTCTCCTCCTGCTGCTCCGCACTTCCGACTATCTTCGCCCTCAACAGGTCACGCTCGGCCAGGAGCTTCGCATTGCTCTCATTTAGTTGCCGGATGACGCTGGTAGCCTATTCAAAAGAGGCTTTCATGTTGTCTTGCAACCTCGCCCAGCCGGAGATCTGATCCATCTGGCTATGGACGATCGCATGCATGCGCCTGTAAGAGTCCTCGCCTGCCCGCGAGACATTTTCCAGGCAGCCGCGGCACGGGAGGACATCTCCGCTGCATTCGCAGCATGGCGAGACATCTCTTCTACTTCTGCGGCGTGGCCGGATCAGTCTGCTGCATCGATGGCGCGGCGGGACCTCCGTGCTACTTCGGTGGCGCGACGGGACCTCTGTGCTGCTACGGCCGCGCCGCGGGACATGCCGACTGCTTTCTTGGCGAGGCGGGACATCTCTCGTGCTTCCGCTTCCATGCTCGCATCTCCCTGGTGGCAATCTCTCGACCCAGAACTCACGCTGGCCATGGTAGACGCAAGGGAACGATGATGAATGACTTGTTTGTTTTTGTGGATGAGGAGTTGAGGAGGAATGTGCAGTCATCTTGGAGTACTAGTATTTATAAATGAGTACTAATACGCTCCTAAGTGTGAAACCGTTTAGGTTTTGATCAATGTAAACAGGTTTGCAATTAAATATAGTGTGGCAGTAATTTGGAATGTGACGGGACGTAGGCTCAAAATTTATTGACGATTATAAGTGCGTCACTATTCCCGAAAGGCGTAACGTGGGCACGCCTTCTCGGCTGCGTACATGGCGTTTACACCATAGGGTGCACCGCAATAGGCAATGTCAGCACACGTCTTGTTCCAACAACCATGCGCGCTCGTTATTACCATCGCGCACGCTTCTTTCAATTAGAATGTGTGTGAACGTCTAGCGCACACACGTTGATCTATCCAACTGTTTCTTTTTATTGTGGCTAATCGCAAACAGTTCATCCGTGTGAAGTGTATGCCATCAATCACAGACACTTTGATCTGGCTGACCCGTTTCTGTTCCGTTGCCTAATTGCAAACAGTTAATCCTTCTGAAGCGTATGCCCTCAATCGCACACACCTTTATCTAGCTAGCTGCCCGTTTTTATTGTTCCTCCTCATCACAAACAGTTCATCCGAGTGAACCGTATGCTGTATATCGCACACACCTTCATCTGGTTGCGCATTTCTTTTGTTCCGCCTCATCACAAACAATTCATTGAACTGAACCCTATGCCCTGCATCGCACACGCAATTAAAATCAGAACTGTGTTTGATGCATCCGGCATCGCAAACGTTTTGCACCTTTTTTGACGGTTCTTGTGAAGGAAATATGCCCTAGAGGCAATAATAAATGTTATTATTTATTTCCTTATATCATGATAAATGTTTATTATTCATGCTAGAATTGTATTAACCGGAAACATAATACATGTGTGAATACATAAACCTACAGAGTGTCACTAGTATGCCTCTACTTGACTAGCTCGTTAATCAAAGATGGTTATGTTTCCTAACCATGAACAAGGAGTTGGTATTTGATTAATGGGATCACATCATTGGTTGAATGATCTGATTGACATGACCCATTCCATTAGCATAGCACCTGATCGTATAGTTTGTTGCTAGTGCTTTTCTTCATGACTTATACATGTTCCTATGACTATGAGATTATGCAACTCCGTTTGCCGAGGAACACTTTGGGTGCTACCAAATGTCACAGCGAATGGGTGATTATAAAGGTACATTACAGGTGTCTCCGAAGGTACATGTTGGGTTGGCATATTTCGAGATTAGGATTTGTCACTCCGATTGTCGGAGAGGTATCTCTGGCCCTCTCGGTAATGCACATCACATAAGCCTTGCAAGCATTGCAACTAAATGTGTTAGTTGTGAGATGATGTATTACGGAACGAGAAAAGAGACTTGCCGAGAATTGAGATTGAACTAGGTATTGGATACCGACGATCGAATCTCGGGCAAGTAACATACCGATGACAAAGGAACAACGTATGTTGTTATGCGGTCTCGACCGATAAAGATCTTCGTAGAATATGTAGGAGCCAATATGGGCATCCAGGTCCCGCTATTGGTTATTGACCGAGAGGTGTCTCGGTCATGTCTACATAGTTCTCGAACCCGTAGGGTCCGCACGCTTAACGCTTCGATGGATGTTATTATGAGTTTATATGATATTGATGTACGAAGGTTGTTGAGTCCGGATGAGATCACGGACATGACGAGGAGTCTCGAAATGGTCGAGACATAAAGATTGATATATTGGAAGCCTATGTTTGGACTCCGGAATCACTCCGGGTGAAATTGGGAATTTTACCGGAGTACCGGGGGGTTACCGGAACCTCCCGGGGGGTCAATGGGCCTTGATGGGCCTTAGTGGAAAGGAGGAAAGGGGCCCAAAGTGCTGGCCGCACCTTCCCCCCTTCCCTAGTCCTATTAGGACTAGGAGAAGGGGGTGGCGCCCCCTCTCTCCCTTCCCACTTGGCCAATCCTAGTTGGACTAGGATTGGGGGAGAATCCTACTCCGGTGGGAGTAGGACTCCCGTGCGCAGCCCTTGATGGCCGGCCAGCCCCTCCCTTCCCTCCTTTATATCTGAGGCAGAGGGCACCCATGACACACAAGTTGATCATTGAGATCGTTCCTTAGCCGTGTGCGGTGCCCCTTCCACCAAACTACACCTCGAATATACCGTTGCGGAGCTTAAGCGAAGCCCCGCGCGCGGTGGAACATCAACATCGTCACTGCGCCGTCGTCTTGTGAAACTCTCCTCAACACTCGGCTGGATCGGAGTTCGAGGGACGTCATCGAGCTGAGCGTGTGCAGAACTTCGGAGGTGCCGACGTTCGGTACTTGGATCGGTTGGATCGGGAAGAAATACGACTACTTCCTCACGTTGCGTCAACGCTTCCGTTCTTTGGTCTCACGAGGGTGCGTAGACAACACTCTCATCTCGTTGCTATGCATCACCATGGTCTTGCGTGATCGTAGGAAATTTTTGAAATTACTCGTTCCCCAACAGTGGCATCCGAGCCTGGTTTTATGCGTTGGTGTTATATGCACGAGTAGAACACAAGTGAGTTGTGGGCGATACAAGTCATACTACCTACCAAAGCATGTCATACTTTGGTTCAGCGGTATTGTGAGATGAAGCGGCCGGACCGACATTACGCCAGACGCTTACGCGAGACTGGTTTCACCGCTGTGAGCACTCGTTGCTTAAAGGTGACCGGCGGGTGTCTGTCTCTCTCACTTTAGTTGAACCGAGTGTGGCTACGCCCGGTCCTTGAGAAGGTTAAAACGGAGTCTATTTGACGAAGTATCGTTGTGGTTTTGATGCGTAGGTAAGAACGGTTCTTGCTTAGCCCGTAGCAGCCACGTAAAACTTGCAACAACAAAGTAGAGGACGTCTAACTTGTTTTTGCAGGGCATGTTGTGATGTGATATGGTCAAGACGTGATGCTATATTTTATTGTATGAGATGATCATGTTTTGTAACCGAGTTATCGACAATGGCAGGAGCCATATGGTTGTCGCTTTATTGTATGAAATGCAACGCCATGTAATTGCTTTACTTTATCACTAAGCATAGCGATAGTCGTAGAAGCAATAGTTGGCGAGACGACAACGATGCTACGATGGAGATCAAGGTGTCGCGCGGTGGCGATGGTGATCATGGCGGTGCTTGGCGATGGAATCACAAGCACAAGATGATGATGACCATATCATATCACTTATATTGATTGCATGTGATGTTTATCCTTTATGCATCTTATCTTGCTTTGATTGACGGTAGCATTATAAGATGATCTCTCACCAAAATTATCAAGAAGTGTTCTCCACGAGTATGCACCGTTGCGAAAGTTCTTCGTCTTTGAGACACCACGTGATGATCGGGTGTGATAGGCTCTACGTTCAAATACAGCAGGCAAAACAGTTGCACGCGAATACTCAGGTTATACTTGACGAGCTATGCATATAAGATATGACCTCGGAACACGGAGACCGAAAGGTCGGCGTGAATCATATAGTAGATATGATCAACATAGTGATGTTCACCATTGAAACTACTCCATCTCACGTGATGATCGGACATGGTTTAGTTGATTTGGATCACGTGATCACTTAGATGACTAGAGATGTCTATCTAAGTGGGAGTTCTTAAGTAATATGATTAATTGAACTTTAATTTATCATGAACTTAGTCTGATAGTATTTTGCAAATTATGTTGTAGATCAATAGCTCGCGTTGTTGCTTCCCTATGTTTTCATATGTGTTCCTAGAAAATTGTATTGAAAGATGTTAGTAGCAATGATGCGGATTGGATCCGTGATCTGAGGTTTATCCTCATTGCTGCTTGTGAAGAATTATGTCCTTAATACACGCTAGGTGACAGACCTATTGCAGGAGCGATGCGAGGCGTTATGAGCGTTTGGCTAGCTCAATATGAGCGAATCTGAGACGTTATGAGCGTTTGGCCAGCTCAATATGATGACTACTTGATAGTTTAGTGCACCATGCTTAACGGCTTAGAATCGGGACTTCAAAGGCGTTTTGAGCGTCATGGACCATATGAGATGTTCCAGGAATTGAAGTTAATATTTCAAGCAAATACCGAGTTGAGAGATATGAAATCTCCAACAAGTTCTATAGCTAAAAGATGGAGGAGAATCGCTCAACTAGTGAGCATGTGCTCAGATTATGCAGGTACTTCAATCGCTTGAATCAAGTGGGAGTTAATCTTCCGATAAGATAGTGATTGATGAATTCTCTAGTCACCATCACTAAGTAACTAGAACTTCGTGATGAACTATAGTATGCAAGGGATGACGAAAACGATTCGAGCTCTTCGTGATGTTGAAATCGGCGAAGGTAGAAATCAAGAAAGAGCATCAAGTGTTGATGATTGACAAGACCACTAGTCTCAAGGAAAAGGGCAAAGGGAAGAAGGGAACTTCAAGAAGAGCGGCAAGCAAGTTGCTGCTCGAGTGAAGAAGCCCAAGTCTGGACCTAAGCACGAGACTAAGTGCTTTTGCTGCAATGGAACTGGTCACTAGAAGCGGAACTACCCCAAGTATTTGGCGGATAAGAAGGATGGCAAAGTGAACAAAGGTATATTTGATATCTGATTATTGATGTGTATTTTACTAGTGTTAAGTAGCAGCCCTCGGTATTTGATCTTGGTTCGGTTGCTAAGAGTAGTAACTTGAAGCGGAGTTGCGAATGAACAGAAACTAGTTGAAGGGAAGTGACGATGAGTATTGAAAGTAGTTCCAAGATTGATATGATCATCATCGCACACCCCTATACTATCGGGATTAGTGTTGAACCTAAATAAATGTCATTTGGCGTTTATGTTGAGCATGAATATGATTTGATCATGTTTATTGCAAAACAGTTATTCATTTAAAGTTAAAGAATAATTGTTATTCATTTACATGAATAAAACCTTGATGGTTAAACACCCAATAAAAATGGTTTGTTGGATCTCGATCGTAATGATACACATATTCATAATATTGATGCCAAAAGATGTAAAGTTAATAATGATAGTGCAACTTATTTGTGGTACTTGCCGTTTAGGTCATATTGGTGTAAAGCGCATGAAGAAAACTCCATCTTGATGGAATTTTGGAATCACTTGATTATGAATCATTTGATGCTTGCGAACCGTGCCTTTTGGGCAAGATGACTAAAACTCCGTTCTCGGAACAATGGAACAAACTCTTGACTTATTGGGAATAATACATACCGATGTATGCGATCCAATGAGTGTTGATGCTCGTGGCAAGTATCGTTATTTTCGACCTTCACAAGATGATTTGAGCAGATATGGGTATATCTACTTGATGAAACATAAGTCTGAAATAGTTGAAAGGTTCAAAGAATTTCAGAGTGAAGTGGAAAATCATCGTAACAAGAAAATAAAGTTTCTGCGATCGATCGTGGAGATGAATATTTGAATTACGAGTTTGGTCTTCAATTAAAACAAAGTGGAATAGTTTCACAGCTCACGCCACGGAACACCACAACGTTATGGTGTGTCCGAACGTCAGAATAACCGTACTTTATTTTGATATGGTGCGATCTATGATGTCTCTTCTGAGATATAGTTTTGGGGTTATGCATTAGAGACAGCTGCATTCACGTTTAATAGGGCACCATCTAAATCCGTTGAGGCGACACCATATGAACTATGGTTTAACGAAGAAACCTAAGCTATCGTTTCTTAAAAGTTTGGAGTTGTGATGCTTATGTGAAAAAGTTTTCACCGATAAGCTCGAACCCAAATCGGAGAAGCGTCTTCATAGAATACCCAAAAGAAACTGTTGGGTACACCTTCTATCACAGATCTAAAGGCAAAACATTTGTTGCTAAAATGGATCCTTTCTAGAGAAGAAGTTTCTCTCGAAAGAAGTGAGTGGGAGGAAAGTAGAACTTGATGAGGTAATTGTACCTTCTCCCTTATTGGAAAGTAGTTCATCACGAAATCAGTTCGAGTGATTCCTACACCAATTAGTAAGGAAGTTAATGATGATGATCATGAAACTTGAGATCAAGTTGCTACCAAACCTCGTAGGTCTTCGAGTAAGATCCGCACCGGTGTGGTACGGTAATCATGTTACGAAAGTCATGTTACTAGACCATGATGAACCTCGAACTATGAGGAAGCGATGATGAGCCCAGATTCCGCGAAATGGTTTGAGGCCATGAAATCGAGATAGGATCCATGTATGAGAACAAAGTATGGACTTTGGTTGACTTGCTCGATGATCGCAAGTCAAGTTAAATAAATGGATCTTCAAGAGGAAGGCAGATCTTGATAGTAGTGTTACTATCTACAAAGCTCGACTTGTGCAAAAAGGTTTTCGACAAATTCAAAGTGTTGACTACAATGAGATTGTCTCAAGCAGTAGCGATGCTTAAAGTCTGTCCGAATCATGTTAGCAATTGCCACATTTTATGAAATCGGCAAATGGATGTCAAAAATACCTTATTTAATGGATTTATTAAAGAAGAGTTGTATATGATGCAACCGAAGGTTTTCAATCCTAAAGGAGCTAACAAAATGTGCAAGCTCCAATGATCCATCTATGGACTGGTGCAAGCATCTCGAGTTGGAATATATGCTTGATGATTTGATCAAAGCATATGGTTTTTCTGACTTTTGGAGAAGCCTGTATTTACAAGAAAGTGAGTGGGAGCACTACTGCATTTCGATAAGTATATGTGAATGACATATTGTTGATCGAAATATTGTAGAATTATTACGCAAAGCATAAAGGAGTATTTGAAAGGAGTTTTTCAAAGAAAAGACCTCGGTAAAGCTGCTTACATATTGAGCATCAAGATCTATAGAGATAGATCAAAGGCGCTTGATAAGTTTTTCAATGAATACATACCTTGACAAAGATTTTGAAGTAGTTCAAAATGGAGCAGTCAAAGAAAGAGTTCTTGCCTGTGTTACAAGGTGTAAGATTGAGTAAAGACTCAAAACCCGACCACGGCAGAAGATAGAAAGAGAATGAAAGTCATTCCTATGCATCAGCCATAGGTTCTATAAAGTATGTCATCTTGTGTACGGATCTATTGCATACCCTACCACTAAGATTGGCAAGGAGTGCAATAGAGATCTAGGAGTAGATCAATGGACATCGGTCAAAATTATCCTTAGTAGAATAAGGATATGTTTCTCGATTATGGAAGTGAAAAAGGTTCGTAAGTAAAGGTTACGTCGATGCAAGTTTTAACACTAATCTAGATGACTCGAGTCTCAATCTGGATACATATTGAAAGTGGGAGCAATTAGCTAGAGTAGCTCCGTGCGAGCATTGTAGACATAGAAATTTGCAAAATACTTACGGCTCGAATGTGAGCCAGACCCGTTGACTAAAATTATCTCACAAGCAAAACATGATCACACCTTAGTACTCTTTGGGTGTTAATCACATAGCGATGTGAACTAGATTACTGACTCTAGTAAACCCTTTGGGTGTTGGTCACATGTCGATGTGGACTATGGGTGTTAACCACATATAGATGTGAACTGTTGATGTTAAATCACATGGCGATGTGAACTAGATTATTGACTCTAGTGCAAGTGGGAGACTGAAGGAAATATGCCCTAGAGGCAATAATAAATGTTATTATTTATTTCCTTATATCATGATAAATGTTTATTATTCATGCTAGAATTGTATTAACCGGAAACATAATACATGTGTGAATACATAAACCTACAGAGTGTCACTAGTATGCCTCTACTTGACTAGCTCGTTAATCAAAGATGGTTATGTTTCCTAACCATGAACAAGGAGTTGTTATTTGATTAATGGGATCACATCATTGGTTGAATGATCGATTGACATGACCCATTCCATTAGCATAGCTTTTGATCGTATAGTTTGTTGCTAGTGCTTTTCTTCATGACTTATACATGTTCCTATGACTATGAGATTATGCAACTCCCGTTTGCCGAGGAACACTTTGGGTGCTACCAAAGCGTCACTGGCGTAATCGGGTGATTATAAAGGTACATTACAGGTGTCTCCGAAGGTACATGTTGGGTTGGCATATTTGAGATTAGGATTTGTCACTCCGATTGTCGGAGAGGTATCTCTGGCCCTCTCGGTAATGCACATCACATAAGCCTTGCAAGCATTGCAACTAAATGTGTTAGTTGTGAGATGATGTATTACGGAACGAGAAAAGAGACTTGCCGATGCGAGATTGAACTAGGTATTGGATACCGACGATCGAATCTCGGGCAAGTAACATACCGATGACAAAGGAACAACGTATGTTGTTATGCGGTCGACCGATAAAGATCTTCGTAGAATATGTAGGAGCCAATATGGGCATCCAGGTCCCGCTATTGGTTATTGACCGAGAGGTGTCTCGGTCATGTCTACATAGTTCTCGAACCCGTAGGGTCCGCACGCAACAACGCTTCGATGGCAGTTATTATGAGTTTATATGATATTGATGTACGAAGGTTGTTGAGTCCGGATGAGATCACGGACATGACGAGGAGTCTCGAAATGGTCGAGACATAAAGATTGATATATTGGAAGCCTATGTTTGGACTCGGAATCACTCCGGGTGAAATTGGGAATTTTCCGAGTACCGGGGTTACGGAACCTCCGGGGTCAATGGGCCTTGATGGGCCTTAGTGGAAAGGAGGAAAGGGGCCCAAAGTGCTGGCGCACCTTCCCCTTCCCTAGTCCTATTAGGACTAGGAGAAGGGTGGCGCCTCTCTCCCTTCCCACTTGGCCAATCCTAGTTGGACTAGGATTGGGGGAGAATCCTACTCCGGTGGGAGTAGGACTCCCAGCGCAGCCCTTGATGGCCGCCAGCCCCTCCCTTCCCTCCTTTATATCTGAGGCAGAGGGCACCCCATGACACACAAGTTGATCATTGAGATCGTTCCTTAGCCGTGTGCGGTGCCCCTTCCACCAAACTACACCTCGAATATACCGTTGCGGAGCTTAGGCGAAGCCTGCGCGGTGGAACATCAACATCGTCACCACGCCGTCGTCGATTGTGAAACTCTCCTCAACACTCGGCTGGATCGGAGTTCGAGGGGCGTCATCGAGCTGAGCGTGTGCAGAACTTCGGAGGTGCCGCGACGTTCGGTACTTGGATCGGTTGGATCGGGAAGAAATACGACTACTTCCTCTACGTTGCGTCAACGCTTCGTTCTGTTGGTCTCACGAGTGCGTAGACAACACTCTCATCTCGTTGCTATGCATCACCATGGTCTTGCGTGATCGTAGGAAAATTTTTGAAATTACTACGTTCCCCAACATCTTGTACACCACCCTTTGCGATTATTGCATCACACACAGTTTCATCGAAGGGTCTCTGATCGTAGTGTCGCGTTAGCAGCAACCTGCAGTAGTGTGGAAGACTAGTTGTAGGCTTGTAGTGTAGTCCTTTTCTTTTTCTTTTGTAATTTTCTTATCTTTTTGTAATTTTCTTTCCCTTTTGTAGTTCTAGAGCGTGGCCTTGTACTCTTTTACTTCTCAGGGATGGAAGGTTTTAATGAGGCAACCACTAATAAAGCTCAAGATTTATCCCACATGATACTTTGTCTCAAATTTTATTTTATGAATTATTGTTACCTCATTGCCTAACTTTCCTAATATGCTTAACGTGCCACTTTTTGCTATAAAAAAGGATGCTCACCCTTCTCATTTCTCATACTCAAACTCCATCTCATTTTCCACACACAATCATGGCTGATCCAAATCAGAACGTTCATCCGAGACGCTCTCCAATCTGGGCCAACTACGATGCACAATTAGTTACGAAGGAGGATGGTCTCGCCGAGCTTTTTGCAAAGTGCAAAAGATGCACTAAGAAGTTGCGCGTTGGAAATGTTGGAGATATGCCCTAGAGGCAATCATGTATGATGATATTTCCCATGTGTTTATGAATAAAGATAGTCCTTGGACGTTATCAATGATGTGTATTAGCAAGTACGTGACTTATTTGTGTGACTATACATTGTATGATGATTGTGCTAAAAGGTCCCTAGTCTAAAGGGTTGTGTGGATGCGCAGCCGACTAGACTAGCATATGACACGGTGGATGACTCGGTCTCATTTGCCATGGAGCATTGGATGCTAGCCGAATAATATGGACTCGGAAGTATCTGGTCGGATTCGACGTAGTCGGATCCGAGTCGAGATAAGGTCAGAGTGGAACATACCCACCTATGCGACGAAGCGATATGTCATCTGTGAGTCTCTAGTACAACATACATTCTGTGTCCTAAGACCTGAGCCGACACATGTACCCGGGATGGTGACAGACTTGCTTTGGGCGACCAAATGCTTCTCCGTGACTCGGTAGTTATAAAGGTAGATTTCGGGCTTGTCCAGACCCATGCTGCGAGACACGGTCTGTCAAGATGGATTTGCCCCTCCAATCAAGAGAGATATACTCTAGGCCCCTCGTGTGATCCGACCAAGATAAGCATGGTCATGCGACAAGGATTATGAGATAATTCGGTTTGTGGTCGGCATCACTGGAACGAGAAAGAGGTTGAGTTAGCACAAGGATGACATACTCGCCTTGAGCCCGACAAAATATATCGTGTGGCAAAGGGAATAGAAAAGTGTGACATGATGTACAGGTTCGCCAACCGGCTTCATTGTCTGCTTGGTGGTCGGCACGCCTTGCTAGAGGCCGCTACCAGCCGAGCAGGTCGGAGGTGATCCGACCTGCGACCAAGCCGACTTTAACCTAAGGGGTCACACGCTTAAGGGAACAAACCTCTGAGGCCCGATCCAACTCCACGAGTCAGTTGTGATCCTACTCGAACTCCGATCGAAGCCGAACATACTTTGGGCTTTAAGATTCATCTGAGACCTAAATGTTGAGCCTGCGACGGATGCCTATATATAGTGGGGGTGCGACATACTCATTCGGGAGATCGCTTCGACGGTGTCACTAGGTTTTGTATGTGTTGTGAATAGCCACCTCCACTCGCACTATGTGAGTGGACCTAGCAGTCCGCCGCCCGGTGTTTCTCCTGCACGCGCAGATACCGTTAGAGGCGGTGCACTTGCGCCGCTCTGGCGAACCAGTACGTGGGATCCGACGACCGGCTTTTCGAGGGAGATTAGACGAGGAGGAGACGAACCACGTGGACGCGCTGCCCCAATTCTTCTTCCGCTGCACGACACTACGCGTGTAGTGGTAACGATCTGTGATCTATCTCCCGTGGCATTGTGACGCCCCCGATTCAATCGTACACTAATCATGCATGCAAATGTGTACGATCAAGATCAGGGACTCACGGGAAGATATCACAACACAACTCTAAAACATAAATAAGTCATACAAGAATCATAATACAAGCCAGGGGCCTCGAGGGCTCGAATACAAGTGCTCGATCATAGACGAGCCAGTGGAAGCAACAATATCTGAGTACAGACATAAGTTAAACAAGTTTGCCTTAAGAAGGCTAGCACAAACTGGGATCTGATTGAAAGAGGCGCAGGCCTCCTGCCTGGGATCCTCCTAACTACTCTTGGTCGTCGTCCGCGAGATGCACGTAGTAGTAGGCGCCTCCAGTGTAGTAGTCGTCATCGACGGTGGCGTCTGGCTCCTGGGCTCCATCGTCTAGTCGCCGCAACCGGGTAAAGAAAGGGGGAAAAGGGGGAACAAGGCAACCGTGAGTACTCATCTACACTACATATGCATGGATATATGTGTAAAGGGCCATATCAGTGGACTGAACTGCAGAATGCCAGAATAAGAGGGGGATAGCTAATCCTGTCGAAGACTACGCTTCTAGCAGCCTCCGTCTTGCAACATGTAAAAGAGAGTAGACTGAAGTCCTCCAAGTAGCATCGCATAGCATAATCCTACCCGGCGATCCCCTCCTCGTAACCCTGATAGAGAGCGACCACCGGGTTGTATCTAGCACTTGGAAGGGTGTGTTTTATTAAGTATCCGGTTCTAGTTGTCATAAGGTCAAGGTACAACTCCAAGTCGTCCTGTTACCGAAGATCACGACTATTCGAATAGATTAACTTCCCTGCAGGGGTGCACCACATTACCCGACACGCTCGATCCCATTTGGCCGGACACACTTTTCTGGGTCATGCTCGGCCGCGAAAGATCAACACGTCGCAGCCCCACCTAGGCATAACAGAGAGGTCAGCACGTCGGTCTAAACCTATGCGCACATGGGTCTGGGCCCATCGCCCTTAGCACACCTGCATGTTGCGTGGGCGGCCGAAAGCAGACCTAGCCTAGTGGCGTTCCAGTCCAATCCGGCGTACGCCGCTCAGTCGCTGACGTCACAAAATGCTTCGGCTGATACCACGATGCCGGTTGCCCATATCTTGTCCCACGTGGCGGTTAGTGCGTATAAGGTCAACGACCCAACTCAGATCACTCGTTAAGCGTGTTAAGTATCCGCGAACGCCGAACAGGGCCAGGCCCACCTCTCTCCTAGGCGATCTCAACCTGCCCTGTCGCTCCGCCACAAAGATCCACTCGCGGGTACTCCTACGAGCCGACCCGTCTTTAATCACCACATGTATCATGTATAAGTATAAGTATATACCCGTGATCACCTCCCGAGTGATCACGGCCCGATAGTATAGCACATGCAGACGGACAAGAATGTAGGGCCACAGATGGAATACTAGCATCCTATACTAAGCATGTAGGATTGCGGTAAAGGTAACTGTGAGAGTAGCAAGGAGAGGCTATGCATCGGGATAGGTATAACGGAAAGCAATAACATGCTACACAACTCTAATGCAAGCAATATAGAGTAGAATAGACGATATCTGGTGATCAAGGGGGGGCTTGCCTGGTTGCTCTGGCAAGAGAGAGGGTCGTCAACTCCGTAGTCGAATCGGGCAGCAACAACGTCGGTCTCGTAGTCTACCGAGAGAAGAAGGGAAGAAACAATGAATACCATGCAAACAGATGCATATCGATGCATGACATGACAAGTAACTATGCTAGGGGTGCCCAATCGCGGTAGTAGGTGATACAGACGAATGGGGAAAACATCCGGGAAAGTATTCCCGGTGTTTCGCGTTTTTGGACAGATGAACCGGAGGGGGAAAGTTGCATGTTTGCTATGTTAGGGGTGTGTGGCGGACGAACGGGCTGCGTATCCGGATTTATGGCGTCAGCATGATGTCATGCTGACGTCAGCAGTCAATAGTGGTTGACTGGTCAACCTGACCAGTGGGTCCCGGTTGACATTGTCTAAGACTAACTAATCAGGTTTAATTAGTCTAACTAAAATGATTAGGTTTATTAACTACAATTAATTAGGTTAACTAATTTAATTAATTAATTTAACAGAATTAATTAATTTAATTATTTAGTTAATTAATTGATTATTTAGTATTTAATTATATTTATTATTATCTTTTTTTAAATCGTTCAAGCTGGGCCCTTGTCATTGCCCTAGGGGCCAACCGGGCGGTGCGGCTTAACAGGCGTGGCGCGTGGCGTAACGGCGACGGGCGCCCGTAGCTCGCCTGTAGCGGGCGTGGTGGCGGCCCTCAACAGGCGCCCGGGGGGCGCCGGCGAGCGCGAGTGGGCGAGGTGGCGGGCGCCACCGGCGGCGCTGACAAGCGGCAGCAGGCGAGGGGCCTGGCGGCACGACAACGAGGAGGACAAGGCGCGAGGCGGCGATCATGGGTTCAACGAGGGGAGAAGGAAGCCGGTGGCCACGTCGACTAAGCAGGCGCGTGGGTCTCCGGCGGCGTGGTGGGGCGAGGCCACCATGGCGACGGGCGCCAGAGCCTGACCTGGTCCTCGGCGCTACTGGGCGGAGGAGGGCACCGCCGACAAGCTCATCTTTCATGGTAGGTAGCGAGGGAGACAGAGAGGAGGAGTGGAGGCCGTGGCCTCACCAGGCGCGAGGGTCAAGGCAGCGGGGCTCGAGGAGGAGGTCGAGGACGTCGCGGCGGAGGGGAAGCAGGCCGACGGGGATGGAGGAAGCAGGCCGTTGAGGGAGCTCCGGCGACTGGCGGCGGCATCGATGTACAGGAGGTGGCGAGGCGTCGGCGTCAGTAGGCGCCGGGTCGACGAGGGAGGAGCTCCGAGGAGGCCGGGAGGGGCGGCGCTTGGCGCGGAGATAGTCCGACGAGGAGGGGGTCAGTCGAGGAGGAGGGCGGCGAGGCGGCTCCGGCCGACGGATCCGGGGCGACGGGTCGAGCCTCTCCCGATCCGGATGGGATCGAGAGGAGAGGGAGGAGAGGAGGAAGCGGAGGCGGTTGTAGTAGCGGAGGACGGCGACATCGGTGGCGTGGTCGGGTTGCGCCCGATCCAGATCGAGGCGAGAGGGACGAGAGGTGGGGGTGGGGATCGTGCGGGGAGAGTGGAGTAGTGGGGCTAGGGTTCAAGAGTGCTGTGGGGTATAGGGAGTGGGGGTGTGGGGCGGTTGGGCCGGCCCGTTCGGGCGGCGGAGGCCAGCTGGGCCACTTGGCCCAGTGAAGTCTGTTGTTTTGTTTTGTTTTGTTTTCCTTTCATTTGTTTCTTTTATTTATTTCCTTTCTGTTTTATTCAATTTAAAATATTTATGCATTTTCTAAAAATGTGTTTACTTCACCATAATTAATTATGCAATATTTGACACGGTCCGAACATTTTTGTTTTAAAGTTTGAAAACTTTGTTTGTTTGCCAAAAATTCAAATTTGAATTCGAATCGTTTTGAACTAACGCGAGATTAGCGACAGTAACGGAGGTGACATGGCGTCATTAGCAGAGGTTACTGTAGCTTGATTATCCGGGCGTCACAGGCATGTTCTTAGTTGATCTGCGCGTAGAAAATTTTAATTTGCAGTCGACGCACCCTACCGTAGATCCCAACAGGAAAGCATGGTGCAACCGGGCACCTGGTGAGGCACAAGATGGCACACGTCAAGACAAACGAGGCTGTGGCTACGGCTGCGGGCGCGAGGCAAGGATGATGAAGAATTTGAGGAGTGTAGTCTTTGTATTTTTTTAATCTTCTTGTAGTTCTAGAGCATGACTTTTAATCTTTTACCTGGGATGGAAGGTTTTAATGAGGCATGCGCTAATAAAATTCTAGATTTATCCCACATAATACTCTAACATGCCCAACGTGCCTAATGTGCCATTTTTTCCTATAAAAGGGATGCCCACCCTTCTCATTTCTCACACTCAAACTCCATTTCATTTTCCACACACAAACATGGATGACCCAAATCAAAATGTTCATGGGAGAGGCTCCAGAATCGAGGGCTGCTAGGACACACAAGTAGTTATGGACGGTACAGTCTCCGAGCTAAAAGCGAGGTGCAAAAGATGCGGTTGTTTATTGCGGATTGCCCGACACGGCCCAATCAACATCCTTACTAGGCACGGAGCAACACACATCAAGAGACACGGGGAGGCCGCGGCTGCGGGGCAAGGATGAAGGATCCCAATTAGTTGAGTTGTAGTCTTTGTATTTTTTTAACCTTTTAGTATTTCTAGAAATCTAGAGCATGGCTTGTACTCTTTTACTTCTTTGGGATGGAAGGTTTTAATGAGGCAAGCGCTAATAAAACTCTAGATTTATCCCACATAACACTCCACTAAATTCTGCAATTTCTTGTATTTTTTTGGCCTTTCCCCCTATTTCCAAGGTATTTCATGAAAAAAATGTGCCTGGGCATGCCACGTCCCGACCCATTTAATCCTCGTGTCGTGCCTGGGCTGCTACCTACAACACGTGCCGTGCCGGGCTGGCCGTTTGGCCAGGTATGTATTAGATGCATGAGTTGGGCTGAGTGATCTTTGACTATGTACTTTTTATTTGGTCATGGATATTCCACACCCTCAATGATGATTAGTCTAGGCATTTTAATTCTAGATTCTAGACTTGAATACCTAGCTTAGCTTACTTTTAATTACAAAATGTTTCATCGTTACTGTGGGAAATAGCCAAGAAGGAAACACTCGTTGCACAATGCCAAGGAATGCATCGATGTACTCTTGGAGTTATAACTTACTTTGTCCATCTTAGTTATTCTACATTGTTTTAGAACACTTAGATCAAACATAGCCCTGCTTTCGTATTAAACTTTAGAGCACCCAAACCACTCCAATGACCATAGATCAGATTACCAAGAGTGTCACTCTCACGAAGAGAGAAACTCAAATCTTGGTTTACGAGTGAAAATTTGGGATGGAGTGCCAACACTATCTGATGCAAGATAACTGGTTTAACTCACCAACGGAGCTATGTGCTGTAGGGGCCACAAACCCTAGTCTTAGGTAGTTTTGTGAAGAAATTTTTTTGGGAGGGTTGAGATTGAAAAGAATAGAGTATTTTGCGCGAAAATGGTGTTTTGTCTTTGGCTCCCCATCATTACAGTCTAGCTCTGCCACTAGTTTAACTTCATATGATTTCGGTTGCTCCGTTGGTCTTCGGCCTAAGAGCAAATGCCCAACATGAGCTAATGTCGTGAGACCTTTTGAACCAACATGCTCTACCCCCCCCCCCCCCCATCACGACTTTTTGCATCTTCTTAATCCTACCTCCTACTTAGTTGCAAGTTGTTCCTTTCTGTTACTTGTCACTCTGGATTACTTACTTGTTAAGCGGTACATCACAATGCATCTACTTATTACAATCCAAACATAAAATTTCCAAATTATGTAGTTCATATTTGAACTCATTTTCTGGACAGTTGCTCTAATTGTTTGAATGAAACACCCACAAATGTTCCACTAGATCATTTAGTAGTTGTGTGTGAGTTTCTTGATATGAATCTGATGATGCATCACCCATAAATTGTAGAATTACTCAATCCACTGGGTTTCTTTGAAAACAAACAACAAAATTGAAAGGGCATGTACAATGGTGCTATCTTAGGAGTGCCACGTAGGATAAATGATGAGGTGGAGGAGAGAGAACTCATAAGAAAAGGCTTGTCTTCTCTTATTTAAGAGAAAACAAAAAATGATCTCTTAGCACAATATGTCTCACCATATTTTTAGGAATAACTAGTTATTGAAGATAAGGCTAAAGAGATGACCAATTGTAGACAATTTCTTTTGTCATCTCTAAATTACATGCAAGAGATAAGATAAGACTATCTTATCAACCATTGTACATGCCCTAAGAAATCGCTACGACATTTCACTGAACACCGTGTTTGGCATAGACGACATCGATGGGGGGGATGTGTACTAGGGCGGTGTAGGGATCCGACGACGGTAGCTTGGAGGCCTGGTAGAGGTCCGATAAGGCCCAAGCAGCGTAGGAGGTGGGTGTGGTGGTGGCATCGAGGGACCAGGAGTGAGAACCAAGGACGGAGGAGGAAGGATGGAGTGTAGGACATGTGGACTAGGCATATACTAGTTCGAGTAAAATGCACTACAGGTACTTGAACTTGCGCCGCGAGCTCGGTTTGGTCACTGTACTTAGAAATACGGTCACTACGGTAACTATGTACGATGGGACGTGATTGTATGGTCACTGTTCACCGTATTGAGCCGGTACGCCGCCGTTTTGACCAGTCCACGCTTGCCACGTAGGCGTGGGGGGGATTACTTATTTGAACAGCAAATTTAGGAGGGTTTATGTGTAAAAATGCAGTCAGCTTCGTTCCCTCGCGGTTCCCCGTTATCCAAAATCCTAGTTTTGTTCCCCTCATGGCCTTTCGTCACATGACCGCCCACCGCCGCCGTCGCCATCGCCCTCGCTACGCCGCCCCCCGCTTCGCCGCCGCCCATTGCCTTCGTCCTCGTCACCCGCCATGTCCAGCAGATTACGCCCGATCTGGACGCCTGGAGGACGATGGTGGTGCCGCTCATCTCATGCCCTCGCTGCGGCTGCCAAGTGAGGTTCTACGTGTCCAACACGGAGGAGCATGACAGATGGGTGTTCTACAGATGTGTGACTGTAAGTGTCGTGGAATTGTCACGGCAGATGTCCTTAGTGTCAGGACTTAGTCGCGAGGCCAACGCATCTATGTGGTAGCTTGAGAGGGGTTGAGCGGAATCGAGAGACGCAACACAAGACAGGATTTAGACAACTTGGCCTCGGGAAACATCATCCGGTAAAAACCCTACATCTTTGTTTGAGGCTAGGTCTCATTATCATCACGAGGAGTCGCCAGAACCGGCTCTCCTCTTTGTGTCTAGCCCTAGAGATTGTTTCTTCTTGCTTGTCTCTTGTCCCTCTTTGGGGAGCCCTGCCCCTCCTTATATAAGTTGAAGGGGCGGGTTACATGCGGAGTCCTACTAGGATTAGGACAAACATATCTTGAATACAAACCGGATACAAGTCAGGTCTTAACTCCTTGTAAGACAAATATTCCTTATGCCTTTCCTTATAAATCGCCCACCGTAGTTGAACCGGCCTTCATGAACCGCCCGATCAGACCACGGTCTTGTCACTCCTCCGCCTGCACTGCCAGTAAACCGCCGGGTCGCCAGTGAACCGCCAAGTGTCGTGGGTTCTTGAGTAAACCGCCAAGTCCGGCGGGTTATACTTCCGGCGGTTTACGCCATGGGTATATCCCGACATTAGCCCCCAATTTAATTTGGATTTATCCATGTTAAACTGATCTGTGAAATAAACACAAGAACAAACTTGTGATTATGCTCGGGTTAAGATTTCTTGTAAACCGCATCGATCATCCTTAAATCCTTGTCATTTCCTCCTTCTAGAAAATCTGGGTCAACAAGCCAGCTTCATACTCAATTTGCTGACATTGATTTCTCACAAAGAAAATTTGTGAAGAATAATCCACTTGAGTCGGCCTTTAATGCTCGATTTGACAAAATATTGGTCTTCAAATATTCCATCGATACCACCGGTTTGAAAATGTAGAACTTGCGGTTTATCATTGCCAAAATTGCCGGTTTGTAAATATGGATGGCACCGATTCATAATTGTTACCAACGCTTGACTCATAATTGTTGCGCATAATCGGGTCAATCTGTTTTGCTCGTAGGCGAGAATAGAAGATTTTTCTCCCTTATATCCATATTACCTGTAGCCCCCAAGTCTTGAGCAGAACAAAGTGATGGTTTAAGACTTGTTTCCATATAATTACTGCCACGTCGAAGAAATCCCTTTTGTTCATCTCAGTCACTAGTAAAACTGAATACTCCATATACGTAGCCCCCAAGTGCCGGGTCATTATGCCATAATGAGCAGGGACTTTATAGATATGATCATGTAAATTTGAACAATAACTTGTAGCCCCCAAGGGCCAACTCATTTAGAATGTAATGAGTCGGGTCTTTAATAAGTTGAGCAAAAAATGATTTTGCATTAGCCCCCAAGTGCCATGGTGCATGCTGGCAGTGACATGGGACTTGCATACTTGACATAATCTCAATTTAAATAATGTAGCCCCCAAGTGCCGGGTCGTAAGCCTGCAGCGACTTGGGACTATTCCTTCCATTGTAAAATAAATCATATCCATTGATAAGATAATAGCCATTGCGCTAAAGCGACTTTGCAAAAACCTCAATGATAATACTGGTTATTGATAACCATAAATAAAATCCAGCCATGTCGGCTATTCAAGATTTGAATAATATAATCCGGTATGAAAACCTCAATCATTCAATATCATAATGAAAATTCAGCCAAGTTTGGCTAGTTGAATAATATAACCCAATGATTTATAAGCGCATGATTCCAATGGCGCAATCCAAATATGTACTGGCGACTTATAGTCCAAAACCAGGCCGGGTTAACAAACACCGGATAATTTCTCATCATATACTGGCGACTTATCGTCTTAAAGCTAGGCCGGTTTAATAAACACCGGATAATTTATCATCATGCTTTATTCAACCTGTCTCTGCATACAACAAGTTTAAAGTGTCCTGGCGGTTTACCACCGGACGGGTCATAATGCCCAACATATAACCCAGGTTTATAACCAAGGCTGCACTTTAATAATAATCAATGAAATATATCATACCGTGACATTGAATCACATCATTGGTTTACCAATTTTTGTAGTAAGGGTGATGACCCCAATCTTGAGTAATGATAACTCCTTTCATCTTGTGCGGTTTACGAGGAAACCATACCGGGTTGTAACAACCACGGTTTAACCATATATAATGTTGGTGACTCGTAGTCAAACCGCCGGGCTGATAGTCTCCGGATTATGATTTGATCATGTCTCGACAACTTGTAATTGAAAGTCAAGCGGGTTAATGAATACCGGTTTACTCCATAATAAGATGGTAACATAGAATCAAACCGGCAGATAGTCTCCGGATTAGGATTTGACGCGTTCCGCCAATTTGTAATTGATGAGTTTGAACCGGATTAATAATGTCGGTTTAAAACGCAACAAAAAGCAAATAACAGCTATGAAAAGAATATGGAAGCAAAGGCAATGATAAGACCGTTTGCAAAAAGAGGCTTTATCGAGCCGATCGGATGGTGTTACCATGGTCGGACATGACCAAGCTCCCAATAAGGTGTAGCTATGGTTCAAGTCAGCCAGTCCCCAATCAAACCGTGGCATTATGCCGATCAAGTGGCGTGGCAATGGTTGGGTTCGACCAAGCCCCAAGTGACTCTATGGCCTTAGGCCGATCAAGAGGCGTGGTGGTTCAGACTTGACCATGTCCCCAAGTGATCTGGTGGCTTTCGCCTATCAAAAGGTGTTGCATTGGTTGGACACGACCAAGCCCCAAGTGATGTTGTGGCACTAGGCGATTAAGAGGTGTAGCTATGGTTCGGATCGACCAAGCCCCAAGTGATCAATAATATGATAAGCCAATAAGGCATGATACCCATGTTTGAACCGCGCATCATGGCAGCAGGTCCTCTTTGGCACCCTTTAACTTTTGCAAGAGATAAAATCTTTCTTGAACCGGGATTTTGAACCGGATATTAGAGCTTCAAAGCTTTGCGGAGACATCTTTCCTTGAACCGGATTTTAAACCGAATCTTCATTTTCACCGGAAATTTTCTCGACGCCCTTAAACTCGAACTTGCGAGAAGTTAGTTCCTTTTGAACCGGACATTTTAAACCGGATTTGGCGCTCAGCTTTACGGGAGAATAGATTTCCCTTGAACCGGTCGTAAACCGGATATTGAGAGCTTTGATGAGACTCGACTTCCCTTGAGCCGGATTTTAAACCGAATTCTTTCGATGACCGGAACTTCTTTATTGAGCCGGGATGTTGTAACTGTCATATACTTTCTAAGCCGGAAATTTTTCGACGCCTTTAAATTTTCATTAATATAACAGTACCCTCCAGGACGGGTTATCTTTTCCTCCATCGTCCCGAGGTTCTTAAATTTCTTTGAAACCGCAAGATTTCTTTGGGTCATGTCATCGTAGCCCCGAGTCTCAAGGTGACTCGAGGAGTTGGCTTGAGATTCTCCATATTTGGCCGTGATATAATCCAGCATAACTTGTACATCATTGGTGTTGATAACACGATGTGAATCCCGTGAAGGCGGGTTATAAATGATCTCGTATGAGCCGTGTCAAGAATCTCGGCCAATGGTTCCTTCAAACTGGCGATTTGAAGTTAACCAAAACTGTAGTGGCGGCGACTTGCGCCTACTCATTGAGCCATCCAGTGCAGACGGCGGTTGATGATAATTTGCCTCCAATTTGAAAGAAAACCGGGCTACCCAAGCTATGACTTGCTCATATCCAATAAACAGCTCATGCAGACAGGTGCGGCCCGGTATGTCGATGTAGACCAGGCCGCGAGAGACGGACGACAAGGATGACCGCAACATCAGAGGCGGCACAGATAAATGAATCGGCCGCGGCATTGTAAGCCGGTACAGATGCGTAAATCGGCCGTATGTTGATGTAGACCGGACTGCAGGGGACGGCGGCCTGTGCACGCTTTATTGGGTAATTCGCACGGTCCTGACAAATTGATGCGGACTGGATCGCGATATAAACCGGCATGGGTTATCCAATAGCTCAGCGATATAATAATCCCTTTTTGCAATAGACAATTTGTCCTGCATTGGAAAACTTGCAAGCCAGAGTAATTGCTCTTTTAAAAAAAAGCAATATATAATATGAAAATATAATGGATGGATTTCACCTGATATGTTAACCAAAAAATATCCATCGCGGAGTTGATGATCACCATGGTGAAACTGAAATCAATCACGGATGAGTCGGCCATGCGAGCAGACGGATGAATCGGCCACGGCGTGGTAAATCGGTGCGGACGAGCAAGTTGTCCTCCGCGTTGTAACCCGGTGCGGACGCATGAACCGGCCGTGAAGGCGGATGGGCAAGTCGCCCGTGGCGTTGTAAAGCGGTGCGGACGAGTGAGCCAGCCATGGCGTGGTAAACCGGTGCAGGAGTCTGTTGAATAAGGACGACCACCCGTGCCAAATGATGTTGGCATGCGCCCGTCTCCGCGGTATAATGCCACCTTATGACGAATAATTCTTCTGCATATAAAACACAGCAGGGCAAAGTAGTTTCGCTCGCATGAATTAATATATATTTAAAAGTAAATAGGATAAATAGCACCTGGGTTTTTTTTTTCCGGATGTTGATAGCCGCTTGGCCAAGGTGGCCGGGCTCCGGCGACGACAGCGTAGCACAATTCTTGCCAGCCTTGACGACAAATAACTGCAGCAAGAATCTCCCTCTGATGGATCCTTTTTCTTGTAAATCATCTTAGAATCCATGTATGTACTAGTAGTTTTCCAAGTAGCAATGAATACTAGTACTTCTTTTGGTTGGTTTGACTTTCCTTGCCTGTACGTGCACCATCGAACGGAGCTAGCGGGCACACGCCTCGAACATACGCATAGACTGGCCTTTCCCTCCAGCAGGAGCGGCTCAGTAACCCGGTGTGTGGCGGATGCCATTAAATGTGGCAAATTCCAGAAGCTGTAGTAGCTGGAAGGAGCACAAACTTATGCCTTCGCGTTGCGTGAGAGTACTGTCCCAGCACTTCAATTGATCCCAAATAAATCAATGCTTTGTTCAGTCATAACAGAAGGTTCAGCGCAGCCCTCCACTTTGTCTGATTGTAGCAAAACAGATGCTACTACTCCATCTGCGGGCAGGGGATGAAACGAATCGACGGCTGCTTGGCGACAGAATGGCAGGGGTGAGTCCGAGTGGTGGGCCGGAGGCACCTTGGCCGCGGCGGGTCATGGCCTCGGTAGTTCAGCGGAGGCGCAGTGAAGCACGGCTATGGCGACTTTAGCAGGGGAGGTCAGCGGCCTAACGCGATGGCGACAGTGATTCATGGTAATAGGGCCGGTTCAAACCGGCGGCAGACACCAGCGGATTGCGGCCACTTGGATGGGGTAGTGGCGATGGCGGTTTAGAGGCAAGTGTTGCGCCAGGCGGCTCCTCGGCAGCGTAGGGCCGGCGGCTAGTGAGGCGGGTCACCATGCAGCATCGGCGGCACCCGCGGGTCGACGACGGCGGCAGGCCGCTTGGCGCGGGGTTGACGGAGGCAAAGGTGACCCAACGTAGTGGCGGCTCAAAGTATGGCGGCGGCGACGGCAGGTCCCAGGCTGGTTTACGGCGAAGGTGAGACCGCCCACGATGAGGGCGATTTAAGGTAAATCCGTGGCCACAGCAACAGAGGCGTCCGACGGCTCGACGCGAGCCCAAGGCCACAGCGGCAAAGGCGGTCGGTGGCTCGAGGCGACGGAGTCCCGCGACTTAGCACGGGGGCACGGGGCGGTTCAGCGCGAGATGGGCGACTTGAAAACCTCGGCGGAGGCGACTCGGACTTGCCGCAACTTGAAGCTCTGGCCGAAACGAAGCCGGCGGAGTTGGAGCGAGGCAAGTCAGGCGAGGACTCGGAGTGGAGACCGAGGCGGAGACGGGTCCTGGCGGAGGTGGAGTGAGGCGGCCGGCGGCTGCGGCACTAGGCCGAGCAGGGGCGGCTCCGTCACCGGCTCACGGCAGAAGCAGAGAGCGGCCAGGGCGGCCCGAGGCCTGCAGAGGCGACTCATTGGCAGAGACGGAGGCGGTTTTCCAGCAGGTCTCTTTCCTCCTTTTTTTTAACAAATTCCTTTATTGATTCCCCCCGAGGTTTGAAGCAGCTGTGGTTTGTTGGATGTGAGCACATATCTGCCTTTGGTTCAACATGGAGGCGACTCGCGATTGACAACAGGAGCTCGGCGGTTGACTGCAGCCTGGGCTACTTGCGTGTGCCTGTAAAAATATCCCTTGTACGCAGTAATACCACAGATGAAACACCCGTGCCGCTCTCGTTGTCTCCGACTCGGTGTTGTGTAGACGATGGAAATCCTACCGATGGTCTTGGCGACTTCTTTGCGGCGGCGGCAGAACAGACCGTAACCCTAGTTTCTGAACTTTGACTTAAATCTCATGGATTGAAAATCTGAACCAATGAACTCGAAGTTGATGTAGATCCTTCCGAAAAACCGGTATTTTCTTCATCCGGATGCAAACTTCTCGAACCCTAGATGAGATCCCTCCAAAAACTCAACACCACTGTGCGCGAGCCCCACGGTGGGCGCCAACTGTCGTGGAATTGTCACGGCAGATGTCCTTAGTGTCAGGACTTAGTCGCGAGGCCAACGCATCTATGTGGTAGCTTGAGAGGGGTTGAGCGGAATCGAGAGACGCAACACAAGACAGGGATTTAGACGACTTGGGCCCCGGAAACATCATCCGGTAAAAACCCTACATGCTGTTTGAGGCTAGGTCTCATTATCATCACGAGGGAGTCGCCGTAAACCGGCTCTCCTCTTTGTGTCTAGCCCTAGAGATTGTTTCTTCTTGCTTGTCTCTTGTCCCTCTTTGGGGAGCCCTGCCCCTCCTTATATAAGTTGAAGGGGCGGGTTACATGCGGAGTCCTACTAGGATTAGGACAAACCTATCTTGAATACAAACCGGATACAAGTCCAGGTCTTAACTCCTTGTAAGACAAATATTCCTTATGCCTTTCCTTATAAACCGGCCCACCGTAGTTGAACCGGCCTTCATGAACCGCCAGTCGGGCCACCGGTCTTGTCACTCCCGCCTCACTGCCGTAACCGCCGGGTCGCCAAAGTGAACCGCCAAGTGTCGATGGGTTCTTCAGGTAAACCGCCAAGTCCGGCCGGGTTATACTTCCGGCCGGTTTACGCCGCGGGGTATATCCCCGACAGTAAGCATCCTTGACCTAATTGACATCGGTGGTTGTTGGTTTTGAGTTTTGAGTTTGAGTTTGTGCAAAATTTCTGATTTTTCTTGGTTTTGAGTTTGTAGCAAGGATGTGTTTTCTGGCATTGGGAGAGGGAATACATGGCCTACCTTGTAGATCATCGTTATCTTGTTGGGCATGAAGCTGTTGATGCAATTGGAGCAACAGAGGATAGGAGGGAACAACTTGAGAGAGAAACAGAAGGAAGAAGAAGGGTTGCAGAGAGAAATGCATGTCAGAGGATAAGTATGCGATGCAAGAACACTGGAGCTAGCCTGAACATCACCAGTAAGCGTAAGCTCGTGCACTTCTTAATTTAGGTGTGCGATGATGTTCTTGTTGAAACCGCTGCTTGGTGGTGTATTGGTGCTTGTTGTGCTATGTGTCATCTTCTTTGTTGAAGAAATGAAACTGCGATGAAGAAATGAAGAAGTGTGGTAGCTTCAATTAGACCTAGTGGTACTAGTAGTTGATGAAGAAGTGTGGTAGCTTCAAGTAGACCTAGTGGTAGTTGATTAAGAAGTGAAATGTTAGTATGATGGCTGTAACAGTTGATGTATGAACCTGTTCCCTCTGATGTATGAACCTTTTGTATGATGGTTTGTCTCTGAAGTTCAATAAATTGTTGATGGAAAACTTCTGTTGTATGAACTAAAGTCACTGTCAATTTTAGTAGTATGTCAGTATGATGTCAAGTAAACTATTCCAAGTATGTAAGTATGAACAAAATGATCCAAGTAAGATGTTCCAAGTAAAATGAACAAAATGATCCAAGTAAAATGAACAAAAGGATCCAAGTAAGATGATCATGTAAACTGCATATCAGTACATGTTCCTGAAGTACATGTTCCAAAAGATAGCCAAATGATCATAGGCTTTTAAGATGGCCAAAAGATCACGTGTTCTCAAGATGGCCAAATCACTAGTTCTCAAGTACATGTTCCAAAAGACATAACTTGACGAGAAAGCAAAATGACTAGTTCTCAAGATGCTATTTTACATAAGATGGCCAAAAGGACTAGTTGCCTAACATTTCTAGCACTAGTCCACGAAGATATCAAACATGCTTCCATTCTTCTCAAGCCCCGAGCTATGATGCTCCTCTTGAACTGTTCATTTCCCGCTTTTTTCTTTGCAGCATTGCTTTGCTTTATTTACCTGACTTCTTTGCATTTGTTGCTTGCTGGCTTGTTCTTTTTTGCATTAGCTGTTTGTCTCTCTCGCAAGCTTCTTTAGCTGACTGCTTTTCGGGCTAACTTCTCAGCAGCTAGTTTCTCCTTTTACTCGCAGCAATTTGCCTATGTGTCTCTTGGATAATTTTCCTTGTCTCTGCAATTTGCCGCTTTAGGATGGCTCGAGCTTCTCTTCTCGAGCGGTGGATCAAAATCACCGCTATCCGAGTCACTTTACGATCTCGACAACACCTCTTTCCTCCCCTCTTGGCTCTTCTATCTCTATCTTCCTCCCTCTCCACTCCATTATTCTCTCATCTGCTCCACTAGCATCCACATGTGCTCTGTCGACTCATGTTGTTGTGGCTCAATAGTACTCTCTTCGCACATGATCCATATTGTCCGATTGAATGTTCTCTGTCCTCCTTGCAAAGATAAATGGATTTCCATCATCAATTTCAACTTCGGATTGTTTGGATAAACAATTTGAATTGGAATATGAGCTTCTCCTTCTCTATGTGATGGACTCTCGCTAGATGCAAGATTGGTACTACTCTTTTCTTTGGAAGAAATTTGAACACCGGTGGCGATGAGCTCTTGGATTATGGACTACATCATCAACATCCTTGTGAGAATGCAAAATGTCATCATGGTCCAGATAAATATCAAAGAAATGATGGCCTATTGACAAGAATACCATCATTTGATCAAGATTCGCATCACTCCTAATCTGTCTCAAAGAATTTCGGTGATGTCAAGGATGGGAATGCGTAGTATGCTTTTATCCTTCCACCATCTCCCATCCTATCTCCTCTACCATATGCTCCACCATGATTGGAAACCATGTTAACCTATCAACTTGATCATACCACACTTCATGTCCATTGACATAACTTCATTGCTTCCTTGACCCATGAAAAAACCCCATGATGAAATAGCACTGAAAATTTGTCCTTTGCGTTATACATTACAAAAAGCACACAAATTGAGTACAACCACCAATAATTGTAACAAACTTGACAAAAATGAACCTTTTATGTGAACCTTAAACCCTACAACAAATCCCCAATTGTTCCTCCAAAACCCTAGCACACATTACGAACCATACTACAGGAGCGAGTACATAATTTAGGACAAAGTATGTACATGGCAAACCGTGGCATCAAACCTTTATTCCACATTTCATGTGGAATCAAACCTATATTCCACTTTTCAAACCGTGGCAAAACCCTACCGAAACCCCAAATCGATTAACAAAACCCTAGGTTTTCTTCCAATGCGCAAGTTCAAGAGAAAACTTAGGCAAACTGAATCTAATATGTACATAACTCGATTTGATGTCAAATAGACCGAATTTTGGACTTATCAGAATCGGGGGGGGGCTCCATCAGGCGACAATTGCGACCATGGCGGCGCCGCCTTGCCTTCACCATGGTCATGAGACCTTCCTCCATGGCCGATCCTTCCGACCGACACAAAATCTCCGCCAACCTCAACGCCGCGATCAACTGTTCCTTCCTCGGCCATGACAGGGAGGGAAGCGAGACAGGGAGGGAAGCGAGAGGCAGAGGAGGCGGAGAGACAGGAAATGGAGAGTGGGAGGCGGCAGAGATGGAAACGAAGACGGAGGGTTTTTGTAATTGGTCACCGCCGCTTCGCAGACGACACGTGGCGCTGGGTCAGTGAAGCAGTGACTGCATAATCACGCCCCATCGTACATAGTTACCGTAGTGACCGTATTTCTAAGTACAGTGACCAAACCGAGCTCGCGGCCCAAGTTCAAATACTTGTAGTGCATTTTACTCTACTAGTTCGAACTCCCCTACTCTTCATCTTGATTTGAGACATTGAGACAAAACTGAAAATATTCAAATAGTCCAGACTAAGTAGTCCAAACGGTCCAGTCAAGTAGGACGGCATTATAGAGGATAGGCTTGGAGTGTGCACTCCGCTATCCAGTTTCGCTCCACCGAAATGCCGCTCCTCCCACCCCCCTCCACGGCCACGCTGCCCCACCTCCGCCTCCCGCTCCCGCTTCCCCAAAGCCTCCGCCTCCTTCACCGTGCCTCCCGCCATCCGCGCCTCCTCCCCGCCGTGGCGGCCGCCTCTGTCTCCCCGCCGCCCCCCGATGCGCTCCTCCCGAACCAGGCCACGGGCCTCGTCGCGGCTTCCCAGGCCAATTTCATGCGCGTCATCGTCAGCTCCACCGCCCCGGGGCTCGAGCAACACCAAGGGACAGACCTTCTCTGCGTCGTCCGCGCGCTGCTCAAGAAGATCCGCCGCCGCGTGCTCGTCGGGGACAGGGTGCTCGTCGGGGCCGTCGACTGGACCGACCGCCGCGGGATGATCGAGGACGTCTTTGAGCGCCGGAGCGAGGTGGTCGATCCGCCGGTCGCCAACGTCGACCGTCTCGTTGTGCTCTTCTCGCTGGACCAGCCGCAGCCTGAGCCCGCCACGCTCACCAGGTTCCTCGTCGAGGCCGAGTCCACAGGGATACCCTCCGTGCTTGCCTTCAACAAGGTCGAGCTCGTGGACGACCAGGTATACTCGGTCGGAGCCAGAATTGGGTCATTAGGTTACCAACAAGACATATTCTTATTTTTTATTTTCATCCTATCGTAGCATAATTGCTTTCATCTAGATTGATAGAGTAGAAGTTCTGTTGATAAAGTACCCGTTTATACATCGGGGTAATTGGAGTTTAGATTATCTATAATAGTGAGAAGCAGCATAGCACAAGTCATGATTATTGTGGTGGCGTTTGATGCATAGTTGAGCTTCGCATAGTAGCCACTTCATTGATTCGATCAATGACTCATTCGGCACAAACTTACACTTTACTGAGACAACCTTCATCGCAATTCGGTGTATACTCACACTTTCTTGTGAGTCGAAGGAGTGACACAATTAGATACATAGGGGAGGCGTATGACCGAGTGCCAAATGTGTAGTGAGTTCACACTTTTTCTAGGGAAGTAAGAAAAGCATTCTATTTAATTGTTGGAGGTTCCATTTTCTACATCTAACTTTGCAATGAATTGCAACTGTAGCTCCAGCATGTTGGCCTGTTCTTTTTTGTAGTCATAGCTCCAGCATGAAGGGGAGCCTTGGCGCAGTGGTAAAGCTGCTGCCTTGTGACCATGAGGTCACGGGTTCAAGTCCTGGAAACAGCCTCTTGCAGAAATGTAGGGAAAGGCTGCGTACAATAGACCCAAAGTGGTCGGACCCTTCCCCAGACCCTGCGCAAGCGGGAGCTACATGCACTGGGGCTGCCCTTTAGTCAGCAAAATTACTAGGGGGCAGAGATACTAGAGACTATTGTTTATAAATATCTCAACAAGTTCCTTGATTTGAATTGATGCTAAATCGTTACTAAATTAGCGACCGTTTGGCGATCATAGGGTAGTGCATTGCACTTGAGTCGTTAGGAGTGGACAAGAACAAGGACATATAGGTCTCATTCAGTAGTTTGTTGTGTCGTGCATAACAAACTGGGGGAAAAGAACAAAGCATTTAAGGTGCTGCAACCGTGTGAAACATGGTGTTAAGGTTGTGGAATGTGCACTGATGCAACCCGGTTTCCATCCATGGGCAAGGCAGCCATGGAAAAATCAGTCCTAAAAAAGGAAATATAAATTTTCTTTTAAGATGCTGCTCTCTATCTGCTGCTCTTGCTTCACAGGAAAATAGTTCAGTTGCTTGCAAGACCAATATATTCTGCTCAACAGTCAACAATATCTCAATCACCCTTTGAAACACAAGAATTTGGAAGGAACAGAACATATCTGAACTAAGGGGTTTTCGGCTTATTCATTTTAATTCAAGAGCAATGCAGGAGGACTGCATGTGTATACATAAGGAAGAAGAGAAAAGTAATCGGAAGGATACGACAGATATAGCGATCAAACCACAAAGACCAAGCCCAGGAAAGAAATAACGTCTTGGAAAAGCTAAAGGCTATGATCTGGACAATTTAGGCCTGAACTAGGCTAAGCTCCTTTGCGGCAGCCGAACTCCAAGACCTTAATCTGCAAGTACATCCCAGAAGAGATCATGGATGGATTTTGTTGGATTATTGAAGGTTCGCTTGTTCCTCTTTTTTCAAGTCATCCAGCAGAGGAGTACAACCAGACTGTCGAATCCCTTCCTCTTGGCCTTAGGAAGTTTGTTTCTGGAGTTGGACCACCAAATGTCCTGGGACGCTTAAATGTGTGGCTGCAAACAAATAAAGCTGTGCCAGTTCAGGACCATACTCCACAGGATGCTGGTGATACTCCATAAGCCAATGATCTTTCAAGAAAAGGTTGTTCTTTGCATTGCCAATATGAATCTGGGCAGCAGCTTTGAAGATTGGAAGTTCAGTATTATTATGGGGAATTTGTAAACCATGCCAACCCGGTTTTCAGTGGTGCGCTGCATCCAGAGCCAGTGAGTCCTCAGCGCCAGCCTGGTGGCCTTAAGATCAGGAACACTGAGAACACTGGCACTTTTTGGCAGGCAGACCCGGGACCAGTTGACAGGGCAGTTCCTTCCCGAGATGTTTTTTTTTTTGAAAAGGAGGAAAACCCGTCTTCTGCATTAATTGACGCACGTGGCTTTACCCAGAGACACTCCTGCGCCTCCGCACGCTGAAGTAAGCACCATGTATGGACCCAATGAGCATCCTTGTGGATAACCTGCAAATAGTTGGAAACTCTATTTTTGTTGAAAACAGTATCATCATGACAATTCCCAATAGGCCAACACAAGGCGCGCACCTCCACTGGGTTCAAGCCTTTAGCTGCTACTCCGCTCCCGCCAACCTATTCCCAAACATATTCGAGATTCTGATTGGCGGAGGCAGGTTGAAAGCCACATAAACAGTTCTCCGTAACAAATGCGCAAAAGAACAGGAGAGAATTAAGTGTTGAATCATCTACCCTTATCGCAAAAACAACACTTCTTGCTACCATTCCAATCGCTCCTGGGTCAGTTGTCATTAGTTAGGATTACACCTCTGTGATTCTCGTTTACCATGTCAGCATACATAGATTCTGAACCGAGAAGACCGAAAGCATGGAGTTTCCACCGGAAAACATCCTGCTCATGAGTCAGCTTGATAGATGTAACCAGACTATCCATTTATCACTGGTAAGTATCTGATGAAAATTAATATTCAGGGGATTCCTGGTCAAAACATTTGCCATGGAAGGATGTTTCCGATGTACTATATTATAAAGATTTGGGTATCGCGGACTCAGGAGTATCTTCGAGCCAGGAATCTTCCCAAAACTGGTGAGTATCGGCGTCGACAATGAACGGACCTTTGCTGAAGAACTCCTCTTTGACTCTCAATAGGTCCTCCTCGAAGGAAGAATCAGTGGGTTTAACTGTCATTTGTGACGAGTTTTAGAATGGAGATATTTATTTCAGCAACTCTTGCCACACTCCATCTTCATTTAACAACTTGAACAACCATTTGCTCAGCAAGCATTTATTTTTGATCTTAAGATCATCCACCCCAAGGCCTCCTGGATCTTTTGGTCCACAATGATACTCCACTTGATCACTAACTGGTCGTCAATCCTCTTTCATTCCTTATTCGGGAGCTTGCGATACTGAATAGGGACCCTGAGGTATCCGAACATAAAGGATCATGCCTCACAGCCAAAAAGTTGTTTGTATTGATCTTTGCCCTGCTTGGCCTAACCAAAGTAGAATGTTTAACTCTTGTGGAATTTGATTTTGAGGTTGGAAAGTTGCTCGAACAAAGAATAACCTTCATGGCTGCTTTCTTCATGTCATGTTCCTTGAAAATAATAATGTCACCCGCATACTGAAGTGTGTATACACCTCCATCCACCAGGTACGGAGTAAGGGCATCTCCAACATTGACCCCCCCAAAACAGACACGGTAGCCGTCCTACGACATCCTTCTTCACGATGAAGTAGTCATAGTAGGACTGGACGCCATTGTAGAGGCGATCAAAGACATTTTTTCGAATCCGAAAGCGCCGGCAAAAATTGTCCACGAAGAGGGCATTGGGGGCAAAGTAGTCGTCCTTCAGCGTCAAATGGCCTGTTCCGATTCAGTACTTGATGATCCTTGATCGACCCCTTGAAACTGAGAACATGCTCTTCCGCATGCTCCGTGTCTGCAAGGACTGCCTGCATCATTGTTGTTTCATCTGCATAGTCCTTGTCAGACAACTCAATGTAGTGCTCTTATATGTAATCCATGTCCCAATCCATTGCTTCAAAGAAGGGACAAAAAAATTTATCACAGGAATTTCACCAAACACTTGCAGGGCGTGGTGACCCCCTGTACTGGCGGATGGTACCTTTGTGGCAGGCGGAAGAAAGGTGTGGACTGGCGGCGGAGGACAAGCGACATGGCGACCGGGTGGAGCGGTGGAGGTCGCGGAGGTCCGGGAAGGGCTTGCCGGCCGGCCAAGGTGGTAGAACGGCGGCGGCGGCGAGGGAGTAAGCGGATGTAGAGAAAGAGGAAAGGATAGAGATGCTAGGTCCGGGCGGGGTTTTGGGTGTGCCGGGGGTATCGGAGTCCTACGTGGCGGTGGTCCGGACGTAGGACGCCCGGATTGGTCCGCGGACCGATGCGGGTTGGCGTTGGATGGCAAACTGCATCTGGACAGCTTGGTCCGGACGCTTGCAGGAGGTTTGAGGGTTCGCTTTGGAGATGCCCTAAGGCCACCCACATGGCTACCCTCATTACTTGGCTATCCTCATTTGCCATTGAATGAGAATGGCCAACATGCTGGCAACAATGTTGAGAAGGTTCGGAGCCACGGGATCCCCCAGTCTAAGACCCCCTTTCGAGTTCTCTCTCATTCTACGAATTTTGCAATCTAGTCGCACCACTGCAGTGTGAACCCTTTCATGCGAAGGTTGTTGAAGAAAATACCACTTAACCTTGACATATGCCTTCTCAAAACTAACCTAGTCACTGAGCTTATTTGATGTAGCACGTCGAAATTTGTCAATCACCTTGATAAACCTATGCTAGGGGGTTTAGGATCATGAGTTGGTGAATGGGGTTGGCATAGCTCGTTCACTTCCTAATTGAGAGGGGTAGTCCAAGGTATTTCACAGGGAGAGACTTCTCCGCAGTCAATCACGGCCTTAGTCAGAGCAGCATCACCATTGTCGCATTTGATAGGGAATAACGCGCATTTGGAGAGACTAAAAAGAAGGCTCAGGGCATGACCGAAGACCTAGAAGATGGATTTGATTGCCTGAAGCTCCTCACTCAGAAACTTTATGAACATGATGACATCATCTGTGTAGATAGACATACTCTGAACGTTCTCTCTGCCTATAGGGGAAAATAAACTCCAGGACTCAGGGGCCTTCACATCGTGAGAAGCAAGATATCCATGAAAATGATGAAAAGAGCAGGGAAAGCATGTTCCCTTGGCCAAAGCATCTAGTGAATTTAGGACCTGGAGAGCAGTTGGGCAGAATGCGTGTTGATGCAGTGGAAAGAGTGGTAGATAGCATGCCAGCCGCACCATCGATCATCGAAACCCTTGCGCCTTAACACTTTAAACCCGGAAGGGCCATGCAACCGGGTCAAAAGCTCGATCCATGTCAAGCTTCACAAGGTGGTATCTTTTTTGTTGTTGATGAAATGATCAGGCGGTCTGCCACACCAGCATAAAATTGTCATGTATGGAACATTTCTTGATGAAGGCTCCTTGATTGATAGACAGATCCGAGGGAGGAGGCGCGAGTCTTATTGCCATCACTTTGGAGAGGATCTTTGTAACTGTGGACAGGGCTTATGGGTCTGTATAATCTTTGCCCCCCTGCATCAGGTTGCTTGCTTGCGAAGGTGGACCAAATGAGCCCAGTTTAGGATTTCAATTCCTCTTCCACTTGGAGTGTAGAGATGCTAAAAAATGCCACAATGTCGTGCTTATTTAGTTATTTTGATGCCAGCAATTTTGGTAAACTGCCATATTTGTCCAGGAGGAGAATCAGCGTCTTGGCCAGCAAAATCTGCTCGCTAACGCATCCCAATTCCCACTTTACACGCGCTCCAGCAGCCTCAACTTGGCGTTGAGTCTCAGGATGGGATCAAGGGCCACTGGATCCCAGAGCTGTCAACGACCTCTCAGCCAAACCATCCGTTGTGAGCCAGGACTCAAAGTGGAAGTGTTTACTTTTCTTAAACTTTGGTGTCATCGAGAGCAGTAGAGGACGGCCTGAGAACAAGTTATGCCATTCGACCGAGACTAAAATCTGCCCAGCTTGCGAAGGGTGGTGTTTTCTTGATCATTGACCATGGGTAGGCTCTCCCATTAAGGTGGATGTCGGGCATAAGATCCTCGGAGGGACAGAACTTTCCCATAATTCTTCTGTTTAAAGTTTGAGTTGCTTTTTTTGGCTGTGTTTTACGTTAATATCTCCCAGAACTACCCACGAACCTTGGGCCGTCGCACATGCCGCTCATGCTGCTCTCGGCTTATCTAAGAAACAGATTTCTTTTCGCGTTCTTGTGGGCCATGCACGATGGTGATCCAGCACTACAGTCGAATCTCTTGTGATCTCGTATGTACACATTGATATGTTTTCACTCATAGGATGGAACAAATGCATTCCATTTGAGTTATATCAAAGGGATCTGCCTCTCGACAAAGACCTAATTCAGCCTAAGAGGTCACCTGAGCAATAGCCAGATAAATAGTAATACGCTAGTGTGGCATAGTTCCCTGGTACATACAGCACACAACGATTTTGATTGGTACACCCTTGGGATCACACTCCTTTTGATAAACACCAATTATATATGGCCACTAGTCTCCGTGCTGTCATTGGTCAAACATTCAAATTCAAGTTAGCTAATCTTTTAATTAAATATATAAAGTATGGAAGAACTGGCATTTGATACATGCCCACGTATGTGCATCATTGTTTTGTAAAAGATAAACATCATACATTCACCACTTTTGGTTTCCCTCACTGAGGTGCCAGTTTGAGCAATTTTCTTTCCATTCGATCCAAAGAACGGATCGGGTTCCACTATCAAGATATAACGGAGCAAAAAAAAATCCTCAAGGTTTGAAACTAGAAAAATAAAACACATGGTTCCCAAGCGTGAGTTTGAGCAATTAGAATGTGCAATTGCACACGGTTTATTATTTAGTGTATTTGTTTCACATTGTCTTGGTTTTACCTGAGTTTATATTTGTCTGGTTGAGCTGATAATTTATAACTCGGTTTTCTGCAGACCATCTCCTACTGGAGGGACAGGTTGAAGAGCTGGGGCTATGATCCACTCTTTCTAAGCGTTGATCAGAGATCTGGATTATCTGCTCTTGAAGAGATGCTGGAAGGACAGACAACTGTAGTTGTTGGTCCAAGCGGTGTTGGGAAGTCCAGTCTTATTAATGCCTTGAGATGCAACCAAAACATTTCAGAGAAAGATCCAATACATCAACTTCTTGAACAGGTGAATGTTATATAATTTCAAATTGCATTTAACCCCAGGTATATCGTCATCAGTTTCATACTCCCTCCGCCCGAAAAAGCTTGTCTCTCAAATGGATGTTGTTAGAAAACGTGAGGATACTTAACACCCCCCTTCAAACTTAAGGTGGGTCAGGAGCATCTGATACACCAAGTTTGAGAGTGTGAAACCTATGCTGATCTCTAGTTTGTCCCTTGGTGAAGAAATCTGCGACTTGAAGCTCTGATGGGACATATTGTAGCTTGACAGTGGATTGTTGACAATGAGATCGAGTGAAAAAGGCATCCACACCAATGTGTTTGGTCAACTCATGCTTGACTGGATCATTAGCAATCTGAATAGCAGCAGTGTTGTCACAAAGAAGAGGTGTTGGTGTATGACATAAGACACCAAGATCATCCAATAGCCAGCGAAGCCATACAATCTCTGCTGTAGTAGTAGAGAGAGCCCTAAGCTCTGCCTCGGCGCTGGAGCGAGACACAGCAGTTTGCTTCTTTGATTTCCATGCAATGAGAGATGTACCAAGAAATATGCAATAGCCAGTGACCGAGCGACGATCAATAGGATCACTCGCCCAAGTGGAATCAGAGTAAGCATGAAGCTGGAGCTGACTGGAATTAGCATAGAACAAGCGGCGAGATGTAGTTCCCCTTAAATACCTAAGGACTCGGAATAGGTGACCATGATGAACTGAGGTGGGAGCACAGACAAATTGACTGAGAATATGGACTGCATGTGCGATGTCAGGTCTGGTCACTGTGAGGTACACTAGACTGCCGACAATGTGACGATAGCGAGAGGGATCCTCAAGAGGAGTGCCATCAGTAGGACGCAACTGCAGATGAAGCTCCATAGGTGTAGCAGCAATGCGCGTGTCAGTGAGACCTGAGCGAAGAATCAAATCCTGAGTGTACTTTTGCTGGGAGATATAGTAACCATCATCAGTATGCTCGACCTCAATCCCGAGAAAATAGCTGAGAGACCCCAAATCTGACATCTGGAATTGTTCACTCAATTTTTTCTTAACAAAATCAATATACCCAACATCATCTCCAGTGATCAACATGTCATCTACATAAAGTAGAAGCAATGTACGGCCATGCTCAGATGTATGAATGAAGAGTGCAGGGTCATGTTCACAAGGAGAAAAACCGGCAGCTTGAATCACAGAACTGAACCGCTCAAACCAGGCACGAGGGGCTTGCTTAAGCCCATAAAGAGCCTTTCGAAGACGACAAACATGACCTGATGGAACCTTGATACCTGGAGGTGGCTGCATATATACTTCCTCATGTAAATCACCATGAAGGAAGGCATTCTTCACATCCATGTGGGAAATTTTCCATGACCGAGTAGCAGCCACAGCAATTAGAGTTCGAACTGAAGTCATGTGAGCAACAGGAGCAAACGTCTCATCATAATCTTTCCCATGAGACTGCTGAAAACCTCTTGCAACAAGGCGAGCCTTGTAGCGTTCCACAGAACCATTTGACTTGGTTTTAACCTTATACACCCATTTGCAAGTGATAGGGACTGAACGAGGAGGTAATGGTACCAAATCCCATGTACCAGTACGCTCTAAGGCTGCAAGCTCCTCAGACATAGCCAGTTGCCACTCAGGTGATACAACTGCCTCCTGATAGGTACTAGGCTCAGAAACAGCCCCTGCATATAAGTCCTTTTTGTATCGCGTTGCTAGAGAAGAGCCGTCAGTGCAAGGATCAGTAGTACTGGCTGGAGGAGTAGAAGACAAAGGCATAGATGACTGCGTGTCACATGGAACTTTAGAACGACGAGTGTAATGGAAAGTATTGACTGGAGGAGTAGAATAACGACGAGTGTAATGGAAAGGAAGACTATCTAGAGGTGGAGCTAGTGGAAGAGAGAAAGGAGCTGGTGAGGAAGGAGATGAAACATGTGGTGGAGATGGTTCTGATGTTAGGACAGAGGAAGGTTGTTCAGCTATGGACTCATCTAAAAAGATAGGTGGAAGTGAAAGAAACGAGGTAGACTCTAAAGAAGTTGAGGATGATGGTTTAGTGGAAGGGGAATAGAAGAAGGGTTGATCCTCAACAAAAGTGACATCGCGAGAAAAGCGAATGCGGCGAGCAGAAGAATCATAGCAACGGTAGCCCTTATGTTCAAGACTATATCCAAGGAAGACACACTGAGCAGACTGAGCAGTCAACTTGGTACGCTCACGAGGTGCTAAAAGAACATAACAAGTACAACCAAAGACACGGAGGTGGTCATACGTGGGAGGAGAACCAAACAAAACCTCACCAGGACACTTGCCCTCAAGGCGAGTAGAAGGTTGGAGATTGATAAGATAAACAGCAGTTGAGATAGCTTCACCCCAAAAATGAGTGAGGACAAAGGAAGAAATCAGAAGGGTATGAGCTGTCTCAACAATATGGCGATGCTTACGCTCAGCAACGCCATTTTGAGCATGGGCACCAGGGCATGAAAGCTGAGGGAGAGTACCCTCAGATGAGAGAAACTCGCGAAAAGCAGTAGATAGATACTCCCCTCCGGAGTCAGAACGAAAAACACGAACAACACTGGAAAACAACTCAGAACGATGCTTCATAAAATAGACCCAAGTATGTCGAGAGTGATCATCAACAAATATGACATAATGTTTGTGGCCACCTTTCGAAACAAAGGGGGAAGGACCCCATACATCAGAGTGCACTAAATCAAAAGGATGACTAGAATGAGTAGTGCTGGAAGAGTATGGAAGCTGTATTTGTTTCCCTAGCTTACAACCCTTACAGTGAAAACCAACATCTATGGAAACATGACCCAAAACACCTTGTCGAACAAGGGTAGATAAACGAGAACCACACAAGTGACCTAAGCGATGGTGCCACTGGGCAAAAGAAAACGACGAAGTGGATCTTGATGTTGATGCAGCCATCCGGAACGCGGATGTGGTGGAAGCTGAAGGAAGGTGTAAGGTGTCAAGGATGTAGAGGGATGTGGATCCTCTACGGCGATGGCCAGTTCCAATGACCCTCTTGCTCTGACGGTCCTGCACATAACAAAATGAGTCATCAAAACCAACAAAGTAGTTCATATCAGCAAGCTGGCCAACAGACATAAGATTCATGGACAGCTCTGGAGCAAAGGAGATGGCAGGAACAGAAAACTTGGATGTGCAAAGAGAACCCTGATGAGTAATAGAACAAGGTGTACCATCAGCAGTCTGAACAGAGGCACCATCCCGCACTGGCTGGCAAGACACAAGCTGAGAGTGATCAGAGGTCACATGGAAAGAAGCTCCAGAGTCCAGAACCCAAGGCTGGGTTGCAGCAACAGCGGGCTGAGAGAGAACAGATGCAGAAGCACCCCTCGCTTGCTGCTGATAAGGAGCCTGGGGTGCACGACGCTGCTGATTGAGGGCCCGTCTAGCCTGAAACTCAGCTAACAGCTCTGGATGAAGCTTGAAACAACCATCTCTGTGGTGTCCTGCCTTCTTGCAGAACGAGCAGACGACAGCTGAAGGTGTGGCCTTGGAGGCACCTGGCCGCTGAGGAAAAGCCAGAACACTAGTGTGTAGAGTCTGCGCAGAAGTAGTCCCAAGAGAACGGAGACGAGTCTCCTCGGCGATCAAGCTAGCAAGTGCCTCTGTCAAGGTGGGAGGAGTCGTACGACCAAGCAATTGAGTGCGAATGTTCTCAAAGTCTGGCTTGAGACCCATCACAAACTGAAACATGAGAGTCTGATGGTCGTACTTTTCCTTTGCTGCACATGACTCACAACCAGAATTACCCTTTGGAACCATGGAACCTAGCTGCCCAGTGATGCGAGTGAAAGCTCCATAGTACTCTTCTATGGACATGTCTTCTGGCTGCCGAGTGTTGTGTAAATTCTGCAACAAGGAGAAATGAAGTGCACTGCTGGGCTGAAGGTAGCGCTGCTCAAAGTACTTCCATATCTCTTTAGCTGAAGTGTGATGCTCAAGACTCATTCGGAGTGAGGGTTCAACACCCAGAATTAAAACTCCCATCACACGATCATCGATCTTTTGCCAAGACTTCCTTGCTGCATCATCATTTGGACTAGGTGGATCATCTGTCAGATGAGAAACAAAACCAGCCGTCCTCAAGACAGTCCGGGCAGAAAATGCCCATTCCCTGTAGTTTGAACCATCAAGCTTGATATCTATGATCAAAGAACCAAATCCGAAATCATTTCTTGCCATAGTGGTGAGCGGCCAGCAGCTGGAAACACCCAATCTGATAGCAGCTGCAGGCAGCAACAAGAGAAGAGCAGCAGACAGCCACAAACAGGAGCTGGATCTGGATCTCACTGGATAGAAGGTGGAGCTTGCTGGATCTTGCTGGATAGAAGGGGAACGCCTGGAGCTTGCTGTAGAGCAGGGAAGGCACCAAGAGCTTGCTGGAGATGGCTGCTGGAGAGCAGGGGAAGTATTCTCACAGAGTAGCTGTGAGGACACACAGAGGAGCTGCTGGAGAGCAGCTCCTACAGGTTGATGACGAAGATGGGATGGGGCAGCGATGTGGATGTCTCCTCACCAGACAGATCCGCCTGAATCACCTCACCGGCGGCGATTTCATGGGTGGCGGCTGGAAGAGGGACTAGGGTTTGGTCCTGGTCTGATACCATGTTAGAAAACGTGAGGAAGAGAGAATGACCGAACAGTTTTCTGTATTGAGGAGGAGAGAGATATATACAAGGTTACATGGGCCTGGGCCTCACTCTAGACTATGGGCCTGGGCCTGTACAGGACAAACACAACATATATACTTAACAGATGTATCTAGCACCAAGTTAGTGCTAGATACATCCATTTGAGGGACAAGCTTTTTCGGACGGAGGGAGTACAACGAAAGGTTTAACCCATAATTTCACTTGATCACACGTGTTTTTACTTTTTGTTGCATTTTGCCCCAGCCGCATGGCCTGGCTCATGCCTGATCGGGTTGCCAATGGCACATCTTGTTCCACATGGCTTGTCTTAATTGATCCATCTCATCAGCCAAACATACGGCGATATTATTTTCCTACTGCAAATTCTCACCCATTTCTGAACCTTTCAATGCCGTACATAATCCGTTATGAGAATTTCATAATTTCTTGTTTTGTTAGTTTTCCTCTAAAATGTAGCCCTTTTTCTTGGCAGAATATTTATTTAGGGATATAAATGTACAGCTGGTTACTAAGGTTGGGTCAATTTATCAGGAATAATGCTATCTTTATCTAAAAAAGAAACTCAATTTGTTAGCTATGCTTGATATTGAGATATTGCCGATTGGATTTGCTACTAATGTGTTGCCTCTGATATGGTATTCAGGACTAATTCAATATGTATTCTTTTTGTGTGGTCCCAAGTTGGTTTGCCTTGCAGAATAGGAGACGATGGAGCAAGTATGCATTGTTGTCTGTTTCTTTATGTGGATGCAGTAGTCTTTTTTTCCTTTTACCTCAGATATTGTATAGCTTGACATGCTTCTATTCGTTTTTCCCATCATTGCGAAGTTTCTCAACCTTTTTCCAGTAAACTTTAGCACGTGTAGAAACCTTTTTTTATGTGGACACTGAAGTCCCTTGCTTGTGCACATTCTTTTCCAGAATAGTAAATGGTTTGGTGAACAACGCGTTGGTACTGTGTCCAAGAAGAGCGGCAAAGGAAAGCATACCACACGTCATGTTTCATTACTTCCGATAGTTGATGGAGGTTTTCTTGCTGATACTCCTGGATTTAACCAGCCTAGCCTGATGAAAGTGACCAAAAGGGGTCTTGCAGAAACTTTCCCTGAGGTTTGTTCACTTGATGCTCTATTTAGTTCCAGCTTCTGTGCATGAGCAAGTTGACTCTGTCATGGTTGTAGTTTAGTTTGTTATGACATTTGCATAATTGTGTTATTAATTTTGTATCCAGATAAGAAAGATGCTAGAAGAAAATGAGTCCTCCGGGTGCTTATTTAATGACTGTGTTCACCTTGGTGAACATGGCTGTGTTGTCAAAGGTGACTGGGAAAGATATCCATACTATCTGCAGTTGCTTGATGAGATCAAAATCAGAGAATCCTTCCAGTTACGAACATTTGGAACTAAAAGAGAAGGTGATGTCAGGTAAGCCGTAAACGTTTCCTTTATGAGAATCACTAATGCACACTAACACCAGATACATATGCCTTTTCTTCTCTATTTCTAGTACTGTGGTTTCTGCTTTTTAAAAGATTTCTAGCAAATATTCTCTAAGCTATAAGCTATCAACAAAATAAAGCCAAATGTTTGGAAGACAGGTTAGTTTTCTCATAGTTTGGCAAGGTGAAATGCATTATGGTGAATGGAATCTACCTTATGGCAGTAGGCCCTAGGTTACCTATTTAGCACTGATCTGCTTAGCATATGCCGATCTTTCCATGATTGTGGTGACAGCAGTTGCTTTTATTCATACAGAAGTAATCCCTATATTTGGAAATTTTCTGTTGCAGAATCATGTGGTTATTTAATTTTCTTAGGTTCCATACAAATTACTTTCTCCATTTCGCTACAACTGTCCCCAGCCTCGGTGCACTTTGTCTAAAAATATCTACCGATTTAGGGAATCAAGACTAGCTCATGCTATATTTCCACTGTCTGCCTTACTTTAATGCTTTGGAAAAGGTTAAGTAATTGTACCATGCCTATTCATAAGGGTTTTCTATTGTAACTTTTTTTTGGGTTAGTGTTTCATTGGCCCATGCACATGGTGGCCTAGACATATAATAATCTACTCTATAGAGAGTCATATTTGGCAGATTGGCATCCTTTCTTTAGATCAGTTCCTGCGTATCAAAGCACCTACTCTTTTTGATGGATGTTGAACTTTGTGTGTGTTAACAATGCAAACATACCCATCTTGCTTCAGGTATAAAACAGGTACCATGGGTGTGAAGCAAGCGGAGCCTCGCCTTCAACTCAAAAAGCACAGGAGGGTGTCCAGGAAGAAGTTGAACCAATCGATTCTTGATGAAATGGATTCTGACATGGATGACCTCGATGATGACTACCAGTTCGGTGTAAGCCGACGTACTAGGAAACGGTGAAGCTGTTTCTTACCTGATCTAACAAACTCTAAACATTACCAAGGAGGAACAACGGATGATGTACATAACTGACTCTCTACTGTCGCCGCCATGTCTAATTCTACTGACCAAGTTTTGAAAATGGAAATGTGTAGACGAGGAAACTACAGAAATGGGCCCTAGATGGTGAAGATTGGCATTACTTGTTTCCCTGTGACAACATCGAGAAGAAGAAAGTAATAAGATAGTAACCAAAGAAGCAAATTTACACAATCTCCTGTGGCGTTGTTCTGAACTTTCATAAGGTGGTGTTGATTGCTCTATAATCTATTTTATGAGGTACAGCTGCAGGCTCGAGGCGTCGATTTAGGTTTCTGATGAGGCTCACAGTAGACCTTGACCAACATTGGTATACATTATCAAGTCGTATTTTCAAATTCCAAGTGTTTGGTTAAACCACGAGGAAACTTCTTGGCAGCTTCGTAACCCAAGAAAACCAAACCCAGGGTGATGTGTCATAACAGCATTTAGATTGAGAGGAATGCCTGATAAAGGATTTAAGATTATGCAAAACAAACGTCCTGTAGGATGGGCTATATGTTGTTGTGGACGCAGTCACGCAGAGTGGAATAGAAGAAGCCCTTGGACCAACATTTTTTTTGGATTTTTTTTATCTTACCACAGAAAGCATCATAGCTCAATTTCAAATATGAAGCCCTTGGACCAACATTGATATACATTATCAACTTTGTTAAGTTTTTTAGGTTTACTCTGTTAATTAATCTTTTGTTCAGGATAACCATTGGTTTAAATAGGTGAATAAATTAGAATGGCATGAGAAGTACTTCCTCTGTAAAGGGAGTACATAAGGAATTTTGGAGGCTATATGCCTCACTCAACTAGTAGAGTTTACCACAAAAAGGGCAACGATAAAAAGGTCAGAGGTCAACGTCAGTTACCCCTTTTGAACGACCAGTGATCTGGTTGGTAAGAAATCTGAGTCCTCTTTACTTTGACCATTTTGACGAATCGTCCATCCTATACAGAAGCATAGCATATACTGATATACCTGTCTCCACTCCAGAACAGTGACGCAAGGCTGCAGTTGGCACATTGTATATATGTACTAGTATAATGTATGGTCCCTAATCTGACCATTTCTGCATCAGGAATCAGATGGAAGGCATTATCTTGACAAGCAACCAGACGGGACAAAACTCCCCACTAAACGAACTGCATATTGATTATTGTCGTCACTAGTTTTGTCAGCAGTTTCTTTGTGCTTCTATTTATACGTATAGTAAAATAAATAAATAAATTCATGACAGCCACCAAGGGAATCTTGTGCTTTGTTTTTGTCAGCAGCGCAATAGCTAAGATAAGAAACATAATTATTTTTTATTGCACGACAATGCTTGCACTTGCAAGCATGAGTATAGGCTTTTTTCTTTCTTTCCCCTTTTTTGGCGAGGGGCATGAGTAGAAGCTGTGGTCTCCATGAAATTAATTCGATGTTGCCGAGTCTTGAGTGTCTTGTTCATCAGTTAAGACCTGTTGTTAGGGCATCTCCAGCCGCGCCCAGAAGGCCTCCCAGCGCTTTTTTTTCGCGGCCAAAAAACGGCCGGCCGCGCGCTTCTCAGAGCCCGATTTTACGGCTTGGGCGAAAACAGCGCCAGCGGACCCAGCCCGAACCCGACGCGCTAGGGGCCCGGCGAACTGTTTTGGCGCGAAAAAGCCGTGGGCCCGGCGTCGGCCGACACGGCTCTTCTCGCCCTTCGTCGTCCTCATCGCCTCGTTTTCATGGCGAATCAATGCCAAAAAAGCTGCTGCGCGCCGCGCCGGTCAGCTCGCACCATTGATGCCTCACGGCGGCGCAGATGAAGACCGGACGACGCGCGCCCCTTGCTCCTCGCCCGCCACACGTATACACGGTGGCACGCGCCTCGGCCTATATATGACGCGCCCGGCGCGATTCGGCGACTCACACTCTCCGCCGCCGTCGCTCCTCCTCTCTCTCTCTCTTTCGCCGTCTCGATTCACACCCATGGCCGAAGCGCTTCAGCGACGACACGGCGGCGAACGGCTTCGCCGCCGCCATCTTCATGAAGACGAGGCTCTCTCCTTTACGAGGCCGAGTACCGGTCCCGCCGGATATGCGGGTGCCCGGCGTGGAGGATCGGGGCGGCGGCGGCGCGTGCCCCGGTACCACCGGGCGGGCGGCGGCGGAGATCGCGACGATCCGCTGAACTCGCCGCGGCGCGGCGAGGAGGGCCACGGAGACCCCCGACAACGGCCCGCTCTGCGACCCTTACTTCCGCCACACGCCCAGCAGCTCGAGGCCACCAACGGCGTCGTGCCCTCCGGCGAGCTCAACGCCGCCGGCCGGCGTCGGTGGTGCGGGCGTGCTCGGCAAGACGTTGAGGCCGTCCTCGAGTACATCGAGGACGGCAACACGCCGCCTCGAGTACCCCGCCCCTTCCTTCTCACGCCGGGAAGCTCCTCGACCCCGAGGCGCATGGAGACCGGGGTCCTCCTCTCGTCCGCTGCTCGCTTCGCCTCCGCCCGTCAGCCGGAGCCCTGTGGCACACCGGTCGGCCGCGCAGACCAGCAGCTCCGGCGTCGTGATCGGCGCTAACGCCTCTCCACCCACCGCCGCTTCGTCCTCGCCGAGCCTAAGCCGGAGCCCGCTTCTCATGAGTACGAGGAGATAGCTCGGCGCGCTTCTCCAACAAGGACGCCATGCGGTGGGCGGGACGACTACCTCGCGACGAGATGGTCGGCAGCGCCTGGCCTCGAGGAGATCGCCGCCGCAAGCGGGCGCGAGGACGAAAGCACGGTGTCGTGGTCCTCGACAGCGACGACGACGACGACGACGACGCCCCCGGACTGTCCAACCCGCCGCGCCAACCGTGGGAGGGATGCAGCAGGGACGGCGGAGGCGTAGGCGAGGGCGGCGACGACGACGATGACGATGACGACGACGGCGGTGTAGAACCGCGTGGGCGGGCGGCGAGGCGGGCGGCGAGGGAGACGGCGGGGGTAGCCCGCGGTAGTTTTTTTTCTTTTTTTGTAAAATATGTTTAAGTTTGAACGAACTCACCAACGTTTGCATTAAATTTGAGTCGTTTTTGCGCCGTATTTGACTTTTTTGACTAACCGTGGGTGCCGCGACTGGGGGGCATCACGCCCTGATCTTGTGATTTACGCCGTGCGCTTCTGTGGGGCGCCCCCACTGGGGGCCAACGGCTGAAGATGCCCTTAGTAATTTCTGTGGGAAACTGATCTTTTTTTACCTTCAAAAAGGCCTAGGCGTGCTGTATGCATAGTTCTGTACAAGTGTCATGCACTAGCTTCATTTCTGTACAAGTGTCATATGCACTACCGAATATATTGCCAAAATGAAGAGAAATGTTCCTTTCAAGAAGAAATGGAGAAATACTTTGCATCTTATCGTGTTCGGTAGGGCGCTACTATCAAACTATATGTATGACGTTTCTTAATCTAGGCAAGGGATATGTGGGATTATCATAGTTTGTAGTGCTGTAGTTTGTGTCGTCCAGTCGTCCTACCATATGCTTAGGTACTGCCCTGTTGTGGTAGCATTCATGCTGCCCACAATTGACCCCTAATAACTTTCAAAGGTTTTAATGGCAAACGGAGCATTTTTCTATACGAGTCGATTCATCAAATACTCGGCTAGCATGGAATTTGGTTTCTATGCCAGAGCCTGTGCTCGGCTGCTAAGGGCCAGGTGTTACCCAAATGGATACATCATTGATACCGTATTTCCAACTATTTCCAAGGACTAGTTAACCAACTTGGCAGGACATCGAGCATGGTTCGGATCGGCTAAACAAGGCTTGAGTGGAGGACTCATCCGGAGAGAAAGTTTGCATATGGAGTGATAACTCTATATGAAGAGACTCAACTCACAATAGCTCGGGTAAGTCGGGATGTTCTCGACTTAAGTGGGTGCAAAAACTGATAAACCCAACTACAATGGAATGATGAAGGGACAATCTCGGAGCACCTTCTTCCCGCATGAGACGGATGAAATTATGAAGCTACAACTACCAACTAGCACTACTGGAATCAGCTTCTTTGCCGTCCGCCAGCGAACGACAAACTTTCCAGATGAACACGTGCCAACAAAGGCCTTCTTTGCCGTCCGCTTCCTAGAAACGGACGGCAAAGGATTACGCCGTCCGCCATCCGTGGCCAGCAGACGGCAAAGACAGCGGACGGCAGTGTGGTGGCGTGACAATCGTTAGGGGGTTAACGGCGCTCTTTGCCGTCGCCGTCCGCTGACAGACGGCAAAGAGCCCAGCTAGGTAGCACTGGGAAGCTGCCACGTGGCCAGCTATGCCGTCCGGCAGCGGACGACAACGTGATTTGAATCTCAGATGGCAAAGTGACCAAATAGGCAGCCGGTGTTTCCAGGTTTTACAGGTAGCTGCCACGTTTTACAGGTAGCTGTCACGTGTCCTCTTTGCTGTCTGCTAGCGAACGGCAAAGATGCTACATATCCCCTGTTTTTATTTGAATCCATTTAATTTCACAGAAATTCACACACATATATTCATATATTTTTTTTCACATGCACAGCAGGCATATGATGTATCCAACACATAGCTCCATCCATGACAACATACATACATAATAAGAAACAGAGTTCCATCCATACATATTACAGTAACATCACAATGTTCATCCAACACATTGTTCCATGCATCCATATAACAAGTTCCACATTTTTCATCGATACAAACGAAAAAAAGAAAAGGGAAACAAGCACTCCATCCATGCAAGCTTCCATATAGTGAATTAAATCTGCAAAATGAGAAACAAAAAAGTTAAAAGAAGAAGACTAGAATCAGAAGAAGAAGAAGAAGTAAGCATACTTAGGTAAAATGGAGCTAACCTAGCTAATTGTGCCATTTTTTAGTGAACTAAGCATATTATGCCATTTTTGATATAACTTAGAGCTAACTTCATTTTGGAGAAGAAGGAGAAAACTAGAAGAAGAAGAAGAAGACTAGAAGAAGAACTTCTTCTTCTTCTTCTTCTTCTTCTTTTCTTCCTATTCCTTCTTTTCTTCCTCTTCCTTGATTTTCTTCATCTTATTATGTCATTTGTGGACTAAATAGGCTAAATTATGTCATAAATGGACTAAATAGGCTTAATAAGAAGAAAAATGCCATTTTTGAGCTTACCTAGCTAATTATGCCAATTTTGACCCAACTAAGCATATTATGAGATATAACTTAATTAGAGCTAACTTCACTTTGGAGAAGAAGAAGAAGAAGAAAACTAGAAGAAGAAGAAGAAGATGACTAGAATAAGAAGAAGAAGAAGAAAAGAAGAAGAAAAGAAGAAGAACTTCTTCTTCTTCTTCTTCTTCCTTCTTTCCTTCCTCTTCCTTGATTTTCTTCATCTTATTATGTCATTTGTGGACTAAATAGGCTAAATTATGTCATAAATGGACTAAACACGCTAAATAAGAAGAAAAATACCGTTATCACGGAGGTGTACGAATGGTCGGGGCTGCGCCAGTGCCAGACGGATGTGAAGGACCGGTCGGGGTTCCGGCATTGGCAGAAGGAGTGGTCGATGCTTGTCGGGAGCCATGTTGTACCAAAGATCATTTCCAATAATGTCTCGTTAGCAAGTTCGCAAACTGAAATGTGAATAGTAGTAAGCAACGACCATTCAAATCAAACTCACCGTGGTCGCCGGAGCAATCTAGGGCATCGGCGGAGGGGCCTGACCGTTTTTGTCGCACATGGTCTGCACATTTGGTTCTCACGAGTCAGTCATATTAGATAGTAATGCGAACATTACGTGCATGATTGGGCCAATATGCACGAGAAACGTACCACGATGAGCTCATATAGGGCCCGGTTAGCGCTGTCATTCCGGTTCCTCTCCTCCTCCAACAGCTTAGCCGTCCTCTCCTCCATCTCCCTCTCCCTCTCCGCCGTCTCCCTTTGTGCCTCCCTTTTTGCCTCCTCCACAAGCTCCTTCGTCTTCAATCTCTCTTTCTCAACAATAGCCTGCAACACACCACTCCTCGTTAGCATTGTAATCATCGACGGACGCACACACAATGTAATGGAGGAAAGGTGAGAGAGTCCGTATAACTAACCGCCATGGCGATCTCCACGGGCTGTGCACGAGGCGTTATCTCAGGACCAGAGCTACTCATGCGCTTCTTGATCTGCGAGAGAGTCTTAGGACAACGTATCACTCCATCACCAATGGCTAGAGAGCCATGGGTCCTCCCGCCACCAGATATCATCACCAGCTCTGTATCAAAAGGATCCTGGCTCGGGTTAAAGTCCTCCCCTTTCCTCGCCTTCCCTCGTGGTTCAGACTTCACAAGCTTGTGGTGGGAGGTCTTGTTGGTGAAGCTCTCTGGATCATCTAGGTCAGACTCTGTGAATTGCTTGGCCTTCTTGTACGGGGCCATATGGGCCATGCCATAGAGGTCGAACAGACCTGGCACATGCTTCTTGTGGTGGTGTGCCTGAGAGAGAGGAACAAAATATTAGTTAAGGGCTCAAGCTAGCATGAAGAATGATATTGCTATGTAAATAGGTCATTTTGGAGCTAAGAAAGGTTATTATGTCATTTTCGAGGAAAATAAGCTAAAACTTTAGGTCATTTTCGAGGTAACCAAGATTATTATGCCATTTTGACCAAAGTATGCTAATTATGACATTATTGAGCTATCCAAGGTTATTATGTCATTTTAGAGCTAACTATAGCATATTTAGGCATTCTATAGAGCTATCTAAGGTTATTATGTCATTTTAGAGCTAATTATGTCATGAATGAAGTTGCTAAGATTAGTTTAGGTCGTTATTGAGCTATTGAAGGTAGTTATGCCATTTTTTAACCGACTAAAGCATATTAAGTCATTTTATAGAGCTATCTAAGGTTATTATGTCATTTTAGAGCTAAATATGTCATAAATGAACTATCTAGCATGAAGAATGAATTGCATGAATCATGTAGCAAACCACATACCCAGTTATCCCCGTATTCAAACAGGTTGGAGCTCCCTTGATGGTGTGGCACACCTTCCATTTGGCCGCGCTTATCCTTGGCCCTTTGGTGTTTGACCTTCCATTGGGCAGAGCACCACACATCCACCAACGCCTCCCAACAGTCCATCTTATCCACACACCATCTCGGGGGCACCTAAGTGAGTCAAGAGAAATTTCAGCGCTACACCTATGAATCAAATCAAGAAAACTAAGTTCAAGGCCTTAAAAATAGGTAATTACCTGCATGTACTTCTCCTTACTCAGAAACTTGTCGCGACACTTCTGCTTGCCCCTCCTAATACCCTTCGAGGCGTAGTAGTCTCGAACGGCCTGCACCCGAGCCTCGTGCCTTAATTCTCAAGTAGGGCTTGCACTTTTCGACAACCATACACGCCGCCTCCCGCTCTCCCTCCTCAAACCTCAGAGAAGGTCTGCAATCAAACAAGACAACACCGATTAGTACAGTCACTAGGTAGTGTTGATTTTTAATTCCCTAAAGGAGAAATTACCCAAAACCGACGGAACACAATGTCGGCCACCGTCTCGCACAAGAAACTGTCGACCCTCTCCTCCGGCAGGGCCGGGGCAACCGAGTACAGCTCCCAGGTCAGTGCTAGCTGTGGAACATGACCCTCACCGGGCAACGTGACCCACCCAGGGAAGTGCTGCCAAAGCACACCAAGGACCTGGTTGGGCCTACGGAACCACGGGCGCATCCAGCCCTCGCAGATGACAAGGCCAACGATTAGATATTAATTTGAAGGAACATGAAGGCAAAAGGTTAAAAAATAGTAAATGCACTTACTTCAACCCTTTAGGCGCAATCAACCACCTCTGGTCGGGGGTCGTCGGCACGGGCGGGAGCTTTGTACAGCCACGCTTGTAGACCTTCTTGCCCTTCTCAACCAGCTCGTCGTCGCTGTAGCTATCTTCTGAAAAGGTGTCCTCGCTACCATCCTCCGAGCCACTAGCCTCCGGAGTCTCGTGGGAAGAAGACTCTGGGATCGGAGTCTTCTGGGAGGAAGACTCCGGGACCTGGGACGAAGACCCCGTGATCGGAGTCTTCTGGGACGAAGACCCCATGACCGGAGTCTTCTGGGATGAAGACTCTAGGACCGGACTCACGTGGGGCGAAGGGTCGGCGACCCGAGTCTGGTGGGGCGAAGGATCAGCGACCGGAGGCTCATGGACCAGAGTCCGAGGGTCCACGTAAGACGGAGCACTCATGTGGTCGGGTGAATCAGCTGAGGGTGGCGGCGAGGAAGGTGTAGCAGCCTTCCTACCTCTCCCACTGCCACGTCCACCTCTACCAGCCTTCTTTGTCCTCCCCCGACCTCTCCCAGCCGTAGAAGAAGTGCCCGCCGGAGCTGTCTGCATACCGTCCTGCACCGCTCTCCGGAGGGGCTGCGCTGCAATAATGCAACCACCCCTCCTAGTAGCACTCGCAGGAGGCTCGGGGTGCTCTGGACCCTTGCCCACCATCCTGTCAACACCTGCAATGACAAAAAGTAAACGAAATTAGTACAACATAAAAAATTTGGATACCTGACATGAACATAATAATATGTATATAATTTAAGTGTATCATAATCATGAACATAATAAAAATACACCAACACAAATATATATGGGGTCGGGGTGTGGTGTCAGGGTGTCGGTGTGTCGGGGTCGGGGTGTCGTGCCGGGGTGTCGTGTCGGGGTCGGGGTGTCAGGGTGTCAGGGTCGGGGTCGGGGTGTGGTGTCAGGGTGTCGGGGGTCGGGGGTAAGGGTGGGTGTGGTGTCAGGGTGTCGGTGGTCGGGGTCGGGGTGTGGTGTCAGGGTGTCGGGGTGTCGGGGTCGGGGTGTCGTGCCGGGTTGTCGTGTCGGGGTCGGGGTGTCAGGGTGTCGGGGTCGGGGTCGGGGTCGGGGTGTGGTGTCAGGGTGTCGGTTGGTCGGGGGTCGGGGTCGGGGTGTGGTGTCAGGGTGTCGGGGGTCAGTGTCGGGGTGTCGTGCCGAGGTGTCGGGGTATCGGGTGTCGGGTCGGGGTCTCTTTCTTCTTCTTCTCCTCCTCTCCTCTTTCTTCTTCTTCTTCTCCTCCTCCTCTCCTCTTTCTTCTTCTTCTCCTCCTCTCCTCCTCCTTCTTCTTCTCCTGCTTCTCCGGGGCGGAGGGGGCGCCGTGCAGTGGTGGCGACGAGGCCGAGGGCTCCGGGCGCGGGTGGTGCTGCGGTGGGGTGGGGCGGCGGCAGATGGGGGGCGGGCGGCGGGCGCTGGCGGGCGGAGGGGGCACCGGCGGTAGGGCGACGGGTCAGAGGCTCCGTGGCGGCGGCGTGGTGGCGGTAGCGTCCGGGCGGCGGTGTTCGACGGTGTTGCTATGGGCGCTGCTGCGGTTGAGTTGGGAGAGAGGGAGAGAGGGGTGGGGTCGAAAGACAGAGAGCGAGCATAGGAGGGGGAGACGGCCGTTATTGGGCCATTTCTTTGCCGTGCGCCAATGACGGCAAAGGTCCGTAAAGCGAACCGCATGACGGCAAAGAAGTCGACCTAGCCACGCCGTGCTCGTGGGGCCCACTGGCCCTTTGCCGTCGCTTTTCTAGCTTTTGCCGTCGGCTGGCCGACGGCAAAGAAACAACGGACATCAAATAGACTTTTTTCCATCTGCACATTCTTTGCCGTCCGCTATGTGGAAGCGGACGGCAAAGAGGTGGCAGACGGCAAATTACCAGATTCAGTAATGTAGATTGGATAATGGTTTTATAGCCTCACATAGGGCTCCTTTGATTCAAAGTATTTTTATGCCGCGTGTGTCAAGGTCGAATCCGGCAGATCTCGGGTTAGAGGTCCCGAACTAGTAGTTTTAACACGATGATGACGTGAACACAAGATTTTACCCATGTCCGGGCTCTCCTAAGATATAAAAACCATACATCTTGTTTGTGTTGTATTAATTTGGGATGGAGTACAAAGTACATGTGATCTACTTCGAGATTGTTGTGTGTAAAATTGTGTTCTATCCACTAGCCCCACCTCGGCTTATATAAGTTACCAGAGACCTAGGATTACAAGAGTCCTAGTTGGTTACGTTACAATCCTTCACGGAAAATGAGTCATTGTCCTTTACGCCAAGGCTTCTTGATTTTCCTTGTAGATTGTCATGGTCATCCAAAGTGGCCCAGGATAGAACCGACAAGGAGGTCCTCAGCCCTGCCCACCTGTACGGGAGTCGACATGGTGAGAGCCCGCCCCCCTAGCCGGACACCATCATTAGCCCCTGAACCGGTCTTCAAGTTTGGCTACACCTCGGCTTATCTGAGCTGCTCGTCGTCTTCAGTCGCCGGTCTTGAAACTAGTTCAATGAGAACTTTCCTCGATCAGTGTCTTCTAGCAGCCGAGCTCCAATGCCGGACTGCATCCGAGGTGACGTAGACCACCTCAGTCTTGAAACGTTTGAAGAAGTTTAGCCGAGCTGCATGCCAGAAAGGTTTCTTGCCTAGCCTGCCTCCATGCTGGATTGCTTCCGAAGTGGTGCACAACACCTCGGTCTTGAGTTGTCGATGTAGATGGCTGGCCTCCATGGAAAAAAATTCCCATCAAGCCGCTTCACCGAGCCGATTTTTCGTGAAATATTTCTGATTAGTGCAATTTACTCTCTGCTGAGATATATAACTAGTAGCTCTCAAGGTGCATGCTGACTTAAAATCCGGTATGCACTCGAAGGATAAAATAAAACCGGTGATCTCAATAGCCCCCGAGACTCAGGTCAATTCACCAAATCGGTTTGAGGATCGAATTCTTGCTTCGTAGTATACATTTAGGAAATAACATGGTGTGTAGTAGCCCTTGAGACTCTGGTTGGATGCGAGCGGTCAACCTGAGGATCTTAATCTCCTTGGAAATTGTATTGCACTTTGAACAACTTGCATTGAATCATGAATGAAGTAGCCCCCGAGCCTCAGGTTCGAAAACACGGCCAATCTGAGGATCACATCTCCTCGGGAACGGGCTCAGCCAACGGTTGTGTTTCGCCATCACCGCGGTGCAGCTTGGCAAGGACGATGCTAAACCGCGGGTCATTTTTTCCAAGCAGAATTGCAACGCAGTACACTTTGACCAAGAAGTTGTCTTCCCTCATGGACAAAAATCGTACAATAGGTTAGAAGTGTCATAAGTGCCAACCGAAATTAGTCTTAACATTTAATAACATAATTTGCTTTCGATCTCAAGGTTTTGAGTCGACCAGCCTCCGGCTTCAACCTCCTCGTTCCGAAGGCAAACCCAGAGTGCTTCTCAGGCCAATTTAGTCAAACTCAATTTAAGTGGCAAAGAGAAGTAAGGCTATTGGCCGAGTATCAAGACAAAAAAGGAGCAATAGGAAAGACCTCAAAACGACTAAAGGAAGAAAACACTTAGGCTAAAAAACAACACATATTGAATTAAGAGACCCAAGTCCCTCGTGACTTGGATAAAGAAAGTGTTTTAGAACGATCAGAATGAACAACGCTTTTATTCTACACAAATATAAGGGCTGATCGAACAAAAAAATTAAAAATTGATTTTTTTAAGCATGAAGGTGACTTAGCTGGTTTGTGCTCCCGGTGTTGATGAAGCGGTCCGGGCTTGCGAGGAGGTCACGATGTGGCGGGTGAGGCTTCAATATTCTCCCTCCATCAATAAACCTGCCTTTTCCATCTCTCAGAACCACCCCCATCGTGCCCCTAAGCAGGTCGTGGTGTTGTGAAGGTCGACCACTCAACATGCAAGGGTTCATACATACCCTAAGAACTAATACAACTACTCGAACATGCAACTGGAAAACATAGAAGAGAGGGACCTCATACAAGCCGACACCGAGTCGGTGAAGGAGAAAGGCATGGCGGTGTTGGTGGAGATGGCGCCGTTGGAGATGGCACCAACCCGAAGGCCGGAGCGACGTTGTGGCGGAGCCGCCTCTTCCTTCTTGTATTGACCCTTCTTCTATGGATATTGAGGGAGTCCTGGATTAGGGGGTGTCCGGATAGCCGAACTATCACCGTTGGCCGGACTCCTGGACTATGAAGATACAAGATTGAAGACTTCGTCCCGTGTCCGGATGGGACTTTCCTTGGCGTGGAAGGCAAGCTTGGCGATACGGATATGTAGATCTCTTACCATTGTAACCGACTCTGTGTAACCCTAACCCTATCCGGTGTCTATATAAACCGGAGGGTTTTAGTCCGAGGACTAACAACAATCATACCATAGGCTAGCTTCTAGGGTTTAGCCTCTCGATCTCGTGGTAGATCTACTCTTGTACTACCCATATCATCAATATGAACCAAGCAGGAGTAGGGTTTTACCTCCATCGAGAGGGCCCGAACCTGGGTAAAAACATCGTGTCCCTTGTCTCCGTTACCATCCGCCTAGACGCACAGCTCGGGACCCCTACCGAGATCCGCCGGTTTTGACACCGACATTGGTGCTTTCATTGAGAGTTCCTCGTGTCGCCACCTATAGGCCCGATGGCTCCTTCGATCATCAACAACGACGCGGTCTAGGGTGAGACTTTTCTCCCGGACAGATCTTCGATTCGGGCGGCTTTGCACCGCTGGGCCAATTCACTTGGCCATCCGAGCAGATCGAAGCTACGCCCGCCATCGTGTCAGATTTGAAGCTTGAACTATACGGCCGATGTCCGCGGAGACTTGATCTTCGACGGATTCGAGCCACGTACCGAGCGTGCCGACTTGCCTCGATGGGTATGATCTAGCTCTGCCGCCGAATAGTGCCCTGGAGGCCGCACCAGTGCCCGCTCCGACCCTTAATCCGGAGCCGGTTTCGCCGATCGAGGACGAGTGGTTGGACACCGCCTCAGGGGCTACGATCTCAACGGCGATTGAGCCGAACTCCATCCCCGTCCTTTGCGAAGACCGTGACTCCAGGGTGCCGGACTCCTCTCCGGACTCCGAACCCTCCGCGCCCCTGTCAATCGAATCCGACCGGGCGCCGGTTATGGAGTTCACCGCCATGACATCTTTCAAAGACTCGCCTTTGGCAATATCCTGAACTCATTAAAGTCTCTCTCTTTGTCCGAGAACCTGGCCGACTACGGTCGAAGGTTGGGATGCGACGACGAAGAAATTCAACACCCACCCACCACCCACTTTGTAGCCACCGCCGATGATTTAACCGACATGCTCGACTTCGACCAAGACATCGACGGTTTGGACGATGATGCCAGAGATTTACCAAGACCCAAAGGTTTGCTGTGGCACCGGAAGGCCACCTCGTCATACGGCATATACATGGTGGACATCCCAAAAGATGGGAACGGCGATGGAACATGGAGGATGACCCTCCAAGAAACAACCCAAGCGCCGACGTCGGCGGCGCCGCCTAAATCCCGCCACAAGAAAACGGTGATTCCGCACGGAGATAATAACACCTGGACAAGGTTGAAGACAACCCTCCAGCAGGATTCAGCACAGAGGAGGGAGAAGCAAGTCCGCACGACAGTGCGGCAGAAAGAGAGGTAGAGGACGATAATTATGCGCCCCCCTCCGAAGACGAGGCAAGCCTCGACGATGACAAATTTGTCGTGCCTGAGGATCCCGCCGAATAGGAGCGTTTCAAACGCAGGCTTATGGCCACGGCAAGCAGCCTCAAGAAAAAGTAGCAGCAGCTTAGAGCCGACCAAGACTTGCTAGTCGATTGATGGATCAAGTCCTTGCAGCCGAAGAGTATGAACTCGAACGCCCAGCCAAGAGCTACCCCAAACGCAGGCTGCTACCCCAATTAGAGGAAGCAGCACCCAAACCTACATCACCAGCGCATGAAGCGGCCGACCGGCCACCCCGTGATCGCGACAGAGAGGCCTCTAGACCTCCATTCAAGCCGCACTCCGCCTCGCCGAAAAGTACCAAGGCACGGGAAACGCGCTGCACTGCGAGACATATTGAGGACAAGGCAAGGCAAACAAGATCGATCTACGGATCGCGTGGGCGCCCCACGACACGTGATGATAACCGCCACGCCGGATATAAAGAACTCCGCCGC